>JAMXBD010000026.1:1474448-2948896 GCA_024138025.1 Combretum micranthum
CTCAAAAAGATTCATTTTATACTTAACTACACACTTTTATCTAGTAAAACAAGTTTTCAACTTTGTTTGAAAAACGTATTAGCTGAAAATAATTAAAATTTTGACCTTTATACTTTTTAATTTTGCAAAAATTTAAAACATGAAAATTATAGATCTCTTTTAAGGCTTTCCAACGCAATTTAAATCATCTCAATCCAAGTTCGTACGAAAAAGTTATAGTCAAATTTCGATCAAGTTACGAAATAGGAGAGGCTACACGACCGTGTTTGAGGCCGTGTTAGATGAAATTTTTTATCCAAATTGGAAAATTTTCTACACGATTTACTATCGACCCGTGTACAAGGCCGTGTTGAAGTAAAAAAATGCCCAATAGCTTAAAAATTTCTACACGAGCACATACACGACCTGTATTGATGTCTGTGTTGCCTCTATTTCCACTGTCACGAATTTCCTTAGTTTCTTACACATCCTTTTATCAACTTTTACACATTTTCTTCCATCAAAACATCATATAAATTAGTTTTCATGTTTCTAACACTTCTAATCCATTCAACACATCAAACACCATCAACTCCTCTATTAAACCCCCATAACCACTATTCATGATCTTCCTCAACAATCCAACATACATCCACCATTAAATCATAACATACAAACATAAACAAACAACTAAAACAAAGTAAATAGCAACAAAAACAAGAAAAAATAAGACTCATCTCTTCTATTAGGCAAAACAACTTCTTGTTTTTTTTATCTTCTCTTTTCTTTTTCCAAGCTCTTAAAGTTTGTTTATGCTAGATTTCCTTCCTTGATCTTGTCTCCTACTTCAATTTTCTCTTAATTTGAGATTTGAGTAGATAAATTTAAGAGAGAAAAATAAAAAGGAAAGGAGAAGAAGAAGAAGAATAAGAAGGATACGGGAGAAAGAAATGAAAAGGAGAGAGAGAGAGAGAGAGGAGAGAAGAGAGAGAGAACTTTTAGATCAATATATTTAATTCTATACGTATTTAAAAGATGATTGCAGAATCAATAGATTATAAATTAAGAACTTAAAATAAGAACTTAATTTAGGAATTTAGTTTAGACCAAATGATATTTAATTTAAGTTCGTGTTTAAGATTTGATATTTTGATACAAGCAAATAAACTCAAATTTTGTGAAGACTAAGGAATTGAGATTTAGGCTAAAATTTAAGAGTTTAGGAATCCACTAAACATTTTAATAACAGTTCTAGGGGTTTAGGAATTAAAATCTTAAATTTCAACTTAAATATATTTACTAAATTATTTTCATTGACTTATCTAATCAAACTTCATACATCTATTTTTTTTACATCAGTTTAATCAATCTAAATCTAATTTCTAACTTAGGTGAAGTTTTGGGATATTTCACAAACGCTACTTGAGTTTGTGTAGTGTAGGTACAATATAGGTCCGTAAACTCAACATAGCACAAGATGGACAAACGCTTAAGGTCATTGATGAAGTTTGAGGCTATTGGACGGTTTGATGATGGTGATTGGTGATAGGTTTAATGGTGATAAGTGTGGTTGTGGTAAGAGTTTGGTTATTTTTCAAGGGTACGAAGAAGAAAGATAATAGAGTGATTTAGGCAGTATTATCATTTTGGTCCTAAAAGGGAATAAGATAAAAATTTCAAGATTAATTATAAAAATGTAATTCGTATTTTGGTATTTTTATAAAAACATGACTTATATATATATTCCAATTAATTCACATGTAATTCCATCCGTTTTATAATTAACCCTAAATTTTACGAATTGCTATTCATGGATTAACTTGGTAATGATTACCTTAATCATTTACCTTAACTATTCAACATGGCAAAGACAAGCTGAACCTTTTCGTTTGCTCATATTATTTCTAAAGACAAAAGAAACTAATAATCACCTAAAATCCTAGGCCCTACCGCTTAGGTATTGATTGCCCCTCTCACACCGCTACGCTCTCCCCACCTTGTCCTCCATTCTCAAATTCGTTTTTCTCTTTTGCATCCTTAATCCCTTTTAAAACCCTCTTGATCTTGCATTTTGTCTCTTACTCTTCTACCTGCTACTTTTGATAAAATTTTAAAGACGGGGTCCAGCGGTTACAATGAAATGAAGCAAATGAAATAATGAGATTCTGTCTTCAAGATTTTGATTTTAGTTTTCATACTTTATTTGTTTTGTCTCCTCTGGAACATTTTTCTCTGCCAGAACACCAATCTTCATTCTCAGTGCAGAATTTATTTTAATTAAAACAAATATTTTAATATATATATATAATTTAAGCCATAACACATTCATTCCTTACACATATTTAACGTATGATTTTTATAAAATAATTTATCAGTCTCTCTAATATTTAAAAAAACACATTTACCACTCCAATTATTTATTCTATCTCTCTTTGTTTCTTTTTTTCATCATTTTTCGTTTTATCATATTTGAGGAAATATAATTTAAGCACAAATCCATTTATTTGTTACATATTTTTATTATATAGTTCTATAAGTTTATTGATTAATCTCTCCAATATTATTATCTATTCTTCTATATCTGTATAATTTAAGTTAAAACCTATTCATTCATCGCATATATTTAACTTACGGTTGTATGAGGTAATTTATCAATCTCTCCAATATTTAAGAAAATACATTTGACACTTCAATTATCCATTATATCTCTCTTGTTTTTTTTATCTCTTAGTTTTTTTCATCCTTTTTCATTTTATCTTATTCGAGGCAAGATAATTTAAGCTAGAATCTATCTATTTGTTGCATATTTTTATCATATAGTTCTATATGGTAATTGATTAATCTCTCCAACATTATCATTAGTTCATTATTTTTTCCAAAATTCTATTCATTTTATTTAAGGAAATAAAAATTTCACTCTAACTTTCATTTTATCCCTCTCACTGTCTCTCTCCCATTTTTTTAAAATTTATTATCTATATTATTGAAGTTATAAACTTTTCATTCCACATTTTTATTATATTGTTTAACATAGTAAATTTAATAACTTATCTTATACTATTATTTATTACATTTAATTAAAGAAACAAACTTATTACTACAACTATTCATTCTTATGTATTTATACAAGCATTTATATTCTATTTGGGTGGTTGCGTATTTCTCTTTTTTTCCATATTGTTTATCAATTACCTATTATCTATATTATTTAGATATTATTTTAAATTAACAACAATTTTGTAGGAGGATAACATTCGAAATTAGCCAATAAACATGCACTTCCTATGAATAATGTTTTATTCATAGTTTTATTTTAATTATATTCTTTTATATGATTACAACTGTTTATTCATTAATTATTTAGCAGATAGCGCATCTGCGATACACGTGTAGAAAAAAAGATCAATATGTATCTATTGGCAAAATAACACTCTACTCGAATTAAACCGTAACAACTTAAGGTCTAAATTTCATGTATTATTAAAGAAATAAATATAGATATATATGTATATGAAGAGAAATTTTGATAATGATACGTAAAAACAACAAATAAAAATATGTAAGAAAGAAGTTAAATGGAAAAGTCTATAAATAAGTTATCAACCAAAAAAAAAAAAAAAAAGGTCTAAGCGATTGCATTTGTTAATACATCATCGGATATTGATGGTGAAGTAATGCAAAAAGGGATAACTTAAACTTTCTTATAAGAGTGGCGAAAAAAGACTGTCTTATAAGCATAATAGAATTTAAAAAAAAAAAATTATGTCCACGAGTTCATTTGGTGTCATTAATATCTATATCCACACGCGCCGCGCGCACATATATATATATATATATATAAATTAAATACATTGGACTATATGCCCCTCAAATGTATTTTTACACACAAATCTAAAATTTTAGTTTTACTATTACATTTATTTACATCTTATGATTTATTGCCCTATATATTTCCGATATATCATATATAATCAATGCCCTTTTTTTTAATTGAAAAGCTTCTATTAGTGCAAATAATAATGGTTGATTTTTTTATTCTTTTCCCAATTTAGTCATGATTTTCTAGCATATTTATATTTTCTTTATGCTATTTTAGCTATTAATTCTTTTCAATTAAATAGCTTTTATAGCGGAAAAAAACTAGATAATATTTATTATTGATGATGTCTATCTATCTATATATTTGTTTACATATATCATTAGTCAAACCAAACTATATATAGCTTTTCATGGCAAAAAAAAAAAAAAAAAATATATAGCTTTCAAAATTTACCATTTAGTTATCTATTATTCTATTATATATAAGGTTACCAAAAACAATATAACAATGCTCAAATTTATTGCTTATTTATTTTATAGCTTTTAGTATTATTACTTAAATTAATTAGGTCGTAAACTTAAACAATTTGTTTCTTTTCTTAACAATGGCATCTTAGCAAGGTTTCCATTATAGTATTTTTATATAACATAATTGAATCAAGCAAGCTTCACTATATATCAAATCTTGCTTTTGACACATTTACATTCAATTTTACAATATGATTTTATCACCCATTTATTGTTATTGATTTTCAATTTCTACATTTAAATCATTTTGTTATTTATAATCAACATACTACAATTGATCTTTTATAGTGTCTACATTTGAAATATTTTATTGTTCTTAATTATCTTATAATTGAAATTAAAAGGGATTTGCTACTAATGTTTGATGAACACCATTGCATATATATATATAATATATATAGTTAATATGTTTTTTTCCCTAATTTATATTTCCTTCTGAATTATTTTTTGTATTTTGTACAATGTTTAAATTGACATTGAGCGATTATATCCTTATATGTATATGTTAAATGGCTAAAATAATTTAGTTTTACAATTGATAAAATGGATCATAAATAAATACTTACTAACTATCTATTTGAGCACACGCATCGCGGTGCATTGTTGGCTAGTCTAAATGTAAAAGATATGTGTTCATTTTGCATTAAGTCTATACTAGGATGAAGTTTGTGCATGAATTTTTAATTCTTTTGGCAAATAATAATAATAATCAGCACTACCATTACAAAATATCGAGGGCTAGGATGCTTGCCATCCCACTTGTCATTTTTAAAAGGTATAATATTACAAATGATATCTGAAATTTGGTAAAATATGTAACTAGAACCTAATAAATTTTGAAAATGATCAATTTAGTATCTGAACTTTTAAATTAATCGATTTGGTACGTAAAAAGTTTTGAAATTAATCAATTTAGTATCTAAATAAACTTGAATGAAGGTACTATTAGGTTATGCAAAAAGTTTTTTCAAGTACTAAATTTGTTAATTTCAAAGTTTAGTTACTAAGTTCATAAATTTCAAACTTTAGATACCTAATTATATATCTTTTCAAAATTCAAATACTATCTATGATATTAACCCTTTTTAAAATCTAGAATTTAAACCAATTCTATAATTCATTAATGCCATCAAGAAATTTATGAATTTTTATTTACGTTTTAATAAGTTTCAAATATTACTCCACAAATATGCTAACATTTTAATATTAGATTTCAAATCATACAACTTAAATCGTAAGTAAATCGAAAACTCCATCTATGATTATATATATTTATATACATATCATAAGCATATATATAAAACATAAAGAAGATTCAATGAAAATTGCAAAGATGTACTGCAAATCGCTCAAACAACAATATGCACTACGAATGGAGCCCTTGTTTTCTTTTTTCTTATTGGAATATATTTATATAAACATCTTAGTTTGCCCATAAGGTTTTTTATTGTAGTGTTGGAGCTTAATTACATTTATAGGGATATTTGTTGCGTAGGATTGGCATAAACTATAAATTACTCCACGCCTAGTACACATGATTTGAAACTGAAATTGGTTAAAAAAAAAGATCTTAACATTTGCCAAAACAGATTAAGAAAAGTATTAAAAAAAAGGAGGAAGGAGGGCAGAAATTAAAATTTGATAGGGAAGAAATAATTTGCCAGATGGGTCCGAGAATCTAAGATACCGGGGACATCAATAATAATAAATTATATATGCGATGTCTAGTAGAACAGCATAATGATTTAGTCACAAAACCTTTTGAACTTGGTCATCTGACATTGACCGATATATTAATGGATGACACCAGCCTAAATTAAATTATTACTCATAATAGAGAAAACTATAGGAAAGAGGATACTAAGTCTCAGACTTGGGGAGCACTCAATTTGAAATATCTATATATGCAACATTCATGCACTACCCTGAAGGCTCAAGTTGATTTGACCTTCAAAGCAGGAACTTGAAATATGAAGCACTAGAAATGATTTTTTCCCTTTTTTATTCCCTCTTTAAACATCAATCTAGAAAAAAGAGACATGTGCAACGCAGACATGACGCGGGGCATGACATATTTGCATGGATAACGTTGGCGAGGGGGAGGGGGAAGCTTCTTGGATGCTGCTTCAAACTTAAAAGTTGGTTTGATTCTAAGATTGGACCGGAGATTCATTCGCACATGTCTCCCATTATAATCAATAGGAGTGAGGGTAATATTCCACCGTTTATACCCCACCAACTTATCTGTGTTGAACTTTCCATGGATCTATAATTAATTGTTTTTTTCCCCCCTTTTCTAAGTTTTGGATGGGTAGGGGTTTGGTTTTTCATTTATAAGTCAAATCATGGTGGATTTTCTTGTTGGCAGTAGGATTTCTATCATATTGGTGCCCATTATCAAGAATAGATAAAATTGAATACATGCTATAGTAATTATGAATTTGGGATATCATCTATATTCTTTATTAATAGATCTATTACAATACTTTAATTGAGATTAGATATCCATTATATTGAGAGAATAATTCTATTAATTGAACTCCGAAAATAAATTTTATAGTTTTTATCTATGATACTTCTAAATAAATTTTATAGTTTTAATCTCTTTTTCAATAAATGCATCTCTATCTATAGGAATACTAGTGCAATAGGTGCTGTGGTGATCATTACTTGTATGCAGCTAAGTTTTAATCAATCTTAACGAAAATTGACAGTATTATAAGTTGAATGAACAAGTAATGAATAAATACAAAATATCATTCACCGAAAAGGAAATAATCATAGGGGGGGAAAAGGCTAATGTTTGACTTTAATATAGAATTTGATCCGCCGGCTTAATTCCCACGATCATCAATTACCACTTAAGAGGTTCTTGCATACGGTTTTATTAATATCATCATCAAAGTGGGCCTCGATAACCAGACATGAAAAGTATTTCCTCTTGGAAAATAATCACAACTAGTGCTTTTGGGCTACAAAACAATAGCTTAACTATGCACCAGACTTGCTCTCGGAAAAGTTGAATGCAATACCGACGACCAAAGAAATGGATAAATAATGTAAACTGTAGAGGGGAAAAAGCGTGCATTATATTATTTATTGGAGCTTATTGTTTGGGTTTAGTGATAGGAGTAGGGTTCATGTATTAGGATAGCTTAAGAATATTTGACTTGATGGGTTTAGAATAAAAATTGTTGGATTGGATCACTGACACGTTTGCATCTAAGTTCTCTTAGGCACGCTCATACGCATAGGAGGATGACCATTGGTTTTAACCATAAACAAGCTTATTCAAGATAAACACAAAATGAGTTTACTCTATCTTTTCATTAATCACTAGGATCGTCATCAACTTCAAATGCTTAAAACTTTGACCACTTCTCATTATTTGCAACTTTTTGGAGAGAGAAAACAAATAATATTTATACTAGAGTATACTCTACCCTCAAGAGTCAAAAGGCACTTGACAAATATTAGGTTTCATTGCTTAAGAACTTCAAGGTTAACACACCAGACTCTCTCAAGTTTCCTTGTCTATTACTTGTGCATAAGGATGCAATCAGGCAGACTTAACAAACCTAATAAATGTTTTGTAGGGTTTTGGGATTGATATGAAACTCGTTGGGAACCTGAACATGTTGAGAAAAATTTTTTATTAAATTTATTTTAATTAATAAAATTAAAAGTCAACCTAATTTTTAGTTTATATATATATATTAAATTACTGTTCAATTCAATAAATGATATATGCACTTTTAAATATGCAGTTCAATTTAATGGATGGTATATGCATTTTTAAGTTTGTAGAACATTCCTTTTTTAATTGTATATGATTTTAATTGATCATAGTAATTCATTGTAATATTAAACTGATGGAGAATGAATTTGGAATGAACTATTTTATACAAAAATGCTAATGGCAATTTTACCATGAGGAAACAAGAGGAAAATTATAGATATATATTATTAGAAGAAGATTTTTTTAGATAATTTTAAATATATAATAATATAATTGAAAGAATATGAGGTCTATCAGGTTCGAGTTTAGTACCTTATATGGTTTATCAGATAGGTTTCAAGTTCATGGACAAAAACCATATAGAGTTTGTGATGAGTTTCAAAAATCCTATAAGGTATTAGGTTTGGGTTTTGTGAATCCCATCCCGATTGCATTTTTAATTATGCATTTGAGATAGTGAGATCATTTGATCCCTCCGTCAATTTTTCTATGTCATTCTATCAAGTGTTATATTCTTATAAATACTCTAAAACCACGTACAAAGTATCTAACTGGTATGATACAAATATGGTCACTCCAAGCAAAAGCTCAAATCTACATAAACTAAGTGAGTATAATAATTTAGTTTGATTGAATCCTATTCCTCTATATTTTCTCTTGACATCTACCTAGATCTCTCTAAGATTTTTTTTTTTTTTAAAGATTCTGACGAGAGTTGTTTAATGACTATGCGTAAGGACTTCATTGATACCAAGCATGCGAGTCCAAATCTCAAGTAGTGAATTTGTTTGAATTTGACACGTTAGATCTGTACGAAGGCTTAAAACCTTATAAATAAAATTATTCAAAATTATCAAGGAAATGCGCTGTAGACAACTACATCCCACTTGAATTATGATAATAATAATAATGTAAGACAAAAGTCAAGAGGCTACAAATAATGTTAGCAGATATAAATCCTACATTGTTCAAGATAGATCATATAAGTCAAATCAACATATATTAAGAAGACATTTATTCTTTAAGTTGTTACTGGTACGACATTAGATGCTGTTGTTAATGGAAAATAACACTTTTCAAATTACATAGAAGCAGATTAATTTAAAATTTCAATATCATTTAACTATGTGTTTCTTAATTATTATTATTCCTACATATATTTTTTTATTTTTCTTCTTAAACTGCCCATGGACCTAGAGGTCAACATAGGCTGAATCTAGCTCATTAACTAGCCTAGCCTAGTACCAGTAGGGCCAGAAGTGGACCGAGTGCGTTCTTGGTTATAAACTTAAAAAATATAAAAAGAAGAAAATTGAAAGAATAATAAAAATAATTATAAGCAAATAAGAAAAAAATGTTTAAACTATGTTGTTCTAGTTAGTACAAAGGTATCTTATATTCTTAGTATTTAATGTATTATTAATAATAATACAAGAAGTAAACGCACTTAAAGTCATTTTAGGTTGAATTCATTTAAACTTATATCAAAAGTAAAATATCATTTCTTAATGATGTGGGGTTAATTATTTTAGTCTTAAGAGTATTTGTGAGACTTCTTTTTTTTTCCTTGAGAGTATTTTATAATCTCACATTGCTAACACCACGATGAATACATTTATATACAAATAAATGATAAAGGCTATAATTCCCTTAGGAACTATTTTTATTTTAAGTTTTAAAATTTATGTTATTAAAATTAATTGTTTTTTATATCTTAATTTTGTTAAAAAAAAAATCTAAAAGAGCCAATTCTTAAGGGAACCGGGATGTGACCCGTTCGTTCTTGGAACCGGTACCGGCTTGGACCCTCACAGGTCCAATTTTGTGTCACGTGCTTTTGCATTTGTCAACGGGTACCGGCTTGGACCTATTGACTCTAAGACTAGTTCACAATTAAAAAAAATAACAATAATTAAAAAATAAATCAAATTTAGCTATTGAAGCACAGGATCAGATACAGTTTCGATAGTCAAGAACAAGTAACATCCATCATTTTATACGTTTGCCATTAAATATATTATAGTGTCTTACATAAATTATAATCTAGTAAAGGTAAATTTATTTTGTATTATCAAAATTATAATATAATCATTTCGGGTAGGTTAAATGTATTATCTTTAAAAAAAATAAGGTAAATTCCGAATTTGGTAGCTGAATTTTGTGAAATTAAAATTTGATTTCTAAACTTTTAAAAATTCAATTTTGATACCAATTAAACTTTTCATGCTCACAATTGGTACTTACCCTTAAAAGTTCAATTGGTATCAAATTGATAGTGTTAATTCAAGTAACAATTGAAAGTACAAAAAATTTAATTAGTATTAAAATAAATTTTTAAAAATTCAGCTATCAAATTCATCACCCCCCTCCCCACAACCAAAAAGAAAAAAAAGTACCAGTTTTTACCCAAAGAAATAATGAAAGTATAGGGATGCAACCGGGGCGGGTCGTTATAGGATACCCGCCCACCCGCCCGCTAAAAACCCTATAGGGTTTAGAGTTGGGTTTTGGGTTGTACTCATAACCCGTTGGGAAAACCCGACCTGATTTAATTAAAAAAAATTAAAAATTTTAGTTTAAGAAATTTACTTATTCATTAGTTGAATGATGTTTTTCATATAATCATTTTGTTATTCATGTATTGAGTCACATGATAGGATATAAATTATATTTACAATTAATAATTACTGACCAATTATCCAGAGAAAATCGATTTTCATGTGCAACCTTCCCTATTTTTTCAAAATTCATTTCTTTCCCATGCAACACAACAAAGTATAAATATTAATTTTCTAAAAAAAATAGATATTATATATATGTAATGACAAATAAATCAAGAATATATAGATCGTTGTGTAGTGTCATCATTTTATTATTATATTATTATTATTATTATTATTTTGAGTTGAATGTATTATTATTTATATGTAAGTCTTCTAATAATTTTAGGCAATGACATGTCTGAGTTACTGACTTTACCTTATATATTAAGTTTTCACGTTTAATAATTTTTACTTGTCTTTAACATTTTCTAATTTTTTTAAAATAAAAATTAGGATCTTTATCAATTCCATTGAAATTTTTGCCCTCCTAAACATGCCTCATTACGATAATAATTTAATCAAATAATAAAATGATGCATTTAATTATGTAATAAATTAAACGGATCGAGTTCGAATCGGGTCGGGTTTTGGACAGAATAACCCGACCCGTTTGCATCTCTAGTACCATGAAAATGGATGGGCTATCCGCATAATTATTTGCTGGAGGCTCGAACAGCGGGCCGCTGAATGGTAATAAAAAAATACAGAGCAGCAAAATATCGCATCACGATGGCGGTTCCCATGCTAGCCCAAGTGAAACGCACATGTGGATCTTTCCCAACCACGGCACTTTCTTGGCAATTGCTAAAGCTTCTATCATTTGTTTCAAACTTCAAGCAAACTAGACGCCTAAGTTGACCACCGTCAATGATAATGATCTTTAAATAATCACCTCAATTTAAAAGTAATTAATAGATAAGGACATAAGCTAATGGATGTTTAATAGGGTTTGCCAATTGTTTGGCTTAAAAATTCTTAGTTAATATTAATTTAGTATTTGCTAATTGCTATCATGGTTTTATAAATTTATACCTACTTTTATTTATTTATTTTTTTTAACAACCTTCCTGTAATACTTTCTAAAGTTTATAATTTAGAGTCTTTTTACCAATATCTTATAGTCATTAACTATTTTTTTTTCCCAATTATATATTCGAGAGACATATGAAGAATGGTAAAAAATTACAATCTTTACACGACTTAATTGTACAATAATATAACTCTTAACATTTTTCTACGTAAAATGGATGTCTAAATTTATCTAAAGCCTATACTAATATCATGTGGAATTGATGGTTGTGATTATAAAGGGGAAAAAAAATATGATAGCAGAACGATGTCACTTGGTATTTTAAAATTTTAAATTATCTCAATTATTTATAATATTATCAAACTTTAGAAAGAATAACTTTAGAGATTCAAAATTTTTTTAAAGAGATACCATTTGCCCGTACGAGATGCAACTCTTCTAATATAGATATATAAATCTCTGCCAGTGATATATAAAACCAATAGCTTCAAAGAGTAATTAGATCATATTAAAAAAACACTCATAAATTTGCATTGCTTTATAAATTTATACTCATAAAAATAAAAAGTAAAAAAAAAAAAAACTTTCATAAATTTATGCTTTTATGTTGGAGTTTCATAGGGTACTAAGTCTTTCTAATGGTTGAAATATAAATCTTTTTTTTTTTTTTCTCCCAAAGAATTTATTCAAAATTTCTAACTTCTGTGGTTAGTAACAACAATCCACAAATAACAAATAGCGGAGAAGGGTCAGAGGTTTAAAGACCCAATTATAGCTCCTCCAACCTTTTTTTTTTTTTTTTTTCTAACTTCGATATCTATCATATTAGCTAGACGTCGTTATGGTTTAGTTCGGATCTAAAACTAGACCCGAACCACTGTTCCTCATTCCAAAAATGTTGGAACCGAAACCGGACCCGTGGGAGCTTGTCAGGTTCCCACGGTTCAGTTCCAGTTCTAGAGGAATCGGGAATCATGAAAAAAAATAAAAAACCAATTAAATAATTTACTTAATTTAACTAAGAAAAAATGCAAATTAAATTTTTAACTTGAAATAACATTAAGCCTAACAATAATTGTTCATAGCATTAGTTAAAAGAAATTCTATAATTATGTATTTATTTATATACAATCACTTGCACTTTTTTAGTTGTTATATTAGCAATATAACACTATAAAATATTCAAGATACAAATAATTCCCAACAACAAAAAACAAATCACACATTGTTAAGAAAGAAAGCTACTTTTGTTAGAAGTCTGTATAAATTTAACAATATATGATTTCAAATGTATTTATTACTTGTGTTGTTAATAATAACACATTAAATATTATAAATAAGAAATGATTTTTTTTATTATTTATGCGAAAGTAGTTTTAAATATTTTTTTTTATAATTATAATTTTTTATAATTTTATTTTCTTTTTTTTTTCTTGCTTTTTTTTTTTATAACTTTTATGTTGTAGAACCGTCAATTCAGCCGTTTCTTGAATCGATGGTTCCAAAACCGCTGGGTTATGCGATTTTTAGGGATAAAACGGTAAGGACCCGATGAAACCATAAGGACCCGCCATCCTTTACCGGTTCAAACTCACCATTTCTGGATCGATTCTCAATTTATGAACCGTCGATGATGGGTTAGGTCGGTTCCTGGAGCACAATTTATTTGAAAATGTGATAATGTAGAGGTATATTTTGTTTTATGGCCCCAAGAAAAAAGAATATGGACTTTATCTTAGTTAACTTAATTTAATGCACGTGTGTAACGTGAATATTTCTTTTGGCCAAAAGTATTAATATATGTGGGTGTGTATACAGATGGTGATGTGGAATTGGCAATGACCTGTTGTTCTTAGCAAATGCGGCGAACATTACCTATATTAATTAATCATGTCATGTCTGCTTGTTTGAACTGCGCTGACACAGGTTGAATGTAGCTGATTTTGCGGGTAGATACATTACACGGAGCATCCAATTTGGGACTACCAACCATGATTTGTTGTCATAACACAATCGAAGCTGACCAGGGTCCTAAAGATCATGACCACTAAGCCTCTCTTGTCTGTACAGAAAATAGTAATAATTGCAATATTTTTCCCCCTTCCCCCTCCTATATGGTTCAATAAAAAATCAAAAGAACTTTCTTAGTTTTTTTTTTTCCTTTTACTTTAGAGCATCTTTATCCATTAGTACTCGAAGAAAACTTCAAGAAATATAAATGGTATATCAGTTGTTTATATAATAAAATAGGTTATTTGTTAAGTTGTTTAACAATTCTCTCACTTCTCCTTCATTTGTTCTTTCACACTTATATAAGTTTTATAAAATGCAATATTCTCACTCTTTTCTATTAGTCCTTTCACACTTATTTACTCTTTATAAAAAAATATAATTATTATTCTAAAGTAATAAATTAAAATAGGAATCATAAAAATAAAAAAAGTTAATAAATAACTTTTTTAAAGTGACTGTGGATAAAGTAGAAAATTACTTAACAAAAAGAGTTGCTTTGGATACTAATATGATAGTTCAAACACTCCTTATGCAAGTCAAAAATAAAAATACTCTTAAAGAATTCAATAAAAATTTAAATGATTCTTTGTTTTTTAACTTTTCATGCACATACTACTTTATTAAGAATTGGGTAGGAGGTCTTAGAATACGTCATTTCCAAATTCCAAGCATTCCCACCCACCTATTTATATCCCATGGGCTTTTTAATTGTCTGTTATTGGATAATCATACTATTCTACCATTTTTAGCTGAAAATATTCTATTCGAAATAAATATCCAAAAAGTGAAAAAACAGAAAAATTAGCTTTTAATGGCTATTTTTATGGGAAAAATACATTATTCTACTATTTCATTTGATTTCAAATACAGCTTGGTATATATATATTATATATATTATTTTAACTAAATGAGGCTATAATATTTCTAAAGTTTTGTAAAAGATGACTTTCATCATGCCTATTAGGCTATTATATATTTTCTATTTTTAACACATTAATTTATCATCGGTCTATAATAGTTAAGTCAATAAGTAATAATATTGTAATAATTAAGAATATTTAGTGCATTTTGTAAGACATTGTATATATTACTTGAAAATTAATTATTGATAAAAAAATCAATATATGAAATACGTATAAGTTTTTTTTTTTCGTAAATATATATAAGAAAATATATCTAATGGAATAGCTGCTAAATAACCCATACTCATTTTCACAACATTATTTGCAAAAATAGAAAATAATAATAAAAAATAGTTGTTTATAAGAATTTTTTTTAGTTAAATGTGGTTTTATAATAAATAAATGTGATGCAATTATTATTTTTTAAGAAAAAGGAGAAAAAATATAGAATCAGAATTGCGGAGACCTAAGAATGGCAGAAATATTAAGTTTTGGCAAGGTACCTAGACTACACAAGGTCAACCCTCAGAGCTCCTATGTGGCCCTTTCCTCCCCTCTGCCCTTGAAATCTCTCTTGCGGATGCCAGGGTCAACTATGACATCTGGAATGGATCTGCTATTTCCTATCCTCTAGATGATCAAATCAAAAGTATTTTGGGTCTTTTCCTTCTTATTCTTCAAGAAAACCCAGCCAACGTCCTTGCTTGAAAATCTAATGTTAGTGGAAACCCTTCTGTTAAGGACACCTATATGGAACCTAAAGCTAGAGACACCCCCAAACATGATCTTAGAACTATCAATTGGGTTGGAACATTAAATCCTGCCCAAAGATTACCTGCTAAAGAGATCCTAACCCACAGACAATTCGTGTTTTCTACAATAGCTCTGAATCTGCTTTTCACCTTTTCCCAAAATGCCAAACCCTTCAAGATGCTTTACACAATATAAACGTGACAACCCCACAAAATGTCTCTCAGGAAACTTCTCTTGATTGGCTTCGTCTCAACTCTTCTCTTTTAATGCCCTAATATGAAGGCATGACAACCCGCCATGTATTCTCATTTTTAATGGACATGTTAAGGTTATTATTCCATTAATCTATAAATTAAATATAATATCATCAACATATATATAGGATACTAATAACAAAAAAAGTCATAACAACCTAGTTGACATAAACCAAAGACCAACTCAATTTAAATTAAAACATCTTAAGAAAAATCTCAGAAAACTTTAGATTTATAAAAATACATAAAACTTTATAAAATCTTAAATTTTGTCTCTCTCCAAACCAAAACATCTAAATATTAGCTAAAAAATCAGGTCCACTATCATCTTCTCTGTAATCCATATAGATGTCATATCAAGCTAGATCGAACACTACATGTTCATCACCTATTCCTGAAAAATAGAAAGGAATGAGCGCAAAAGCCCAATATGTCATACCACAAACACATGTGCATGAACAGGCATAATACAGATTTCACATACAATCTAATATTATATGTAACGATCAACAAGTTATTATCTTTGATTAGCCAACAAACAACATAATTTAAAACTATTAGCCATTAGTCTTAAACCCGGAACAACTCATGATTATGTAAAATCAACTAGTATAATCGGTAACATATACATATATTGGTGTTGAAAACTCCCACACATCCTAGGTACCATTTGCGTACCACTCTTAGACTATCAAATCATCTCTGTACACCACTCTACTCGAGATAACGACACACATGGATCATCAGAGCGTTGTACTAGTATTAATGGTTCTCCCAATTTACTAGTCCCAACCATAACAAGCAGCAAATCAAATTTAAAGCCGAATAATAATTAATCAGTTTACTATTTCTAATCCTACAAATATAAATAACAAACAAAGGTAAGGTCGTACTTGAAATCACTTTAGGAACAGGAACCCTAACTTCACCAACAATACCTAAATCATTAAATACTCTAATCAAAATATCTTCCCAGATAATAATCATAAATTCACCATCATATAAACCCTAAACTAGAAAAAGACTATAAACTTTAAATTTATACACACCTTTCTCTTTGGATTTGTAAAACCACAAAATCACTAAAAGAATAGGGTTTCTCCAAAAACTCCTCTAAAAACTATAACTTCCTTCAATAAAAAAATCAAGCAACTAAAAAAAGACCTTATTTTCTAAATCACCAAGGGAAAAGAAAAGATTCAACGTACGTATCTCTTGATACTTGTTCTTCCTTTATTGTAGAACATTAGTCTCCAACAGACTTAGGTTTTTCCTCCAAAACTCTCTTCAAAATATAAAGAGAACCTTAAGAATATATCACTCCTTAAATTGTTAAAGACTTGATGATAACTTATCTCGATTGTGCTTCTTGATCTTTCTTGATGCAAAGATCACTATTAGAGAAGATTTTGAAAAAATTTTATGTTTAGAAATGGTTTTGGTGTAGGAGGAAGCCTAGGTTATATAGGAGACAAGGAATAACTCTTCATCTTTAACAAAGTCTCTTCATCTTTAACAACGTCTCTTCATTCTTCATCTTTAATCACGTGTCTACCAAACAAAAAAGCATTTAATTATACATTAGGATAAACCATAAAACCCTCTTATTTTTAATCAAATGACACTTTTACCCTTCGCTATAAATCATTTATCTTTATATTATATCTCTCATCTCCCAAAACAAACTTTCGTCCTCAAAAGTTACCTAGATTACTGTAACTTTTTTAATCTTTGTTTCCAACTCATTAATCCATGCTTCTACCTATTCTACGACATTTAAGTTGTTTTCTGCTCAATTTCTAATTCCTTACTCCATGTCCACTTACTTCTAAAACTCTTTCCTACATTTTTTACATGATTATATCTTCTAACTAGAATATATTCCTTTGATGTCTCTGTAACTTCTAGCTTTTACTACTCGGATTATGTTCACTTCTTCCACAATTACATGACATACCTCCAGAATATAAGTTAAACTTATTTGTAATGTCCACCATGAAATCTTGCGTTTGTTTATTATTCTTTTCTATTGAAAATCTCCCTTGTATTTAATCCCCAAATCAATCCCTCGAGTAACGTTTTGAAAGTTGAAAGTTGAAAGTCTTACAACTATAATTTTAACCTTAAGTTCTAGAGGTTCAAAGCTTACATTTACCTGAAGCTTCAAATGCTACTATGTCATATACACTTCTATTAATTTAACTTAGTTTTTACCACTATTGTTCTTCATCGAAGTACAGTTATATCACTCATATATCATTTATCTAATCCCAAAGTATTCATTAACTACTATATTGCATCTAACACACTTTCTTAACTCCAAATATCTTTCTTTTATATCTGCTACTAATATATTGATGAGGATTAAATATTGACACTTAGGACATTTAGTAAATCCTTTAAAATCAACAGATGACTTCTAACTCATCCGGACATTTAGTAAATCCTTTAAAATCAACAGATGACTTCTAACTCATCCTTTGACATCATTACTTCTAACATTCTAATATTTTCTTGATATTCATTTTCCTAATACACTTTGCCTTTATAATTATTACCCTACAAATCCATCTGTAGTGTTATCGGATTATACATGATTATTCTCCACTTGAATTCGGTATCCTTCTACTCCTATTCAATCTATTTCTCAGCAAAAGATCTTTGTTGATTGTACACTTACATCTTTTTAACACATAAACCAACCATCACATCCTATAAAACAACCATATGATGTGCTTTAGAAATAACAATCCAACTCATTAGCACTATGCGGTCATTATACCTTACCTCTGAGGCTCTGACTACCACCATTTTCATTGAAACTTTCTTAGGACATATTTACCTTATGATTCCTCAAATAACAATTAAAAAGCTTAAATTATAGAATTTATAATTTTTCAACCTTAATTATAAAGATCAAATCTCACATTGGTCTATTATTTCAGATGATGTTAACATCTATATTTCTATTTATTTAATCTAATTTTACCACCATCATGAGACACCACAGTTAATCTACAACTTTCATTTATCATTTGTGATGTTCCAATTGTCTTCTAAGATTTGTATTACTACTTTATATAACGATTTATATCTATGGTTACATATAGACTTTTCTAAGAATCATCCTAAAACTCATCATCATGTATTAGTTCAAATGTCACTATCGTCCATCATCCTTAGATTTCTCATAACTTACAACTCACTAAGATCACATTTTCTTCTTGTAATTTATGCTCCACATATACATTTATGTCTTTATAAGACTCAACTATTCTCTTATTTACTGGTTATCTCAATTCTTCTCATCTAGTCTTCAATATGATCTTTCTCGTTTACTTCCATTCTTCAACATCTTTCTCACTTGTCTTCATGTCTACAAGTTTATGTCTACTAGGCTAACAATATAATTGTCGACCATCTATGAGGATTTTCTTTATACCTCTAGTTCCCTCTAATCAACTTTAGCCATCTTTCTTTTGCCTCCAACTTCTGTTTACTTATCATCTTTAATACTGTTATCTTCTCTCAATAGTAGCCTTTATTTCTCTCTCATTTCACCAATCATTTTTCTTATATTTCTGACCATTCATTATCATACTAATACGTGTTATCTACTTTACCATAAGTCACTTTGAATGCTCCTCTAATAGCTATATTAGCATTTTCTCCATCCTTACACTTGCCAATAACTTTCAATTAAGTAGATATTCATTTCCATACTTCCTTCAAATATCATCTTTATTTCACTTCACCATATAAAAGAAAAGAAATGAAAACCATAGATACATATAATTGTATTAATTTGGTCGTTGCACTCCCAATAAATCATTAATAGAGGAGTTATTTATTGGTATATTTCGGTTGCTTGTATTATCATTATTTATACTTTTTTCGTTTTGTTTTTTAATTTTGTTATGAATTATTTTGCAATCTTCCTTTTCATTTTAGTCGATTTCATAAGTTTATCATTACATTAACAATTTTGGTCTTTGACAACTTTTATTACATTTGTTATTACTGTTAATGTTATAGTTATGAAGTCTACCGATTTTGGTACTTTGTTTTACATTAGAGTCTTTTCTTATTTTATCATAACTATAATTTTATTTTTTTTAATATATTGGTTTTCACTTATTTAGTCATGTTATACATATATATATATAATATACATATATATATTCACATATATTTTGTCGTTTTAAATGTGATCAAGAAATTTTTATTATTTTATTCCATCATAAATTTAATAGTGAGAAAGGCTAACAAGTATTGAGAGTAACTGAACTGATCAGTACTAGGCTGACATATGACTTAACTTTTAAGACAGAATCAATATGATTTGATTCAAAACAAAAGGCTAAACACAATAAGAATGAAGGTGATAAGACTTGACACAGTACGATAGAATAACAGACAATACTTACTACCCTTCAACATAACATTTAAAGGACAAGACAAACCATGAACTTGTCTGTCTTACCTCACATATTTTTATATTAGATTCATAGTTATTACATGTTTGTATACTAATCGAAGGTTCAATTTACTATAATTATTCTTAATCCTTAAACTTCATAAATTCTCATTATGGAGTCATCACTACCACTATGAAAATTTGGTAGGGTAATTTCTCATTTTCATTCTCTTTTATATATAGTTCTAATATTTTAACCTTGTTATTTGTGATTTACAATCTTTAGAGTTGCCTATGTAAGTTTGTCTCAATATCATTTAATTTAAATTATGTTTTCCTTTAAACTTTTCTTGAATTTTATAATTGACAATCGTTGAAGATTTGTTGATGTTGTGTCATTAAAGATTTATTGACTATCATTAAAGATTTATTGACTATTGTAGGTTGTGTCTAGGTTGCTTAAGAGGAGGTTTCAATCATTTATTTCATTGAATTAATTTTGGAAATTGTAGCCATTAAAATTGTGACTGTTGAGTTCTAAACTTCTTCATGTAAGTTAAGATTATTAATTCCTTTATGTGTATATTTATATATTCTCTTTAACTTACTTTAGCTATTATTGTTTTATCAGTTATATTTCATTAGATGCCATTAACTTCTTGTATAAATATGTACATGTATTATGGTAAAAGCATAAAAGGTTATATGTTGAGTAAGGGTATATTTTGGTTTTATAAAATACCATTTCTTTATTTTGTTGAGCTTTAATTGTTTTACTGATTACTTTTCTATATATTTCAGGGAGCAACAACAAAAACAAAAATAAGACAACACATATTCCAAGAAAAATGCATGAAAAATAACTATCAAAACATAATGAAATAAATAAAATAAATATAATACTTATAAAAGATAAATTGTAATGAAAGAAATAACAAAGAAATCATAATGAAGAGGTCAACCTATAAAATTTTTATTAAAGGTAAAAAATTCGAAGTTTTCCATACCCATTTGCGATCCCATGATCTACCCCTCTCTCTTCATCTCACAGTCCTAATAAGTTCATAACCTAAGTTTTCTATACCTACTTGCGATCCCATGATCTAATATCAATTTGAAGGTATTACAACCCGCTACATGTCATTACTTTTAATGGATACACTAAGATTATTATTCCACTAATCCACAAATTAGATATAATATCATCAATATCTCACGTATATGGGTACTTTTAAATATCATATAATAACCAAAAACTTCAAAACAACCTAGTTGGCGTAAACCAACAACTAACTCAATTTAAACTAAAACATCTTAAGAAAAATCTTAGAAAACTTTAGATTTATAAAAACATAGAAGACTTTATAAGATCTTAAATTTTACCTATCTCTAAACTAGAACATATAAACGTCAGTAGGAAAGTCAGGTCCACCATCGTCCTTCCCATAATCCATATAGACGTCATATCCAGTTATATCAAACACTACATGTTCATCACCTATTCCTAAAAAATAGAAAGGAATGAGCACAAAGACCCAGTACACTATACCATAAACAGATGTGCATGAACAGACATAATACAGATTTCACATACAATCTAATATTATATGCAACAATCAATAGGTTATTATCTTTGATTAGTCGACAAATAATACAGTTTAGAACTATTAGCTATAAGTCTTAAACCCGAAGTAACACATAACTCCATAAAATCAACCAGTATGGAAAATAGGTAATATATACATATATTGGTGTTTGGAAACCCCTCACACCCTGGGTACTGTTTTGCACTACTCCTAAATTACTGAAATCATCTCTGTGCACGACTCTACTAGGGACAACGACATACACAGATCATCAAGGTGCTATCCTAGTAGCAATGGTCATCCCAATCTACTAGACCCATCCATGGACAAGCAACAAATCAAATTTACAGTTGGATAACAATTAGTCATTTTACAATTTCTAATCCTACAAACACAAGCAGTAAACAAGATAAGATCGTATGTGAAATCACTTTAGGAACAGGAATCCTAACTTCACCAACAATACCTAAATCATTAAATACCCAATCAAAACATCTTCTTGCATAATAATTATAAAGTCACCATTATATAAACCCTAAACTAGAAAAAGACTACAAACTCTAAATTCATACACACCTTTATTCTTTGATTTGTAAAACCACAAAATCACTAAAAGAATAGGGTTTCTTCAAATACTATGACTTCTTGATACTTGTTCTTTCTTGATTGTAGAATACTAATCTCCAACAGACTTAGGGTTTTTCTCCAATACTCCCTTCAAAATCAAAAGAGAATCTTAAGAACATATCACTCCTGAGATTGTTAAAGACTTGGTGATAACTAACTCACTTTGATCTTACTTATTGATCTTCCTTGATGTAAAGATCACTATTAGAGAGGATTTTGAAACAATTCTATGTTTAGAAATGGTTTTGGTATAGGAGAAAGCCTAGGTTATATAGGAAACAAGGAATAACTCTTCATCTTTAACAACATCTCTTCATCTATTTAACAACATCTTTCATCTTTAATATCGTCTCTTCGTCTTTAGTATCGTCCTTTCATATTTAACAACATCTTTTCATCTTTAGCAACATCTCTTCATCTTTAGCAGCATCTCTTCATCTTTAATCATGTATTTGCCAAACGACAAAATATTTAATTATACATTAGGGTGAACCATGAAACCCTCTTATTTTTAATCAAATGACACTTTTACCCTTCACTATAAATCATTTATCTTTATATTACACTCTTCTTAAATGTGCCTGGATTGCCGAAGCAATCTCTCTTCCCTTTCGTTCTCTAATATTTTAAAATTTTAAATAATCTCAATTATTGATTTATAATATTATCAAACCGTAGAAAAAATAACTTTAGAGATTCAAATCATTTTTTGAAGAGATGCCATCATTTTTTTTTTTTCGCCTATAAGAGATGCAACTCTTCTAATATAGATATATAAAAATGTCTAATAGTCATATATAACCAATAGCTTAAAATAGTAATTATATCATATTTAAAAAGCTTACAAATTTGCATTGCTAATATGGTAATCGTGATAATAATTTAATTAAGTCGGTAACTTCTGCAAATATATGCTTTTATGTTGAGAGTTTCATAAGGTTCAAGTCTTTTTCCTGACTGAAATATAAATCTTTTTTTTTTACCCAAAGAATTTATTCAAAATTTCTAAGTCGACGACTATCCACAAATAAAATTGATATAAAACGCGGTCTCGGGTCTAATCTAATTAATAAGACCGGAAAAGGAATGGGGGTTTAAAGACTCAATTAACTCCTCCCACCTTTTTTTTTTTGTACTTGGATGGCTATCAAATCAGCACAATTTATTTGAAAAAGTGGTCATATAGAGGTATATTTTTTTATGGCCTCGAGAAAAAAGAAGATGGAATTGGTCTCAGTTAACTTTATTTAATGCACGTGTGTGACGTAAATATATTTCTTTTGGCCAAAAGTTTCATTATATATGAATGGTGACGTGGAATTGGTCATGAACTTTTGTTCTTAACATTACTGATGTTAGTTAATAATGTCATGTCTGATTGTTTGAACTGCGCTGACACAGGTTGAATGGAGCTGATTTTGCGGGTAGATACATAAGGCATCCAATTTGGGACTACTAATCTATGTTTTGTAGTCATAAAAAAATCGAAGCCGACCAGGGTCCTAAAGATCACCGCCATTAAGCCTCTCCAGTCTCTGCAGAAAATAGAAATAATTGCAATATTTTTCCCCTTTCCCCACGTTAGATGGTTCCATCAATAATCAAAAGACATATTTTTTTTCCAATCACTTTCTTAGAGCATTTTTATCTTTGAATACTTGAAGAAACCTTCAAGAAATATGAGTAATTTGATAGTTACTTATATAATAAAATATATTGCTTATTGAGTTGTTTTGTCATCCTCTCATTTCTCCTTCTATTGTTCTTTCATACTTATTTAATTTTTATAAAATGCAACATCCTCACTTTTCTTCTCATTGATCATTTCATACTTATTTAATTTTTATAAAAAAATAAATAACTATTATTTTAGGGTAATAAAATAAAATAAAATCCATAAAAAAAATAGATAAATAACTCTTTTAAAGTAACTCTAGATAAAGTAGAAAATTTCTTAACAAAAAGAGTTATTTTAAATATTGATATGATACTTTAAGTAACTCTTTTAGCAAGTCAAAAATAAAAATACACTTAAAAGGATGCAATAAAAATTTAAATGATTCTTTGTTTTTCAACTTTTCATGTACATACTACCCATACAATTAAACCGGGTCAATTTAACTATGTGGGACACACACAACTATTATTAAGAATAAGGTAAGGGGGGTCTTAGATTAGGTCCTTTCCAAATTCCAAGCATTCCCAGCCAATAGCCCTGTGGCTTTTTAATTGTGTGTCACAGAATAATCATCCAACTTTACCATTTATAGCTGAAAATATTCTATTTGAAACAAATATCGGAAAAACGCAAAGATTAGCTTTTAATGGCTACTTTTTATGGGAAAAATACATTACCCTACTATTCCATTTGATTTCAAATACAGGTTTTTTTTTTATTTAATATATTTTTCATTTTAAATAAATGAGTCCTTGATATTTCTAAAGTGTTATAAAAGATGACTTTCATCATGCCTTTTTTATTTTTTTTTAATTTTTACCACGTATTAGTTTGTCATTGGTCTAAAATTAGTTATATCAAAAACTAATGATATTGTAATAATTAGGTGTATTTAGTATATTGTGTAAAAGATTGTATATATATATTACTTGAAATTTAATTATTTAAAAAAATTAATTTAATACATGAAATATGCACCACTTTTTTTAATAAATATATATAAGAAAATATATCTAAATAGAATAGTAATATTAATTGCAAAATAAAAAAAAACATAAAAATATAGTTGTTCATAAGAATTTATTTGATTAAATGTGATTTTATAGCAAATAAATTAAATACAATTAGTTGTTTTAGGAGGAAAAAGAGAAAAAAAATTATCTCAGCGTAATTGATGCATCTTGGAAGAGTAAAATGACATTAATAAAATATGAACAAAGAGAAATGTAAAAAAAAGCAACCATCACTAGATTATGGGTATTTTGGTTGGTTTGACGTTAATTTAACATATGTTTTAATCAAACTATTTGTAAAAAATAGATATAGATAAAAAAAATAAACATTTTTATTCATAAATAAACCTTACAAATCAGATATAGATAAGATATAAATGTAAATCGGATATATATAAGGTAGAGATGAAAAACAAATTGTTGCATGAGCTGAATCTGAGCCGGTAGAGACTACTCCTGCAAACATTAAAAGACAAATAAGAGGGACGCTGGGGTTATCTGATGCGGCCACTCTGACGCTCAAGTTAATCTATAGGTAGAAACAAATGTCAAATAAGTTGTTTTTCCTATATATACTGCATGTTTTCTTTCCTGCCCTCTTCTCTTTTTTTGTTCCCGTGTCCCTTAGCAGGGTGGAAGATGGGTATTTATTGTGTTTGACGTCATATCAGAATACCTAGTATAAGGCCTTCTACTAGGTATGGAGATGGCACCCGCATTGGAGGGCTTTACGTTGTGGGGCGCGGCCAAGCTGTTGATGTCCTCCTAGTCACAAGATCTAACTAAGACATGTGGAGCAGTACAAGAAGATGGGGAAATGAGGTCGAGTTGGATCGAAGACAAGCTAGTCGACCTAGCAACTTGACGAGCCTAGAGAGGTATCCCAAGGTGTGGACCCGAGGTCGGGTCTCGTATCCCCTTGTGTAGTTGAGGTGTTATGTTTTTCGACAGCTCCGAAATTGAGATGAATCAAGCTGCCACTTCAGTGGGCCGTTGAGGGTAAAGGTTCATGGGCCCTAAAAGACCAAGTGGGCTTAAGGCTATATTTTACTATCAACATTTGTTCCCCCACTCTCGTTGTGAGAGTAAGGAGACTATACACCCGTGAAGTTGTTGGCTTCAATAAGTTCATCTCAGAGCAAGCTGAGATTTTCATTTGAGTTGCATCCCCATTTAGTAATATCCCGTTACGAGTGCCATTGGACTTTTCTAGTTGAGTGTTGTATCCAACATGCTTCGTAGTATTCGAAGGAATCTGGTATTTCCAAAGGGATCTATAAATTTGAAAGGTCCTAACAATAACTGTGTTTAGATTTGACAGTTGTGGCAATTGGTCATGATGTTAGGATCCTTATCAGGCCTGCTCACAAGTTTGAGGGGGTTGGGCCTCTCCACTTCCCCCATTATTCTATAAATACCCATTTTTCGCAGGGGTTTCTTACAGCATTTTTTGCATTTCATTTGAGAGACTTCCTAAAAAACTTTCTTGTCTTCAGGTCATTGATGTTTTTTAAGCTTCCTTGACAATGTTGACTCCAGGTACATTTGCTACCCAATATTTTTCACATGACTCAGTTGGCAGGGTTCAACAGTTCGCCTATGGGGTAGGGAGAGAAGAAGGGGATACCACATCAAAGTCAAGTGGCTTGAAGTCAAGCGACGAACGTAGGTCAAAGAGTGGAGGCTCAGCTTCCATTAGTGCCTGTGAAGGGAGGTTAGGCAAGTCTCCGAAGTTAATGCTAAGGAGACGAGGTGCTTCAGGTGTGATTTCCTATGCTGAGATGGCCAGGAGGATATATTGAGGTTCGAGAGACGTGTATCCATCTAACAGCCTCGAAAAAACGAAGGTCATTCCTTTATACTTGGAGGCGGCATGAGGAGATGGCCTTTAGGGTGGTCGCCCAAATGGGATTCGTAGCAAGCTATCGAAAGAGGAGATCACATTTGTATCTGTGGAGGAGATGTGCGATGCTCCTCAGGAATGGATGATCGTAGGGCCTAAGAAGTTAGATCACGTATGCCTCTTTGGTGTTTGTTAATTTGCTTTGTACAAGAAGGCATTTGAGTTGGGGCTAAGGATGCCCTTTTTTGCTTTTCAGAAGGAGTTTTTTAATTATCAACATCTATGCCCGGTGCAATTGCTTTCCAATGCTTGGCGAATACTGGTGGCCTTTGAGGCCATCTATCTTAACATTTCAGTGCGACCTACTCCGATCTTATTTCGACAATTACAAGAGGTTGCCGAAAAGGGTGGTGGTACTTTGCATTAGCCTAAGGGTCCTTAGCTTCTTACCAGGTTCACTAGTTCAAATGAGTTTGATTGGAAGCGTAAGTTCTGGATAGTCAGGTTGGAGGACGGTGCTCAACAGGGTTTCAATTTCGGGGTCGAATGATGTAAACCTATTCATGAGAAGTTCAATCCTTGATGGCTCATGATGATAGCGGACTTACGATGTTAGAGGGCACTCCGCGAGCATGAGATGGAAGGTTATATCGTGCTGTGCTCGTCGTAAGGAACTTCATGAGTGGGAAGCCGATTACCGATGGAGGTGCGGCATAGTTGTTCATGCAATCAAGCTGTCTTTCTTTCTCTCTCTCTCTCTCTTCCCCCCCCCCCCCCAAAAGACCTATTAAGCCGAGCTTTGGAGGAAAGATTTTCTTTGCAGTTGAGGGTTGCGAGTTATTAAGCTTAGCTGGGCATGTGTTTATATTATGATGCTTACTTGCTATTTTTTTTTTTTTTTTTGGCAAAGCCCACAATGCATGTGGTGAATGTTGCTGATGTGCTGACTGGTCCTTCAAAGAAGTGAAAAAAGCCATTGGCAAAGAAACCAAGAGCTGAGCAATAGCCTGTCGAGGTCGGAGGTACTACCAAGGTCAGTCTACCTATGGATTAATGTTGATGAGTAGGGGCAGAGAGTTAGAGATGGGGCTATGGGAGTTGAAGCTGCAAGCGATGCTTGAGAGGTTACTGCTGGGTGTAGAGATATCGACATCAATGCTGAT
The DNA here is from genome assembly GCA_024138025.1 of Combretum micranthum. Taxonomy (NCBI): domain Eukaryota; kingdom Viridiplantae; phylum Streptophyta; class Magnoliopsida; order Myrtales; family Combretaceae; genus Combretum; species Combretum micranthum. The sequence continues at coordinate 1,502,396 of JAMXBD010000026.1, forward strand.
GTTAGTATGGAGGATACTGTTGTGGTAAGTTCGCCACATTTAGTTCCATCTCGAGAGGAACGTGGTTCAACCTAATTGTCCCTCATGTCGACTAGAATTCAAGCTCATGTTCATTTTGGGGAGGATAATGCAAGCAGTAATGCTAGCATGGAGGGTCGGACCTTAGTCCACGATCGTAGGAGTCAGCCCGGGACGGATGTCACTAGTGCTTCGCTCAACTTTATCGAAGGGAAGCCGCTAAAGTGGAGTAACATCAATTGGATTGGTCATGCTTTGAGGAGATTGGCAGCCTAAAGGCTAGAAGAGGTTGAGGACCTTCTCTGGTGACTTGTTATCAATGGATCTAGTAGTGGATTTTTTTAGCACGAAAGACTTACGAGGTAACGATATCATCTTGTTTGTTGGGTTTCATAAGTGAAATTGAATTATGCTTGGTGAGCAGTGCTAACCATTCCTTTTTTTTTTTCTTTTTTATAGGCTTTGGTAACGATTATTGAAGCCTTTCAATTATGGAATGAAAACCGCGGGGTGGTATGTCTTATTTCATCGTTGCTTTCCTCTGCTCCTCCCCCAACCCTCCCCTCCTTTTTTCCCTTTTACGTGTCACATTCTCACCCATGGGGCAGTGGAGCTTGAGGTTCGGAGTGTGAGCTTGGAGAAAGAACTTGCCGAGGTGAACCAAAGCGAGGTGCAGTTGAAGAGCGACCTGATGGCTTTAACTGACGAGCGTGATAGGTGGCATGCTGAGATGGAGGATAAAATTGCACATGCAAGGTCTAACGTAAGCGAGGTGAGGAGGAGGCAATCTCTCGCTGAGGTGGCATCTGCCAAATTCAAGGATAAGTGGAGGAGTGTAAAAGAGAAACGAGATAAGTTTTCTCACTTGGTGAATGAAATGGATGTTGTAATGGTGAGGCAAAGAAGAGAACTTGAGATCGCTGTTGAAGAAAAAGGAAGCTAGTGGAGAGCTTACAATCATTGAAGGGAGACTATGAGAGGTTAAAGGTAATGCTGTCCTAGTTTTCTAGTCATGTCATCCATTGTTGTTGTACCTGCTTTACTTTTGTTGACTGTCATTGTTTTTGTAAGATCGCTTCGTGAATATGCATAATAGTAAGCTAATTCCTAAGGCAACCAAGATGCCGGTAATTCACAAGCATTTTAAGAGCCAAGAATGGAAGGATACCTAGGTTAAGCTTATTCGGGATATCGTGAGGTCAATAAGGACCGACCTTTTGGGGAGATACCCAGACTTGGATGTCAACTTTTTAGTAGCTCGTTTGGGGGAAGTTCCTGGAGAAAGGTTTGGTGAGGAGAGTGATGGTGAGGGTGATGATGAGCAGGGTAGAGAAGTTATTGCTTAGGGTATCACCGAAGTCACTACTGAAGGTGCTACTGATTTTGCTACTGAAGGTGCAGCCAATGTTGCTACTAAGGGTGGCGTTATTAATTTTAAAGGAACAAGTCATCCTAGGGCTCAAGAAGGTAGAGGTGCTGATGCCTTAGTGGTGATGACTTAGAAGCCCAATCAGGAGGCCTTACTATTAGCAGCTCCTAATGTTGTTATTGGGCCTCAAGTCGAAGGTTCTTCTGAGAGATAGGTCAAAGCTAGTCCTGTTAAGGGACCAAATGGTGTGCTGGCACTGCTCCTCAACCCATCACGTGATGAGATTTTTGGGAGCTTACGATGAATGACTTGGGTCTTCGGGGTGTGGCCTTTGTTTTTGGGCTTATTGTAGTTGAGAAACTTTTTTTTTTTTTGGTACTGTCTCTAGCCCATTAGAATATTATTGTAACCTAAGGTGATGTATTCATTCTTTATGAATGGATTTTACTTTTCTCTAACCTGATCTTTGTGCAATAATTCGAATTTCCCTGTGTTGTCTTACTGTGTTTGATTGGTCTTTCGAGCTCATTTTTATTGAATTGTTTTGCCTAAGTTTTGTCTCGTTTTCACAAGGCTAGTCATAGGTCTGTAGGTACGACTTTCTCGAGTAGGTGATGGTGTTCTGCTAAGGGGATTATGTATGTAAGAAAAATTTTCATTCTTGATGCTATGGATTCCCTAGGCATGATCAGAATGTTGGGGAGAGTTTTGCTTAAGATCTTCAATGTTTAATGGAATTTGATGTGGTGTCTATGAGAACTTTTTAGCTCTATCAATACCATTATTATGTGAATTTCTTCCCCATGCAGCATCCTTGTTTGCATACATCGTCATTTCCAAGTTCATAATAATTATACATTTAGAGAAGTTACGGGGAGTCATGGGAACTATCTTTGTTGTGCTTCGGTAGCTTGAGAGGTCGAGCCGATAGGGACATCATCGGTCGAGGTGTTAAAGCTATCTTATTGTCTTTGTTTAGATGTTCAGGAGTCTCACCATCCCTGTTTATGCGAACTGCTCATGAAGATCGTGTAGTGGGTTGGGTGTGTTGCCCAGCACCTGCTTCCTCTTTTTGCCTTGGCTTTTGGTCTTGGGGCCGTGCTTCTCTTCTATGGTTTTTGGGACCAAATTACTACTTGCAGTCACTCTTAGGATCGATCGTGGTGACTATGGTAGCACCTTATGCATGAACAAAGGCTGTCCTCATCAAGCGACCTGGGATGAGGTCGTCATGGAGAGACTATCCAACTCCTTTTCCTTATTTACAATCAATCTCGTGTGCCATCCTTGATGGAAAATGGAAGGTGTCGTAGATGAAGGGTGATGATCTCCTCTTTAAGCCCAGCTTCGTGTTGTCATATTGGTTGATGGCTTAATGGGGAAGTGGACTTTAGTCTACGTTATCTTAGCGATGCCGAGCTATTGTCTAGCGGAGGTTTATTGTCGTTGTTATATGGACAAGCTTAGGACGGTGGACAAGGAAGTGAAGTCATGATCGACCCGAAAGCCTAGGAGAGATTTTCTAATGGATAAGCCCAGTTCGAGTTGTGGTCAGGTGGTTTTGGGAGAATTTGTCTAATTTGAGGTTCAGATCCCAATCGGGACCCTTTGAAGTAGCGGTTGGGTTTGGCTCGAAGAAGCTCATGTTCATGTGAATGCTTTATTGTATTGGTCGGAACGCCGAAAAACTATCATGGCCTTGATGCCCATCAAAACTACTTTAATAGTTCAGTTTTAACAAAATCAATGGGGTGATTATTTGCGACCTAAGCTTCTTGTATATTTTGTTGTTTTTCATTTTCTTATTTTCTTATTTTCTTATATTGGCTTATTTGTATGAATGTTGGCTTCATCACACGGGGGGATTACTTCTTGGCAAAAGACCGCCTAAGGTGCCGAGGGGGGTTTCCCTTAAAAGGGAGTCATCCGAGCTCTTAAGGGAGGTTATCCGTAAGAGGGAGTTACCCGAGCTCTTTAGGAGAGTTACTCGAGCTCTTGAGTGGAGTTACCCATAGAAAGGAGTTACCCGAGCTTTTTAGGTTGTTTGAGTTGCAAGGACATCATCATGGAACAATCTTTATGGAGAATCCTAATTTCATTTGTAAATGCTTTTCTTTTTACATTTTACATATATGCTAGTTGCTTGCTACTCAAAGAACCTTCTCAAATTGTTGGCATTCTAGGTTCTAGGGATGAGTTCATAGTCCAATGTTTCGAAATTGTAGGCTCATTCCCTAAGACTTCTTTTAACGTTACTAGATTTTCCCAGTTTGGGGTGCGTTTTTCATGGGCTTCTTCTGAACCCATTGCTTCCAATTTTCTACAAACAAATTCTCCAGGGACAAAAACCTTATGTTGGACGTTTTTGTTAAAATATCGTGTTGCTCTCTATTGATATGCGATGATTCTCTTACTCATTATATCGCGAGTTTCTTCGATGGTGTTGAGTTCAGCTCGGAGGCTGACCTCATTAACCAATTTGTCGCATGAGACTACTCAGATATTGTGTAGTTCTAGCTCAATGAGCAAAACGGCCTCAAAACCATAGGTGAGATGAAAAAGGGTCTCGTCGGTAGGTGTTCATTGGGTGGTGTAACATCCCCATAAAATACTAGGCAGCTCATCTGCCCATTGTTTGCTTTGTCGGTCTACTCTGACCTTGAGAGATTGCATGATGGTTTTATTAATGCCTGGACCTGGCCGTTGGCATGCGAGTGAGTGACGGAGGTGTATCAGGATTTAATGCCATACCCGACATAGAAATTTTTTATTTTCCTGGAGCTGAATTGTCTTCCATTATCCATGGCCTTCGAACCTAGTGATGATATTGGTGTAGATGAAATATTAGACATTTGTATCCGCAACCATTTCTATTGCTTCGGCTTCTACCCATTTGGTGAAGTAATCGCATCATACTATGATGAACTTTCTTTGTCCTATAGATGGTAGGAAAGGTCCGATCATGTCTAATCCTCATATGGTGAATGACCATGGTCTGATAAGATATAGCAAGTTGAAACTTGGGGTTGTGGGTAATAGGAGTAATCTTTTGACATCATCTACAATGCTAGACGAACTCTTTTGCATCGCTTTTCATGGTCGGCCAAAAGTAACTGGCTCGTATAACTCGGGTGTGCAGTGACTAAGCTTTGAGCTGGTTGCTGCACTCGATGGCATAGAGTTCCTCGAGAATCCATTGTCCTTATTGTGGTTGTAAGCATCGGAGAAAGGGGAAGCTGAAACCCCTTTATATAAACTCCATTAATGAGAGTATAGTTAGCCACTCAGTACATCAACTTTTTCGCTTCAACTTTATCCGACAGTAAGGTATTGTCATCGAGGTAGTTTGCTATTGGAGTCATCCAACTCTTGGGCGGTGCCTCACTCTATAGGCTAAGCACCTCATGAGGTCGTGTCGCTATGGACTTTTCGGGTAGATATTCAACAAATACCCTCTCTTCGACTTTTACTAGGTCGAGGAATATCATTGATGCCAGTTTCGAAAGTCTGTCAGCACTGGCATTGTCAATTCATGGGATCTTAACTATATCCCATGAGGGTAAGTTCCTTGTGAGAGATCAGGCTGCTTCCATGTATCTTACTATATCTTCACTCTTGGCCTTATATAAGCCCTTAACTTACTGGATCACAAGCTAAGAGTCAGAGAAGATCTTGAGGTTACTCGTTTCTACGCCAATATATGTGGCGAGTCTCAATCCAGTTAATAGGGCCTCATATTTAGCTTCATTGTTGCTTACGAGAAATCCGAACCTTAACGCATAGTTTATTTCAACTCCATGGGGTCCTTTAAGGACTAGGCTAGCTCCACTCCTTCCTTGCATAGAGAAACCGTTAACGTGGAGGGTCCACTCAAGTTTTTCTCCATCTTCTTATTCAGGGGCCGCTGTATTCGGCCATGAATTCTGCCAATACTTAGGCTTTGATGGTGCCTCGAGGCTGATATTGAACGCCGTAGGTGCTCAACTCGATGACATACTTCATCATTTTTCCTAATACATCTGGTTTTTGGAGAACTGTCCTTATTAGTACGTCAATGAGTACTACGACCTGGTGTGCTTCAAAGTAAGGGTGCAAGCATCATGCAAAAATCACGATTGTTAGGGCAAACTTTTTCAACTTAGTATATCTTTGTTCTGGGCCTTAGAGGATGTGGCTAATGTAGTATATCGAATGGTTTTGTTTTCCTTTTACTCACGTTAATATGAATGACAGAGCTCAATTGCTCATTGCGAGGTAGAGATACAAGGTTTCGCTCTCTATCAGGGTTTTTAAGATCGACAGGGAAGAGAGGTATTGTTTTAGCTCATCGAAGGCCGGCTGAGATTTTGTTGTCCATTCAAACTTGTCTGGCTTCTTAAGGATTTTGAAAAATTTGAAGCATTAGTCTACACTTTTAGGGAGAAACCTATTAAGTGCAATTATTTGCCTATAAGCTGTTGCACCTCTTTTATCGATTTGGGAGGGCTCATTACCAGTATGGCTTTGATTTTGTCAAGATTTGCTTCTATACCCCTTTGGGAAACCACGTATCCTAAAAACTTTCCTGCTAAGGCTCCAAACGTGCTCTTTTGAGGATTTAGCTTCAAGTTGTAGAAACGAAGTCGGTTGAAGGTTTCCTAAAGGTTATGTAGATGATCCTTAGCTTATCTACTTTTTACGATCATTTCATCAACATAAACTTCCATGTTGCGACCTCTCTGAAGTTTGAATACTTTGGTAACCAACCTCTGGAAGGTGGCACCAGCGTTCTTCAATCCAAAGGGCATCATCTTATAACAATACATGCCAAATGTCGTCAAGGTGTGGATCTCATCCGAATCCTTCATTTTAATCTGGTTATAACCAAAGAAGACGTCTATGAAACTCAACAACTCGTGTCCCGAGGTATTATCAACAAGCTGGTCAATCCAATCAAAGGGAAGTAATCTTTTCGGACATGCTTTGTTGATGTCGATTTAGTCTACACACATTCGCCATTTGCTACTAGACTTCTTGACCAGCACTCTGTTGGCTAGCATGTGGGGTATTTTTCCTCCCTGATGACTCCAATTCGGAGCAACTTCTAGATTTCTTCTTCTATGGTAGCTTGCCTCTCGGGGGTAAAGTGTCGAATTTTCTGACATACTGGCCTGAGCACTTTATTGATGTTAAGCTAATGTATGATTAGGTTGAGGCTAATGCCCATCATGTCAACCGGCAACTAGACAAATACATCCTTGTTCGCCTTCTAAAAGGCTATCAAATCTTTTTATATATGTATATATATATCAGGGTAGAGAGTTGCTCTAACCTTGATCATGTGGTTGGGATATCATCGAGGGTGACCTCTTCCCTAAGCTCGGCTAGCTCGATACATTATTCGAGGTTACGCCTAGGTTCTGCTTCGATTGTGCATATACGATCTCCTTTTAAAGCTCTGATGTATAGTAGTCGGGATTGTTCCTATTCTCCTCGGTATACGCTTATTTTCGTTGGGGTAGGGAATTTGGCTTTGAGGTGCGGCTAGGAGACTATCATGGCGAATATGGATTGACTGCCCCTACTTAATATGGCATTGTAGGGAGACTAGTAGTTAACAACGAGGAGATCTATCAAATGTTCAACATGTATGGCTCTTCTCCGAGCTCAACAGGCAAGGTAATGATGCCTCGAGGCTTAATAGATCAGTTTTCGAAGCCGTACAACTCGTGATCATATGGCCGTAACTTAAGCTTTAGCTCATGTTTCACTGCTCATAGGTTTGATTGAAGCATATGTCTGCGTTGATTCCAGTATCAATCAGTACGCTTTTGACTTTCCACCTTGATATGTGAGTGGCCATAACTAGAGAATCCTAGTGAGGGGTTTGAATTCCCTCATAATCCTCATCAAAAAATGAAATGGTGGAGTTAATCCTCAATTTCTTTGGTTCTATGTTCATCACCATTTGAGACATACTGGGGGTAGCCCGACTCTTGCCGAGGTAATGGGCCCACTATGGTGGTGTTAATTTTACCCTGACATAACCGACTAGGTTGTGGGTGATCTGGGTGGTCTTCGGCAACTGGCATCTTCTTGGTTTCTTTGATTTTTCTCTTCTGTGCCTAGGGTTCCAGGTTTAGGTCGTGATCGACATACTATTTTAGCCAACCCCGACGTATGGCATCCTCTATGGCACTTTTGAGTTGCCAACAACTACTCGTATCATGCTCGTGGTTGCGGTAATACTTACAATATTTCTTGGAGTCTTTTCTTCATAGACTTGGTGTCGTCAGAGGTGGTAAGGAAGGAGGCATCGGTTTCTTATTTCAAGAAACACATCATGTACATGCAGTTTGAGAGGAGTGAACTAGTCGTACATTGGGAAGAGTCTTCGCTTGTCACCATCTTTTATCCCTTGATTTTTGTCAATCTAGTTGGAGACATGATGATCTCTTAGTCGGTTCCTTTCCTGAGGATATTATCGATCGCTTTTGCTTGAGCTGAGCGATTTTTTGTCTCTCTTTAGGCATTCCTTGTGTCCTCTTATCAGATATACTTCTAGGCTTTTCTCCCTTACTTGCTCAAAAATGGTAAGTTGACATTTGGAGAGGTAGTCAAAGAACGAACTTTCAATGAGAACCCCTTGTTTGATGGCTTCCAAAGCCATGCCTTGGTTAAGGTTTGAGATCTCTAGACATGCCTTGTTAAACCTTGCTAAATAATCCCATAAGGGTTCACCAGGCCTTTGTCGTACTTTGTAAAGGTAAGCAGCGTTCTTTTTTGGCAGTTTGCTCTCCATGAAGTGCACAACAAAAAGGTGAAAGAATTGAGAAAACAAGCCTACTCTGTTCGGTTCAAGCTTGTTGAACCAAATCCTGGCCGCTCCTCGAAAAGTGGTAAGAAAAGTCTTACACCATATGGCATCTGAAAAGTTATGTATCGCCATAGTGAACTGGAATTGAGCAATGTGGTCTTTTGGGTCGGTCATCCCATCATACGATTCTAGAGTAGGGAGCACTTTAGATTAGAGTTTGGGCACAAATTGCGTCCTATTCGGTGGTGCTTTCACGGTGAGCTCACCCTCGAAGCCCTCTTTGATGGTGCACAGTCTTCTTATCATGTCGCGTATCTCTTCTAGAGTATGCTTCTTGTTGGAGCCGAGCTGGGTATCTTTTAGGATAAAGGTGTGGGTATCCCTATCGTGGTCTCGAACTAGGTGGGGATTCATCATCCTTTCTCTATTGGGTTGATAATCGTCGATCTAGTGTCGAGCTGGGGCATTGGCTATCTGCTACGAAGCAATGCGCGCTTGTGATGCGCTGTTTGTTGCTCTCATAGGGCTATGCAAAGTACGGGCCCCACAATGAGCATTTTGGGGGGGTCCAAGGTTGTGAGATCATTCTCTAGCGAAGGTTCTTGCCCTGGAGGAACCCATAACACCTTTGTGGTTGTGTTCAATCGGCTTCCTTCTACGTCCAAGTGATGATTGAATTGGGGAAATGTTTATGGGCACTGGAGGTGTACTCTTTCAGTTGTAAATCCTTCAGCCCTTCTAATTCTGTTGTCCTATCTTATAGGAGGGCATTCAATCGCTCGTTCTCTATGTTTCGGTATACTAAATGTCTACATAAGTGTTTTAGCTCCAAAATTCAGCCTTCTTCTATAGGGCCAACATTAGTGACGATGGTTAGTCCGTGATGCGACATCTCAGAGGTCTCACCATCAATAGTATGAGAAGTGGGTGGTAAGGGAGCAGAATCACCCTGATTCCTGCTTCGTTGTGGCCTGGGCATCATGAATGAGTAGTTCTATCAGGTGAGGTTTTAAAAGGGGTTTTTCAGGAAGAGGTAATAGGAGAGTGTTTTGCAATATTTAGTGGTCAATTTCCTATATACAGCGCCAAAATGTTGCACGAGCTGAATCTGAGCCAGTAGAGACTACACCTACAAATATTAAAAGATCAATTAGAGGGACGCTAAGGTTTGCCCGTGTGCGACCACTGCGACACTCAAGTCAGTCTGTGGGTGAAAGCAAGGTGGGTACAAATAGAATGTCAGATAAGTCGTTTTTGCTATTTGTACTGCATGTTTTATTTCCTACCTTCTTCTCTTTTTTTTGGTCCTTTGTCCCCACCCCCACCCCCCCCCCCCCCCCCCCCCCCCCCAACGACCTGACTAGCTCGAAGAGGTATCCTAAGGTGTGGACCCGAGGTTAGGTCCCATATCCCTTTATGTAGTTGATGTGTTACGTTCTTCGACAGCTCTGGAATTGAGATGGACCAAGTTGCTGCTTCAGTAGGTTGTTGAGAGCAAGGGTTCATGGGCCCCAAAAGACCGAGTGGACCTAAGGTTATATTTTACTGTCAACATAAATCATCCAAAAGACCATATATTTATTGTATCACTTTTTACTCTTTATAATATCCATATAATATGCACACTTAAAAAAAATATATAAAAAATCATCTTTTTCCAGCTCTGATGGGCCATTCAACCTAACTTAAATTTCCCCCCTTTTTTATTTTTAATGACGGTACGAGCACCCTCTAAGCCATAACCTTAGATGCGTTGTGCTCCTATAATTTCTTTCGAGAAAAATTCCATTTTACTCCTCAATATTTTACTGTTTTTCTATTTGAGTCCTAAATCTAATTTGTTTTTCTATTTAAGTCCTTACTCTTTACAAAAACTTACAAATGAAGATATTCTTAACACCGTTAGTTTTTCCCATTAAGTTTTGATACTTAGCACATTTTTATTCGCTAAAAATTATGAATTCAAATTAATAAAATAACTAACTTAAGATAATTTTAACAAAATAATAAAAAATAACTAAAAAATTGAAAAAATAAGTTTACAACTATAAAATTAAAACGAAAGAAATAAAAAATATTGTAAAGAACAGATTGAATGGGGTTATATGTTCGATAACGAACTACCACCACTGGTGATTTTGGTCCTACACTCTTCGACTTTCATCCCCTTAGCCATTGCCTATGTGATGAAGATACAATTGCAACAAGCTCGCCTCAGCAAATTCAATTTCCTGAAAAAATGATTACATGAAATAGAGCCAAGAAGCTTTGAGGAAAATTTCAAGGATTTGTGTATAAGTTTATTGAAGATCACTCCAAGTTCACTAACATCCATTTGGAACAAAAAACAAAGACTTTTATTATTGTTTTTGCAAATTACGAGAAGAATGCAATGAAACACATTAAAGCAGACCAAGATCGGTCACTTATGCTGCCAGCTTACTCTAGAAAGCCATCGGCTTTCAAGTGAGGACAGCCAGTCTTTCATCACATAAAGCCATCCTTCATTCAAGATGTTGCAAGATCTGTGCCCTACCCATTTAAGCTGCTAGCCTATCAAGTACACTGCTGACATTGGAAAATAGGCCATTGGCCTTCAATCGATATTGAACATGATCAGTAGCTAAATTACTAAAGTTGGTCGCAAGGCCGCCTATGTATTTTTGAAAGGCCGCCAGTGTAGAATAAAGGTCATCGGCCTTTCCCGTGTGACATTTTTTTTTAATTGTGACTTTTGAGTTTTCTTTGTTTTTTACATATATCGTAAGTGTTTGTTTGTAAGGAACATATTACATCTTTGATTAAGATCAATATTAAGAGAATTCTTTCTCTTTGAGTTCTTTTGAGAACTTATGAATTTCTTCAAGAATTTGATTTCTTGTAGAGTTTTTCGATTATACCAAGGTTCTTGGTTAGTATTTCCAACAAGATCGTGATCTCCATATCAAGGTTCTTTAGATTACTCAACCATAAATTAAGGTCAATTCCACCGAATGATACCAAGGTTCATGGAGTTCATATTTGATTTTGAATATTCCATTGGGTCAAGGTCCGTATTTTTTATTCTTAGAGTCTGAGAAATTCAAGATCTGTGCTAAGCTCGCATCACTATGCCTAGACGTTGTCTAGGCCAATAACCATAGTTGGTTGTTTTTCCATTTGTTGTTTTTTTATCGCAGTTGAAACCGGCAAGGCATCCAATAACCTTGGCTCGAGCGGGAGATTGCAATGAAGTCAATCCTGTATATTGAAAGGGCGTATAATGAGTATCCAGGCTTCAAGCAAATGAGTTAGGAAACCGATTCGTCTTTGAATTTGCTTCTTTTCTTTGCGAGTAAGCATCTTCAGCATGCTTTTGCCATGAGTGAGTGGGTGTAGTATCTACCCTTGTTTTAGCCTTATAGCGATGGTTTAGTTTGGGCAATAGATTACTGGAAATAACTAGGTACTTTCTCTCTCAATTTTAATCTCTTTTTTTTTAATTTAAATGTAGTAAACAATGTTTATCTTTTGGGTAAAAGTGAAAACATTGTATATTTAAAATATGATCTCACAAGATACAAATAGGTAGACTTGAATTGCTGCATGTCGCTAACTAACGAGGAATGTCCATAGTCCATACAAGTTGTGACTGCCCGCTTTTGGAAAGATGTATTGCCAGTGGAACCTTACCTAAAAATGAATTCTTTAATTATTTAATCTCAAAAGGGAGGTAAGAGAAGGGAGAAACAAAATAACTTTTGCTTGTGTAGATTTGCTAGATTTAGAAACAGAAAAAAAAAAAAATTCAAGATTAGAATTCAATAGAAATGGAGATTGAAATAGAGGGAAAAATGATCTGCTCGAGCGGCAAGGGACGGAAGTCGAAGAGTAGTAGGACTATAGTAGGACTAGAACCATCAATGACGATAATTGCTTATCAAACATATTTCTGTCTTTTTCGATAAATTTTTTATTTCTTTTGTTTAAATTTTTATAGTTTTAAATTGATTTTTTGAAAATTTTAATTATTTTGTTAAATTTATCTTGTTTAGTTATTTTATTAATTTGAATTAATAATTTTTAGGGAATACAAATATTCCAAGTATCAAAACTTAACTGAAAATACTAACTGTGTTAAGAAAGTTCTTGTTTTTAGCTTTTATAAGGTTAAAATCTCAAATAGGAAAAAAAAAGTTTAGAATTCAAAATAGAAAAATAATAAAATATTGAGGACCAAAAACGTATTTCTCCCATTCTCTTTACTTATAGTTGACTGCTCTCTAATGTGTTCAATGATGGCCAAAAAAAGAGGTTTGTATATTTTCTTCTTATTAATTTTTTTGTTAATTTTGGTATATTATTATCTTTGCATGTATTTTAAGTATTATATTATTATTATTATTAACAACAAATTAGAAGCAACACGTGTCTAGGTTGTGTAAAATTTTCGACAAACTTATTGAAGTCTTCTTTTATAAATATTGAAGATTTAAAATGTACTACTGTCTTTTTCTTATTTTGAGTCCTTCGCATTTTCATTTTAGAATTTGAATTTTCCTCCTTATCATAAGGACAAGAAAAAGATGTCTACCATTTACGGTTTGCTAATTCACGATTCTACACCAAATCCAAGTAGTGCATTTGGGATAGTTAGTCCCACACTGCCCATTAAGGACATGTTTGAGCATACCCTCAATCTTACCATAACCATCCTCTGCCGTCATTTAGTTTACCAAGTGGGAGACAATAACTTTGTCACACCTCCTTCATTGACAAGTTTAGTGGACAGTCTCAAAAGCTTCTACGGGGGTAATGGAGAGTTTTAATCCAATCTTATTATTACGCTATTATCGTTGCTAAAATGATATCTTAGACACTTAATTAAGTGAAGAGTGTGAGGAACTCAATCATAATGATGTATGTTTTGATCTGTTGGATTGGTGGAAGAAACTTTTTGTAGATACCATATCCTCTGCATGATGGCAAAGGATATTTTGGCAATTCCCTTATCAACTGTGGCCTTTGAGAGTGCTTTTGGCACCGGTTGGTTGGTTTCTTGATGTCTTCAAGAGCTCTTTGGCTCCAAACATGGTTGAAAGCACATCTGTGCACAAGATTGGACTTAAAAAATCTATGACAACTTTATCCATTGAAGATGATCTTGAGCATTGCAGATTTTAGACTCAGGTCTATATTTTTTATGTAAAATCGTTAATGTTCTTTTAATCTTAATATTTTATTCTTTTTTTATTCATTATGTGTTGATAATGTGTTTTATCTTTTATATCTCTAAGATATCAAAGTTGATAGATTAAAGGACTCAATACTACAAATGTCACCACCCTCTAGGTTAGTCCATTGGCAGATTTAGTTGTTTGGATTGCTTTCTTAGGATAAGACTTTTTATTTTTATTTGTTGTTATTTTAATAAATCATTTTCATGGGACATCATGTTTTATTTTCTGTTGCTCTAAGGAAGATGTAAGTTTTAGTGTTGGCTATTTAGCTCACCCTTTCCTTTTCCTCAAATTATGATGCCTATATCATTGTGTTAATGCCTTCCATATCATATGTTTGGTGTTGTTTCTTGCTTCTTATTACTATATTGTTATTGATTTATATTATTATTGATGTTTTCATAGGAAAAACCAAAGGAAGAGTGATGAAGGTATAGATTCAGTATTTTCTATTAGATTTGTTTTCTTAATTCTTAGCGTTATTGCGAGTTAGAGTATTTGTCTTTAGATGATTAGTAATTGAGTTGAGTTTTGTGCGGTATCAATGGTTGTTAAAGTAGCTTGGAGAAACAGAATATTTCTATTCTAAATGTTTGTTTTCGCCGGTGCAAAGCAATTAAATTGGAGCTAAGTTTGAGCTCTTGATGAGGAGGACTTTATGATGGGCTTGTTTGTATATATTTAATGTCTTCATTTGAAGTTGGTTTGGACATGTATGATCGCGATAGCCAATGCAGGATGTCAAATTAATATGTTAAATTGTTAACATGATTGATATGTGGCTCGGTGGAGTTATGGGTCAAGGAACCTGACTTTTCAGGTATGAAGACCGGTACTGTAACTAATATTAGCTCTTGAACATTTCTTGAGGAATGGACATAGATTTGGATGATGAATCCCATTCTTATACACATGCTTTCTAATTATTTCCACTATTCTTAATGGTTTGATCCATCTATCTTTGGGCAATAGGTACATTGTTTTTGTCCAGAGTTACAGAACCATTTTGTGTGCGATTGTGATATTCGTGTACTCTGTCTCAATTGTATTTATGGTCAAATCCATTTCATTCCATTAAGAGATTGTGTTCATACCCATAGTTTACAACGGTATCAACCATAAAATCTATTTTATTTATTTTTTCCATTATCTTATATATCATTACAATTATTGTTTGTCTTTTATCATATGAACAATGTTTTTGTATATTCTTAAAGCGGAAGGCATCCTTTAGTGCGCATTTCACGTTTTTAAAATTTAACTTGCAATTAATCCCCATAACGTTTTGTGATAAAAGAAACATTATAAATTGGCAGTCATCTCAAATTTGTTTTATCCTATCTGGTTAAAATTTCATTTATGAAAACGGTGCGAACCTTTAACTGAATCGTATCGAACCTTTTTTCTTGGTTTGAAAATTTACGAACGAACTGTGTAATTAGGTTCGCATTAAATAAGTAATTGAACCGTATTATTATGGTTTAGTTTGGTTCGGGGAAGCGAATCATACCGAACCGTACCATGCACCTCTAATATAAGCTTATCCCTTAGGGACCAAAACAAGCTTTTCTTTGTGAACACTATTTCTAATAAAGCATGTATATGCTATATGTCCTAATCTTCCACAATAGTTATATGTTTTATTTGTTGCTTTCTCAAAATAACTTTTATGTGTTCTATCTTTATTTCCTCCCTTATCTAATTCATGTTTATCTAGAGTGTACCTTTATTGTCTTAATATGATTTTTAAGTTCTTTTCACCTTATATAAATTTTGCTATTGTTTCTTTTGATTCATCTAAGCTAGATTTCAATATGGCATTCTCTATTTTAAGTCTTTCTAGTTCATGCATGAGTTCATCATCATAATATTCATCCTTTTTTGGATTTTTAATCTCCTACTTCAATATTTAATGGTTTGTGACCTTTACATAATTTCTTATTTACATCCCTTAATTTACTATTTTCATATCTCATGAATTCATTATCCTTGTCTAGATCATTAATCCTAGCTTCAAGTTTGTTGAATTCATGAAGTTCATTTCCAACACTTAAGCATCATTTCTTTTAAAGGTTTACTTTTTCTTTTGTACCTTTACCATTTCCTTGCATAGATTATCATATATAGAAGCAAGCTCAACATAGGAAATTTTTTAAGAATCACCTACCTCATCATCTAATGCCACAAAGCATACATCTTTTGAGTCACTAGTATCATCATCACTCCAACGGCCATTAGAGCTTCCTTCTTGGGTCCTCTAAGGCCTTTTTGAGCAAGAGGCGGTATTTTGAAATGCCCTAGCTCGTGGCATTTGAAGCATGTAATCATCTCCTTTTCCTTCCTTTTTACTTTGAGGATCTCCATTCATCATCATTCATTTTTATCTTGTCATTGAATTTGATGAATTTTCTAAACTTTTTAGCCATGCAAGCAAGCTTCTCTTCATCATCATCTCATCATCGCTTGAATAATTCGTGGTTTTCAATACACTGGTTTTCTTGCTTGACTCCTCTTCTTGTTTTTTGATTAATTCATGAGTTTTAAGTGCCAAGAAACTCTTCTTTGCTCATGGTATTTAGATCACGTACCTCCTCAATTGCGGTTCTCTTGGCCTTCCCAATCCTTTGGCAAGGACCTAAGAAGTTTAGAGTTGATTTCCACATTAATAAAGTTCTTTCCAAGGACACTTAATGATTTATAATATTTATAAACCTATTATGCATCTCACCTATGGTTTCATTTGGTTACATCTTGAAGTTTTTAAATTGACCACACAAAAGACTTATTTTAGGGTCTCTTACTCTAGATATTCATTCATTAGTTTTCTCCTACTCATTCATATTTCTTTTGCGGATTTACATATACAAATTCTATTAAAATCACATTCATTCAAATCACAATGTAATATGTTCATAACTATCTCATTTAAATTTAGTATTTTCCATTCTTCTCATTATAGTCTTTCCTTCCTTTCCTTCAATCTTGAAAAGGCTATCTTCTATAACATTCCAAATTAATCTATTTTGTGCTTTTAAGAAAATTTTCATTATACACTTCTAATAGAGATAGTTTCCCTCATTTAGGAGTAGTGGCTATTAATGGCTTGCCTTTTTAGGAATCCTAATGCATAGATGCCATGATCTTTACTAAAAATGCGGATAAGCACAAGAAACAATAAAGGCTTTACTCTAATACCAATTGAAAATCACCTAACACACTAGGCAGAAACTCAAGAAGGGGGTAAATTGAGTATTTATGCATTTTTATTCTAAAATAAAACTTAAACACTACTTCAACAACAATAATAAGCTATATCAACAATATAAGATGCATTAAATAAAAAGATTAAGATTGAGAGAATCAAGCCCAGAGTTTTAACTTGGAGTTTAGTCTACTTCCTAATCTCCATAACCACACCAAGGCCTCCAATGAGGACTTCACACTATCTATTAATGACCAATTCAACAATGCCCAAATGAGCCACAAAGTTTTTTCTCACACAAATGTGAGTGCAGTGTTTTTACAAGAGTTGCAAGATAAAGAACAAGACACTACACTCTTCTTATACTTTTAACTAAGGCTATGAATTAATTCACAAGAGTACAAAGTGATGAAGTAAGTGATTTCTTTGTTTCTTTGCCAATAAAAGCTCTTATTTTATCTTTGGAGTCTACTCTTTACTTCTTGAATATAGAGATTACAAAAAGTAGACGTTGGGCTCAAGTTCTCAAGTTTGGCTCTTTCAATAAATTTGCACTAATGGCTAGTTCCTTGTGATTTGCATTTGGACACCATCCTAAGGTATCCAAATGCCAGGAAAAATACCTACACAATAAATCCACACACTGAAGCTAGCATCCGGACGTTACACACTATAGTCTAGATGCTAGGTCAAAGACGTGAGAGCAAAAGTATTATATTCTTTAGTAAAAAAGGTTGGTGTCCGAATGCTATGCTTTAGTATTTAGATGCTATGCAAAACCAAAGAACAGAACCTTTTTGTTCCTTAGAGAAACTGATAGTGTTCGAACCAAACTATTATTCAATGGTCTAGTTTGGATGGAAAAAAAAAAAAACCGATCCATGCCCACCTATAGTGCTAAGAACTTTAGGTATGATACTAATTGTCATGGGATGGTCGGTTCTCCTTTTGTGGAGTACCCATGTGGTACTCAACTGTCATTTATATATTCTTTTGTTGTTCTTTTGGATGGCGAGCCAGCCTTCTCTTCTCTAATATACCCATGTTTGTCCCGAGCATATCCACCTTATTAGGAGTGCTTCTTGGCTTTGCTACAGTCCTCTTTATCATAATTATCAAAATCCTAAGTCGACTATACTACTACACAAGTTTATAATTTTATATATTTTTCTTAATTATTTAGGAGAAGACATTTTATAGAATTATGAATATGGGTACATAATCCTACATGTTTACGATTTTACAAGTTTTGTATGATTTTGTATGTTTAGCCAATTCTATACATTACAATGAATAATAGCATCCCGACTTTGACAACCATGATCCTTATATTGAGGAGGTTAAACTATTCCAACTGGTTTTGGCATACCTTGTCCTCATCAAAAGAGCGATTAACTCCCGACTATTTTGTTCACGAAGGCTAAACCCACCTTTAGAGTTAACCCACATGTGAACAAACCCTTCTGGTGTCACTCATAACACTACACTCCTAAGTTAACCACTTCCTTTAGATCCTCAACTCTCGGACAATGACAACTTAACATTTGATTTGACTGGCTATGATGTTGTGGTTGACAATGGGGAGGGTGATAGTTGCAAGGGCTACCCAACTGATAAACACTTTCTTTATACTTAGTATTGGTGATAGAGGCTCCTAGTTGTGTAATGTTCCGTGTCATACTTTTGTTTAGCGTATACCAACCATTGGGCATCGACTTTGATATTGATTTGTTTGTATATTTAGTGGACTCTACGAGCCATGTAGTAAGTGGTGTATACGTATGGTTGCTATCCTAAGTTAAGGAGATAATTGTTGGGAATTTACGATCCAAATCTGAATCGTGTAGCGGAAAATCGTTTTTTTTTTTTTTTTAAATTCCCAATCGGATCCAAGCGTTCCAATTAAATCAAAAAGGAAAAGGGAATCGTGTACCTTTTTTATTTTGATGATGAGATCAAGGAGATGCAGATTACACCAACTCCCTCTACCAATATCCACGCGAATGAATTGGATCTTCGTGTGTGCTAGCACGTCGAAAAATTTCGACCTTTGGGAATCCCTCACACTCTCTTTCTAGGTTACGAATTTTCTTTCTAAATGATGGCCAGCGTCAGATGATGAAAATTTTAACCTAGTGGAGAATATATATAGTGATATATATGGGGGTTATGTCTTTTCAAATTACCCTGATATATAAGGGTTATGTCTTTTCAAATTAGGTAGAAAGACATATATATCCTTATTATCCGAATTTATTTATTTGTTAATTTTAATCTAATTAAAATCGATAAATAAATAATTAATCAATTCCCAATACGATTATCGAAGATCCATCTTATTCATTCTTTGTGTGTGACCCTGTAGGTTCACTTAAAATTGGTAGTAACTCTTAAACATTTTTTTTAGGACTACAATACATAATTGATCTCTAGCAAGACATTATGTCTACCCAATTTTAGTGAAGATCGATGATCCGACTTTACCTACTAACAGTTAGTCATTCAGTCCTTTTGTTACACGATATCTTATAATCAAACATAAGGTGTGGATCAAAAACACTCTTATATTGTCTAATTTACTTTTTCTTGAATCTAGAGTTTGACTGACTTAAACAAATGATATTGATAATCTTTATCAATTCATTCGAGCATGGCATGCATTTCTCAGTCTTACTCATCAAGGGCCAGATAGATATCTTTCTCAAATTAATGAGATGAACAAATCCCTTCACTAACACTTACATTCCTCTATATAACATATTGCATGTCCAAGTTTATTCTTACAATCATCCGATTAAAGATGATGAAGAGATGAATCAAAACATGGAAATGCTATATAGGAATCCATGGTGCCATTAGGTCAAAGGACTAAAACAACATTGTAAATAAGAATATTATTGCATTGATCCATACAATATTCTTATAGTTGGTCAATCCAATACAATACACTCCTGTTTGTAGCTATGTGCTGAATTGATATCCCATATCCATGATCAGTAAAACTTAATCATCATACAGCAATATACTAGTCTTAATTCATTATCATTCCACATAATGAGTGACTAGGGAATTTAGAATAAAGTTATAATTCAGCTTATAGTTCTACTATTAAAGTCACATACTTTAACAACATAAGGTATAACTAAATATTCAAGGAATAACATTACCAAAGTAAATAGGCCAAAAATAACTTTGATAATTAAAATGACTTGATAACAAACATACAAATGATAAAGAATCCATATGGCCTAGGGCACATTACTAGCAATAATTCTATGTTAATATATTATATGTGATAGGATAAAAAATTAGAAGTGTCTTTACTTTCAATTTTTTTTCAATTTAGTGTCTAAACTTTCAATTTTAGCAACTTATTGCTTTTTTTTTTTTTCAATTTAGTGTCTCTATTAATAGAAATGTTAAAAATTGGTACATTTTTGTGTATTTCAGTGTCTATAATTTAGTTTTAATTGTATTTTGGTTTCTATATTATATACCTTAGTGTCTTTTATTAATTAATATTTTTCTTATTTTTAAGTGATATATTATATAAAAATAAGTTACGTATCATTTCATTGAAAATTAATTTTAGATTTTTAACAGATATGTTATTTAGAAATAAAACAAAAAATATTTGTATATCGTAATTTCAATTGTGAATAATTTTTTGCATATGATCTTCGTTTTAATAAAATCTTACATCATTAGAAAGTTCTTCACATCAATATGTTTGAAATTAAGACTTTGCAATGTTTTTCAAAATTACAAAGACTAGGAAAAACTTTAAAATGGGTATAATTTGTAAATCAAGTGTCATTTACCTTATAACAAGAATTTTCAAACTTGTAGAATAATACACCTCTAGATATTTTCTTTAGATTTTTCTGCTTTTTTTAATGTTTTTTAAAAACCATTTTGAAATTTTTCAAAAAGCCTTCTGTCAATCTTGGGCTTGAAAGATTTATCTTGATTGGCTCTTATGTTTAGATCGAAAAAAAAAAATTGTTGTAATATATAGAGGTAATATTCAACAAATTTATAATTTCATGTTATAAAACAAATGGCACTTAATTTACAAATTATAACCTGTAACGGGGCTTTAAAATCTAAATATTATATATCAGGGCCCAATAATTCCAGTTCAATTATATTGGGATAGCTTAGGGAGATTTGGTTTGGTGGGCTTGGAACAGGGATCATTGGATCGTCCGTCCATCCAACCTTTCTCAGGTAGGCGCATGCACACATGAGATGACTATTGGCCTTAGCCAATAAGGAGCTCATTCAAGACAACCATGAATTGAGCTTGCTCCATCTCATCCGTTAATTACTAAGGTGATCTGACGGTCATCATCCATGCTAAGTACCTAGAAATACTCAATCATTCCTCCTCATTTCCAACTTTTGAAAAGAGAAGACAAACAACATTCTATAGAAGAAGCTCTGTTTGGGAAGATCAAATAAGGCAACTCGAGTGATTTCTACTCCAACTGCTCAAGAACTATAAGGTTGACGAGCGAGGTCTACTCAAGCTCCCTCACCTATCACTTGTACATTTGAGACACTAAGACTTCCTGTTCCTCCTTCCTTTTCATTATTTCCAAGCTATCTCGTCATCAAGTGTCATCTTCTCAGTAGCACTCCGCAGTCACGTGCTAGGAGCAAGGTCTATAAGAGATCCACGCAACGCATGCGTGACCACTATCAACAAGAACCCTCCATTTACACAACCATTTTCAAATTTTACCAAGTCTATGTTATCTTGAAACATATAATAAAATCTTATTTTCTAATAAGGTTGATGTAAAGAGCTTTCTAATAATACAAGGTCCTATAAAGATCTTTCATAAGGGCTATTTGTATGTGGTATTTTCAAGAATAAATTTTCACATGTAATCCTTGATTTTGATGAAACTCTTATACTACTAGAAAATTCTTAACATCAAATTTATTTAAAAATAAGATCTTTCAACATAAAATTCTAAACTTGATGAACAATATACCTCTATATATCATAATGATTATTTAGACTTCTTTTGTTGTGTCCTAAAAAATTCTTGTGAGAGTGTTAAAGAAGTCTTCCCTCGATCTAGACACATGAGCCAATCGATATAGAGCTTTTAATCCCAAGATCGATGGAGGACTTTTTGAACAATTTTCATAAAGGTTTATGTAAGGACCTCAAATTCACCACACATTTAAAAACAAGTGAATTCGGTTCCCCAACCACATATAACCCATGGAATTATATGTAAGGTTGTCTACAAAGAATGGTTTGAATAATTATTTGCCAAAACCTAGGTTATAAACAATTTCAAGAACTTTTCCTTTGTAAAAACTTCATATAAATTTAATACATTTTCTTCAAATGGCCTTTAAGGCATAAAACATAGTTCACACACTTATACACATACTTAATAATTAAATACAAACATGGGTTTGTAAACAAGCCAATAACAAAAACATATAGAGTTATTACAACTTTATACAAAATACAACAAAACTTCTATCTTAATCTTTTACAAAATTCCATCAAAGCCATAGTCAAGACCTTAATCCTCCTAACCATCCTATAAGTCCTCAAAATTGGTTTCATATCTTAAACTGGTATAGAATTTATCATCTTCAAAACCTGAAAGATAAAATAATGAGCCAAAGGCCCAGTACATAGTAACAAAAACAAATACGAAGTGGCACACATACTTAAGCTAAATGCAAATGCGGCAGCCATTAAGTTATTATATAATCTTTAGTTAGTCAAGCAACAAGAAAGTATTCAAACTTCGGACAACAAGGATATCTAAGGGATCCTGAGTAACGATCTCGATGCTCAAGGGTTTGATACAAGTTGTTCAATGACTTATATCTCCTAGATGATATATCCATAAAAGAGAAATAGCCTCATATAAGGTTCTTGGCCGTTACCCGACTCAACTTAAACTCACTCTACAATATGAATCTAGTTTATCATTCCCATAAATATTAAACTAAACCATGGTATTTCCCCCCAAGTTTAAGTAAATGTTTCGCCGATACCAATAACCCTATTGACTATCTATCGTACTACTTATGAAAGTCATTACATCATGACCAGTGTGGCCAAAGCACCTAAAACTACCGTGTCCCCAATCTAAGTAAGGTGTCGCTCCCCGAACTGGATACTGATCTTCCACTCCAAGGTAAGAATCGGATTTCAACGGCAAAAAACACAATCAACACCCATAAATTAATTTAGCCATCTTTAAGTTCTTAATGTAGTTTAGATGCCTATCCTAACATCCAACACGCAAGTTACTGCTTACCTGGTATAAGGAATCCTAACAAAGTCTTAGAAAGTACTTCGGAAGCTCATCTCAGAAGATAAATTAGATACTCAACTTAGAGGATAATCTAAAAGAATCAGAAATCAAAACTCAACATCTATTCAAGAAACTGAATTCATATAAGGACTCAAACCGTTACTCATTCATTCACTTATCAAACTCATATTATTTAAGTCCTATTTGATTAGACATTAATGTGGAACCCCACTATGGCTGCGAATATCATCCCGCCAAAATATGGACAATTCTCCTTTGTCTGCCAAAGTATGTCTTTTCACTTTGTTTAGGGTCTTTTATCTACAAAGACATCAATAAGGCATATACATATATATATATATATATATATCTAATAAGATCATACAAGCTCACAAGATTGTTATATTTAATCTCAATTCATAAATACAATATAACTAGCCTTAAGCTTAAAGGTCATGAAATTCAAATATAACTCATACATAAGCTTAACTTAATATTTACATGCTTAACAAGTTCATTTAAACTCAATAACAAATCATAAGAACAAATAACATTTAAGGAAAGACAATTGAAGATAAGCACCACTTAAACATATTAAGTCTTAAACTTAACATCAAGAAAATTCAAATAAAATTCATATAAATGCATAACTCATCATTTATATATTTATCAAGATCATTTAATTTCACTAAGTCATCACAAGATCATAAAATAGTGAAAGGAAATGATTTATATAACATAACTAGTTTTAGTTTAACATTCATGGAAATTCAATTATTTGTTAAATCCACAAATCCACTTAATTCAAGCTTAATTATATCACTCAATTAACATAGCACATCAATTATCATATACCTATCTCATTTTAGGTTAAAAAGATCCATTTCCTATGTAATCACACATTTAACAAACAAAAACAAGTTTTAAACTTTGTTTATAAAAATATTGCAGCTAGAAAAAAAGTGAAATTTAAGCATTGATACTTTTATAATTTGCAAAAACGTAAAACATGAAAAGTATAGATCTCTTTTTAAGTTTTCTATAACAACTTGAGTCACCTCAATTGAAGGTCGGATGAAAAAGTTATGAGCAACATATGAAACAACATTGCTGTAGAGGAATCCAAACGGAGCCGTATGGAGGGTCGTTGCAATCCAATGATTTTACTCAAAAATGATCCAAGAGTGCAACACCCCTCCAAACGAGCCGTTTAATAGGGTGTTTGGGAGTTTATGACTTGCCCTATTTTCTTTCTTCTTTTTAACACTTTCAAAACTTCTTCAAACACACCCTTAACTTCATTCTTTGTTCAACAAATGTGTTAACACTTTCAAACATGCTTCTACTTCAATTTCCAACCCATCAAACTTCATATCAACCATTCCAAACATAAATCCACATTCAACATAACATACCACCAAATCCACTTCTCAAAACCACCCAAACACTTCTCATTTTCAACTTCAATTTACTTCACACTTCATGTTATTTACTTAGCAAATTATACAAGTTCTCAAGCCATCAAAATATTACCCAACACAAAATAAACTTATACAATTCATTAAACTCATTTTAGCATAAAGACTCACACATAAAGCAAAACTTAAACTAACAAACATATGCATAAACTAACAAATACTTACCTTAAGGAGCTTTACTTGTTGACTTAGCTTTGTTTAAGGCTTGAAGGTGGGTTTTCTTGTGAAATTTGTAGAAGAAAATGAAGCTTGTATATGTGCGTGTTTGTGAAGGTAAAAGGCTTTGGTTTGGGGCTGTTTTGAATGTCTGCTTTTCTTTTCTTCATTTTTTCATCCGAATTTTACACGATTTAGGTTTATAATTATATCTTCTTTGACTTTTGAAGGCAAATTTTTAGGAGGCTTAAATGGGCTTGGACTTGGCTAATTCATGGGCTTCAAATTTAGGTTAAAACATGTTGGATTTAGGCTTGTTTTGAGTAAAAAATCTACTATATTCCCAAGCATATAACAACATCTATATAACAACACTTATTCATACATAAACATTAGTAACCAATTTTCACTAACACTTGCACCAATATAAATTTTCACTAACATAAACACGCTTTATTCACACTAACAAATATATTAACACTAATTACATTAATACAAACATTAGCATATATTTTCTCCATCACAAACACATATATTCTAGACTTCAAATTTTATTTTAACATGTACACTACACTTTATAATATCTTCCACTCACATATCCACATTAATAGTACATGCTCTAATATAAATTTTCACTAACACATTCATCAGCATTAATATATAATTACGTTAATACAAATATTAACACCAATTTATAGTAACACAAATACAAAATGGATTTACACTATCATATACTCGTATATTATCATCAATATCAATTACACTGACATATGCTCATTTTATCAATTTAACTTGCTCCTAAAATTTGATATTTAAAACAAATAAAATATATGCATGAAAATTAGATTAAGATTAGAGTTAGGCTATTTCAGTTTGTTAAGGACACTTAAAAAAAATAACTTAAAGAAATAACATGATATATAGATGTGTATTATTTAAAAAAATTGGAAATTCTCGTTATCATATTATTTAGCCTATTGAGTTTGTCTACTCCTCCTCTCTACATGCTTCTCTCTTTTATCATCCCTGTACATATCGTTTTCTTAGGTTATGTGTAGCATAATAGTCACACGGTACGCACATAATTATCGCAATATAATGCTTACACCTACAATTGAAAGGTTAGTTGCAATTGATTTGCAAATTATATCCATTTTATAATTTTACCGAGTCTTTGTAATCTTAAAACACATTGTAAGATCTTATTGTCAAACAAAATTAATGTTAAGTACTTTCGAACAATATAAGATTTTATCAAAATTTAAGATCATATACCAAAGTTATTTACAACTAAAAATACTACATGGAATTTTTTATTTCTAAAATAATATAACTATTAAAAATTTAAATTAATGTTCAATGAAATGATACATAATTTTCTTTTAAATTTTAATATAATATATCCTTTTAATAAATATAATAGTGAATAGACACTAAAGTGCACAACAAATTAAAGTATAGACACTAAAATACAATTGAAATAAGGTACAAACACCAGAATGCAAAAAAATGTAATGGTTAGTAATTTTCATGTTAAAGGAAACACTAAATTAAAACTAATGGCATGAAAAAGCACTAAATCGCCAAAATTGAAAGCTTAGACTTAAATTGCTAAAAATCAAAAGTACAGACAAATATTCTTACAAAGTTTGATATAGAGTTATATATTATTTATCATGGTATTTAATGGGTTCTAAGCTTTAACGTGTCCACAATTAATCATAGACACATGGTCGATTGTAAATGTATCTACGTTTTAGGCATCACATCATATTATTTTACTATGCATTGATAAGTATTATCACCTTGAAACTTCTTAGACAAATAGGAAAATACATAGGAGAAAGGGAGGGTACTCTTGTATCTCTTTTCGAAACTAGGTATCTTTTTATGTGGCTCTTCATTTCGTTGATAAATCTTTCTCATACATTATTTTCACATTATATGATAAGTATTAATACTAGAAGCTTGTCATATGAATTTGAAAATTAAGCAAGAGAATGAGTAGAGGCGTACTTAAAGTATAAAGGTTTTTCTCTCATGTCTATCTTCAAAATAACATATTCTTTTGTATCTCTCTAAGTTTTATCGATAAATCTAGTCTTTTATATTATTTCTTATTTTTTGATAGGTGTTATTACTATTGAAATTTCTTATATAAAAATAGAGTATTGTTAGAGAGAGTGAAGGGAGAAAAACAAAAGTATGAAGGTTTCTTTATTGTATCTCTCTTTAAAATAAGATATTCTTGTGTATTTCTCTCCACTTCATTGATGAATCTTGCATTTTACATTCTTTTCCTATATTATAATAAATCTTATGTTGTTGAATTTTCTTGGACATGAATGAAAATTGCTAAGGTAAGGTAGACAAGCCGGTGCACAAGTCAAGTAAGAGCGTTTTTCTTTTTTATCTCTTTCCAAAATCAGATATTTATCTGTATATCTTTTCATTCAATTAATGAATCTTGTGTTTGGTATTGTTTTCTTGTTTTGTGATTGGTGTTAATACTATTAAAGAATTCTTGACAAAATTGGAAATTAAGTAGGAGAGAAGGAGAACACAAGCATAGTACAAAGATTTTTCTCTTGTATCTCTCTTTGAAATCATGTATTCTTCTATCTTTCTTCATTTTATCAATGAATCTTGAGTTTTACCTTTTTTTATTATTTTATGATAGGTTATATTATTTTTAGAACTTTTTAAACAAAATTGGAGATTCAACAAGAATTAGAGGGAAGAGTCACAAATAGAAAAAGAAGGTTTTTCTCTTGTATATGCCTACACAATCAAGCATTCATCTATATCTCTCTTCATTGTATCGACAAATCTTATGTTTTACATTATTTTCCTATTTTATGCCAAATTGATAAATTCTCAAACATAATTAAAATTTTTTAGGAGAGAGGGGCACATAGACGAAGTATGAAGACTTCTCTTGCTTTTCTCTTTGATATCTTGAATTCTTTTTATCTTGTTTATTTCGACAATGAATCTTGTATTTTATATTAGTTTTGCTACTATCCCTATGTACGTCTTCACAATCAATTGGAAGTTCACAAGCATTTAGTTTCACTAACACTCGGTGATTCCCTATTACCACACAACCACATTATATGAGTCAAGATATCATCACTTTACATATAATAGATTAACACATCAAAACAAAAGTATCAAGCACATGCAAGAATGCCTAAGAACCCACAAGCAAAGAATTTAGTCTCTCTTTCTCTCTCTCTCTCTCTTTATATATATATATATATATATAAATTACAAAGTGCAATTATATTACAAGCACAAATAATGTGGAATATCATAAAGAAACTCAATTATACATGGTCATGCATCGAAATAGTCCTTAGGAAATTCAAAAATACCATCAAAATCACCTATATATAAAGATAATAAAATAGAAAGATTTTTCATTACAATATATACAAAACTTCATATAAGTACTAACTTCCCAAAATTTGAATGTTTTAGTGTTTTGGGGTTATTTGTTCCCCATCAGGTTTGATTGTATAAATAAATGTTATATAACTTATTCATTGTGTCATAATATGACGAAGGGATTGTGTTCATATCTTATATATACTTAGGCATGAGTCTGAGGTGATCTTAAATACTAACTCTAGTCACCAAGAAAAGACTATTCTATATTATTAAGGTTAATTTGACACTTTTATCTCCTTTTCTAGTCCTCACCAAGAGTTCTAAAAAAATAAAGGATTCATTAAGTTTTGAAAAGTTTATGGTCCATTAATTTAAACTTAGTTTTTGAATATCTACACCCTTTTCTTAATACTTTAACTAGTTATTATCGCATTGCATTGAAGTAAACAGGAAAAATTTACTAGATTCTTACATATTTTTCTATGCTTCCATTTTCATGTTTGTAGATACCCCATTTTTGCCTAATTAAATCTTAAATATATATATATATATGTTTTAATATATAATACAAATAAAACATTATGTTAATCTCAAATTCATCACATTTTAATTCAACAATTACAAGAATTTTATTTAAAAGGCTTTACAAAATTATTTGAGTTTAATATGATATATTTTTATTAATATTTAGTCTAAGATTATTTAAATATCCTAGGATGGGCTAATTTATTTAAAAGGACCTAGACTTTAGCTTTAAGAGACATTCCGTGCACATAAAAGTTGAAGAACATGGTCCAATAGTAAGACACACATACACATATGCAAGAAGGGTAGGTTGTAAGCCCCTAGATTTTTCAGTAAATATAAGTAAACCCTAGAACCGGAAGTCAAACCGAAACCCTAAAGTTAACTTAGTTCTATATTTAGTCTAATGAATCTAGATCCGGCAATCCCGTGTTCTTAAACCTTAAACAACGAAATTAAGATAATTGTGGAAAATGGTTCATGATAATATAGGAAAGCTTAAAAATATCAGATTTACAAATTTTTAGTGTCTTTTATATCAGAACGGGATCAGTTTTCAAAAACAGTAAAAATATTCCGACAACACCATTGGACTAGTAAAAATATAAGGATTTCAAAAATATCAGTTTTAGAATATTTCGGTAACTAAAAATATCAGATATAGCTTATTTATGCGTATTTTCTTTACTACCGATATTTTAATTGTCTAATCTACTATTCATATTACTTTTCTACTATTCATCTATCTCTACTTTTTCTTACACTCTATTCTTACACGCTACCATACCTATACTTACAATTTACCTTCCTCATACAAATTTAATCACATCATACTTTACATATTACTTCTTTTTATTACAAAACAACAAATTTAATCAATTTTCTCCCCTCTCTCCAAGGTTGCTGTCCACTCTCTCTCTCTCCTATCCTCTTAATTTATTTTCTTTTTCAATTTATTTAATTACATCTAATTTCCACTCCAAAACTCTATAAATACCCTCTTCCTCCTTCATTCTTTCACAACTCATTTCCTACTAAAACTCTACCAAAATTATTCCATAAACACTCTCCCTCAAATACTCTCCCAAGTCCTCTCTTCTCTCCATAAAACCATATCCCACATATTACTACAACCTATTCTATTCTTCTTCAATAAACTCATAACCTTAGGTAAAAATTTCTTACATATACTCATCACGTTCATATAACCTAGCATGAGCTTAGTGCATGTTTCTTAGACTCATAAGAGTTAAAGAACTAACAATATGTTCATGTTTTGTTTTTTTTTCATGTTCATATTTTACATTATGTTATTATTGTTATTATGTTGTTGTTGTTATTGTTATTATTATTTGCTCTAATCTAACTTCTATACAGTATTATGTATATGATGTATATATATTTCATTACAGCATATAAGCTCACTTGTTATTTATTTATTTCATACTATTATTAAGACTGATCTTTCTAGTCTTGGACTTGTCCTTATTAAGTCAAAACAATTTTCTTTCTTTTCTTTTCTTTTCTTTTCCTTTTGGGACTAATCTATTCTTAGTCCCGGGATAACTTGATGAAGCTAAGGTTCTCAATACTTGACTTTATTAGTATGCTCTTATTTATTTTATACATATCTTATCTTGTATGTGATATTGTAATATTATCATATATACATAATCTTATTCATGCATGGACATGTTGATATTATCTCAAACATAATGAAAAGGAGTTTTCTTAAGTAATGAAAATAAGAATTCTCTTTAAAAATAAATTTTGTCACATAAAAAATGATTTTTCCATAAAAACTTAATGATTTTTCCATAAAAACTTAAAGCTTTATCTTAACAAATATTTTCTAAAGTTAGATAAGTTTAGCATAAGTTTTAGTAATAATACTATATGAGATTTTATCAAGGAATACATAAAATAAAGTTATCACATACTCTGTTTTCAAACTAATGAGGTAAGAAAATTTCTTTAAACTTAATCATTTGTTTAGCAAAAGTTTTCTTAAACTCATTTGTAAAGTTTTCATCAACATACTAAGGTTTGGATAAGTTTTACAAAATTATCTAAGAATAAATCTTTTTAAAGATGAATCTTACTTATGAAATAAGATTAGAAGAACACTATTATTTTAAAATGGAACTAACTTTAGGAAAAACTACATTTTTTTTAATTCCTAAAAAAAATGAAGTTGTAGAAATAAAATTATTTTGGGAAATATGAATTGTTTTAAAAAGATAGATAAAGTTAAAAAGAGGAAAATATTTACTTATAATAATTTAAGAAATTTTCCCAACAAAACTAAAAAAGAATTTTTCAAGTCTTAATATTTTCTCACTTTTAAGACACATTGTTTTATAAAAATCATTGTTGAGACAATACCACTAAATTCATACATATAATTTGAGTCTATACGTATATATTCAAAGGATTTTTCAACCATATAAATATCTATATTTTTATAGAAGAATTCTTGAATTGAGAAAAGTTTGAAAACTTGAGTTTTGAAATCTAGAATTTTTGTAACAATTTGTATGTCACTACTTTGAGACCCAAATGACTTCTTTTTGATGAAAATAACATTAGAAATAGATATATATATTTTCGAGTAGGTAGAAATCAGTATATAATATGCGAAATTCCGAGTTAAAATGAGTAAGTTATGGTCATTTTAAGTTGGAATTTCCATTCATGCGAATTTTGACGAATTCAATAAGATAGAATTAAAGAATTTAAGTAAATCTTGGATGAAATACTCATTTCGGGTATTTCTTTTGTTTAAGTGTCGAGGACCAAGATCTTTTCTTCCCTGAGGATTACTTCGACTCATAGAAGATCGCTATGGACGAGTAAGTTTCCTTTACGTTTATGTATTCGCGCATGTGCTTGTAGAATAGAGCACTGGATGTTAGGAAAAGATAAAATTGATATGCATGTGGGTTATCATGAGAATTATGTATGTGAATTGTTATGTTTGATCAATGAACGATAAGTATATCGGAATCCGATCTGTGATTGACATAATTGTTTCTATGTATGTATTGCTATATGTGCAATTATTGCTTGATCGTTTTAAATAAATTAATGTCGGATTTGATACCCCATAAATAAATTGCTCATGCATTTCACTTAGAATATTATTTCGCATTTTTGCTACTACTCCTCAGCATGGGATCGGAAAGGTAAGCTGCTTAGTTACATCTTGAGGATTTAGGATGTTTAGAGAATACGGCCTCAAGTTGTAGCCGAGCCGCATTGATCGCTTTGGGTAAGGAAAGCCTGGAGACTAGTAGTACAGTTCGATGAAACCCCAAGACACGCGCAACTTTTAAGGAGGTCGTTCGGGCCCAATTCAAATCATTCTTTAACCACCAATGGAGGGGTAAATCCATCATACATACGAAACCGAATAGTCGTATGTACTGTTTGATCATATGGTTGTTGCATTTCATATGATTGTTTAATGAACTTGGTTGAAGTGCCCAGTTTGCTTGCAAACGAAGCAAACAGTAGAAGCCATTTTTGGGCAATCACCTATCTTGTGGCTGGGGTCTCCACAAAAGTAGCACTTGTGTTGCAACAGCGGGCACCTCTTTGGATAGTGCTCTTCCTTACATTTCCAGCAAGTCACCTTGATCTTGGATGTGTTCTTATTACTAACAGAACTTCCTCGGAAGCTGTTGAAGGGCTTAAACCTTTTACTCTGAAAACTGAGGTTATAACTATCCTGAGCTCTCTTGCCGAACACGAAGGTCTTTCTCTCAGGGGCTTTGCTCTTCCTTTTCTTCGCTTCCTCAATGATACGAGCCCTTTCTACCAACTCTCGGAGGGTCCTCAGATCTAACTCCTCCAGACACATCCTATATCTTCATCCAGGCCACTCAGAAACACTTGCCTCTTCAGCTCCTCACTATGCTTGAAAGACTCAGGCGCGTATTGAAGCAGTCGGCTAAACTCCATCTCGTACTGCTCTATTGTCCTTCCTTTCTGGGATATATGGAGAAAGTCTCCACTATACTGTACTCTTAAGCTCCCAAGGAAATGGTTGTCCAAAAACTCTCTACGAAAAGCTGCCCAGGTTATAGGTGGCAACAATTCCCTGCTTTTCGACTCCCACCATATTCTAGCATTGAACCGCAATATATATGTGCCATAATCCAGGCGCAGATGATGGGGAACTTCGTAGGCAGTGAACGACCTTTCAATCTGGGCTAGCCAATTTAGCTTCGTCTGGCTTTCCAAAGTTCCCGTCAAAATATCTGTTGCTTTTTAGAAGTCCAGCAAGGAACTTCTGTAAGGTCGGGGCGGTGGTGGTGCTGGTAAAGGGGCAGTATGTGACTCAGCTTCTGGGACTGTAGGTGCTTCAACGGTTGCTTCTAGTACATTTGCGGCAGGTGGTAGCATATTTTGTTCATTTTGCATGAAATTATTGACCAACCCTGCTAGTTGGTTGATGGCGACCCACACATCTCCTTGTTGATTCGGTGGGGGATTTGGTGCTTGTTGTCCTGCCGGAGGATTCTCCGGTTCTGCTGGTATATTATTAGAAGCACGACGTTCGCGTCTTCTACCTCTCCTACCACGTCTGTTAAATTTTATACTTCTTAAATTTTCGCAACAAGGAAAAGATTGGAAATATCGGAAATTCCATAGAAAATACTTAAGGCAATCAAATCCAGAAATCATCAAATTAACATAAAATTTCTTAATTCAAAATAAAAGAGGAAATTAATAATCCTTACATAACTTTGAGAAGGTAGAAACCATTCTCATCAAAAGATAATTGTTCATAAAAAAAGTAAAACATTAATGCATTAAAACAAAGGTAAGTCTAGGAAAAGGCTATGTTAGACTCGTCGGGTTATGCTTCCTTTCTTCCTTCATTCCTTCCTCTTCAAACTTCTTCTTTTTACGGGGATGATGCTGGGTTCATTCTCCTGCTGGTGGATCCTTTGTGCCGTTTGACAAATTGTCGCAGATATTGATTAACCGTCATCCTCTTTCCTTGGTATCGTGAGGTGATCTCTGCTTGACACGGCCAACCTTCGTCATGCACGGAAATCCTTTCTCCACGGGTCGTGCCATTCGTTTCTTCTGGTCCTTCTTCTTCTTCTTCTTCCGGTGCCATTGCTATTGTGGGGGTCTGGGATCTGCTTCTCAGGAATCTATTTGGATCAAAAGCATTGTTTCTTCTCCTCTCCTCCTCAGAATCGGAGATCATTTATGGGTTATTCCTTGCAATGGTCTCCATGGGTACATCTACGCTCAGCCTTCGGGGAGGTGCCTGACTGGGGATCAAAGGGCTGTCTTCCCAGAGGGATGCAGACTGGTTCTCCTCAGGCTCCGAGTCTTCATTCTGATCTCCTTCCGTGCTACCATTTGTCTCTCCATTCCCTTCGTTTGCTTGGGCCTCTTCCATGATGAAGTCCTCATCTAGGATAACATCTAGCTGCATTTCGACGGAGTTGGGCTGAGTATTGTACTCTGATGGCGTAGGGACAATCCGTCGGTAAGCAGCATACCAATAGAATCGCTCTTCGGCATCTGCCTTCAGCCAGTCCGTATGATCTGCTAACTCATCATGTGCGTAGATGTATAGAGGTCCTAGCTTATTCCAAGTCCGAAAGTCTGGTTCTTGTCGCCTATCTTCCGCTTTCAAGATGAAGTTCATTTGTTGCAGCATGGTCTCCCGGTACATAAAAACCATCATTCTTTCGACCACATAAATAACTTCTACGTCACTCCATCTCCAATTGCTTACAGCATCGAATCTCAATTCATTAGGCAAGTTCCTCCACAATGAATGTCTTAATCCTTTCTTCCATAACTTGAACATTTCGCGGGCGGTCTTGGGCCTTCCGACTAAAGCAAACTCCTCACACAGGACCCTCAGTCTAAGACGGTAGTTCACGAAGGTCTCATCATGGTCTTTAAGGAATTGTCGGGATTTTTCTTTGACCTTAGGGAAAGTCAACTATCGAGTAAAACAAAAAGGGATCAGATCTTAAGCTAGAGTTAATATCTTGTTACTATCTATCTTAAGGTTTATTTCTACTATTTTATGTCTAAAACTTACGCTCTGATACCAACTTAAACTGTCACGCCCCAGAGGGTATCCTAAACGTGGCAGTCCACCGCATATAATATTAAGCTAATGAATGACAATCCATAGTCATGCAGGAGCCTTGATATCATATGCAAGGCATGCTTCGAAGATAGTAGGAGACTCACAGGGGTATTATGTTTAAATAGATAGCAAAAGCAAGCATAAACTTAAATGGATAAACATAAGATCTTCATTCAATAATAAGTTCATACATCATCTTAGGGGCATTCCCCCGCCTTAAAGTCTTTGATCAACTATACTAATAACAAAATAAACATAACTATCACATAAGTCTACTATAGAGATTTTTCCTAGAAGTCTATGTTCAAAACTAAAAATACATGAACTTTCTCCAAAAACTCCTAGTAGCGTAAGCTCATACCTGGCACACTGGGCTCCTCGGGGCCAACCATAGATAATTATACTGTAATGGAAAACTATAAGGGTATAAGCAAATCTAGCTTAGTGAGATAATTCCTAACTATAAAACATTTCCATAAGACAACCAAGTTATTTAATTCAAGCATGTGAAATGCAACAATCACATGATCAACCAAATACACAAGATTAACCGAAAATCAAGCGTAGCATGAATTTAACGCCCTCCATGACAAGGGTTGGGTGGTTACAGGCCCATACGACCATCAACAATTGCAGATTTGCTGGCTCCTGCGTGCTCTGTAGACTTCCTGGCTCCTACTGGCCCATGTAGACTTACCGGCTCCTACTAGCCACCATTACCACTTCCTCGTTTCCCCACGCGAAGAATAGTAGTGAAATAAATGTGACTCACAAGTATGATATGCATGAATAAATTTCAATTAAACATTTAACCATATAAGTTGAATTCATGTTAAGAGTGATCAACCATAATTTCATCATATTAATACAAGAGTTACGCTTTTATTTAATATGTCATCTTTCGATATACTTAATTTTCATTCAACAATTATTTCATAACTTTGGTTCATTCATCTTTTCCTAAATTTCTAGTACTACTAATTACAAGCACAAACAAGGAAATGTAACTTAGGAAAGAATTAACTCACTCCATAATCGGTAGGTCTCATCGAAATAATCCTCTGGATAGATGATCTCGGGTCCCTCGTTACCTAGACAAGATGAAATACCCAAAATGAGTCTTTTATAAAACTTCTATTTTTTTGAAGTTTCTAAATTTCTTTTAAAATCGCGGTAAAAATCGTATAAAGGGAAATTCCAACTTAAAATGGCCACAACTTGCTCATTTTAACTGGGAATTTTGCGTATAATATACCGTTTTCTACCTACTCGAAAAGATCTATGCATTTCTAAGCTTATTTTCACAAAATTAGGTCGTTTGGGTTCCGAAAAGACAGCGACAAGATTTGCCACGAATTTATAAAGACTTGTTTTCCTTCTTGTAAACAAAGCTCATTTGAAAAGATAAGTATTCCAAGTATTTTGTAAACTTTTTGAAAGGTATATATGTAATGACTCATAACCAATGTATGAAGTAAATGAAGTTGTCTCAACTTATGGAAAGTAAGGTTTTTAAAAGACTTTGAACTTGAGATATTATTGGAATATTCATTTTACTTTTGAAAGACCTTGAGTTATTTGTGATGAATATTCTTTTTCTAAATTTAATTTCTTGTAATTACTTTAAATTCCTAAGGAGTGGTTTTATTATTTTTTTTAAACTTAGATTCCAACAATTTTTGTAAAAGTTATGACAATTTTCTCGCAAGAATATTTTAGTTCCTTGGTTTATTGGGATTATTTTATTTTAATGAAAAGGGGTTCTACTTAGAAAAAGATGAAGTTATTGTAAAACTCTTGTTTACTTTGTAAGTCTTTTGTATGTTTGTAAAAAAAATCTCCCATAAGTTCCTCTAAACATTAACTCCATATTTTTATTTCTAGAGGAAAACTTTTTATTTTAAGAAAACATTTCCTTTATTTATTTTGTTGAGACAAATCCATTATGTTCATGCATGAATATGAATCATAAGCTATGAAAATACGAAAAGAACATAATAACTTAAAAGAAATAAATCAAGTATTGGGACCTTAGCTTCATCAAGGTACCCCGGGACTAAGAAAAGACTAGTCCCAAAAAAGGAAAAGAAAAAGAATTGTTTTGACTTGATGAGGATAAGTCTAAGACTAGAATGACTAGTCTTAAAATCAACTTGAAATAAATAAATTGCAATGAAGTAAATAAATTGCAAGACAATGAGCTTATATGCTCTAAATAGTATATATAGCTATATAGATATATTAGATAGTAATAAACATAAAGGAAACAAGAGGAACATAAAGGAATTCGTGATGATGAACAAAAACAAAGTATGAACCTATTGTTGCTTTCTTAACCTTCATGGTTTTAGAAAACACACATTAAGTTCATACTAAGTAAATGAACATAAAGAAAGCTTGGAAGATTTTCTTGAAGAAAGTCTACCTAAAGAAGAAACTAAAGAGAGCTTTCTTGTAAAACTTCTTGGAGAGGATTTTTGAGAGAGTTTGAGAGAGATTTTGATATAGTAACTTTAGAGAAGAAGTGGTGTGAAAGAAGTGAAGGTATGAGGGGGTATTTATAGGAAAATGTGGGAGATTTTGTGTTAATTAAATTAGTAAAAATAAAACAATTTGGAAGAGATGGGAGAGGGGGCCGGTGCTACTCCTTGCATGGGGAAGGGGAATTTTTATTTTTTTTGTTATTTTGTTAATTAAAAGTAAGAAATGAGAGATGTGAAGTTGTATTGGAAATGAAAATGTGTAAGAAATAGGTGTATGGTTTGTAAGAGTAGGTTGTAAGAAAAAGTAGAGATAGATGAATAGTGTAGAATAGTAGAAAATAGTGTAATGTAAAAGTAGACATGACAATTTAATGCCGGTAGTAAAAAAATACGCGTATAAAAGCGATATCTGATATTTTTAGCTACCGAAAAATTACGAAATTGATATTTTTAGAAATCTCATATTTTTACGAGTCTAACGATATTCTCGGAATATTTTTCCTATTCCGAGCTTTCGGACACATTTTTCAAGAACTATATCCGATCGGGCTCAAAGGGCACTCGAATTCCTTCAATCTGATATTTTTATATAACCTATAGCTATTACGAACTATAATAGCTAACTTTTCCAACTTCGTTTTCCAAGGGCTTGAGAAAACGGCAATGCCGAACTTAAGCGGTTACGGTAAACTAGGGTTTTGGTTGGCTTAGGAATCCGGTTGACTTCCGATTAGCGTTTAAGCTTTTAAATTTGGATCCAAAAATTCGGGGATTTACATGTGTGCTTTGATTTATTATCAGTAGATATTCTTTCATTTAGATTAATGCAAAGGAAGATCAAGACCAACAAAGTTCAAGGGGAAAAGATCCATAAAAAATATGCATAACTGAAAAATCTAAAAAGTGAGAAACCACTAAAGTTACATGAGTGCAAGTTATTATCCTACAACCTACCTCAAGAAGGTCAGCTTTAAGAATATCTAACTTAGGAAATTACTTAACACAAAATAAACCTTAATAAAGCACAATAAATTAAAACTAAAATATTAGTTTAATTCACAAAAATATGAGTCACTAACATTTTTTTTATGATATGCAGTGAAGTTATCTATCTACCTAGGCAAGGTAAACACTTCTAGCCATTACCTCCCCTACAATAGCACCCATTTTACTACAAAATCAAATAAAGAAGTTAAGAACATGTATTCAATTCTAGATGAAATCTTAACATGTGAAAAAAAAATTAAAAGACAAATGAACAAATTTTAACCAGTGACTTGAGCATATCCTCTAGAAGAAACATTTCTATATCTCCTATAAAAGGGGCTCATTACGGATCATTTCAACAAAAATGCAACCAATAAACCAGATATCGGTGGCATTCGTATATTGTATATCTCCTTATAAGAGTTCTGGTGCCTTGTATAGTAAAGTCACTACCTAGAAACATGTAACACATGGGCGATTTAACAAAACAATCTTTAATGTTATGTAAAGATTATAACATCAACTAATATTACCTCTAGAACAAAGAAAGACAAACAAAGGGGCTCATTACGAATCATTTCAGCAAAAATGCAACTAGTAGACTAGATATCGGGGCCATTGGTA
The DNA here is from genome assembly GCA_024138025.1 of Combretum micranthum. Taxonomy (NCBI): domain Eukaryota; kingdom Viridiplantae; phylum Streptophyta; class Magnoliopsida; order Myrtales; family Combretaceae; genus Combretum; species Combretum micranthum. The sequence continues at coordinate 1,541,075 of JAMXBD010000026.1, forward strand.
TAGTGCGTATCTCCTTATAGGAGTTTTGGTGCCCTATATATTAAAGTTACTACTTAAGAACATGTAACATATGAGAGATTTAACAAAATAGTCTTAATGAATGTTATGTAAAGATTATAACATCAATTAATATTACCTTTGGATCAAAGCATCACCCTCTAATTGTAAACTGATGAGCTAAACTGAAATCTACCAATTTTAGGCACTTACTTTTTGGAGTTATGAGCAAATTTGTCAACTTAATATTTCTATGCATGATACCATTAGAGTGGTAATTGCAAATGAAATACATGAATTTTGTATCAAATTCATATTTTCTATTCAAAAACCTTTGTTTAGTAGAACATGAGCCAAGAACTAAAACAAGTAGATCAATTAGATTCCGTTGTGAGAGTATTAAGACATTAGCCTTAAATCATACTTAAGAAAAGGTTATGATTTTTGATACCCAATATGAGTATCGAGAAATTTTGAGTTTACATGCACCAGATGGATGATTGCACAATTTCTTAAAAGTTCTATCTTTAATTACATCAAAGTACAATCTTTAAATATAAATCAACTATGAAACTACTACAAGTAAAAAACAATTATTGATGGGAGAAAATAAGGTGATCAAATTATGTAGTTTCTTATTATCTAAAATTTTCCTTTGTGACCTACTAACTCATTTTCTTGTTGATTAGTTGCCTCAAAAATGACATCAAATAATCCTCTACCAAGAGTATCCCTTTATTTATACTACAAAAAATGAATTACTAGCACAAGATTAGCCAACATAAAGAAGGAAGAATAATTTTCTAAAAGTAGCTTTGAAATGAAAATATAAAAGATTGTTTAAATATATAGCAAGTGAATCATAATAATAATAATAATAATTCCACTTTACATATTTTTTTTATATATTTATTGCATTTAGTTAGCAAAAAACTATATAAATATAAATATACAGAACATACATTTGGGCTTAAGTTCATATATGCCTGCTCAAATTTTTCATTCAAACTATTATTCTAAACAAAATTAAATAGATTCTTTAGGCACAAAAATTTCAATGTTGAAGTTAATGCTCCCAAGTTTACTTCAACTCTTTTTTCATAGCTTTACTAAGCTTTCTTAGCTTCAATAGTAATTGCTTTATATATATCTAGGTCCAAAAAGAACACTATAATGCAATTTATCAACAAAGGAAAAAAAAAAAGCAAAAGGATGTATTAGTTAGTTGTAATAATAAAGGATTAAAGATTTTAAATATTTTGTTATATAAATCAAACTAAGAAAACTAAGATAAAAAGAAAGAGAATCCTTGAAAAAATACACAACATTATACATAAGGGTAAGAGAGTCATGGTGTAAATGATACATGTGAAACTTGTAAATATATTTTTTTCCTTTTTCAAATTTCAAGTTATAATATGTAAAACTACATTATTAATATATGTTCATTTTAAATAACATATCGAAAGAAATTTAAAATATATTTTTTTAATATCACAATTTTATAATATGTAGAATTTCTTTATGTGTTAAAGTAGAAATCTATAACAAAATTGTAAAACACCTAGCGAATTCTAAAATAAAAAATTTGAAAGCACATATGCATTAATTAGACTTAAAATATTAATGACGCTTCTATATAACTTGGAAGTTCAAAATGCATACTATCGAAATTCTTTCAAAATAAAAATTATAAATACTTCCATAATAAATTAGTATAAGTTTTTCTAAATGAAAATTTCCAAAAGATAGTATACATGTAATAATCTTAATGAGAAGTTATTGCAAAATAAAAAATAGAGTATTATTATTATTATTATTATTATTATTATTATTATTATTATTATTAAAGTATATGTTTCAATATAGGTATAGGGTACCTTAGAACTTGTATGCTCTATTGTGCAGATTTCAAGGTGAGTATCGGGTGTGAAGATCTCATACCCATGCCCTACCTTATGAAAACATGTTCCAAAAGAATGATATCTGTACCCTACTTGTGGCCCTCAAAACCTACCCGATTAAGTAGGGTACAAGTGGCAATGGTTACTTTGTACGATAGGGTTACTCACCCACCCCTATTATACAATATCAATGTGATATTATAGAATGAGGGAGCAAAGAAATAATTACCAACCATGATCAACTCATTTACAAGATTTTGTAGAATTTCGAGCCCCTCTTAGCCTCATGTGTATATCTCTGAAAAGAATTTGAAAATATAAATGTTAGCTTTAAAAAAATCTATATTGTTAATATTATTTCCCTCTGATTTCTATCTTCTCTCTAAAGAAAAAAAAAAAAAGCACTTTACCTCTTTCCCTCACCTAAAACAAACCAACTTCTTGAACTTTTCAAGCTCTTTTGATTTGTACTTAATTGCTCATTCCAGTTGTATTATTTTATGTTTGACTATTTGCTATTTGTTTTATTTATATTTACTATCGTTGAAGATAAGATACATAATAAACAAACCCACTTCTCTAATTTTAACCGTTTATTGGTTTAAAAAAATTAATTAAATTCTCTCTCTTTCTCTCTCTCTCAGGCGAAAAAGAAATGTCAACAATAAACATAAATTATTAAAATAATATAAAACATTTTCTTTAATGAGTAATGACTAAAAGTGTTGTTAATTTTTTTTCTTTTACAATAAACCTAGGATGTGATCTAAGAAAAAGGAAAAAAAAAATTGAGTAAAGCTAATAAATTACTAATGATTAATATGTAAAGATATGCATGTATGTTTGTGGACTTTTTTTTAACCTCACTAAAAATAATATTTTTAATATATATATATATATATATTAGATATAGTGCAATCATAAATTACATAATAATCTTTAGTCTTGGTATTTTCTGCGCATAGTGCTTATTTTGTGAATATGGTGTTATATAAATCTTATATTTGACCTAGTTTGTCGGTTTAATTTGAACATGATTGTTACATATAGTATTTTGTGCATCAAAATAATTTTACTAGATTTATTAAATATTTGCAGCTTTTGCATTTCATTTCACTTAGGTGAGTATTTTTTTCCAACTTCTCGCCTTAAGCGATCACAAGGGCATTACGCCTCGAGTGCGCTTTTGCCTTTGACAAGCTTGGTCATATAAAAGAAAAAGGTATGACATTGTTAAAACCAATATAAGTATTAGAGAATTTTTGAGGTTATACATATATACATATATACTAGGACTTAGGGTTGTGAAAAAAATTGACGAATATAATTATACTGAAATTTGATTCTTATTGGAAATTTTTTGTTTGTGGTTTCATTTGATGAAGATTAAATGATTCACAGTTCGTTTTGAGATCTTGAACCAACTGTTTAACATATTTCGCAAAAAAAATTCAAATATATTATTTTTTTTCTTTTGTATTAATAATTTAATCTTTTTGTTTAGATATGTATCATTCTCCAATACGTTGGCAAATAATGCTTATCAAAGAGAATCTCTTATATGATTTCAAAGAAGAATAGTAATAAAAGATCAGCTAACATAAAGAAAGGAAGAATTTATAATAAACTAGAGAACATGCCAACTGCCTCATCTATTTCAATCTCGTTATTACATAACCAAGAGCATCAACAATAACTACAAATGAAACATATAAATATTTTATTAAGATATTATTTCGCATTTGAAAACCTTTAGTTAGTAGAAGATGGGTCAAGAATTGAAACAATAATAGTAGTTGGATCATATTCCATTAAGAAAGATTATCAAAACATTAGTAATTAGTCATATTCATAAAAAGGTATAATTTTTAAAAACAACTATGAGTATTAGCAAATTTTGAGTTTATATGCACATGTCATCACTGATTACACAATTTCTTATACTTCTAACTAATTAGTTGCAATTAAAATTTAAAATTATTATCTTTAATCATATTTATGCATAAGCAAATAAAAAGAAGGTATAAACTTTCAATACAAATAAAACATTAAATTGCTAAAATGGAAAAAAATAGTGAAGAGAGAAAATAAGGCAATATGATTGTGATGTGTATCTTCTTTTCATGATATTTGAGTCTAATTTTCTTAAGGCTACTATCTTATTTTCTTACTAATCTACTAACCTTAAATATCAACAAATGATCCTTCACCAAGAGTTTCTATTATACGATGCAGTAGAAAAGAATGATCATACAACATTAGTTGACATAAAGAAAGAAAGAACTTAAAATAAATGAGAGATGCCAATTAATCTTGTTATTATATGAGCTAGAGTATTGACAACTGTGAACATGACACATAAATTTTGTACAAAGTTCATTTCCCATTAAAAAAACTTTAGTTAGTGGAAATGGGTCAAGAACTAAAACAATAAAAGTAGTTGGATTAGATTCCATTTTAAGAGGTTAATCGATATTTGACATTTTTACAGATTGTTAGGACACACTAAGTTATTGTATACATCAAAATGAGTTGATTGATTCCATCATGTCCAAGGATTTGGCAACTATAGGCTCCTCTATAAAGGTGGTTAGAATAAAGAGCTCTAGTGAAAGAAAAGGAGGAAGGTAATAAGGAAAGTTTTGAATGATCGTGACTAGCCAATTCAAAGAAGGGTTTCAAAAAAGATGCCTAGATAAGAATTTAATAGTTACATTTTGAAAAAGAACTCGGCTGAAATAAGCTTTATCTTTGAGAATTAGTGGATGTGAAGGCTATGGAAGTTGACATTACTCAAAAGGATGCAATGGCTAGGTTTTTTTTTAGAAATAGGTTTGACTTTAAAAAGAACATTTAGAAAGTTTTGGTGGTTGATAATCTTCCTTAGTGAAACTAAGAATAAACTTGAGAAATTTGATATGTTGAGTGGAAGATTGAATTATTAAAATGTAGTTTATGTGAACCTCATAGTTTTTCACAAAATTTTGCATTATGATGGAGAGACAAGATCACTATAAATGTTTTCCTTATTGAATTGAATTGGATAGTGATCAACTGGCTATAAGGTTCAATTAGGAGTATGCTCCTCCTTTCTATGAGGGAAGATTGAATTTTGATGACAAGATGCCTTGTAATTTATTGAACATAATAAATCAACCATGGTCGTGCATGGATGATTGGAATAAGATAACGGCCATTTATTAGAATGTGGGATAATCAAAGCCATATGTAGGTTGCATATAAAGTCCTTTCTCGACCAAGATAGAATTATCTAGCCCCACTTGACAAGCAAACATCTTCAAGAAGTAATCCATTGTCACATGGAGGGCTATTCAAAAGCCCGCTAGATTTTAGAAGGTGTGCGAAAGTTGATATGAAATATAGAATGCACCAGAAAGTTCAAACATCTTCTCTTAGCATAAACTTTAACCTTTTTACCAAGAATTGCAAGCGATTCCAAATGTCTTTTTTATAAGATGGATGAGATGACTCAGCACATTTTCCTATAGTGTGAGTAAATAAGGAGTGTTTGCTTTGAGATTTTAAAATGGTAAATTGAGCTGTAAATATTACTAGCTTTAAAGGAGATAGCTTTATTGAAAATTGGAATGATTTAAAAATTGTCAACTATGATCATAAAGCAGTAATCACTACTATGGTTACTTGTATTTAGCTCATTTATAAGTAAGGATGTGATTTACATAACCCAACCTTAGGAATGTTATTAAAAGAATCAAAGGTTGAAGCAAGTAGGGTTGGCAAGGTGGAAGCTATAGTAATGGAGGAAGGAGATGGTGGCAACACAGTTTAAAGGTTGGAGTAAAATTAACATGAAACTGACTTCAATCCCATTGATGATCCTAAGATCAACTGGAGACTACATAGTCTAGCAAGAAATATCCTGTCTTATATCTTCATTTGATGTTTGACCAATGACAAAAAAGGTTTGTGCATGTGTTTCTAAATATTAATCTTCATCCCCATATTATCTATTTTTGTAGTGGAATATGTTTCTAGACCCTCTAACATTGTTGATTTTTGTCATTATTGCTAGACTACTAAATGAATTAAAGCTTTATGAAAAAAATAAAAAGAAAGAAAGAAAAAAAAAGGAAAAGAAATAAATAGATAAAGAAAAGAAAACTTGGGATTAATTGATTCAACTTTGAAAAGAATCTAGTAATGTAGCCACATGACAGCCCATATTTAACATACTCTCTTCTAACATCAACATTGTATCATTAAAGTTTCTTGAACTTACTCATATTGTCTTCACAAATTCAGCAAAGCTCAACTTTACATACATTTAAAACTCAACATTAATAAATAAAATTATTCCACTTACCATATTAAAAGTTTAATCACAATTTATCCATCTTTACATTATCAAGTTCATAATTATCATTAAGTTTTCTTCAGTAGCATATTAGAACATCATCCAAAAATCCATTTACACATTTATCTAACATCTTAAGTTTATCCACTTTAACGTTACGTGTACCCAAATTAAGACTGATCAATCCCAAATTTTATATTTGTATTCTATCACTCCATCAATCATTACAATATTCATATTACTAAAGGGTAAATTACATCAAAAGATATTAAAGTTTATGGATAGTTTTATTTGAAATATCAAGTTTTTGGTGATTAAAAAAACGAATCAATGTTTAGAAGTAAATTCATTAAAGGTATCAAATATTTGAGTGGTTAGAAAGAGGAATAGATATTTAGGGGCAAATTTATTTAAGGTCTCATAGTTTCAAAGTGATTAAAAAGAGGAATCAACCTTTTATAAAGTAAGTCCAATCAAACAAGATATTCATAATTGATAATTAAGAAAGTTAATTGAAAACCAATTCAAACATTAATTCTTTAAATGAACTTTGGAAAACATTGATTTAAACACTAAATGTTAATACATTAACTTATCCTTAAGCATTAATAACTATCGGTGTAGTTTACTGCCACGCTCTAAAGGGTACCCTAAACGTAACAATTCACCACACTCAATATTAAAACTTAAGTATGACAACCTTAGTCATCCTATAAGCTTTGATACCGAGTGTAAGGCGTACACTCACGATCATAGAGGACCAACTTTGAAATAAGTTGTTTAAGAAGACATTCATATAGCAGTTTAAGAATGGAAATTATTAACATAACATCTTAAATATAGGAAATATAAAGGTCTTACAAAATATTAAAGGGGCATTCTCCTTTCAAACGATATAGTCTATCAAAGTCTATTCAAAATAATTACATGGAGATTTACTTAGAAGTCTAATGGCTCGTTCACTTCATTGAATGAATAAGGTTGTAATGGAATTTCTATTACGGAGGAATGGAATAGAGCTGTAATAGGATTTTTATTTATTAATTTTCGATTTAAATTATGGTATTTTGAAAAAAAGATAGTTCCAGCATGGAATTAGTATTCATAGGTTTGAAGAAAGAATGACTATTCAATGTTTTGTGTAATAGGGATTCATTGTGGAATCGCTATTCACTGAATTAAACACCGTAATAGCTATTCATAAAGAATAATGATATAATGAAATTGCAAATATAGCGAAGTGAACAAGCAGTACGTCTACATCTAGTCTTTGACTTCTTCCAAAAACTCTTTAGGTAAAAAAGGTAGTATCTGAGAAAAATAACCCTGGGGCTTCACCCATAGATAGGGGTGCTGCAAAAGATATCTATAAGGGAATAAGCTTCTTACTTAGTGAGAATTAATTCCACAAGTAAAGTACTCAATATTCAATATTCAATTAAGTTATTTAACAAGCACATGAGATGCAGTCAATCACGTGAGCAAACAATATATACGATTTTCCGACAATCATATGTTTAGATGGATTTATCCCTCCATTCGGTGGTTAGGTGTTTCCGAGCAATAAGGCCATAGTTCGCAAATGATGTTTTTGTAGTTTTTATACAAATTTCTACTAACCGCTAAATAGTAGTTAATTCGGGTGCCTACTCAACATTTAAGTACAGACAATCGAAGCCATAGAATATAGTTTCTGGTCCTTGACCTCATTACTATGCCTTGTCCCACCAAGAGTACAGTAATGAATGCAATGTGACTCAGTACATGTTATGCATGAATCAATTTATAAAAGTAATCATGGCATAATATTAGTCATTTTATAAGTGATCATAGAATTGGCAAACAAATCATTCCCATATTAAATTATGCAATGATTAGTTAACAATTCCCGCCTCGATATACTTATCATAATTTCAATCTTATAAATAAGGCACATGCTATCAAGTTTTTCCTTTTCTTAAAGTCTAGTGCCGCTGAACTACAAGCAAATACATAAGTACAAAAATGTGAGAATTTAAACTCACTCGACCATAGTAGCAAAACTTTCTTAGTCAAAATAATCCTCTAGGTAAGGTAGCTCAAACTCCACATCACCTATACAAAAGAAATACAAAAAATGAGTATTTCTTAGAAGTTCTACTTAAACTTGCAACTTCATTTTAATAAGTTTGTTAAAATTCTTATAGAGTAAAATTCCAACTTAAAATGCTATAATTGCTCATTTTAACTCGGAATTTCACATATTATATACCCTTTTCTACCTAATAAAAAATATCTATCCATTTCTAAGGTTATTTTCTATATAAAGGTCAGTTAGGTCTCTAAAAGAAACGGTACATAATCAATATGAAAAATTCCACCTTTAAAACATGATTTTTCCCACTTGTATTAACCAAAATTTCATTAAAAACATTAAACATATACATGTCGAAAAATATTCAATACATATGCAACTTATAATAACACATGATTCTATGATGTTGTCTCAATGAATGATTTTTTATTAAACAATTTTGTTTTAGTAGTTGAAAAAGTAAAGTTTTGACAAGGTTATATACGTTGTTTGAAAATAAAACTAATGATTTTTAAGTCATTAGATATGTGATATAGTTTATTTTCTTAGATTCTTAAAAGATAACTTTTGATTCAAAAACTTTAGTCTTTCTAAGTTATTCTCGAATTCTATTTTCTAAGTATATTCTACTTGGTAAGTTGATTTCTTAACTTATTTTAGAAAACTTGTGTTGATCTTTTACTAAAAATGCTAGTAAGGATTTTATAATCAAGTTTTTAAGAAAATTTCTTATAGAAGGGTATTATCAATGTTAAGGTCTCTTAATGGTAGCTTGAAAATAAGATGAGGAGTTTCTTTAGCCGTTTTTGCAAAAGCTTTTTGTATCATCAACACTTAAAATCTATGGTGATTTTTTGTCAAAATCCTTTGTAAAGTGTTTAGTTGAAACAAAATCCCAAGTCTTAAGGGAACTTTTTCCTAAGTGATAAAAATATATTTTTAAGGTAAGTTGGGCTTATTTTCTTTTACTTAGGAAAAAATCTTTTTATTAAGACAACTATCAATATGATCATGCATGAAGTATAAATATGTTGCTAGTAACATGACGAAAATAATAATTATAAGATAGAAAAATATACGGATAAGCAAGAAATAAATATAAAGTATTGGAAGTCTTAGCTTACTTTTAAGGCTTCCGGACTTAGTCATGGGCAAGTCCAAAGAAAGAAAAATAAAAGAAACAAGAAAAATTGTTTTGACTTGATGATGACAAGTTAAGACTAGAAAGACTAGTCTTAATATTAAAGCGTGAAAGAAATAAATAAATTGCAAGTATAAATAAATAAATAACTTGTTATGTTAGTGAGCTTATATACTCTAAGAAATATATATAGATACATAAATATAGATAATATGATATAAAAGTTAGGTCGGGACAATAATAATAACATGTACATAAATAAAACAACATAATATAAAATTTATTCATGAACAACAACAAAAACATGAATATATTTTCTTTTATAACATTTGAATGTCTAAGAAACATACACCATGGTCATGTTAAGTTACATGACATGGTAGAAAGATATAGGTAAGAAATTTACCTAAAGTAAAAATATGATAGTGGTAGAGTAAGAGTGGTTTGGATAGTATGTGTGTATAGAAGGAATGTAGGAAATGGTGGTGAAGCAAAGTGAAAAGAGGATTTTAGGAGAGAAGATTTATGGAGTAAATTTGATAGAGTTTTGTTAAGGTAAATGGATGTGTGAAGAATGGAGGGAGAGAGGATATTTGTAGAGTTTTGAGAGGGAAATTGTGTGATTAAAATAAATTCAAAAAGAAAAAAAAATATGTGTGTGAGAGAAGAGAGGGGCCAGCGTGATTGATAGAGAGGGGAGAGAGAGAGAGATTTTATTTGTTTTGTATTTTTGTTAATAATAAGTTGTAAGGTTTGATATGAATGAAGATGTATGAGAAATGTAAAAAGTAGAGAATAGATATATAGAGTGTAAGAATAGGTGTAGAAAAAGTAGAAAAGATGAATATATAATAGTATTATGAATAGTAGATAATATAAATTAACACCAGTAGTAAAAAAATACACATAATTAAGCTATACCTAATATCTTTACATACCAAAAAATTATAAAACTAATATTTTTGAAATCCTTATATTTTTATGAGTTTATTGGTATTATCGAAATATTTTTCTCGAGTGTACTAATGCACGGTTTTCAAATGATGTCGTTCGGATCCAAAAACACCAAAAATTATCGAATCTAATATATTTAAGCTTCTTATATTAATACGAACTATTTTCCATAATTATTTCAATTTTATTGTTTAAAGGTTAAGAGCGGGATTGTCGGATCTAAATCTACTAGGGTTTGATATAGATTTGACTTTAGGGTTTCGGTTGACTTCCGATCTAGGGTTTAAGCATAAACTGTATCATAAAATTTAAGGGATTACATTTACTCCATTACCAAAATTAAACACCAAATTGGATCTTAAACTTCATTGCTACTTCCATCACATAATGCCCACCATTAGCATGCATATCTCAACCATTCACCATCATATTCAATCAAACATCACTCCAACACTTCTTTAGCATATAATCCATATAAATTTACCAAACTTGAAATCAACTACCCATACAACACAACCAAGCTATTGGGTTGAGAGAAAGAGAACATCAAATCACACTTCCAACCAACAAATCAAATCATATACTATCAACACTACAAGTCGCTATCTGTTTCTTCAAGTGAAAAACCAAAAAGTTTTGCTATTCTAATATCCCTAGAAAAACATTTTAATGGTGGCAAAAGGATATATCCATCAATCTCATCTACTGTAAAGTTGGCTATACTCGAAGAATACGTTAAGAAGGAACATAAAGGTTTAAAGGACCTTCAAATGGCATTAAATCAAGAACAAGGATGTGCAATCATTGAACTTCAAATGCTCTGCATTACAAATTTATCAATAAGAATTTACATGCTTGTATAAATTTTTGTTATTAAATTAAAATTACTGGCATTTATTTATTGCTTTATACATAAAATTTTCCATTATCCTACATTACATATCAATTTGATAACTGTAAACAACTCATTTTAACAATTTATTTTTTTCAATTTGTTAATAATTAAATGTTAATATTAGTGCAAATATAGCTAAATTGAAGGATTTTCTTTTTTTTTTTTTTTGCATTTTTGAGTATTATGATTAGAAATAAAAATTAGGAAAAATAAATCAAATTAAAGGAAATAAATATAATGGATGTAAATATACGTGTATATAATATAGTTTTTTAAAAAATTACTGTTCATCTTCTTTTTCGTTGGGCTGCCCAACTGGCCCAATTTGAGCCTGTTTTTGACCTACTTCCAAACCTTTTTTCTATGAATCGAAGGCAGATTTGGAAACGAGGCATGGAATGTTTGTTTTGGTATAAAAATCACATATTTTTATCAATAATTACTCTTTCAAATCGGACTCCAAATTTGGGAAAAACTCAATTTTGGTACTTTCCTAAAAAATTCAAAAACATGCGAAAGTTGTTTTTTAGGTAATTTAATGATTTGGAACGTTATAATATGAGAGATACATGTCATTTATTACATTTAATTGGAAAGGTACATCGTTTTGACTCGAATTATTCAAATTTTTGCCCAAAACGTGTTTTACAAGCCTTAGGTTCGGGATTGATTGATTAGGAAGGTTTTGGTTGAATTAAAGCTTATAAATACCCTCCTCATCTTCTGTTTTGTAGGGAGGAAGGGAAAATTAGAATAATTAATTTATATTGATTTATTCGGAATCATGAGGACTTCAAAAGCCCTCAATCAATTATCTCCCATCCTTGCCGATTTGTCTTCATTAGTCGTCTACTGCCACGTCATCGTCGACCCTCCATCGTTGCTGTTGTCATCGCCGGACTGCTTCTGGTCATCATCGTTGTCGATCCTGGTCGTCGCGAGTCGTCCTTTGTTCATCCACTCGACGATCTTTTGCACGCTGTCGCGGTCTTCATCCCTGGTTGTCTTCAATTCCTGCACGCGGAGCCATCTTCATCCACGTAAGTTTTTTACCATATATGTGTATATGCATATATTATATAATAATAATAGATTATATATAATTAGTAATAAATATACGTTTTCGCAAAAATAGATTAATAAGTGAGATTAGTTAAAGTTTTAATAATATTAATCATAGTAATATTTGTTTGATGTTAATATATGATAATAGTGTGAAGTTTGTCCTTATAAATAATTGTCATAATTTTACATGAGTTTTTGTGATGATTGATATTATGATGATTTGTTTTGTTTTAAAAAAAAATCATTTTGACACCTAGAAAAATTTAATTTTTATAAACCTATGCAAAATTAATTTGATAGATTTAAGAATCATATAAAATTAGATAATTTTTATTAAATCATAAAACTTAATGAACTTAAAGTGATAAGATTTCAAAATACTAAAATTAACCAACAAATTAAATTTTTCTTAAAGAACTACTTGTGGTTTGATCCCGATTAGGGAGTATGTAGGCACCTAAATGGGCGACTTAAAATATGTAAAAAAACTATTTTTGTGATTTTGTTTGCTTCTCTTAGTTTAAGTAAATTTATACATATTTATAAATCGTTAGAGCCTTGTAAATAGTTTAGATTTTGAAATTAAGGTTTAAAAGAAAGCAACTTAAAATTGGAAAGCTAAAGTGGTAACAGTTTAGGTTTTAATAGGTTAGCCTCCGGACTCAAGTTAATTTCTGGTTCTCGTTTTCAAAACGATTTTTTTTTTCACAGATCAGTACTAAAACCTAAATCAATCTACCCATTGGTTTTGGTTTATCTTTTTTCTCGACTTTAGTCGAGTGGCGACTCCGAAATATTTTCAAATTCAAAATTTTCCTTTAATTCTTAGTCGAGGATTCGTTTTGAATAGGTTAGGGTTTAGTACAAATCGGATTAAAGGAAATCGAACCGGAAATCAAAAACCCAAGCTCGACAATAACCTAAATTACAAAAATGAAACTAGAGATATTTAAAATCCTATTTAACTACGCTAAAAGAACTTGACCTATACTCTTCCATAATCTCCATAGATCATTAATTGGATTGATCAAATATCAAAATTAAGAAAATATCATTTATTTAACATCTTTAGCATGATGCACAGCTTTGATAAGAAGTGCTTTCCAAGCACTTTGTATGTGACCCGACTATATGAGAAGGATGGCTAGTAGAATAGTCCTTGAGTTTTTAAAAGTATGTACGATAAACTCACTTGTTCTATTGTTAACAGAAGCAAAGATGGCAAAATTCACTCTTATACTTGAAATTAGACTTGACACTTATCATTCAAATTTATCCTTAATTCATGATGATTGTTCATCGAATACTTGGTCATTGCATCCTTAAATTGGTTTTTCGATTGTCAAATACCATTCCAACACATATATGTGGAGAGGAAGAGTTATAGTCATAGTGATCTTCTGTCCTTTTTCTCCACATTAGCCTGGCCTCACCTGACTCTTCCTCACTTAATCCTATAAAGAAACTACCCTCATATGAAGAAAAATCATTCTCACTATCTACACCACAACTTGTTTCCCCTTGCTTAATTGCATTATTGTCATTAGTGCTCTCATGTTGGTACCTCTAAAAAACTGCATCTACATCAACATTGAACCCTTCTATTTGATATGAACCCTTATTTGTGATAAACGACTTTCGCTTGGAATGAGTAGCAAGCACTTCATCGTTAGATAAACAATGCACCTCTACACCCTCATCTTCCTCCTCTGAGTCTAAACCAATTGCGGTGCTGGGTGGACGCTCAATTCCTTCACAAAGTCACCTCACCTCGTGCATGTTCTATGCATATATGGCCACTGCTGATTACACTAACACTAACAACCATAACATTGTAAGGTGCATTTTCCCCTAAGGTAAGCAATAGTAGCCCATCGACTATGGTCTTACCCAGAAACAGGAAGGAAATTTTCACTATGTTAATGAATTCAAAGTCCCTGTGGAAGCAAATCAATTTAGATTCGTTTGTGGCTTCCGGCTTAACCATCCAGCATATCTACTCCCTACCAGCATACTGTTTTGATTCACCCTCTCCTTCGAACCTTCCTGTCACGCCCCAAGGGTACCCTAGTAGTAGTAAACAAGTCACACTTGAATACTATCACTAGATTACCTTCAGAGAATGACAGGTTTTCAAAACAACAGGATCTTTTAGTTGCTTGATAAGAAATGACAAATACATGAAAGAAATAAATTAGTGAATAAACATTACAAAACTATTACAAACTAAATAATCTTCCTGAAATACATAACTAATACATTAGCACTAATTAATCTATTCTAATAAAACATAACCATTAAACCAAAGTACAGACTCAGACTTGCAGTTCCTAAGCTCTTATCGGAGCCATACTCCTGGTGTAAAGACCCGACATGCTCAATTCTCGAATTAAGCACACCAAGTCCCCAACCACGTATAACTCTTACGAATTATACGTAAGGTTGTCTTAAAAGAAAGTGTTTATGTTGAACATTGCTATCCGATTTTAGAATTTATGAAATCGTTTAGTTAGATTTCTAAATAACTGGATTCGGCAGCGGAAAAATAAACTTTAATAAAACAATTTAGAAATAAAGACATTTCAAAACTTCCACTCTTCTCAAGTGGAGAATTATTAGATCAAACAAAGCTTTGCAAAAGTTAAATTACAAAACATGGGCTCTACTAAGCCCTTTAAAGAATACAACAAGTTTAAATCGTAAATCCAGCTCTCACTAATACAAAACAAAAAGAAATAAAATAATTAACTACATCCACGCTCCTACTCACTTCACTCATCCACAAATTCTCTCCGAATTATCACATATGCCCAAAACCCGAGTCAAGCATCACCAAGCCACAACATCATCATATCATCGTCTCATCATCCATCATCACCAACATCATCATCATCAACAACAAAACCTGTAAAAATTTAGAAACAACAAGAATGAGCCGAAGCCCAGTACACAGTAATACAATCACACACAGAGTGGCACACGAGCTTAACTAAATGCAATGCATCAATCAACAAGTTATTATATTTTCATTAAAATAAAAAAATCAACAATGGAGCACTCACACTCTGGAACAAGCCAATGGGAATCTGGGGATCCTGAGTAACGCTCACGACGCTCAGGGGGTTGATATAAGCAGCCCGAATACTTATATCTCCTAGATAACGTTACACTGAAAAAGAAACAGTAATCTCATGCAGGACTCATAGTCGCTACTTAAATTCACTTAACTTAATCCATAATATAATTTAATTCACATGCTCCCATAAACATTGAATTAAATCATATTACTTCCTCTCAAGATTAAGTAAACGTTACGCAGTTACCACATTCATTATCGATTACCCGCCGAGCCTAGTCATTGCATCATGACTATTGGCCTAAGCGCCTATTATAATATTGTCATTGCATCATGACAACCCGCCAAGCCATATCATTGCATCATGATAAGTGGCCTAAGCATTTATTCTAACATTGTCATTGCATCATGACAAGTTGTCGCTCCTCGGACCGGATTCAACGACGAATAACACAACCAACACTCATCAATTATTAAGCCGAGTTTAAGTCTTAATCAGTTTAAGATGCCTATCCTAACATTCAACACGCAAGTTACTGCGTACCTTTAAATAAAATCCCCAAACAGAGCCTTAGAAGGTTGATCAAAGCCAATCCAAAAGAATCAGAACCAAAACCAAAACCAACATCTGTTTCAAGAAATTGAACTCACATAAGAACTTAAGCTAGCACTCATTCATATTAAATATAAACCATATCACAACCTATTATTCATATATCAATATATATATACAAAACAACATATATATATACATATAACAACAAGTTACTCCCTTAACAATATATATATATATATATATAGATACAAAACAACATACTCCTCATGTTATTCAAAGATCACCCTAGCACATTCATTTAACTCTATTATTTGTTACTAACCCATTTAGCTTAACCTTAGTCAAATTGATTAGAATTAGTCATTTAAGTCATTTACCAAGTCAAATTGATTAATCTTAGCCATTTAATTCAAAAGCCAAGCCAAGTGGATTAAGCTTAAGAAATCTAGTTCATTTTAGTTTAATTGAGTTCATTAAGTCAATCTCATTAGAATTAATCATTTAATCTAATTACTAAGCCAAAGTAATTAAACTAACTCAATCCAATTTATTTTAACTCATTCAAGTCTATTTAATCAAGTTGAACTTAAGCTAAGTAACTAGATTCATTTTATGTAAAACTCGCATATTTAGCTCAATTATTCATTAAATCTATAAATTATCTAAATCATGTTTAATTATATCACTAAATCATCATTACACATCAAATATTATTTATCTATCTCATTTTAGGCCAAAAAGATCTATTTACACTTAACAATAACATTTAGAAATCAAAAACAAGTTTTTATTTTGTTTAGGAAAACACAACAGCTGGAAAGATTCAAAATTTAAGCACTGATACATTTCTAATTTGTAAAAACTCAAAACATAAAAGTTGTATATCTCTTTCTTATCTTTCCAACTCAACTTGAATCACCTCAATCGGAGGTCGGATGAAAAAGTTATGGCTAAAATACGAAAGGACTGCGAAACTGGGAAAAGTTGCAAAACGAACGCCGGTGTTCAACGCCGGCGGCGTAAATTGAAAATTCGCCAGCGTTAAGGGTCGACGATTCTGGTCCCCGAGTGCATCTTCAACACCGGCAAATTCCAACGTACACCGGCAGCGTAGGATTCAACACCAGCAGCGTTGAATGCCGGCGTACATGCATTACGCTGCTGTCAAATTTTCCCCTGTTTTCATTTTGCAAAAAAACCATTTGTTCCAATTGTTTCAAACTCCTCCAAATTCATTTCAAACTTCTTAAAACTTGTTATTTGATCTTACTACAATCTAATAAACACAAACTCCCACTTCAATCCATCAAACATCACTATAATGATCATAAACAACTTCAAACCCCAATTTCACTATTCATCTTCTTCCTCAACAAACCAACTCCATCAACCATAAACCTTACAAATACAAACTCAAACAACACTTCTCAACTCATATACATCATCTATACAACATTTAAATTCGAAATTATAAATAAGACAATAAATAGTAAACTATACTTAGCTTTTAGAAAAGAACACAAGTTGAAACTTCATCCTCTAGCTCGGTTTTCTCCATCTAGTTCATCTCCTAGTTTTGATTCATCCTCTAGTTGGCTTTGATCTTGAGATTTGTTGAAGATTTGAAGAGAAAGAAAGAAAAAAAGAAGAAGAAAGGGAAAGGGAAATGAAAGTATCGGTTGGGAAAAAATAGAGGAAAGAAAGGGAAAAGTGAGGGAGGAGAGAGGCAGAGGATAGAGATTAAAAGGAAAATAAAAAGGATTAAAATTAATTTAAACGAATATAGGTATAGGCTTAGAACTATCAGATAAAATATCTATAGTTCCAAGAGTATTTAAAATTTTGTTTCTGAACCGATATGTTAGAAATTAAGAACTTGCAATAAGAACTTAATTTAAGAATTTATTTTAGATAAAAGATATTTAATTTGAGTTCGGGTTTAAAAACTGATAATTTAAGATAAGCAAATGAACTCAAATTTTACTGAGATTTAGGAATTAGTGTTTAGGCTAAGAATCAATGATTTAGGAATTCTCTAAACACTTTGATGACATGTTTAGGGAATTTGAAACTCAAATCTCAATTAATAGCTAATTAAATTATATCAACTTGTCTAATTAAATCCTATAATTCATTTGATTCATTTAATATATCTAAACTCAATTTCTAATATAGATAAAGATTTGGGGTATTTCACCTGGAAGTGACTAACCATGGTCGTAAAGTAAACCTGAAAAGACTGTTGGAGTATGAATGAAACCACAGCTTGGTAAATAATCAAACATATCATACATCACCCAAGTTATTAGCAAATCATATGCAATGCTAGCACTCAACCATATGCACAAATACAAGCTTGGATAATTTAGAATCCAAACAGGAAAAAGATTTACGCCCTCTTTTTAAGGGTTAAAGAACCATTACTCCATGACCCACCTGCCTAGGAGAGACTAAGTTTACATGAGAATCAACGATTTCTCGTTTTAAGGTTATCACTTTGAATATAGTCTATTAAACTGACCATCTCCTGTATCCACCTTTAGAAACTCCCTAAGTATTAATCGTTTCAAAGCGATACTACGGGCGGCGTTCTTCGATGCCATTTAGTTCCCATAGAACCAACGGAACAAAGAAAGCCTTGGAAGAACTAACACATTAGAACAACCAAGCACTAACAGAGAACCGAATTATTAATACGTAGCAGGCTGTCATCCCAATATATATGCAATAATGCAGTTAGTGCAATGCATGATCCAATTATTTCATTAAGTCAATAATTCTTATTCAATTTCATAGTGATCATACATTACACACAATCATTATCATCCTACTTCACAACATCAAATCATTGCATTATCACTTTTGTAAGGATATTTTAACAATCATATCATCATATCACAACATACTTTCAATAAAACAATCGTTTGATTATATTTGCATTACATATTCAACTACTTACAAGCACAAATAGTACAACATGACTGAATTACTCACCTGCTCATACTGACTCAATCGTAATAATCAACTGAGAGATCTTCTAGTGTTTTAAAGTCACCTAATAAGATAAAAAAGTATTCATTAATAATATAAATCTTATAACTAAATCTTATACGTGGCTAGTGTCCTAAACTTGATATTGATCAAGTTTTGTAGTGACTAATGCTAATTCTATGTTATTCTATACTGATCTCAATATAGAAAATCATACTTATTTATTATTACTTAATGTCGTTGTGTTTCTTTTAATTTATCTCGTATAATTATTTCGTTATTTTTAGAAGTCACATTATTCAAGAATTTAGCTTATTTCAATTTCCATTCTTACCTATTTTATCAATTTAAAACAATTATTTGACTAATTATAACTTTTATTAACATTTAATATTTTTCCTTAATTCTAGGATTTTAAGAATTATTAATCAAAATATTCTAAGTATTTGTATTTTCTTATTTACTTAATGAATTCGGTATTAGCATATATATATATATAATATAAAATCAGTAGGTGTATTGCATATATATATATGTATGTATTTTGTTTATTTCAAAACTAGCTTTCGTTGAAGAAATTTGGATGTACGCCGGCTCAAAGCCGTTGGCTTTGAAACCCAGGTGCCGGTGTTGATTTAGTTTTGCAAATCATTTCATATTAGGTGCACCGGCTTTGAAAGCTGTTGGCTTTCAATGTACGCCGGTCCTACGCCGTCAGCGTATATTCCCAGATAGCCGCCTTACATTCATTTTTACGTGAAAATAAATTTTACGTAGCTTCTGTTCAGTGTAAGCCGTCCCTATACCGCCGGCCTATCCATGTAAGCCGCCGGTATTGAACGACTACACTGCCGGTTTTTAGACAGTATTAGTACTGTTCACCATCTTCGTCGATGATTCGATTCATATTTGTTAAATTTTCCATGTTAAAAACATTACTAAACCGTTTGTAAGTGTTCCTATATCTTATATATAATCATACAATAACACTTAACACTTCTATAAACATATATACTTAGATCTTGATTCTTACTAAAACATAGTTAGGGTTTCGGATTTTTACCTCGATTGAGCCGATCCGATGTAATTCGAAGCGTGTATTTGTGTTGATTATGTTCCTATGATTATCAGAAGTTAATTTTAATTCTTAGATTTGAAAGAAAATCATTTGAACTTTATCAACTTACCTTTGAACTCGTATCCAAGGGTTTTTCGTATTGTTTTTCCTTTGATCCGAACTTGGATGTTTTGATCTGTTTGTTCTCTGTTTTTAGTTCATTTTAGTGGCTATATAGGAGTAGTTTCGTTGGAAAAAAAAAAGTTTGAGAGAAATGAGAGTTGTTTGTTTCTCCATAATGAGCTTTAAACATATATATATATATATATATAGAAGAATGAAAGATGAAGTTGCGGCTGCATTTCCCTCTGAATTTCCTCCGAATTTGCTCTCATTTGATCTGTTGTTTTCATACTAATTAATGCTAAGTTGAGTTGGCATTGTTTGATTGGTCCTTAGGTTGCTTTTGTTGACAAATTTGGATGAATTATTGTTGAATTCCGGCTCTCTTCTTCCCGTAGCTTTCCAAGCCAATTTCCACCGAAAACATATATATATATATATTAGTTAATTATTTTAATTTAGTTTTAGGATAATTTAACAAGTTATACGGGTACAAATTAGCTAATATTTGAGAGTTTTTGTATAAAAAAATGTTTATAGAATTATACAAAACACTTAGATTATCAAATAATACAATTTTAGGTTTTATATATACGTAGTTAATTAATTGTATAATTTTATCTCCCGCGATTAAAGTTTCCTGAACTCATTAGGTCAGTTTTTGTTTTAGGCTTTAATAGTTTAAGAAAACTCGAATTAAAACAATAGTGTGATTCGCTTATTTATTTGGAGTTCAGATTTTGAGTTATACAACAGTTTATGTTTTCGTTGTGTATTTATAACCCTAACGGTTTATCTTTAGGTCATTGTTTTCTATCTATAAACGTAGTTAATTATTTACTTAGTATCGCACTTGATATAGAGACTAAATTATATATATATATATATATATAGTTTTGATACCTAATAGGAAATCTTACTAGTAGCGTTTAATTTTAACTAAGAATCTTGAATTTAGGGTTTAAATTCAAATCTAAGTTCATTACTACTCGTTGTTCTAATATCGAATTATTACCGAGTTCAAAAACAATCATTTAATTTCTATATTCATACTTTTCTATTTAAACCTATTTGTATATCAGGTTTCGGGTTTAAATTTTAAATTTTCTTTTAATCATATCTCAAATTATTCATTTAAGATACGAAATCTCGTTTTTGGTATCAGTTAGGGTTAAAGAAATTCTTTATTCGAATTATAAATGCTTTATCTAACCAAATTCTAAGTATTGATCTATTCTTAGACTTTGATTGGAATCTAAATCTTTTAACTAGTTTATACATTCTACTTTAGAGTCGTATACTAGCATGAAAAATTCCCGAGGTTTACACTTCCTCCCACAAAAAGCATCAAGTTTACCCTGTAGGGTGAAAAATAACCATGATTACTTCATATATTGAAAGGTATTGTACATGTTAGGGGCATACAAGTAATAAAGGGAACAAAATGCCAAGCATATACAATCCTAGAGGACCACATGTCCTTCCATAACTCGATCGCTGTGCATTATCACACCATGGACTATATAGAAAGCATACTGTTACCACGTTAACCATTAAAATAAAAAGGTAGGTATAAGCGTCTGTACAATGAAGGTTCCATATAATGGTATAAACAGTGGACCGTTTCGACATTATTGTACCCAGTCAACCTTATACAGTGACTGTTTCGTATAAGGGTACATATAGTGTAAATATCTATACAAAGATAAGTACTTCTAGAACTATGTTTATTACACGAAAAGATGATGGTCTCAAAGTTACTTGTCGCTATGAGATAGTCGATGCGTGTTCGTTTTAACTCAAAAGAAAAGGTCAAGACCCAAGTTGGGGACCACTGCTACGGCTTGGTGTAGGGTGTAGTGGGTACCACTCCAAGCTATCTCATTCAAGAAGAAACTTTCACAGTCAGTGGGTCAGGTTCTACTATGTATTCCACAGTCTATTTTCACATTTTAGGGTTTGTGCTTAGATGATGGAATAAGGTTTTGTATGTGCCTATGACAACATGTATTGTGTTTACTTTAAGTCAAATAAGGTTTCCACCATTTAGGGTTTCAACCCATCATTTAGGGGTCTTGATTTGAAGTTTCATAGGTTAAGTTTTTCTCATTTGGGAGTTTAATTGGTGTGTTTAAACAATGCTTTTCAGATACAAGTTTCAAGGGGGTATGATTGTTTTATTGAATGGTGTTGGGCAGTAACCATGGTTAAAGGGTGTTTTATACTATTGGGCGATCACCATGGATAAAGTGTGTTTTATTATTATTATTGTTCTTTTTTTTAAGGGTAATTTTATGATACATATCCAGGTGGATAATGATTTAAGTGGGGTCTATGACACGTGTTGGCATGTAATAGGTGAATAGTGTCAACTAGGCAAACGAGGTTAAGTGACTTAACAAAGTTAGTCTTTTGAACACGAAAAGTTCACACAAGTAGTAAATTGCCTAAATAAAAGTTTGGGTAGTAAACTGAATATTTAAGCAAAGTTCCAGTAATGTTCATGACATTGTTCCTAAATAAAATAAAATTCGATGTAGGACCTAGGGAAGACCTAAGCTTATCGAAATTCTTTAAGCCGATGATAATATTAGGGTTTTATAATTGGATTCAAATAAATTTAAATGTAAAAATTCTTTGTCTCTATTGATAAAGAAGGTAACAATGATCCTATAGGATATATTAATAATATAAGTAATGTCTAGATTATAATAAAAGAAGGTAATAATGATCCCATAAGATATTTATAAAATATAAATAATTCTAATAATTAATATATGTATTTAATTATATCTAAAGAAAGTAAATTAAAACAAAATTAATTTGATCATGGATAGGCAAGGAAACAAGATTCAAGGTACGATAAGGGCCATTATCAAGATAATCAAAATTACTATTCCAGTTTTATTAGGTAATTATATCGTTCTATCTAAATTATAACTATTTATATTAAATCAAGTAAATTAATATTTGATATTTGTATGGTTTAATTAGGTAATTATATAACTCTATCTAAAATTATAATATATTACTATTTATATTAAATCAAGTAAATTAACATTTAAGATTTGTATGGTAATATATATAAGTTCGATGACATTGATTATATAAATTGCAATTACATCTATGCAGTGTTTATGGATTGTAATTGATGGAGGAGACAGAGAATAATAAAGTTATGTTTTTGCTAGTAAATTATATAAATTATTGATAACTTTAAAAAAAAGTTATAAATATAATAAATTTTAAAATTGCATTCATATAAATTTAAAATATAATTTTTCTTTGTCCATATTGGTAAAGAAGGGAATAAAATTTACTGTACAACTAAAATATATTAAGTTTTTAGATTCTTTGCTTAAAGGCAGCTAAGATAATAGATTACTGGACGGATAAAAAAGAAAGAATTTGAAAAGACACAATAAATTGGAAAAATAAAAATCGGCAAAACTAAAAGGTGGATGAATGGAGCACTCCTTCAATATTGCTAATTGCATTCTGATGCAAGTTATTGTGGGGCGAGAAGAAGTGATTTAAATTTAGGGTAAATTATGCCACCATTCTAGGAAACTTCAGAATTTGCACGAACTCTCGTGTTTTTTAAAAATCAATATTTACACCCCTAAAAAAGGTAAATTGTATAAACATTCCTCAAAATCTTTAAAAATTGCATGAACTTTAGTTTTTTTAAAAACAAACATTTACACTCTTAAAAAAATGATATGATAATAATTTGTAAATTTTACTTAGTTGACGTTAACATGTCATTATATATAGTATTTTAATAAAAAATATTTTAAAATTTTTTATTATGGTTTTTGCAAAATTCATTTTTTCAGAAAAAAAATATTAATTGTTCTTTTCTTCTTCTAGCATTTCAATTTGGCATGAAATAAATAGGGACAATGACAAAAATAGTACTTAAACTTAAAAAAAAAAAAAATTAAGTATCTGAAATTTAGTTTTGAACAATTTAGTGTTTGAATAAAGTTTTGGTTGACTTTTTTCATACTTGAAGTTTGGATTTGACAATTTTGATAGCTAAACAAACTTTTCGTAAACTTTTTTCATACCTCATTTCACCCGATTCAGGTATAAAAAAAAGTCAATGAAAACTTTGTTCAAACACCAAAATTATCTAATCAAAACTTAAATATAAAAAAAGTTAACGAAAACTTTGTTGAAGTAGCAAATTACTAAAAATCAAATTTTTGGTATCTAATTGTTCCTTTTACAAAATTCGGGTACCATTTTTGTCATTAACCCAAATAAACATATAAAAAGTTTTTTTGTCATGTTAAAAGTACATCATGACACTGTTTTTCACTAAAATAGGCTTTTTATTAGAATTCCACTTTAGATGATTGGTTGGAAGAGGAAAAAAAGAAATAAGAATGTTTTCATTCTTTAATATTTAAATTGTTTAAATATTTTTTGAAACTTATATTAATTAAATATATTATATGTAATGATATGTTGGAACCAAATAAACAAAATTTGCATATTATTATCCGTAAGTTTTTAGAGGTGTAAATATTCACTTTTAAAAAAATTAAGATTCATAGCAAAAAAATAAAAAAATAAAAATAAGATTTACATAATTTTTCTATTTGGATTGTCAGTTTTTTATCTGTATCAAAACGGTATCGGTTTAATATTGGTTTGGTTTTATCAATTTATGAGTAAAATTATTAGTTTTTCATCAATATCATATATGTATCGGTTTGATATTGGTTTGACTTGAAAATGGCGTCAAAATAACGCAAAAACTACGGTCCAAATAAACCTTAAAAGTTTTTAGAAGGGTTTGTGCAATGGTGAATACTAAAAGGTGGCTTGGATGAATGGAGCACTCCTTCGATATTGCTAATTGCATTATGAAGCAAGTTGTTTTTGGGCTAGAAGAGGTGACTTAAATTTAAGATAAATAATGGGACCATTGATGAAAACTTTAAAAATCGTATGGATTCTCATATTTTTTAAAAATTAGTACTTACACTCCTAATAAAAACAAATAGTATAGACCTCTCTTAAAATCTATAAAAATTGTATGGACTCCTGGTTTTTTCAAAATTAACATTTATGCCACTAAAAAAATGACATGATCATAATCTGTAAATTTTACTTAGTAGATGCTAACATGCCATTACATATATAATATGTTTAATAAAAACTATTTTAATTTTTTTTTATTATGGTTCTTCTAAAACTAATTTTTTTAGAAAAAAATGTTAATTGTTTTTTTCTTCTTATAGAATTGCAATTTAACATGAAATAAATATATTAGAAAAGTTTTTTATCATGTTAAAATATATATCGTGGCATTGTTTTTTACTAAAATAGGTTTTTTATTAGGATTCCACTTTAGATGCTAAGGAAGAAAAAAGAAGAAATAAAAATGTTTTCACTCTTTGATATCTAAATTGTTTAAATATTTTTTGAAATTTTTATTAATTAAATATATTATATGTAATCATATAATGAAACAAATAAATAAAATTTACATATTATCATTCATCAGTTTTAGGAATGCAAATATTAATTTTTTTAAAAAATTAAGCTTGGCATAATTTAAAAAGTTTTTAAAATGATTTGTATTATTTACTTATTTTTAGAGCTTTGAATACTAACTTTTAAAAAGCTCAAGATGATGCAATTTCTAAAGTTTTGGAGGGTGGGAGTGCAATTTATAAATTTATATAGCCATGGGCTGTAAATAGAGTCTCTGGGAAGCGTCTTCCTAATAGAGTCTCTGAGTCTGAGATGCATCTTCGTAATAGGGAATCCTAAAAAACCCTAGATGGCAATCCCCCAGTTCTGGATTGGGAATGGGAATTGTGTCTGCTTCTATGCTTAATTGAGATCCAAGTCAGTGGCTTGCTCTAAGTTTTATATTGTAGAAGACGTGTCTACGTTTAAAAGTCCTCTGGTAACGTTGTTCTGTTTTACTTGAATGCTTCTTCTTCCTTTTTATTTATTTATTTTTTTGTTGGACACATCTCCGCGTTGGTGGTTTCGTTTATAAAGCTGCTCGAATCTTATGAAGTAATAAGCAGTCTTGCACTTTGGGTCACCATAACCTAACCTTTTTTTTTCTTTTTCCTTTTTCCCCTCCTTTTTTACTGCCGAGTTCATAATCTTATTTAGATCTGCTTTACTTTTTACTTGTGTTGATGATTTTAGGATATTGATTAGAGGGATGTTGTTAGCTGCTGTCTGGTTCCTTTTTGATGTTGTAGATTAGAATGGGAAGGTGAGATACATCGCATAGGATAGGCTGCAATAAAACATATGGTGGAGGGCAACATAGGTTAAATTCTTGATTAATTTTATGAGGATACCTACCCTGGCTCTAGCAACATTCCCTTTTGATTAGGATGCGAAAATGGGCAATATAGAAGAAGAAGAGATTCCCCCTTTGCATTAATATCTAATATGGTGGTATGTTGGCCCACCGAGGGAAAAAAAAAGAGAGGGGGGGGGGGGGGGGGGCACCAATTTGGGTAAAACAAAACCCAGTCTTATCATTTTCTTTGCGATTATTTGATTAATTTTTAAGATTGCAAACGCATATTAATGTTCTGTAAATCAAGAGTCATGGAGGAAGCTTAAAAATGAATTTTGACTCTGCATTTTTATGTTTCTTTGTTTTCTTTTATATCATCGATGAAGTGGTATCATTAGTTGATGTATGCGATAGTTGGTTATGGAACTGCCTCCATGCCATTAACATTGTTACTGTGCAGGAGACTTGGATGAGAGGGCAGTCTGAGGTCATGTTTATAGACGATTTATCTGATGAGATTCTCGGTTATATTATTTCCTTCTTGAACTCAGAAGATGCTGCCAATTCTAGATTGGTGTCTAGGAGATGGAGACGTCTGTTCCATCTCCTGTTAATCTCCATTTGAATCCTTGTACTGTCATTGGGATTACAGCTCGTCCAGATGATGTACCTCCCTTTAGATACCGACAGATATTGTCAGATTACAAGTTGAAATTCATGGATGGGGTTGATCAAATTTTGGAGCAATGCATTACAGGTTCTATCGGCCTTCAAACAGTAGACACGATTCGGTTTTCGTTCCGTCTAAACAGTGAGTCCGCACCTCGTATTGATCATTGGATAAGTTTGGCCTTACAAATGAAGCCGAGGAAACTACATCTTGACTTTTCATATGATGATGTTGATATAGAACTTTACCATGTGGAAGTGGAGCCTTACTGTTTACCATTGCAATTTCTCAGAGTACCATATGGTAAAAGTAAAACGGTTCCCCAGTTGGAACATCTCATTCTAAAATCGTGCTTCCTGGGAATATCTCCTGGTTCTGTTGACCATCTTCATTTTTTGAAGAAACTCGATTTATATGGTTTGGCATTAAGCCAACACGATCTGGAGAACGTCTTCTTTGCTGCTCAAATCTTGTGTGGTTGAATATTGGAAATTGTCATCTACCTGAAACTTTACGCATCGGAGGCAAGGGTCTTCTACCTCACTTGGAAACTGTGATCGTGGAAAATTGTGATAGACACGCTATTATAGAGCTTGGTTCTCTGAGAAATCTACGTACTTTTGAATTTTTGAACAGGACAAGTGATGTCAATTTCATCAATGTTCCATTGCTGGAGAAGGTACATTGGCGGGCTTTGTATGGAAATGGGTCTTTAAGAAAACAAATTATTTATAAACTTGCAGATGATCTTTCTCGATTGCAGTTTTTATCTCTTTTTGGGAATTATTATGAGGTATGTGCTATTGATTGGAGTACCTAATGATTACAAACGCTTGTAGCATATGTTTGGCACTTATGAATGGCAAAATCCATGGTGCAGGAACCACCGATGATTAAATTCCTGCATCTCAAGGAATTAGAGATCTTCCTTTTTGATTCTCGTAACACAACGTGGATCACCCAGCTTGTAATTGCTTCTCCAATCCTGCAGAAGCTTCACGTCACTGTGAGTCCCCCCTCCCCCCCCCCCCCTCTCCCATCCCGGGTTCTCTCTCTCGCGCTGATGCTACTTTTATCGATCCTTATTTGTTGGCTTGCTGATCACCATTTTATCGCATTTCTTGATAAATTGATGAATCAATAGTGCATACTAAATGCTAACCAAATCCAAACCTCTAGTATGACTTCTGGGAGCGCATCAGTCCTGAGCTAGAGTTATCCCAGTGCAATTATAGGAATTTGCATACTTGTTGATAATATTAGAGATCACATACATGAGTTTGGCAGTCCCAATCATACACACAATTTTGTTTTGTGGTACTCAAAGATCATCTATGTGAGAGCGCTTGCACCCCTGGTTAACTTGGTGAGATCATAGAGTAATGTAAATGTTTATTTATTGGATTCTCACCTAGGAAATTAATTCCCCACCCCTCCAACACAAAACACCAAAAACCCCCTGATTTATTTTATGTGCAAGGATTATTCGACTACTTTTATGCTTAGATGTTCTCAAGTTTTACATCTTTGGGTGGAAACACTAAATCATCATTGCAGCAATCCATTGTGAAGGTGGAATCGGTGACTCATGCCACATTATTATGTTCAATGTTCAAGGCAGCATCAGAAATAGTCTTAGATGCTTGCTTGCTAATACTTTTCTCCAGAGTTTCAATGCACTACACCCACCTCTCCATCACATCTTGGGTTGCCCACTTGGTAGCAGCACAACTTATATTTATTATTGTTATTCATCATTTTCATACAAGAATGTGGAACATTGTTTATGTGGGCTGAATTGAGTCTGCTACGATCATATGTGCGCTACTGCGTCTTGTGGCAAAAAAAGCATGAATAGGCCCTTTGGAGTACAGAAGTAGGTATATTTCATCGTAATCCTCGTCCTTCTTGCTTTGGATGCAGATTTTGCAAAACAAAGGTTATAGGGAACAGGAACTTCTTCCAGCACAACTCCATTTTCACCTTAAAGAAGTCCGTTTAAATGGATTTCGCGGTGCATCAAAAGACATGCAGCTCGCTATCTCTCTTCTCAAGAATGCTGTTATACTCGACCGGATGTATATCGATCCAAGCACAAGATTGTACCGTGGAGCCAATGAGTGGATATTGAATAGAGTCAAGTGGGAATTCGATAAGAAACGTGTGCGTGAGCTATTGTTAAGAGAGGCGCTTAATTCTAGAGTTGAAATTACTGTACTTTGATTTTCTGTTCTAGCCTTTAAAATGGGAGTGGAAAAGGAATTGTCTTGGATAGCTATCTCGTTTATTGTTGGACCAGTGATGGATTTTTTTTTTTTTTTTTTTTTTTTTTTTTTTTTTTTTTGCAAGTGATGGATTATTAATTATGTTATATTTGCCTGTACAATTTTAAGAGTTGTTTATTAGGGGTGATAAAGGTACGGGTTTCTATATTCAATTTTCTGCAATAGTGTATAAATTTTTATTTTTAGTAATTTACCTTTTCTTTTTAATTTTTTTGTTTTTCTTTTTGCATTTTAGTTGTATTTTAATTTTAATTGCATTTTAGTTATAATTTCATTTTAATTTTAATCTCTATATTTCGGTTTTAATGTATCTTATAGTCTACTCAGCAATTAATTGAAATAGCTTTTGCTACCATGTTTCTAAGAAAAACGGGCGTTTTGGAACATTCATTTAACAGTATGATTTCAGAATAAATCCATTATCTACAGGCATATGGAGACGTGGATGCCTTATATTGTTGAGCTACTACAGATGATACTTTCAAAAACCAAAACTGAATATCGGCATTTATAAGATTTTTTTTTCCCCAAAATGAAATAAGTGTCCCTCAATATAATAATATTAAATCCATCATCTCAATTCATGCAAATAAACTCATAAAAAGTTAAAAGGACTCAAAACATAAAAGTTGGTACATCCCTTCAAAATTTAAATTATCCTACCTAAGGAATAAAAGAATTTCTCTTACACGAACAAAATTCACCCAATTAGCCAATGAAAAAGATCCATAAACGGATGACAGAATCCCATGTAGGGAATGACAATTAAAAGAAAAGAAACATAAAATTAAAATTCCAGCAAGCGAAAAAGATCCATAAAAGGGATGACATGATCCCATGCAAGCAATGACATAATATTGAAATTAAAATTAAACCGCTTATTGGTTAAGCTATTGACGATTCAGCCACAATATCTTCCTATTTTACGAGATCTATGGTGGAATGTGATGGTGAAAATGGTGGAAACAGCCGTCCAGTTGCCTTTGGTTTACAAAGAGGTTTGTGTGTGTAGCATTTATAAGAACATTAATACTCTTAGATTGGTGACGGATACAAAGAATAGTCTACATTATTTTTTCATTCATAGAGAGACACCCATTATTAAACTAACTGTTATAGATATCATACAAATAAACCATCCTACCAGACATGTTAACCAATTAAGTATATAGGTTATATTATATACATAGCCACAATTTACTTGAAGAAATTTGAAATTAATACCTCATGTGAATTGGCTTGAAACCTCTTTAAACCTTATCCATGAGGCCAATCCTCATGGGTCAAATCCAACATTTTCCAGCCCCATACCATAACAATCAGCCTCCTTTTCAAATATTAGAAGCAAGTTTTTGCAGAACCAAATTTATTAGTTTGGCAATCGTCCACATCGATAATCATACGAATTGATCTCTTAAACAAATCGATAATGGACACACAAAAAATTTCCAAAATACAGTCCTCACAGGTTTGACAGATTAGATTCCTTTCAAATTCACAAAGTAGAAGAAGAAACTTACTCAGCTTCAAGTTATGGGATCAAAGGCTACATAAAGATTGTAAAGCACATTATTTCCATGCAAATTGTGGTTCAAAGGCTACATAACAGAAATCAAAGTATCTAATAATCGTTGCTGAACTGTAGATACACATGGTTCAATGCATCTTCAGCAGATATTCTCTCGGACGGATTGATGCAAAGGAGTCGCTGAAATGTCAATACCAATAAAGTTTAGGTGAGAAGCAACTAAAGTAACATAAGTGAGATATTATCCTTATAACTCACCTGGAGAAGGTCAACTCCATGAGGATCCAGCTCAGGAAATTGCCCAACAAAATCCTGCACAGCATGATGCAAAATGAATATCAATAAATCACAAGCAATAAAACTAGAATGCTAGTTTCTTCACAACAATGCAGGTACAACCATATCCCTAGGAAATTGACTGAAGCCATCTATCCACCCAGGTAAGGTGGACACTCCTGGCCACATCTCCTCTGTAATAGCACCCATTTTACTACAAAATCAAATGGGAAAAGCTTAGACACGATAACAATACGTATTTGATTCTGGATGAAACCTCATCATGTGAAAAATTAAAATAAATAAATAAATAAATACAGAGTTTAAACCATTAACCTAAGCATATCCTCTAGAAGAAGCACTTCTGTATCTCCAGTGAAAAAGGGTCTTCCAAGGACCATTTCAGCAAAGACGCAACCAGCGGACCAGATGTCGATGGCATTTGTGTAATGTGTATCTCCTAGTAGGAGCTCTGGTGCCCTATATTCTAAAGTCACAACCTAGGAACATGTAACACATAGGTGATTTAACAAAGTGGTCTTAATTAATGCTATGTAAAGATTATAACATCAATTAATATTACCTCTGGACTCAAAGCATCTCCGTCTAATATGGACCCTCGAGCTAGCCCAAAATCTGCCAACTTAAGACACTCACTCCATGCAGATATGAGCAAGTTTGCCGGCTTCACATCCCGATGGATGATACCACGGGAATGGCAATAGGATAGAGCAGAAAGGAGATCACGTAGAAAACTCTATACGAGAATAAAACCAATGTTATAGGCATCAAGTGAAAATCTAAGCATTTCCAATCTAAGACTCAGGACATGCAGATTTAACTTTAAGAGATTAATTTAATAATAAAAACATAAATAGAAAAATTTACTCACTTTGGCCAAGTTGGGATACCGGTCGGGATAGAATTCCATATGGGCATACAGGGCATGGACAAGCGCTCCATGACAATGTATAAGAATACGTCACTAACGAATACACGCTCCACCCTGATAAAGATAATAAATTAGGTGTGGAACAGTAGTTTTTTCATAATATCCTCAAGCAACTACTTGCCTAATTGAGTTTGACCAGGAGACATAAGATTGCAAAATTTGACATGATAAAAAAGTTGAATGCTTGAACAATTAGAAATGTTCTTAACCTGACAATATTTCTATGATTGGAATCCAATATTATGGCACACTCCCGAACTGCAAAACGCGTAACTTCATGATCATCTTTGAGTCTGATCTTTTTCAGGGCTACAATCCTTTTCTCTTCCTGATCAAATGCCTCCCAAACTTGTCCAAAAGCTCCTCCACAAGATAATCCAGTATAATATACTGTAGAAAAAAGCAGTATTACATATTAGTTTAACACAAAAGGAAAAAAAGGATTAGCACTAACATCAAAGGAAAAAAGGATTTACAATAAAAGAGAGAATATACAGATTACCCTGTCCATTTTGATCTCGTCACTGTATAAGCTACGGTATAGCAACTGTAAGCGAAACACATTAATTACTTTAGACAGATTTCAAAAGATGTGTGCAATATGAAAATTACCTGGTGTCTTTAATTTATTTTTCCTAAAAGGAAAATCCTTTATTTTTTATTTAAAAACTCTGAAAAATCCAACATGATCACTCTATATATACGAAAATGATTTACTAGTAACTGTAGACATCTTCAACAGCAAGAAAAACATTTGGCTTTCTTTACCAACTATTAAAACAAACCTAAAACTTCATCCAAGTTTCTGGATTGACACAAATCACGAATCAAAGAAGAATACATTACAACAGTAGAGGAGCAACCCTCTTCCTCCATCTCTCTAAAGAATCTACTAACTTCTGTAATACTAGTTAAATATGGATCTTTAGTAAACCTTAACCCTATGATGTGACGTTTCATGCCCAAAACATATCAACATTTCAAACAAAAATAAATCCAACCATCTAAGGTGGCAGTAACAAATTAGTAAATAGATTCCATCAATTTTCCCAAAAAAAAAAAAAAAAAGATTTGGAAAAAGATTGAATTAAAAAGACACCAACGCAAATGATGATCAGAAATGTCAAGTGCAGTGAAGAAGAAGAAGTTACCCAAGAAAGGAAGAAATTCCGATGACAGTCGGCTCTGTTCGTCTCCCTCTAAAATCGTTCGACAAGGAGCTAGTATTCCTCTCGATCTTGGCTCTGGTCTCCGCTTGTTTCTCTCTCCTGTGCAAGTATCTCAAAACTTTCTGATCAAGCAGCCGGGTGAGTGCGAGTGTGAGCAAGTATTGAGACAGTGAGTTGAGCAGGGTGCGAAAAAAACCAGCCACCAAAACGCTAATTCGAAAAAATATGGTTAATGGGTTCGGAGGTTTTATCTCAATATTATGGTTTTTTCATTTGATTTTTTATTTGGTTTCGATTCGTAAATACAAATAATCTATGGATAATAGTCAACCATTTTAATATTTATAAATATATCATATAATTTATACATATTATTATTTCTTATATTTTTTATTTATTTTTTTGATTTTTTTTAGATTTGATTAAAGTATAATATTCTATATTATGTTTGATTGGAGTTAATATGATAATTGATTTCGTTTAATTTTATTGATGATGATACATCTAAAAACTTGTTTTTTTTTTTTCATTTCCTTAATTTGATTTTCTTTGTTTTTTAACTCTTGTAATATATATTATAATTTAAAGATAAACTCTACGATTAAGACTAAAAAATAAGTTTTATTAAAACTATTGATTGATTTATTGAAATTATTACATAAAATGTTTAAAACCGAAAATTGAAAAAAATGGTTAATCATAAGACGGTTAATTGTTTATTATGGATTACTTAAAAATCGAGATATTAAAAAATTGATTATATAAGATCATAGATCGGTTGAACTATAGACATCGTTAGAGTTGAGTTTTTTTTTTTTTTTTCCTTTTTATCTTTTATCTTTTATCCTTGGTTTATAATTGCCGCTCGACAGGACGACCAGCATCTTTTTTTATTAATCATCCTCATGAAAAATCTCGGAAGAATGGAAGTTTTTTATTAATCATCATCAGAGGTATCAGAATTTGTTTCCACCATTTAAAAAAACCAAAAGAATGATACCGGCAACAAAAAGGGAATCCTTAAAATCGCATTCCTCAACAATGGGGCAATGACAGAATTCTAGGCTGAAAATTGGAATTTTTCTTGCTTTCCTAATTCCGATGAGACATAGCAACAATCAAACAAATAATTCAAAAAATTAAATATAAATTCACTTATTGGCACTGCATTTAAATGCTAAACAAATTGAAAAAATAAAGCACCACAGCTCGAGAGAAAGTCAGGTAAAGGACTTACTTTTAAATTAGCATAAGCCTCCTCAGTTCAGGTCGGCGACATTTTTCCGCATGGAATATCCTAGAAGCACGAAAGGATTCCTTTTATCGTCCTCATATGCACCCAAAATTAGCACAAGTTAATGAATGAAAGTATTTCTATCTTTATATATTTATATTTATTTAAAAATTAATATATATTTATAAATATCGGACCAGTTAACCAAAATTATCAGTTTCTTATAATTATAAAATGAAACTAAACCCAAAAAAAAAAAATTATAATTCTAAACAAAATTGATGAATTGGTTAATCATATTTTCTTAATTGAATTTTTAGTTTTGTTTCGATTTTTCGGTTTTATCTTTTTCTTTTCTCCTCACCCCAAATGCATGTCGTTTGGCACGTGTTATGCAATCAACTTGTGTGTGTTGGACTTTCATTGACTTGGATGCCAAATTGGTTAGAGTGTATTTGGTTTGAGGTTTTGGGACGGTGAATTGAGTTGTAAAAATATTTCTGGTTTTGAAGCTAATTGAAACTTGGAATGATCCAAAAATTCTAACTATGATCAATAAGCAATAATTACTACCATAGTTATTTGTACTGTATTGTATTCAGTTCATTTAGAAGCACGGATGTGATTTAAATGACCTGGCCGAGGGAATGTGATCAAGAGGATCAAAACTTCTACATGGAACTTTTCATTTCTTGTTGCTCATAGAATGCACTCTCTCCCAAAGCATTAACTTAATCTAAGAATTCCTGATCGGATGCCTCTAGGAAATGGATTTGTCAATTATTAACCGTGATGCATCATGGGTAAAGGAGGACTTTTCCGTAGTATAGACATCATAGCAAGAGATGGGGCTAGGAATCTGCTTGCAGGTCTGGTGGACAAAGTTGAAGCGAGCAGGGTCGATAAGGTAGAATCTATAATAATACACAAAGGGGATGGTGCTAGCAAAAGTTGGAGTAAAATTGGCATAGAGACTCATTCTACAGTAGCTTTCAATGCCATTGATGGTCTAAGGATCTGTTTGTTTGGCTTTTTTCGATAGATACAGATACTTTTTTAAAACTTTTTTTTAACAAATTATTTATTAAGAAATAGATTTAGATAAAAAAATTGACAGTTCTCATCAAAATATCAAATATATTAAATATAGATATAAATATACATATTTACACATATCATTTTGAAAAAGATACAGATACAATATAGATGAAAAACAGACCACCCAAACAGAAGAAGCAATTAGAGGCTACACGGTCTAGCGAAGAAAGGAATGTGCATGTGTTTTCTGCATACTAATCTCTACTCCTAGTTTTATCTATTGTCTTAGTGGAACATATTTCTAGACCTTGCAAATTTCTTGATTCCATCATTGTATTTTTTTATCTTTACCAAATAAATGAAGCAACTATTTATGGAGGAAGAACAAAAGAAAAGACAAAAAGAAAGAAAGCAAGACAAAAAAACTAGGAATCAATAGATTAAGTTTAAATAGAATCCAGTATCGTAGTCATATCCGATATACTGTAATGTCTGTTTTTAAAGAAAACGTGATGTAAGGGAGACAGAGGACATAGTGAAGTATTGAGCTCGGACAAAAAGGCCTTAAATGTTCGGTGGGCTGAGGCCATACCAACAATGATTACAGGCTTTTTACGTTTGGCTATGGTCCAAACAGACTTATGAAATAATTCTGTAAGCAGACATATGCTAATCGTATGCAGTTATATAGTTATATAGAGTAAGGAGCATGTGGTCCCTTTGCCACATGTCAATCAAATAGACATAGAAAAATATTTTCTGTTATACAGTCATTATATATACTAGTTGTAATAGCATTGGAATATAAAGAAAAAAATACACCAAAAACATTGTTATCCTATTTCCCGAATCTGGGAAGAGTCTGAATTCAGACTTTTATGTTGTTTTTCAATTAACAATTGTTACCCAATCTCCCACCATACTTCAGTGGTATCAGAGCTATCGTTGGAGAGGTGGATGGTGAAGACTCGGGAAGCAGAAAAAATTGAAAAATGGAAGAAACAATGAAGACCTTGCTGAAGGAACAGGAGGATAAGTTTGTTGAACTCTTCAACAACAGCAAACGATCCTAGACAAATATAGCTGCTATTGTAGACCTGCAAAAGAAGTTAGCAGACTCATCAATTCAAAACAATTCACCATTTACACACTTCAAATGAAACTGGGAATACAAGCAAGGCGCCATTAACCTGGCCTCGCATCACGGAAGGAGACAGCCAATATCAGGTACCCCTAGATCTACACGGTTGGATTTTCCTATGTTTAAGGGTGACGACCTTAAGTCATGGCTAATTAAGGCTGAGCACTATTTTGAACTTGATGAAACTCCTAGTAGTTTGAGAGTTAAAATAGCAGGAATGCATTTTGAAGATATAGCATTGCATTGGTACCACTCTTTTGTCCAAAGTTGGGCACAACCAAATCCCATCACATGGGAAGTTTTGTTAGGATTGCAAACACGGTTTGGATCTGAAACCTTTGAAGATCCAATGGCAGCCCTTAAGGAATTATTTCAACAAGGAACCCTAGCTGATTACTGGAATTATTTGAGTATTTGATAACTTTAGTTCCTCTAAATGAAAATCAGAGAGTGAGCTGTTTCTTGAGTGGCCTTAAACCGGAAATTCAATTTCCAGTGAGAATGTTTCAGCCCCAAACTCTTCAACATGCCTTAACTTAGCTAAATTACAAGAAACCACAATCAAAGCCAGCCATAACGTCCAAAAACACATTCGCAACCAAACACCATTCCAACACTTACACACCACCCACATACAAAACCAAAATACCCCAAACCCACCATAGACTCCAGGACCTTAAACACTACACACTACTTCAAAACAAGTCCCATTTAGAACCCATAACCCACAAACACTATATCCAGGATTCTAAGAAACTGACCCAGAGGAACTAGAGGACAAACGAAGGAAAAAACAATGCTTCTGGTGTGATGAACCGTTTGGACCAGGGCATAGGTGTAAGCAAAAATCACTAAGGTTCTAGTGGTTGAGGAGAAGAGGAAGTCAAGATTGGGATAATAACCAATCTGAAACCTTCTTGGAAGAAGAGCTATCCAAGCTAACTTTGTGTGCTCTTAAGCACAACAAAGAACGCAATGTAATGCGTTTCCAGGCACATCACAAGAAGAGAAAGCTTGGTGTTTTGGTAGATTGTGGGAGTTCCTTGAATTTCTTGGACACTAGGGCTGCTAAGGGAATGGGGCGTTTACTTGAAAAGGCTGCACCCATTAAAGTGGTACTTGCGGATGGAACCCCAATGATAACTCAGCAACAAATATTGCAACTCGAGTTAAATATCCAAGGTCATTGTTTCCAAGTACATGTTTATATCTTACCACTTAGTGGCTATGATATAATTCTTGGAATTCCATGGTTAATGCAATTAGGAGACATCAGCTAGAATTTTGCAACTCTTACTATGGAGTTCTCACATCAAGGATTAAAGTGTGTATTGAAGGGAATGAAGGATGTAGTTAAGGTGGTTGAGAGTAAAGCAATGATCAAGTGGCTTGAGAAGGAAGTTCATGATTCTGATTTGCAATGTTAGACGGTGACTGTACAAACTGTAGAAGCAGACAAAACCAAGGAATCATTAGTACACCCTCGATTACTAGACTTAATTGAAGAATACTATGATTTATTCGAGATTTCCCAAACTCTACCACCTCGGAGAAGCCATGTCTATAAGATACATTTGCATGAAGGAAGTAAGCCTGTCAACATACGACCCTACAGACATTCCTTAGCACAGAAGGATGTCCTTGAAGAGATGGTTAAGGAAATGTTTCAGCAAAGGCTTATAAGGCACATCCATAGTCCATACTCTTCTCCAGTTGTGTTGGTTAGACAAAAAGGACAATACTTGGAGAATGTGCGTGGATTACCGCGAGCTGAACAATATTACTATCAAGGATAGATACCCTATACCATTGATAGAAGATTTGTTTGATGAATTACATGGAGCTAGCTACTTCAGCAAGCTAGATTTGCGGTCAGGTTATCACCAAATCAGAATGAACGAAGATGATATTTATAAGACAGCTTTCAAGACTCATGCAGGCATTATGAGTTCTTGGTTATGCCATTCGGCTTAACCAACGCCCCTTCCACATTTCAAGGGTTAATGAATGACTTATTCAGAAGTTTTTTGAGGAAATTTGTGCTTGTGTTCTTCGATGATATACTAATCTTTAGTAAAACCATTGAAGAACACAACAACACTTGTTAGCTGTCTTCTAGATTTTAAGAAAGGAGATGCTGTTTTTAAAGAAAAACAAGTGCACCTTTGGTGCAACACACATTGAGTATTTGGGTCATATAATTTCCAAGCAAGGAGTTACAACAGACCCGAAGAAGGTTGAAGCAGTCAGAGAATGGCCAGTACCAGTCAACATCAAACAATTGAGAGGGTTCCTTGGGTTGGCTGGGTATTACCGACGCTTCATACAAGGTTTTGGTGTAATTTCTAGACCATTAACCCTGTTGTTGAAGAAAAACAGCTTTAAATGCTCCCATGAGGCCATGGTAGCCTTTGAGCTCCTCAAACAAGCTCTTACACAGGCCCTAGTACTAAGCTTACCCGACTACACCAAACCATTCATTATTGAGACAGATGCCAGCGAGGAAGGAATTGGTTGTTT
This sequence comes from Combretum micranthum, assembly GCA_024138025.1. Taxonomy (NCBI): domain Eukaryota; kingdom Viridiplantae; phylum Streptophyta; class Magnoliopsida; order Myrtales; family Combretaceae; genus Combretum; species Combretum micranthum. Next base: position 1,580,343 of record JAMXBD010000026.1, read on the forward strand.
TAACACAAGATAAACACCCTATTGCTTATTTTAGCAAGACTCTTGGGCCAAGACAAAGGGGAATGTCCATATATGAAAAAGAAATGCTTGCTCTAGTACAAGCTGTGGACAAATGGAGACATTACCTTGTGGACGACATTTCATCATCAAAACTAACCATCAGAGCCTCAATATCTCTTGAATCAAAGCTCACTATCTTAGCCAACAGAAGTGGCTGACTAAACTACTGGGAATGGATTATGAAATTCAATATAGGAGTGGTGATTCTAACAAGGCCGCTGATGCTTATCTCATGCAGGATTTGCAGGGTTGAGAGCAATCTCCTACTTACCTACTACCTCTGAGTTGTTAGAGGCCATTAAACAAAGCTTGGAAGGGCACAAACATTACCAGGAGGTAATTACCAAGCTGCAAAACGGCCAATAAACAGGGAAGTACTCCATGGTAGATGGGTTGCTGAACAAGAAGGGAAGAATTGTGGTAGGGCCAGATTCAACTCTCAAGCTCAAACTCATCTCACTTTACCATGATGGGGCAATGGGAGGACACTCAGGCGCACAGGCAACTTATAAAAGGTCGCATTCAACATTCTATTGGTCTGGTATGGAAAGGGAAGTATGTCAGTACGTGAGGGAATGTATTGTTTGTCAGAGGTGTAAGTACGAAAATGTAGCTACACCAGGCTTGTTACAACCACTGCCCATACTGGAGGGATGTTGGACAGATGTGACAATGGATTTTATCGAGGGACTACCTAAATCACATGGTAAGGATGTGATCATGGTGGTGGTAGATCGTCTGAGTAAGTACGCTCATTTTATTGGATCAGCCCATCCCTATTCGGCCCCAAGTAGCTAAGGCATACATTGATAATGTCTTCAAGCTACATGGTTTTCCGAATAACATCATCAGTGACAGAGATCCCACATTCACTAGCCATTTTTGGAAAGAATTTTTTAGGCTACAAGGGGTAGATCTAAGACTATCTACAGCCTACCACCCCCAAACCGACGGGCAAACAGAAGTTGTGAACTGGTGCTTAGAGACATACTTAAGGTGTGTCACTAGGGAAAACCCTAAGTGATGGGGTGAGTTCTTGGCCTTAACTGAGTGGTGGTACAATACTAACTACCACTCTAGGGCATGCTCCACCCCCTTCGAAATCCTGTATGGATATCTACCCCCGTTACATTTGCCATATGTCAAGGGAGATTCTAGGAATGACACAATGGATAAAATGCTGACTAACAGAGAAGAAGCCCTAAAAACACTGAAGTTCCACCTAAGGAGAGCTCAAAATCGTATAAAGCAGCTAGCTAACAGATCTAGGATAGAATGGACTTTCGACATAGGAGATAAAGTCCTAGTGAAGCTACAACCATATAAACAACATAATCTCAGAAGGAACACTTCATATAAACTCAGTCCTAAATACTATGGACCTTTTGTAATCAAGAAAAAGATCGGAGAAGTAGTGTACCTTTTAGATCTGCCCGCAGAAGCATGCATCCACCCTACCTTCCATGTCTCACAGCTCAAATGCTACATCCCAGGACGCCACACTCCTCAGAGCTCCCTACCGCTGGCTGATGATGAAGATGAACTCGAACCCGAGGCTCTCCTGGAACGAAAACTGGTCAAGCGCGGATCTGTTGCTGACACTTTGGTTTTAGTTAAATGGAAAGGCAAATCTCATGATCTGACCTGGGAGTTCTTTTCCGATCTGGAATTCAGGTTCCACCATTTACCCTCGTGGTCGAGGGTTTCGGAAGGGGGGAAAACTGATGTAAGGGAGACAGAGGACATAGTGAAGAATTGGGCTCGGACAAAAAGGCCTTAAATGTTCGGTGGGCTGAGCCCATACCAACAACAGATTATAGGCTTTTTATGTTTGGCTATGGTCCAAACAGACTTAGGAATAAATTCTGTAAGCAGACATGCTAACCGTATGCAGTTATATAGTTATATAGAGTAAGGAGCATGTGGTCCCTTTGCCACATGTCAATCAAATAGACGTAGAAGAATATTTTCTGTTATACAGTCATTATATATACTAGTTGTAATAACATTGGAATATACAAAAAAAATACACCAAAAACATTGTTATCCTATTTCCCGAATCTGGGAAGAGTCTGAATTCAGACTTTTATGTTGTTTTTCAATTAACAATTGTTACCCAATCTCCCACCATACTTCAAAACGACATAGGGTCTACTACTTTTCATTTTTTTCTCAAATCATAATCATATTATATCAAATCAAGATCTTCAGGCTTGTTATCTCTGCTTGTGATCATTAAGGTACAATTATCAAGTGTTTGTATCTCCTCAATTACTTTAATTTTAAAGAAAAAGGATACAATCTTATAAAACAAATGCAACAATTAGAGATTTTCAAGTCTGATTATACAGGTTATAGCCTTTCAATGACAGATTGAATAGGACAAAGATTAAATCTTTTAAAAAGGAATCTTTAACTATAGTTGGAAAATTTAATCTTCAATTACATTCAAGAAAATGGTACAATCTTTTAAAACAAATTTGAGTATTATTTCGAGACTATATGCACATGCGATGATTGATTACACGATTTCTATAATTCTCTAACAAATCAAATGCAAACAAAACTTGAAATTATCATCTCTAATCACATTCCAAAGGTGTAAGCAACTTTAGAAACAAACTAAAAATTAGGTTGCTATAATTTGGTAACAATTGATAAATGGAGAAAATCAGTTAATGCTATTGTATGTTGTATCACTTATTACTGTGAAAGAAGCTTGTGACTTGATGAACTTTCGTATAAACTAGAGATTGAAAGTGGACGTGAGCTAACCCTAAAGGGTCTAAGAATTCATCAGAAAAAGAGGAAAGAAACTACAACGATTTGAATTTATCTAAACTGCCTAGAGGGTGGCTAGAAGAAGTTGATGAGGAAACATAGAACTACATTTTTTTTTAAAGTTTGTTTTATGCATCCTTTTCCTATAAGTTCTTATCGGTAATCTATTTATTGTAATAAAAAAGGGGCATTGTAAAATGCAAAATGTACCGTCATTACAAAAAGTAAATATGGAAAATGTCATCCTCCAAGTATTATTTGTTTTCATCAATTTTAAATTTGTTTCAATAATATTTTTCTTATCTTTAAAACATTATGAAAAATACAATGAAATTAGTAGCAACACACTTGTGATAACGAAATATAAAAATAAAAAATAATTGATATTAATTTTATTACGATATTAAGTCATAGAGTTTTTCTATGGTTTAATCAAAGAACCATCACCAGCGGCCTTGTAGCTAAGGACATTCCTACCTATCTCTAAATGTGAAAAAAGCAGATAGAATGTGTCGTTAGCTCTAATCCAATAAAGATTGGACCATAGGAATTTAGGCTTGAATTAATACTCGGCATAGGGCCTACAAAGACAAAAAACTAGTTAGTAGTATGATGGGCATGGGCCCAACGTGGCTATCCCAATGCTTGAGTCAAATATTATCATAGTAAGGCCATAAGTTGAATTGTAGTAAATGGATGAGTGTGACATTACCAATATCCTGAGAGGTAGATCGGTATTTATATGTGATTGATGGTATCGATTCGAGTGAACACTAAGCTGTTTTCAAAAATTTATAAAAATGCTAATATATTCTATTCAACTTCGGTCACAACTATTGGTTGGTTGTGTGTTTAAAATTCATTAAGAACAAACAAACACGAAGCTAAAGTTTTTGAAAATTTTTTAAAAGGCTCATAAGTCCTATTCAACCTTAGTTGCAATCGCCGTCGTAGGCAAGCGCACCTACTGAAGTAGCATAGAAAGTGTTAGATCGTATTCCTTGAGGATCGTTAACATCCACTATACTCACTTTTCATCTATTATCTAGCTAGACAAAAATTTAGCAAAACACTATAAACATTAAGAAGCTAAACTATGGTTAAAACTAATTATCTACACGTTTTCAGGGCAAAAATATAGGATAAGTTTGTAAATGTAAGACATAGCTTAGGGTTTACTTCACCAATTCCTTATCATGTGATTCTTAACAAACTCAAAGAATTGTTTGTTGGGTATACTTACACTGTTGAATTTACTAAGGTAAGTTAAAAGCTTCTCTTAAAGTTAGAAACTCTAAATCTAGATCAGATTATTAAAATCTCTTCCCAAGCTATCAGCAATCTAGATCCACATAAAGATTAAGAATCCTTTGATTAAAAACCCCTTTTAAGGAATGTTAAAATCAAGCGATAGAAAGCTTCACCATCCCTCTCTCAACATAATTATGAGCAACTTCGTTAGCAACTTAGATCTATTTAAAATGATCTCTTGATCTATTTAGTCAAAATTATACATAGATCTAAAAGATGCACCACACATTTAAACCCACGAAATAAAGTTTGATCTACTAATTACAAATACCCAATCAATATTCAAGTAAAAACATATTTGAAATCACATGAATCAGGTATTGGATTCACAAACCCTAAGTTAAGATAATTATTTCCTCATAAACGTAAACATTAAGCACAAATTCAAGAGAATGAAATGAAAATAGATATGAATATTACTATGAAGCATAAAGGGTCTTGTAAAAACAAATGTCAAGTTTAAAATGAAGTTACTCAGAAAACTTGGAATTCTTTGTAAAAGAAAAGATTTCTCATTACTGAAGAGAAGGACGTTTTTCGTTTATTTATAGTTGACAAGCATAAAAATCATGAAGATTTTATTCGCTGGCGTGACAGATTATCGATAATAAAATCTGTCCTTCTCTTCACACACACATGCGAGCCAACTCATTTGTGACAAGGTCACTTTTCATGGGTTTGATCGTGGGCTCAAAGATTGGCCGCAATCTAAGTAGTGTTCTCTTTGTCAAAATTGCGATTTTAGGCTCAGCTGCAACTGCGTGTGTAATTAAGGGCTCGAGTTTGGGAACAATTGATCTTATACTATGCATTGCAAAGCGTGGATGTCTCAGTATAAACCACGGGTTTGATCGAGGGAGTGGTTTTAGGCATGATTGGAAACTTTGCCTTGTCTTTTTACCCTCGTTGGGGTCCCTGCCAGTTGCAGTTGGGTCTGTCTTCAACTTTGTTGTTGTTTTGCTCCAAATTTAATCTTAAACACTTTGTTTTTCTTCTTTTCTTGATCCTAGGAGCTTAAGAACAATATTTAGACAATAGAGCACAAAACCATAGGAATTTATCTAAAAATGGATCAAATGAAGCCTAAACTCCTTTGAGGTCAACACCTCATCTATTCAAGAGACAAGATTAATATTTTTTTCGTAAACCTTGTCTATTGCACAGACAAGTTTCTTGCTTCCATAAAAAAAAAATAAATAAATAAAACGAGTATGTCTCTTTTTCTCACTAGTCTCTTTTTTACTTCAAGTGAGTTCTCGAAATCATTTTCTATGGACCAAGATCACCTGGTTCAAGATTTACAAGTCATATGTCTTAGAGGACTTCTACTTGTGGGGGATAAACTTAGAGTGCTTCAAAGCAAGGTATGCTTTGGCTATCATGACAAGGACGACAGATTTATAGGCACAAACTTGGAAGCCTTGCTAGGTTTGTTACATGATCTCAAAAAAGAATTGGACAGGCTATTTCTAAGCCTAATTTTGTTGAACATGAAGGTGTGGGCTTCAAGGAGGTTGATAAGGAGAGGCATATTGGATTTGGCACATAAAACTAATGATGTTGTTAGGCAAATGAAATACAAAATAGTTAAGCTTGCAAGAGAGTTGGATGAGTCAAAAGCAGAAAACTGATGATGTTGTTAGGCAAATGAAATACAAAATAGTTAAGCTTGCAAGAGAGTTGGATGAGTCAAAAGCGGAAAAGGAAAGCCTTACTCGAAAAATGGGTCAAATGGAGTGTTATTATGAGCCTGTTATCCAGGAGCTTGACGGAAATCAAAGGCATATAATAGGAGAATTACAGAATCTCATAAATGAGCATAACAAAGACTGGAGAGAGAAAGAGAAAGTCATACTTATTTTTGTTTTTTTGGGAAGCAAGAAACTTATCTGATCAATAGATGAAGTTTATGAAAAAATATTAATCTCATCTCTTAAACAGACGAGATCATAATTACCTAGAATTATTTTCATCTCATTAACATTTTTGTTTTTTTTAATTAATAATATTAATTTCCTTTTCCCTTTTACTCTCTCTAGTAACTAAATTCTTGTATCTCCTAAGAAATGGTAAAAGATATTTAAATTTTATCCCTTTTTTAATTTGCATTTTGTCCTGTACCGTGCTTAACATTGTGAACCAAATCGGTAACTTAACATTCTGTGCAGTCCAATCCCTTAAAACTATGCAAGCCAAATGACTACCTAAAAATATTCTCTAAAATTCTTGCTAAACTTCCATGAAGTGCATGTGCATTAAGCTACTCTTGCTCTCTTAAATGTACTCTATGAGAGTTATTCTAAGTTCTCAGTTTTCACCTCTTTTATCTAAAAATATTTTAGCATAGAGTATATGTCATTATTGATCAATGGTTACAAGATAAGGTCATTACACTACCAAGCACAAGACCCTTTTAAGCGCCTGTTAACTCTTAAAACAAGATAACAATGCAAGTAAAAGACAACAAATTAAATAAGAATCCACTATCAAGCTTTTGATCCTAAGAATCAAATAATAACCAAAGGATTAAAGTTGTCTGTATTTAAGCTACACTCTTACTTAGTTATCAAGACCTACAAAGTCAATACTTCCTAACTCCTTCGTATGTATTTGATAAGTCTAAATTATCCTATTCATGCACGGATTTTTTTTTATCTTGATTTGCATATTGCAATTATGAGTCCGATTTAATTATCAGATTTTTATTTGTATTATATCTGTATTTGATATGCATCTGTAACTTACTTGTTTCATATCATTATTATATCTATTTAGTTAGTTTATAAGTAAAACTATTAGTTTTTCATCGGTATCTTTTTTTGACAAATATATGTTTGAAAACAATAAAAATATAATGTCAATATAACTAGAATATAATGAAACAAACGGATCCATTTTGTCAATAATCCTATTAATGTGATGCTTATTGTCTTTATTGATTAATCTTAAGTATAAAAAGTGTGAATTGTCGAAAGATGGCAAAAAGAACAATAAAGTCATGCAAAAGAAGGAGACACTATCAGAAACGCTACTGTACTTAGGGATGAGTTAAAGAAGAATTGATCATAGTTACAGTATTGCGGTTCAGATAGCTTGTTTCCTCCTATCATCTTACTTGAAGCCATCATAATTCATATGAAGTTATATCACACCACTAAAGTCAAATGAAGAGTAATGCCAACATTACTTGCGCTTAATAGCATGCAATAAATCCTTGCATCTACTATATATTTTCAAAGCTTTTATGCTAGCAATTATTCTATAATCTAATGCAAAAACAACACATTATTTCCAACTCATAAATCACCATGAATCACCTTCCTATTATATTTTAGGTAATTAAATAATAATATTTATCTTATATTTATAACAATTTGTGAATATATTAATAACATGTTAATTGTGATAATATTTCAAATAAATTATTATTTTACCATTAATAATATTTTATTTTTAAAACGATAACCTTTTACTAGTACTTTTACATCAATTATCACTTATTTTCACAAGTAGGAGATTCTAATCGGGTTAGAAAAAAAAAATTGTCCACTTAATTTTAGCTCTTTTCCATTTTTTATTTTAACTATTCATGTATGATATCTCTATGATTTTTTTTTTTCTAGTCCACGTTTGTCGGCTTGCACAAACAGCGGAAGACTACAATGTTCCCAATTTCTTGGTGTAGGGTAAGGTTTCTCGTCAGAACGTTCAGTTATTTCTATTGAATTTTGTCTGTTTTGTCAGTTTACTTTTTAGGTTGTGGTATTGATATATTTAAGTTTAGGCCTAGATAGCCAAAATTATATTTTTGGTATAATCAAGTTATCATCATTAGTTTTGCCATGGATTAGTAAAAAATTTGAAATATATATGATCATGGATAAAGATTCTGTGTCTGTTTCTGTTCTTATTGGGAGCCCAACGTAGCATTTTGGCTTGCAAAATTTAATCCGTGTAGTAAAAAATCGGAATTCTCAATGGTCTAATAATCTAGTAGCATTCAATTCAGATCCCTTCTTGAGGTATCGAGTTTGATTTTCTACATTAACGTATTATAATAGCCTTATGTGGTCATGTTGTAATAACTTTATGGTCCAATAAAAAAAAAAAAAAAAAAAAGAAGAGAAACTGTGGGGTTTGCTCAATTGCTATGTTAAGGTTTTTGGTTTACTTTTGTGAGGCTGCTCATGTTAATTTTTCCGGAACTAGTTCACCATAGCTAAAGGTAAAATTTTAAGTTTCTTTTCTTCTTTACTGCTGAGTTCAAAATCCTTTTTTATCTGTTTTACACGCATTGATATATACATGGATTATAGGATATTGATTAGAGGGATTTGTTACCTGATTTCTTTTAACGTAGACAACAAGAACATCGTACATCATTAATTATGCAACAAGGATCGACTTGAATGTAATTCTCTTATCATCTCAATATTGTTGTGTTGGGGCACTAGATGGAGGCTAGGCAGCATAGGTTGAATTCATGATTAATTTTACGGGGATATCATAGCATAACACATACATCATTATGCAACAAGGATAAACTTGAATGTCATTCTCTTATCATCTCATTGTATTAAACCTTTTGTTGTTTGTTGTTGTTGATTCTCAAATGTTAGATACATCATAGGATGAGATGGAACTTATCACATGTTGTTTGCCTATAGCCGGTTTATTAAAAAGAGTAAAAAAAGGGTCCCTTTTTCATGTTTAAATTGGAGAGCTTGGTGTTCTTGCTTCCAAGGAGTTGGATGGAATTCAAGTTAGACTAGCAGCTCAACTATATTGGGCTATTGGATGGAGGTCAGGCAACTTAGGTTAAATCTTTGAATAATTTATGAGGGAACCTGTCCTGCACTAACTCTATAAAAAATCCTTCTAATAGGAGAAAGACAAGAATGTGGACAATAAAGTGTTTTTCCCTCATAAATATTTGAATGGTAGTTTAGATTCTTAGAAAAGCAAACAAAATAGGATAAATGAAACTAACTACCTTATTAGTCTCTTTATTATTAGAAATAGCCTAATTGGATGTTTGCTTGCGGATACTTTTCCATCACATCTTGGGTTGTCCACTTGGTAGCAGCACAACTTATACTTACTACTTTGATTCATCATTTTCATATAAGAATGTGGAACATTGTTTATGAGGACTTGATAGTGCGCCTTTAGAGTTTAAAATTAGATATTTTAGAGTGATAATCTTACAAATGGTATCTGCATTTTAGCAAAATATATAATTAGATATCGAATTTTAAAATTGATTAATTTAATATATAAACTTTCAATTTGGTTAATTTAATATATGAAATACTTTAAAATTGATCAATTTAATACCTGAAAAACTTAACCAAAATAATATTTGCACGTACAAAAAGTTTTTTTATGTACTAAATTTAAATATCAATTTCAAAGTCTAAATACCCTATTACATTTTTATTTTTAAAGTTTAGATACTATTCATAACATTTAATCCTATTTTTAATCATAATCCTCGTCCTTGTTGCTTAGGGTTTAGATATTGCAAAACAAAGGTTACAGGAAACAGGAACTTCTTACAACACAATGCCATTTTCACCTTTAAGAAGTCCATTTAAATGGATTTTGTAGTGCATCCTATCTTTTTTCTCAAGAATGCTATTAGGTTCAACTGGATGAACATCGATCCAAGTACAAGGTTGTACCGTGAAGCTAATGAGTGGATATTGCATAGGGTCAAGTGCGGAATTCGATAAAAAGCATGTACGTGAGCTATTGTTAAGGGAGGCGCTTAATTCTAGAGTTGATATTACTACAATTTTGAGAGGTTTTTTGTTAGGTTCATGAAGGTATAGTTGTTTATCCTTTCAATTTTTTGTAATATGGTGTTTGAATTTTTACTTTTTATAGTTTAGTACTTATGTTTTACATATAGTTTTAATTCAGTATTTCTATGAACAGTCATTACATTTTTGTTTTCTTTTCTTGCATATTTTAGTTGTTGTATTTTAATTTTAATTGCATTTACTGTTTAATTATAATTGCATTTGAGTGCCTACTTCGGTTTTAATGTACCTTAGTGTCAATCATAGATTAATTTATTAAAAACTAATCTTTAATTTTTCTTAATTAATATATTTGACTTTTTTAATTGATGTATTATTTTTAATTGACATTAATTTATTAAAATTAATATTTTTAAAAATTAATATTTGACTTTTTTAATTGATATATTATTATTATTTTAAATTAAAAGAAGAATATTTATGTCAATTTTCTCAACCATGCATAAATTTTAGATATGATATCCAATCTAAGCAAATTATATATTGTTAGAAAGGTTGTAAGATGTAATTTTATCAAAGAAAAAAAAAAAAAAGGGACTTTGTACACATTTTCTAACTATTTGAACCATGTAAAATTTAAGATGGCTATAAGTTGCAAACCAAATATCAATTGGCTATGAAATTCAATTTCTTTTTATTCATGAACTAATATTCTTGCATGTAATATAACATTTTTTTTATGTCTTAGTAATATCTTTGTTACGACCAGTATAAGTAATTCAACAACAACACCACAAAAATAGATCCAAGGAGATTGAAAATACAGTTTCAATTCTGTTGTAACTAGAGATAGTTATGCAACTAAATGGGTAGTTTTCTATTAGATCATACGGATCAAACAAGATTACCACTATGTATCGGCAACAAGTATATAAACAAAGTAAAAAGAAAGGGAAAGACATCAAGGCATAACACTTTTTAGGAAATCACTAAGTGATTTTAGGAGCATTGACTAGCTCGAAGGCCAGTCCATCTTTAGCTTACTCTCATAATCACTTGCAAGAAATTAACACCATATTTAGTGAAATACTCCAAATCTTCACGTAGGTTGAAAACCGAGTTTATATAGATTAATAAATCGAGTGAATTATAGAAAATAATTAAACAAGTTGACGTAATTAATTAGTGATTAAATTAGTTGAAATTTGAGCTTTCAAATTCCTAAACCCTTTAACATGTTGTTTGAATGTGTAGTGGATTCATAAAACCCTAGACTTTACTCTGAAATTCCATATCCGTAATCCTTATCAATTTTGAAATCACCTACCTATCTAAAAGTATCATTCTTAAGCCAAGTTCAAATTGAAAATCAATTTGATCTCAATTAAGCTCCTAGACTAAGTTTTTACTCTAAGTTCTTAATTTCTAACCTAAAGATTCTGAAATTATTTTCTAAACACTTTCGAAACTAAAAATATTGATATGAAAGTTCTAAACCTAATACCCTTCTCCTAAAATATTTTTTTTCATTTTATCCTTTTTCCTTTCCTTATCATTTTCCTTCCCCTACCTTCTTTTTCTTTTCCTTTCCTTATATCGTTTCTTTTTCTTTCTCTTCTTCTCCTTTCCTTCTATCGTTTCTTTTTCTTCCTCTTCTTCTCCTTCATTTTTCTCTTTTCTTTCTTCTAATCAATCACTCCAAATCTCAATCTCAAGAAGATTGAGAGAGGAATCAAGGTTAGAAAAGAAGATAGGAAGTGAAAATCATATTAGAAGAAGCTCCAACTACAAGAAAAGAAGATCAAATTGCATGTTTTTGCTAAAAAGATAAGTTGTTATTTCCTTTGTTTTAGCTGTTGTTTACATATGCATATGTCGAGTTGATACTAGATATAAGTTGGGTTTGTGAAAAAGATGATGAATAGGAGGTACGTGAGCATGTAACTAGAAAGTTAGTTGATAATGCTTTAATGGAGACGGGTTTGATGATGTATGATGATCAAAATATGTTTAGAAAGATTGTTAGTTATAATTTTGATCTTGTATACTGCTGTTAGGATGATTTTGTTGAAGTATTTGGTGAACAAATGGTTTAAGTAGAGTAAAAAGACAAGGAAAATAAGTAACTAGAATTCCCTATTCATCACGGGCTTGACACAGCCCATGACCTCTTCGGAGCGTGAATTTTCAAATGATACAACCCAAATGACAACCATGATGAAGAGCTCTCTCCTCGGATCAAATTTTTCTAGCGCGACACTTTTTTGTATTTTAATTATAACTTTTTCATCCTGACTCTAATTAAGGTGATTCAAAATACTATGGAAAGCTTAAAAATAGCTCTATAACTTTTATGCTTTAAGTTTTTGGAAATTCTAAAAGCATCAAGGCCTAAATTTTATTTGTTTTAGACTGTAACATATCCAAATCAACTTGCACAATTGTTTTACTAGTTAAATGTATATAGTTGTGTATATTATTTTATGAAATCTTAAAGACTAATAATGATGAATTTATAACACAAGTTTAGAGAATTTAGATATAAAATGAACTTAGTTAATCAACCTAAGTCTAATTTGGCTTAATAAATTTAAATGAATTAAAATGAACTAGACTAGTTAAGAATCTAATAGCTATATGATAATGATTTACTAAGATAATTGAATAGGATTTAGTAGCAAGATTGAATGACTAATTCTAATCAGGTTGGCTAAGATTAAGTTAACATAGGCTTAAGTTAAAATGAATCTTAGAAATAAGGTGAATTAGTAACATAACTAAACTCAATTTAATCTAATGAACTTCACTAAGTTAAGCTGGATTAAATTGGTTAGGTTTAATTGATTTGACTAAGTTAAGTTAATAGACTTAAAATCTGTAAATGGCTTAAAGGTAATATATATTGTAATATGATGGATTAGACCATGTTTAGTAAGGGGAACATATTGTTTCAAATATATGCTTGCTTGAGAAAAGAGTATTTTTATATATGAATGTTTTGATGATGTTTTTGTAATAAATGACCATAAAAAAAGAGAAAATAGATAATTTGATAGATAATGGAAAACCCAAACCCTAAACTGAAATAGCTAGGGTTAGCAAGAAACCTAAAAACCCTAAGTTCGACTCCATCAAGAATAAAACCATAAATCTTGTGAGAGCAAGTTAATATAGATTATAGTTCCAATGAATATAACGAAACTTAAAAAGTTCAGTTTTCAGGAAATTATCTGTTTCGAACTCGACTGGGATCTGTTTCGAACTCGATTGAGATTTGTTTCGGAAAACTGGCCCTCGGGACTCGGAATTAGAAAAATGTTCCGGAATACTCATTAAGATCGGAATTTAATAAGGAATTCAAAAATATAATTATTATAATTTTTCAGTTTATAAAAATTACAGTTATAGCTTTTATATCGTATTTTCTTTACTAACCGGTAACTTAATTGTCTTATCTACTATTCATTACTATTCACAAGTACAAGCTCATACCCTACTCACACTCACAAACCATACCCCTACTCTTACATCCTTACAATCAAGCCTTACCTTATTGCATCACATTCTTACATTTACTTTTCCAACACATTTTATTACATATTTAATTTGAAAAATTTTACAAAAATTATTTTTCTCTCCCCCTCATCACTCTTGGCCGGTGCCCCCTCTCCCACTTTTCCCTCTCAATTATTTTATTTTCTTCTTTTATTTTATGCACATAAAACCCTAATACCCCTCTCTATAAAAACTTCTTTATGCCTTTCGTTCTCTTTCTTTATTTCACTTTTGCAAAAATTTTACAAACCCTCTCTTTTCTTTCCCTTGTGTCGTGACCCTCCCATACACACACTCACACACATTTTTTTTCTTTTCAACTCCTCTTGTTCTACAAGCTTGCTAGTTATAGATCTAAACTTTCCTACCACAAAGACATTTAATGGCTATATCATTTATGTGTGGATTCATAAAAATCCCTATGAGCTTCATGCTAGGGACATAAAACCACTAGAATATAAAGATCATGCCATCACAAGTTGTGGATCTTATGATTAAAACTTATATTATTTTTACCATGATCATGACATATGTTCATATAGTGATGATTTCATGTAGGAATCTTGCTACTACATCATTGTCATAAGTAGTATATCTCATTTCATGCATTTAACATGACCATTACACTTAGATCTAGCTCTTAAACATTTTTTCCTTTACATGATATTGTAGATCTCATGCATTTATTATGTACAGGATGAGTGAATGGTCATAAATATCTTGTCTTATGTAAATGAATGTTTTGTTACTTTTAAAAGTTAGGATATTTAAGAAGATGAGCCAAAAAGCTCAAGAACAAATTTGGTTTTATAAAAACAAACTTTTGTAAATCCGGATGGAAAATGAGCTACATTTTGAAACCTATTTTTCAACTCCAAAACATTATTATTATTTTTTTTTTTGTGAAAAATGAAGAGCTTATGGAATAGTTAACAATAGGAAATGATTTTTGTTAGTTAATGGTAGATTTACTAAGAGAAATTTGTTAAACAAGAAATAATTATAAGATAGAAAAATTTAATCTTAAGATAGTTACATGAAATTCATAACTAGGAAAAGAGGATATACAAACACCTACTTTTCAAACTCAAAATGGAAGTTTATTAAATAAATGAAGTCTTTAGGGGATAGGAATAATGGAGTCTTGAATTTTAAAGTATCAAACAAGTTTTTCTTAAAGAAATCACTCAAAAACTACTTTTACAAAATTTGGATTTAGGAATAGCTAATATATAAACACTTGTTTACAATGTGTAAAATGAGGAGTCATGTTGAAAAATGAAGACCATAAGGAATAGATATGATAAAGAAGTAATTTTAGCAAGAATAAGTAAATTTTATTAAGGAAAATCCCTAAAACAAGTGTGGTTGGTCAAGAACACAAAATTTGAACTTACTAGGTTAAGTATTCATGATGTCTTGTAAAGTAGAAATTTCAAAAATATTTTCTAATAGAATATCATCATGAATATGCATATAGGAAGCTCATAACATACCATTCATGATAGATATTTGTTATTATTGCATGCATATTTGGCATGGATAGTAAAAATATCATAATTCGCACGAAAACAATTTAGAAAATGGGAAATTGGTTACTGACCAGATATGTTCGGATCTTTTCGAGACTTCAAATTTTTCAAAATTGAGATATTATACTAGAATTAGATAGATCTTTCGAAGTAGATAGGAATTGGTATATAATTTGCGAAATTCCAAATTAAAATGACAAGTTATGGCCATTTTAAATTGGAATTTCCACCAATGATGAGAATTACGAACTTACTAGTTTTTATGAAATAAAATGGATTGGTTATGAGTTGAAATACTCATTTAGGTATTTCTTCCATATAGGTGACTTGGATCCCAAGGATTCATTACCACTGGATTACTGTTACTAAAAGACCGGCGACCAATGGCCGAGTAAGTATTACTTCCTAATTTCATTTCTTGCTTGTGATTGTAGCAATTAGTTGCACTAGATTATAAGGCAAAAGATAAAATGGAATTGTATGTTGGGAAGTATGGGGGATTATGTATGTTTATTGATGAGTTGAGAAATGGTATTAAGAATATCGGAATCGGGTGATTAACTTATGCTTGTTTAGAGTATTATAGGAGTAATTGTCTATGAAATTTGTTGATCACCTGAGAATTTGGTATTAATGACTATTCGAATTGAGAAATTAATATGGACATAATCACTTCATGATGGGGATGGAGCATTAGCATATGTTGGTTACCCGTGATCCGTAAACAGCTAAAAGTTGGTTGATTGTGATCCATAAATGACATAAATGAGTTGGTTGATGGTTATCTGTGATCCATAAACGGCATATTAATTCAACGTTAGTATCGCAGTATTCATTAATCTGCTAACCTTGAATGGAGGGCGTAAATCCATTCATATATGATTTTGGCTTATCATATGATTGTTTGTTCATGTGATTGATGCATTCCATACGATTGAATAATTAACTTGATTGATTGATTTGTTATAAATGTCTTTATGGAAGTATTCACTCACTAAGCTAGTGTAGCTTACACCCCCACAGCTTTTTCTTATTGCAGAATTTGTATATATGGTTAAGGCCGAGGCATCCTACCGAGCAAGTACAGGAATTAGGAGTTCCCATTAGAAATTTATGTTGGATTTTGTGTAGACTTCCATAGGAAACCCTATAGTTTAACTAGATGACTGTAAAAGATTGTTATTAAACTCGATACTATTTTACTGGGGAATGCCCCTAGAACTTTTGTAATTAATTATATGGACTCATGGTTTATATTCTGATGCTTGTAGTATGTCAAATTAAACTATTTATCTCCATTGGTTCATGTACTCTATTGTCGTAAAGGTACACCTTGTATCTGTATAAGACTTTGAAACGGTTATGGTAGCAATTCCTAAGTCTTATATAGCTTACGGCGGACTGTTACGTTTAGACTACCCTTTGGGGTGTGACATATATCAACCCCCTAAGCAGCTGTTGTTACTTAGGACTCCTAGATTCCTAGGGGTTTGCTTCAGAGCATGAGTGCTCCAATATTGTTTGTTTCACTTTAAATTAAGGTTAATAACCTATTGCTGTTGCATTACATTCGTTTAAGCATGTGTGACATCTCGTGTGTGTATGTGTTACTGTCGTACTAGGCTTCGGCTCATTATTATTGTCATCTTCTTTCTAGGTAATGTAATGATGATAGCGATGATGGTGTTGTTGATGTTGATAATGATGAGTTGTTGTTGATGATGATGATGGATTTGATGATGACGTTTGACTCGAGTATAGGATGAAGTGGGAAGAGTGAAGTAAAGTAGGGTCGATGGATGATTTGTATTTTATTTTATTCTATTTTATAACTGGATTTAAATTTTTTAAACTTGTATTATTCTTTAATGGTCTGGTTGAGCCCACATGTTTTGTAATTAGCTTTCAAAGCTTTGTTTAAGTGAAAGTTCTTCCATTTGTATGAGTGGAAATTATAAATATTTTTATTAAGTTTGCTTTCCCATCATAAATTCAGTTGTCTCTAGAATCTATTTAAACAGTTTCAAAATTTAAAACTGACTAGCAATGTTTAATATAAACAGCTTATTTTAGACAACATTACGTATAATACTCAAGTATTATACATTGTTGGGGACTAGGTGTGCTTGACTATTGAATTAGGCATATTGAGTCTTTACAGTTAGTAGCATCTAGTAACTTTAATAAACATTGAAAGAGAAAACAGAAGAAGATGAGAACATACAAGATGCTAAAGAATTCTATAACTTGGTTTAAATTGTAAGGTTAGAGGCCATTAGTATGGGCTTGGACCAATATTAACATTTTAGTGCTCTCGTAGAGTTGAACTCCCATTGCCGCATTGAGTTTGATCTCATCTTTAATTCTCCATTTCCATGGATTCTACATCAAACAACATTAAAGCAAAAGATTGGGATTTCACCAAATCTACATTGATTACCATACAAAATAGTTTGGGACAATTAAGCTCTTGTATTTAGAAACTCGATAGGACTTAGAATCATTTTTTTTTATGTAACATGGTATTCCTACTTATTTCGATTCATCATCATCAAAGTTATCTAAAAATTTTGAATTCTTATCAACAACAAGTCATCAGGACATCGTGAATCATGTAATGAATGAGAAGAAGGCAATACAAAGAGTAGATCATGTGATTTCATAGAAGATTCTAGTCCAACAATCACATGTCATAGACGCAATAAAGCAGACAAAAGAACAATATCTTGCTACATGTGAGGAACTCATATTTAAGTCAAAAAACTAGAATGTTTTAAATGACTGCTTTTAGCAAAACAACACTTTTAAACAATTCCACTGTTATCAAAAGGCATAATTTCAAATCATGATAAAATTTATGATTTTCTTGGTTTAGATCTGACATATTATTCTCCTCAATACTTGACTACTACTAGCAATTTTCACAAATTAGGCAACCATCAATCTCTAGGAATCATCTTGTCATCATCACTAGAATTCTGGAAATTTGTTTTCATGAAGATTCGAGGTTAGGAGGCATGTGAACATATAGTCCACTATTTTTATTCAAAGATTTAGGGTCTTGGAGTCAATTAACACCCTATTACCAACATATTAAGTCATATAGGCAACTGGGTTTTCTCAAGAATTCCATAAACTATATTACCTTCTTTAGGACACTCTTACAAACACGTGCAGGGAAAAAAAATTTTCAACCTTAAGGACAAGGTTATTCTAAAGGAGGGGAGGAAATGTTACGACTAGTATTAAGTAGCAGATAATTTAACAACACACTATAGAAATAGATCTATGGAGATTCAAAATATAGTTTCAGATATATTGTAACTAGAGATAGTTATGTAACTAAAAGGATATGTTTTTGTTAGATCATAACAGAGCAAACAAGATTACAATTGTGTATTAGCAAGAAGTATAAATACAAAGTAAAAAGAAAGAGAAAGGCATGGAGGCATAACACTTTTCATGAAATCACTAAGTGATTTTAGGAGTAGCATGGCTAGCTCAAAGGCCATTCCATCTTTAGCTTGCTCTCATCATCACCTGCAAGAAATTAACACCATAGTTAGTAGCATCTAATGCCCTTAATAAACATTGACAGGGAAAGTAAAAGAAGATGAGAATATAGGAGAGACAGAAGAGTTCTATACATGCTGGTTTAAATAGTAGGATTATAGTGCATTAGTATGGGCTTGGGCCAATCTTAACAATCTTAGTACTATTTTTTTTTTGTGATTTCACAATTTGTTTATAAAACATTAGATGAATGAAAACTTGTAGTCAGTGCCTAGTTCATGATGAAAATTATTTAAAAATTATTAATTTAACCTAAAATTGTACAATTAAAAGTCATTATTTTTCTTTAGCAAACTTGTCTAGCTTCTTTATTTTTTTTCTATTTTAGAAAATAGATATTGTTGCTGATCAAACTAACCTTCCAAGTCTAAGTGCTTTTCTATTTTAGAAAATAGATTTTGTTGTTGGTCAAACTAAACTTCCAATTCCAAGTGCAATCCAATAAGACCCTTCATTTAAGTTTTCTATTTAAAGGATAAGGTTAATGCCTATTTCAACCATGTGGCAGCCATAATTAGATTAGAGTAGCTATGACAATTTTTTCATAAAAACTCAAAAGAGATTTTTTTCTCTCATCCGAATAAATGAGTCAGTTAATGTAAATTGAATGGAAGACTTTAAGAAATCTCATAGAGGTTTTCAAGAGACACTATCAAAAAAATCTAAAGAAATATTATAATAGACAAAGGTGTATTATTCATCAAGTAATATAACGTAAGTTGATATTATCTCTGAACTCAAAGCATCTCCATTTAATGTGAACCCTTAAGTTAACCCAAAATATGCTAACTTAAGACACTTACCATATGGAGTTACGAGAAATTTGCCGGCTTCATGTCTCAATGGATGATACCATGAGAGTAGCAATAGGAAAAACTTGAAAGGATGTCATCCAGAAACCTCTATACAAAAATAAAATGAATGTTGTCACAAATGTTAAGTGGAAATGTAAGCATTTTCAATCTAAAACCTAAAGATAATGAGATTTAACTTCATTTAGGAGATCTAAGTAGAGATTGAATTAATAAAAATATAAATAGAATAATCCACTCACTTTGACTAAGAGAGGATACTAATAAGAAAAGCATTCTGTATGGTCATCTAAGGACATGGATAAGTGCTCCATTACAATGTAAAAGATTCTATCATCAATGAAAGTACACTCTATCCTAATAAACTGATAAATTCGGTGTTAAAAAGTAGATTTTTCACAATATTAACAACTCACCTACTTACTAGATTAAGTTTGATTAATAGATGTAAGATTGCAAAATTAGAAATTATAAAAACATCGAGCACTTGAGTAATAAGAAATCCTTAATTTGCCAATATTATAAATCCCTTAATTTGCCAATATTTAGTTGATTGGAATCCAACATTATGACATAGTCCTAAGTTGCAAAATGCGAAACTCCATGATCATCTTTGAGCTTAAGGGCTACAATCACATTCTCTTGTTGATCCATTAACTACAAAACTGATGTAAAAACTACTGCACTTAAGTGTTTTTGCTTTCGCTTGGATTTTACATTTGTTAGACAACTATAAATGCACGTTTTAATAAAAATAATCAATTTATGTGCGAAAGCCACTAACAAGTGTACCGATCGTGCAAGTCTAGCTAAGTAGGAGTATTCAAGGTTGTGATCCATAGAGAGCTAATTAACTAAGTACTAGATTATAGTTGTTTTACTTTAAGCAAGGCAAACGAAATGGAGGTTGAGATTTCTAACTAATTAAACTACTTCTAAAATTACCACTACAAACTACAACTAATCTAACACTATAAATACTAGGTGAAACTCCTTTAGTAAATAATTGTGGGATTATGTAATGGTTTTAGTTAGGATTTCCATTTGTTGCCTTGTAATTATAATCGAGTTTGTTCATTTGGATGTTGATTAAACTCACAAGAATTTCTTTCCTTCCGAGTTGCAAGATTTTAACTATAACATGGATATCTCTCTTGAGTAACCCATTTATAATCACCAATTAAATTATATACTCCTCTCACAAGCCATGTTATTCTAGTTGAATTTATGGTTCAAGCACGTGTCTGTATCAATAAACCATAATTTCAACCGAATTAAGAACATGAGTTATATAACTTGAGACAAAATAACATGTGTCCATGTCAGTTTAGAAGTTACATTTTTTATTTCAATCGAGCTCTAGAATCCCTCTGGAGTATCTTGAGCTCTAATTTATAAGAAATTCATAAACAAATTTTTAACCTTACAAACATTAAAAAGAAATAACCAAGGTTCCAAATCAACAAAACCCATTATAAATTACTAATCAACTACTTAGGATATCCATAGACACATCACATAATCCCACTAAATAATTCTAGCTCATACTAAAAAATTCTATTTCATTCATGGAAACCTGAACACAATTCATTACAAAAGATAAAGGATAAGATCACCCATAAATTGCAGAATATTTTCTAGTAATTTTAGGGATCCAACTCCACTATGAATGTGCGGATTGAATAGCGCTAAATGATGAGGTGAAATGAGGTCGAGATCGATGGATTGAGTTTGAGGTCGGGTAATGAAGTAGATGGATGGAAATGTAGAGTGTCTAGACCCAAGAGGGCCAAGCTAAGACCAATACTTATTCTCCCCAAGATGAAGGACCCCCAAAAATGAAGATGAAAATGGTATATGTAGGGTCAGTGAGAGGTGAGTTGGTGAGTAAAGATATGGTGATATGGCGATTGATTGGGTTTGGTGGTGTGATATGACAGGTATGTGGAGTGAATCCCCAAAATTCTATAAAAGGTACAAAAGGTTGATAAAAAAAGCCTTATAAAATAATTACAAAACAAAATAACAAAGAAAAACAAAAATATCAGGTTGCCTGAGTTGGTCTAGCAGTCAAATATAGCAGGTCAACATGAAGATTAAGTCAGCTCATTTGTGAAGTACTTAACTCAACTCATTCTTTTGGATAAGATGAGCATAGTTTCTAAACTTGAGCTCATGCACGTTCTAATTAGTTTGTACTTCATCAGCTTGGTTTAGTGATATGGTGAGATTGGTGTAGTAACTCATGTCGTTGTGTTGAGCTCAGGTTGATGTGTTGTGCTCAGGTCAATTTATTAAGCTTAGATCGTTTCGTTGAGCTTAGGTCATTTGCTTGTTGTTACTTAGGTTGATGTGATGAGTTTTTGTTGTGTTGAGCTATCGTTGTGTTGAGCTCAAGTTGTTTTGAGCTCAAAATCTACTATCGCTGCATAAAAATTGCATCTTTTTACTCTTTTATAGTTGATCCACGGTCATGCAATTTATCGTTTCCTAGCAAAAGTTCATTATAAAAATGCCAATTTATGCATGAAAGTGCAAAAAAATATAGGATAAATGTGTATAAAATACACATGTATCAACACCAAGAGAATCTTCTAGATGATACTATAGGAAAGGGCAATAACAAATATTAGCTAGCTGTTGTAGGCTTAACCAATATTTTGACCTTGCCCACTAATGCCAATATTCATACTTTACTTTTGAATCAGTCAGGGTCTTCCCCCTCTCTCAGTCAGTCATATCTCTTAGCTAAGTCTACCTCTCTTTCTCTTGTATTTATCTCTCTCAATTAAGGTTTTCAACCTAATGTCATTCTTGTATGATTTGTAGGTAAAATGAGCTATTTCTAGCTGCTTAAACTTCGATGATTCACTAAAGAGACACTTTGTGATGGTAATCTAGGATATCACCCTATTTCATTCAGCTTCATTATATAATAGATCATGTATGTGAATGAATCTACCATTTAGTTACATGTTAGTTAGAGTCAGTACTTTAGCTTAGTTATTCAGTTATAGATCTTGTAATTTCATTAACTAATCGTATAGGTCTACTGTTACATGTAACTAATCTATTATAAAATCATTAAGACATCTTGGCTTGTTCCTTTATCTTGTAATTTTTTCTGTAACACTAGCATAAAGGAAAAAAAAAGATTGTAAAAAAAGGAGAGAAAACCCAAATCAACAACCACAAAGGAAACACATTAGTTCCTTTAGCCAGATTTCAAAATATGTGTGCAATATGAAAACTGACTAGTGTCTTAATTAATTTTTCTTAAATGACAAACCCTTTTTTTGTGTTGTTTTTCTCATATAAAACTCCAAATTACAAGCTAAAATATATACATAAGAATTTGATACAATCACTCATGCAAGAAATTGGTCTGCTAATGTTATGTAAAAATTATAACATGAGTTCATATTAATTTTGGACTTAAAGCATCTTCATAATGTGAACCCTTGCCTAAGCGATTCTATTCTAAGACCTAAGGACAATGGGACTTAACTTTATTTAAGAATATCTTAATAGAGATAGATTTAATAAAATCATATATAGGAAAATGTACTCGTTCTGGCCAAGTCGAGATATTGATGGCAAAAGCATTCCACATGGACATCCAAGAACATGGATAAGTACTCCATGAAAATGTACAAATCCATCATCCACAAAAGCATGCTTCATTCTAATAAAGATGATAAATTTAGGTGCTGATAGGTAGTTTTTTCAAAATATCACCAAGCACCTACTTTTCTAATTGAATTTGATCAAGAAATGTAAGATTGCGTTATTTAAAATGGTAAAAAATAATGAATGCTTGAACAATTAGAAATGCACTTAACCTTATATGCTCAGAATCTAACATTACAACACAATTTTAAGCTACAAAACACAAAACTTCATGATCATCTTTGTGCTTAATCTTTTCTAGAGCTATAATCCTATTCTCACTAATCTATTGACTGCAAAACTTTGGTAAAATCTCCTCCACCAAGAATCCCGTATACAATACTATAGGAATGAGGGGAAACACATATTATCTAACAAAAAGGAAAAGAGGGTTTAAGAAAAGAAAAAGAAAAGAGAGAGCACATAAATTAACTAATTCATTTTAATCTTGCCACAGTAAAAGTTATGATATCAACAATTGCAAACAAAACACATTATATCCTTTAGCCAGATGAATGCAATATGAAAATTGCCTATTGAATTCATTAATTTTTCCTAATAGGTAAATCATTTTTCCTTTTTTTTGCCATCTAAAGCTTCATATCAACTAAATATATAAACAAGAATCCAATATGATCGCTCCACATACATGAAGATCGTCTACAAGTAACTATAGACATGCATTTTAAAGAATAATGCAAAAGAAAATAAGATAATGTTATGTAAAGATTATATCTTCATTTTATATAACCTATAGGCTTAAAGCATCTTTGCCTAATGTGAACTATCGACCTAACAAGAAAACTACTAACTTAAAAGACTTACTCTATAGTGTTATGAGCAAGTTCATTGGCTCCTCATCTGAATGGAAGATACCATGAGAGTGGCAATAGGAGAGACCAAAAAGGAGATTACATGCAAACCTCTATAGGAGAATAAAACCAAAGTTGTTATAGATATTAAGTGGAAATCTAAGTGGTTCCAATCTAAATCATAAGGATAAGAAGACTTAACTTCATTTAAAAAATCCTAATACCAATTGATATAATAAAAACATAAATTGAAAAATATACTCACTTTGGCTTAGTCAGGATACTAATGGGAAAGCATTCCATATAGACATCTAAGGACATGGGTAAACACTCCATGATGGTGTACAACAATCTATTGTCAATGAATGCAAGCTCTATTCTGATTAAGAAGATAAATTAGGTGTCGAAAAGTTTTTTTTTTTCTCGAAATGTCCTTTAGAACCTACTTGCTTGATTGAGTTTGATCAAGAGAAGTAAGATTGAAAAATTTAACATGGCAAATGTTGAGTGGTCGAATGATTAGAAATGTTCTTTACCTATCAATACTTGTATGATTGGAATCCAGCATTATGGCACACTCCTGAGTTGTAAAACATGAAATTTCAAGATCATCTTTGAGCTTGATCTTTTTAATGCTACAATCCCATTCACTTGCTAACCTATTGATTAAAAAATTGTAATAAAGGTTCCTCCATAAAGAGAATCTCACATATGATGCTATAGCAAATATGAGCAACACATATTAGCTAACATAAAGGGAAAAATAATTTACAATAAAGAAAGGATATACAAATCACTTGATTCATTTTAATCTAGTCATTGTATAAGCTATGGTATCAGGAATTGCGAATAGTACACATCAATTCGCTTAGAAAAATTTCATAAGATGTGTGCAATATGAAAATTGCCTAGCTTCTTAATTAATTTTTCGTAAAAGACATGTCCTTTTTCTTTACTTTTTTTTTACAATCTAAAACTCTAAATTATTTATTGAAATATATAAACAAGAATCCAATATGATCTCTCTACATATGCAAAAATGGTCTACTAGTAACTATAGACATACATTTTAAAGAATAATGCAAAATAATAATGATAATAATAATAATAATAATATGTAAAGATTATAACATCGGTTGATACTATCCCAAGACTAAAAGCATCTCTATCTAATGTTAACCATGACTTAACACAAAACACTTACTCTATGTAATTATGAGCAAGTTTGTCAACTCCACATCCCGATAGATGATACCACAAGAGTGGCAATAGAATTGATCGAAAAGCAATCACGTAAATAACTTTGTACGAGAATAAAACCAAATTGTTACAAATATTGAGTGGAAATCTAAGAAATTTCAATCTAAAACCTAAGGACAAGGAGACTTAACTTCATTCATGAGATCCTAATAGAGATTGATTTAATCAAAATATAGTGGAAAACTCACTCTAACTAATTTGGGATACTAATAGGGAAAGCACTCATGTGGACATCTATGGATATGAATAAACGCTCCATGACAATGTATAAGACTTTGTCATCAATAAGAGCACGCTCCTTCTTGGAAAAAGATGTTAAGTTTAGATATCAAACAATAGTTTTTTCATAATATCATCAAGCACATACTTGTTGAGTTTGATCAAGATATTTAAGAAAAAAAAAATTGACATGACAAAAATATCGAGCATTTAAACAACTAGAAATGTTTATAACCTGAAAGTAAAACTATGATATGAATCTAGCATTGTGGCACCTTTTCAAGTTGCAAAACATGAATCTTCGTGCCTTCACTAGGCCAAAAAGGTCTAAGGCTTGCGATAATGTAAAAATTGGTTTCTTATAATGGTTAATTGTAATGAGATTTTTTAATGTTATTAAAAGGGTTTCTTTTAAGTAACAATTTAAAATTATTGCTATAACAAATTCATTCAACAAGATGACAGTTATATTGTGTTGTAGATAATATTTTAAGAAAATGCGGCAATTTATATAAATTATTGCCTTACCTCTTCAATTTTTTATAACCACTTGAAAAATTGTTGCTTATATTAATGAAATATGCAATATTTACAAAAAAAAAGCCCATTTTTTTGAAAATTGTTAATATAAAAAACTATGAGTATATTAGCAATTATTTTTTGAATTGCAGCAATTTTTTTTAATTGTAGCAATTCTTTCTAAATTGCCGCATTTTCCTAAAATATTATTTGCAACACAATACACTTGTTGCATATTGTTAGATGAAATGTATCATAATAACACTCTTAAATTATTACTAAAAAATTGTTGTTTTTGAGGAACTTTTTTTATAACATAAAAAAATTTCATTACAACTAATTATTATAAGCAATAAGTCTTTAAGTTGCTGCAAATTTAACGTTAACTTAGAATCTTTTGGAGATAATGTTTTCTTTGAAATTAATCTTTTTCATGGCTATAATCCCATTCTCTTCCTCATTTATTACCTCTTAGAGAATCTTGTATATGATATTGTAGAAAAGAACACTAACTCGTATTAACTAGCATAAAGGAAAAAAGGGATTTACAATGAAAGAGAGAATATACATATTACCCATTTCATTTTAATCTCGTCATATTGTATGCTACTGTATGGACAACTGTGAACAAAACACGTTAATTCCTTTGGTCAGATTAAAGATGTATGAAATATGAAAATTGTTTAATGTCTTAATTATTTTTTCCTTAAAAGCAAATACTTTTTTCTTCTTTTTTTTAAATCTAAATCTCTAAATTATTAGCTGAAATATATAAATAAGAATCCAATACAATTACTCTACATATATGAAAATGTCTACTAGTAATCGAAGAAATAAATTTTAAAGAAAAATTAACAAGGAAACAATGTAATTAATGTTATGTGAAGATTATAACATCAATTCATATTACCTATGAACTCAAAGTATTTCCTCCTAATGTAGACCCTCGACTTAATACGATATCCATCAACAAAAGACACTCTCACTTAAAAGCAAGTTTGTCAGTTTCACATCCCGATGGATGATACCACAAGACTGGCAATAGGAGAGACTAAAAAGAAGAGCATAAGAGGATAAAACCAATGTTGTTATTGAAATTAATTGAAAAGCTATGCACTTCCAATCTAAAACCTAAGGAGGGAGATTTTACTTCATTAAATAGATCCAAATAGAGATTGATTTAATAAAGAACATAATAGGAAAATCAACTTACTCTGGGTAAGTTAGGATAGTGATGGGAAAGCATTCCATATGGATATCCAGGAACATGGATAAGCACTCCATGACATTGTATAAGAATTTGTCAATGATAGCACGGTCCATCTTGATAAAAATCATAAATTAGGTGTTGAACAATCTTTGAACATGTACTTGCCTACTTGAGTTTCAAATATTGTACAACTGCAACATTTGACATGATAAAAATATTTAGCGCTTGAATAATTAGAAATGTTCTTAACCTGACAATATTTCTATTATTGGAATCCATCATCTTGGCACTCTCCCAAGATGCAAAACATGAAACTTCACGATCTTCTTTGAGCTTATCTTTTTCATGGCAACAATCATGTTCTCCTGCTGATCCATTGCCTCCAAAACTTTGGAAAAATCTCATCCACCAAAAGAATCCCTATATGATACTATAGGAAAGAGCAGTAACACATATTGGCTAACGTAAAGGGGAAAAAGAAGGATTTACAATAGAAGAGAGAACATATAAATCACTCAATTCATTTTAACCTCGTCACTATGAAATGCACTATTTCTTTAGTTTGATTTCAAAAGATGTGTATAGCTTTTCCTAAAAGGCATTGCCTTTTTCTTTTTCTTTTTCTTTTTTCATCTAAAACTTCAAATTATTAGTTAAAAGATATAAACAAGAATACAATATGGTCACTCTACATATATGAAAATAGTCTACTAATAACTGCAAACACACATTTTAAAGAATGGATAATATCACAAATGGTATCTAAACTTTGGTAAAATATGCAATTTGATACTTTAACTTTGAAAATGACCAATTTAGTACTTGAACTTTGAAATTTACCAATTTAGTACCTAAAAAACTTTAAAATTGATAAATTTCATACCTGAGAGAACTTGATTGATATGCTACACGAAAAGTATTTCAAATATTAAATTTATCAATTTCAAAGTTTATGTACTAAATTGATCAGTTTCAAATTTCAAATAATTAATAGTATATTTTATCAAACTTCATGTACCATTTGTGGCATTAACCCTTTAAAGAATAATTCAAAACAAAACGTTGCAATGAATGTTATGTAAAGATTATAGCATCGGTTGATATTACCTTGAGACTAAAAGCATATCCCATCTAATGTAAACCTTCGAACACAACTTGACATCTGCCAACTTAAGACACTTACTCTATGAAGTTACAAGCAAGTTTTTCAACTTTTCATCCTTATGGATGATACCACAAGAGTGACAATACGAGAGAGTAGAAAGGAAATTGCGTAGAAATTCTCCATGAGAATAAAACCAATGTTGTTACAAATATAAAGTAGAAATCTAAGCAACTCCAGTCTAAAACCTATAGACAAGGAGATTTCACTTCATTTAACAAATGACAATAGAGATTGATTTAGTAAAAAACATTAATCGAAAAATGTACTAACTTTGGCTAACTGGCTAACTTAGGATGGGGAAAGCATTCCATATGGACGTCTAGGGACGTGGACAAGTGCTTCATGACAATGTGCAGGAGTCCATTATCAATAAAAGCATTCTCCATTATGATAAAGATGATAAATCAAGTGTTCAACAATAGTTTTTAAAAATATCCTTAAGTACCTACTTGCCTAATTGAGTTTGATCAAGAAATGTGGGGCTGCAAAATTTGACATCATAAAAATAATAAACGCTTAAGCAATCATAAATGTTCTTAACCTAACAATATTTTTATGATTTTAATCTAGTATTGTGACACACTCTCAAGCTATAAAACACGAAACTTCATGATTATCTTTGAGCTCGAGCTTTTTTAGTTCTACAATCTTATGATCTTTCTTGTCCATTGCCTCTAAACTTCAACAATAGCTCATTTACTAAGAGAATCTCATATATATTATAGTAAGAAAGAGAAATAAGACATATCAAGTGACATAAAGGAAAAAGAAGAGGTTACAATAAAAGAGAGATTATACAAATTACCCCATTTATTTTAATCTCGTCACTATTTAAGTTACACTATCGATAATTACAAACGAAACACATTGATTCCTTTAACCAGATTTTAGAAGATGTGCACAATATGTAAAATATCCCAAACATTTATCTAACTAAATTAGAAATGACTTAATTGAATAATATAATAGGTAGTTAATTTTGAACATAGTTTAGATATTTTAAATGAATAAAAGAAGGAAACAATAGAATATGCTTAGACAATTTGATATGCTTAAATTAGTAAATAGGTAAGATTGAAATTTGAGATATTACATGTTCCTTTCATTATTGTCTATTTGTTTCATCTATTTATTTTAACAAGATCAAATTTCATAACATTTTCCAAATTTGTCAATTATAACTCATTTTCTTCATTATCAAATCTCTAATTCCTTAAAAATCCATAATAAATGTTTAGTGGATTACTTTAGCATAAAATTTCATATCCTTAACCCCATCAATTTTGAAATCATTCGGCTATACCAATTTGATATAAACTAAATTCCTAAACCTTTGAATTTTAGTCAAACTTCCATTTCTTTAATCTCTACAAATTTTGAATGCATCTGCCTATTTAAAAATGTCAATTTTAAACCCAAACTCAATTTAAATATCACTTTCTTGTAAATTAAACTTTTAAAGTGTATTTCTAAATCAA
This sequence comes from Combretum micranthum, assembly GCA_024138025.1. Classification (NCBI taxonomy): domain Eukaryota; kingdom Viridiplantae; phylum Streptophyta; class Magnoliopsida; order Myrtales; family Combretaceae; genus Combretum; species Combretum micranthum. Next base: position 1,610,064 of record JAMXBD010000026.1, read on the forward strand.
GTTATTAATTTATAATATATATACTATCAAATTATTTTGTAATTATTTATTATACTTAAAATAAATATCAGAAAGGTTTAAACCTAAAACCCTTACCCTAAAATATCTAAAACCTTTATATTCTTTCCTTTTTGTTCTCTTACCTACCCCTTTACTTTTTCTCTTTTCCTTTTCATTTTTGCCCTTTCTCTACTTCTTCTTCTTCTTTTTTTCCTTTCTTTCTTAAACTTAAAACCCAAAATCTCAATTTCAAGAAGGTCATAGCATAAATCAAGGTTAGAAAACCAAATAGGAAGTGGACAACAAGTTTGAAGTAGCTCAATAACTAAGAAAGAAGAGTAGTGGTGGAGTTTTATTAGCTTGAATTTATCAAACAAGTAAGTTGCTGTTTTTCCTTGTTTAAAATTGTTGATATTGCATGTATATGACAAATTAATGCTACTTATATGAAGGATTTAAGATAAAACTTGTAAACTTGTAGTATATGAACTTATAAGCTAAGACCTAACTGAGATCATGCATGTTAGAATTAGAACTTTGATGAAATATGAAGTAAAAACGTATATATGGATGTTATAAATGATGATTCTAAGTTTGTATGCTAAGTATAAGATGTTAGATGTTGAAAAATGTTGCAAAAAAGGTAATAAACTAAGTTTAAGTTTTGAAGAAAACAAACAAAGCAAAGAGCACAGGATAAACACGGAATGCCATGATTAGCCGTGCTCATTATTGTTGCTTGAAAACATGTGTTTTTAACATACCAGAGGAGAAGCACGGCTAGAACATGGCTTGCCCTATCCAACCATGCTTCTCTCTGATCTCAAAAACTCAAAGAATACATGTTTTCTAAAATAGCATGGCCCATAACAAAGGGCAATATATTTACCCGTGTTTTTCTTTGGTCTCAAAACTTAACCAATTCTAAAAGAATATGAGGGAATACATGTGCCCATATACCTCCCTGTGTACTTCTCCAGCTCTTTCAAAGCTTCACCTTTTCTCACTCAAATTGCACGAAACTTGACCCAAGTCATTCCCTAACCTTAAGTGACCCTCGAAGGCCTTCAAAATACAAATTTAACAAGTATTATTACCCCAATTATGATGTATATCACCAAAACACATTAAGTCCAAAATGCTTCACCAAAACTAAAGTAATTCAACTTCATAAAATGGAATAGATGAATTATAGTTAATATGATATATTAGTTAATTTATACAATTATGCATGAGTCAAGTGAACTTATAGATTTAATAACTAACTAGATTAAATATAAAAGTTAAGTACAAAATGAATTAGTAATGGACTTAAGTTTAATATGAATCTTAGGAATAAAATGAACTTGGCTAATAAACCTAAGTTCAATTTGACTTAATGAACTTTAATGAGCTAAAATGAATTAGATTGATTAATCCTAATCAACTTAACTTAGTAATTGAAGTAAACGATTAGTTCTAATCGATTTGGTTTAGATTAAGTTAATATAGACATAATAATTTGTAATTGGCTTAAATTAATTTGTAGGTTAAACCATGATTAATATAGAGAGTATGTTTTTTCAAATGCTTTTTCTTTTCTTTGAGGGAAAATGATAATTTTTTAAAGTGAATATTATGATAATGATGTTTTTATAATGAATGAATAAATTATAAACAAAAATAAAAAGAAATAATTTGACAGATAATGAAGAACTGTCTGTATCTTGGCGAAGCAATTTTCATAGCCATGGTGGGGTTTCTACTTAATGTCTAATCAAATAGGTTTTTTAAATGAGTTTGAAATAAATGCATAATTAAATTAAATGCTTATGTAAGTTTAATTCTTGAACAGATGAATGGATAGTTGATCTATCCTCTGCTTTTGTTTTAGGATTCTAGATACTATGAAAGGTATGCAGTGACATGCTTGTTATGTGCTAGGATAGGCATATTAAAATAAATTAAAAATTTATATGATGGCTTAATAATTAATAAGTGTTGATTGTACTTGTGTTGTTTAATTGGTTCAGGAAGTGACAACCTTGTTCGGAGTCGGATACTGTAGTTAGGCGCTTAAGCCACTACCTACCATGATGCAATGGCAATTCATAAGTGGCTCAGTGGATAACTGATGAGACAAATGATATCGAAATAATGTCTACTTAGGCGTGGAGTGAAGTAACATGATTTAGTTCATATTTATAGGATCGGTTAAACTAAATGATGTTATGGACTAAGATGAGTAGAGATGCATAATGGTTATGAACTTTAGATGAGGCTATTTTCCTTTTCAGTTACATATAGGAGATATAGGTATTCAAGTTGCCTATATCAATTTCTTAAGCAGTTGCTATTACTCAAAACCCCTAGATCCCCAAGGATTATAATCGAAGCGTGAGTGCTCCAATGTCATTTGTTTCACTTATATTTAAAGATAATAATATGTTATTTGTTGCCTTACATTAGATTAAGTGTGTATGCCATCTTATGTGTGCATGTGTTGTTGTTGTACTAGGTTTCGGCTCATTATTCTCTCTTTCCTGGTGTTGATTGTATGATGATAATGATGATGATGATGATGCTTGACTCGGGTATGAGTGATTCTAGAGATCATGGAGGAGTGAAGAGAGCTAAGACTGTGGATTTTGTTTTGTTTTGTTTTTGTATAAAGAGATAGATTTATCTTTGGAAGTTCCGTTGTTTTCTTTAAGGGCCTGATGGTGCTCATATGTTTTGTAATTAAGTTCTTTAAAGCTTTGGTATACCATCAAGAAAGGTATATGAGATACCCAATGGCATTGTTTGTTTTATGAAAGTTGATTCACTCTTGTATGAGTAGAAGATAGAAATGTTTTTATAAAGTTGTTTTACTATCACAAATCCAATTGTCTCCATAATCTAATTAAACAATTTCATTAATTAAAATAAGCTAGCAATGTTCGACATAAACATAATCTTTTAAAAGGAAGCCTGTGCATGTAGTACATAAGATATTATACGTGGCAATTGTATACGTCTTGATTAAATTTGGGGCGTTACAATATGAAAGTTGCCTAGTGCCTTTATTAATTTTTCCGACAAGGAAAATCCTTTTTGCTTTCTTCTTTTCATCTAAAACTCCATATTATTAGCTGAAATATATAAACAAGAATCCAATATGATCATTTTACATATATAAAAATGATCTACTAGTAACTATAACATCCATTTTAAAGAATATTGCAAAAGAAAACGACAAAACTATTGTAACGACCTAAATTTAAAATCATTTATAACACGACACGTGCTTATATTTAATTTAGACATGCGAAGACTCAGAACTTGCTATTGTCTACCATAACGTCATAATTAGATCCAAAATCTCTCTTGCATTAATGACTTCAAATAGTATCAAAACACGTACATGAATTCGTTACCTATCAGATGAGTACTATCTTATAATCTATATACTTTAATCTAATAGATGGTTTTAGAGAAAGAAACTCTATTAACTGTAAGTATTTCAAATTTACTAAGTGTTACCAATAAACGGTAAACACATTTTGCTACCTAGACAAATTAAACTTAAACTGTGACATGTTCCATGTTTCCATTTTGGAAGGTCTTCAAAGTTAGCGACAGTCCCGATCCTCCTATTTGGTTGCAACTAGTGATATAACAATCAATACTTTATCACTTGTACTTGAAAAAGATAAAAGAGTGAGCCAAAGCATAATACAATATACCAACAAACACATGCACATGTACAAATAACGATAAACTCACATGCATTGTTACCATATGGATGCAACTAAAGGTAGGCACGAATTGGTTTGGTTTGGTTTAAAACCAAACCTTAATTTACAGTTTTTTTTCCATCCCAAACCAAACCATTAAGTAATCGTTTGGCTTATATTAGAAATTTTATAAACCATTAAATAACGGCTTTGTTTGATTTGGATTACGAATTAAATCAAAATTCTAACAAAAAATTTTCTTTATTCTAGTTTTTTACATTTGTGTAGATACTTACATATTTATATCATTTTACAAAGTTTATATTATAAACCACGGCAAAATACTTTATGAATTTATAGTTCTCTATAAAACCAGTTATCCATCAATAAAATAAATGCACTAACCAATATACAATAAGTCATAATTTATAATTTTTAATAGAACCATCAAGTCAATCATCTACCAATAAATTTAGCTAGAATAAAAAATCATCTATCAACAAAATTCATCAACAAATAAAATGATCTGCTGAAAAATTACATTAAACAATTAATACATAATAAGAATTTATAACCAATAAATAAATTTCATACTTTATCAAGTTAAAAACTATTTAAAAAACAATAGTTCATCATAAAAAAAATATCATGAGCTTAAAAAAACATATTTAAAAATGAACAAGTTGATTTTAATCAATATTCACCAAATAATAAATATTAAATGAAATCATATGAATATATATGACCTTTAATCAATCATCATTAAAAAATCTATAGCTATAACTAACGAGTAACATATTATGATATTTTTCTAAAATAGTTTGGTTCAGTTTTACGGATTAGTTTAGTTTACCTTCTAAACTAAACCATAAATTTACAGATTGGTTTGGATTGAAAAATTTTTAAACCAAATTGTTAAAAAAACCATACTTTTGGTTTGGTTTGGTTTCGTTCGTCTTTTTTCCCACCCCTAAATGCAACAAACAACCATTTAATTATCTTTGTCTTTTAGTCCATCATCCAACAAAGGGATAACTCAATATCCCAAAACATCTATACATATTATAATATACATATATATATGATGTTGGATACCATCCCAACATCTAAGAGTCTAAAACATGAATATCAATTACTCCTCAATATTTTTGAAATCGAAAGATCCAGATCTATCTAGATTATTTTCATGTGCGATTCCAGTTGGGACACCATCACACATGGATCATCGAGATGCCGCAATAATAACATAGATACTCCCCACCTATTACCAACAGCCATGCACAAGCATCACACACTTTATTAGGTCGAATAAATACTTAGTCCATTTAAATTTTCTACTCTAAACAAGTACAAGCAAAAAGCAATGTGTACACATATCTGTATATTTAACTCAACTTAATCCAATTGCTAGAAAACCCTAACTTGGATTCACAATATATAAAAGTATTTAGACTCTTTTACATTTCTCAACTTATTCCTAAATAACATTCTTTAGGCTTCTAATGCATGTAGATCATATCAAGAATAATAAAATAAAACCCGTTGTAATCCTATGATCTAGCAAAGACAAGAGTACATATCTTGTAGTATAGAATTAATCTCGAGTGTCGTCCCTAAGGATTTATGGGCAAGTACTGGTATTTTCGTTTTACTATTGTAGACACCCAATTTTTGCTCAATTTAAGGCTCAAATTTATGATAAAAATTAGTATTATGTCAAGCTCAAAAAAAAAAAGTAAAAATAGATAAAAATAAAAAAATAGCACAAAAAATCAAAAGTAGCAAAAATAAGAAGTAGTAAGGTAAATAAATAAAAAAAATGAGAAAAAAAAACAGTGTGTCTTTTCCAAAATAAACAAGAAAAAAAAAAAGAAAAAAATACATTATTATTAAAAAAAAATTATTTGAGCTTGATATAATACATATTTTTGTTATAAATTGTTCATAAAGATAATTAAACAAATTTTCAAAAATTATTTTGAATGAGCCTTAAAGTTTAAATTTGTTGAACCCAACCAGGTACAGGCTAACAGCCTAACAGTTAAGACCCTGACCCATATGACTAGACCAGCCACAGGACCTGGGTTTGATTCCATGAAGAGGCAAATAAGGATGAGGATTCAATGTCGGCATGGGATAGACTGGATTTATTGAAGAATCATCAATGGCGGCTGATCAAATTCAATGAATTTGAACGATTCAATTGATCCTATACAGAGATAGGATCGAATATTCGAGGATTTTGATCATCAATTTCATCAGTTACGAACAAATCAAATTCCAATTTTCAGGAAATTGGAAGTCATTAAATGCAATTCGTAACTGATCATCAATCAAATTCCAATTTTCAGAAAATTGGGAAGTCATTAAATGCAATTCGTAACTGATCATTAATTTCGTCAGTTACGAATGAATTAAATTCCAATTTTCGAATTAAATTTTGTCAGTTACAAATGAATTTTGTCATTCGTAACTGATCATCAATTTTGTCAGTTACGAATGAATCAAATTCAAATTAAATTTTTTTTGCGAAAAATTGGAAAGTCATTAAATGCAATTCGTAACTGAAATCAGACCATGGATCTATAAATAGGAATGATCCATGAACAAAAGGAACACAACAATTACAAGGATTACTCAGAGATTCAAAGCATTCGAAAATTTTCAAAGTAAGAGTTTAGAGAGAAGAAAAACACAAAAAGAGAGAGAGAAAAAAAAAAGAAGAAGCAGAGCAAATCAATTGTTGGTTTCAGTCTACTCATGCAGTCAATGGTCTACGGTCAATGGTCAACGGTCCACATCCAGATCAGCGCTCCAGATCAAATCCGAAGTCCAATCCGCTTTTAGTCGAGGTCCAAGCCGTGTGATGGTAATCTCATTTTACTGTCATTTCGAACCAATTGCAAGCGATCAATTCGTTCCTGGGGGAAGAAAAAAAATTGATTGTTGGTCTCAGTCTACCCGCGCAGTCAGTGGTCAACGGTCGACGGTCCACATCCAGATCAGCGTTCCAGATCTGATCCGAACAATCCAATGGTCCAGGTGAGTTTGGATTAAATTTTTCAATCTAAATTATTTTCATATAGCATTAAATTAGCTATGAGAATAATCCAAGTTTTCATCAAATCATTCTCATAAATTTGCTATGAGAATAATCCAAGTTTTCATCAAATCATTCTCATAAATTTGCTATGAGAATAATCAAGTTTTCATCAAATCATTCTCATAAATTTACTATGAGAATAATCCAAGTTTTCATCAAATCATTCTCATAAATTTGCTATGAGAATAATCCATGTTTTCATCAAATCATTCTCATAAATTTGCTATGAAAATAATCAAAGTTTTTAATCAAATTATTTTCATAAATTAGCTATGGAAATAATCATCCAAAGTTCAATCAAAATATTTTCATGTAGCATTAAATTAGCCATGAATTATCATAAAATGATTTTGGAAAAAGATTTTTGGACTTAGAAAAATTGCATTTTCATGAAATGAAAATCAATTGATTAGATCATAGGATCATCAAAAATGGTTTCATAAAAATTCAAAATTTAATGAATTTAAAGTGAAAAGAGTTCAAAAATATAAAATTGATCAACAAATTAAGTTCTTTTTTAAAAGAACTACGTTTTGTCTGATCTCGATTAGCGAGTACGTAGGCACCTGCGGGGCGACATTAAAAAAAAATGTTTTGTTCTTTTTAGTAAATAAATATTTTGTAAATATAAGATATTTTGTTAATGATTATGTTTCTAAAAAATAATAAAAATAAAAATGAAGAAAAACACATAAAAAATAAAAAATAAATGATTTGACTTGTAAATATTTGTTATGTAATATATTATTTGATTTTTGAGCATGAAAAGGATAGATTAGAAATTTAAAATTCCAAAGTGGTAACCGATTTGGTTTTAATAGGTTAGCCCCCGAATCCATGATATCTGGTTTTAAAAGTTTGTTTTTTTTTTAAATCAAATTTTCGCAGACTAGTAGTTAAGTTAGGATCAACCGACCCATTGATCCTAGCTTTTTATTTTTTCCCCGATTTATATCGGGTGGCGACTCTAATTTTTTGTTAAAATTTCTTTTAACCCCTAGTCGAGGATTCATGTTAAATGGGTTCGGGTTTAATGTGAATCGGGTTAAGAGAAATGAACCAGATGAGAGATAGTGGAAAAAATCCAGGCTCGACAACTATTATCTAGCTTAACTTATCAAGATGGGTACACTAATTCTAAATTACTAATTATAATTAAAATAATTATTAGACAACCCTAACTAACGATATGAGTGCTTTTCATGGTTTTTTTAATTCAATCACAAACAATGCCCTTAGCTTTGATTCACCCTAACCTTTTACTTCTTATGAAAGGATTAATTAATGATTAGTTAAGCCTTGAACTATAGGATTTCTTGATTAAACCTTACTTTCTTCAAGTTAGTTGATTCCTAATCCTACATGAGATGGTAGGAATCTCTTCCTTCACTAACGCTAATGTAAAATTACATGAAACTCATGAACCCTAGTTAAAGATGGAATATTTATTACAAAAATTGAAAATCTCCATATGTTTAGGTGAAACATCCAAATTCTTCATTCATGGCCGATCTATCCTATTAGTTGAGATCTCTTTCTAACTAACAAGAATCAGATATGCAATAATCTTGGCCATAAATTATCACAAGAGCAACAAAATCATATGAATACACTCAAGACATAACTTTTCATTTATTAACAAAGATTCAGAACATAGGTTAGGGTTTCATAGAACCTAAGATATGCAAATCTACTCTTCCATAGGATCTCTAGTGTACTCATGATATTGCAATGATAGCTCCAAAACTTCATTAGATCTTCACTCTTTTCATTATAAATCCACCAAAAAACTCAATTACTCCTTATTTAACCTTGAAATAAATAATTTATCCAATAAGTATCCTTTTCTTTAGAAGATTAACTAAATAGTGCATAAAATATGAGAGGTAAAGCACAATTATCAAAGGTGTTTGGATACTTATCAAACTTTCCTATACTTAGAAATTTTCATAAGTTTGAAACCCTCATAGCATTCATTAATTATTTTATATCATAGCCACTCAGTTTGTACCTATTGCTTAAATGTATCATGTAAATGTAATTAGCGTACTAGAATCAAAATTCTAAAGCTAATACAAATAATTCAAACTTTACCCTCACCATTTAATAGTATATCCTAAAGTCACAAAGTAAAAGTAAGTCAAATAATGGCAAAAGAGACCCAATTACACTTCATCACCCATTAACAAGTATATAAACTCTTCAACCAATTCTCTAAGTATAATAATATAGAGTGAAAGTACTTTGCATGTATCTTTCCCTTGGATTTTCTCCTTTTTTCTAAATCTCTCCAAAAATTTTTAAGCCTTTAGAAGGGAAGGTTTTAGCCTCCATCTTTTCTTTTTTCCTCTAGATGGGTTTTTGCCTATTTCTTTTCAACTAATTTCATCATTTTTTTTTATATTCAGATGAATAAGAGATTGGTATAGTCAATAGTGGGATCAGACTTCACTCTTCTAAGGGACTAAAGTAAGCCCATATCAACTCAACTCTTTACTATTCAATTAGCATATAAATTTTTAAAGAGATTGTTTTAAAAGAATCAACGAGTGATAAACTTCATATGCCTTTTTACTAGAAATTAAATAGGCCCTCAAAGTTTTTAAAAAGAGAATATACAAATCAACAAACTTAGAAATATAACCATTTAAATTTCAACTATGGGTTTCAATCCACTTCTTGACTTTAAATTCCATTACTAAATAGCAAGTAAGTTTGCCTCATCTAGATTTTATCCTACAATTTTCTACTAAGTATACTAATCGCAAAATAGGTGAGTAAGGTACTGTGTAAGTTGCTGTTACCTTAATATGAATGTTAATTCTAAACAAATTTTTAAGTATATTTTGAAGATCATAATTGCAAACTTATAAGTGGGGGACTTTTGATCAAGTTCAAATTCAGCACAGAATAATATGACCAATCAAGTGCATAAAAGACATATATTATTCAAGACCCAATTGTTCCCTTCAAGGCTACCCTTAGTGCCATTGCCAGGGATCAAACCCAGGCCACCCGTATGACAAATGAGAATACTCACTACTATATTATAATAACCTGAGTTCAATCCCCAGCAAAGGACCAAAACTTGATGCATGCAACTTGTATAAAAAATAATAAAATAAAACCATTGTAATGCTACGATTTAGCAAAGGCAAGTGTACATATCTTGTAATAAAATTAATCTCGGATGTCATCCTTAAGGATTTATGGGTAAGTACCAATATTCCCTTTTTACTACTATCTAGCCTAACTTATCAAGATGGGTATACTAATTATAATTATTAGACAACCTTAACTAATGATATGAGTGCTTTTCATGGTTTTTTAATTCAATCACAAATGATGCTCCTAGCGTTGATCCACTCTAACCTTTTACTTCTTATGATAGGATTAATTGATGATTAGTTAAGCCTTAAACTACAGGATTTCTTAATTAAACCAATTACTCTCTTCAAGTCAATTGATTCATAATTTTACATGAGATAGTGGGAATCTCTTCCTTCACTAGCACCGATGTAAAATTACATGAAACTCATAAACTCTAATTAAAGATTGAATATTTATTGTAGAAATTCAAAATGTCCCTATATCTAGGTGAAACATGCAAATTCTTCATTCATAGTTGATCTATCCTATTAGTTGAAATCTCTTTCTAACTAATGAGAATCAGCTATGCAATAATCTTGGAAAAAAAATTATCACAAGATTAGTAAAATCACATTAATAAACCCAAGACATAAACTTTTAATTGATTAACAAAGATTCAGAACATAAGTTAAGGTTTCACAAAACCTAAGGTATACAAATCTACTTTTTCATAGGATAAACAATAAAAACACAAAAATGTAGAAGCGTTTAGAGATAGCATGATCAAATAAGCCCTCAAAAACAATAGTTTGTGACTCTGGATGTTTGTGGGGGAATTCTCCCTTGAAAAGCTCTCTAAGATACATCATTTAAGGTTTCATAATGGAATATAAGTGGTTGGATATGTAAAATTGCAAACCTAACTTATCCTACATCTAAAATTCAAGCAAGTTAAATCTTCTGATCACATATAATACTTTATTACATGCACAAGCCTCCTTAAAGGTTTTTTTTTTTTTTTTTATGTTGAACGTTGCTAGCCAGTTTCAATTACAAAATAGTTTAATTAGATTCTAGAGACAACTAGATTTATAATAGAAAAGAAAATTTTATAAAAACACTTCTAGCATCCACTCCTACAAGAGTAGATCAACTTTTTCATAAAATAAAACCATACAATCAAGTATCTCATATACCTCTCTAGATGGTATAGCCAAACTTTAAAGATTGAAATACAATACAGGGGCTTCATAACTAGCCCCATATAGAAAATATAAATTTTAAAAGATAAATCTAATTCTAAAGGAAAATAAAACAAAATACGATAATACAACAACCCTACTTATCATCACTTCTCCTCTCAAACCTCCAGGATTTCCCATACCTAAGTCAATCATTATTATCATCCAAACCATCATCATCATCATTAACATCATCATCTTCATCACATCCATACCTGGAAAGAGTGAATAATGAGCCAAAGCCCAGTACAATAGTAACACAAGCACATACGAGATGACACACAAGCTTAAACTAGTGTAATGCAGCAACAATATGTTATTATCTTTAAATTAAAGTAAACAAATCAATACTAGAGCAATTACACTTTGATTACAATCTGTAGGAATCTGGCAGTCCTGAGTAATAGCAGTTGCTTGGGGTTTAATATAGATACCCTGAATGCCTATATCTCCTACATCTAATTGAAAAGGAAAAATAGCGTCATCTATAGAGCTGGGCAAATGGCCCGGCCCATTTTGGCCAGTGGGCTAAACGAGCCAAGAAATCTTAGCCCGTTTAATAAACGGGCCATAATTTCTTGCCCTAACCCGACCATCTTTGGCCCACGAGTTAAATGGGCCGGCCCTCTTATTTTCATTTTTTTTTTTATTTCTAGTTGACGTTTTAACCTTGATCTTAAAATCCTTATTAGTTATTACCATATGCACCATTATAAGTATAAGTAGAAGGGTCATGAGATTTATCTATATCTGCCCACACAGTTAAAGATATGAGCTTTTCATTTTTTTTAAATAATTTAAAATAACATAAAAATCAGTTTTCATTTTTAAACACTCCAATTTTTCCCGTGAATTCATTTTCTAAGTAAATTATTTCTTTTAATATACTTAACATTTATATTTTATCTGGTACAAGGCAAGAAAATAAGAAGGGGAAAAAAAAAAAAAAGGGAAGAGTATATTTGATCCATTCAAATATATTTCGATAATGGAACGAAGAAAATTGAAATAAATTTTAATCATTATTAAATACAAAATAAATTGTAATGTGTATTTCATTCCCTTGCTAGATGGTTGTTATGGCCTTTTAATTCTCACTTTCTAGGTTATATTTCAAACCGATCCAAGAAGGCCTCTCCTAAAACTCATCACAATCTATCCTTATTAGTTTTATTTTTTTGTTTTGAATTTTTTTCAATTTTTTTATTTTTTTTATTTAGTTAGCGGGCCAGCCCAGCCCATCACGGGCCAGCCCTCTTTGGCCCTCGAGTTAAATGGGCCGGGCTTTTTTGTCCCTCTTTTAAACTAGCTAAAAAATGCTAGCCCTAACCCGTTTTTTTAACGAGTAAATGGGCCAGCCCATGGGCCATGACCCGTTTGCACAACTCTAGTCATCTAAGGTTCACAATTGTTACGCATCTCTACTCATCTCAGTCCATAACATCAGTTAGTTCAACCAAACCCATAAACATGAACTAAAATATGTTATTTCACCCCAAGCTTAAGTAGACGTTATTTTGATATCGTTTGCCCATCGGCTACCTGCCAAGCCACTTATAAATGTCATTACATCATGACAAAGATGGCTTAAGCATCTAAACTACTGTGCCTAGCTCTAAACAAGGTTGTTGCTTACCAAACCAAATTAAACAACACACACATAAGCATCACTCGTTAGTTATTAAGCAGTTTTTAAGTTTTAGTTCATTAGGAATACCTATCCTAACAAACAATAAGTATGTCACTATGTACCTTATAAGTTATCTGTATTATGACTAAATAGAAGACAAAGCCGAAGGCAGGTCTCAAGTATCTGTTCAAGAAGTTAAATCAAATGAGCAATTCAATCATTTATTAACTCACATTGAATTCCATATTAATCATTCATTTCATGTCTTTATTTTATCAGACATGAAAATAGGAATCCCACCATGGCTACGAAGGTCGTCCTACCAAGATGCAAATAATTCTCCATTATCGGTCAAATTATCTTTAATTAAACCTAGCTTTGGTCTAACATTTTTTTAGAAATTACGTACTCCTTGTTATTTAAGGTTTAACCTAACATATTAATCTAAGTCAATTACAAGTTATTAAGCCTATATTAACTTAACTTAGCTAAGTTAATTAAACTTAATCATTTAATTAATTCAAGTCGATCAAACTTAATTAATCTAATTCATTTTATCTCATTAAAGTTCATTTAGTCGAGTTGACCTTAAGTTTATTAGCTAAGTTCATTTTACATCTAAGATTCATATCAAACTTAAGTTTAAGAACTAGTTCACTTTATATTTGAAAGCTATATTAAACATAGTTTAGTTATTAATTCATTCTATTAAGACATTATTGTATATCTTATGGGATCTTAATTAGTCTATTTTATTTTAGTTCATTTATATTCATTAAGCCAAGTTGAACTTAGGTTGATTAACTACGTTCATTTTATACTTGACTTCTATGTTTAATTTAATTAATTATTAAATCTATAAATTCTCTTAACTCATTATTAATTATGTAATTCACTAGTATATCACATTATTTATCATTTATCTATTTCATTTTATCTTTCTTTCTTTTCTTTGTCTTTTTTTTTTTCTTTTTCTAAACAAGGGACATCAATATGGGGCTATATGAATTCATATGGGGTTGTATGGAAAGTTGTATCAATTTTGAAACGAAATCAGCAAACCATGCCACCCCCCCATACGGCGCATATATGAAGGTTCGCTCAGCTTATACCACCCCACCCCGCCCAATACGAGATGTTTCGACCCAAGGACTTGCACAGAAAGTCAATACCCCTTCATACAAGCCGGTTCAAGAGCCCTTTGGTTCATTAACCACCACCCCACCCCCCCCCCCCCCCCCCCCCCCCACCCAACCAAAATATGGGTCGTTTCAACCCAAAGCCTTTACAAAGAAATTCAAACACCCCTACAAACGGCTCATTTGATAGGCCATTTGAAGTTCTGTGACTTTCCTCTATCTTTTCTTCAAAACTTTACTTCTCAACTACTTCATACTTCATTCAAAATATTATACAAACAACATACAAATCCATATCAAGTTCAAACAACACTCCTAAACACATTTCTACTTCATATATCATCAATTCATTTCATCACATCTCTAACCTATTCATGCATAAACAACCGAAGTTTTGATTCACATATTCATATATTACATCTTTACAAATTTTATCATAAGCTCATCGTATTTCTAGTTTCATTTTATCATTCTCATGCTTAATCAACAATCAAAACAAGAAAATAGTTATACTTATCTTTTTGGTAAACACATAAAATTTGATCTTCTCTATTACTTCTTCTCTTTAGTTTATATAACTTCTCCTAACTTGATTTCCCCAATTCTATCTTGCTTTCCATCTTCAATTATTCCTACAGTCTTGTTGAATTTGAAATTTTAATTTTTAGAGAGAGAAAGAAGAGAAAGAAGGTGACATAGAAGAAGATCAAGCAGGAGGAGGCAAAGGAAGAAAGAATAAAGAAAAAGAAGAAGAAAGAAGAAGCATGTGGCATGTGAAGAGAAAAAGGGGAAAATAAGGTTTTAAAGAAAATTCAAAAAATATTTATAAGTAAATGTATTAGGTTTAGACTTTTCTGATAATTAATTTAAGTATCGAAAATAATTTGAAAATCTATATAATGGAAATTAATATCTTAAATCATAAATCTAGTTTAAAGACTCGATTTATAAGAAATTGATATTATATTCGAATTTGGCTTACGAACGGATGATTTTAAATAATTAATTGATTTAAAAAATTATAGAGATTTTAGAAAATGAAATTTAACTAAAGTTTAAAGGTTTAGAAGCTCACTAAACACTTTAAATGGTTTGTGTCGAGGCTGGATTTTTCACTTCCCAGTCTCATTTCTCTTAATTTGATTTATACCAAACCCTAGCCCATTCGGTACAAACCTTCGACTAGGAATTAAAAAATATATATATTTTTTAAAAATATTTTGGAGTCGCCACCTGATCAAGATTGGAAAAAAAATATAAGTTAGAATCAATACGTTGGTTAATTCTAACTTTGCTTACTAGTCTGCGAAAAAAAAATGGATTTAAAACCAAATTTTATAAACAAGAGATTTTATATTCAGAGGCTATCCTATTAGAACCGTATGGTTACCACTTAAAATTCATAAATTAAAATTTATCCTTTTAATGCTCAAAATAAGTAAATAAATAAATCAAATTTCATGAATTTCTATATTTACAATTTTATTTACAAATTAATAAAAAAAATCACTTAATATTTACAACTTAACTAATTAATTCAAAATTTACAAGATAATGGAATAAAAATAATTTTTATAGATTTTTATGTAGCCCCGAAGGTGTCTATGTACCAGCTAATCGGGATCAGACAAACGTAGTTTTTTTTTTGGAAAATTTTAATTTGTTGGTTTATTTTAGATTTTTGAATTCTTTTCATTTCGAGTCAATTAAATTTTCTCTCTCTTTTGAAACGGATTTTTATATGAGATCCTAGTAATTACCTTTTTTGTCACTTTTTTTTAGAAAATAGGTTTTATATGTTTTAAATTATATATATATATATATATATTATATTATACTACTTATAATATACCACTATTCAAACATAAATTTATATATATTTTTTAAAAAGAAAACAAATCCTACACAAACTGTATACTTATTTTATTTTTTCTATTGTTTATTAACTATAATAGTAATAATGATGATGATGATATTAACTTACCTGGGTTAGGTCAGTCAGATCTGGAGTCAGGATGGAGCTGGGTCACCGGAGCTAGCGTCGAAGGAGGTTGGGGAGCTCAAAAACCACCAATTTAGGTGGTTTTAGACAATCAAAATTGCTAAATTAGTCGATTAGGGAGTGGTGAATGTTCTAGCGGAGGTGGTTTGCTTCGAAAATGGCCAAAATGGGTGGTTCGAAGCTTCCAAACACGGTGGCCGTCGGAGTTCTTTGTGGATGTTGGGATTAAGCTTCAAAACTTAAATAAAAACTTCCAAAAGATAGATCAAGTACTTCTAAAGCTTCCAAAAATTTCGAACTTAAACAAAAATTCCCGATCTCAAATTCTAACTTCTTTGAGTATTTTTAAGAGTTTTTGGTGATTTTCCATGATGGGAATGAAGAACTCGACCCCTATTTATACTAATTAGAGGTCGAATTTGGTGGGAATTTGATCAAAATTTGAAGAACGCACACACACTCGAATTTAGGTTCTTGAGCTTGATTAACCACATTTTTACAATTTTCAAGTGTGATTGGCCTTGGAATTGTGTTAAGTGTGATAAACTGAGTTTAATTCATGCTCTTGGAAGTTTGATTCATCAAAATGAATTTAGATTTTGGGAATTGTTCCAGGTGTGAAACGAGTGTGTTCGTGTTTTTCAACTCAAAATTAAAGTGTGAAAGCACAATTTTTGAAGTCAAACTTTGATTCATACTTGTAGTATTCCAAGTCTACTTTTTTAAGATCCCCTCATTAATTTTGCAAAAAAAAAAAGGTAAATTAGTTAAAAATGGCCTTGAAAATGGCCATTTGAGTGCGAAAACTAGGTTTGCCCAGTGAAGAAGACGATGCGTGTGCTTCGCATGTGGGTCGCAATTGGCCACACACCTGCGCAAAAAAAAATTTGCATTTTCCTTCTACGCAGATCAAACTTGGGTCCTCTATGTGTGTATGCGTTTGTTTTACCAACAGGCCATTTGGCCTGTGCCTCGATTTCTTTTCACTCAAATGTAAGGCTTCCAAAAATTTAGGTTTAATTAGATAAATCTAATTCAATTAATTCCAAAATAAATTTATAATAAAAATTAGTATTATATCAAGCCCAAAAAAATATATTACAGAATTATTACTATTTTCTCTCTTTTTTTCTCTTTTTTCTTTCTCATTTTTTCTCCTTTTTATTTCTTTTCTTTTTTTTTTTCTTCTTTCTCTTTTTTTTATTTTCCCATGCTTTTTTATAGCATTCATAACAATTTGCGAGCTTCACATAATATTAATTTTCACTATAAATTAAAGCTTTAAATGGGTAAAAATGGGATGGCTATAGTTGCCCCTCTTTGTGGTGAAGTTTGTTAAAACTTTAACATAAAGATAAAAAGAGACCCCATTTGTACTTTTCTAAAAACTTTTGGCTAACCTTTAAGTAAAAGCAGTGCTTATGCAAAATGTCCACTAGGGGTGATTTGGCTAAGAAAGTGAAGGTCTTGCAATCTTTAAGCTTAGAAAGGTGACAACGGCTTTCAGTAAAGTTACTGTATTGTGGAAAGTCGTCTTCCCTTAACCACTAGAAAAGGCTCAAACAAACTTTGGCTCTTTTTTTTCTTTTCTTTTTTTTTGAAGAAAGGTTGCAGGATTATTTATCGAATTCAAGCTTGATCAGGGTGCTAAGTCATTGTCGGACCCAAGCTTGGTGGCATGTTAAGTCATTCATCGGACCTAGGCTTGGTGGTATGCTAAGTCATCTGTCGGACCTAGGCTTGGCGGTGCACTAAGTCATCCATCGAGCCTAGGCTTGGCGATGCACTAAGTCATCTATCGGACCTAAGCTTGTGAAAAAGAATTAGTCTGCCATCCCTCTATCAGGCATAGGCTTATAAAAAGAATTGGGTTACCATCCATCTGTCGGGTATGGGCTTATAAAAATAATTGGGTTGCCATCCATCTATCGGGTATGGGCTTACAAAAGAGAATTGGGTTGCCATCCATCTGTCAGGTATAGGCTTACAAAAAGAATTAGGTTACCATCCATCTGTTGGGTGTGGGCTTAAAAAGAATTGGTTTGCCATCCATCTATCGAGTATGAGCTTACAAACAGAATTGGTCTGCCAAAATGTTTTAGAAGAAGCTTTTTAACCTTAGCGTCTTTTACCGTGATCTTTGAAAAGATAGTCGTTTGGTGTTGTGTTCATGAATCCCATTAACACTGGCCTTGCATCAGTGTCAATGGTACCCTTTCTTTGAGCTTGTTTCCTTTGGACATTGTTCTAAAGCTTCATTTAGCTTACAAGAACTGGTTATCCCTACATAGTTTAGCTTTCTTAAGTAAAAGTTAATCCTAGAATGATACATATGTTTTTCAACTTTACGATATGCTTAAAGTTTTCACTAGTGTTTCGACAAAAGTTAGGAAACTTATCTTGGTGGGTGGCTTGTTCAAGAATCGAACCGACTTAGAGCTTTTCGAAGATATCTACTTTGCTTGTAATTAATGAAAATAAAATCAAATGAACACCAAAAATGGTAAGCTCTTCATTGGTTAGGCATAATACATTTTTACAGCATCTGAGTTTACAGGGTCCTTTAATTATGGACAATCCATTTGAGATAATATCAATGCATCACCCATTAACACCTTTCTTACTATATAAGGGCCTTCATAGTTTGGTGTGAACTTTCATCTAGGGTCTTGTACATTAGGAAGCACTTTTCTTATCACCATGTCACCTTTTTGGAAACTTCGCGTCTTGACTTTCCTATTGACCGCTCTAGTCATCCTTTGTTAGTATAATTGCCCATGACACATAGCAGTCAACCTTCTTTCATCAATGAGGTTTAACTGTTCGATCCTCTGTTTTGCACATTCTGCTTCTTCGAGTTCAGTTTTTTGCCAAAACTCAGAGTGAAGGTATTTCAACCTCTATGGGTAAGACAACTTTAGTTCCATATACCAAGGAGTAGGGTGTTGCCCCAATTGACACTCTGATTGAGGTTCGGTAAGCCATTAATGCAAATAGAGCATTTCATGCCAATCTTTGTAGACGACGGTCATTTTCTCAACAATCCTTTTGATATTTTTTTTGGCAGCTTCGACTGTCCCATTCATCTGTGGACGATATGGAGTGGAGTTTCGATGTTTTATCTTGAATTGTTGACACAGTTCAATCATCACTTTGTTGTTTGAATTTGTACCATTGTCAGTAATGATACTTTATGCAATCCCATATCGTGCAACAATATCTCTTTTGATGAATCGTGTCACAACTCCTTTTGTCACGTTGGTATAAGAAGAGGCTTCTACCCATTTGGTGAAGTAGTCAATCGCGACTAAAATGAAGCAATGCCCGTTTGAAGCCTTAGGTGAGATTGGCCCAATCATATGAATTCCCCATATCGAAAAAGGCCATGGTGCCGACATTAGTTGCAGTTCTTTTGGAGGGGCTTTCAACTTGTTCGCATATACTTGGCATAGGTGGCAATGTCTCACATACTTAATACAATCTAATTCCATGGTCAACCAGAAATACCCTAACCTCATGTGAGGTCCGCATACCCCCTCATGAATATCCTCCATAAGTTACTTGGCTTCTTTCTTGTCTACACATCTTAATAGGGTTGTATTAAAATACCTTTTGTACAATGTGGTTCCACTTAGCAGAAAATGACTTGCCAATTGTCTTACTGATTTTTTATCCTTCTTTGTAGCTTTTTTGAGGTAGTTGCCTTCTTAGAGGAAAGATTTGATGTCATGAAACGAAGGTTTAGCCAGTTCAATTGTAGCATAGAATGCAAGTTCATCTTCTATTCAGGCTTGCAAAGGCCGTATTTTTATCCCTTCAGTGAGTTGGATCGTAGAAGCGAGGGTAGCTAAGGCATCGGCGAATTGGTTTTAGGTTCTGGGCACATAGGCGAAGGATACTTCTTTGAATTTACCCACCAATATTCCCAAGTAATGATGATAGGGAATTAGTTTGGGTTCCTTAGTTTTGAATTCTCTTCGGGTCTGAAAGATAATAAGTGAGGAGTCTTCGAATACTTCCAGTTTCTCAATTCCCATGTCGATTGCCATCTTTAAACCCATAATGCAAGCCTCGTATTCAGCTATATTATTGGTATAAGGAAATGTTAACCTAGCTGATGATGGGAATTGATCTCTTTCAGGTGAAATTAGAATTAGAGCTGGAAATAGTGGGTAAATGGGCCGGCCTGGCCCTGCCTGCTTCGACCTGCAGGTTAAACAGGCTGGGCTAATTCGGCCTGCTTTTAAACGAGCTGGATTTTCTCGGCCCCATCCCAGCCCGCATTGGCCCGTAGGTTGGATGGGCCGACCCGTGGGCTAAAGCTTTTTTTATTTTTATTTTTAATGCTAGTTCATGTGAAAATTAGAATATTTATATATTTTAAGGTTTGATATATATTAACGACTAATTTTATTGCTATTTTGATTACTTATATATAAAAACAAGTTTTTAAAATGATTTATTTAATATCATATTATATTTAAATCAATAAATATATATTTTAAAAAAAGTTATAATACTTGTGATTCATGTATCAATCTATGTTTTGTCATAACATACATATATAATCACTAAGATGTTATGTTATTCTTGTTTTTGAACTTCTCCTCTTGTTGTTGTTGTTGTTGTTTTCTTTTTTCTTTGCGGGGCCAGCCCATTTTAGCCCGTAGGTTAAACGAGTTGGGCAATTTGGCCTACTTTTAAACGGGCCAAAATTTTTTTACCGTAACTTGCTTTTTTAAGCAAGTTAGTGAGCTACGGCCTATATTTCCAGCTCTAACTAGAACTGCCCCAATCCTACATCCGTATATATTAGCTGATCCATCAAAATATAATTCCCATTTGGGTGGTTTTATGTTTTGTGTCTGTTTCGATTACCTAGATGCCTTCATCAGGAATTTGATCTTGCTCCTTGAGTTCCTCATCTTCAATCGGACTTTTGGCAAGTTGATTGGCTAAAGCTTGTCCTTTGACCAAATTTTAACTTACGTATATAATGTCAAATTCAGAGAGTAACATTTTCCATTTAGATACCTTCCCAATTAAAACTAGTCTATCTGCTAGGTATCTCAAAGGGTCGTGTTTTGTGATGAGTTCGATTAAGTAAAAAAGTGTATACTAACTAAGTCGGTGCATGATCTCTCAACTTCTAAGTATCTCTGCTCTCCATCCGTAAACTTTTTACTTTGGTAATAGACAACCCTTTCTTTCTCGTCTCGATCCTTTTGTCCAAATATACATCCCATGGATTCGAGAAGAAGTGTTAAATACAAAAACAGGGGTCGTCCTGGTGTTAGAGTTACCAGTACCAGGGGACTCATTAGATATTGCTTGATTTTATTGAACGCGTCCTTACATTCTTCATTCCATTTTATTCGAGCGTTCTTTTTTAGTAATTTGAACAACAGATGGCACTTATTGATCAATTGAGAAATAAACCGAGCGATGTAATTTGACCTTCCCAAAAGGCCCTTGACCTCTTTTAATGTCTTGGGAAGAGGTAAATCTATGATCGCTTTGACTTTATCTGGGTCAATTTCAACTCCCCTTCAATTGACCATAAACCCTAAGAGTTATCCTGATGTTACACCAAAAGTGCACTTATTGGGGTTTAACTTCAATTGAAGTTTTCTCAATCTTTCAAGTAGCTTTCTCAATACGTCTATGTGATCTTCTTCCTCTTTTGTCTTAGTGATCATATCATCGATGTATACTTCGACTTCTTTGTTCATCATGTCATGGAGTATTACTAGCATTGCTCGCTGGTAAGTTACACCAGCATTTTTGAGACCGAAAGGCATCACTTTGTAACAAAAATGCCTCAAACAATGACGAATATCGTCTTAGTTTTGTCCTCTTCTGCCATTCGTATCTTATTCCATCCATAAATGAGAAAAGATGGCTTCCGATAGTATTGTCCACCAAAACATCTATGTGGGGTAATGGGAAGTTGTCTTTCGGTTTTGCTTGGTTCAAATCTCGAAAGTCGACACAAATTCTAACCTTTCCATTCTTTTTGAGAATCGGTACTATGTTGGCTACCCATTCCGAGTAATCTGACATTTCAATGAAACCTACTTCGAGCAACTTTTTCACTTCTTCCTTGACAATAAATCTTGTCTAAAACACCTCAATTTCTGTCTTTTGGGTTTAATGTCCTCCTTGGTTGGCAATTTATGAACCACAATCGATGGATCTAAACCGAGCATGTCATCATATGACCATGCGAAAACATCCAAATATTAAGCCAAGAGTTTAGTCAAACCGCCTTTCTCCTTTTTAGGCAAGTTTCCGCCAATTTTCAAATTCTTGGGACTCTCTTTTGTTCCCAAATTAATCATCTCAATGGGTTATGAGGTTTCAATTCTTCCTTGTTCAAAGTTTTTCTAGTTTTCCTGTGTTTATCTTGATAGTCGACATCATCTTCGTCGACTAACTTAGTAGGGACGAAGTTGATATTGACATTTTCATTAATTACAGGTGTGAGATATCTCTGAACTTCATCATAATGATCGGATCTGGATAGATATAAACGATGAATATATGAGCATATGGAAAGAGAAGAGAAATTTAGAAGAAAAAGACTTTCGTTGATATGGAAGGTGTTCGATCACACTTATCTGAGCATATCACAAATATAGAAAAACATAACAATATCCCAATCACGGGATCAACCCTTACTCAAAGAACTTAAAACTATTATAGGGAACAGAAAACCAATTGTTCAAAGTCGCCTTATTTGCTGGAGCGATCTCAGCAGCATTTGGTTGTTGAATGTGGTGAGGCTTTAGAAAGGAGTCTTTGATGTGCGGAATCTTGATTTCTGGATCGTATTCCCTATCTATCTTTCTTCTTCAAATCGCTCTTTTCATTTTCGCTTCCTCAGCTGGGGTAAGAGAGTAACCCAACCCAAAAGTCCCAACATGAGTTTCCTTTTCTTTATCTGACACACAAACTTCCTCAAACATTTGGAGCCCAAAGTTTCTTCCCCTTCTTTCCCGATGTAGGGAATGGCTGTTTCTTTGTATATGGCGTAGTCCTACTTGCCCATAACAGTGATAATCTGACCATTTGCTATGAATTTTACCCTTTGGTGCAAATTTGAAGGGATTGCACCAGCGGCATGGATCCAAGGTCTTCCCAACATCAAATTGAATGTTCTTAGAATATGATGAAGGTTTATAGTCCAATGATGATTTCCAACTCAATTTCTCCCACAATCTTTCTTTTGGAACCATCAAACGCCCAGACTGTAATGAAGTTAGGCTTAATGTTTGATGGCTCTATTTCTAGCAAATTTAAGGTGGCCAAAGGGCATTCATTGAAGGAGGACCCATTGTCAATGAAGACTCTTCAGACGATCTTGTCATTGCTCTTGACTATTATAAACAGGGCCTTGTTATGCTGCCCTCCTTGTTCCTTTAATTCCTCATATGAGAATGTGATTTGATTCCTTGCAAAAATGGAATTAATCACATGCTTGAGAGTGTTTTTAGATGTTTCTTCGGCAATCTTTACTTCTTTTAGAACCTTGAACAAAGCTTCTCGATGGGCTTCAGAGCTTACTAGTAAACTCAAGAGTGAAATCTGGGCAGGTGTTTTAGCCAATTGCTCCACCACCTTAAACTCACTTGCTTTCATCAACCTTGCAACTGCTGACTTCTCCTTCTCTTTCTCTCTTTCCTCTTTGTCTTGATGAGACAATTCCCCAATCACGTTCCTTTTGCTTGGGTTATAAATTCTTCTTGATTGAGTGAGACCGCCGATCATTGCGATGGAGGCATGATTGACTACCCGATAATCAAAAGAAGTGGCTTTATAATTACTTGAAGCAATCGGTATATGAAAATTGTAGTGTTTAGGCTTTGAAATGATTGCTTCTTCTTCAATGTTGGACCACTCGATCTTGATTGACCTTGGGCCTTCCTCGATCATTCCTATGAATCTTCCCTCATTAGGTTTTTCGCGGATATTCTTATTAGCTTCTTCAAACTCTAGGTCCCATCCAGTTGCTGGGGCGTCAGCATAAATGCGTGGTTCAAACCAATAGTTTACCAGATATTGGTATTTTCCTACTTCTCCCAAAGTTCCAATAGTCGGTCTCCTACCTTGTACTTCTCCCATAACTCTGTCTAAGCACTCTGCTTACTCGGCTTTGGGATTAACATTTCCATGATGTCCTCCTTCTTGATGACCCCGTCTTACAGAAATTAGTAGATGGCTAATTTGGTTTTAGTACGATCTCTCAAATTAAAGTCAAGCAAATGACCCATCTTTTGAAGATTCTACGCCACTTGTTCTATTGTGATGGGTAATTCATCCAAATTCACTTCAAACTCTGGTGTTTCAATGGTGATCATATTGATTGTGTGACCATGATTTGGTAAAGGATTGGTTGAGACATTTGGAGTTTCCACAAAATCCAACTAGATGATCGTGGCGTTGATGAGATCTTGGATCTTGTGTTTGAGCCTCCAACAATCATCCGTAGAATGTCCTATTTGCCCAAGATGGTAGTTGCACTTCAGATCAAGATTAAAATTTTTGGGCTTATAACCCTCTATTGGTACCTCAAAATTGATTAAGTTATCAGCCCTTAACTTAGCCAACACTTGACTGAGCAGAACCAGACGAGTAAACTTTCATTTGTCATCGAAACAAAGCTGTTGGTATAGGACTATTGTTTACAAGTTTGAATTCGAATTGGTTGCCTAAACAAGAGGCTAAGATGGCCTGGAAAAATCTGAAGTGTTGACCATGCTTACGGTCGAATCCTTTCCTTTGTATGGAGTAGTCTTTGACATTGGGAACTTCCTTTCAAACTACAGTTTCCCTGTTGAGACTGCATTTTCAATTCTACATCTAGCCACAACTACTTCAGAAAAGCTAGCTGACGTGTGTCCCACAAGATGTGAGAAAAATGGCTCATCCAAAGTATTGATAAAAGTGAATGTCAAATCATTTTCTGGCAATGGGGTGGTGATTCTGGCAGCTAAAGACCTCCACCCTTAGGCGTATTCTTTGAACAACTCATCTTTCTTTTTTTTTTTCATGTTACTTAGATCCCAAAATGATGGTGCCATCTCAATGTTGAATTTGTATTGATTGAAGAATGCCCTTGCTAGCTTATCCTAGGTGTCAATTTCCTAAGGATCTGATTGGGCATACCAGGCCAGTGCCGATTCTTTGAGACTATCCTAGAAAGTTTGCACCATCAACTTATCAATTTTTACATATTGCCCCATCCTTCACACATATAACCTTGTGTGCATGTTAGGGCAACCAATCTTATCAAATTTGTCAAATTCGAGTGCCTTCAACTTTTCTAGAAATGCGCCTTCCTCGAACTGTGGTAAGTTTAAGATTACGGATTGATCAAAGCCATCGAATGTCTTCATTTTTTCAAATAATTTTTTCTCCATTTCCTTAGCTTGAGCCTCGAGCTCCTTAAATTAAGTAGCATTGGATTCATGTTGGGTTTCATCACTGTCCAAGGGATTGACCATCGATCCCCTTCTGTGTTCCTGAAAATCCTTCCAGTGGTGCAAGAGCTTTGAACTAATCGAAATTTTGAGTTAAGGTTTGCATCTATTCAGCCACCTTAAGTAACATTTGCTCTATCGAGTTAAGCCTTTGTTCAGTGGACTGATCGGAGGTATTGTTGCCGAAAGTAACCATCTTTGTGCAAGATCGGGTGTTAATGGGACTCCTTAGCTATTTAGACGCTATCTTTCAAGACCTAGTAAAAAACTCAACTATCTGATCAGTATATTTTGAAAACTCACTTCTTGTTCTAGAATAAATCAAAGAATGAATCACATGCTAAAAATGTAAGGATGCAACACACGTATGTAAATGGGGATGATGACTAAAAATTGTGGTGACTCCTAAATATTTCATTGGAGTTACATTTCTTTCAAAAATAGGAGTCTAAAATCTCCATTATTACATTCTTTCTTCTCCTACTTCTCTTACATTTTTTTTTTCAATAAGAGAAAAATATTACATAAAGATTCCTAAACTAGTCTTCTCACTTTGTTTAGGCAGATGACTTTTTTCTCTAACATGTGAATTTTCTTCCTAGCCTCTTTCAATTCTGCTTCTAGAGACAAAATCTTACTTCTAGCTTCCTGAAGTTTGTAGGTCAAGCTTTGCTCTCCTTCCTAGAAATCCTGATAACATACTTCCATACAAGCCGACACGGTTTCTATATAAGCAATAACTTGCTGGGTTAGGTTCGGGTGGTGTTGGCTCAAGGATGTTAAGGCCCTCATACTGGATGTCTTTGCTTCTCTTTAGCTGACTGGCTACATACTAACTGGTAGCCTTATACTTCTTAGTCTCCTTATTTTCTAGCTCAATCTCATAGACAGGTTAGATCTCCCTATTATCCCCTTGACTTGTGCAACCTTAGCTTTCAAGGCTACAAAGGTTTTGGTAAGATCTAAGTAATCAACCATAACCTACTCCAAATCTGGCCTAATGGTGATATCTTGTAGCATGATGTATTTTTGATCATGTTAAAGGGATAATAGCCTACACAGTCTGTTATTCCAATCAAAAGCACTGCATGGTATTCCTTACAGCCCATAATAACAACTAGACATTTGAACCAACGGGTTTACCATAGGTAATCTTCAAGTCTCATGTCTTCTAAGATAGAAATTATGTTCCGAAAGAGGTTCATTATCTTCGATATGGACTCGTTTGATCAATGATTGCACAAGATCATAGTTGGCGCGAATAAAGGCTTCGTTAGCTAATTCCCACCCATAGTATTTGGTGTAGGTGGCAAACCAAATCATCATCAATTGCATACTAGCCTTAAAACTTCATCGACCTTTGGACTTAATGTGATTTAGACTTCAGATTTGTTCGATTAATAGGGTAGGGATATATGATCTTCTGGCTAAATATTGAGCTATAAGTTCAATAACCTGATAATGGATGAACAGGTTTCCATTAGGGAATATAATGGTAGCAAAAGTAGCGGTTATGAAGGCGTTGACCCTATAAACCCCGGTTTTCTAGTAATCAAGTAAACTTCGGAAACCCGAAAGCGAAATCCTAAACCGATTAGTTCAAGCCTTGTGAGAGAAACTTAGAAACCCTAGATCTGGCTTTCCTTCGGTTTCATATCAAAAGAGCTTTTATAAAATAATTTAATGTGAAATATTGTTTTAAAGTATATTTCAAACTATAGAAAGTTTTGATTTCGAAAAATTTTCTATTCCGGGCCTTCCCGAGTCCCATTACGGAAAAGTGAGCCCGAAAACTAGAAACTTAGAAAAATATTCCGGAATACTCTTTAGAACCGAAATTTTATAAGGATTTCAAAAATATAAGTTTTATAATTTTTCAGGTTATAAAAATTACAGTTATTGCCTTTTTCCCGTATTTTCATTTACTACCGGTAAAGTAGATGTCTTGTCTACTATTTATCACTATTCACAAGTAGACCCTACTACACACACTACTCATACCCTAGTCTTACATCCTTACAAACACTCATTATATTTTCTTTTCCAAGAATTTTTTTTTTTTACTAAATTACTACATTTAACACTTTTTATTACATAAATTACAAAACAAAATTTATTTAACTCGCTCTTTCTCTTCCTCCATGTGTAGCCGCTGCAACCCCCCCAACCACCCCCCAACCCCCCCCCCCCCCCCCCCCCCCCCAATTTTACCCTCAATTTGTTTTATTTTCTTCTTTTTATAATACAAACAAACCCTAATTTACTTCATATATATACTCATTTACTCTTTCTCTCCTCATTTCTACTCTTTCAAATTTTTCACATAAAGTAAAATCCTCTCTATTCTTTCCCTTTGTGTCATGACCACCACCACCATCACACACACACACATCAAGTTCATTTCTTCACCAAATCCATCTTTAGGTGATGATTCTTAAGCTTTCTTACTACTTAATCTTGTAATGGCAAGATTATTCATGTGTGTTTTCACTTTAAATCCCCATGAGCATTTGCTAGGGATAAGAAAATGCTAATACATGAATACCAAGCCATCACAAGAGTAGATATTGTGTTTGATGAGTTTTTGGTTGAAATATTATTATGTTCATGCATGTAAGAGTAGAGATCTTGCATAAAACCATAGGTTCATGTTCTTAAAATCCTTTTCATGCATTATAAGTGGTAGATCTAGCACTTAGACACTTATATTATGCTTGACATTCATGTTCACTTAAATATTTTGTATCTTCATGCATTAATGCTCATAAAGACTTCATCTTGTATATATAAATTGTAGTTAGTAGATCTTTATGTATATAAGACAAGGAGTTTAAAAAGGAAAGGTTTTTGTTAGAAATGTTCAAAAGAAAATTCGTATGACTTCAAAGCCCTATTTTAAAAAACCTTGTATCAACTTTGAAACTCATTGTTTTATGTGAAAAATGAAGGATATACGTAATAGGTATCATTAAGTCTTGATTTCTATAAGTTGAAATGAGTTTTGATGAGATTAATATGTAAAACAAGAAGTAGAAATCAAGATAGAAAATTTTGGAGTTAGTAGTCAACTTGTAAAATTCGTAACTTTGGATGATGCCTATGGAAACACCTATTATTCAAGCTCAAAATGAATGTTTTATGTATTAAATGAAGTCCTTAGGTAATAGGTATAGTAAAGTCTTAAATTTTAATGCATTACACAAGTTTTTCCCAAAGGAATCATTCAAAAAGTTGATTTCTAAAAATTCGGATTTTTGAGTAAATCCTATTTGAAATTATATTTGCAAAGTGTAAAATGCAAATTTTTATGTAGAAATAAAGGTCTTAGGTAGTAGATATGATGAAGACTCAATTCCAACTAAGATAACTAGAAATTCCTAAGGATGAATTCCAAAACACTAGTGTGATGTCAAAGTTAGAAAACTAGATTTTTAAAGGCAATTATGGTTGAAGTCTTGTGAATTAAGGAGTTCTAAAATTTTCTTTTATAAAAAATCATCAAGATCATGCATACATTAAACTCATCACATGTCATTCATGTTAGGAAATCATTCATACTTCATATATGCTTGAATTATCAACTAGATACATTTCAAACAAGTACAAAACTCTTTTTCGGAAATGGAAATAGTTACTGATCAGATCTGATCCCTTTGTCCCATGACCTAAATGTTTTCAAAACTTGGAAATAATATTAGAATTAGATAGATTTTCGAAGTAGATAGAAATCGATAGAAAATTTGCGAAATTCCGAGTTAAAATGACCAAGTTATGGCTGTTTTAAGTCGGGACTTCCGCAAATAGCGAGAATTATGATTTTGATCAGTTTTGATTTATAGATTGGATTAGTTAATTAATAAAGTACTTATTAGGGTATTCTTCCTTGATAGGTGATCCTGAAACCGATGAATCCTTACCGCCTAATTACTACTACTAAAAGACCGGCGTACCATGGCCGAGTGAGTATCACTTCCAATTTCAATTATTGCTTGTGATTGTAATGATAGTTGCACTAGTTACTTAGCAAAGATAAAATGAATATGCATGATGGGGTTGAATGGGAATTATATATGTCTGTTGTTGCTATGTGAAGTTGAATTTAAAGAATATCGAAGTCGGCTGATTAATCTTTGCTTGTATAAGTGAGCTAGGATTGACTACCTGTGAATATTGATTGGTCACCTAAAAGAATTGGTATAATTGATTATTCAGAATTGAAGATGAAATTGAACTCATTCATAACACGATGGGGATGGAGCATTAGCATTTGTTGGTTTTTTGTGATCCATAAAACGAATATAATAGTTGTTTAATTGTGATCCATAAAACGAATTATTGAGTTGGTTAATCGTGATCCATAAAACGAATATATGAGTCGGTTGACCGTGAGCATAAACGGCGTCGTACCGCAGGATTCGTTAATCTGCTAACCCGGGATAGAGGGCGCAAGTCCATCCACATATGATTTCCGGCTAGTCATATATTTGTTGAATTCACGTGTTTGGTGCATATCATTTGTCTGATTAATCACTTGTTTGAATGATGTGTTATAATTGTGATATGGAAGTTTTCACTTACTTAGCTAGTAGCTTACGCCCCTATAGTTTTTATTTGTTGCGGCACGAGTATATTTGGCTTAGACCAAGACAGGCTACAGCTCAGATACAGGAGCTAGGCGTTTCCTATAGAAGTTGTATTCAAATTGTTTAGACTTCGATAAGAAACCAAAGGACTCTTGATGACTGTAATGGACCTTTAAATACTCTTTTGCAGGGGAATGCCCCTTAGACTTTGTAACTTTTTGTTTATGTGTTTCGATTTATTATCTAATGCTATTGAATGCCGCATTAAACTTCTTAACTCCATTGAATAGAGTATTCTATTGTCATAAAGGGATGCCTTACATCTATACAAAACTCTCGAAAGACTTAGGTAGTAATTCAAGAGTCTTATATGGCATGTGGCGGACTGTTAAGTTTAGGATACCCCTATGGAGCGTGACAGACCCTGTTTTCCTCCCATATGTCAGATGGTACGCAAAAAAGTCTTCTTTTGTTCTTGAAGTTATCAGGAGTTCCAAACCAATCCAGTAAAGAAGACAACCTGATGCAGGATTCATTGAAGTCCTTCATAGAGTCAACTATTGGTCCCCTTTTCACCCCCAAAAAGTTTGAAATGATATGGGTCGGGCCGCGAGCAAGGTCTGGAACGTAAATTCCTTCTGAAGTGGGTGGAGCCTGAAGCAACCTAGCATATTCTTCAATGGTTGGGCTTTGGACATGCTGGCTTAAACGAAAAGCTACTTCTTCTGGCTCCCATAAGTGGGTAAGGGCCCGAAACATAGTAAAGGGAACCTAAACTCTTGGAAGGTAAAGAATTGGGCCAAGCCTATCTTTGATGAATGACTACTGCAATGCGCTGAAACTGACCATTCATTGATCCAATAGAAGCATAGGGTCTTTGAAAGCTTCTACACGGTGTTCTCTTATAAGGCGGGACCACAAACTAGTGCTGATATTGGTACTTGAGCTTGAAGACATCATTTCCTAGAGTAAATTGAAATTTACATTACATACAAATAGACTATACAAATATTTACAAAGGAAAGCGCCCTCCTCCTCCCTCCTTCCCTCATTTTTTTTTTTGGAAATGCAACTCCTTTTTTTCTTGTTGATTCACCATGAAAAAAAATGTAGTCACCATCCCATGATAATGAATGCAAGATTTGGTGGACTCTAAAGGTTCCCTAATTTTAACAAACCACAAGTCAACACTAAACTAGAGTGAGAGGTCATTTCGTGAACCAAAGGGTAGAAAGCCACACCCCTGGATCTTACTTGCGACCTCCCTGCCTAGGGTCCTAAGACGGTTTGGTTCTGACGTATCTAACACATGTTTCATGAAAATAAAATAAAATGCCTCAATTATTTACAGAAGTTCCTCTTTCTTTCTTTTTCCTTGCATCACTTAAAACATTAATACAACTATCTATAAATTAATAGCTATACAAGTAATATACAAAAATGAACATGAAAAGGATAAACTTTAAATTCAAAATTTTAAGTGGCTAGCCCTCTTTAAAAAATATGTTAGTCCCCAGTGGAGTCGCCAAGCTATCGAGCCTGGATTTTTCATTTCCTGGTCTTATTTCTCTTAATCCGATTTGTACCAAACCTTAACTCATTCAGTATAAACCCTCGACAATGAATTAAAAGAAATATATTTTTGAAAATATTTTGGAGTCGTTACCTAATCAAGATCAGGAAAATATATAAGTTAGAATCAATGGGTTGGTTAATTCTAACTTTACTACTAGCCTACGAAAAAAAAATGGATTTAAAAGCAAATTTTACAAACAAGAGATTTTGGATTCGAGGGTTATCCTATTAAAACCATATGGTTACCACTTAAAACTCATAAATTAAAATTTATCCTTTTAATGCTCAAAATAAGTAAATAAATAAATCAAATTTTGTGAATTTCTATATTTACAATTTTATTTACAAATTAATAAAAAAATCATTTAATATTTACAACTTAACTAATTAATTCAAAATTTACAAGATAATGAAATAAATATAATTTTTATAGATTTTTATGTCACCCCGGAGGTGCCTACATACTTGCTAATCGGGATAAACAAATATAGATCTTTTCAAAAAAATTTAATATGTTGGTATAATTTAGATTTTTAAATTCTTTTTATTTTAAGTCTATTAAATTTTCTCTCTTTTGAAACGAATTTTTATGTGAGATCCTAGTAATTACCTTTTTGTCACATTTTTTTTAGAAAATAGGTTTTTTATGTTTTAAATTTATATATATATATATAAATTATATTTCTATATCTTATACTACTTATAATATACTACTATTCAAACATAAATACATATATATATATATATGGAAAAGAAAACAGTACACAAACCCTATACTTATTTTATTATTTATTTTTTCTATTGTTTATTAACGATGATGACGATGATGATGATAAAATATTAACTTACTGGGTCGGGTCGGTCGGATCTGGAGTCGATTCGCCGGAGTTAACATCGAAGGAGGCTAAGGAGTTCAAAAACCACCAATTTGGGTGGTTCTAGATGGTCAAAATTGCTGGATTAGTCAATTAGGGAGTAGTGAATATTCTAGTAGAGGTGGTTTGCTTTGAAAATAGCCAAAATGGGCGGTTCGAAGCTTCCAAACACTGCGGTTGTCGGAGTTCCTCGTGGGTGTGGGGATTAAGCTTCAAAACTCAAATAAAAACTTCCAAAAGATAGATCAAGTACTTCTAAAGCTTCCTATTGCACTCAAATCACTCGAAAAACCCTCTAAACCTATTAATTCAAAAATTTCGAACTCGAACAAAAATTATCGATCTCAGATTCTAACTTCTTTAAGTGTTTTTTAGAGTTTTTGGTGATTGTCTATGATGGGAATGAAGAACTCGACCCTATTTATACTAATTAGAGGTCAAATTTTGTGGGAATTCGATCAAAATTCAAAGACCGCGTGCACATGTAAATTTGGGTTCTTAAACTTGACTACCATGTTTTTACAATTTTCAAGTGTGATTGGCCTTGGAATTGTGTTAAGTATAATAACCTGAGTTTAATTCATGCTCTTGGAAGTTTAATTCGTCAAAAAGAATTCGAATTTTAGGAATTGTTCCAGGTGTGAAACGAGTGTGTTCGTGTTTTTCAACTCGAATTAAAGTGTGAGAGCAACATTTTTGAAGTCAAACTTTGATTCTTACGTGTAGTATTCCAATCTACTTTAAGATCCCCTCATTAATTTTGCAAAAAACAATGGGAAATTGGTCAAAAATGGCATTTGCGCGTGAAAACTGAGTTTGCCTAATGAAGAAGACAACGTATGTGCTTCGCACGCGTGTCCCTCACGTGCCTATGTGAAAAGAATTTGCATTTTCCTTCCACGCGAATCAAACCGGGTCCTCTATGTGTGTGCGTATTCGTTTTACCAACAGACTATTTGGCTTGTGCTTCGATGTCTTTTACCCTCAAATTGTATTTAAGGCTTCTAAAAATTTAGGTTTAATTAGATAAATCTAATTCAACTAATTCCAAAATAAATTTATAATAAAAATTAGTATTATATCAAGCCCAAAAAGTATTTTACAAAATTATTATTATTTATTACTTTTTTTTTTCTCTTTTTTCTTTCTCATTTTTTCTCCTTTTTATTTCTTTTCTTTTTTTTTCTTCTTTCTATTTTTTTAAATTTTTCTATACTTTTTTTATAGTATTCATAACAATTTGCATGCTTAACATAATATTAATTTTCACTGTAAATTAAAGCCTCAAATGGGTAAAAATAGGTGTCTACAGTTTGTTTAAGGGTTTAGGGGATTCAAAATTTAAGAAAAGGGGTTCTAATTTAAAAAATAAGGAAGAGATTATGGATTTCAATTTGTAGAATTAAATAGATAAAACAATTAGACAATTTTAAAAGAGATATTTGCAATCTCAAATTGAATTTAACTATTTACTAATTGATTATGCCAAATTATGTAATTGTATTTCATAATTTACTTTACTTGATTTAACTAAACTACCTAAGTTAAATTTTTAGATTAGTTTCAAATTCTATTTCAAAATTAATCACCTATTATACTATTCAATTAAACTATTCCTAATTTAGTTAGGTGAAGGGTTTGGGTATTTAAAAAATAACAAAATAGAGCGCTATTTATAGTGTGTTAAACATGTATTATCCTTCACCCCCCCCCCCCCCCCCCCCCCCCCCTCCCGGCTTCCTCCTCGACCCATGTACATGGGTCATGTACACCTAGAAAAAATGCACAAATTCTCCATTCTTTAATCACACACCCGACGTACACGACTCATGTATACTGATCATGTACTCTTGGAACTAAATATTTTCCTCATTGTTTGCTTTAGAAATTGTATATTGGTTGTGTAATTCTCTAGTGTACTCCTAATATTGCAATTATAGCTCCAAAACTTCATCAAATCTTTGCTCTTTTCATTATAAATCATTCAAAAAGCTTAATTACTCCTTATTTACCCCTAAAATAAATAATTTATCCAATAAGCATCCTTTTCTTTAGAAGAGCAACTAAATAGTGAATAAAATATGATCAATAAAGCACCGTTATTAAGGGTCTTTGGACACTTATCAACTTCTTTCTCTTACTCTAACATTAATGCAGATATTCATATAAGATATATGCATATTTATGTTAAAAGTTTAAATTATAACAAAGAAAATAATGAAAAAAATAGTAATTAATTGATATTAATAAGGCCTCGAGTTTTTTAAGTAGTAATAAGTCTTAAAAAAGTCAATTGAATGAGTTTCAAGTGTTTTTGAGAAGGAAAAATAAAGTTTTTGAAAAATTGTGTTGTGCACAAGTTTCAACACAAGTTATGCACAAGGCTAACAAAAGTTCATTGTACATGACCTTCTACATAAGCTGTGTAGGGAGGTCGTACATAAGGCAAAAAGTGGGGAGAAAGTGCTTTTGGTGTGCACGACTTTCAAAACAAATTGTGTAAAGAGGTCATACAGAAAGCAAAAAGAGGATAGAGTGTAAGCGCCATTGTACGTGACCTTTTGCACAGGCCATATATGAAGTCATGCATGACTAAACATAGGGTTTTTCACGCATTCTTACAAAGTTCCAATCTTTTTTGTTCCTAACATTAAAAACACGATTAAGAATCCAACTCAACCCTACTTCAAAAACCCAAACATTTATTTTAACAAATGTTGCATGAAGATTAATCTTGAATGTAGAAATCATGTTACTTTTTTATAATTCCATTAACCCTTTACGTTCTTGTTTCTTAAATCTTTATCTATTAAAGATTCCTTAATAATTCTCTAAAGAATTTGTCAATAATTGTCTAAAGAATTTGTCGTGTCCTATCAAATCTTGATGTCAAAACCAAAGTGCCAAAACCCTATATCTAAATGTTTGTTTTGTTGAGAAAAGATAAGAAAAAGAAGGAATTTCACTTATCGTACTGTCTTGTTAAAATTTCTTTAAAAACTTTCAATGGTTGTAGAGGGAAAGAAAGGAACGTTTTGCAATGTATGTGAAAGAAAAGATAGGAGGAGAAGGCGGTTAATCTCTTATTTTATACGTTTTCCACTGTTAAGATTTTAAAAGATTTTGAGATAGGCAAATATACTCTTGTTTTAAAAAATGAAAATCACTAACTTACCCCCTTTAAAATTAGAATATAACTATTATTTCTTTTCTTGTTGTTTGGTTATTTTAATTATAAGATGAAGACACAAGCCAAATAATCATGTAAAGAGTGAAAAAGCTCCGTTTACCACTAAGACTCCAAATTAAATAAGACCTTCCATAAAGCATTTGCGAGTTAGTTTGTCTCTACCGCATTTACACAGTAGGAAAAATTCATATTGTCAGCAAGTCTCCTAAAAATGATGGCTTTTTCTAAGCTAAAAGATAAAAGAAGATAGATTCCCTAATGAATGCAACAATAGCAAGTGGGGTGAACTTCCTATTTAACATCAATGAAGCACTTCCTTAAGATTTACTTTCATGGTGCACATCTCAAAGGGAATCCGCATTCATAATATATCCATAAGTTTTTGTTATATTTTAATCTTTCTACCATGTTCATCATACACATTAAATCTAATTTGACCATCTTAACCTAGTAATCTTAAAAAGAACCTGTAAAATGTTATAACAACAAATGGCATAAAAATCTTGATGACTTATATCCTTAAACAATGCAGTATTAGACTAAGCAAATATATTAGATTTGAAAACTCACATTAAATTGGATTGACAAGGTGGGACCTAAACAATAAAGGAAGAGGATGGTGTTAACACAATCCAAAAATTAGAGTAGGTAGCATAAAAGCTCATTCTTCAATAGCTTTCAATGCATTGACAGTCTTAAAGTAGTGTAGTTAAGCGACGAAAGGAAAATGTCTTATATCTTCCTATGATGTGTAAACTTAAAACAAAATGGGAAAGTGCGTGCGTTTTCCACATACTAATCTCCATTACTGGTTTGATGTTCTCGAGTTTTATCGTTGTACTTTGAATATTTACTAATAAATGAAGTAGCTTTTTAGGGGAAAAATAGTGAAGAAAACAAAAAAAGAAAAACACGGAATCAATTTATTAAGTTTAAATAGAATCCCATATTGTAGCCACATCCAATATATTACAAAGTCTTGACATCACTATAATAATTTTAAGTTAATGGGCAAACCTTTTTGGACAATTTAATAAAAACCGCCATAAAAATCACTTTAGGGGTAGCACAAATTAGAAGGCACCAAGAGAAAGAAGGAACAAATTAGAAGGACGGAAGTGTTATTTGTTAAATAAAAGTTATCACTTTTTCTAATGAAAAAGAACTAAAACAAAAAATACAGTCTCTCTCTCTCTCTCTTTTCACATGTTCATTTGGCGGTATCAATCGTCAAAAGACAGCTTTAAATAAAATCACGTTCTAGAGCTATTTTTCTTTTGAACTAGGGTTGCTTTTTGTTTTCAAATAATAGACATAAACAAAGCATGATAATATTATATATATATATATATATGTACATATATATATATATATTACCATTATTAAATACATTTATAGCATAATATATTATATATCTGTATGTATACCATTACATATATTGCATGTATGTATATTATTATGTAATATATATGTGTAATTTAAATATATCACATGATTCTAATACGTTATTTATTTCTTTTCACGTTGTATATCGAAAAAATATATATGAAATGGTCATCCTTAAAAATTATTATAAAATATTGTGTATAATTAAAATATGTCATATTATATATTGTATATTATGTTTTATAATATTAAATGCATCTGGTTATACTATACATAGTGTGTATTATTATAATGTTATATACTAATTTTTTGAGTGTATGCATATAATACATCAAAAGGCTCGTGAAC
Organism: Combretum micranthum; assembly: GCA_024138025.1. Lineage (NCBI taxonomy): Eukaryota > Viridiplantae > Streptophyta > Magnoliopsida > Myrtales > Combretaceae > Combretum > Combretum micranthum. Next base: position 1,647,406 of record JAMXBD010000026.1, read on the forward strand.
TGTGAATAAATAATTAATTGTGATTAATTATACAGCTTAATTATGACAATATTGCATTTTTTTGTGATCACATCTCATTTTAAGTTATTTGAACCTACATTACAAATTTATAGCATATGTCATCCTAAGAAATATGTTATTGTAAAACATGTTGTTATATTGTAGGGTCTTGCAAGGCTAATTTGTTTATTAGTTATAAAGCTAAAAAATATTATAAAGTTATTGTACAATGCATCTCATAATTTATAAGAAGTATATACATAACAATGATATATATATATATAATCTATAGGTTATAAATACATTATCTATGTGTTAAATACATACTATGCATATAACATATCATATACATATCTGTATAGAGACTACATAGAGAAAAATTATAAAACAAATTGATTATATACATTACATATGTATAACTTATATAATACAGAGTACGTATAGAATATTAATTACATATGATGCATATCGTGTAGGCATACAGAATAGAATTATATATATGTCACATAATATATATAACAAATATTTATAAGATATATGTGTATATACATGACTTATAGTATATATTGCATTACTAAATGATACTAATTACATAGTTTAAGCTAATAACGTATTTTTCATTCTATAATTGATGATATGATCTTTTTTTTATAATAAAAACTTATAAAAATTCCATGTATCAACTTTATTTTTTAAATTAATAATTATTTTTCAAATAATATACATACATTCTCATATGGAATGCACTAAATAACCTTTGCTATAAGTGGAAAATCATCAATAGAAATCCAAGGGCCCACAACCAAAGAAGATATGGTTAGTGGTGTGTTGGGGTGGTCTGGTGCCAAACATTCCAATATTTAAGTCAGTAATGGGGTTGAAAGAGAATAAGCAAGTATATAAATAAAGCGTGTGAGTGATATCACATATATTTACTTTGTGGCCTCGGATTTTATTTATAGGTGATAATCATACTAGAATGGGGGCCTATAAAATATTCTCTATCCACATGCTGCATTCCTAAGCAAGGGAAATAAGGAAGTGGAGATCCCTTGTTGGTAGCTGACTTGGACCTAAAGTGATGGTGGTGATCATCTGAGGAAAGTGGTCGGTTAGATGGGAGCTATTTATTTAAAGCACCCTTATGAAGTTTAGAGTACATTGAGGGAGGTATGGTGAGTCTGGGAGCTATACTCATAAAAGGAAGAGCGCGAAGGAGGAGAATCCCGATTTAAGTCCTTATTAGACCATTAGGAGGAGATTTGACTATAAGCCCACCATCTGAGGTAGTCTAGGGTGTTTGATAGGTTTTGTAGACCCTGTTATTGGTCCATTTTGTTAGTGTTTGACCTATTAACCATGATTAGATAAAGCCTACTAACACATGTGAAAGTGGGCATTGATTTTCTAAGGAGAATGATGAAAGAGATTATATCCAAGCAGTGATTCGAAGAATGAAAGAAAAACTTGACAAATATCAAAGTAAATGTAATTTACTAATGGTTATAGCATCTGTTTAGAATCAAGATTTAAGATTTAGACTTGTATAATTTTGCTACTCTTTGATTTATTCAAACAAGGAAACAACAAATAATAATAAGAAAGTGCATGAGTCTTTAAAGGAAATGTTTGAGTTATACTCAAAGAATCTTGGAGAGCATACCTAAAGAAGTACTCAAGAACTTGAATCTTTAGAAGGTTTGTTATGTAATGGGGAGAACGATGGTTTTGAAATTTAAGTATAAAAATGCATGGCCAATTTGAGATGTATGTTCAAACTATTTAGCTAACAAAAAGTGAGGTGAACAATTTGCTTGGAAGAAAATGTTAACATCATTGATATGAATTGTCACATTGATGTATTGGATTATAGTTGAAATATATTGTTTTATAAAAAATGACTCAAGATATTTGTTGTTGGTCCACTTTCAACAGTGCCATTAAAGGCTACTTTTGGTACTCAAAGTTGTATTATTTATCCACATCATGCTTCATTGTCTCTAGACATTGTTTAAGTTTTAGTTTGTGGAGAAGATTAGATGCACAAACTTCATAACATAAAGAAAAGACCTAGAAAAGTAAGTGTCCACACATGTATTACTATTTTTATGATGGTTGATTCAAATTAGATAAGATACTTTTATTTTCTTATCCTTTAATTAAAATTGGGTAAACATCGACAGGTATAATATTTGATAGCAAGTTCATTTAAGGCATCAACATTTTGAGTAGCTAAAGAGATGTATCAATTTTATGGGTAAGTTTATTTAAGTTAGCAATGTTTTAAGTAGTTAAAAAAAAAGAATCAACTTTTCACAAAGTGAATTTAAAAAAGATATCCATTATTGTCCTTAATGGAAATTAAGAAATTTAATTCAAAATACCTTCAAAGCTAATACATTTTAATGTAATTTATCCAATTAAAGTTTGTATCTTTACTTATAGGAAGTATACACGGAAATTAATTTACAAGAGTATCTCAATAAAGGTATGAGTTTTCAATTTAAACATTAATTGACTCAAATTGGTTTAGATGTTGCTTTTTTAATATATAAACATTAACGAAAGAGTAATATATTTAGGGAATGCCCTTTTGCGCAAAGATGAAAGGTATTATGGGTTGGATAATTTGATTAAGTGATCTCTTTTCAGGTGAAGGGATGACTATAATAACCAAAAATAGTATAATTCAAATATAAAAATCATTAAGTAAATAATGTGAAGTTTTTGAAAATGAATTAAGAAAAATCATACCAAATTTTTCGCATTTTAGAATATTAAAATACAACAATCTAATTGTTGAATAAGAATTTGAATTGTTGACAATAAAATTTTACGATACAATTTTCCATAATTTTCACAAGCAATAAATGATAATAACTTAATAAAATAATGAGATAGTTCCCTTTCAACTTTAATAAGATAATGGTAATTTGGACAAATATGCAAAGAACAAAAATGAGACATCTTAATTTCAATCTTAATAAGATGATCACGTTAATGAAAATTATAAAACATAATTTCTCTAATGATTAAAAGAATATTAGCACTACATATTTTATATGCACACTATTATATATATTCAGATAAGAATGGAAAGTGAGTGTATAGCCTTCAATTGTTGAGCTTGTCATGTCGTGTTTATCTTTGTTATGTCATTATTTGTTGTCTTAGGTCTAGAGTCAAATCTAGTCAAGTGGTAAGTCGTTTATCATTTTTATTGAGTCTAAATCTTTTTCAAAAATCAAGTGAGTAGAGGTTGAAATCACGGAACTAATTCTTATTGTTTATATATGATATATTGCATAGAATATCAACTATGTAAAGTTAACAAAACTTTTAAATCCCAAAATATTTCATAAAAATGAAAACATCAAGGAATAACAAGTAAATGAGATAAAAGACTAAAACAATGTAATCAAGGTACCAAAAATTCATAAACTTAATAATATGAATGTTTAACAAAGAAATCAAAAGTTCTTTAAAGAATAAAAGTGACAACAAAACTTGAATTAGAACTTGATTTAGATTGAGCTTAGATAATCAAATTAAGCAAAGTAAAATGATTAATAAGATAAAATCAAATAGTTTGATATAATCGATTAATAAATAAATTAACTTGGATTTGAAGTTTTCAAATGACACCACATTTAGCCAATTTGGTTTAGCTAACCTTTTCAACCAATCAAATCCTTTTATCTTTTATAGTTTTCAAACCAAACCTCCTTTTTTTAATTTTAAATCTCTAAAATTTTGGAAAAGTTTAATTTCGATGTTTAGCGAATTTGCAAACTCCAAATTTTAGACTATCTCATAAATTTATTTATTCAATGTCTTACAATTAATAATTTAGACCTTTTCTTTTATTTATAAATGACCCAAAATTTTCAAGTTCAAACATTCAAATTTATGAAAGGTTCTACATTAGCTATTTTAACCTAAAATTCTGTTTTCTTAATCCTTGCAAATTTTAAGTTCAAATGCATATTTAAAAATAACAATTTTAAACTAAACTTAAACTAAATATCTAGTTTTTACAATCTAAATTCTCAATTAGATTTTCAATTCAAACTATTTATTTCTATGTTATAAATTCTAATATTATTTTCTAATTACTTTTGATATTTAAGAAAATCATTTGAAAGATTTAAACCAAACCACTTTACTTATAATTATCCTTAATTTATTTTTGTCTCTATCCTATTTAATCCTTTTTATTTCCTTATGGTTGCCATTTCCTTTCTCTTTTCTTTTACACTTGCTTCTTCCCCTCCTCTTCTCTTCATTTTCTTGCAAATTTCACCCAAAATCTCAAGTTCAAAAGAGATTAAGAGGAAAATGAAGATGTAAAACATGAAAGAAGATGGAGCTTATGAACATAGAAGTTTCAAAAGCTTAGGAAAAGTAGAATCAAAGAAGAATCAAGAGGTTTATGATGTCTAAAAGAGATAAGTTTTAGTTTTTCTTTGTTTTTGTTGTTGTTTATGTTTGTATATGTTAGTTTGATGCTTGTATATGTGGATGGATGAAGAAGATGATGAATAGTAGATATGGGGTTTGATGGAAGAGTTTGATAGTGTTTGATGTTGTTGATGAGTATAAAATTGTTAGAAACATGAAAACTAGCTTGTATGGTGTTTAGATGATATTTTGATAAACTAAAATGAGTTTAGAAGTATTGAAAGTTGTGAATATGAACTGTATAGGGTTTTTATGGTGTTTAAGTTAAAGTAGGATGTGTAAAAAGTGTTAAAAGAAGAAAGAAAATAGGAAAAGTCGCAAGGATCCATACATCTTGTCAAACAACCCATTTATAAGGTGTTTCACTTTCGATCATTTTTTTTCAAAGTCCTTGTGTCTAAACGACCTTGTTTGAGGGGGTGTATGGAGAAAACGGCTCATTTGAAGGGGTGTTTCACTTTTGGATCATTTTTAGATAAAATCTTTGGGTTGAAACAGCCCCATTTGGCTTCCCTTACATCGATATTATTTCGTATTTTAATCATAACTTTTTCATTTGGCCTCGGATTGAGATGATTCAAAATGCTATGAAAAGCTAAAAAAATATACAACTCTCATGTTTTAAGTTTTTGCAAATTCTAAAATTATCAAAGCTTAAATATTGATTGATTCTAACTACTACATATTCCAAATAATGTTAAAAACTTATGTTTGCTTGTTAAATGAGTTAGGTATAAAATGAACTTAGCTAATAAACCTAGGTTCAACTTGACTAAATTAACTTGAATGAATTAAAATGAATTAGGTTGACTAAGTTTAATTAACCTGGTGAAGATTAAGTCAACATCGACTTAAGTAACATGAATCTTAGATATAAAATGAACTTAGTTAATCAATTTAAGTTCAACTTAAATAAATAGACTTTAGCAAGCTAAAATGAATTAGATTGATTAATTTTAATCAAAATGACTTAATAATTGGATTAATTGATTAAGCTAAGTTAACCTAGACTTAACTAATAAATGAGTTAGATATGGTTCTAATGTAATAGACTTAATTTGACAAAAGGAGTATATTGTTTTAGATGCTTGATTGCTTAAAAATTGAGTACTTTTGAAGATGAATGTTTTGTTGATCTTTTTGTAATAAATGATTATAAACAAAGAGTAAAGAAATAGTTTAACAGACAATGGAGAACTTTTGTATCTTGGCAGGGTGATTGTCGTAGCCATGATAGGGTTCTTACTTAGTGTCGATCAAATAGGATCTTAAAATAATTTTAATTTCTTGAATGGATGTTTGTTTTGATATGTTCTTTGTATTGGCTCTAGCCAACCTTCTATTTCTGTTTAGTTTTCTTATATGAAGGTGACGATGATGATTTGATGTTAATGATGTTGTTGATGATAGTTGGATGTTGGTAGTGGGGATAAGTTGGGTTTTCCTAGAGGATTGTTAAGACCTAGCTTGGATGTTAGGTGGGTAATATTGGCTTCATCACCTTGTTTATGATTGTTAATTCAGTTGCACCTATATCAAGATAAAACATAATTGGCATGTGTGGGGATTGGGTAATGTGTTGTTTGATGGTTGTGTTGTTTGTTGAAATATAAGGGTGAAAGTGATAACATATTGCTTGTAATGTTGGATTGATGTTATTAATGAGCGTTTGTTAATCAATTAGTCACCTAATAAAAAGGACTTAATGCTATTTGACCATTTAATTAAATGAATATGCATTGCATGACACATATTACATTAGCAATGTATTATGTCACGTGCTAACATGTTGATTCTATGGTATCCTAAGCAAAGTCAGTGGATCTATTTCTCTAATTAGATACCATAGGATTGTCAATATCCTAGGAACTAATTGGGATCGAAGAATGTCGCATGTGTGGATATTGGTCGAGGAGTGTTAGTACTTAGGGAGTTTTTGAGGTTCTAAGGTGAAGGAGGTTATGTTGGCAATATATATGTATATACAAAATCATATTTAATTTTTCACATAAATGAGTTTCAAGATGAAGTTGATGGGGCCATGGCTTGAAGATGGAGAGTAGATCAACTAGACATGCCATAGACCGGCTACAAGGACTTAAGTTAAGAGATTCAAGGATTACTCATGGATTAATCCAAAAAGTCCAAGAGGAGGAGATCCATGTGCACACCACTAAGGATGAGCTCAAACTGATCAACATTTTCAAAGTTTTCTAGAAATAGATCGAGAAGACAAAGCGGAGGAGTAAATTTGTAATTTGGTGAAGCAAGCCTGTACCGGCCCTAAGTCGTCGGCTTTGCATAAGTACGCCACTGGTGTAAGTAATGAAGGCCGCCAACCTTATGTTAGTATTGAAAGTGAACAAAACCAAAAATTTAAGAGTCAATGACAACACTGGCAACTTTCCTTGTCTATGCTGCCAGCCTTCGAATTTAAGCCGCCAGCCTACTCCAGCATACATTGTTCCATAATGTGTTTTTCGTGTTTTTCTTTAAAAGCCACTTGGGTTGAATTTAAAGGCTGCCAGCTTATCTTGTTTCGACAACAACTTCGTTTTTTTTTTTTAACTTTTAGGTTTTCTTTTATCATGAGATATATACCTATTGACCCTCCACAAGTAACACAAGACCCACGCAGGTCCGATAGGGTACGAAATCAACCTGAGAGATATGGATTTCTCATAACAGATAGTCGTGATGTGTTGCTCATAGATGAAGATGAGCCTACTACCTATCAAGACGCCTTAATGGGTCCAAATTCCGAGAAATGGTTGGATGCCATGAAATCTGAATTGCAATCCATGCATGACAATCAAGTATGGACTTTAATTGATCCACCTGAAGGTACTAAGACCATTGGGTGTAAGTGGGTTTTCAAAAAGAAGACTGATATGGATGGCAAAGTGCATACCTTTAAAGCACGACTAGTGGCAAAGGGCTTTAAGCAAACTCATGGTATAGACTATGATGAAACCTTTTCACCAGTTGCTATGCTCAAATCCATCAGGATTCTCATTGCCATTGTTGCATATTATGATTATGAGATATTGCAGATGGATGTCAAAATAGCATTTCTTAATGGAAACCTACTTGAGGATGTGTATATGACACAACCTGAAGGTTTTGTTCATCTTGAAAATTTTGGAAAGGTTTGCAAGCTTCAAAGATCCATTTATGGATTAAAGCAAGGATCTCGGAGTTGGAATCTTCGTTTTGATGAAGCAGTCAAAGAGTTTGGATTCATTAAAAAAGAAGATGAACCTTGTGTTTACAAGAAAATTAGTGGGAGTACAATTGTCTTTCTAGTGCTATATGTAGATGACATATTGCTCATTGGAAACGACATTCCTACCTTGCAGAAGGTCAAGTCATGGTTAGGAAAGTGTTTCTCAATGAAAGACTTAGGTGAGGCTGCCTATATTTTAGGCATTAAGATCTATAGGGATAGATCTAGAAAAATCATTGGCCTAAATCAGAGTGCATATATAGACAAAGTACTGAATAGGTTCAGTATGCAAGATTCAAAAAGAGGATTCTTGCCAATGTCGCATGGTATAAATCTTAGAAAGACTCAATATCCTATGACAAAAGATGAGCGAGATCACATGAGTAAGATTCCTTATGCTTTAGCTATTGGATCAATCATGTATGCCATGTTGTGCACTCGACCAGATGTGTCATATGCATTGAGCATAACAGTAGATACCAATCAGATCCCAGTGAACCTCACTGGACAGCAGTCAAGAATATTCTTAAGTACTTAAGAAGAACTAAAGATGTATTCTTGATATATGGAGGATTGGAAGACGAGCTAGTTGTAAATGGTTACACAGATGCAAGTTTCAATGACAAGGATGATTTTAGATCGCAATCTAGATATATATTTTCCTTGAATGGAGGTGCAATAAGCTGGAAGAGTTCAAAGCAAAGCACTGTAGTAGATTCTACAACAAAAGCTGAATATATAGCAGCATCAGATGCAGCTAAGGAAGCAGTTTGGATCAAAAAGTTCATCACAGAACTAGGTGTTGTTCCTAGAATTGCGAATCCAGTAAACCTTTATTGTGACAATAATGGTGCTATTGCGCAAGCTAAGGAACCCAGATCACATCAACGATCAAAACACATACTCAGACGATATCATCTCATTCGAGAGATCATCGAGAGAGGAGATGTGAAAGTATGCAAAGTTTCAACTGATGACAATGTTGCTGATCCACTTACCAAGCCTCTTGCGCAAGCAAAGCATGATCATCATACTAGGTCAATGGGTATTAGATACATGTATTATTTAGCCTAGTGCAAGTGGAAGATTGTTAGTGATTGTGCCCTAGGCCAATTACTAGCTATTGTCATTTGATATTTATATATATATGTGAATAAATAGAGGCATTTCTTTTGTATTGTTTGCATATTTATTTTATTATAGAAATCCATGAATAATTTATTATTCTAAATGTTCCTAGATGCTCATTATTATGGGAATAATAATGAATTAAATCTAGTATGAGTTTTTATTTGGTAAACATGGGATGTCTATTTGTATAGTGATACAAATCAAACTCGTAGGCACATATTAGATGATTGTGTGCTGAACTCACCCACTATGAGATCACTACATGGGATATTGTCATAAGTGATTTTCATAATAATTAGGTCAGCGTATCCTTAGACCTGAAATCACCATAGGTTCCAACATCAAAAACGTTATATTTCAACTCAATCAAACGTTATCTTTAACCAGATAATTATAAATGTTAAGTTTGGGCATAATATATATCATGTAGAGGAAGTTGAGTGATTAAGATCGGATTTGTCCCTCTTGTTATGAGAGAGATATCTTTGGGCCTCTCGATAAGTGAGACTGAGAAATGTATGGCCATGCTCAAATGAATTGATAATGTGATCAATTTCATTTGTATTATCAGATCACTTGGAATCGAGATATCATGTGACAAAAGGATAATGACATAAATTATAGATCAGATGAAAATCGGATTACTGATATTCACCTAATTTGGGTAGACATAATGTCTTGCTAGAGACCAATGATGTCTTGTAGGTCTAGAAAGTGTTTATGACCTACTGCCAACATTAGGTGTACCTACAAGGTCACACACAAAAAGAACAAATGAAATATATTATGGGTTTATATCTAAACCTATAGGAATTATTATATTTATTATTCTTAAATAGTTTAAGAATAATAAATGATTATGACATATAATTAATATTTAATGAAATAATGTATTTTATTAAATATTAAATAAATATCTCATCATATTTATCTTGTAGGGTTTCCTTTAGGGTTTCCTACATGTCTATATATATAGATCCATAGACAGCCTTTTAGGTCAGACTCTTTGACGTCACATTAGACGGCAGATAAATTCTGCAAACCTGAAAGAGAGAAAAGAAGAAAAATAATTCTGACACTAATTGGATTCGTGTTCTTGAGTGCTAGCACATAATCGTTCGCGTGTGGATAACGTAGAGAGGATAGCGAGACTGTTGTTCCTACAAATCCGATCTGCTGATCGTTTTGAAAGCGTCAATATAAGGTATATTCAAGAAACCTCTTTTTGTTCAGATCTAATCAAGAAACATGGATACTGGTATAGGGTTTTCGTTTTTTTGCAGTGTTTTAATAAAATTTTCGAATTTTGTATCAATAAAACCCTACACAATTGTGACTTATCAATCGAATTTCCACCTTCGATATTGGTGTCTATGACTTATACCAAGGTTCTTGCTTCCTTATAAGTAACGAGTCGCGATCTCCATACAAACAAGAATGATCTTGGGATTGAATTCCAAACATATTGATATAGGGTTTCGTCATTAGTTTGGTATCAAAGCCTAAGTTTGTTTAAAGTTAGCCTATCCTTTTCTTTATAAAATATATTATGTCTTTAGGGTTTGGGAGTCTTTAATTCTTCTTCCCCATTAGATTCCTTATGTTTCTTTATTTGTGATATATATATATATATATATATATATAACTTTTAGGGTTCTTAGGAATCTTTAGACTTTTCCCTTTAGGGCTTCGTTGTGTTCTTTGTTATTGTTTGATCCATGATTTTTTCTTGATAGTTCATATTAGTTAATACAAAAAAGAAAATTCATGCAAAAAAAAAAAAAAACAAAAGAAAAGAAAGACATTCTTAAAAAAAAAAAAGGAAATTCGTAAAAAAAATCGTGAATTGATTCATATTGTCATTATTGCGAGTTGTTGGGCTTGATTCTAAATTGTCTATAAAAGGGTTCTAATTGTATTATTGTTCTATTCATATTTTGTTGATAAGTCTGGTTGAATTCTGGAAAGGATCTTAAATTGTTCGATTAGTTCTAAAAAAACTGATAGAGAAATTTAAAGAGGAATATCATTTTTTGTGTGCAAAACACGAGTGACTTTGAGTGGATCATCCTTTGAGTGGAAATATGTAAGGGAATGATTTGTGAGGATTTTTCTTTATTTTATTACTAATCTTGTTTTTTGCAATAAAATGTCAAACAAAGGTACTTCTAGAAGTGTAATGGGAGGGTTTGATCTGAAGTTAGTTTTAGATACCTTGATGATAGAGATGAAACGAATGTTTAGAGAGGAGATGGAACAACTCCATGAGAAAGTAGAATAAAGTATTGAGCAATCAAGAAGTGTTCCTCCATGACGCTGGAGAGAGAGGTATCTTAGGAGAGGAGTGAGGTAGAAGAAGAAGAATATGAAGGGTTTGGTTTTGAAGAAGAGTTTAATAAGAGATTTGTTGATAGTAATAGAATATATGAAGGTAGATTTAGAGGAGTTAGGAATCAGAAGGATAATTATTTAGGTAGTATAAAGATGAAGATTCCATCTTTCTAAGGAAAGAATGATCCCGATGTATATCTGGACTGGGAGAAAAGGGTGGAGTTGGTCTTTGATTATCCTAACTATTCTGAAGCTAAGAAAGTAAAACTTACTGCCATTGAATTCTTTGATTATGCCATAGTTTAGCGGGATCAGTTAGTATTGAATAGGAGGTTCACATGGCAATAAAAATTGAGAACCAACTCAAGAGGAAGGGTAGTAGTGCTTCAGGTTTTGCATATTGTTCGAGTTCATCTACTTGGAAATCGAATCAATAGAAAAAAGGAGAGAAACAGCTCATCACTGAGCTAAAATCTGAGCAAAAACATGAAGTGGCCACCTATGAAAGTCAAGGTAAATCTGATTCTTCTATTTCTAGAAATTAAGATATAAAATGTTTTTAATGCCAAGGCAATGGGTCATAGTGCTAGTCAGTGTCCTAACAAGCACGTCATGATCTTGCGCGATGATGGTGAGTATAAGACTGAAGAGGATAGTAAGGATGAAGAGATGAAACCATTGGAGGATGTTAGTGATGAAGAACCCGCTGAGGGTAGATTAGTTTTCATGCCCCAAAGGGTACCATAAACGTAACAGTCCGCCACATTTGATATTAAAGTTTAAGTATGACAACCTTAATCATTCCTAAAAAGTTTATATATTAAATGTAAGGCGTGCTCTTACAATTTTAGTGGACTATACTTTGAAATATAAAGCTGAAGAGATATAGTAACAATTAAGAAATCGAAATCATAATATTAATTCATAAATATAAAATCTTATAAGGATCTTGGGGGCATTCCGCCACCAATAGTACAATAACAAAGCTATATTGTATACAAGAAGTTTTCCCTGTAAGTCTACACCTACGCTGGTGTTAGACTTCATCCATAAACTTCTTAACCAAAAAGAGGGTACCTGGGTACACGGCTTAAGTAGCTTTAGCCCAAGGTAGGGATACTACAACAAATAGCTATAAGAGTATAAGCTACTAGCTTAGTGAGAATTATTTCCACGGATAAGTATACTTGAATAACAATAATCAAACAAGTTATTTAATCAACCAAGTGAAATGCAACAACCACATAAGCATATAAGACATATGATTTTTCGGTAATCATATGTTGAATGGATTTACAACCTCTATTTGGGGTTAGAGGCGGCAATTTATATGCTTATAACAAACATCTCGAAGCTCTAATTTAATGTGCTTCTGACCAAACGTCCCGAAGCTTTAGTTAATGTGCTTCTAACCAAACGTCCTGAAGGTTTAATTAAGATCCAACGATCGTACCACTACCCCTTTCCCCCACAAGCGTAGTGATCCCATGCAATGTGACTCACAAGTTATATGCATGATTTTAGTTTAATTAAAGGCTCATAGCATAATTATTAATAATTTAAGGTGACCATAGGATTTCAGAAAAATCAATTTCTAAACTAAATCAAGCATTGATTATAATCAATTCTCATCTTGATATTCTTATCATTCATTCAAACAATATTACATTCATTCCATTCAACCTTTTCCTTAAATCTAGTGCTTCTAAGCTACAAGCACAATCAAGTAAGATAAGTTATGGAAATAAAACTCATTTGCTATAGGTTCATCGGTCTTTAGTTAAAGTAGTTTTCTGGATATGGGAGATCCTTTTCACAATCACCTAAACAAGAAAATACCCACAATGAGTATTTCTTGGTAGTTCTATTGGAATTTGACAAAATTATGTCATTAAGTTAGTCAAAATTCGTATGGAAGACAATTCCAACTTAAAATGGTCATAATTTGCTCATTTTAACTTGAAATTATGCATATTATATACCATTTTCTACCTATTCAAAAAGATATATCCATTTCTAAGGTTATTTCTATTAAATAAGGTCTTTTAGGTAAAAAAAAAAAACATGGGTGACTAGATTCACTACGAAAATCCCAGCCCAAAAACAATCATTTCAAACCTCAATCATTCAAAAATCCTTTGCTAATTACTTAGTTATCAATATAGATTAAAAAAAAACCCTTTTTATACATATACAAACTCATATCTCATGCATGATTCAAGTTTTGTTGTCCAAACTATGACTTTATGAAAAACAATGTCTTTTATAAGTGTGAAAAATCAAAAGTTAAAAATTCTCCTTTTATAAATCCTTGAGATGAAACCATAACTTTTTAGTTTATTTAAAATGATTATCTTTATGTTTTATTTAGTAGTTTCTTTAGTGGTTTTCATAAAAATAAACTTTTAAATTTTTCTTTAGAAAAATCTCTCACTAGTGTTGTTTGCACTATATTTTCTCAAGTATTGTTTTGGTAATTATTTTGATGTTCTAACTTGACACAAAGCTTGTTTATTTCTTTGTTAGGGAGTTTCTTTTAAATTTAATTTTTAATAAAAATGTTTATAACAAAAAACTATCAACTTTAAAAATGAATTTAGCAAAAACAAGCCTTCTTGTGGTTTTTGAAAAGACTTTTTCAAATAGAATAGTTTTGCTAAATCATGGTAAGTTCTCATTGATTTTTGGGAAAGTAAAGTTTGTTGAAACAAAATCTTAAGCTTCATTTGGAAATTCTTATAACATGAATTTATTTCGAAAAATTTTAGTTTCTAGTTTGTGTTTTAGACAACAATCATGAGTATGATGATATTTACAAGAAGAAGAAAAATAGAAATTAAACAAAATAACAAGCAACATAATATAAGTTCAAGTATTAGGTCTTAGCTTCATCAAGGCTCCTAGGACAAATAATAAATTCCGTCTTGAAATAAAAAAAGAAAAGAAAAGAAAGAAAAGTTGTTTTGAGTTGATGAGGATAAATTAAGACTAGAAAGACTAGTCTTAAAATATGAAAGTAAATAAATTACAATGACAAGTGAGCTTATATGCTCTAAAAGATATATATATATATATATATAGCTACATAGATATATTTACTTAGATATAAATATGGAAGCATAACAACAACAATAATATGAACAAAATAACAACATAAAAGAATATGGATTCGTGAACATGAACAAGAATAAGAACAAGAACAAGAACAAAATATAAACATATAGCTGCTTCCATAACATATAGTTTAAAAAACACACTTTATGATCATATTAAATTACATGACATAGTAGTAAAAATATGAAAAAAATTTACGTAAAGATAAGATGAGAGTAGTATGTATAGATGGGTTTTATGTATGAAGAAAAAGAGAGCTTGGGAGTGTTTTGGAAGAGTAATGGGAAATTATTTGGGAGAAGAATTTGAGAGAGTTTTTGGTAGTAAACTTGTAGGTAGTGGATGTGTGAATAAAATGAAAGAGGAATGGGATATTTATAGAAAAATGAGGAGAGGATTTTGAGTGATTTAATTAAAAACAATTGAGATAAAATAGAGAAAGAGAGGGGTAGGGAGTCGACCAAGAGGGAAAAGAGAGGGAGACATTTTATTATTATTTTTTTTGTAATTTTGTGTATTAAAGGTAATAATGTGTAAGATATATGTGATAAAATGTATTAAAAATGAAAAAAGTAGTGGTATAGTATGGTAGTGTGTAAAGTGAATAGTGAAAAAGAAGAGATAGTATGAATAGTGTAGAGTTGTACAATAAATAGTGTACAAGACATAAATATACTGGTAGTAAGGAAAATACGTGTAAAAGTGCGATATTTGATATTTTTAGTTACCGAAAAATTATAAAACTGATATTTTTGAAAATCTTTTATTTTTACGAGTCTAATAGTGTCAACGAAATATTTTTAATATTCCGAAACCCAAAACACTTTTTTCAAAACTAGTATCCGTTTGGGTTCGAGATGGATCAAATTTTAACTAATTTGATATTTTTAAACATCTTTATATAATTACGAACTATTCTACACACTTAACTTACATCTACCCTACACAAATAAGGAGCGCAGGATTACCGAACTTAAACTGCTAGGTTCTACAAGGGTTTTGTTGATCGTAGGGTTTCCTATTGACTTCTAATTTTGGGTTAGAGATAACATAAAACTTGGGAGTTTACATTAGTGGTAGTTGTGAAACATGCCTTGAATGTGCAAGTAAAAGAGGAAGCTAAAGTGTAAAGAGAATATTTTTCATAATAGGTGCTACACTGATGACAATATTTGTAGTTTGATTATTGATAGGGGTAGTTGCACAAATGCTGTCAGCACATTCATTATGGACAAATTAGGGCTCAAGACCACTAAACACCTTAATCCATAAAAGTTGTAGTAGTTGAATGATAGTGGTGAGACCAAAATGAACAAACAAGCTAACATTTCTTTTCGCATTGAGAGGTATGAGGACGTAATGTTGTGTGATGTCGTACTAATGTAGGCTGTCACATGTTGTTAGGAAAGCCATGGCAATTTGACAGGAAGGTGATTCATGATGGCTTTCTAAACAAGTATTCACTTGTTCACAATGGCAAGAGCTACAATCTTAAACCCTTAACCCCTAAGGAAATTTATGAAAATCAGTTGCAACTATAGCAATCTTTTGGGAAACACAAGGAGAGTGGAAAATAGAGAGAGAGTGTGAGAGAGTAAAAGAAAAGTAGACTAAAAAAGAGAGGAAGGCCGGAAAGAGTGAGAGTGGCGAAGACGAAAGGGGTTCGACTTTAGTGATGAGAGAAAAGAAGAGTGCAACCTTCCAAAAGAAGAGTTGTGTGGCAATAATGAGTATGGTGAGGAGCATTAGTGATGAAGTAGTCTGTGCTGTTGATGATTTACAAAGAAACATGTTTAAACACTAATGATTTTCCTAATTCTTTGCTTAGTGTTGTTATCTCTCTTTTACAGGAATTTGAGGATGTCTTTCCTAAGGAAATCCTAAAAGATTACCTTCAATTCAAGGGATTGAACATTAGATTGATTTTGTACTCGAAGCCAGCATTCCAAATAGACCAGCTTATAGGAGTAACACTGAGGAGGCTAAGGAATTTCAAAAGCAGGTTCATGAACTGATGGAAAAGGGGTACGTGAGGGAAAGCATGAGCCCATGCGCTATTCCAGTGATTTTGGTTCCTAAGAAGGATAGGTCTTGGAGAATGTGTGTTGACTGTCAAGCTATCAACAACATAACGATAAAATATCGTCACCCCATTCCTTACTTAGTTGATATGTTAGATGAATTGCAAGGATCTTATGTATTTTCAAAAATTGATTTAAAAAGTACGTATCATCGGATTAAGATGAAAATAGGAGATGAATGGAAAACCGCATTTAAACCAAAATATGGTTTATATGAGTGGTTGGTCATGCCTTTTGGATTAACCACTGCACGTGACACTTTCATGAGGTTAATGAACCACGTTTTGTGTACTTTCATTAGAAAATTTGTGGTTATCTATTTTGATGATATCCTAATTTATAGCATTAACTTGGATGATCATTTAAAACACTTGAGATTTGTTTTAGATGTACTTCAAAATGAGAGATTATTTGCTAACCTTAAGAAGTGCACCTTTTGCACGGATAGGCTTGTATTTCTTGGTTTTGTTGTCAATACACAGGGAGTACAGGTGGATGATAATAAAGTTCGTGCAATCCAATAGTGGCCTAGTCCAACAAGTGTAAGTCATGTTAGGAGCTTTCATAGGCTTGCTAGCTTCTATAGGAGATTTGTGAAGGACTTCAGTAGTATTGTAACCACTCATTGAAGTCATTAAGAAGAATGTTGGGTTTAAGTGAGAGAGGAACAAGAAAAAAACATTTCAATTAATTAAGGAAAGCTAACACATGCTCCTTTACTTGCTTTACCGATATTTTTTAAGACTTTTGAAATCGAATGTGATCCCTCAGGTTTGGGAATTGGAGCTATTCTTATGCAAGAAGGACAACCCATTGCATATTTGCATATTTCAGTGAAAAGCTTAGTGGGGCAACCTGAGATACTCTACTTATGTTAAGGAGTTGTATGCACTGGTTAGGGCCTTGGAAACGTGGTAGATTACCTATAGCCTAAGGAATTTGTGATTCATACAGATCATGAGTCATTGAAGCATCTGAAGTGCCAACAAAAATTGAATAGGAGGCATGCACGTTGGATGGAGTATATAGAGACATTTCCTTATGTATCCGCTACAAGTAAGGTAAGGAAAACATTGTTGTCGATATGCCTTCTCGTAGATATGTTTTAATTTCAACACTTGATACTAAGCTGCTTGGTTTTGAACATATTAAGAATTTATGTCCTTTAGACCAAGATTTTGCTGAAAAATATGCATGTTGTGAAAAGACGGCCCATGAAAAGTTCTTTAGGCATGATGGATATCTGTTTAGAGAAAATAAATTATTATTACCAATTGTTCTATCAGGAAGTTCTTGGTGAAAGAGTCTCATATTGGTGGCTTAATGGGATACTTTGGGTAGCAAAGACTTTGAGCATTTTGTAGGAACATTTTTATTGGCCCCAAATGAAGCGGGATGTTGAGAAGTCTGTGAGAAGCGTATCACTTGTAACAAGTTAAATCTAAGTACAATCTCATGGTTTATAACACACGTTACCTATTCCTAGTGAACCCTGGGTAGATATTTCTATGGATTTTATATTAGGTTTACCTAAAAGTAATGATAGGGATTCTATTTTTGTGGTCGTAGATATATTTTCAAAAATGGTACATTTTATTACATGTCACAAAATTGATGATGCTTCTCATTTGCAAATATGTTCTTTAAGGAGATTGCAAGACTTCATGGTATGCCTAGAATAATTATATCTGATAGGGATGCTAAATTCTTGAGTTATCTCTAGAAGACCTTGTGGTGTAAGTTAGGAACTAAGTTATTGTTTTCTACAACTTGTCATCCATAGTTTGATGATTAAATTGAAGTAGTAAATATGATTTTATCTACTTTGTCAAAGGCTATCATTAAAAAGAATATTAAAACATGGGAAGAATGTTTATCACATGTTGAGTTTACTTATAACTATACTACAAATTCTGCTACTAAATATTCATCATTTGAGATTGTGCATGGTTTTAATCCGTTAACTCCTTTGGATTTGTCACCTTTACCTTTGTCTGAGTTTGTTAATTTAGATGGTAAAAGGAAAGGGGAATTTGTCAAGTAGATTCTTGAGAAGGCCAGACTTAATATTGAGAATATGCCAAACAAGCCAACAAAGGGCGTCGTCAAATGGTCTTTGAACCCAAAGAATGGGTTTGGTTACATATGAGCAAAGAAAGATTTCCTGAGCAAAGATGTTCCAAGTTGCTTCCAAGAGGCGATGGTGCTTTCCAAGTCATCGAGCACATCAATGATAATGCTTACAAGCTAGACTTACCTAGTGAGTATAATGTAAGCACTACTTTTAATGTTACTAATCTTAACCCGTTTGATGCAGGTGATGATTTGAGGATAAATCCTTCTCAATAGGAAGAGAATGATGGGGGGATGGCTAGAAAATGGAGAGTAGATCCACTAGAGATACCATTTGGCTACAAGGACTCGGGCTAAGAGATTTAAGAATGCACTCAATGGATTAATCCAAGAAGTCCAAGAGGAGGAGATCCATATGCACACCACCAAGGATGAGCTCAAACTGATCAATGTTCTCAAAGTTAGCTCGAAAATGGATCAAGAAGATAAAGCGGAGGAGCAGATTTGTAATTTGGTGAAGCATGCCTGTATGCCGGCCCTAAGCCATCGGCTTTGCATAAGTATGCCATCAGTGTAAGTAATGAAGGCTGGCAATGTTGAAAGTGAATAGAATCGAAAATTTAAGAGCCGATGACAATGTCGACAACTTTCTTTGTCTACGTCGCCGGCCTTTGAAGTTAAGCCGCTAGCCTACTGCTAGCATACATTGTTCCAGAACGTGTTTTTTGTATTCAGGGTTAAAGGTCGTAGGCTTATCTCGTTTCAATGGCAACTTTGTTTTTTAAGACTTTTAGGTTTTCTTTTGTCATGAGATATATATATATATATATATATTTGCTTTTTAATTGAACATATAACTTTGAATACAAAATTAAGAGATTTCTCTTTAGTTCTTAAGTGAACTTTTCTTGAACTTATCAGATCTATTATGTGGCATTCAATTGTGACTTATCAATCGAATTCCACCTTCGCTTTAGCGTCTATGACTTATATCAAGGTTCTTGCTTCCTTATAAGCGATGGGTCGTGGTCTCCATACGAACAAGAACGATCATAGGACTGAATTCCAAACATATTGATATAGGGGTTTCATCATAGGTTAACATAGTTCATATCAGAACTCATTCCTCCTTAGCTCTTTCTAAGGAGAAATTAAAGGCTATATTCGATAAAACGAGTTTAAAAGGAAATCCTCTTCCTTAGCTATGTCTAAGAAGAAGTTAGAGGTTATTTTTAATAAAATATATTTCAAATGAATCCTCCCTCCTTAGTTACTGCGAAGGGAAGTTTGAGGTTATGTTTTAGTATATATATGAATTTCAAAGTGAAATAGCTGAAGCTATGAGTTATGAAAATATGATGCTAAGTGTAATAGGTTGAAAAGATAAGTTGAGTGCTGTAAGTTGAGAAACATTCCCTTCCTTGGTTTTTATTTCTCCTGCCCTAAATGATCGAAATCATTCTTCAACCCTTAAGAGAAGGTGTAAATCTCCATGGATTTGAATATCGTCATCCAAACTATGCATATCATATGGTTGAGTGTCGCATTGCATATATTTGCTAATAACAATTGTTGGCATTTGTTTATCGTGTGGTTTGGTCATTATTATTCACTAAACTATGGTTGAGCTCACACCTCTACAATTTTTGTGTAGGAATAGATCAACGTTGGGATAGGTTAAGATTGTATGAAGAGAAAGCTCACCTTTAGTGAAGCCTTTGAAGAGAAAAAAAAGGAGCTTAGAATAGAATTCTTATGTTTTGTATTTAAGCTAGAAGTTTTTATAATGTATGTGATAAGCTTAATATATTAGTAAGGTTAGGTAATAGTTTAAGGCTTTGTAATATGTATATGATCTATTCTCTTTTATTGTTTGGTGGGGAATACCGATTCTCTGCGGTTCTAAAGGACCATGAGAATCTGTATTTCCTTAGCTATATAAATGTTTTTATGAAATTAAAAGTTGTTTAGTAAACATTAAGTAGAGATTTGCAAAACTTTAACTTGTAAAACTATTGTATATCTTGGATGGATATTTGATATGATTACTTCAAGTTTTCCATCTAAGCCCCCTTTTGGAGTGTGAGAATGACATCTACAATTTACATGTACTTTGAAGATGATTCTAGAGTGATTAAACCCATAACTTGATCCCAATGTCTTTTTTTTTTTTTCCTTCTTTTGCTTTTATTTGTACAAGTTCCAGGCCTTGTAATATATTGTGCTCAAGCATTACTGATTTTTTATAGATGCGACCTCTTATCATTATCTCTTAAAATAGTGCTTGAATTCTTAAATTTTTAAAATTAAATTCATTGAAAAAAAGGATAAAAATGTGAGTTTTAGATTAATTTCGAACCATAAGCAAATTTGAGATCAAGCTCATGGCTCATTAAGCTAAAAAAGTATGAGTTCAAGCTAGTTAAACTAAACAAATTTCGAGTTGAGCTTACAAGCCGAATTCGGGCTTACGAATCCTAAGTAAGTTTGTGATCAAACCTATACTTTTTAAGCTTGGTAAAAGTTTGGTTCGTGAATTTTTTAAATGCAACCCTAATTGTTATGGATTGATATCTTTTAATATATAAAAATAAAGGGAAAAGAAAAAAGAAAAAGAAGAAAGAAAACACACATACAATTGCCTTTAGAATTTCTTAATCGAGCTAGCTCTTCAAGGCCAATTATTCACATGGCTTTAATGTCCAAAGCTAAAGTAAACCTTCGAGTCTGTTTGGCTAGTGCCTCTTGGCAGACAGTTTTTAAATTTTTTTTTTTAGTAAACTGTTTATTAAAAAATAGATACAGATACAAAAAAAGTTGATAATTTTTTCATAAAAAATCTAATAGATTAAATATAGATAATATATATATATAAATTGAATATATTTATATATATCATTTTGACACAAATACAAATATGAATAAAAAATAAACCATCCAAATAAAATTACATCTTATTGGGCGGGCTATGTGCTTTGGATGCAATGCCAGTTTTTATTGGCTACACCCACGGACCCAGATAATTATTTTTATCAATTATTATACAACGCACCAGCTAGGTATCCAGACTCAGAATAGCTGGCTTTGCCTCTTTCCGTCATTTTTCCTAAACAATCCAATCGACTCGACCCCCAGTCCCATTTTCCACTCCTAAACTTAACTACCACCATATCCATTTGTCCCTGCCCAAAATCCTAAACCAAAAAGATCCAAACACTGTTTTTATCCCACGCTGGCTTCTGGAAATGGTGTGAATCTGACCGTCCGATGTGGATATGCATTGATCTGGACCATCTGTTCTAGCGCGTGGTATGCACAGTTAGATCCTTTCTGCGCCAAACGTTGAATGTGTATAGCTGTAGTTTTTTTTTTTTTTTGAAATGGTGGTTTGGGCCCACCGTAGAAAAATCCATTAAGAGTAGGCTTTCGTATCTTCCCGCGTTGCACGATCTATGTTTCCGCGTTCGTATTCTAACCGGACAACGACGCCATTTTCTAAGGTGTGTTTGTTTGTTTGCCTTTTTTTTTTTTGGTATTTTTTTAGTTTTCTAATAAATGGTCTATTAAAAAATAGATAAAAATTTAAAATATATATTTTTATTTGTAAAATATCAAAAAATTAAATATAGATATAAATAAGACAATCCAAACAGAATCCATCGAAAAGATTTACTCCAAATTATGTTGACAAACACTTGAACTTCGAAAAAATTTAAAAGGAATCATTTAGAAATATCATATAAAATTTAAGTGCTTTGCTAATTTTACCCTTATTAATATATATTAATATTTTTAGTTTTTTACTGTCTCTTTGATATTGTTTACCCAATTTGCTGATAAAAAAAATAATAATCTATTATTAAATTTATACTACTTTTCTATACGACTCTCTAGTAGTAGCAAACTGTCTATTTTATGTTAACAAACAAAGAAAATTGTTTTGGTGTAATAATAAAAGTAGTTAAATGGCAAATATATATATATATATATATAATAAAAGTAGTTCTAAAAGATTTAATTGTTGCAAAATTTATATATCAAATTAATTTTTTATAAAGTTTTAAGTATTAAATTTGATATTATCTCCACTAAATAAAAGTAGTTAAATGGAAAAAACAAAATAATTAAAGTAATTCTAAAAGATTTAATTGCTTCAAAATTCATATATCCAGTTAAATTTTTATAAAAATTTCAAATATTAAATTTGATATTATCTCCCCATAATACAAGAAATGCATCCCTTTCTACTCAAGGTCGAGCCGTGCTTCTTCTGGCTTCGTGTCACTGGCTAATAGTATTAGTTGCCTTTTCTTGCAAGTTAATTGTTATGTAATTGCCTAGTCGTCTTGATTGGACGGTCCATGATCCTAAGTCTAAGACATGCTCCTCCGAAATCCGAATGAATGGTCCTTTAAAACTATAATATCGTACTCAGAGCAGCACAACCATCTAAGGTAAGATTAAAAAAAAAAAAAAAAAAAAAGAGGGGAGACCATCTAAGATGAGATGATAGCTGGAAGAGATCTCCCCTTTTAATTCTACAATTGATATACAAAAATGAATTGGAATGGAAGGCATGATTTGAGTTTTTATTTTTATTTTAAATGTTTGAAAGCGTTTTTCAAAAGTTGATACCGACTCAAAGGTGGAATCGTGATTTCATTTCATCTATATATATGATTATCTTTTTAATTACATTTTTGTCTTACATATATTTATTATCTATATTTGATATGAAGGGTTTTTTTTTACAAATATTACTAAATAATCATTCTATTTCATTTCATTCCGTGAATATATCCAAAAATAAAAATAGATTTGTCATTCATTTGTTCAGCTCATTCCATTCAATTCCTATGATTTCAATTCATTATATTCCAGACGATTCCAATGGCATATTGCACTTTAATATTGCCCCTGCGAAACTTGTTTTTAAGAAAGAACAAAGAAAATAATTTTGATGTTGGTAGAGCAAAATATAAGTAAAATTTACGTATGTAACAGTTTTTATAAAACATATATAGATCAAAATATCATTTGATCTTTATTTATCGACACTAAGTATATTAATCCTGATAAATATTAGTTTCCCTGTCGCTTCTTATATGTCAGTCAATAAGACTTTTTATATATAAGATGACAGAAAAATCCTTCTAGTTTTAACTTTTTAAATGAAAATACTGATCTCAGCCTATTTGGCAGTGCATACGAAGGTAAAATATGGTTTGCTTTCTTCGATGAGTTCTTTTTTTTCCTCAAAATAAATTTAATTTTGAAATTAATTACTAAAATATAACATAATAAAACTTAATTATAAAATAAATTACTAAACTTGCATTTAATAGATGCATTTTCTAATTTTAAAATGTTTAGCATGTCTTAGATACGAGTCATTATTGGAACTTTTTTTTTTTCTAGCCAAAGAGTCATCATTGGGACTTGCAAGTTCTAAATACAAGTTATTACAATTTTTTTTTACGCGATAATTAATTAGCCATAAATCCTATTTTAATAATTATTCTTTTGTAGGAGGTTTATACTAATCTTTCACCCTTAATGTGAAACTAAATACATTATGATCAGCAAATCCAGTCGCCTTTCATTGCTTTGACTTGATGTAGATTTGGGCTTGTTATCTTTTACTTTGTGCTTTTACTTCTATTAGAATTGTTTTTTATTTGAAAACCAATAAGGGATATTTTAGAAATACTAATTAAAAGCTCAACGGAAAGATCTTTGTCCGCCTTTATTCTTTTAATGAAAATATTTAATAATAAACCTTTGAATTTGTTTTGTCTTTTTGTAATTTCTTTAAATAATTTGAAAATGATCTAATCGACTAGATGGTATTATTTTAGGGGTGTACAAAAAAACCGATGAAACCGAGAAACCGAACCGAAACCGTAAAACCGATCCGAAAAATATGGTTAACCGGTCCATTGGTTTCGGATTAGGATTACGGTTTTTATTTTTTTCGGTTTTCGGTTTCGGTTTCGGTTTGTAACCACAAAAAACCGATGGTTAACGGTTAACCGTTTCAGTATTTATAAATATATTATATCTATAATTTACATATACAAATAAATTTTTTTTATATATATACATATGATTTTCATATACATATAATTTACCTATGTTAATATTCCTTGAATTTCGATTAAAATACTATTGTCCTATGATTAATGGAGTTAATTTGGTAATTGATTTAGTTTGATTTTATTGAAAACGATACATTCAAAGGTTCATTTTTCTCCTTTTTCTTAATTTTATTTTCTTTTTTTTTAGCTCTAGTAATATATATAATAGTTTAAAGAAAAACTTTATGATAAAGACTAAAAAAAGGTTTTTTGAAATTATCAATTTGATTTGTTGAAACCATTACGTTAAATGGTTAAAAATCGAAAACCGAATAAATTAACCGAATAAAACGGTTAACAGTTAATGCGGTTAACCGTTTATAATGAACTGGTTAAGGATTGGGATATTTAAAAACCGATAATTACGGTTAGATTCAAAAAATAAGGCCACGAACCGGTTAACCGGTCTATGAACACTCTTATATTATTTTAAGCTTCAAAATCAAAACCAATTGCACTAATCAGGATGGCGACGGGGACATGCCTATTTGGAGATGTCTTCTAAGAGACAGCTAAATGTGGCAACATCAGAAATCTTCTAGGAGATTGTGCGTCTGCGATCTACGTTAAACAACGAACCACCGACGAATCTTCCCTTCGTCTCTGTTTCCCTCGCAGAAAATAATTATCCCATTTACTAAAAATAAATTTACTTAGCAAACATGATAAATTTAATTAAACAATAGAATATAAAATATTAACAGCGAATGATTTTATGGGTCAGTTTGGATCGCTTGATTTTTATCTATATCTTATTTATATTTGATCTGCATCTGTAACTTATCTGTATCATATTTATATCGTATCTGTTTGATCTATACATGAATAAAATTATTAATTTTTTATTGATATATGTTTTTTAATAAATATCTATTTAAAAATAATAAAAAAACAAAAATAATTAGAATATGATGAAGCTAACTATGGATGATTTTAGTTCAATAAACTTCTTACTAAGATATCCTCTTGAATATTATATGTTTACATTAAAAGAATATTTCGGCAAAATGGCATTAATAGCTCGTTCACTTCGCTAAATAGAATAAGGAGGGAATGAGATTTCAATTCAAAGAAAATGTGATAAGATTGTAATGACTATTATAATATTCACTTGATATAAAAAGAAAAATAAGTAATTATTAGGATAAAATATCCATAATGCTCCTTATATTTGTTACAGAGATAGAATAATTATATAGGTATTATTTTAAACGTAAATGTATTTATGACAAAATTAAAAAAATAGACTATTGAACAATTCATGGTGTGAAGACATGAATTGGTATTTATTATTTTAAGTAATAGTAGAAAGGAATGAATAGTTATCCATGGTGAACAGATTGTAATAGAAAAATAAAGTTACAAAAGACACCGAATAGGTGGGATATCCACTTTAATTTAATGATTATCTATCTTTTGAAGACATAATAATGGATTTACATTTCTTTTTATATATTCATTTCTTTTAAGTACGCAGCTATGATACTTTTGAAAGATAAAATAACTTATTATAGAGGTAAAGGGGTCACAAAAATACTGGCCGCCATTCTTAGTAGAGCTAGACATATGGGTCGTGATCTACGAGTTGGTTCGTTGACCCATTTAAAAAGCAGATCATGGCTTTGACCCGTTTGAAAGTGGGCCAAATTGGCTCGGCTCGTTTAACTCGCGAGCTAAAGCTGGTTGGGTCAGGTTGGCCCGTGGGCCAGGAAAAAAAGAAGAAGAAGAAGAAGTTTATAAACAAGAATGATATAATAACATATTAGTGATTAATTATGTATATTATAGAAAACGATATATTGATACATGAACCACAAGTATTATAACAAATTTAAAAAAAAATATATTTATTGATTTAAACAAAATATGATATTTAATAAATCATTTAAAAAATTATTTATATATATAAGTAATCAAAATAACAATAAATTAGTCATTAATATATATATAACCTTAAAAATATATAAATATTCTAATTTTCATATAAACTAATATTAAAAGATAAAATTTAAAATAAAAAAATAATTTTGGCCTGCAGGCCAACACGTTTAACCCATAGGCTAATGTGGACTGGGCCTGGGTAGAAAAAATTTGGCCTGTTTAAAGGCAAACCAAATTGGCCTGGTCCATTTAACCGGTAGTTCGAAGTAGGCCGAGCCTACTTTGCGCTCCTCTAATTCTTAGCATATATTCAATGTGTGTGAATATATGTTACAATTAGAGCCACAATTAAGTCAAGTTGAGATGGTATAGTACAAAATTCGAGCTCCACTCAAAATTTTAAAGCTTGGCTTTAGCTCATCCAAGGTTAAAATTTTAAATTGAACTCGATGTAATAGTATATATGCTCGAACTTAAACTCGTTTATACTAGATTTATTGAAAAAAAATATTTTGAATCCTAATTAAATAATATTAATATTCAAACCCCATTAAAATTTATATTTGACTCAACATGAACTAATTAAGCTAAATAGTATGAAGCTCAAGTAGTTCAAATTCAAGCTCAATTTAAGTATTTTTAAGTCAAGTTTAAACAAAAATTGAATCGAACTAGAGAAATTTAATTTGTAAACTAATTCATTTATAGCACTAATTGCAACACACAAGAATCACACAGCTCAGTAGTCCATAATCTAGACTCCAGATTGGACTCTCTCTCAGCAGTAATCTACTCCATAATCCTAAACAACTAACCATTATAAAAACATTAGCACTTAGAAAAATTATAAAATAATGTTTATTTTGAAGTTTTATTTTTTATTGATCTTTTATTTTTCACTTTTCAAAATAAAATGCAGATACATTCATTCCTTTTATTTTTTTTAATGCAAGTACAGTATTTTTCTTTGTTTTCTTATCTTTAAAAATGAATAGCTAAATCCCAAATCTTTAAATTTTAGTTTTCACATATTAATGATTTAATGTTTGTAATTATCTTATCTAGAATCTAAAAACACTTTGTTTATATATTTTTAGATTCATATCATTTTTTTCAACATAAATGTGTAGCATTAACACAATGACTTCTTTAACCATTCCGACTTGCAGGAAATAAAAAAATGGGTAGATGACTAGATGGCATTAACACATTAATGATTTAATGTTTTTAATTATTTCATCTAGGATCTAAAAACACTTTTTTGTTTTTTCATATTCATATAATTTTTTCAACATAAATTTGTAGCATTTAACAGAGCGGCTTCTTTAACCATTTTGACTTCTAGAAAATTAAAAAATGATATTAACATTTAAAGTAAATTTATTTAAGTATCAATATTTTGAGAAAGAATTAATCTTTCATATGATCAAATAAGATATCAATATTTTATAAAATTCATTTAAGTTATTAATATTTGAAATCAATCAAATTTCTTGAATTTTTCTCAATAATCAATTATAACTACGTTATTTAACTTATATTGCAAAAGATAATTCCTCTTTTTAATTATTTAAAACATTGATATCGTAATAGATTTATTCTTAAACATTAATTATTTTTTAAAATCATTTGAAACGGTGGTAAATGTCCTTATTCTCAATAACTTATGAATAAATGATCAATTGTTGATGAGGCTTGGGGGGGGGGGGGGGGGGGGGGGGGGGGAGGAAAGAAAAGGTAATCAAGTGTTCTCCCTCTCCTCTTAGGATGTAAAGTTTTTATTGGTACTTTTTTCATCATTCATTACTTAATACTATTTTGTTGTGATTTTGTTATTTTTATGACATTATAATTTAATTAAAAGGAAAAAAGAATGACATTTAATTTTATTAAATTACATATAATTTTAATATAATTTCATTTTATACAGAATACAGAATATATTTATCAATTATACATAGGAATATTTTAACAACTTACAAATTTTTAATACAAAAAGCGATACATACCTGTCTAGATAATTATTTAAAGTTTAAACAACCTTTCTTCATAATTTTATATAGCCATCGAAAAATAATTGTTGTTTTCTAATTTATATAAATATATATATATATATATATATGCATGTAAAAAACTAAACTCCGGTTTTAATATTATGGAAAATATATATATCTTCTTTTAAATTAATTCCCTCTCCACCTGCTCCTAATTACACCAAAATAAAGAACACATCATGTTCAATTTCTGTTTTTTGCTTCCCTCCTCGGTCCGCTGTGTCTCTCTCACATCAAGCTGGACTCACGCGGTCACACTCGTTTACTCATGTTAAGTGCTTAAAAGAAGAGCTTGAGCCGAACTCGAACTTCAACTTTACACATCCCCGAGAAACCACAAACACCACTGCGCTAAAGAACATAAGATATGAGATCTTCGCTTCTGCTGTGGGTAGTGGCAGCTCTAGTTTCGGTGTTGAGCATCGTAACGTCGTCGTTTGGAGCAAATGTGACGTACGATCATCGTTCTCTCTTAATCGATGGCAAGCGGAAGCTTCTAATCTCCGCCTCCATTCATTATCCTCGCAGTGTTCCAGCTGTAAGTAAAACAGACACCACTCCATTCCTGAAATGTACAGTTGTCATAATACTGTTGTGGTTAGTGTTAGTTAGATTCGCAGAGTACGGTTGCAATGACGGTAATGTGTTGGTTGGGAAAATTAGTTAGGACAGCTGGCGGATGTGAATGAGTAATTGCTAGTGTGAATTCGATATGTGAAATTCGAAATGAACTCGATTTCATTTGGCATTGTTATAAAGCGAATGAATTGTTTGTGATTTGATGTAGTTTTACTGCTATGATGAATTTGATACGAAATAAATCACGATAAAGTTGGATTGCTATGTCTAGTATTGGTGTTGTTGCTATATGATTGATTTGATAATGGTTGTAGTGTGTGTTGAGGAAGTTGAATTTTCTTTTTTAATTGCTTTAATGGGACAACATGAACTGACAAGATTTGTAAAATAAGTTTATTATTCATCATAATTTTAATGCCGTTACGAGCTTCACTTCATTAAATCAGGGCAATGGTATAAGGCAATTCATGTTGTCTTGTCAGCTTAGGCATATACAGATAAGCAGTAATACACAAACACGGCACATTTGTTAAGGAAGTTGATGTGTTGACATGACACAGCAAGAACCGTTTGACATGCCACTAAATAGTTCTATAGATCAACAGGATTATTCTTCTCTGTTAAGTATATTTAAAATTTATAATATTAATTTAGTCATGTCAGGTGTTCGGCAATCATGACAAGATCATTATTCATTTTTAACGGGTTTCTTTTGTAGTTCATTGCAAATTTGAAACAAATACAATTGGACCCAACATGAACATGGGTTTACTATGATGTTCATGTTGTGGTGAAAATTTCACCCGTTATAGCACAAGTAGCCATGCTGATATTACTGTATTAGTCTCAGCAGTAGTGTTAGGTAGCTGATTTTTATAAGATATACTGTATTTTGACGAGTTCAAATTGCTTCATTCGATTAGTTGTGTGATTGTATATTAAAAGACATGTTTTTAACCTCGTGTGCTGTGTGTAGATGTGGCCAGGACTTATACAAGCTGCCAAAGAAGGAGGTGTTGATACGATTGAATCTTATGTGTTTTGGAATGGTCATGAACCTACTCCAGGCAATGTGAGTTTCATAGTGGATGAATCACTATGCCTCTGTGTACCAAATGATTGATTGATTATCATTTAGGTCATTCATTTGCTAGTTGATTGATTTGATTTTTCTGTTTTTAATTCCTTTGGGTGACCTTGTAGTATTATTTTGGGGGAAGATACGATCTTGTCAGGTTTGTAAAGGAAGTGCAGCAAGCAGGGATGTATATGATCCTTCGTATTGGTCCATTTGTTGCAGCTGAGTGGGCTTATGGGTATGCCCTTAGATCAACATTCAATTGCGATATTTCTTGTTTATGTCAAATGAAATATTGATTAAGACCTATCAAGTACAACCAATTAAAGGAAGATTGAAGAAGTGTTGATGGGAATTTGAGCTACTATTATGTTAAACAAAAGACTGAACAATTAATTTAAAAAAGCTTAAGTAAGTAGGTTATAGCATATTCTTATGATATATTTTGGCATTCTGAAAATCTGTTATTTTAGAGAAAATCTTTGGACTTGTAAATTGTTCTTTCCAATATGCTTCTCTAGGAGACTGAATTTGTTTGTAACACAGAGGGATCCCTGTCTGGGTGCATTATGTTCCTGGGACTGTCTTTCGTACGGACAATGAACCCTTCAAGGTATGGAAATGGAATATCAAAAACTAAATACCCACATACATATCTACATTTCAATCCAAGAAACCCACCCCCACCCTCTTTTTTCTGAAAGCCAGGAGCATTGCTCTTCCATTTGATTCAAATTTTAAGGCCTTTTTTGACTGATTTTGTGTTTTATTCTGCGCCAGTATTACATGCAACAATTTACAACATACATTGTAAATCTCATGAAGAAGGAGAAACTTTTTGCTTCTCAAGGAGGACCTATTATCTTAGCCCAGGTAAGGAGGATCAGCTATAACTATTTCATCGTAATAGGCAGCAAGATGAATATGGTTATCTTCTAATTTTATACAAGTTCATGCTTGTCATTTTCTCCTAGTTACAATTCCTTCCTCATTTTCTAATGATTCTATTGCATTCTAGCTTCAGACTGTAGCTTACAGGAAATAAGCTTGTAACTAGTCTTGAGTACCTCCTTTTCAATAGAAATTTAGATAGCCTTGTAGATATATAGTATACAAACCCCTTCCAAAGCATGCAAGTACTTGTGAAATGTTTTTGCTGCACAGTGCATACTACCATCTTTTTCTCTGGGACTGCAAAGCCCTAGCAGGTTTGAAAGGTTTCTATACAGTTTTGCTGTTTACTCTAATAATGGGAGATGCCTTTTAAGTTGATGTAGTGAATGTATATATGTAGCCAATTGGCAATAGCTTTTAGTGTAAAAAACTATGAATGCCATACTGACTGTATGATAATGTCAATCAATATGAAACAACTATTCTCAATTCACACATCTTTCTTTACTGCAGATAGAAAATGAATATGGAAACTATGAATCTTTTTACGGTGCAGGGGCAAAGCCATATACAAATTGGGCTGCTAAAATGGCTGTTGCCCAAAACATTGGTGTTCCATGGATAATGTGTCAGCAGCCTGATGCTCCTGATCCTGTGGTGAGTTTTTCTGAAAGTGGATGTCAATGCTTTTCTCTTCTATAAAATCAGTGATGTGCCAACTTTCCTTTTCGACAAAACTTCTCTCCAGAAAATAAGATAAAAAATTTTTGTGCCAGCTGATGTATTGATACCTTTTGTCCCCTTCAATTCTGCATGAGGCTTCATCTACACTTAACTCTGAAGCATGACTTACAAAATCAATCACCACTCCTTGCATCACTATGCTGTTTTGTGTTCGATGCCTTAGATTGTGCATACATCTCATTGAGAAGGAAATTAATGTCCATTGTCACAATGTGATAGGAATAATTGCTGACATTTTCTTCTGCATGTCCCTCAATTTTTGTTAAATCTATCAATCTGATCAACTTTTTACATCCGCTACACTATGCTGTGTCTTGGCTGTGACAACATATTTGAGAAACTTTCCATTGATCTTCTATTCAATTATCATTGTTTGCAGATTAACACTTGCAATTCTTTCTACTGTGACCAGTTCACTCCCAATTCTCCCAACAAACCCAAGATGTGGACAGAGAATTGGCCTGGATGGTAATATAGTTTATTTCTTTTTTCATTTTGTTGGCATTTTCTTTTTCTTTCTTTCCTTCCTACGCTGCAAACAAATGATACACCTGGTGTTTTTGAGATCTCTTCTTAATGCTGTTTCTGTTTTGACTTCTTCCGTGAATTAATTGGTATAAAATTAGACTGAAAACTTATAGAAATATAAATTTTCTTGGGAGAGTATGAACTGTTTTGTAGGATTTCAATCAAATGTTTCTTAGAGTATTTTGTTTATCATGGAGAAGAATTTATCTGCGTCATTTGTTTTAACATGTGTATGGCTATTCACATCATCTTATTGATAGTTTCTATGATAGAGATGCTTCTTAAATATAACTTATGCTTCAACTTTGTCTGAATATATCTCTAAACTGACTTCTTGTTTTAATTTTACATTGTACAATGTAATTTCCTTGATGCATGCTTTTCTTAATTTCCTATTTGGTCATGGGATCCATCTCCCCTGTGTATTAATTCTGGGTTTTGTAATGTACTATCTCTACGAGAGGATAATATTGGAAAAACTTAAACGGCTGTGGGTCTGATTTCATTAATTACATATTCTTATTTACTTTCTTTTTAAATAATTAAATAATTCATTAATAAACATATTAGGTTTAATACGACTGCAATGTGCGGACTAGGGGCCATTCCCAAAATGTACAAAACAAACTAGAGATGACTACTGAAATACATATAAGTTCTCAATATGTCGACCTGATACAGAGAGATTAAAGCACAAAACAAATAAGTTGTTAATGAAGACTTGCATACTTGGGTCTTCTCATTTGCTAAGTGAACATAAAAAATCAGAATGAGCCATTAAATTAGAAGATGTTCCTCTTTTTCTTTGTGATGGAGGGGTTATGGGTGTAATTTGACCGCCTACCTCTTGGTGCATGAAAAATCATATAAGACCCATGCTCAGGTTTTAGCATAGCTTGCACTATATAGGTAGCGCAAATAATTCCCATAGTCGGATTTGAATCAAAGGCCTTCTGTAGATTGTCACAAGAATTCTTGGACCTCAACTTAACTGATCCATTGGGGTTAAGTGGAAAAGATTTTTGTAATTTAGCTTGTCCCAGTTTTACCATGCCTGTTTGACTGACTAACAACCAGAGCTTCAATTCCATATAACGCTCCGTTTGCTGTGAAATATCAATGATCTGTTTGCTGCGAAAGATCCTTTAGGTGTGTGATAGCATGATATTTTCAGGTTCAAAACTTTTGGGACCTCAGATCCTCACAGGCCAGCTGAAGATGTAGCCTTTTCTGTTGCTCGCTTTTTCCAGAAAGGCGGCTGCTTACAAAATTACTACATGGTATGAATGTTATCTTCTGATAACGTAAGATTAAACCAGATTTTATTTTTTAATATGTATATCTATATATTGGTCTGTAAAGTTTGTAGTAATGGATTAGTTCCAGAGAATTCAGTTTATCAGCTAATTCCTTGTGGTACTTGAAAATAAGGGCACTTTATGTTTCAGTATCATGGGGGAACCAATTTTGATCGGACTAACGGAGGACCTTTTATTACCACCAGTTATGATTATGAGGCACCAATTGATGAATATGGTAATGAATTGATCACTTGACTATATACTTGTGACATGGATAACTTATACTACTTTTGAAGTACACTGCTTAGTTTGATGGTTTCTTATTAGGTCTACCTAGACTTCCAAAGTGGGGTCATCTTAGGGAGCTTCATAGAGCTATAAAGTTATGTGAGGATGTACTGCTCAACACTGAGCCAGTTAATCTATCGCTGGGTCCCTCCCTGGAGGTAATGTCCTCGAACATTTTGCTGTAATACATTTCTCTGTGGAACTGTCTCATTTTGCTAATATTTAATTCTGATATCACAAAAATATGTGTGGGTTCTATGTTCCAAAGTTATTTTTCTTTTATGGTTTTCTTTTCATTCAAATTATGTAGTGTGAAAAATGGGACCCATGGGAAAGAGTGGTTAGGCTCTGAATGTTATTATGATTGTAACTTCCAGAATTTCCTAAGAAACGGGAAACTGGAAAAGGAAAAGTTAACATCTACTGAAACTTTTTTTTTGTCCTTCCTTTTTCACAATTACCTGACGTTCTTTTTTTGCCTGGCGTATCAATTTATCCATGTATGTAAACTGCTTTTGCTTCCCTTTAAGTGCCTTCTACTTCCTTTATTATTTTGTTGTTCTGTTTAGTCAATTCTCTGTATTTCTTGCATGAGTTGCAGGGATAGCCATGTTCAATTTAAAGATACTCTAATTTCCTTTTATATATGATATGTAAGAAACTATATGGGACATTGGATATAAGTAATGTTTTGGCAACAAACCTTAATGAGGAATTTCAATACTTGGAAACTTTTTGGTAGATACAATCAGGGCTTCTAGAGGATAGCTAATCATTTTCTCCTTGAAACCTTCGTCCCATAGAAACCAACTTTTTGTCATCAGGGATACAATAACTAGAACTGGAAACACCTTGTAAAATATGTTTTTCCTCTCGCAAGAGTGGCAAAAAGAGCTCTTTTTGTGCACTTGCAAATTTCAGAATATAACCTTGTAAAAAGTGCACCTTTATTTCTTTCCTTAATGGGGATGCTTAATTACTCACAATTGCAACTTCTCCAAGAGTCGCATCAATACACGCCTCTTTGACTTTCGTAATCTGAATAATATTTTTCCAAGCTTCTATGCATGGAAAATTCGTTCTAAATGATACTAATGGAGTGTTAACCTATTGGGTGAATTTTAATTTAAGATTCAATAAACTTAGTTTGATGATCTCCAGCTTTATATTATGAAGGGTCAGAAATTGAGAGGTTTCAAACTGAGTTCTCTTTTGGCATTGAGGCACAGATCTAGTGGAGTCCTGAACCTTTGGTTGCACATGCATGTTAAAATATAAGTCGAGCATGTTTTCCATGTTCTCATTTGCTTGGTTCATAGTGAGCGTTAAATTCGATAACACAGCAACCTGCTTAATGTCAGGTCTAAAAATTTAACCAGTGGATATATTGTTTTCTTGATTTTGATACAAATAACTTTTAAACATTATTTTAGTGCGTGCGTAACTAAAATTATGCAATATACTGAATGTGAAATAATTGTTTAGGCTGACGTTTTCAAAGATTCCAAAGGAGCATGTGCTGCCTTCCTTGCTAATTTTGATGAGAAAGAAGATAAGACAGTGCAATTTCAGAATAGGTCATATGACCTGCCTGCATGGTCAGTCAGTATTCTGCCTGACTGCAAAAATGTAGTATTTAACACAGCAAAGGTAATATTTTGATGCTCATCTACTTCAGCAACATGCAACATTTAATTTTTCTGTCACGTATTAAAGCAGAACAGGGGAATTCACCAAAATTTTTAACCTCCTATTATTCTGCCTATCCCGTTTTTCTTAGAATTTTTGTCAACAAAATGGTACACCCTTATCTCATCTACTTTGAGCGAAGGATTGTATCAGATTATTATTCTAGCTAATGACCAAAAGTTTTAACAGGTTAACTCCCACAGTTCCGTTGTACAAATGGTACCAGAGATACTGCTTCCTTCAGCCACAACACCAGAAAAGAGTTTGCAATCTCTTAAATGGGAAGTGTTTGTGGAGAAGGCTGGTATTTGGGGAGAAGCGGACTTCAGCCGAAAGGGTTTCGTGGATCACATCAACACCACAAAATATACGACAGACTACCTCTGGTATACCACAAGGTAGATTCTACTTCAAAGAAACATTGTGCATGCTGAAGTAATTTATTGACTAATCCCAACAACTTAAATGATCTTTTCCCCTGGATTATGTTGGAATTTTAGTAGTACATGGAACATGCATCTAACATTACCAGTCACTTTTTACTAGTGAGAATATTTCAATTTTAGGCATAGTTGCTTGTAGCATATTACATAGAAATCTGTTTGCTATATTACATAAGTCCATCTGTGAGCACCATTAAACGCATCCTTTAGTAATAAAACTTTGTAAAATCTCTTTCTTTCCATGTAAATCATACAAATCAAGGTGTGTAATTCATTTTTATTATCACCTATTTGAATTACCAGTCAAGTCCAAAAACAATTCCTTTCCTATATGTCATTGTCTTGTAAATCAGGATGGTTCTTTCTCTGAATGCTTCTCTAAATGGACACTACAATAAATAACGCATCAGACCTTGCCTTTGAAAGCTTCATTTTCATTGTCATCATAATTTTTACACTGGACTACAACATTTATTTCCTTTTACAGGAAATCAGAGATGATGTCTGTTATTTTATTTAGTTCATGGTATGATCTTGGATAGATATCATATGAGACAATATTTTCTGGCTCTGAGGCATTGCTTGTCTTATATTCTCGTGCTAAGATATCAGCTTCTTCCTACACCTTAAACTGTGAACGAATAAGGTCTATGTGGTGATGAAGAGGTATTTTAAGTAATGCATTTGTAAAGAAATTCCTGCACTACTGTCTCATAAATGTTATAACCAAATCAAGCTTGAATACATTTTAAACTCCTTGGATGATTTTTTCCCCTTGGTTGCAGCATAATCATTGAAGAAAATGAAGAATTCCTGAAGAAAGGAAGCAAACCTGTTCTTCTGGTTGAGTCAAAGGGTCATGCACTCCATGCATTTGTCAATCAGAAGCTCCAAGGTCTTTACTTTATCTTCTAAATTGGCTTACAAGCTTCATTTTTCTCTCAAATAATTTAAAATTACACTTTACATACTCATGATTTTACCATTGACATTTTGCATACATGTGTTTTCATTTGTGACGCATTGGATACTTGCCTTTATTTTGTCGTGTTAGCTGTGCAAAAAATTTCTTTTAAAAAGAAAACAAAATCACAATTAAATCTGTGACTGAGACCCTTGCAGAAGTGAGAGCTGCTTGCCAATGAAATGGTGGGTATTGGTATCATCAGTGACCTCTGAGTTCTGATGAATCTATCTGATCCCTCTCTTGATGTGACATTGGCTTATTTCCTGGAGAACATTGTTATCTCTCCCCTGCCCCCTGGTTGAGGCTCTTGGAAAATATCATCTAGATCTGCTCAGGTTGAGGAGGAGAAGAAGAATAAAAACATTGCAGGCCCTAGGGTGTTGGCTTGTGTGGTGTGTTCTTTTTGTTGTCAATTTTCATCTTCAAGCTGTGTCACCTTCTGGGGTTCTGGATTTTCTTATTCTTGTGTTTTTTCACCTTCGAGGGTGCTAGTTTGTTTTGTTGGGGTCTTCCCCTTTCTTTGTATGGTTACTTTTATCCTTCCACCCCCACCCCCAAAACAAGCACATTCAAAAAAATAAAAATAAATAAATAAATGAATAATAATAATAATAAAACCACACTACCCAGCCAACTCCTTTATTCCCTTTTTCACCTTTTTCAACTTGACATATATATGTTTTCATTTTTGATGCTTTGAATACTTGTGTTTTGCTCTGTCATATGACCAAGATACTACTCTTCTTGTTGTGACCTTTTGATAAACCAAACCGGTAATCATTTTATATATACAATGAGCACCCTTGTTTTGCTCAGATTGAATATTTGTGTTGCACATAGAGTTTTCCTGAATTAGCCACTTTCCCCCCTTAATTCTACCATTTCTCTAGGTAGTTGATGTCCCTGATCTTCCTTGTTTATTTCAGGAAGTGCATCTGGAGATGGCTTCAATTCAGCTTTCAACTTCTCTAGCACAATTTCTCTCAAGGCAGGGAAAAATGATATTGCTCTTCTAAGTATGACAGTTGGAATCCAAGTGAGTTCCTAATAATATTTCATTGATCTACTCAATGAACTTCTTTTTATTGAACCTAAGACAAATTCCACAGGGTATTTGATTATTGATGTAACGTGCGTTTACATACTTGTAGGCTATGCAGTTTATGAATATGCTAGTTTCCCAGATCAAATTCTTATTTGATGTGATTATCAGACAATTTTTCTGACTTTTGATTGAGTTATACTTGATAGCATGTTTATTATAATTGAAGAAACCGAGGTCCTTTCTATGTTTCAACAATCTTATTTTTCATAGTGGAACTTCGATACCATCAACAAAAGATGCCTCTGATCTCTATGCTTTGAAAACTCTCTCTCCTCTAGTCAACAAATTTTTTAATAAATGATGTATGATATGTGTTTTTCTCAGTTTCACCATGGCAATAGTAGTTGTTAATAATGAAATCACTAGACTTGTTGGGCCATGGCTTCACAAGTCTTGACTATAAGGTGCTGAACCTTTCTATTTGTGCATCTCTAAATCTCTCAGACATTCAATTTGATATTTGCAGAACGCTGGACCTTTTTATGAATGGGTAGGGGCAGGATTGACTAGTGTCAAGATTAAAGGTCTTGGCCGTGGAATAGAGGACCTGTCCGCATATAATTGGACCTACAAGGTATACACTTATTTCTTCTTTCTACGTTTATTCTGTCAAAAGAGTAATTGTACGCTGCCTTGATATGCTAATTTCTCAAAAACTTGTCCCAATAGTGCTTGATCAAGCAATTCTTGTAAGATTACTCTAAAAGTAATCTATTGGAAGATGTAATATCCTGGTATCAGTGGGCCTATGGAGCTAGTTGCTATTTACTTTAGTTGGGAAGTCTAAGAGGTCAGAATCCTATTTTCATTTTTATCAGCCAACCCAGTAAAACATGAAGTACAGTACCAAATAGCTTGTTGGAATGTTGATAAAAGAGGCTGGCAAAAAATAAAATAATAGTGTGATTGATGCTGGTATGTAGACCACAACTTTAACTCATCCATACCATATATTGGACTCAGATCATCATGAAAACATCTGATGTGCTAACACAATCAATATTAATTTAGTTAATGGTCAGTCTTAGTCACTAAAAGTATTTTCAAGAAGCAAATTTTGTTTTTTCAAAGAAGCAAATTAAGTTTAATGTTTTGGGCAGATTTTTGTTCTAGCCAATTGTCACTTCTATTGTTTTCCTTTTCTCTTTCTAGAAACAATTTTTTATTATGGCTCAGAGTTGTGCTAGTCTTGGTAATTTCAGTTTTGTCTAGTTGACAGATGAATGAGGAATGAGTTTATACAAAATTGAAGGATGCATATCAGCAGTTTGACCAAAAAGGATGCAGCATATGCAGTGCAAATATTAAAAAGTTACATATTTCAAAATTAAAAGAATGCAGTGCAAATATTACAAATTTATCCAATATAGCAATAAACTGGATGCATCTTAACATTTTAAATAGATTGATACTACTGAAATGCTTCCAAGTGACTGCAATAACATAGTCAAAAGTCAGGTTTCTATTACTGCTGCAACATATGAGACTACTAACTGTCACCCTGTCCTTAAACTTCTTTGTTTAGATTGGTTTACAAGGAGAGCACCTGGGTCTTTATAAGGCAGATGGTGTCAAGAAGCCCAACTGGGTTTCTACCCCAGAGCCACCAGTAGATCAGCCCCTCACATGGTACAAGGTAATAATTATTTGCTTGATGGGTTCTCCACCGGCTCTACCACTGATCTCCAGTCATGATAATGATTTTATCCCCAAACATCTTAACAATGCTAATCTAAATTAATTTACAATACTTCAAGTTTTGTTGTACTTGAATTTACAACAATTTCCCTCATATTATGAAATTTCTTTATCCTTAATTTATTTATCACTCAAAAATTATAAAAAGAAGTTCCAATGATCGGAAGAATTGAAAATTTGACACAAGTTGGGTGTTATTTTACTTATTGCAATTGTTGGTTTTCAATGTGGAATTCCTAGTAAGAACATTTGTTAGAAGATTTCTTATTATAATAGGTATGGTTTTCATATATATATACATATATATTGACCTCTAAATCATGCTGATTCACTTGTTGTATGTGTTGCCTGCAGGCTATTGTGGACCCTCCATCAGGAGATGATCCTGTTGGGCTTGATATGGTTCATATGGGTAAAGGGCTAGCCTGGTTAAATGGAGAGGCAATTGGTATATATTATCCAGTGAAAGCCTCTGCACGTGTACCGTGTGTTCAAGAATGCAACTATAGAGGAAAATTCCACCCAGACAAATGCCGAACTGGATGTGGAGAACCCACACAAAGATGGTATGCTTTTACTATATTAGGAAAAATGTTTCTCCTGGATATCTTCTTGTCCGCTTACACTGCCTCCAGAATTAGATCAATGCTATATCATAACAACTTTTGCAGAGCAACTGCACATTATATGATAGTTCATTCCTTGAAAATGTGACTAGCAGTTGATGGCACTTTCATGCCATTAATAGCTGGACATATTCATTAAAAAGACTTATAATCGTGGATAGAAGGAATTCAGATGCAACAAATTTGATCAATCTGCTGAGGATTTGATTAGGATAAACTAGTAGAAACTTAGGCTTCAGAATAATTTCTGAATGGTAAACAATTATTGAACCTAAATCAATTATATTAATAGGTTACATCCTAAACTTTAACAAGAAAACATAATTTGCATACCTTGGTTTTTTGTTAAAAGACTTTTGTTATCACTACAAATTAGTTCTCGTATGCATCATCATTATATAGCCTACTTTTCCATTTGGAGCTGCATTGATTCCTTGAAAACGTAAACTAATTTGACGTTATAATAGGAAAGATAATAAATCTGATTTCGCAATGGAAAGTGGAAAGAAAAAATAATAATAATAGAAGAAATACTTTCTCATCTATCATTTCTTTCATGCTGGGTATATAAGTACTACAGCATTGGCCTTGGAATCAAATTGAATTAGATTATCTAAATCTGATCTTTATTACAAAATCTAGGATAAAGAAAGCAGCTTCAATCTATTTCTTAAAGAGATACTTAGAAATTAAGGGTACTTATCATACTTAACAAGGAAGAGATCAAACATGGTAACTGAAAAGATTTCATTTGGGGGGGTGTTGGGTGTTGGGAGGGGGGGGGGGGGGGGGTTGGGGGAACCGAATAACTCCAAACCATCTAACACTTCTCCTCAAGTTAGGGAATACAATTTCTATCATTTCTAGCTTGCTCAAAATTTGTACAAATAACAGCTTTTGTAAAGATTGTTAGAATATTAGCTGCTTAACTTCAATTTGGGTCATACTATTAAAATTCTCCTTAGTCTATCTCTTAAATCATGAAGTGGTAGTCAAGTTGAACGTCTTTCGTATGATTATGTTGAACCGGATAATTTCAACACTTATAGCTGATTTAATATCACTATATACAAGTTTTGCATCAAATTCCACTCTAAAATCACTGAGCAATCTTTAGAGTTAATAACTTTACAAATACCTTGGGCAGTAGCTCTATACTTGGCCTTAGCACTATTTCTGGCTATCACCAGATGCTTCTCATTTGTCATGTCACGAGAATACTCTGCAATTTTGTACAATTAACTAGTGTTGATTTACTATAAGATGTATAACCTCGCTAGTGAGCATCCACAAAGGCTTCAATTTTATGACAATGGATCTTCTTGATAAATAGGTTTTTCCTTGGAGTTCCTTTCAACTATATGAGAATACAATCAATTCCATTTGAGTAATGTCTAATTGGAGCATGCATGGCTTGACTAACCGGACTAATTGAATGGGTTAGATTAGGTTGTGTTGTAGACAAGTCAGCCTTGCTGTTAGACATTGCTACTAGCCCTTATCAATCGGAGCGTCATCCATTATGGCACAGCAAGTCCATATTTTTCCAAGTGGAGTGCTTATTGTCTCACAACCTAATTTTTCATTATTTTCTTTGATTAGTGAAAATTATGTTGCTTCTTGCTATTTCCATCTTCAAAAAGAATTTTAGGTCTATAAGATCTGTTGTCTCAAATCCCTACTTAATTTTGTCTTCAAATCAAGTAATTCCATTAGTGTCACCACCAACGGTGATGGTATCATCTCATATACGATTGATAATTATTTTAAACAACCTTGTACCATCTTGATAAACCGTATGTGTTATGCTTAACTTTGCTTGCAGCTAAATTGAACAAGCATTGCTAAATTTTTTAAAACAAGCCCTAATTGATTGTTTCAAGCCATATAAGTGTTTGTATAATCTGCATATATTTCCATGATTATTGTCTGAAGTGAAGCTTGGAAAATTCATATAAATTTCTTCCTCCAAATTGCCACTGAGAAAGGCAATTTTAATATCCAGTTGATAATGGGCAGGACAAATTAGAAGCAAGGGAACTCTAATAGAATTCAATTTTGCAACTGGGACAAAAATTTCTTTGTAATCAGAGTCTGAATGTATCCCTGAGCAACCAAACATGTCTGTGTATTTTTCAGCACTTCCATCTGAATTATGTTTTATGTTAATATCCATTTGCTCCCAACAACTTTGTTTCCTATTGGCAAATCAACTCTTTCTTTTGCATTAGTCTATAATACTTTCATCTGCTCAAGATAGCCTCTTTCCATTTTTCTCTCTATAGCTTCCTGGATATCCTTAAGAGTCAGTATTTGATCCACTTGAGCATTGACCGCCCCTGCCTGAATTATGGCAACAGTTGAGTGTAAGCCATGCAGTTTGAGATTGGATACTTG
Organism: Combretum micranthum; assembly: GCA_024138025.1. Classification (NCBI taxonomy): domain Eukaryota; kingdom Viridiplantae; phylum Streptophyta; class Magnoliopsida; order Myrtales; family Combretaceae; genus Combretum; species Combretum micranthum. Next base: position 1,690,232 of record JAMXBD010000026.1, read on the forward strand.
GCACATGATCTTCTTTCTTTGCTTAAGGCGATGCATGACTCTTTCTTCATCCCCAATGAGTTGGACAGTTGGGCTGATGGGGGAATCCTTTGCCTTCTAGTGTGCACTGGGATTTGTGTTGAGTTTTCCTGGGACAACAGCTGGATCAGGAGACTCTAATGATGACATACATGATAAATGACTTGTAGAAGACAAATCTGAGGAACTTTCTGGTGACAAACTTTTAGCAGAGTGAGTGAGGCGACAATGGTGACTGAGAGGAATAAGACGGAGATTGGATGAGGACTGGAACTGGAAGGCTAAGTATCCAACTGTGTTGACTGTGACAAGGACAAAGGGAGGCACCATTGGTCTTCTATAGTAATATTCTACCCCTGAAGAGTAGTGTTACAATACGGTTGTGCAAAATAACATCTGCAGTAACAATGACTCTTTTTGTAGGATAATGAAGACATTTATATCCCTTTTGATGAGATGAATAACCAATAACTTCTATGGTAATATTCTCCCCTATAATACGGTTGTGCAAAACAACGTCTGCTGCAACAAAGACCCTTTTTGTAGGATAATGACGCAATTCTTATCCCTTTTGATTTGATGAGTAACCAATAAACATACACAAAGACTTAGCTTCAAGTTTATGCTTATGCGGAGAATCTATATAGAGGAATGCATTACAGTTAAAAGACTCTCGCAGGCAAAGAGTTTAGATGTTGAACCTGTAGGATTGAATAAACACGCTAATGGGAGTCCGAAAATTAAAGTCATAAACAGTTTTAGTTCTGCTACACCTTGGAAGCATTGGGAATGTAGCGGGAAAAGGGAAAAAAATTGCGCTTTTGAAAAAAATCTGAATAAATTTGAAAAATAATTCAAAGAGTGGGGTACTTAAACTGTGTCTTGGAGACATGAGTTTGGATTACCCTGCAATCATAGTTTCAACTTCTAAAGCCACACAATTTTAAAAAAAAATAAAGGCAACTTGACCAAGAATCACACAGGAGAGAAAATCACAGGTGCTAAACTATGAAGGAAAAATAGCAGATTTAATTGATGATGAAGCCAGGAGAAAAAAAAAAAAAAAAAACACAAATCTGAGAATGAAATTTTTTATTTTTTTGTGTGTCGGTGGGTGGCTTTTTTTTTTTTTTTTTTTTTTGGGGTGGGGGGTAGGAGTGGTGGGGTGGGGGGTGTGGTGGTGGTGGTGTTTGGTTTGGTTGGGGGAGAGAAACTCTAAAATCCTGAGAAAAGAGCAGACTTTCTGATGATGGAGCATGCTTTTTTTCCTTTTGTGTTTGGTGAATAGAGAAAGAGATACTCCATTCTGAAGGGGCTTTTGCTGGCGATGACCACAACTCGTGTTGGTATGAATTTTGGTAACACTAAAATTTTTCGACACACGATTTTAACTGCCCTAGTTATTGGAATTATTTTTCAAACTTCTGATTTTTCGGATTTTTTTTTTTTTCAAAAGATGCAATTTATTTTCCCTTACCCCAGAATGTGGCTATAGAACATCATTGACCTAGCTATTTCAAGCAAATATTGATTTTTCTTCTCAAATACTCCATTTGTTGGGTGTCGTAAACCCACTCCAGTGAGCAGTACCTTTTCCAAATAAATACTTGGCCAATTCATTTGCAAAATATTCTTTTCATTGTCAGTGCATAGAATTTGGTATTAGTTTGGAAAACATTGGAGATAAGTTTGTGAAACTCTTGCAAAAATTGACCAAAACTTATTTTTTCTTGAGTAGTTACACCTAACAAAATTTAGACATTGAAATGGAAAATATTGAAGACAAGTAGGGTTTTGCAAAAAAGACTAACCGAATTGTGAACTGAACCAGATCGAGCTGAACTGCACTGAAATTTTTGTTTTTAAACAGTTTGGTTTGGTGAAATGTAAAAGTTTTGCGGTTTGGTTCGGGATCCTAAACCTAACTGATCTGTTTTACATGTTTAAAAAAAAATTTTAAACATATTATTATTTTTTTAATTGTTTTATTAAAAAAATTTAATTATTTTTAAATCTTTTATTTAGATATGTATCAATCATGAAAATGAAATTAGAATGGTCATATCATATTTCAATTGTTGTGGTATGTCTACAAATAAAATAATTTTTAGATTTTAGCTTTTAGTGTTCTAAACATTCTTTTTTCCCTTTTTTCTTATTAATTAATCCACTTTTATTACTTAATTACTTATTGGTTTATATAATTACTAATCTATTAATTAAAAGTATACAACAAATTAAAATTTGCGCCTCTTATTGGGATAACATATTCTTATTTTATCAAGTCTTATATGTTATTATAATTTAGTACGATTATAATTTTATAATGGATGAAATCTCTCCCCTGCTACAAGTTTTATATATTTATTTAGGTAAATAATTAATTTCAAATATTATTGTTTATATTTGTATTGGTAATATGAAATATATAGTTGAAAATTTTTGATAGAATATATTTTAATTTTAAGAGTAAAAAAGAGGGAACTGTAACGAACTTTTTTTTCTTTTTTCTTTTTTCGGTTCAAAAAAATTACGAACCAAACTATATAGCTAGGTTTGAATTTGAAAGAAGAACCAAATCGAACTGTCCCATGTATAGCCCAAAGATAAGTCTATGGAGACTATTGAAAAATTTGATGATGTCAAATCGTAAATACACATAGCAAACTCTACAATGATCATTAATAAATGTGCCATATTGTCTATAGCTAAAGTATATAGAGCAACAAGAGGCCACCAAATATCACTGTATATTAGATAAAAAGGTTCAGGTGGTTTGTATGACCGAGTATAATAGGAATTTAATCTCACCATGATGCTATATTAACAACTAAACTTACCATGGATACAAAGGACTCATTTAAGAAAAATTAAGATGACCAAAATGTTCATGCCAAAGCATTACATTAGAATTATCAACAACAGACATAATATTTAGTAGGCCTAGGCTTTATTCCAATGGGGTGGTAGAGGCTGCTGTATTTAGCTTTGCCAACTGTCCTCCCTTAAGCTTGGTCACAATAAGTTGGAAAAAAAATATTACATGACAATTTTTAATTTCTAGCCAGCTTGCTCATGTATAGTAAATTATATTTCAAACTCAGGGATTTCAGTATCTGCTGTGCAGATTGTCCCCTTTGCTCTTGCCTCTACATGCTCTCCATTTGCTACCCATGCTTCACATGAATCCTCACAAGCCTTAAATGACTCAAAATAGTCAATGGAACTACAAACATGATCTGATGCACCAATATCTAATATCCAACTTCCCTTTCCTACATATTGAGATAGAGATAATGCTTACTTGTATGAGCAAGAGCCACCAGGTGAGGACTCACTCGTCTTATCATTATGAGACGTAAGTTCTGTTTGAATGAGAATTTGTTGAAGTACAACAATCTGATTTGAAGTGAGGTTGATACTAGGATTTGTACCCTCATGGCTATCAACTTCAAACTAGTTGGACTGACCTAGAATGTGGGAGTGCCCTCTGGCTCTTGGATTTTAAGCACTTGGGTTTCCCATGTAGCTTCCAACAAAGTATTTCTTGTGTGATTTGAATTTTGGCAGAGATCACAACAAACTTTCCCTTTTTCTTGGAAGCGCAAACCATGTCTCCTTGCTCACGAGCTTAACTTTCAAGATTGTAATTGGGGGAAGGGGCTGCCTACATGACTTGTTGGCTCTCCTCTCTTCTGATTTTGTCAAAGGCTTCCTTGAGTCTAGGAAATGGCTGCCTTTCAATCAAGCGTCCCTTCGCTTTGTTTGGCTTAGGTTTTAATCTTTGTAGAATATCGAACACATGATCGTTCTTAAACATTTCATTATAGTTGATTACTGCCAATCAACTCCATAGAACAGCATTTTGAGCCAAAGTTTCATTAATAGATAGTGTTGTGTCATTGTCATATTCCCAAAGCATTGGGAAGTATTTAAATCAGGATTTCTTAGACATTTTCCCAAACTCCTTGGCTGTTTCACAAAAGCATTAGGTTCTACCTCAGCTCCACAGAATTGATTATGCCTTTGCCAAGGATTTTTGGTCTCTCATGGACCAAACTTCTTGAAATCACAATCTAGAGTTCAGTGGAACCAGTTATACACCTATTTTTGCGTTGTCCATGAATCTCTTATTCACAAACTAGAAACACTCATGAAAGCTCACTCCATTCAACTTATGCTGAGGTTTTTGAGTGAATTTTGATGTACCATTTATGAAGGGGTTGAATGCGTGCTATGGGTACGGTTTACCGATTCTTGTAGAGATCCAATTCTTAGCTTGGTTGCTGATAAAGACTATTATTTTTTCATGGTATCACTAATATTGGATGAAATCCGATTCATTGACATCAATTGGAGCTCTAAAACCGTGAAGAGAAATGCCAGAAATAATCATATGCATTATTTTTTTAGTGCCAGGTAAAAACAAGGAAGAGATGAAACTTCCTAACTGTAAAGATTATAATGAAAAAAATTACCAATATTCCAAACTTTCAGAAGAGAAAGTTGCTTTTCTTTTGTACAAATAAAGAATTTCTTATAATGATTGATTTATTTATTCTTCCTTTTTCTAATTGATGTACAGGTACCATGTTCCGAGATCTTGGTTCAAACCATCAGGGAATGTTTTGGTCATATTTGAGGAGAAAGGTGGCAATCCAACAACAATAAGTTTCTCAAAGAGGAAAACTTCTCGTATCTGTGCTTCTGTTGCAGAGAATTATCCTTCCATTGATCTAGATGTATGGGAGTCTGATGCAAGTGAGAATGGCCAGGAAACTCCTGCAAAGGCCTATTTGAAGTGTCCTGAGAACACCAGCATATCTGCTGTGAACTTTGCTAGCTTTGGAAATCCCTCAGGATCTTGTGGGTCATATAGCTTAGGAGACTGCCATGATCCTGCAACATCATCTCTGATTGAAAAGGTGATTATTGAGTTCAGATTTGCCTTTTTTTTTTTTTGGGCCTCATCAGATTTGCTTCAATTTATTTAAATTTGAAAATATCAGCTTTTTAATTTGTCATTTTACATAAATGTCTTTGTTCTTGGTTGATTCACAACCAAAAAGCACCATAGATGAATGCTACATAACATACTATACTTTAAAAGTAATCTTTAATCAGTGTTCAGTGGATAAAGCTAGATTTTACTACCTCAAGTTGGCATATGTTAGCTCTATGCTATCATAAAGCATGGCAAATGCTATCATACCTCATTAACTAGTTTGTCGTACTTTATAATAATTAAAGTGTTGTATTTATCTGCAGGCCTGCCTAAACAAAAATGCGTGTAAAATAGAACTAACAGCAACCAACTTCCGTAAGGATCTATGCCCAGGGAGGACCAGGAAATTGGCTGTGGAAGTATCATGCAACTAAAAAGTGAATTTTTCAGCTGCTGAAGAGGGGGTAGCAATTGTCCACACCAAGATGAGGTTTTTCACAAATTTTGCTTTCCTTACCTATTGTAACACAGTGAGGATTGGGAAACCCAATACGGTCAATTGTCTATTTGAGATGTGATTTTAAAAAGGAGTACATTCATATTAATCTGCAACTTTATGTTTAAAAGGGAGATGTAAGCAGCATTCTTCTTTATCAATAGAAGTGAGAATGCAAAATTGCCTTTCTAGAATTTCATCTCTTGGACCTCATTCCACTTTCAAGTATTCAGGTTGCAATTGCTTTAGAGATCAGAATGCAGTAGCCTAGCTCTAGCTTTACCATCTCTCTCACTGATATTCGGTTTGTTAAAGATCACCTATTTCTCCTCTCTGATTCGTTTGCATCCTATCCCATTTATTGAGTGTTGTTTGAAGCACAATACTTTCATCTGTATGTGAAGAGCCCAGTGCACATGGAGCACTTAACATATGCTGCGTGCATGTAACATGCATCCAACAAACTGTTCTTTTTCTATAAATCTTTCTTCTTTCCTCTCTCTCTCAAATGATTTAGCGACTTGAGGCTGAGATGATTGATGGTCATCAAACATGCTGTTTTTTCATTTTTGTCGATATCTCGAACTGCATTTGTTTTGTCAATAGCCTAGGGTTTTTCTATATATTGTTTCTTTTCAGATAATTGCAAACAAAAAAGAAGAAGAAGAAGAAGAAGAAGAAGAAGTAGTAGAAGAAAAGAAAAGTGAGCTATGTTATGGTATTTTGCAAATAAGTGACGGTATCTTGGTTTTTAACAATTACATGACCTTTGTTTTTTTAATTTGTGTCAATGATATGTAGGGAACATGTGGAAATTTTTTATTGGTGTGCATTATTATTAATCGATTTAAGTAAATAAGAATTATAAAAATTATTAAATATAAATTAAAATTAATTAAGGTAAAAAACCCAAAAAAAGGAAAAAAAATATTAAACTTTTTTTTAAAAAATTACAAAATTACTATTGATATCAAAATAATCCCAGATTTGGGCAAGTTGAGCTTGTTTCTTAAAGAGACGAGGTCATTAAGAGACGAGGTCCTCTCTTCGTGGTAGAGACGAGTTTAACCCTACCCCCTACCCCCTCAAACTTTATATTACACTCTCTATAAATAGAAACAATTAGAATCTATCATAATCAGCTATAAATCATAATCCACCACAGAGAAACAACTTTAAAACAATATAAACCAATCAAACCCAATCTATCCAATCATAACCACAGACCCACCACAAAGAAACAACTTGAGAACAACACAAACCAACCAAGCCTAATCCATCCAATCATAATAATATTCCCAAAACCATTCCAGCTACTCACGATTGGGAAAAATGCATACAACGTAATATGAAAAAAGTTGCAATATTGTTCAATTAATTATATAAAATGCATATACTGTAATACATACAATCATTGTATAACATAAATATAAATGAAATCTAATCTAATCTCATCCTGTGTCTTATGTCTCCTCCGTCTCCGCCTAATGAAAATACGAGCAAATGGGATACGTTGATGCAAACATTGCTAGGGATGCTCCATAGATGGATCAACCCTTGTAACTGTGGCATCCTCATCTCCACCACCAATACTATATTGATGAAATGGAACAGGGTCTGGATCCAATTGGGTGAGTCTCTTTCCCATATCACGTAGCGGTGACGATCGCCTTTTATGTAGAGCTCTTGGGGTATGAACAACATAGGTGTCCAACATCGGGGTGTCGGGCAGATGAGCATATGATGATGACAGACCAGACAAATCGAGTAGAACATGCGAAGGGTGGGGCTCATCATAGTGTCATGGGGGAACGAAGGCTCGTCTCTCAAATATCTGCACATATACAGGTAGTGAACCTTCAGTGTATACTAACATCTCTTATGCAACATCATCAATCGGTCATTGGAATAACATCATAGCATAGTGTCCTATCTCCAATAACTACCCTATAATACAGCTTAACTCGATGTGTAGACCTATTTACCTTAAGTCTATTGCAAATGAAATCAAGTATTTGCTCATACGTTGAGTTCTTACAAACACTGATCATAGCAACTGTCCACTTATCATAATCAAAACCATCGTTTCCCTCGATAATGTTACCATGAGTATACAGTACAAACTTAACCTTATTTATTTCTATATCTACCCTGTCATCTCATAAAACATAAGTTAAATGCATAAAATTCGCATCATGACTTATCAATTGTAATGCCCTAATATTTAAACATATTTACTAATACTACTACATCCACCCAACTCTTATAATAGTATATGATCAAGGTGTACGATGTATAATAATATATGATTTCATACTTTGGTTCCTAAATTCAAAAACTATACAGTATAATCATAATTACGTCACACATTATCTATAAGGTAGCATCAACAGCACATACGGTAAGCATGCAAATCACATCACCACTCAATAATACAACTCATCCAACACTATGTACAACACCCATCTAATATATAATGTGCTTCACCATTTGATAGAAATAATCAAACAACATATACAACACCCAATATTGAACAATGCAACATCAATAATAGCGGATATTTAAGCAACAATCGAAAGCACTTATCAAGCTCGGCACGAATTTGTAGATTTTTCGCACGAATTGCTTTAGTTTTTCATAATCTAATGACTTCTATAATGCCTTGTGATTGAACCTAGTCAAGAAATGCCATGATTTTGTGAAAATCGTTGTCGAATTGAGGAAATGAGGGTTAACATTTCAAATTTAAGGGTTTTTTTGGGGATGAGGTCTGTTTGAATTTGACACAAATGAGGAAGAAAATGATGATAGACATATATTATGCGCGCCAACCTTGTCTCTTGAAGAAGTGAGGTCAACTACTAATGACCTTATCTCTTCAAGAGATGAGATAGTAGCATGTTTTATTCTCATCTCTTGAAGAGACAAGGTTATAATAACCTCGCCTCTTCAAGAGAGGAGATACCATGAAGAGAAGACCTTGTCCTTTGAAGAGATGAGGTCAGTCATTGATGATCTCGTCTCTTCAAGAGATAATGTTAACTTGCCTAAATATAGGATTATTTTGATTTCTGTGGCAATTTTATAATTTAAAAAAAAAATTTAATCTTTTTTTCCTTTTCCCTAAAAACCCAACCATTTTTCAGCTACCAATTTTTCCCTCCCATTTGTCAAGGTATAAGTTTGTTCTTTTTTTTTGTTCTCTGTTTTTAATCTTTTTCATCCCTTGATTATTCAAATATATGGAGTTTTGATGTTGGAGTTTGTGTATTTGTATGTTGAGAACACTACTGTTATAGGACAAAGCCGATTGGCTGCTCGAGGTCCTTTTACTCTATATTTATAAAGCAGGAGTATTAATTATTCTTTCGTCCAACGTGAAGGGAGGTTTTCTTGGTCTATGTATTGTTTATTCCATCTTATGATCATCTTTTTCTGTTTTGAGTCTCCATTTAGAGTACAATTTCATTTCATAGGAAGAGATCCAAGTTATTGCAATGGAGATTAATTTACATGAACATGAGGAAAATAACAAGAACTCAGTATTACTCGGATACAAGTGATTTAGGGCTAATTTTGTATTTGTTTTTTCATTGATTTTTTTTTTATTACACACTCCAATATAGAAGCTGGTGTAATATGTGTGATAAAGATAATAATAACAACTAACTGCCCCAGAATATTCTAGCACATGGTGGCATGTAATATTAATGTCACGTCAATACAATTTGTTAAGCAAAAGATGCCCTAAAATACTTCTAATATCTCTAGTAAATTGAAAAGATTTCCAATGATATTATTTTGAACAATCGGAAAAGCATTTGTTTACTAATGAGTTATTAGGCTTAATGGCCCAACTTTGAATTGCTTGCCCAACCTCTTTTCTTGATTCATTTCTTTATTGCCAAACCTAACTTTCTCACTTAGTCCATTTACATACTTCACTTTAGGCCCCTTAACTTTACTCAACATAGACTTCAAATAGGAAACTTCACTTCTTACTTCACTCGAACCTTCTTGTCCTAGATCTCCTAGATCATAATCCAGTGTCGCTTCCATCTTTAGAAACCCTAGCTCATTTCCTTCCTCATTAAAAACCCTTGACTACAAGGGACTACTTGGAAATCGAAGTTGCATGTCAATATAATACTCTTAGGAAGCATCTGTAAGTGATCTTCCCCTCTACGAGATGAGTAACATGGTTTCAGCTGCATTTCCTTTCTTGATCATTTTTTGTTCCAAAATTGCCTAAGGCTCTAATTCTTCTTCTTGTCTATTTATAGGTAAGGGAGAAGAGAGTTCTGGTCGATTTTTATGGTATTTCTTGAGTTGAGAGACGTGGAATGTGGAGTGTATAGCTGCATTGGAAGGAAGTTCCAATCGGTAAGCCACTTGACCTATCTTCTCCGAAATCTTGTATGTACTGAAATACTTTGCTGAGAACTTTTAAATCTTAGTAAATCTGAGTGAATTTTGTCTGTAGGGTTGGAGTTTCAGGAGAAGTAGGTCTCCGACTTTGAACACTTGATTTGTTCTTCTTTTGTCAGCAAGTTGCTTCATCTTTTGTTGTGCTCGCTTTAAATGAAAGCATAGCATTTTTATTGCTTCTTCCCTGTCTTGTAATAAAGTGTTCACTGCTTTGATCTTGGAATCTCTTAGGATGTAGGGTAGATTTATTGGTGGAGGGTAACCATAGAGAGCTTCCAAGGGTGTGGTCTTAGCACTAGTATGATAGGTGGTGTTGAACCACCATTCCACTAATGATAAGTGTTGACTCAATTTCTTAGGATACTCCCATGTAACACACCTGAGATGGGTATCTAGGCACTTGTTGACCACCTGCATTTGATCGTTTGTCTAGGGGTGGTAAGTTATGGAAGTGTTAAGCTCAACTCCCTACAATTTGAAAAAAAATTTCCAAAACAAACTTACAAAAATGGGATATCTATCACTTGTGATAGTCTCGGGAAGCCTATGTAATTTAAAAACAAAATCTAGGTAAACTTATGCAACATGAGTTGTGAACCCTTGAACTTTTCGGTACTACTAGGAAATAATCCTAGAGTTAAATACTGAAACCAAAACTCTAAAAACCGACCCAAATTTAAACTGAATTCTAAATAAGATCAAATATGAAATTCTTAACCTTAAGAAAATAAGAACTTTCAAAAACAAAATGGAAAAATCAATAATCATTTGACTTAAAAATTATAGACTAAATAATTTACCTATCTGACCTCTAACACGAAAATTGAGACAGTATACCTAAGCAATATTCGATGACAAAATTTTTTTACCTTGAACCCTTCGGTGAATTTTAGAATGAAAAATTTAAATTACTACCAAAAGTCAAACCAAGTCAACACATAACCCTAAACTCGACTATACAATCTCGAAAATTGTTAAATATTAAACGAATCATAAAAATAAAGTAAAACTCAAAATTTTGAACCAAAAATATGGTATAACCATAAACCCCTAGATTATATAATCTTACGAGTAAAACTTAGAAGCTGGAAGTCCAATTGGAATCCTAAAGTAAACCTAGCGCAATAACAAAACTTAGTGAAACTATATTCGACAACGCCACACGCGAAATCTTGACACATTAAAAATGAGATAATCATAGATTCTAGTTCAAAATAATATATTACAATCTAAAAAGATCAGATTCGTTAAAATTAGCTTGTTTTAGACCCGAATAGGATAAGCTTTTGGAGTTGGGGTCTCGACACATAAAATGGTAAAAATATTCCGATAATATATTTATACTCGTAATGAGATAAGGAATCATAAAATATATGTTTTAGAAATGTCTTCCATTATGGCACGTATTCCATCCAAAGAAATTCTGAAGACAATTTGAAAAATGTCTTCAAACATCCAAAATGCCCCGAAGAAGGTGAAATAAAAAACTCTGACAGTAAGTGAGGAATAAGAGTTGACTGAGGCACAAAAAAAATGTGGATATCCAAATATAACAAGTCATTTCTCCATGTCAAGTTGTATTTGAGTGTTTACCTTCTTTCATAGCAGATATGATCTCACAAAAAACCTCCAACATATTGTATTATGTCTTCAGTATGTTAATAATAGAAAATGCGGGGCCTGACCATGCCAAATAAGTACCCTCTTCAGAGTACTGTCTTGATAAACCATCAACTACTGTATTCTCCACACCAGCTTTATACAAAATAGTATAGTCATATCCCATAAGCTTAGACAAATACTTTTGTTGTTCATGCGTCTGAATAACCTATGTAAGGATCTCTTTAAGACTACGATGATCAGTCTTAATAATAAAATGAGACCCCAGAACATATTGCCTTCACTTTCTCACAACTTTTATAATGGCATATAGTCCTCTTACATAAGTTGACGCTTTTTTTAAATGAGCTAGCATCTTCTTGTTGAAGAAAGCAATGGGATGGTCCCTCTGTAACAATATAGCACCTACTCCTCAACCAGAAGCATCTGTCTTAATAGTAAAAGTCTCCTAAAAATTAGGTAAAGCCAAAATATGAGCTGAAATCAAGGCTTTTTTAAGTCTTTCAAAAGCTGTCAATGCGTCAGAATTCCAATGGAAAGCATCCTTTAAGAAAGCTCAAAGCTGCTTAATAGAAGTTGGGATAGGCCATTGAGTAACTGCCTCAACTTTCTTGGCTTCAGGTTGAACTCCTTGATGTGAAACAATATGTCCTAAGTATTCAATACAGGACTCTCCAAAATGACATTTTGAATGTTTAAGATAAAAATCATTCTCTAAAAAGACGTGAAGCACCTGTCCCAAATGATCAATGTGATCAAACATAGTTCTACTATATACTGAATATCATCAAAGAAAACTATAACAAATTTGCGAAGAAAGGACTTAAAAATTTTGTTCATAATGCTCTAAAATGTTGCGGGAGCATTGTGGAGTCCAAATGGCATGACAAAGAATTCACAATGTCCTTCATGCATACGAAATGCTATCTTCTCAATGTCGTGAGGGTGCGTTCGAATCTGATGATATCCTGCCTTCAAGTCCAATTTAGAAAAAACAGAAGCACCATATAACTCGTCCAATAATTCATCAATAGTGGGAATTGGAAACTGATCCTTCATAGTAACATGATTTAGCGCACGATAGTCGATGCAAAATCTCCATATGCCGTCCTTTTTCTTCACCAATAACATTGAGGAAGAATAGAGGCTGGTGCTATGTTGGATAATGCATTGTTGAAGCATCTCTGTCACCTGTTTCTCAATTTTAGCTTTCTGAAAATGAGGGTATCTATAAGCCTTGACATTTACTGGACCCTTCCCTCCTTCAATATAAATTTGATGTTGAATATCTCGAAGTGGTGGCAATGATGAAGGTGCTTCGAACACCTGAGAGTATCTGCCCAACAAGAGTTCTAAGTCTTGATTGATGGTGGTAGTCTCACGTGTGTCAGTAATAACCTCCTGAGCCAAAAATTGAAAACAAAAAACCACTTCATCTCTTTTGAGTAATCTATGAAATTGATGATGAGAAAAATATGAGATAAAGTATCTTTCTCTCCTTGTAATGTTACCAACACTCCTTTATGCATAAATTGCATAGTTAAATGACTATAGTCAATCGTTACTGGTCCTAAAGATTGCAACTACTGGACTCCTAAGACAATTTCGACACCCTGTATTGGCAACACATAAAAATCATCAGAAAAGCATAAACCTTGAATTTGGAAATCAACATTTTGACATTTCCCTTGACTGAGCATTTTAGTACCATCCTTACTCAGAACATTAAATTGGGGTGAAGATGATACAGTCAAACCAAGTTGCTTAACAACTCTGCTTTGCACAAAATTGTGCGTACTTCCTGAATCGACCAATATGGCTACTGCTTTATTATTAATAATCCCCTGAAAATGAATAGTTCTAGGAATTGAAGTGCCCGAAAGAGCATGATAATTGATAGTACAGTCATCAAATACAGTGTCTGATTGCTCTGTACTGATCAACTCATTCTGTACTGACTCCATCTTATCTAAACCCTTCCCTTCATCGTTTGTAATAAGAAGAAGAAATTTGGCCTTACATTTGTGATTGCGATGATACTTCTCATCACAATTGTAACACAAAGCCTGCACTCTTCTATCATGCATTTTAGCTAGAGTCAACCTTTTAATATGAAATGTGGGTTTATATGAGGATGAAACAGAAGCCTGAGTAGAACTCTGATTTGAAACTGCATATTTGGCAAATTGCAAAGTATTTGGTCTTGAAGAAACATATTTCTGAGAGGAAAATTGTTTGTGACTAAAAGTGCTATCTGTAAATTTAGGCTCATGCATTTTAGCTAACCAAATTGCATGAGTAATAGATGATGGTCGAGCAATCTAAACTTCTCTTCTAATATGTGGTTTTAAACCAGAAACAAAGCAACTTAAAAGAAAAGCATCTAATAAACCCACAATTCGAGTTGAAAGATTTTCAAACTCTAATTGATTGTCATCAACAGATCCCTTCTAGATCAATTTTGCCAAAGTCCCTTGGACATCATCATATTCAGAAAGACCAAATCGAATTTCCAAAGATTTGAGAAACTGAGTCCATGTAGAGATTTGGTTATTCTGTTCCATCTACTCATACCCTGTCAGAGCTTTTCCTTCAAGAGCAAAATAAGCTATAACTAATCGTTGATCCTCAGGAATATGATGAAAATTGAAAAATTTTTGTGTCTTAAAGATCTACCTTAAAGGATCATTACCGTCAAATTTAGGAATTTCAAGTTTCAATCCTTTCAACAAATTGTCGATCAAGTGAATATTAGAAGAGGATGATCCATTGTTATTAACGTGAGCATCCACATTATTATGGGATGAAACATGGTTCTGATTCTTATCAACAGAATCCATTTTACTATGCAATGATTGTAAAGAAGTAGACAAGGTTTGCATATTCTCATGCATTTGAGCATTAGTCAAGAATTGTTCTTGAAATTTATCTTGCATTACCTTCACCGATTTTGCAATGGAATATACCAATGATTGCAACTTTGCAATTCCTCTTGTGATCTTGTTGCCATGGCGAGAGTGATAAGATCATATTTTATACAACTTGCTGATATTCATCAGAGCTAGAATGGATATTTGTTTTGATTAAAATTCATGTTTCAAGGCTAATTTGGACTACGAAATCAAAACAAGAAACTTTGAAGAGAAAATGGGAAAAATTGAAGTATACGCCGGCATTTCAGCATTCAAAGCCGCCGGCGTTCAGATGGCTTACACCCAAGGCTGCTACCAACACTGCCAGTTTTGCTAGCCTTTAACTCAATCAACTTTGCGCTGCATCAAAGCCGCCGGCGTAGAAGTTCAACAGGCCAGCGTACAAGGAAGGCTGGCAGCCCAGAGTTGAAAAGTCACCAGCTTTGAAGGAATTACAAGATACGCCGGCTCCTAAGCCGCCGGCGTTGGAGCAGTGTAGGTCACAGATATGAAGAGACATGAAGATAACAAATGCTTGGAAGAAATTGAAGAGACAAATCTGTTAGAGTGTCTACACCGGTGTCAAAGCCGCCGGCTTTTGGACGGCTTTCATTATAAATTGGCCAAACACTTCATTTTTGATCACATACGCCGGCTAGATCTACATCTAAGCCGCGGCGTAGAAGCGGCCTACATTTGTAACTGACGTTGAAAGCTGCCAGTGCACTACCTGCGCAAAGGAGAAATTGAAGATACGCCGCCTGTAAGCCGCCGGCGTAGGATCCATAACTGCCGGCTTTGAATTGAAACTGTCATTTTTCTTTAATGAGTTGTTACGAAATTTTTCCTATAAATAGGGGGTCTTCTCTTCACTTTGAGAATCATCCAAGCAGCTCTGAAATACACTACAATATATAGATTAGAATTAGCATTTCATAGAGATTTTTGAAGGGATATTGAAGTTTTTCAAGAAGTTGCAAGTGAAGCTTTGATATTTTGAATTGGTGATGTCTGATCTTTTCCTTTTATGCAATTCATATATCTGAATATTCTAATCATAATGAAATCATTTGCAATTTCTTATTTGATTTTTGAATCATCATCCATGAATAGCTAAATCCTTTTTGTGGGAAGTTGATGAAGCTTTAAACATGCTAAAATGATCTTTGAAACCATGGTATAAGATAGTTAGAATCATGGAATATTCATATTGAATTCTGATTATTCATCATATCTTTGGTGTATAAGAATTCTGATAACTCGGAAGGGAAATTAGGGTTCATAAAAATTCATAAATTGAGATTAAATTACAATTGCGGAAGTGGCGGAGTTTAATCTAATTTAGAAATTATCCATGAATACTAATGCAATATTTTATATTGATTTATCACTAAGGAATTAAGGGATGTTAATATAAAGTATTAGTCAATTATAGAATCAGAAGGTTTATAGTTGTAATTTTGATTCCACGAATAATTTATTTAGCGGAAGCTATTAGATAATTTTTGTGGTTTAAAAGGTTTTTAACTCTGTTTTTAAATCTTTACAATTTCTTATGAATATCCATGAATCTAATTATCATTATAACATAAATTCAAGTTGATTGGAAATAGTTTAAAGTGGATTATGCTCTTTCCCATATTTTTCTAACATATCACTCTCTTCAAAAGCTCACTGCATTCATAGTAGATAGTTAATTAGATAATTTAGTTTAATCTTAATTTAATCACTTTAAAAGATCAATTGCCTAGATATTAGTATTAGTTGATAACTGTCTAGTAGTTAATAGATCTCTGTGGGATCGACACTTGACTCATGCTATATTACAAGATAAGGCCCAATACACTTGCTGGATAAGATGCTTTGAAAATTCAATACTAATTTAGCACAGCAAGTTTTCTGGCGCCGTTGCCGGGGATCTTATTAATATTAGACTACCTTCAGCTTTGCTAGTAGTTTAGGTTTAAGTTTAGTTTTGATTTTTTTCCTTTTCTCTTTGCAGGTTTTATGAGAAGAAGTAGAAGTTCTGAACTTCTACTTTTAGATCCTGAGATTGAAAGAACCTTGCATCAATAGAGAAGAGAGAACCAAAGAAGAGGAGCAATGGCACAAAATCAAGGACAAGGAAACAATGACAACAACTAGTTGCAAGCAGTTGCTCCTGCTCCAAGGGCAATTCGAGACTATACAGTACCTACTGTTCAGGATCCCGCCATAAGAATGCCTACTGTGGAGGCTAACAACTTTGAGCTTAAACCGTCCATGATTCAAATGGTTGAGTCACATCAATTCGGAGGATATCCAAATGAGACGCTAGATAAACACCTTGCCAAATTTCTCTAGTACACCAACACTGTCAAACTTAATGGTGTAAGAAACGAAGTCATCCGACTACAGCTTTTACCTTTTTCTCTTAGGGATAAAGCCTTGGCATGGTACAATTCCCAACCTCCAGACTCGATCACTACATGGGCTGATCTAACAAAGAAGTTTCTGAAGAGATTCTTCCCTCCAGCAAAGACCGCCAATTCCCTGGTGAATCATTATATGATGCTTGGGAAAGATTCAAAGAGGTGGTCAGAAAATGTTCACACCATGGTTTACCCGATAATCTACTGATCGAAAATTTCTACCTCAGTCTTGATGAAGCTTTGAGGTCCTTAGTAAATGCTACATCAGGAGGATCATTGATGGGAAAAACATATGAGGAAGCTAGTGAGATTATTGAAGAATTAGCTTCCACGGCTCATAATTGGAGTTGTGAAAGAACAAGAGCTAAAGTAGCATCTGTAGAAGATAAAGAAGATATATCATAACTCAAAGTTCAAATGGTAACCCTCATCACTCAAGTAAGTAAACTCACAACTACAAATTCTTCTAATAAAAAACAAGTGTTTTGTTGTGAGATTTGCTCAGGTCCACACTCTTCTTTTGAGTGTCCGTATGGATCATCATCAAATGATGAGCAGCTCAACTATGTGGGAAATTTCCAAAAGGGTAATTTTGGAAACACATATCATCCGAATATGCGGAATCATCCCAATTTGTCATATCGGAATGATGCCAATGTTCTAAAGCCACTACCTGGTTTCTAAGGACAAGGATATGTAAGAAATACCCCACCTAAACAGCAAATTCAATCCTCCACTGACACATTACTGAGGGATTTCATTGTCACTACAACAAACTCACTCAGTAATCAGAATGCAATCATTCAAGATTTGCAAGGAAAACTCCATCAACTTGCACAACAAGTAAGTAGTAGACCATCTGGGTCTTTACCAAGCAACACAGAGGAGAATTCCAAGTCTGTAAATGCAATTACCCTAAGAAGTGGTAAGGAGATTGCTCCAGTTGAGGAAACTATCAAGGATCAAGAGGAAATTCCACCACAAAACAACAAAGGGAAACGAAAGGTGGAGGACACTATTCAAAAACCACCAGAGGTGAAATCATATGTTCCTCCCGTCCCTTTTTTAGGAAGATTAAAGCAACAAAGACTTGATGATCATTTTTCAAAATTCCTGGATGTTTTCAAGAAGCTGCACATCAATATTCCATTCTTAGAAGTGATTCAAGGAATGCCTTCCTATGCGAAATTCATCAAAGAGTTGCTATCCAACAAGAGGAAGATTGATGGAAATGTGGTACTCACTGGAGAATGTTCCATGATCCTACAGAAACATTCGCCCAATCTTCCCACTAAACTCCAAGATCAGGGAAGTTTTACTATTCCTTGCACCATTAGTGATTGTCATTTTGATAAAGTTTTAATTGATTCTGGTGCAAGTATCAACTTAATGCCTTTATCGGTATTTCAAAAACTAGGACTTGGAGATTGCAAGGATAAACATTTAACCTTGCAACTTGCTAATAGAAGTGTAAAATACCCTAGGGGTATTACGGAAAATGTCCTACTTAAAGTTGATAAATTCTTTTTCCCTGTGGATTTTGTAGTCTTAGACATGGATGAAGATAGGGAAGTTCCCATGATCTTGGGCAGATCATTCCTTGCAACAGGTAAAGCACTAATGGATGTGGAATAAGGGCAGCTTACATTACGGGTGATGGATGAATAGATTACTTTCAATGTCTATGAGGCAATGAAGAAATTTGATGATACTGATACTTGTTACACCATCAATACCATTGATGAGCTGGTTTCTGAGTCGCTTGAGGAACAAACTGGTGTGGACTATGGAATCCGTCTTGAGAGACTTGGACAATTGGAGTGATGAAGAGGATGAAGAAATACTGGAAGATGTACCAATGATCAAAACCAGATATTATGAATCATTGGGTACAAATGAGCAGAAGCAAGTTCCATCTTTGACGCAACCACCACCTTGGAACTTAAACCCCTTCCTGACCATCTGAAGTATGCTTTTCTCGGAATTGGCGATACTTTGCCAATCATCATTTCATCGCATTGACAAATGAACAAGAACAGCAGTTGATTGAAGTGTTGAAAAAGCACAAAGAAGCAATCGGATGGACCATTGCAGACATTAAGGGTATTAGCCCTATGATTTGCACTCACAAAATTCTTATGGAAGCTGAGTGTAAACCTACAGTTCAACCACAAAGGAGACTTAACCCAACACTTAAAGAGGTTGTCAAGAAAGAAGTTCTGAAGCTACTTGACGCAGGTATTATCTACCTATCTCTGATAGTAAATGGGTTAGTCCAGTTCAGGTAGTACCAAAGAAAGGTGGTATGACTGTAGTAAAAAATGAGCAAATGAATTGATTCCTACTCGTACTGTGACTGGGTGGAGAGTTTGTATTGATTACAGGAAATTGAATGATGCCACCCGAAAGGATCACTTTCCCCTTCCCTTCATTGATCAAATGTTGGAGAAACTTGCAGGGCATGACTATTATTGTTTTCTTGATGGATATTCTGGATACAATCAAATTTCCATTGCACCCGATGATCAAGAGAAAACAACATTCACTTGTCCCTATGGCACTTTTGCCTTTAGGAGGATGCCCTTTGGACTTTGCAATGCACCTGCTACGTTTCAGAGGTGTATGATGGCTATATTCTCTGATATGCTTGAGAATTTCATTGAAATCTTTATGGATGATTTTTCAGTCTTTGGAAAGTCATTTGATCTTTGTCTGGAGAATTTAGCCTCGGTTTTACAAAGATGCAAAGATACCAATCTGATCTTGAATTGGGAAAAATGCCACTTCATGGTAAGAGAAGGGATAGTATTAGGTCACAAAATCTCTGCGAGAGGAATTGAAGTGGATAAAGCCAAAGTGGAGATCATTGAGAAGTTACCACCACCCACGACTGTTAAAGGAGTCAGAAGTTTTCTTGGACATGCTGGCTTCTATAGACGATTTATCAAGGACTTCTCCAAGATTTCCAAACCTCTTTGCAACCTTCTGGAAAAAGATGCGGTGTTCAATTTTGATGACAAATGTTTGCAGGCATTCAATTCATTAAAGGAAAAGCTCATCTACACCAGTAATCATTGCGCCAGACTGGGAGCTTCCTTTTGAACTCATGTGTGATGCCAGCGACTTTGCGGTTGGAGCGGTACTTGGTCAGAGACGAGGTAAGATATTTCATGTTATATTATGCAAGTAGAACACTAAATGAGGCCCAAAGAAATTATGCCACTACTGAGAAAGAGCTTTTAGCTGTTATCTTTGCATGTGATAAATTTAGGCCTTATCTGATAGGTTCTAAAGTGGTAGTATATACTGACCATGCAGCTCTCAAGTACTTGTTTGCTAAAGCTGATGCAAAACCTAGGTTGATTAGATGGGTATTACTACTGCAAGAATTTGATCTTGAAATTAAAGATAAAAAGGGAACTGAGAATGTAATTGCTGATCATTTGTCTAGACTTGAATCTGATAGTTTAGACATTCCCATTAATGAAAAGTTCCCTGATGAACAATTGCATGCAGTAGAAATCCTAGATTTGCCATGGTATGCTGATTATGTGAATTATTTGGTGAGTAAGATTATCCCATATGGTTTGTCTTATCCTCAAAAGAAAAAGTTTTTGCATGATGTAAAACAATATTTTTGGGATGAACCATATCTGTTCAGAAAATGTGCTGACCAAATAATTAGAAGATGTGTACCTGAATCTGATCAGCTGAGCATCTTAGAACACTGTCATTCAAGAGAAGCAGGGGGACACTTTGGTGTTCAAAGGACTGCAGCTAAAGTGTTATCATCTGGGTTTTATTGGCCTAACTTATTTCGTGACTGCAGGAACTTCATTATGTCATGTGCTCAATGTCAAAAGACAGGTAACATTTCTAAACGGCATGAATTACCACAAAACAATATTCTGGTAATTGAGCTTTTTGATGTTTGGGGGATTGACTTTATGGGTCCTTTTCCCTCATCTTTTTCAAATAAATATATACTTGTGGCAGTTGATTACGTTTCAAAATGGGTTGAAGCTGTTGCTTTTCAAACAAACGATGCCCGAGTAGTTTTAAAATTTTTGAAAAAGAATATTTTTACCAGATTTGGGGTGCCCAGAGCTATAATTAGTGATGGGGGGTCTCATTTTTGTAACAAGCAATTTGAAAAACTTTTAGCAAAATATGGTGTTACACATAAAGTGGCTACCCCCTATCATCCACAAACTAGTGGGCAAGTTGAAGTTTCCAATAGGGAGATAAAAAGGATTTTGGAAAAAACTGTTAATGCATCAAGAAAAGATTGGTCTTCAAAATTAGATGATGCATTATGGGCTTACAGGACTGCTTTTAAAACCCCTATTGGAATGTCCCCATATATGCTTGTTTTTGGTAAATCATGTCATCTTCCTGTAGAACTTGAGCACAAGGCATATTGGGCCATAAAATTTCTTAACTTTGATGAAAAAGCTGCAGGTAAAAACAGATTGCTTCAATTGAATCAGTGGAAGAATGGAGGAATGAGGCATTTGAAAGTGCTCGTATCTATAAGGAACGAGCAAAGAAATGGCATGATAGAAACATCATCAAACGAGAATTTTTGCCTGGACAAAAAGTTTTACTTTACAATTCTCGTTTGAAGTTGTTTCCTGGAAAATTACGGTCAAGATGGTCGGGACCGTTTGAGATTGCAAAGTTTTTCCATATGGCATGGAATTAAAAACTGAGGATGATCGGACTTTTAAAGTGAATGGGCAACTGCTCAAACATTATTTTGAGGGGAAAATCTTGACAGTACTACTACTGTCATGAATCTCAAAGAACAATAATCAGATCAGGAAAGTCGGGCTAAGCGACTTTAAACTAAGCGCTTCTTGGGAGGCAACCCATGTCTAATTTTAGAAGAGTTTTATTTGTTTTGTTTTTACTAACTTTGTTTTTAGTGTGGACAGGTTAGTTGATAAAAAAAATTTGAAAAAAAATTGAAAAAGCTGAAAGCCGGCTCAAGGCTGCCAGCCTTGAGCAAGCTTTGAAGAAACAGGTGAAAGCCGGCTGTAAGCCGCCTGCTTTTAGCTGGCGTAAATGTCAGTACAGGACTAGGTGAGCACCGCAGAAGAAGCCTGCAATGGGAAAGTAAAGGCCGTCGGCTTACATGGCAGCGTTTGAGAACAACATTTACACCGGCAATGGAATGGTGAAGGCCGCCGGCTTAGAGCCAGCGTATGTTCAACATTTTTGGGGTTTTTGAAAAATCTCGATCAAAGCCGGCACCTGGGGATATAAGCCGCCAGCTTTTAGCCGGCGTATCCATGTAAGCCGGCAGTGTAAATGGGTAAGCTGCCAACCTGATGCTCTCGGTATGAATTTTTTTTTGTTACACTGGCTGTAAGCCGCCGACTTACACGACAGAAATGCCGACATAGGTTCTGCAGATCGCTTTTAACAGGTACGATCCTTCTCTCTCTTTCTCATTCTCTCATAATCACTCTCTAACACTTAGTCTCTCGCTCTCACTCAACCATCCCACATCCATTTCGTTTAATCCAGGTTGAACAACTAAGTTCCAATGATCTCTACTCTTAGTTCTCTGATTTAATCTATTACATTGCTTTGATTTGTCAATTCGCTCATAGATTAAATTGAGATTGATTATTTTTCGTAAATGGGATATGAACTTCAGATCTTGATAGAATTGATTGCTGTTGGTGACCCATGTAGGTCAAGCTACATTTCGTTCCATACATGCTTCATTCCTATCTGTGCATATATGATCCTTGAGCTGGCTTGATCTATAATTGCTGCTCATATTAGAAAATTAGGGTTCTTGAGCTTATGAATATGAAATTTCGACTTTTGGGGTTTTGAGAAATTGAAGTTGTGGCTGCTGGATTTGGAAATTCTTATACTATTTAGTAGCTCCAATTCTTGCATTGTGATAGATTTTGCATGAATTGAACTTGAAATTTGGAACTGTGCTCCATTTTTTATGAAATTTTTGGCATAAAAATGTTTTTTGGACTTTTAATGAAAAATTTTTTGAAAATCATTTTTATTTCAAAAATTTGAAATTCCAAGGTTCAATTCTAAGCTGGCCGACCTAAGCTGCCAGCTTTGATTGTATTGTGCAAGTGTAAATGATCCATGCAATTTAATGATTTCTTAGCTTCACTTAATTATATGCTTATGATCCCCAAATTGTTTTAACTCATGTTTTAGGCATAAATTAGAATTCTAGTCATTAAGAATTTCATTGAAATTGTGCATTCCTCATTTCTAATTAAGATCAATTTATATACAGGAATGGCTCCAAGGCAAAAACGACCAAGGACGACTGACGCCTCTACATCTGGTTCATAGACTAGAGATTTGCTGTCCAGTCAGCAATACGCCAAGGATAGAAAAAAGAGGCTCGTGAAAATGGACTTCTTAAATACACATATTTAGGCTGGTGCCTACTGGATGAGTTTAGGATCATTGATAAAATCAGAGAGATTGTCCAAGATCCAGCTTGGATCCGACTATTTGATTTTCGGGAGCCAGCATACAAGAACTTGACGATTGAGTTCTTGTCTACTTTAAAGAATATCTCAGACCGAGAGGAGTCCACTTTTCAATTTCAAGCATTTGGGCAGATCATGGAGGTCAAATTAAAGCAGATGGGCCACCTACTGGGACTGTATGATAATGAGCAAGAAAATAGGAATCTGCCAAATAGTTGGCCTGAAGGGGAAGATCACATGACCTAGGAGGCATATTGGTTTCAGCTGGTTGCTCCTGAGAGAGCAAATGAGCCTTTCGTCCCCTCCAAGTCATTGGCCACGTCTTTTCGTGCTATTGAGCACAAGCTGTTCCACCACATTCTTGCACACACTCTGAGTTGCAAGAAGACTAGTCACAGCAAGGTGACTAGTTTTGACATGTTCTACTTATTTAGCCTTATTAGAGGCTACAGAATTGATTTAGGAGTGGAGATAGCAAATTTTATCTACCGACAGGCAGATGATAGCAGGACTCGAGTCTTGTGTTGTGGTGGCTACATCACTTGATTACTGAAGGGGATGGACATTTTTGAGCCTCCACAGGATGATGATGTTGGTCTCGAAAGAATAACCAAGAGGGGGGTGAATTGGTTATTTAATAAAATTTAACCTTTTTTAAAATTCAACCAAATTCACTCTACTTAGTTACTCAAATTAAATGGCTTCTAAAACTCTATTTTAAATAACAAATATTGATAAATTTCGAATAATATCAGACAAGATCAAGTTCGCAAATAATTAAAAATATGTTAAAAAAAATTTTATTTTGCTCCCAGTTACTCTCTGACTGATCTTCTGAGTTCAATGTTCAGTAGAACTTAAATTTCCAGTTACTCTCTGACTGGTCTTCTGAGTTTATAATGCAGCAAGAATAAACAATAAAATATGCACGAAATTAAAAAGATAAGGTAGAGAAGAGATTGCAAGATTGATTTATAGAGGTTCCGCCTCGAGCGTCAATCCTCTCTTCCAGCTCTAAGCCGGGGACCCGGTATTCCACACCGGTATGTTCCACTATATCCAAAAGAAATGAGAATACAAGCTTGTCCTTCAACAAAGAAGTTCAAACACTCTGCTCAGCCTATCTAGCTTCACTCAAGCTATTTACTGATCTACAGAGACTAAATGTAACTCTCACTTCTACACAAATCTCATTCGAGATATACAATGCTTTGAAACAAAGAAATAAACGTTTCTAAAATTTCAGCTCAAAGAAAATTCCGAATGACAGTAATTTAGCAAGAGATTCTCGAAGGCTTTTGATTATTCTCGTCTTTTTCACACACCACCTGTCTTCATGTCTTCCAGATATTTAATTTAAAATTCTCCTTCTTCTTCGGTTGAAAACGGCTAGCGAATTTGAATTCAAAAATTGGATAGATGATAATCTCCAGTAGTTCCTGATTTTGTGCTTGATATATCTCTGTGATTATCCAAATCTTATCTTGCTGTTGAAAACGTTGATGTTTATCCATATAGTTGTTTGACCGTCTTGAAGATAGGCTTCCTCGTGAAATATCTTCTAAATCCCAAAAGAATAGGATAGAATCTTTCCTTCTTGATCTGACTGTCAAACTTGATAAAAACGAATTCTGTAATCTTCATGTAAGTATATTTTAATCATTGAATATAAACCCAAGCCATAAATATCAGACATAATCTGATCTTGGATTAATTTGATTTTTCTGTCATGAGTTCTTGAGATTTTATTCGTTGATTAAAAAAAATTCGAATCCCCTTGGATATAATAACCAACTTTGTGGAACATTTGAATGTATTACCCAAATACACTCAACTTTGGAGCTGGGTCTTCAAAATAATGAAATAATTTTGAAAAATTCGAACTGTGATCTTTTTGTGCGAATTCTGTTCTTGTACCCAGTTCACTTCTGAGTTACCTTCTGAGTAGTTTTGTCTTGTCGATCAGCCGTTTCACTCTCTGAGTTTCCTTCTGAATACTTTTGTCTTTCTATTTTGTCTCTGAACTACTTTCTGATTTATCTTTAAATTTCCATAACTTCTTACTTAGTTCTTGAAAACTTTTACTTCACTTATCACATTAAATTGAGATTTCTGCATACTCAATAAATTCATTAGTAATACTTAATCTTTTTGTTATCATCAAAACATCAAAAGAGAAATACTAACATTCTCCCCTTTTTGATGATAACAAAACCCATCTATTAAAACAAAAAATTATTTTCATGATAACTCTATTCATTTGCATAATTTGCATAATCCAGAGATAATTCAGTAATTAAAATACGAGTTATATAACCTGCACAAACATTTGCATCGCACATAAATTCATTCATCGCACAAGCATTCATCAATCGCATTCATTCATCGCACAAGCATTCATCAATCGCATAAGTATTCATCAAACATTATTTGCATGATTATCTTTGTTTTAATATCTCTCCCCCTTTTTGTTATCAGCAATTAGAATTAATACCATAAAAGAGAATATCAAATAGTCTGAAAGAAATGCATTGGAATTAAAAGGATCATAACAACTGAGTTCTTAAAAAAAACATAACAGACTGGAAAATCAACAGAAAAGAAAATTAGGTCTTCTTAATAGGCTTGACTGATTTCCTAGCTGTGGTCTTCTTCCGTCCAGTATACCTAACGATAGGTAGAGTTGAGCTTTCAGGAGGTGGAGGAGAATTAAATGCCGGATTGAATGATTGCAGATACTCTATCAGAACATCAGAAAGAATGATTTGAGGAGTTTGTTGTGGTTCGGATGTTGAAGAGGGTTGAGAGATAGGAATCAGCTGAAAGGATTGAACATCTGGTTCCACTGTTGGTGGAGGAGAAGGTGGTGAAACTTCACTGTCAGGGTGTGAAGCTTCAGACTTCTCAGGAGGATCAACATTCATTTCAGCATCAAAGACTGGTGGAGAAGGGACAGAATCATGTTGTGGAGGTGGAGATGAAACAGAGCCATGAGTAGGATCTGTAAACATGTCCTCGAACATGTGTTCTACTTCAGCCTTCATCTCAGCAAATCTTTTCTCCATCAGGTCAAGAATAGCTGTCTTAAAATGCGATTTTGATGTTTCTCCTGGACCCTTAACAGAGATGCCCTCTGAGTCACTATCTGAGTCAGTGTCCTGATGTTTTCCTTCACCTTCCTTAATTTCAAACTTCCCTCCAGTCATGATTTCAGGTTTCTTCCTTCTCTTTTCCTTCATAACCTCCTTTCCTGCTCTTCGCGTTGGAGATTTCTCCTTATCCTTCTTTTGTTTATCACCTTCTGAGCCACTATCTGCTCTTAGTAAGTGCTCCCCCTCAACTGCAGACTTAATTTTCTCCCAATCAAAAATTCTTTTGCTGAACTTAGGATGAACATACCAAGCTCCATCCTTAGCAAACCAGAATTTGCGCTTAACATTGATGTTCATTCTCATAAGCACAATTTCCCCAATTCTTTTCAGATTTTGAGGAAACTTAGCATTATCTGGCAGCTTTACTTTCTTAAACCTCAGCAACTTCATCAACATGCTTCCATAAGGCATATTAAACTTAGTTTTCCACAAATGCTTCAGAATCAAAGATGGTAGATCAAGCTTTAAATTTCTTTTTATTGCCAGAATGACAATAGCTTCGTTTTTATTAATCGTAGTAGAACTACCATTCTTTGGAAGCAAACAGTCTACAACTATCTTGTGTAGCAGCCTTATCAACAAACTAAACTCAGTATTAAACACATCTTTTTCAGAATATGTTCCCACTCCATCATTTATTTCACGAAACAGATCATTTTTCTTAATGGATACAAAGAAGTCATCATCTTCTCATCTTTCATACCAAAACATGAAATAAGGTCTTTCCTAGTTATCTTAACTTTTTGCCCAGCTATTTCAGACTTCAACTTCAGTCCATCCGACAATGTCAAGTTATCATAAAATTCCTTGATAACTTCTCCAGCAACTTCACTAGACAAATTACACAGATTTCGACATCCTATTTTATCTAGCCAATGGTTCCAATAGAACCCATTTTTCTTAAAGAAAGAAAAGTCTATGAACGAATTATCAAGAATCTTGATATTCCCATACCTTTTCTTAGAAGAACTTCCTGTCTTCTTCTTCTTTGCTTCTGACATTTTCTTTGGGGATCTTGAAGACATTTTCCTCTTTTTCGAACTTTCTTTCTTTTGCTGTGACTCAGTCTTTCTTCCTTAGAACTTTCTGAGTCACCGTCTGGTTTAGGGTTTGAACCCTTCTTAGTCTTTCCTTCAGATTCTGGGGTAGTAACATCTAAAGATTCATAAGAAGACGAATCTTTTTCCTTTCCTTGCTCTGTCTCAGGGGTGGTTTGTTCAACTTCGACAGATTCATCCTTCTTTTTCGTCCTTCTCTCTCTACTTTTTTGGTTCAGAGAGTGTTCGTGTTGAATCAGAAGATTCATCACGAATCTCTATAGTTCCTTTAACAACTTTGCCCTTAGGACCTTTTGAAGCTAATCTTGATGATTTTCGTGGTGCCATGTTAGGGTTTGTAAGAGCGAAAGAGAGCGCGAAATGAGAGAGAATTTTGAAGTTTAGAAAAAAAGAGAACGTTGGAGGACGAATAGCAGCAGCACAGGGAAATGGAAGAGTCACGTTCTGGCCGTTTGAAAGACGTGGGAAAATGGAGACGTGATTAATGATTCACTTTTCTTGCACGTTTTCCATAATCATCCGAATTCAATATCACAAACACAAAGTTTATTAATTTATTTACTTTCTTATTGTATATATATATATTTTTAAGAGAAAAAACATATGAATAAAAATATTAAAAAGGATAACACATTCCAATCTCATTTCTCAAAAATTCAAATCTGGTTTTATCAAGGGGTTTAGTAAAAATATCTGCAAGTTGATTTTCAGTTGGAACAAAATCAATACACACATTTCCATTAACTACATGATCTCGTATAAAATGATGTCTAATTTCAATGTGTTTTGATCTTGAATGATGAACTGGATTCTTTGTCAGATTAATTGCACTTGTATTATCACATTTAATCGAAATAAATTTATTTTCAACACCATAGTCTTGCATTTGTTGTTTAATCCAAAGAACTTGAGCACAACAATTTCCAAGAGATACATATTCAGCTTCTGCTGTAGATAAAGCAACTGAATTTTGTTTCTTTGAAGACCATGAAATCAATTTATCTCCTAAAAATTGGCAAGTTCCAGATGTACTTTTTCTATCTATCTTACAACCAGCATAATCAGCATCAGAAAAACCAATCAATTCAAAATTTTGATTCTTTGGATACCAAATCCCTAATTTTGCAGTACATGCAATATATTTAAATATCCTTTTAACAGCTTTTAGATGATTTTCAGTTGGACTACTTTGGAATCTAGCACATATACACACAGCAAGCAAAATATCTGGCCTTGAAGCAGTAAGATATAACAAAGATCCAATAAGGCTTCTATAAAGTTTTTCATTGATTTTCTTACCTTCTGAGTCAGCATCTAACCTGACTGAAGTACTCATTGGTGTAGTCACTTGTTTTTTGTTTTCATAACCAAACTTTTTCAGAATTTGCCTTGTATATTTCTCTTGATGAAGAAAGATTCCTTCTTTAGTTTGTTTGATTTGTAGACCCAAGAAGAAATTCAATTCTCCCATCATAGACATTTCAAATTCAGCCTGCATAAGCTTTGCAAAATCTTGACAATATTTCTCATTAGTAGATCCAAAAATTATATCATCAACATAAATTTGTACAATCAATATATCTTCATTATAATGTTTCAAAAATAAGGTTGTATCAACATTACCTCTTTGAAATCCACTCGTGATGAGAAAATCACTAAGTCTTTCATACCATGCCCTTGGGGCTTGTTTGAGTCCATACAAAGCTTTTCTTAATTTATATACATATTCAGGCTTGAAAGGATCTTCAAATCCTGGTGGTTGCTCAACATACACTTCCTCTTTAATATAACCATTTAAAAATGCACTTTTACATCCATTTGGAATAAATTAAAATTCTTAAAACATGCATAAGCAAGTAGCAAACGTATGGCTTCTAACCTAGCAACAGGTGCATAAGTTTCATCATAATCTATTCCTTCTTCTTGAGAATAACCTTTTGCTACAAGTCTAGCTTTGTTTCTTACTATTTTGCCATTTTCATCTAATTTATTTTTAAATACCCATTTAGTACCTATAACAGATTTATTTAATGGTCTAGGCACTAAATTCCATACATTATTTCTTTGAAATTGATTTAATTCATCTTGCATGGCATTTATCCAATTATCATCAATCAAAGCAGATTCAACACAATTTGGTTCAATTTCTAATAAAGCAAAGTGACTTTCAAAATCTTTTAGTTTTGATCTAGTTCTAACACCAGTATCTACTTTACCAATTATTAATTCAGGTGGATGTGCCGTTTTATATCTCCAAGCATTCGAGCTTTCTGGTGTATTAGCACTAGCATCTGTATTACCTTCTGTTTGACCTTCTGATCTAGCTTCTGAGTAATCAGATATCATTGTTTCTTTAGGTGATTTTTCTTTGGGTGATTCTGATACAGTAGCATCATTAGTAGCATTTTTCAAAAACACAGTTGTATTATCATCATCACAATCATCTTTAAATTCTTCAACAAAACGCACATTTATTGATTCTTCAATAACTTTGGATGTTTTATTGAAAATCCGATATGCTTTACTATTCAATGAATATCCTAAAAATATTGCTTCATCGGAACGTTCATCAAATTTACCAAGATTATGAATGTTCTTTTTCATAAAACATTTGGTACCAAACACATGAAAATAAGAAACATTCGGTTTTCTTCCTCGAAAAATTTCATATGTTGTTTTTGATGTGAAAGGTCTAATATAAACTCTATTTATGATATAACATGTTGTTGCAGCAGCTTCAGCCCATAAATTCTTTGCAACACCGCTTTCATTAAGCATTGAACGTGTCATTTCTTGTATTATTCGATTTTTTCTTTCAACAACACCATTTTGTTGTGGTGTGTAAGGGCAAGAAATTATGACTTATACCAAATTCATCACAAAAGGAAATAAATTGAGCATTATCAAATTCTGTACCATGATCTGATCTTATAGAAATAATTGAAAAACCTTTTTCATTTTGAATTTGTTTTGCAAAAATTTGAAAGGCATCAAAAGTATCAGTCTTACTTTTCAAAAACAATACCCAAGTGTATCTTGAGAAGTCATCAACTATAACAAGTCCATATTTGCTTCCTCCAATACTTGAAACTCTTGTTGGACCAAAGAGATCCATATGTAACAATTCTAAAGGTCTTTTGGTAGATATTACATTTTTACTTTTATGAGGAGCTGATACCATTTTATTTTTAAGACATGTATTGTAAGCCCCTAGATTTTTCGATAACATTAGCAAACCCTAAGAACCGGAAGTTGAAACGAAACCCTAAAATTAACCTAGTTCTATGTTTAGTCTAGTGAATCTAGATCCGGCACTCCCGTGTTCTTAAACCCTAGAAAACGAAATTGAAATAATTGTGGAAAACGGTTCGTAATAACATAGGGAAGCCTAAAAATATCAGATTCGAATTTTTCTAGTGTCCTTTGGATCCGATCGGGATCAGTTTTCGAAAACCGTGCCCCGGAGTACCGGATAGCAAAAATATTCCGACAACACCAAAAGATTCGTAAAAATATAAGGTTTTCAAAAATATCAGTTTTAGAATTTTTCGGTATCTAAAAATAACAGATATAGGCCTTTTACGCGTATTTTCTTTACTACCGGTATTTTAATTGTCTAGTCTACTATTCATAGTACTTTTCTACTATTCATTACTATTCATCTATCTCTACTTTTTCTTACACTCTACCATACCTATATCCTACAATTTACCTTCCCCATACAACTTTAATCACATCACACTTTACACATTACTTCTTTTTATTACAAAACAACAAAATTAATCAATTTTTCTCTTCTCCCTAAGCTCTTGCCGTCCACTCTCTCTCTCCTCTTCCTCTCAAATTGTTTTCTTTTCCAATTTATTTTATTACATCTAATTTCCACTCCAAAAATCTATAAATACCCCCTTCCTCTTCCATTCTTTCACACAACAAAAATTCATACTAAAACTCTCTCAAAATCACTCCACAAAATTCCTCTCCCAACATCTCTCTCAAGTTCTCTCTTTTCTTTAGGAAATCCATTCCCACATAATACTATAATCCACTCTTTTCTTCTTCAACCAACACATAAACTTTAGGTAAAAGTTTTTCATATTCTCATCATGTTCATATAACTTAACATGAGTTTAGTGTATGTTTCTTAGGCTCATTGAGTTAAAGAAGCAACAATTTATTCATGTTTTGTTTTTGTTCATGTTTTTATTTTCTTTATGTTACTATTATGTTGATATTGTTATTATTTGTATTATCCATATATATATATATATATGTTTATTTAGAGCATATAAGCTCACTTGTTATTTATTTATTTCAAGTCTTGCAATTTATTTAATTTCAAGTTGTTCTTAAGACTAGTCTCTCTAGTCTTAGACTTGTCCATATCAAGTCAAAATAATTTTATTTCCTTGCTTTTCTTTTCTTTTAAGGACTAGTCTATTCTTAGTCCCGGGATTCCTTGATGAAGCTAAGGTTCTCAATACTTGACTTTACCTTTATGCTCTTATTTATTTTATTTATGTTGACTTTATATTTTTCATGGTTACATATTCTCATTCATGCATGAATATGTTGTTATCGTCTCAATCATAATAAAAAATGAGCTTTCTTAAAATAAGAATGAGAACTCTTTTTAAAAATAAATTTTGTCACATAAGAAGTTATTTTCCTTAAAGGTCGAAATTATTTTAAGCAAATATTCTTCCAAAGTTAGATAAGCTAGCTCAAGTTTTAGTAATAATATGTGGTTTTCACCAAGAAATACATAAAGTAAAGTTATTATAAAATCTCTTTTCAAAGAAATAAGAAAGTTTCTTTAGACCTAAACAAAAATTCAATTGTCAAAGTTTTCCAACACTAAAGTCTAAGATAAGTTTTTCCAAAATTTACTTATATGATGATTTCTTTTAAAAGTGGATATAACTATGAAATAGTTAGAAAAACTATATGTTTCCAAACTACTAGGAATAAATTTATGAAAATCTTGAAAGATTAAAATTTCTTTTGAAGATTAATAACTAAAGAATGGAGTTAAAAGGAAGAAATACTCCTTTATAATAATTTAGGAAATTTTCAAAGTAAAACTAACTCCTTTTCAAGTCTTAAGCTTATCTCACTTTCAAGACATGTGTCTTACAAAACCATTGTTGAGACAACACCACATTCATGCATATAGTTTGAGTTTATACATATATATATAAATTCAAGGGATTTTTCAACCATACAATATATCTATATTTTTGTACAAAAGCCCTTGAGTGAAGTAATGTTTGAAAACTCTAGTTTTGAAGTTTAGAAAATTCGTATCAAATCTGTACGCTACTATTCCGAGATCCAAATAACTTCTTTTGATGGAAATAACCTTAGAAATAGATAGATTTTCGAGTAGGTAGAAATCGGTATATAATATGCGGAATTCCGAGTTAAAATGAGCAAGTTATGGCCATTTTAAATTGGAATTTCCATTCCATACGATTTTTACAAATTCTTTAAGATAGAAGTATAGATCTTGAATAGATCTTGGATGAAATACTCATGTTGGGTATTTCTTTTGTTTAGGTGTCGAGGATCGCGATCTTGTCTTCCCCGAGGATTACTTCGACTCCTAGGACGCTATGGACGAGTGAGTTTCCTTTACGCTTTCGTATTCGCGCATCTGCTTGTAGAATAGAGCACTAGATGTTAGGAAAAAGATGAAAATTGATATGCATGTGGGATATTATGGGAATTATGTATGTGATTCGTTGTGTGCGATCAATGAACAATAAGTATATCGAAACCCGATTTGTGATTGATATAAATGTTTCCATGTATGTATTGTTATGTGTGCAAATATAGTTTGATCGCTTTAAATGATTTAATGTCATATTGAAATCCTCATATAATAAATTGATCATGCATATCACTTAGTATATCATTTCGAAGTTTTGCTACTACTCCTCAGCGTGGGACCGGAATGGTAAGCTACCTAGCTACATCTTGAGGGTTAGGACGTACGGGGAATACGGCCTCAAGGTGTAGCCGAGCCGGATCGATCGCTTTGGGCATGGAAGGCCCGGGGACTAGTAGTACGGTTCGTTGGAACCCCAAGACGCGCGCAAACTTTGAGGAGGTTGTTCGGGACCCAGTTCAAAGCATTCCCTAACCACCGATGGAGGGGTAAATCCATCAAACATACGAAACCGGATAGTCGTATGTAATGTTTGATCATATGGTTGTTGCATTCATATGCTTGATTAATAAACTTGTTTGATTGTTTTTATGAGTACTATTGCGTAAGGAATATCTCACTAAGCTAGTCATGCTTATACTCCTATAGACCTTTGATATTGCAGGATTATCTTTTGCACCCGCGACCTCCTTGAGTTCCCGGGTAGAATCCTTATTTTGAGAAGCTTTTGGAGGCAATCTATTTTGAAGTTATAGAGTAGATTTCTTCTAAAATCTTCTAGCTTAGTTATATATTTAGAACCATGTTATTATGAGTTATCGGGGGAATGCCCCTTAGAAGCTGTAAGATTTTTATTTCAATGAAATATATATTAATGTTATTTTGCATGTTCCGCTGCCAATGTCTTAAAATGCATTACTCCACCGGTCTCCCTTTGTTGTGAATGTACGCCTTGTACCGATATGAAAGCTTTCGAGTGACTGAGGTAGTCATTCTTAAGTTTTAATATTGCGTACGGCGGGCTGTCACGTTTAGGGTACCCGCTGGGGCGTGACATGTATCACATTTAATAACTTGTTTAAAAATCATTTTTGGTAATCCAGCAACAAGATTCTTTTTGGATAACTTTTCGAGTTGATAAAAATTTACATGTCCAAGTCTTTTATGCCATAAATGCACATTATCAGATATAGAAAGAAAACAACACTCAACATCCATATCAGATGGTTTAATTAGATAAATATTTTTCTTTCTAAATCCTTCAAACATTTTAATACCTTTATCATCATATGCATAGCATTTACTTTTCTCAAAAATCATTTTATATCCTCTGTCACATAATTGACTTATGCTTAACAAATTATGTTTTAGTCCTTTTACAAGCGAAACATTTTCTATAGCATGTGGTGGATAACCAATCATACCCGTGGCTATAATCTTACCTTTATTATTATCTCCAAATCTTACATAACCATTTTCTTTCCATACTAAATTTGTAAACAAGGAAACATCACCTGTCATATGACTTGAGCACCCACTGTCTAGGTACCAAGTTCCTTTTATTTTTGCTCCTTGTTCCTGCAATTAATCATAAAAGGCTATCAAACCCTTTTAGGAACCCAGACAAGCTTGGGTCCTTGATAAGATAAGCTCATTTTCTCCTTATTATTAACTTGATTCGAATTGAGCTTGTTCTTTTTATAAAAGCAATACTTTTCAATGTGTCCTACTTTATTGCAGAAGAAACAAGTATAGGTAGGTCTTAAATTATATCTTGCATTTACCTGGTTCCATCTATTTTGTCTAGGATACCTTGGAGTGTATCGCTGACTGGACCTTCTGAGGTTGCCTCTGACTTGATATCTTTGTTCAAGGCACACTCTGAGGCACCTTCTGTTATTATTGTTTATGGGTCTATTCATTGTTTCCCTTCTGATAACAGGTTGTTGATTACATGCAACTTCCTTTGCTTTCACAAATACAGTCTTTTTCATATGGTTAGAACTACTTCCAATTTCATATCCAAGTCCATATTTATTGTTTCCAATTCTTTGACTAGAAAGTAGCATATTTAATTTTTTATCACTCTCATCAAACTTATTGAAGGTG
Source organism: Combretum micranthum (assembly GCA_024138025.1). Taxonomy (NCBI): domain Eukaryota; kingdom Viridiplantae; phylum Streptophyta; class Magnoliopsida; order Myrtales; family Combretaceae; genus Combretum; species Combretum micranthum. The sequence goes on from JAMXBD010000026.1 coordinate 1,725,537, forward strand.
CTTTTAATGGTTTTTGACAGATCTTCAAATCTTACTTTTAGATCTTTAATTTCATCCTTCAAAACACCATTTTCTTTTCTTAGATTACCAGAATTTACATGCAATTTTTCATTGTCAATTTTCAGTGTCATTTTCATCAATAAGCAATTTTTTTGTTTGTTTCAAGACATCTTTCTCATTTTTTAAAGCCTTATTTTCAATGTCTAACTTAGATATTCTTACATTAGCCTTTTTGAGAGCCTTTAACAATTTGTTCATTTCTACATATATCTCACTATCTGTCATATCAGCATCAGACTCAGAGTTTACCTCGGATGCTGCCATTAAACACAAGTTAGCTTCTTCTTCATCTTCACTTGCAGCTTCTGATTCAGCTTCTGACTCATCCAAGTCGCTCCAGGTTTCCATCATCGCTTTGTTCTTCTTTTTGAACTTCTTCATTTTTTCAATGAGAGATGGACATTCATACTTTATATGTCTTGGCTTCTTACATTCATAGCAAATGGTTTCCTTCTTCTCTTTTCTTTGTTCTTTTTCTCTATATAGTTCACCTACATCACCTTTGTAAGTTTTTCTTTTAGTAAATTTGAACTTTTTACCTCTTTTATTCCTGAGCATTTTATTGAGCCTTCGTGCCAGCAAAGTAATGTCTTCATCATCACTGTCATCATCATCTTCGGTTTCTGCTTCACTGACTTTCTTAGCTTTGAAAGCTATGGCTTTCTTGCTTGTTTCAGCTTCTTCCGTGGTGTCCAAGTGAGATTCATACGCCATGAGTTTTTCTTTCAGCTGACTAAGAGTCAATCTCTTCAAGTCTTGAGCCTCCTCAATAGCGGTCTTTTTCGCATCCCACGTTCTAGGAAGAATTCTAAGCATTTTCCTCACCAAATTTGGTTCAGGGATTTTCTTACCAAGTGATGTCAGTTCATTAGATATGGCAGTGAATCTATCAAATGCATCCTTTATTTTCTCATTAGATTTGAACTTAAAAAGCTCATATTTCTGAAGTAATGCATTAATCTTAGTATCTTTTATAGTTTCAGTTCCTTCATATGTCATGCATAAAGTGTCCTATATTTCTTTTGCAGTTTCACAACATGATATCACATAAAATTCAGATGATGCAATAGTCATGAGTAAGAGATTCTTAGCCTTGGAATTTGTCTCAATCAGCCTCTTCTCTGGTGGAGTCAACACTTCATCATCGGAAATCGTTACAGTATGATCACAATGTGAGATAACCTGCCAAGAGTCAAAGTCATTAGCTTTAATGTATGTGGACATTCGCATTTTCCAATATGCAAAATTCGTGCCATCAAAGAAAGGAGCCTTGTTCATTGCAATGTTGTTATCAGCCATTTTCAAAGATCACTCAATTAATCAAAAGAGAACTGCTCTGATACCAATTGTTGGTCCCGAAAGAATAACCAAGAGGGGGGTGAATTGGTTATTTAATAAAATTTAACCTTTTTTAAAATTCAACCAAATTCACTCTACTTAGTTACTCAAATTAAATGGCTTCTAAAACTCTATTTTAAATAACAAATATTGATAAATTTCGAATAATATCAGACAAGATCAAGTTCGCAAATAATTAAAAATATGTTAAAAAAATTTTATTTTGCTCCCAGTTACTCTCTGACTGATCTTCTGAGTTCAATGTTCAGTAGAACTTAAATTTCCAGTTACTCTCTGACTGGTCTTCTGAGTTTATAATGCAGCAAGAATAAACAATAAAATATGCACGAAATTAAAAAGATAAGGTAGAGAAGAGATTACAAGATCGATTTATAGAGGTTCCGCCTCGAGCGTCAATCCTCTCTTCCAGCTCCAAGCCGGGGACCCGGTATTCCACACCGGTATGTTCCACTATATCCAAAAGAAATGAGAATACAAGCTTGTTCTTCAACAAAGAAGTTCAAACACTCTGCTCAGCCTATCTAGCTTTACTCAAGCTATTTACTGATCTACAGAGACTAAATGTAACTCTCACTTCTACACAAATCTCATTCGAGATATACAATGCTTTGAAACAAAGGAATAAACGTTTCTAAAATTTCAGCTCAAAGAAAATTCCGAATGACAGTAATTTAGCAAGAGATTCTTGAAGGCTTTTGATTATTCTCGTCTTTTTCACACACACACCTGTCTTCATGTCTTCCAGATATTTAATATTAAAATTCTCCTTCTTCTTCGGTTGAAAACGGCTGGCGAATTTGAATTCAAAAATTGGATAGATGATAATCTCCAGTAGTTCCTGATTTTGTGCTTGATATATCTCTGTGATTATCCAAATCTTATCTTGCTGTTGAAAACGTTGATGTTTATCCATATAGTTGTTTGACCGTCTTGAAGATAGGCTTCCTCGTGAAATATCTTCTAAATCCCAAAAGAATAGGATAGAATCTTTCCTTCTTGATCTGACTGTCAAACTTGATAAAAACGAATTCTGTAATCTTCATGTAAGTATATTTTAATCATTGAATATAAACCCAAGCCATAAATATCAGACATAATCTGATCTTTGATTAATTTGATTTTTCTGTCATGAGTTCTTGAGATTTTATTCGTTGATTAAAAAAATCGAATCCCCTTGGATATAATAACCAACTTTGTGGAACATTTGAATGTATTACCCAAATACACTCAACTTTGGAGCTGGGTCTTCAAAATAATGAAATAATTTTGAAAAATTCGAACTGTGATCTTTTTGTGCGAATTCTGTTCTTGTACCCAGTTCACTTTCTGAGTTACCTTCTGTCTTATCGATCAGCCGTTTCACTCTCTGAGTTTCCTTCTGAATACTTTTGTCTTTCTATTTTGTCTCTGAACTACTTTTTGATTTATCTTTAAATTTCCATAACTTCTTACTTAGTTCTTGAAAACTTTTATATCACTTATCACATTAAATTGAGATTTCTGCATACTCAATAAATTCATTAGTAATACTTAATCTTTTTGTTATCATCAAAACATCAAAAGAGAAATACTAACAGATGAAGTATTTGAGTGTAAGAAGATATCATCTGCACCATTCTGAGGCTGGGGATTACTGAAAAACCCCAGAGGAGCACTGCCACGGTTTTGGAGGAGGTCGAGCTCCAGGATATCTTTCCTGGAGATGCTCCATTCTAGATTCTATCTACATCTGCTCCTCCTCCTCCTGCAGGCACTTCATCAGCATATGGTATGGACCAGCTTAGGCTGGATATTGAGGAGCTGAAGAGCCAGAACCAGGAGCTTAGGGATAGACAAGAGAAGGAAAGAAAGAAAAACAAGAAGTTTCGGAAGTCTATCTTTGAGGCGTTGAGGACGGCCATCTGCTGCATCAGCCCAGAGACAGGGGCTGGCATGACATACGAGACTTCATCTGAGTCTAGTCATAGCTCACATCACTCAGATAGACTCAATTCAGAGCACACACGGACAGCCAGCCCAGGAGACACATAGAGATATACTCCTGAGGATAGCAGCAGACCCAGTCCAGGGCTAGAGAGCTAGAGACCCTGCTAGCTCTCATTTGATCTTTACTGTTTATATTTTTTGGCCTGTATATTTATTGAGCACCTAAGTTCCTATGGGTGGACTCCTTTATTTTTCTGCTTTTATTTTTGCTTTTATTTTTGTTTTTGTTTTTCTTTTGTAGTGATTACAGGAAAGCAGCAAAGCAAATTCTCTTGCAAAGCAAATTTTGATGATTATGAAACAACTGATGACTTCAGGGAAGTATCAAATTCTTTTTCTTATTCCTTTCCTATGATTTAAATTGTTGCAAAACAGTGAGATACTGTTTAGTTGAAGTGTGGGGGAAGGGATAAAATTGAATGAAGTGTTGGATTGAAGTGATAAATATGATCTGTTGTCTGCTGTTATTTATATTTGAAGATCTCCACCTTGTATTTTTGGTTTGAAAGCAAATTATGAGGAAATTATGCCTAAATTTTTTCAAAAATCTCTTGAAATTGGAGATAGTACAAAAGTAAAGACTAAAAGCAATGAAATTGACTTGTAAAAGTATCTTACTCACCTGCTATTGTGATTGGTTTACTAAGTTAAAATTAAGTTGTAAAATCCTTAAGAAACAAGTTTACTTTATTTTTAACTTTGGAATTGGAAATTTAAGAGCTGATCGAGTCCTTTTGTGAAAAATAAAAAGGTCTACTTCTAGGGAATTTTAGTTTGTATATATTCTTTGAATTTTAACACTTAGTGAAAGAGGTAGAAGAAACTTTTAAACTTAGTGATCCTTCATAAAAATAAGTCTTTGATATTGTTATTGCATTCAAAAAGAAAGAAACAAGCATAGCCACCACTCCTCTGACTTGAAATGTTGAGTTATGAGTATCTGAACTTGAATGTTAAAGTGAGGAAGAGTTCTTAGGGGTATTTTGAAACCTGATCACTTAGGTGATGAGCCTGGGATGTGCCGACTCAATGAACTCACTGTAACGAGAAGGGAAGAATGGCAAAAGTTCAATTCATGAGTTTTGAAAAGCAAAAAGATGGAGGCAAAAACCTCCCAAAAAGAAAATAAATGCTTGAAAAAAGAAAAAGAAAAATGAATGCAAATATACAAATAAAGGAGACTTATAATAAAGAAGGAGAAATTCTAAGGAAAAAGTAGATACCACATGCTTTCATTTTGTGTTACTTAGAATATATATACAAAAACTAGAAATCCAATGAAGTTTAAATGAGTATTTTTCCTTAGTAGATTGGGTATTTTCTTTTGAATAGAATGTTCTTTTGTTAAAAGTTGAGATTAAAACTTGTTTTGTTTGGATTAACTCCTAAATTTTGATTATAGTACTCTAATTATAAGAAATTGGTATGGTTAGAGCCATAGATACAAGAAAAACAAGTTAAAGAAATTGTGATTAAATTAGGAAAATTGTACTATCTATAAGGGATTTCATTTTTCATTTTGCTTGAGGACAAGCAAAAGTTCAAGTGTGGGAGAATTGATAAGATCATATTTTATACAACTTGTTGCTATTCATAAGAGCTAGAATGGATATTTGTTTTGATTAAAATTCATGTTTCAAGACTAATTTGGACTAAGAAATCAAAAGGAGAAACTTTGAAGAGAAAAAGGGAAAAATTGAAGTATACGCCGGCATTTGAGCATTCAAAGCCGCCGGCGTTCAGACGGCTTACACCCAAGACCGCTACCAACACTGCCTGCTTTGCCAGCCTTAACTCAATCAACTTTACGCCGCCTCAAAGTCGCTGGCGTAGAAGTTCAATAGGCTAGTGTACAAGGAAGGCCGGCAGCCCATAGTTGAAAAGTCACTAGCTTTGAAGGAATTACAAGATACGTCGGCTCCTAAGCCGCCAGCGTTGGAGCAGTGTAGGTCACAGATATGAAGAGACATGAAGATAACAAATGCTTGGAAGAAATTGAAGAGACAAATCTGTTAGAGTGTCTACGTTGGTGTCAAAGCCGCCGGCTTTTGGACGGCTTTCATTATAAATCGGCCCAATGCTTCATTTTTTATCACATACGCCGGCTAGATTTACATCTAAGCCGCCGACATAGAAGCGGCCTATATTTGTAACTGACGTTGAAAGCTACCAGTGCACTGCCTACGCAAAGGAGAAATTGAAGATACGCCGCCTGTAAGTCGCCAGCGTAGGATCCATAACTGCCGGCTTTGAATTGAAACTGTCATTTTTCTTTAATGAGTTGTTACGAAATTTTTCCTATAAATAGGGGGTCTTCTCCTCACTTTGAGAATCATCCAAGCAGCTCTGAAATACACTACGATATATATATTAGAATTAGCATTTCATAGAGATTTTTGAAGGGATATTGAAGTTTTTCAAGAAATTGCAAGTGAAGCTTTGATATTTTGAATTGGTGATATCTGATCTTTTCCTTTCATGCAATTCATATATCTGAATATTCTGATCATAATGAAATCATTTGCAATTTCTTATCTGATTTTTGAATCATCATCCATGAGTAGCTAAATCCTTTTTGTGGGAAGTTGATGAAGCTTTAAACATGTTAAAATGATCTTTGAAACCATGTTATAAGATAGTTAGAATCATGGAATATTCATATTGAATTCTGATTATTCATCATATCTTGGGTGTATAAGAATTCTGATAACTCGGAAGGGAAATTAGGATTCATAAGAATTCATAAATTGAGATTAAATTACAATTGCGGAAGCGGTGGAGTTTAATCTAATTTAGAAATTGTCCATGAATACTAATGCAATATTTTATATTGATTTCTCACTAAGGAATTAGGGGATGTTAATATAAAGTATTAGTCAATTATAGAATCGGAAGGTTTATAGTTATAATTTTGATTCCACGAATAATTTATTTAGCGGAAGCTATTAGATTATTTTTGTGGTTTAAAAGGTTATTAACTCTATTTTTAAATCTTTACAATTTCTTATGAATATCCATGAATCTAATTATCATTATAACATAAATTCAAAGTGATTTGAAATAGTTTAAAGTGGATTCTGCTCCTTCCCACATTTTTCTAACATATCACTTTCTTCAAAAGCTCACCGCATTCATAGTAGATACTTAATTAGGTAATTTAGTTTAATCTTAATTTAATCATTTTAAAAGATCAATTGCCTAGATATTAGTATTAGTTGATAACTGTCTAGTAGTTAATAGATCTCTGTGGGATCGACACTTGACTCATGCTATATTACAAGATAAGGCCCAGTACGCTTGCTGGATAAGATGCTTTGAAAATTCAATACTAATTTAGCACATCAGAGAGCACCAAATTGTTACTCGGCCCAATCCCACTTAAGCTTATGTATTAAGCCAAGATAGGAACTCCGAAAACCCTAACGCTTCTCTTCTACCCAAATCATATACGTAATTCACACACTCTCTCTCTCTCTCTGTGTCTCTCTTCTCTTTGTTTTCTTACAAACCCTAACTAACGAATGTGTGTTTATTTGCAGGATTCTTCAAGAAAATGTGAGACTCTTTCAAGCAAGTCTCCAACTCCTACAGATACTTGTGTTTATCTAAGTAGGGGTAAATCACCCTTTTCTGCTTGTATTGTATTTATATTCCATTTCATCCTAGTAGTTTAGCTAGATCTATAGATCTGTTATACATGCAACCTTCTGTTTAGATACAATCCATCTATTTGTAACTGCCTTGCTTGATACAAGCTGTATCTAACTATCTTATACATGTATTTACTATTTTGGCCTTTTGCTAAACTACCATGTATTATTTAAGGGATAAAATCCCTCATCCAAGCTGGTTTCCTTTGTGTTCTGTTATTTGTAACATCATATCATTGTTCAACTCCATAATCTATTTATGTTGTATTATATTATTGCTTCTAACATAACTTCCTATATGTAGTATCTATAGTATGTGTATGTATTTTAGAGCTTAAAGATCACTAATCTAACATTTTTATTTATACTTTTATTTTCTTACTCATTAATTTATTTCATGCAAATAATTAAGACTAGTCATTTTAGTCTTAGACTTGTTCTCATCAAATCAAAACAATTTTCCATTTTCTTTTTGGACTTGTCCATAATCTAAGTTCGGGGAGTCTTGATATAAATCTAAGACTTTTGTGATTTTTCTTATTTGTTTTCTTGTTTTTCTTAAGGGACCTGTCTATGTTTAAGTCTAGAAAGACTTGAAAAAAAATCTAAGACTTCCAATTTTTTTTTCTTTTTCTTAAGCTTTCTTATGCATTTTCTTTTCTTTTTTTGAAACTTGTCCATTCTAAGTTCGGGGAAGCCTTGATACAAGCTAAGACTTCCTAATACTTGACTTTACATATATGCTTATTTAATTTTCTATATCTCTTATATTCTATATGAGTTATTTTTCTTTTATCATACAACATAGCTATAAGTTCATATTCGTGCATGATTATAATGCCGTTGTCTTAATAGAATTTTCCAAAGAAATAAAAGAAGTTCTTTTCTTGTATAAAAATAAGACTAAACTCTATAAAAATAATTTTTGACACTTAGGAAAAAATTTCTATTAAAACTTATGATCACGATTCAACAACCTTCTTTTCAAAAATTTAAATAGGTGTTGTTTTTATGCAAAGTTTCTTCAAGACTTAATTATGTGATTCCATTACTCTCTTTTCAAATACTAAAACAAATTTATTATTAAATCTTAACGTTGATAATTCTTTGTTATGAAAACTTTTCTTAAAAACTTATTTATAAGTATTATACCTACACTTTGATAAACAATAAGAACCAAATAATTTTTCTAAGTTAAGTTTAAAATTAACCCATCAGTTAAAAACTCACTTAGAAAATAAAATCAATAGACAACCCAAGGGATCCAATTTTTTTTAAGAGTGTAAAAATCTATGAAGTTAAGAAAATACGAAAACAATAGTTATAATAAGAAGACATTCATTTGTAACAACTCAAAATTTTAGTTTCTTCCAACAACCCCTTAAATACCAAAATGTTGAAAAACTATTAATAAAGAAAGAGTTATTATGAGAATAAAAATTTAGAATAAGCCATTCATTTAATTTCCCTCATGTTAAAACTTAAAACATTTTAGAGGTAATAAGACTTAGAATGATTTTTCTTCATAACCACATAAAGCTTCATGTTTTGAAAAAAAAATTAAGTTAAAAGAAGTTTAGTACGAAAATAAAATATTCATGAACTCTAAAATAAATAAAAAGTCATGATTTTCTTTAATTAAGTTTCATATTTACAAAATCTAATAATTAAAACTTTGTTTAGGAATCAAACGTAAGAAAATTTCTATAAGGAAATATATTTAGTGTTCCATGCCATAAATGAATAAAACCATGTCTTGCAAAATATATTATTAGATAAAATTCTTTTTTAATATGAGACCTTTGAGATTTAAAAATATACATTAAACTATGACTCTTATTATTGAGTCACATATTTACAAAATAGTAAATTTAATCACAAGTCAAAGAATAACCTTTTGCAAAACTCTATCTTTCATAAATATTGTTTACAAATTCTATTTTAAGATAACATCACTATGATCATGCATATAATATGAGCTATTGTCAATATTAAATGATTTTCAAAGGTAGAAATATTTATATGTTTGCTATAAAGTGTCTAAGTGGAGTAAAACTTGGGAAAAATTACAATTTGAGGGCTAGAATTTTTGTACCTATTCTATACTGACCCATTTTGAAACTAAAATGGCTTTAAATGTAAAAAATAACCTTTGAAATAGATATATCTTTTAGAGTAGGTAGAAAACAACATCTAATATGCAAAATTCCGAGTTAAAATGAGCAAGTTATGGTCGCTTTAAGTTGTAATTTCACATAATCCGAATTTTAACGAAAATAACAAGATATAATTAGAAAGTTTAAATAGAATCTCTATAAACTACCCATCTCAGGTATTTCTTTTGTCTAGGTGACAAGGAATCTGGTACTCCCCTTCTTGAAGATAATTACGACTAAGAATATTGTGATATGAATGAGTGAATTTTTCTTACTAAATTCGTTACCTTACTTGTGTTTGTAAAGTAGTTGCACTAGCACGATAAGAAATATAAAAATGGACATGTGTTGGGGATCACCAAGGTTTAAACATGTGTTTCTTTTGCTTGTGTGATTAAGTGAATGCTAAGTATATCGCAATACTAGAATGTTTGTTTGACTTTGCTTATTCATTTGTATGTCTGATTGCTATGTGCATTTAAATCGATGGATCGCCTTCAATGAATCATAATACGGCATGGCATTAATAAGAAAATGATCATGCATAACATCCGTTGAGTTACATTTTTCGAAAGCTGCTACTTCTACGCATAGAGTTAGATAGGCTGCGAGCGTGCTAGGACATAGGCTATGCTCCTTCCTAGAGAATCTACATCACTTGAGAAATGCGACTCTAGGTTAGGAGCCATGCTAACTAGATGCTTTGGGCAAGTGCCTGGGGACTAGCAGTAGAATATCAAGAGGACCTTCATCAATAATTCCCTAACCCTTGATACGGAGGGCGTAAATCCATTTTGTGTATAGGTTCCGGATAATTATACATATATGTGTTTCTCATGTGATTGTTGTATAAGCATAGCATATGCTTGACTAACCAACTTGTTTATCTACAATTGATGGTGTGAATGATGATGAAACATCTCACTAAGCTTGTTGTAAGCTTATACCCCATAGTTTTTGTTGAAATAGGTATGCTTGAAACTTCATTTGAGGATGGGACATTAAGGAAACTATTGGTGGATTATTGAGCTTTTACAAAAGAAGTAGGAGCATAGAAGAAATTTACCATCTTGAAAATTCTTTATGTAAGTAATATATGTTATGTTAATATATTGGCGATTCTTAGGAAGTATAACGGGCACTATAGGTATTGTTACCCTCAGGATGAGTTGACCCCAGCTGCAGCCTTCAGGGATCGAACCCATAACCTGAGGCTTTTGCCTGCCCCAAAAGCAGCATCTCTTACCAATTGAGCTATAAACTTAAAGATATTAGCAAGGGTATGCCCTTAAGAATTGTAGATGACCTTGTATATGTTTAATAATAAGCATTTCTCTTGCCTTGTTACTTATTGTTATCAATGTAAATTGCGCTACTTCAATGTATTCCCTTGGTTGTAATGTACGCCTGGTGCATGATATAAAAACCTTTGCGTGACTAAGATAGTCATTCCTAGACTTTAATATTGTGTACGATGGACTACCATATTTAGGATACCCTTCGGGGCGTGACATGACAAGTTGTAAAAGCATGGGTTAGAGCCATAAAATGACTATACATAACCATGATCACATGCTTACTATTGGAACTTGGCAAGCCTTCAATAAAGTCCACGCTGACTAGTTGCTAACATCTTTTTGGGATATCAAATGGTGTAGTAACCTAGGTGTAGTTGCATTTTCATATTTGTAGTGCTGGAAAATGTCACAATGACAGACATAATTTCTAACCTCACGTTCCATTTTTGGCCAATAGAAAATAGCCGAGATCCTTTTGTAAGTAGCTTGATAGCCAGAATGACCTCCTAAAGTTCCTCCATGGTATAAGCGAAGTATTCTCTATTTAAGGATAGAATCTAGTCCTACTATCAACCTTCCCTTCCGTCTGAGTACCCCTTGATCAAGGATATAGTGTTCTGTTGCTTTCCCTTGTTGCAATAGCTCCATTTGAGAGCTATAACCTTCATTTAAATTCCAACTTTTTCTCAATTTCTTCCAATAGCGCAGGAATTATAGTATAGACATTCAACTGATTGAGTTGAATTTCTCCACTTTTAGAGAGAGCATCAGCAACCATGTTTGTTTGACCACTTCTGTAATCAATTGCATAATCCAAACCCAAAATCTTAGTTAACCAGTTTTTTTGAGTAGGGATAACTAGCCTTTGTTCAAGTAAGAATTTAAGACTTTGATGGTCAATTCTTATAACAAAAGGCATCTCAATCAAATAGTGATGCCACTTATCAATGGCATATACTAAAACCATCAATTCCTTCTCATAGACTAAGAAACCACGATGCCTTGGAGCTACTGTTTTGCTAATATAAGCTACAGCATGATGATATTGCATCTAAATAGCCCCCAAACCATCTCTACTTGCATCAGTTTCGATAACAAATGTTTTTGAATAATCGGGTAAGCTAAGCATAGGAGATTGCACTAGTGTCTTCTTCAATTCTTCGAAAGCAGTTTGTGCTTTAAGTCCCCATCGAAAATTGTCTTTCTTGAGTAAACAAGTGAGAGGGTCAGCAAGGGCTCCAAAACCCTGGATAAACCATCTATAATACCAATCCTAAAAACCCTCTTGATTAGTGCAGATTCTTAGGCGTTGGCCAATTATCAATAGCCTTAATTTTCCTTGGATCAATAGTGATTCCTTCCTTTGTAATGATATGTCCCAAAAAGTTGATTTGGGTAACTCTAAAAACGCATTTATTCCTTTTCAAAAACAAGTACTCCTTTTTTAGAACTTCGAAAACCATCCTTAAATGCTTCACATGCAAATCCAAATTGGGGTTGTCAACTAGTATATCATCAAAGAATACTAGTACAAGCTTCCTCGAATATAACTTGAAAACCTCATTCGTAAGGCATGGAGCATTAGTCAAACCAAGTGGCATGACTAAGAACTCATGGTAGCCTTCATGTTTCCTAAAAGCCGTTTCATATACATCATTGGAATGCATCAAAACTTGATGATATTCGGTTCTTAAGTCCAATTTACTAAAATATTAGGCCCCATGAAGCTTATCAAACAAATCTTCTATTATAGGAATAGAAAATATGTCCTTGATGGTTTGTTTGTTAAGCTCTCGATAATCTATACACATGTGGCATGAATGATTTTTTTCTTCACCAGGACTATTGGAGAGGCGAAAAGACTATGGCTTTTCCTTATAATACAACTCTTGAGCATCTCTTTGATCATTTCTTCTAAGATAGATTTCTGCAATGAATAATATTTGTAGGTCCTTAAATTCATTGGATTGGTGTGTTCTTCCAAGTGAATTTTGTGATCACAAGTCGTATTAGGAGGCAACACACTAGGCTCCTCAAACAACTCATGATACTCTTCCAATAGATCAATGATTTTGGGATGGGTTCCCCTATTTTCATCGTTCTGCTCAACTTCTACACTAACAACCATCCAACACTGAACTTCTATAGGATAATGAGAAGTTTGGAGCATGTTAGATAATAAACTACCAGAAATAGTTCTGATCTGTTCCTGTTCTCCCCATAACACACTGCCTTCCTTGCCATGTGAACTATATTTTAAGTGATTGAAAATTCTAGTTGATGATACCTAAAGTGATTAACGAAGGAATTCCTAAGATTAAATCATAAGTATTCAAGGGTAAAGTATAAAAATCAACCTTAAACTCAAAACCATGCATCTACCATTGTAATTCCTTAATACTAAAAGTATTATGTAATTTAATACCATTAGCTAGGACCATTACTACAGGTTCCACTCCTTCCATAATGCAAACAATCCCTTGGCTAGCCTCCCATCCATAAAATTAGAAGAACTTCCTGTATCAATCAAGATATTCGACGTTATTCTTTTGTATTTCCCTTTAACTCTCATGCAACATTCATTCATCCTTTGCTCTTCCCCTAAAGCATTTAGGGTGAGTTAAGACAAATCAGTTTCAAGTACGTCCACTTCTGTCTCTATATTTCCTTCATCCATCTCCTCAACTCCATCCTCTACAACCAACATATTCAAGCATTGGCTTTTGCAACGGTATCCCAGACTAAAAGGCTCGTCACACCAAAAACATTGTTTTTTTCTTTTAACTCTTTTAGTGTGAGGCGTCCGGTGTTTCTAGGGTATAGGTAAGTGGTAATTTTAGATTGAGGGTTCAAGATAAGTGGTATTAAGGAATTTTTGGAATTGGAGGTGGTATTTTGGTAAGGTGTTTGGTTGATCTATTTTGTGCTAGTGGAAACGGTAGAATGTGTAAAAGTGTTTGAGGTTCTAATGGTTTTCAGATTGGTTTTGGATGAGATTATGGTGGATTCTTGTAGCTTGGAATGTGTACAGGCTTGGGTTAATGTTGTAAGTTGAAACATTCTAATTGGGTATTGCAATTCTGGTTTCAAACCACTTAAGAAACAACTAACAAGGTTGGATTCAAAAAGTTGTACTTGAGCTGGAAGGTGTAAGAACTCATCGAAATAATCCTATAGTAGTCTAGTTTGTTGCAATTCCTTCAAATTTGACACTGGATCTTCATATCCCTTATCATTAAACCTTGCATTAAGCACCTTAGTCAACTCCTCCCACATTATCAGCTGTTCTTCACTCCTTGCCCTTAGATAAGCATTATACCAATCATAAGGTTTAGCTTCAAAATGCATATTTGCTAATTTGACCTTATAATGCTTTGGTGTGTTATCTATAGAATTGTTCTACCCTTAACACCCAATTCTTAACATCACTTCCATCAAACAATGGAAATTCAATTTTAGTGCTTTGAATAGGGAACTGATAACCCAAAGTATTTTCACCTAGTGTCCTTACTTCCATTATTGATGACAAGGCTTCATAGAAAACAACTTATCTCGATTTTGACCCATGAGCATTCGGTTCCTAAACTCTTACAGGGGCCATACTCCTGAATATAACTAGCAACTGCAAAGACCCGATCCTCTAAATCCCGAGATTTTGAGTACCGAGTCCCTAACCACATATAACGTTTTCACATTATATGTAAGGTTGTCCTAAAACTAACAGTTTATGAAAATTGTTTGATCAAAACTACTAAAACTTTATAAAGAAATTTTAACAAAACAAGATTGCTAACAAAAGCAATCTATACATACATTTACATCATATATACACTGTTTAGTGTCAATACAAGACACTACAAAATTACAAGTTTTCTTAAAGCAAAAGAATCCTAGGAGATCTTAAGGTCTTTACAGATTTGGCTTATCTATCAAGCCTTCTATACAAAAACTTTTCCTTTAACAAAATTTCCTCCAAAAGTCCAGGGTGTTCGAGTCCTATTCATCCCACTCATCCATGAATCTCTCAAAGTCTGACCCGTAACCCTAATCATCATAAAACTCATCTTCAATACCTGCAAAGCAACGAAAGTGAGCCAAAGGCCCAGTACACAATAACAAATGCAAGAACAAGTTATCAAGCCAATGTAAATCAAATGAAATGCATCAATAGACAAGTGATTATCTTTATTAAATTTTCTTTCGCAAAACAACAGGGGGGGTATTCAAACCCCCGAATCACGCTTTGGGAATTTAGGGATCCTGAGTAACAACAGCTGCTCAGGGGGTTGATATAAGCAGTCTGAATACTTATATCTCCTATATCTATCTCATGAAGATAATAGCTTCATTTAGGGTTCAAAAGTCATTACCCAACTCTACTTAAACTCAGTCCATAACATGAGCCTAGTTCACAAGTTCCCATAAACTTTGAACTAAACCATGGTATTTCCCCCTAATTTTAAGTAAACGTTACTCAGATACTATTCCCCCTATCGGCTACCCACTTAACCAAAAAGAATTGTTATTGCATCATAGTGTACCATTGCATCATGATAAAGTCATTGCATCATGACTTGGTTAAGCGCCTAACTAACATGTCATTGCATTATGACAGGTTTGCTGCTCCTCGGACCAGATTAAACAGCGTAATAGACATCCAATTCATCAAAACATTAAGCCGAATCAATTTAAGTCAAATTAGGAATGCCTAATCCTAGCAAACATCAAACAAGCTATTGCGTACCTGAACCCGATAGTATATCACTATGGTCACTCGGTGATGAACTAATCGAAGAACCCTTTGCTGAAATAGGAATATCAAAATAATCAATAAATAAATATAGATTTCACATCCACACATATATATATACATATCACAATCCTAGATCAATTATACAAGGAAATTCATTAAACTTTGCATAGAGTTTGAATATTAAATTCATGCATAAAACATGTTTATCTAGCTCATATATTCAATAGGGAATCATATATGAAGTAAAGATTGAAGATTGAAGAAGTTTGAATTTGAAAAACTCAGGAGATACGCTGCCTTCCAATGCTTGCAAAATTTGAATGAACACTGGCAGCATAGGTAGTTTACGCCAGCGGCATTTCACTCCGGTGTTTAAATATTTGGTTCTATTCCACTTCAACACCGCCCCATACGCCGGCGACTTTGACTCTCTAATTGCCGGCGTACATTTTAAAGAACAAACACTAGTAAAATTTCTTGTAAAAGCCAATGGGTTCAAAGTGGCGTTAAAAAATTTACTTCTGTTTGCTTCCAACGCTGCTTCTACGCTGGTGGCGTTAAAATTCCAAATGCCGGCGTACGTTCAAAACAGACCTATTCAACAGAACTCATTTCCCCAATTTTTCACTTTGCAACTTTCTAATCTATAACACTTTTAAAACTTCTTCAATTCCATTTTTAGCTTCATATACTCACTCCTATCTACACTAATCAATCCTAGCAACTTAGAACATTAAATCAACACATTTAATCACTTCAAATCCCACTTTCATTCATCCTCAACTTTAACTACTCAAACTATCTTTATTTCTTCCCAACACTCCATATTACTACCACAACACATAAACAAACTCACATACTAACAAAACACAATCCAACCTAATTTCAATGCATGAACAAACAATTTAGATAACATTAAACTCATTTTATCCAATATCTCACATAGTTATAATAAGAAATGAAGATGAAACAAAAGTTATATTTATATTAACTCACATGAATATGCCTTGTCTTGGAGAGAATTTTGATTCTCAAAGCTTGATGTTGTCTTTAGTTTAGGCTTGGAATTTAGAGTGAAAGAAGAAGAGAAAAGGAAAGAGAGAAAAAGGAAAATTCGGATAAAAAGAAAGGGCTGCCAAAGGAGAGTCTAATTAAGCAAATTTTAGCCTTAAACTTATCTCATAATTGACTTTTAAGGCTTATATGACTTTAGTTTGCATTTGAGTTAATTTGAGTCTCGTTTGGGGTTTATTTAGGCATAATTATTGACTTAACTAAGGGAAATTTCTATCAACTAATCTTAAGCAAATCCAAATTTGATTTTATAGATTTAAACTTAACTTAACATATTAATGTATAAAAGACACAATTATTAACTATACTATACACACATTAATATATATATAAAACAAGAATATTAATTTCATTACATATGCAAAATAACACAAGAAATGTTCAATTTACACTAACTTAAACACATTTACACTATTACCAAATACAGCTCTCATAAATCATCATGCACATTTAGTTTAATAATTAAGATAAATAAACATATACATGGAAATTAAATGGAATTTAAATTTAGATCATTTCAGCAACGGTCGTAGAGTAAACCTAAAATGTCTTTAGGAGTGTGAGCAAACCACGAGATTAGTGAATAACCAAACATATTACACACTAAACAAGTTTATTAACAAATCATATGCAATGCATTCAATCAAACATATGCTCAAATACAAGCTTAGATGATCTAGAATTCAAACAGGAGAAAGATTTATGCCCTCTTTTTAGGGTTAAAAAACCATTACTTATGACTCACCTACCCAAGAGAGACTAAGTTTACAGGAAAATCAACGATTTCTCGTCTTAAGGTTATCACTTTTAGCTTAATGATATTTTAATTAATCATTTCCTATATCAATCCTTAGAAACTCTCTAAGTATTAATCATTTCAATGCAATACTATGAGCGGCGTTCTTCGTTGCCACTTAGTTCTCGTAGAACCAACGGAACAAAAAAAACCTTAGAAGAACTAACATTTTAAAAAAACCAAACATTAATAGAGAACCAAAATATTAATACGTAGCAGATTGTCACCTTTTTTGTATATGCAATAATGCAGTATGTGCAATGCATGACCATGTTATTTAATAAGTCAATAATTCTTATTCAGATTCGTGGTGATCACACATTGCATACAGTAATTATCATACTATTTCACATCATCATATAATGGTGTTATCACTTTCATTAACTCGTTTTGGCACAAACAATCAGCTCAAATCAGAATTCATTTTCATCAGGCTTTTCACATCAATTGTATTATTGTCTTTGCTTTACATATGTTACTAATTATAGGCACAAACAATATAATAGATCTGAGTTACTCACCTGCTCATATTGGCTAGTCGTAATAATCAGCCGAAAAGTCCTCTATAATATCAAAGTTACCTATATGAATAAAATTATTCATCAATAAGGCATAAATTATATAACTGAACTACCACAAGTGTCTAAGTATCCTATATTGGTATTTGGTTTTATTTCCATTACTATATTGATCCTTTAATGGTCTTATGATAATCAATTATTATTTAATATTTATTTTCATTTTGCTTGTCTTTATCTTGTTTAATATTTATATAAATTTATTGGGTATTCGAAAAATTAATATTTAATAACCTTATATTTTAATAGTTATTATTATTTTTTTATATTGTTCCTTATCTGACCTATTATAGTAACTTGTATTTATTTACTATTATTTAGTGTCATCGTGTTTCTTTTAATCTACTTCATATTATTATTTTGTCTTTTTTTAAATATCATATTATTCATACATTTAGCTTATTGAGATTTCCATTCTTATGTATTAATCTATATAAAAAAATACTTAACAATTATAGTTGCTAATAATACTAATATTTTCCTATAGCTCTTAGAGTTTAATAATCTTCAAATATTAAACCTATTATTATCATTATTATTATAAATGTTTTGTAGTTATTTATTTACTTAGTGAAAATCTATTTTTGTTAATATATATAATATATGTTTACTATTTATTTATATATATATATAATCTATTTGTATAAAATAGACTTCATGCAAGGAAATTATGCGTGTATGCCGGCTCCAACACCGTCGGCATTGATATTCGGATATTGGCATTTGATTATTTCTACAAGTCTTATGTTACAGTGTACACTAGCTTCGAAGGCCGCCAATGTACAACGTACGCCAGCTTCTACGCTGCTGCCGTATAATTCAAATTTGTTGGGGTTCGTTCATTTTTCGTAACAATAAGTTTTACGTAGCTTTTATTCAGACTATGCCGCCTCTACTCCGTCGGCCTATCTTTGTGTGCCGTCAGCGTTGAGCGTATGCACTGCCAGCATAGGGGTAGTGTTGACACTGTTCATCATTTTCTCCGATTTTCTTTCATTTGAAACTTAATTTTCCTTTAACAAATGTGTATTATACTTATATTAAAACTTCTCTTAAGTGTTTTTCTATATTCTACATGTATCGTACATGACATATTAGTACATATTATATCATGTAATCATCATTCAACCTAGTTTCTAAGTTCTACATAAAACATAACTCATCAATGGAGCTTTAGGATTAAATTTTACCTTGTTTGAGTAGATTTGTGGGTGCTAAACTCTCTCCTAGTGTTAGATTCGAACCTAAAGTTAACAATAACATGGTTTAAGCTTTTGTTTAAATATAACTAACTTAGAAACAAATTTATTTACTTACCTTTGTTGATCTCTTAATCTTGTGGTCGTCTTAAAGCTTATGTGATGGATGTTGGAGTGTGATTTGTGTGTGCTGTTGCTGTTGGTTTTTTGTGAAAGATGAAGAAGAACCTTGATTGTTTAATTATTTTGTTCTTTAGTTCATTAAGTGTATTTTATATATAAGGATGAAGAAGAAGGCAGCTACAGCTTCGTTTAGCAAAGGGAAAATTCTCCACCGAATTCCCTCTTAACTTGTTGGAGATCAAATGCATTAATTAGATTGTGGATTTAGAACATTCTTATTGGTCTAACCATGTTTTCCATTGACCTTTGCTCCCTTGTTTGATCCATTTGTCTCCAAATTTGGCTGTGCATGTTTTAATGAATTCTACCCACAAATTGAGTACAACTTGCACCGAAATTTGAATAAATTTTTATATAATAATATTTAGTTAGTTAATTATCTTAGTTTTATGATAGTTTAATAAGTTAAACAGGTACACATATGACAATTATTCAAGAGTTTTATCTCCAAAAATTTATATAGAGTTCCACAAAATTTTTAGATTGTTATTGAGTTCAACTTTGGGTTTAAAGTTTATGCGATAAATTATTTTTAGAGTTTTATCTTACCCGATTAGGGTTTTCTAAGTTTAATAGGCCAATTTTTCATTTTAGACTCTAATAGCTTTAAAATACCCTAATTAAAATGATGGTGTGATTCAAATATTTATTCGGAGTCTAATTGTGAGTTATGGATATGTTTTTGTTTTTATTGTGTATTTATAATCCTAACAGTTCATCATTAATTTATCATTTTCTAACTATAAGTGTTATCGAATGTTTACATTCTAATAAATTTGAAATCTTATTTAGATTATTTATATATATTGAGTTTTCGATAACACAATGAAATCTTACTAATAGTGTTTATTACTATCTAGAAAGCTTTATTTTAGGGTTTAAAATTATCACAGGTTCACTGCTACTTGTAGCTTTATTCTAGAGTTTTTGTTGAGCTTAACATTATTCATCTATTTTTCTATTTTTATTTTTCTATCTATTTCTACTTGTATGAAAAATTTCAGGGTTTACATAAACAACTTGAATTATGACGTCACTAAGAGTATTGGTTGTCAAAGTTTTCTATCATTAGAGGATGCCATCCAAACTACCATGTTAGGAGAATTGTCAATTTTTTTTTATGTCTAATTTAAGGGGGAAGACAAAACTACTAGAGGCCTCAAAGGCAATTGGCTCACTGGATGATTGTGTGGGGCATGATTGTTTGTTTGAAGAAGATAGTGGTGATGTTCATGAAGAGAATCCAGGGGAAGATCATATAGCAAATAGAAATTACTGGCGGTGTAGATTGTTATGTTGATGACGAAGGTATATAGCATATTAGTATGGAGGACATAAATATTACACAAGCTGTGCGATTGGACATTAAGTTAGTGTCACCTCTTGATATTGTGTACCTTATTTAGAGCTACTTCGCTCTCATCAAGAGCCGCTAATAAACACAAGTATTATCATATCCTTGTTCCATCGTTCTTTAGGTTTTGTAATGATCCATTGATGAAGTTTTAAGGATAATATTGAATATGTTAGCTATATTTTACTTGTGAAGTCATATTGATTAATTGTCCAAGTCCATTAAAGTCTTATGGATGGTTATATATATTGGTGGAGCATTCAGTTTTCGTGTGGTAGCATAGTAGTGTGAGCAATATTGTATGTGTGGCCTATTGGTGAATTGGCTATTGGAGGAAGAAGTGCTGTTACACTACTGGATAGTTGTTTTCGATCTTGTTTTCATGGTTCCAAGATGATACTATTGAGTTCTCTTACTGCTGAATTGTATGATGGAAGTTTTGTGCTTGAAGATAAATTGTTTAATGTTGGTTGGAGTGGATGTAGTGACAAAAGTAGATTGTCATGTTGCATGGGAAAAGCCTGAGTTTTGTTATATCTTTAGCCATGGAAGATTAATTGGAATTAACTTGAGAATACAAGACACTTGTTAGATGAGTACTTGTCCTCATGTTTACGGGATTTTAGTTGATCAAGTCCATGATGAGTGGTATGACTTGTTTAGAAAGCCTTTAATTATGTGCATTGATTATGGTATAGTATGGTTAAGAGTGCTTGGAGTTGATGTTGAGATGCTTTGGAAGTTACTATTTCAAAGAGAATTTGTGGATTAAGTATTAAAGGTTGGTCATGAGCCAAATTTGGGTGGGAATTATTACTTAATTACTTTTGAGCTTTGCAAGATTGTCTTTGATCCATACGAATACACTTTTAAAGACTTGAGGGCAAATCTTTATGAGCCCAAGGGACATGATATGTGTTAGGGTTCGTTTGGATCAATTACTCGAGCTAGAGTTAGAAGATTAATGAACTTAGCTTAACAGATCCTTATGGATGAACTGAATGATAACAAGAATTGAAGGAAAGTCCTCAGTATTGAAGGTCATTCCTATGCCAAAGATGGTGGTTGAAGCTAGGTAAGAAAATCAATTCATAGTGGAGATTACACCCTATGCCACCCCAATGATCCAACCCGTGATCATAGACACTGCCATGATCGCGCCCATGAGCTCGTTGTCATAAGCGGAAATTGAAGACTAAGGAGATCATGGCCATGCTTAGGACGTGATTGAGTAATTCATGCCCATGGCACACCATGTTTTGCTGTTTGAATGTGTTAGTAATATTCTTATTATTTGGATTTCGATGATAACAAAAAGAGTTACATGTTAACTAACAAGTGTATTGCATGTCAAGTTCTTATGAAAATGTTTTACAAGAAAATACCAATCAGAAAGTATTTCAGAAAGTATTTTCAAGAGCAGAAAAGAAGCAGAAACAATTTCAGAGAGCAAAATAACGTGTTGCGTGGATACTTTACAAAAGAGTACAAACTCAGAGGATATTTCAGAGAGTATTCAAGGAAGGTTATTAAGTAAGAATGGAGATTCAGAAACTTTTTCAGAAGGCATTTCACAAGAGTTATAATATATAATGGATATGAAGACCCAGCACCAAAGTGATTGTATTTGGGAAATACATTCAATAATGTTTCACAAAGTTGGTTTAATATCCAAAGGGGAAGAACTTCGAAAAAGAGATCATTTTCAAGAACAATTGAAGAACATTCTACATATTGCACTTGAAAAGAAAGTTAGTGTGCATAATATGAAGTACTTACAAAAGGAAATCAGATATTCAAGAATAATGTCTGAAGATTCTACTAGTATATGGAAAATAAGGAGATATATCTATGAGAGAATATGTTATCAGAGAATATCATAAGATTTATGTCTCAAGAAAATCGGTTTTATTTTTGTTGCTATTTTCGTGAGAATTTTCAAATTAAGATCACGCACCAAGATAACAACAAGTTTTCTTATCCTTATCTTGATGGAAGACGTCTGGAACAAACAACTAGAAGATTTTCAAATTTTCAATTGAAAGAAGACTCTATCAGCAAGTCATCCGAATTAGAAGCAGAAAAGAAAGGGATCAAGCTTATCTATTCCAATGATTTAGCCGTTAGAAGATTATCAAGCTTATCCAATTTTGAACGTTCCAACCGCTTGAGAATATGTGAATAAAAAGGCATGATCAGAACGAAGATGATTTTTTAACAGAGAACACGAAAAAGAAGAGATATATACAATCAAAGCTTACAAGCAAAAACTGTCATTTTCACTTTCATTTGTACCGAAATATTAGAGGATATTTTATCATTATTTTCTCAATTTGATTTGTTTAATTCTTGTGAGATTGAGAGTTATAAGTAGACTCAGTAAGTTGATGTTAGCTTGAAGGAAGCTAGGAAGATCAAACTGAGTGCATTTGTAGCCAAGTGCTTTGGCAAAAGACAACTTGTAACATTGATTTGTTCTTGGATAGTGGAACATACCGGTAAAGACAACTGGATCCCCGGCTTGATGCTGGAAGAGAGGACTGATGCTCAAGACGGAACCTCTATAAATAGCTTTGCAAATTCTTCTACCTTACTCTCTTTAATTTTCGTATATAGTTATTTATTTGTGTTTATCGTAACTTGTTTCAGAGTTTTTAGAGACTAATTGTTACAAGAATTAAAAAGCAGAGACTAAATCAGAGACTAAAAGTTTTGTCATATATTCTTGATTGAGCTTAACAATTGTTATAGAAATTAGACTTGTTTGCTTCCGCATTATCGATAAAACAATTTTATTAAAGTTATTATTTTAAAGATTTGAAAACCCATTTTAGTTTGATTAATCAAGTTGGTGAATTTGATAAAGTTTATTTAAAAGAAATTTTTTTTAATTAACTAATTCACCCCCCCTCTTGGTTATATTTTTGGGACCAATAGAATGTGTGTCTTCCCCCTTCCTTTAGCCTCGGACGTATGCCCGTAATGCACAACATGCCATTATGTCTTGTTTTCGAAGTTTATTTTTAATCTCCTATTGTAATTTTTTTATTTTTATATTCCATATTTACCCTTGCTGGAGTTGTGGGAGTGTAAAAAGAGACCCTGGTATTATTTTAAACGGAAATCTACCTATTTTTAACATCTTTTGACATTGATTGTGATCAATTGCTTTTGTTGGCTTTCTTGGAATTGTTTCCAAAACCCTTTGAATAATATTAAGTTTTCTCAAGATTATTCTTTGTTATTTCTTTTAATCATGCATAATATTAGTTGGGTAAAACAACTAGTTCGATTCTCTCCTGGTACATCATATCTAAGGATAAATCATTAATATTGTTTATTATATTGTGTTTGATTATTGAAAACCCATAAAAATCACAAAATATCAAAAACCTATAATTCTATACTTCATATTCATTTAAGGAATTTCGCTATGTAATTCTGACACGAATTTTATCCGTATCACAAAGATTTCTTCGGTTTCTTATTAATAGTTAGAGATGAAATTGAACATACCATTAATGAAGATTTCATATGTTTACCACGATCATGATGCATTTCATGGGAAGGTGAACACTTAATTGATAATTTAATAGATGTAACCTTCCCGAATCTTCTAGTATATGCAAAAGACCAAGATTATTTTCTGGGTCATGTAATCTTAGCATTGACTAATAAAGAAGTTTAGAGATTAAATGACAAAATCATGCAAAATTACCCTTTTGACTCGATTACAGATGATGCCAGACATCTTTACTAGCAAGAAATTTTAAACTCCATTTCACCTAAACGAATGTCTCCCCATATATAAACACTTGTAAAAGGAGTGTCTATCATGCTTACATAATAGTAGATCTTTGCAATGGTACCGGTTTGATTTGTGTTGACTTCATAAGGCATCTCATATGCATCAAGGTTTTGACATGTCAACCTAAAGGGTTAAGAATTTTTATTCCAAGGTTCTCTTTGCATGCCTCTAGCAACTTATTAATACACTTTGAGGTTATAAGAAAACAATTTCCTATCGGCTTGAGTTTGGCTTTAACAATTAATGGAGTGCAAGGTCAGGCAATTTAAAATGTGGGAATATATCTATCCAACCATGTGTTCAATCATTGACAACTCTGTGTAGCTTTATCATAAGGTGTTTCAATGGCTTCTATAAAAGGTATTAGTCAAGCAGAGTAAATAATAGGGTATAATGTCCTATATATGCGTAATGTTGTTTGCAAAATCGTATTGCTATCATAAAGGTAATAATTCTTTATACATAGTACATTAACATTTGTGAAAGCTTATGTGTATATACATATAAAATTGAACTTTGTTACCACACATTGACTTATTTTCCTATAAACATTATAAATGTAGATGATTAGGAGCTCCTTAAATCATTGTCATTTGAATTTGAGATGAGATGACTCACTCTCTATTAGGTTTTATTTCATCTTCCAATTTATTTAGTCGAGCTTATTTCATGGTATAATTGTTAGATTTTATAATAAATATAAGACTCAACAATTATGTTTCCCATACAGGATTTTTGCGATGCTTTTAGCCCAGTTGATGCTTGGTTATACAATTTAGAAGTTTCTACCATTTCTCCACGACAATGCCTCCCTACTGTAACTATTTATTTTCCACGCTTCTTAGTAAACCTTAATTTAACAAAAATATATTCAATCTAATTCTACTTCTATTGTTTTAATCCAAAGAGAAATTACCTCATAGTCTATAGATTTGGTTCGGGATATTTAATTAAAGGTGATGTATGAACTTTCACTAAGATGATCAAGTGAGAGATATAAAAAATGAATAATGAAAAGTAGTTTCTAATAATATTAAAACAAACATAGTAACTTTCATTCTACAGTTTTTCTTAATTTGTATCAATTTCTTTATTTTAGTTTTACAAGCTGGTAAGCACATAGATTGTTTCTAAATGGCTTATGGATATAAACGCTATAAGCCAACTAACTTCATGCAAACAATTACATCATACAATAAAAATAAATACCTTTATGATCATAAAACAGGATTACTATTGGAGTAAGAAATGTGTATCCATGATTTTTTTTTTAATTTACTTTTGGGAGAGGGAGGCTTAGAATTTATACTTTAATTAATATATTTTGTTTCATCGCCAAAGTAAAACATTACACTTCCATCTCCTTCCGCCTTCTTAAGGTTTGTCCAATAATTATCACTCCTCACTCCGTTATACCAAGTATTGTTCATTTGATTTATAACATTCCATTTTCTTTCATTCGGTTTTTTAGGATCAAGACATTTACCCATCAATTCTCATACAAAGAGATTAATGATTTAATTACCAGGTACCACCAATATGTTTTACTTTTCTAAGCTACAAATGTTCGAAATGCTATAACTTTAACCCCTATTGCGAGTTTATCACCACTTCTTCAATGCAACAAATCATAATCGACTAAATTTTATTGAGAGAAGTCTACTATTTGTCACACTCAAAAATTTTTTTCTCCCTTATAAATTGTGAACGTCCTTTCCTAATACATTATGTAATTTCTCTATTTATACCTAATTGTCAAATTAGCAGCTTCATTTTTGTGTGTAATTTTATTTTATTTTTGCACAGGCATTGTGAGTGTGTTGACCACTAGTATTAACTTAAATCTACTTTACTAATATTGTCAACTAGTAAGAAATTGTCACATCCAATACATACTGTTGACTCAAAATAAAAGAAGAAAAAGAAAAAGATTAGGAAAAAAAAACATATGTAAATGTCAAAACACCAGTGCTAGCAAAAATTACAAAAACACATATAGCTCTTTCATAATTTTTTTTGAACTTATATTGCCAAATTATATTTCATTTTTTTCTTTTTTTTTTGTTTGATGGTTGATGTCTTTAACGTGCTTTATTAATTTGGAGTCTTTGGGTGGTAGGTTTCTTTTTCTAACAAGTACTATTAATGATTATACATAAGTAATTAATATATTTTGATAGATTGGCTAAGGCCAATTCAATCAAAGTTATTGAAGTGAGTTTTAGTACTTAGGGTTTGTAAAAAGGAGGAAGTATGAGGGTTTGTCTACATGACATTAATAGATAATGTGAGTGAAATGATGCTCTAGATGAAAATAAAGATGACACATGTTGGTCAAGCAAAGTTAATTCACCCATGAGATGAATGTAAGCTTTTAGAACTTTCGATACTCTTAGATGAGAATCTAGAGCTAGTATCGAAACCAAAACCTTAAAACTGAGCTAAATTAAAATTGAACTCTAAAAACCCTATATAGGATCAAATAAAGGTTTAATAACTTTAGGATATTAGATGATTTAAGCAAATCCTAAACCCTAAAGGTAAGTAATTTAGCAAAAAAAAAAAAAAGTATCATCGTTAAAACGATTTCACATACTATAACTTAATCGATCCAGTTCAATCTTAAAACCTAAAAACCCAAGAATCGATCCAAACCAATCACAAGTCAATGAAACCCTAGATAATGTTAGATAAGTTAAATAACCCTAAATGCCTGATGAGTATAATGGGAATAGAAAACTCTAAATTCCAAACCCTAAGAAAATGAGTACCTTCAATGATAGAACGAAAATCAAATAATCATTCAAGTCAAAAACCTTACTCTAAACAATTCGTCTACTTAATCTCTAACATGTAAATTAAGGCAGTACATCCAAATGATATTTAATAATAAAATAATAAGAAATCATCTTGTCATGCCCCAAGGGATACCCTAAACGTAACAATCCGCCACATGCCATATGAGACTTACGAATTACCACCTTAGTCCTTCGGAAGTCTTGTATAGATGTAAGACATCCCTTTACGATAATAGAATACTTGAACCGATGAAGTTAAGGAGTCTAATTTGGCAATCACTAGCAATAGAATATAAATCAAAACACATATAAGATTAGTTACAAAATCTAAGGGGCATTCCCCCGCAAAAGAATATTAATCAGAGATCTATTGCAGTCATCCAGAGTCTCTTGGTTTCCTACAGATTTCTAAACAAATTTGAATACAATTTCAAGAGGAAACGCCTAGCTCCTGTACTTGAGCCGTTGCTTATCTCGGTCTAAGCCATATGAATTCGTGCTGTAATAAATAAAAACTGTAGGGACATAAGCTACACTAGCTTAATGAGTGAGAACTTCCAAATCACAATTATAACACATCAAACAAAGAAGTGATTAGCCAAACAAGTGATATGCAACAAACATATGACCAGACGGAAATCATATGTGGATGGACTTGCGCCCTCCATCCCGGGTTAGCAGATTAACGAATACTGTAGTACTACTCAATATGTCGTTTAGGTTCATGGTCAACCAACTGATAAATTCGTTTGTGGATCACGATTAACCAACTTTTACATTGTTTAGGATAACGGACAACCAACCAATGCTAATGTTCCATCCCCATTATGATATGAATGAGTCCATATTTATTTTCAATGTCGAATATTCGATTATACCAATTCTTCAAGTGATCAATCAATAATCGCAGACAGTCAATCCTAATGCATCTATACAAGCAATGGTTAATCACCCGGCTTCGATATTCTTAAATTCAATTTCTCATATCAATAACAACCATATATAATTCCCATTCATCCCCATCATGTATATCCATTTTATCTTTGCCAAATATCTAGTGCAACTATCATTACAATCACATACAATAAATGGAATCGGAAGTAATACTCACTCGGCCATGGATCACCGGTCTTTTAGTAATAATAATCCGATGGTAGAGAATCATCAGTTTCGGGATCGCCTAAAAAAGGAAGAAATACCCTAATAAGTATTTCATCACTTAACTGATCCAAACTATATATCAAAACTTAATAAATTCGCAATTCTCGTTATTTACGGAAGTCCCGACTTAAAACGGCCATAACTTGGTCATTTTAACTCAGAATTTCGCAAATTATATATCGATTTCTATCTACTTTGAAAGATATATCTAATTGTAATATTATTTTCAAGTTTTGAAAATGTTTGGGTCACAAAACAGTAGGATCATTTCTGATCAGTAACAATTTCTAACTCCGAAAAAATAGTTTTGTAAATGTTTGAAATGTTCTACTTGATAATTAAATTATACATGCAATATTGATGATTTCCTAGTATGAATGGCATGTTATGTGTTTAATGTATGCAAGCTCTTGACAATATTTACTAAAAGGAAAATTTAGAAACTTTTTATTTATAAGACTCCATGATTATTTTCTTTTAAGAAAACTAGTTTCCTATCTTTGATCATCTCCATTTGTTTTGGAATTATTTCTTAGGAATTTATAGTTATTTTGGCTAGGATTGAATCTTCATTATATCTATTACTTAAGACCTTCATTTCTACATAAAATTCCCGTTTTGTACTTTGTAAACATGTTTTCAAATAGGATTTATTTCAAAATCCGAATTTTTGGAAATTTAGTTTTTGAATGATTTCTTTGGGAAAAACTTGTTTAATACATTAAAAAATTAAGGCTTTATTATACCTATCCCTTAAGGACTTCATTTATTAAATAAAACTTTCATTTTGAGTTTGGAAAATATGTGTTTTTATGGTAATAATCCAAAATTACGAATTTCCTAAATTGAGTAGTAACTCAAAATTTCCTATATTGTTTCTACTCTTTGTTTTGCATATTCCTCTTATCAAATCTCATTCCAACTTACAAAAATCATCACTTAATGATATCTATTACCTATACCCTTCATTTTTCATATAAAACAAAAGTTTTAGAGTTAATAAAAGGGTTTTAAAGCATGGTTTTGAATTCATACGAAATTTTCATGTGAACATTTCAACCAAAGTTTTTCTTTTTCAAGTTTCTTGTCTTATCTACTTAAAGATTTACTAATTACAATATTTATATACACAAGACAAAGCCTTTATGAGCATTAATGCATTAAAACACAAAATATTCATGAGATCATGAATGTCAAGTATAATATGAGTATCTAAATACTAGATTTACTACTTATGATGCATGAAATGAAGTTGGAAAGCATGAACATGGATTTTTATGCAAGATCTCTACTTTACTCTACTATTTTATGCATGAACATGAAGATATTCCAATGAAACTCATTGAAACACAAGATCTATTCTTGTGATGGCTTGATATTCATGTAGTGGTATTTTCTTATCCCTAGCAAGTGCTTATGGGGACTTAAAGGTGAAAATACCCATGAATAATCTTGCCATTACAAGATTTAATGATAGAAAGGTTTATGATTTATCACCTAAAGCTTGAAATAGAAAGGAAATGAAGAAGAAAAGAACTCAAGTGAGTGGGTATGGTGTGTGGGAGGGTGTCACGGCAAGAGAGGGAGTTAGAGAGAGAGTTGTGTAATTTTTTTGAAACAAAAGAAGTAAATGAAGGAGAGAGAATGTAAAAGATTATTTATAGCAAGTAAATTAGGGTTTGTTTTAATTATAAAAAGGAAATAAAATAAAACAATTTAAGGCAAAATTGGGGGGGGGGGGGGGGGGGGGGGGGATGTTGTGGGGGGTGCTGTGTGCACCGGTTTGGGGAGTGGAAAGGAGAGAGAGAGAGTTTGAATTATTTTGTTTTACAATTTATGTAACAAAAGTCTTAATTTGTAATAATTTTTAAGAGATAAATTTTCATTGGAAAAGAAAATGTAATTGAGTGTTTGTAAGGATGTAAGAGTAGGGAATGACATGTGAGTGTAGTAGGTTGTACTTATGAATAGTAATGAATAGTAAACAAGATAATTACTTTACCGGTAGTAAAGAAAATACGAGAAAAATGCTATATCTATAATTTTTATAAATTGAAAAATTATAAAATTTATATATTTGAAATCCTTATTAAATTCCGGTTAAAACTAGTATTTCGGAATATTTTTCTGAATTTCTAGTTTCGGGGCTCACTTTTCTGTAATGGATCTCGGGAAGGCCCAAAATGGAAATTTTTTCGAAATCGAAACTTTTTATGGTTTGTAATATACTTCAAAAAAATATTCCACAATAATTTATTTTATAAAAGTCTTTTTAATTGGAAACTGAAGGAAAGCCGGATCCAGGGTTCCTAGGTTTCTCTCATAAGCTTACACTAATCCGGTTTAGTGTTTTGGTTTTTGGTTTCCAAAGTTTACTTGATTACTAGGAAAACTAGGGTTTACACATCTCCTATAATATAGTATTAATTTGTCAAGTCAAAATTTCATTAGTTAAACCAAATCGTTATCGTACCCGATTAATAGCACGCAAACCAAGATAAAATCACATGACAATAATTAATAATAAGATAATATTAAATTATTTTCCTAATACCATAATTTATTTTATCATATAATAAAAACATCAATTGGATCGAATTTTTTTTGCAATCGTATTTTCTACCGATAAATATTTGTCATTTGCAATTACTATTCTCCA
The DNA here is from genome assembly GCA_024138025.1 of Combretum micranthum. Taxonomy (NCBI): domain Eukaryota; kingdom Viridiplantae; phylum Streptophyta; class Magnoliopsida; order Myrtales; family Combretaceae; genus Combretum; species Combretum micranthum. The sequence continues at coordinate 1,756,409 of JAMXBD010000026.1, forward strand.
CTATTCATATTCATCACTTTTGTTTCCATATTTTTACATAGTTACACACCTATTCTTACACTTACGTCTTATAAATTATTTTTCTCATATAAACTTTATCTAATTTATACATAACTTCCTCTTTACTTTTCTCTCGACGCCTCCCCCCTCCCCCTCCCCCCTACCCAAAAAAAAAAATGTCTATTTCTTTTTCAATTTTTTTATACTTTAATTCACTAATTTCTCTTTATAAATATCTCCTCACTACTTCAGTTTCCACACTTTACCTTTAGACTCTCTTTCACAAATTCTCTCAAGAATCCTCTCCCTCCCCTCTCCTTCTTTCATGTCATCTCTCTCTTTCTCAAGTCCTCATGCACATTTCATTTCTTTCTTTAGATAAACTCTTTAAACACCACCTCTATAATATGTTATGTTCATGTATGTAAGTCCCTATGCATGATTCCATAAAAACTCCTCATAATACATGATGCTAGAGAATGGAAATGTAAGACATCATACTTAGTTTTATGTTACACTTATGTTCATATTGATGTTTTACTTTCATGAATACTGATCTAACTTCCTATATATTTAAGTATATGAATATATATATATATATATTTTAGAGCATGTGGCTTACTGATCTAATTTGTTTTATTTCATGCTCTTCATATTTTAAGTAATTTATTTTCATGTTTAAGACTTGTCTATTTCAAGTCATAATAAAACTAGTCAACACTTAGTCTTGGACTTATCCATATTTAAGTCCGAAAGAGATTGGGTTATTTCAAGTCTTGATGAGCCTTATCTTAAATTTAAGACTCCCACTTTATTTTATTTCATCTCATTTTATTTACTTTCTTAATGACTGGATTATTTCAAGTCCCAGAGAGCCTTGAACATGATATAAGACTCCCATCTTCTATTTTGTTATCTTTATTATTCTTATTCATTATTCTTGTAAGTTTTTTTACTTATGTTCCTTTAATATCACAGTGTTTATAAAATTAAATTTTATATTCATATACATGAAATGCTCATAGTGATGTTGTTATAGTGCCAAATAAATTTTTAAACTTCCTCGTGCTGACAAATTCTTTGTTATGTAAAATATTTTATAAAACATATTTTCAATATATGGAAAATTTGGAAAACAAAACCCATACCCCAAATTTTTTACTAATGTTGTGACATACAACAAGCAAATGGGATGTGGAACTTTGATTTTTCATTCTTAAACCAACTTGATTTTAATATTTACCAATGATAAAACTATGAGACAAACCCTATACCTATTTTTCTTAAACATGCTAAGACTTAAGAAAAGATTTGAGAAAATACAACTTGAAATTTCTTTCTTAAAATCACATAAAGTTTAATTTTTTAAAAAATAAATAAATAACTAAATGAAAATTGTTTATGAAACTCTTGGGTACACTGGAAATTTCAAAGGAAATAAAACAAAGATAAAACCCTATATTCAAAATTGGATCACCCATTTATAAAGTCCAAAAAATGTTTTTACAAGGTTCTCAAGTTTACTATCCATGAACCTAAAAATTCTTGACTTCATTTCAAAGGCTATTTAGTAGAAATTTCATTTTGAGCAACATCACTAAGATCATGCATGTATTATGAGCTAACATTATGTTTCAATCATGTTTTAATAAATAAGTGACCTTAAGAGTCCAAATAATGTAAAACTAAGAGAAAAATGTCAAAATAAAGCTAAGGGGAATTGTAGGTGCTGTCTAGCCTTACTGATTCCAAGACCCAAAGGGCCTTATATACTTAAAATAACCTTAGAAATGGATGGAGCCTTCGAAGTAGGTAGAAATTGATGATGCAGTGAGTTACCATGGACAAAGCAAAACCACTCACCAAATGATGTTAAACACACAAGAATTGCAAAAGTTGCAATCTTACTGAGAGAAACTCTCTCAAATTGATGTTTCAAAAGTGTATAAAATGTTCTATTCAATGACAAGTCTAAAGGACTACATATACACTATTACATGGAAATAAAAGCTAGCAATATAGACTAAATGACTATTTATACTATTAAAGTAAAAACCCTAAAAGACAAATAATAAATAATAAATAACAAATAAGATATAGGCTGGTAATAAGAGCTAGCGGCCTAGAATTAATGTTGGCAGTTTTAAAACTCAAAAGATGAAACCATTAACAGTATAGGCTAGTGGTATAGGCTGATGGTGTAGAATATGTAAGTCAGTGGTGTAGAATGTGGGCTGACGGTGTTTGGGCTACTTCCTCCTCTCCTTCTTGAACGACTCCCTCTTATTCAAATAGGTGTCTGGTATGCCATTCATATCATTCTCTCCCATTCGAGAAGAACTCGACCCGAGTTCTCTTCTAGGTATAAAGTTGTATCGTCTGGATAGAAATGGAATATATCATAGAATTCTTTTAATCACTCGAACCCTATAACCTCAACATTCAAGGGCACCAGAAGATTGGCCTTCGCTTCTTCGTTTATTTTCACCTTGCTTTTGGTTTTAATTGGTTTACTTTTTGGCTCCTCCTTTACTTCTTTTACAACCACTTCAACTTTTGGTTTCTCCTTAGCTTCAACTGCTTCAATCGGCTTTTCCTCTTCCATTACCTTTGCTAGCTTACCAATAACTACTTCAACTGGTTTCTCACTTACTTCATTATCTTTCTCCTCCTCTAGCTCAACAGTAGTTGTTCTACTTGTTTTCTCCTAGTGCATCGGTGTTTCCACAGGTTTAATTTCAATGACTTTAGGAGTCTCAATATCTCTTGTGACAAATTTATGCGGTACATCAGGAACAAATCCCTTTTTATCAGGTCAGCGGAAATAACTGATGGATGTTCAATTTTCTCATCCACAGTTTTTCCTTCTACTTTAGGAGGGATGATTTATGAAGATTCAAATGAAGTCTCTTTAGGAGTCTTTTCAATGTATTAATTTCTATTCTCTTTTGGAGTTGGAACTTCTTCCTCTCTCAAATCATTTTTCTATGCCAACATCATAAACTCTGTGTTATATTCATGTATCAATTTCTTTCCTTAATGAAATCTTTGGTCCTGTTGAAATATGATTTCCTCATAATCAAGAGGAAGAAATTCATCTTCCAATAATAGCTTCATCCTAAACCATATTCTAACAAGTGTTTTTCCTTCATGACTTAACTTGTTTCTTAACCTCTCCCACCAAGTAGAAGCGCCCCCTTTTAATCTATGAGCCACCAATCTCACTCTCTTCTCCTCTAGCACCTCCATATAATCAAAGAACTGCTCAACATCAGTATTTCAATCAACAAAATCCTTAACCCCCTAAATCTCCTAAAAAATATGGAATATTTACCTCTAGCTTGAAATCATTCCTTCCATATTCATTCCTATCTTCATAATATTCATCAAAATTACAACCCCTACCTCTATATTGACATTTAACACTACCATATGCCTTACCTTTTTCTAGATCTGCCACCAATGCCTTGTCGTCGTTGTCGCTCTTTCTCCTCAGAATCATGTTCATAAGCATGCAACCTACAATTTGCAGTAACAGGTTTGACAACAGGATGGCCGCATGCATATTCTGCCTTTGGTTGTCTCGCATAACTATTTTTGTTCCTATTGGCATTGGACGGATCGATTAGGTCATCAAATTACTGTTCAAAATGCTAGAATCTCTTACCTATGTTTTCTAACACCACCCTTTGAACTTGTGACTCAATTCATAGTATTTCTACATCTCGAACAACGTCTAGGAAGTGATCGCCTCTTAAGCTATCATCTCCTAACATCTCCAAAGGAAGTTTTCTCGTTTCGATACTAATTTGATGTAGCAAGTTAGCATGGATAAAGTAAGACCACTCACCGAATGATCTTAAACACACAAGAATTGCAAAAGTTGCAATCTCATTGAGAGAAACTCTCTCAAATTAGGGCTTCAAAAGTGTATAAAATGTTCAATTCAATGACAAGTCTAAAGGACTATATATATATTACATGGAATAAAAGCTAGCAATAAAGACTAAAGGACTATTTATACTATTATAATAAAAACCCTAAAAGACAAATAATAAATACAATACAGGTTGGTAATAAAAGCTAGTGGCGTAGAATTAATGCTAACAGTTTTGAAACTCAACAGATGAAACTGCTAGCAAATAAGCTGGCGATATAGGTCAACGCTGTAGAATGTAGGCCGACAACGTTTGAGCTGCTTCCTCCTCTCCTTCTTATATGACTTCCTCTTATTCAAATAGGGATATACTATGTCGGCAGCATCAATTTACTATTGATATGCTAAATTCGAAGTTAAGATAAGAAAGTTATGGACAATTTATGGTTGAAACTTAGTAATAAGGAATTCTACGGAGAACTAGTTTACTAGAGTAAAAATTTAAGTGAAGTTAGTATGAAATACTCATTTGGGATATTTCTTTTATTTAGGAGATGAGGGTATCGAAGTTCCCTTCCTAAAAGATTATTTTGACAAGAAGCACCTAACCATGGCCAAGTGAGTTCTTCCTATTTGTTTCATTACCTTGCATGTGCTTGTACAGTAAAGCACTAGAATATAAGGAAAACATAAAATGGATTTATATGTAAGATATGATGGGATTATGTTTGTGATTCTTCTATGTTTAATCAATAAATAATAAGTATATCGAAAACTTAAGATGGTTGATTAATGCTCTATATTTTCATTATCATGTTGTTGTGTATGTGGTTATCTTGTTGATCACCCCTAAATGGAAAGTAACTTGATCAGGAATTGAATAATAAATTGATCATGCATGGCATATCATAGAGTCACATCATTGAATGCTGCTACTCCTACGTGAAGAGCTAGAAGACTTATGAAATCCTGTCGCGGGCTTAGGTCTCTCCTTCTTGAGGAAATTACAAATGTTTGGGCAATGTGTTCTTAGGGAGGAGCCATGTCGGCTGATCGGTAGGAGCATATGCTTGGAGACTAGCAATAGAGGTACGAAAAGCCTCAATTTGAATTCCCTAACCCTTGTCATGGAGGGGTGAACCCATTCTATGTGTGGTCTCTAGATGACCATATATATATATATTTGTGTATTTCATGTAGTTGTTATCACGCCCCTATAAAGTACCCTAATTGTAAACATACGTCATGTAACCAAATGAGGCTACCAGGGGGTTACATAATTAATTTATAGCTGTTATCCCTCGTAAGAAGTAGATTTATAAAATAGGATCAAAAGTTGATAGAGTTAGAGAGATATTGTTTATATATAAGTCATAAGCCAAGAGAACAAACTTTACAAAGACTAAGTTATCACTTAAGTTATTACATCCAAAATCTTCACAGACTTCATCTGAATACTTATACAAAGAACTTACAAGAAGAAAAAAAAAACATAACTTAATATGTTATAAAACATGAACTAGGTCTCCATTACATATCAAAGTCTTTCTTGCAAAGGTGAATATATAAGATCCTTTTCTACCTTAACTCCCTTATCGGGTCTTGGTCTTAGTCTTCTTGCTTCTACTCCTGTAAATCAACAATATAAGGAGTGTGAGCCTTGAAAGGCTCAGTGAGTAACAAGAATCTTAACACAGTACATTGGTCTTAAATCATAGTTAATTAAAAGCATATGCAATGCATCAATCAAGCAAATGTAACAAACATGGTTTAGATAATCGAAATCCAAACCTATGGAGATTTACGCCCTCCCTAGGGGTTGAAGGATTAGTTAAGTAATTTATGCGCATAAGAATCCAAAACTAAAGAAGGAGAACTCTTTCAAATCATTTAATATTTTTAAACAGCTATAATATATACTCTCCACTTCATTTAAAACTTGGAAATTCCCACTAAGTATAAATACTCTATAGCCAACTCCAACACAAGCGACCTCCTTTGAAGCCTGCTTAATTCCTGTGAAGCTGAAAACCCTATTGTAACCTTAACTAGATTCATTGGACTCAACAAACATTACCACAGAATTAAAATATTAACACGTGACATGAAATACCATGCTAATACAATTATGATGTCATGTAATGCATGTCGGTTTGAGCGTAAGTTCCAATAAGCTTGATTCCATATTATACAGTGATCAATTCAATTTTAGACACTCATCATTCCAAACTAAACCATTATCATTCAAAAAAGTTATCACTTTCAATATATGGGTTTATCACTCATTCATAAAACATATAAGAAGCAAGGTCCCCAATCCCCATGCATTTTGTCAATTTGATTTCATTTAGAGCAATGTTCAACTATTGTCACGCCCCGGAGGGTACCCTAAACGTGGCAGTCCATCGCATATAATATTAAAGATAATGAATGACAACCTTAGTCATGCAGGAGCTTCGATATCACATGCAAGGCGTGCTTCCAAGATAGTAGGAGACTCACAGGGGTATTACAATTAAGTAGATAATAAAAGCATGCAATAACTTATATAAATAAACATGGAATATTCATTTGGATAATAATCTCTTACAACTTCTTGGGGACATTCCCCCGTCTGAAATAGTCTTGTTTAACTAAACCATTAACAAAGTATACATAACTATAACATAAGCCTACTATAGAGATTTCCTTAGAAGTTTATGTTCAAAACTAAATATATATAACTCCTCCCAAAAACTCCTAGTATCTTTAGCTCATACCTGGCATACAGGGCTTCTTAGTGCCAACCATAGTTAATCATACTGTAACAAAAAGCTATAGGGGTATAAGCAAATCTAGCTTAGTGAGATAACTCCCATCTACAAAACATTTCCATATATCAAACAAGTATTGAAACAATCATATGAAAATGCACCAATCACATGAGCAAACAAAATACACAAGATTAATCGGAAACCATGTGTAGCATGGATTTAATGCCCTCTATGTCGAGGGTTGGGAGGTTACAGGCCCATACGACCATCAATATTTGCAGATTTACTAGCTCCTACTCGCCTTGTAGACTTTCCGGCTCCTACTTGCCCATGTAAACTTTCTGGCTCCTACTAGCCACCACTGCAACTCCTCGTTTCCCCACACGAAGAATAGTAGTGAATAAATGTGACTCACAAATATGATATGCATGAATCTTTTTCAATAAGGTTATTCCATTATTGTCAAGTTCAAGTTAAAGGTGATCAAATCAATATTCATATATCATTGCAAGAAATCATAAATTATTCATCAATTTCTCTTTCGATATTCTTAACTTATATTCAACCAATCATAAATTCAAATCACACAATAATTGTTCATTTATCTTCTCCTTATTTTGTAGTGCTACTACTTACAAGCACAACAAGGAAATGTAACTAGTAAAAAATTAACTCACTCTATGTCGATCGCTCCTAGTCGAAGTAGTCTTCCAGGAAAGTGATCTTGGTTCCTTCTTTACCTAAACAAGATGAAATACCCAAAATGGGTCTTTCATAGAATTTCTATTTTTGAAAATTCTAAATCTATCTTAAAATCATGGTAAAATCGGATTGGAGGAAATTCCAACTTAAAATGGCCATAACTTTGCTCATTTTAACTCGGAATTTCGCATATTATATTCCGTTTTCTACCTATTCGAAAAGATCTATCTATTTCTAAAACTATTTTCATCAAACTAAGTCGTTTGAGTTCCGAAATAGTGGTGATCAGATTCATCACGAATTTTCATAAAACTTGAATTCCTTCTTTAACAAAAACTCATTTTAAAGAGATAGATGTTATAATAGTTTGTAAAACCTTTGAAATGTATATACATATATTTATTGACTCATATCAAGTGTATGAAACTAATGAAGTTGTCTCAAATCATAAAATTTTTGAAATGGTAAAGTTTTCTAAAGGTTTTGGAAAAGTGAAACTTTTGGAATATTCCTTTTATTTTTGCTAGAGAATATCTTAAGTTATTTTAAGTGAGTAAATTTCATTTCCTCTAGTCTTTTTAAATTCCCAAAGAATGATTTTATTTTCTAAGCTTAGTTTCCACTACTTTTTGAAAATAATAGCAACTTTATATTTGTAGAAATAATTTCCTTATTTCTTAAGATCATTCTATTTTTATGAAAAGAAACTCTTGGTGGTTGTCAACTAGTATTTGATGAAAAAGTGGAATTTAGTAAAACTTTTATTTACTCAAGAATTTCTTTCCATATATGTATTGCAAAAGTTCTTATAAACTCCTCTAAATTTCTTAGAAAAGTTTGTTTAAGACAAATTCCTAAGTTGTTATGAAAAAGTACTTCCTACTTTTATTTTTAGAGAAGAATTTCTATTTTAATAAAACTTTTTCCTTGTTAATCTTGTTGAGACAAAATCAATATGTTCATGTATGATTATGAATCATAAAATTATGAAAACATAAGAAAATATAACAATTAAAGAAATAAGCTAGTATACCGGGACTAAGAAAACACTAGTCCCAAAAAGAAAAAGAAAAATGTTTTGACTTGATTAGGACAAGTCTAAGACTAAAAAGACTAGTCTTAAAACAACATTAAGTAAATAAATTGGAAGGTAATAAATAAATTGTAAGGAAAGTAAATAAATTACAAAACAAAGGAGCTTATATGCTCTAAAAGATATAGATAGCTACATAGATATATATAGTTAAATATATATATATATATATATAAAAGCAACATAAAAGAAATTAGATTCATGAACAAAAACAAAGTATGAACTTATTGTTGCTTCATTTAATCTTCATGGTTTAGAAAACACACACTAAGCTCATACTAAGTAAATTAACATAAAGGAAACTTGAAGAAATATTATCTAAGAAAACTAAACTTGAGAGAACTTTGGGAGAGAATTCTTGTAGAGAATTTGAGAGAGTAATTTTTGTGTATGGAAGGTGTGAAAGAAGTGAAAGGAAGAGGAGGTATTTATAGGAAAACATGGGAGGAAAATTGTATTAATTAAATAATTGCAAATTAAAACAAATTGAGGAGGGGAGGGGAGTGGCCGGCGCAAAAATGAGTGTAGAGAGGGAGAGAAATTTATTTTTTTTGTATTTTTGTTTATGAAAGTAAGATATGAAAGATGTGAAATTGTATTGGAAATAAAAATTGTAAGAGATAGAGGTATGGTTTGTAAGAGTAGGTTGTAAGAAAAAGTAGAGATAGATAAATAGTGTAGAATAGTAATAAATAGTGAAATGCAAAGTAGACATGACAATTTAAGTACCGGTAGTAAGAAAATACACGTATAATTGCGATATCTGATATTTTTAGTTACCGAAAAATTATGAAATTGATATATTTAAAAACCTTATATTTTTATGAGTCTAATGATATATTTAGAATATTTTTATTAATCTGAGCCCCAAGACACGCTTTTTGAAAATTGTGTCCGGTTGTGCTTAAAACGATTCGTAGTTTAACTAATCTGATATTTTTAAGCTTCCTCAGGTTATTACGAACTATTCTATATACTAATCTCTTCCTTACTTTCCTAAGATTGCTTAAACAGAAAAGCCGGACTTGAACGGTTACAAAAGACTAGGGTTTTATTGACTTTGGGATTCCGATTGACTTTCTAATTAGGGCTTAATCTTAATCGATCTCAAAATTGTAAGGGTTTACAACTACCATGTTACAAGCACAATCCAAATGAGAAGATCTGATTACTCAGTTGTGTATGATAGCTAATCGTCGTAATAATCAGTTAATAAGTCCAAATCTCGGTCAAAAGATCCTATAAAATAACAAACAAAATCTACTCAGCATATGTCTATGTAGGACTTCTATTAACACTTAAATATTCTAAAATTATGTTATTGTAATCCTAGTTTATCAATCTTTAAGAAATTATAAAGTACTAAGCTTAACTATCTTTACTTAACTAGTGAAACGGTTATTTAACTAGATCTAAGCATGAAACTATCTAAAACAATCAAATTTTAAGCCTTAATACTTTCAGATTCTCTCAAAATATAAAACATAAAAATATAGATCTCTCTCTAAGCTTTCCGTAGCCTCTTGAATCACCTCAATCTGGGTTTGGATGAAAAAGTTACGATCAAAATACAAAACAAGGTCGTTATAAGGGATTTCAGGCCCGAGGCTAGTAAGGCCATAGCTACGGCTGTGACTTGTCAAAATACTGGGGTTAAAGGCTACTAAGTGCAAGATCATGCCCATGATTGACCAAAAACTTGATGTCAGATGCTTCTAAGTTGATTTTCATGCTTGTGACTCATCCAAACTCTACTATGTTTTTCCCCACTTCGAAAAATTACACTTCCAAACACTTGTTATGTTTTCAACTTCATCAAATACACTTCCACACTCTCTTACTTGCACCTTATGCCCCTCTTAACACTTCACATACCAAAATCACCCAAAAAATTCCTAACTCCATATCAATAACATAATCCATCAACTCCATCCATAAATAAAAGTCTATGTTAACAGTAATTTAAAACTCAGACTACCGAAATCATCCTCTCAACTTCATTTATCTAACTTCAAACTCACCCACAACCTTTCAACCATCAAAACTGAACATAAACACAAACTACTTTTACTTAAATAAACAAAACCAACAAAGCAAAAGAGAATATATATAACTTACCTTAAGCTAAGCTTGACTTAATGATGGGATTTGCTTGAGTTATTGGTGAGTTTTTAAAGATATAAAGAAGAAAAAATAAAAGATAAATGTGTGTGTGCGCACTACATTTCGGCCTGCTAGAAGAGAAGAAGAAGAAATAAAATTTTGGCCAACTTTGAATTGTTTTTGTCTTATACAAATTGATAAGGTTGTATTGACTTTTGGGGCATGTAGAGGGATGTAGTATGTGTGTGTACATGATAACTTTGGTGAGAAAAAGGCTAAAAAGGGCAGCAAAATCAACTTAAATATTACAATTACTACATCAATATACTATCTAATGGAATTCAATACAAAGTTTAAAATAAATTTGGCTTATAGATCATATTTAAGAGGAAATTTTCTTATGGAAAACTATGTAGGAAAGCTTTATAATTTACAGATTAAATTTTTGAAATCTAATTTCTAAAGGAGTTTAGGAGTAAAATAATTGATATACCACTAGAAATGAGTAATTTATACTATTATATCTTTAAAGATCTATCTAATGAAAATTTTGAAATTAATTAAACTAATAGACAACTTTAAGAAGATTTGCATGAAATTTTGGATTCTTTTCCTTATTTATCTAATTTCACACATGTTGAAACACTTAAATCTAATAATCAAAGCATTCAACAAAAATTATATACTAACACTTTATTGATTTTTCATTCTAATTCTCAAACTCCAATCTTGAAAAAACTCAGGGGTTTACAGTTGTTGCATGAGCATATCATGTGTTTTAACTAACATACTTGTTTGTTAATGGTTATTGGTGCAAATGAAGGGAAATATCTCACTAAGCATATTGTAAGCTGATATCCCCACAAATCTTTGTTGAAATATGAATACTCAAGGCTTTATTCGAAAGATAAGACGTCAAGGAAATCACTAATGGACTTTGGAGCTTTAATTAAAGATTTAAGAGCATATGATGAAGTTTATGTTGGAAACCCTTTATATTAAACATGTGATTATTTTGACATTAGCAAGGGTATGCACCTAAGAAATACAATCTATTTTGTTAAGTTTAATGATATATAATTCTGTTGCATTGCTATTTAATTGCTATCATAATAAATTGTGCCACTGCAATGTGTTTTTCTTTTTCTTTTTGTGAAGTACGTCTTGTGCATAATATGAAAGCCTTTGTTGACTAGGTAGTCATTCTTATGCTCCAATATTATATACAATAGACTACTACATTTAGGGTGCCCCTCAAGGCACAACACCAAAAACTAGAAATAAGGTTCAATAATTATAAAGATAAGCCCTCTTATGGGCTAAGTAAGTAAGGCTTAATCCATTCTATTGATTATTATCCATATCATTATGTTATATTGCAAATACAATTTATAATTTTACATATGCTAGAATAGTATAATTGGTGATATATGCATCACACTTGTCCAAGGGAATATTTTGAAAATTACATGCAAGAGTATACATATATATATATAAATATATAAATGTACATAAAAAAATTAAGGAAGATATAAAAAGTTTTCTCCCAAATTGTTGCTTATCTTGAAGCCTGGGAACCCTTGGCTTTGGGTCACTACGTTTGTTTAATTTTCTAGCTATTGCCATTTTACTTGTCAATTAATGTTGATTTATTTTGGCTATTACACCAAGTGGTATAAAAGCTTCTTTCTCTTTTAATGGTAGAAACTCAAAAAGTTAAAAGAATTAAAGATGTAGTCTAAGTTGCAATGAAAGAACATAGTGCAAAAACTGGCAATGAGTACAAATGTTTACAAAAGCACTTAAACAACAACAAGAGTACATTAGTCAACAATTCAGTGAGTTTAAGCTGCAATAGTTGGAGGGTTTTGCAACTTCCAACTTGAACTTGAGTAATAGAGATAAAATGATAGTACAAGAACTTGAATTAAGAACGAGTGATAGCCTTGTTATTGATTTTACCTATCAAGCACCAAGTTGTAACACTAGATTGAAGTTTCCAATATTCAAAGGAGAAGACTTAAAATCCTTAGCAACTAAAAATGAGTAGTATTTTTCATGATAATACCTATAAGGTTTTGTAAAGACATTAAACGCAGCGGAAATAATTAATTTTTTATTTATTTACAAAACCTATTGCAGGATCCATGTGTGACGTGTAAATATATATACATACACACATATAAATCACAAGATGATAAAGTGTAAAAGAAATATGATATACTTATCTTTATAATTTTAAATACTGTCTCCTCCCAGGGATGTCATTCAAAATTGTTCACTACGAGGACTGTAAATGTAGTCCCTCTAATGGTATCCACACACACGTAACAAGAATTAATTCCAATTCTCTATATTGCTAGATAAGTTGGATTAGAATGATAAAACTTTTTTTATCTCACACAAGGGCCAAAATATATATATATATATTATAGGTTTATTTCTCCTCATTGGTAAGGAAACCTTTATGACTTACTTTTAATTGATGGAAACGGTTAAAGAAAAGAAAAATATTGTCATTTAATAGCTTGTAAATGAAACATTAATTTGTTTCCATCCAATTAATTAATTAATTAATTTTAGAATAAAAATAATTCTAATTGTGAAATAATTATAGACATGATCTTAGTATCCAGTCTCTCGTCAATAATCTCGTTCCCGTTAACTATGTTATTGTGTGCTACTCTCTAGGTTTTTATATACGAAGGCAGTGTCTATTATATCATAGACCAAGGTAATCAACTAGCAATAATTATTGGCCACCCAACGTGATTAAAAAAAAAAACACCATAAACTACTATGAACTTATTACTACGTAATTAAATCTCCTCATCAAAATTCTTGATTAGACCATTGCATGTAAAGTCATGAATGTTTAATTAATTTACTTGGTACCGAGATAAATTAAACTCAATAAAAACTTGTTGTATCCAGCGGCTATGAGTCACTCTTATCTCAACCAAGCGGCCGATAAATATTATCTCACTTATCCAAGAGAGTGACGAATTATATCTTGACTCAATATCATCCTCTCTATATTTCACATCACACCCAATGACCATATTATTTGTGATCTATATTAAGATTGCATTTAGTGGTATCAAAGTGCAACATTCTATGCACACGATATATAAAGTTCTTAAGTCTAGGGATTATTTATACTCATTCATATAGAGGAGGGACCAATGACTTTAAAATATATGGTATCCACTATTAGCAAGTCGTGTCTAGTATACTTACTTAACCCCTAGGCAACTACTTATATGACTTGGATATCTTCCCTTGGTTCAATGATAATAACCTTAGTTATACAATGTGTTGGTCTAGATATATATGTCTCTCTAGACATTTATCCAACTAAGGACAAACTTTTAGATAATATAATGTTTTAGAATTCTCATTGATAATATACCTCATTATAATTCCAAATATTTTCTAATTAATTGTGGGACTTTATTGTAAAATATATATGGGTAGAAAAATATACAAATACATTAAATACTTACATTTTATTAATAATATTCATAAATACATTAAAAGTGTCTTAACACATTGTGCACAAACATAACTATATGTTATTCTTATGCAGAGAATCATAGTGATGCAAGTACTAGCACATGGAAAGAAGTTACTTGTTGCAATTTAAGAGAGATTTTGATAAAAATCATTTGAAGATCTAATGATGGAACTAATAGAATTGTAGCAAACCAGTGTAATAAGGTCGGGTGAATTTAATAGAATCACAATTAGTTAGTTATTTCATTTGTGGCTTACGACCTGCCATATAATATACAATAAAAATGTTTCAACCCCAAACCTGCCACCAAGCATATATACTAACCAAACTTCATGAATCTGCCTTATTAAACTTCAAACAATACCTTAAAAGTAGTCGTGACTACTATAACAACCTTATCAATCTCACCTAAACCCCATAAACTTCCTTAAAACCAAGTAAAATGTACGAGCTACATCTTGCATCCCCATTACCATCACTCGACCAAATACCATTCAAAAAACAACATATTACCTACATTAATCCCATTTCACAAGACCGCAAATTCATAACCTATCTAAAAACTCACACTAAAAGAACTTGAAGAGAAAATATTTGTTTTTGTTTTGGTGAACCATACACTTTAGGTCACAAATGCAAACAAAAACGTTTTAGCATGTTGTCTGTATAAGTTGAAAGTGAAGAAGATGAAATAACTATGGCTAAGGATGTGGAGATGATAATAGAACTAGACGAGGATCTTTCTAAAACAACTCTAAACAGTTCAAAGGGAAAGTGAAGGTATAGAGGATGGAACAATGAAGTTAAGTGGTTTTTTTTTTTTTAAAGAAAAGACAAAGTATTTTAATTGATTTTGGTAGCTTGTAGAATTTTGTGGATGAAGACTTTGTGAGGTGGTTGAACAAATGTTTAGAGATCTATTTAAGATGTATGACTAGTGAACATCCTAAAAGATAGAGTTATTTCTTATCTTTCACCGAGTGGTAATAAAATACGAATTTTCACATTAGCACTTAGAAAACTCCATTTGAGATCTTATATGGGTATCCCCTATCTATCCATTTACCTTATGTTACTAGAGGTTCTAAGAATGCTACAGTAGATGACGTGTTACAAAATAAGGAAAAGACTATTAGATCTCAAGTTCTACCTAAGAAAGGCATAAAATAGAAGGAAACACCAAGCTGATATGTATTATAGTGAGTGAAGCTTTGAGATTAGTGATTGGGTATTATTTAAATTGTAACCTTATTGACATAAGAGTTTTAAACCATATCATACACATAAAATGTTAGCTCGCTCTTACATACCATATAAAGTTGTAGATAGGACAAGTGAATAACGTTTTATGTGGTTAAAAAGATGAATCAATGTTTCATAAAGTAAGTTATGGGGTATTTATAACGAATTATTGAAGAATTAACCATTTGAAATATTGATATGTTAAATGAACCAACCTTTACCTACCTTTTTGTGTAATTTACCTCTTCAAAAGTGTAGGCTGCTTAACGAAAGCACATTTTGAATCTATATAAGCATAAACTATGTAGCTTATGGGTATATTAGGTCTAAATCAACTTTATCAAGGGTAATAGCTTTTGATGCAAATACTAAACTTTTCCTTAACTCTTGAAAATTCTGTTCTCTCTTTTCATTCCATTCAAACTTTTCACTTTTCCTAGTTAACTGAGTCAAAAGTAAGGCTATCTTGGAGAAATCTTAAACAAACTTTCTATAATACCCTGCCAAACCCAAGAAACTTTTAACTTCAGATACAGTTCTAGGCCTTTTCCATTCGACAACAACTTTAACTTTCTCAGAGTCCGTAGAAATTCCTTCTACTGATACCATATGTCCAAGAAAATACATCTTTCTTACCCACAAATAACACTTCGAAATCTTAGCATACCACTTATTTTTTCTCAAAAGCTGTAACACCATGCATAGATGCTCCTCATCCTACTTATCTGAAGCAAAAATCATTAAGATATCGTCGACAAAAACAATCACACATGCATCCAATGACGATCGAAAAACTTTGCTCATCGGATCAATGAAGATTGCTGGTGCATTCATTAACCCAGAAGACATAACCAAAAACTCATAATGACTATACCATATCTAAAAGGCTGTCTTAGATATGTCATCACTTTTAATCTAAATCTGATGGTATTTGGACCTTAAATAAACACGATTAAACACTTTTGCATCACACAACTAATCAAACAAATCATCTATCCTTAGGTACAGGTACTTATTCTTAACTATGACCTCATTCAAATCTATGTAATCTATATAAAGCCTCATAGATCCATCTTTCTTTTTTACAAACAACACAGGAGTTCCCCATGGCAAAACACTAGGGTAAATAAACCCCTTGTCCAAAAATTCTTGCAACTGTGCTTTTAACTTCATAGGTGCCATCTCATAAGGCAGTTTTGATATTTGTGTCATTCCTGACATCAAATCTATGGCAAACTTAACTTCTTTTCGAGGTGGTAACCCTGACATATCATTAGGAAAAACATCAGAAGACTCATACACTTTTTGAATATTTTAAATATCTAACTTTTCCATCCCTTCATCCAAAGAATACATTGTACTCTTTTCCAACTCGTCAATTCTTTCTCCCAGCACTTCAACAGCTCTCATTTCCATTTCTTTTCCATCGAGCACTTCTCCTATGAACTCTACTCTTTTCTTTCCCTTATTTATAAATGAAACTATCTTACACTAACAATCTACTTTAACTCTAGCAGTTGTCATCTAGGATATCCCTAGAATGACATCATACTTCTATATATCCACTACTATAAGGTCAACGGTTGTTTTTTAATCACTTATCCACAATAGACTTCCCCTTATCACCTCTCGGGTAACAACCATACCTTCCATTAGATCGAAATTCCTAAACCTTTCTCTATCCTCTCAACTCATAAGCCAACTTTTTTCATTAAACCTAGGTTAACAAAGAAACACGTAGCACCAGTATCAAAGAGTGCATACGTAGATGTATCTTTCACTTGTATTGTTCCTAGTTACCATAGGTTGTCCTTGCTACTAGCTTGATTTAGAATGCTTTTATTCCAAATATTGAACATGCACGTACGTCCAAAGCATCAAAAGATAAGGTTAAGCACATACCTACTATAAGACTAGAATCTTCCACTTTATCTTCATCATATTTTCCTTTTGATTCTTCCATTATGGAAACTCCATGATTATCAAATGCCCATTGATATGCTTTTGGAGGAAACTCCTTAAACTTTATGTTATTGCTCAACCTTGATTCTCGTGGAGAGTTGGGGGTGACTTTTTTATTGCTTTATGATAAATAATTTAATTACCTCCAAGCCCCTTTTTTGAAACTTATAACATTAAGGAAATATTAGATTTGGACTTTCTTATAAATATCTGGTTGTTCTTGATTGCTAAAAATGATCGAATGCTACAACAAGGTCCATTTTAGTAGTATATTTAGATCTCATATTCTATTCAACTCAATATCCACGTGTCTAATGCTCACTATAACCTTAGCTTCTTTGAGAATTTTCTCCATCAAAAGTGCCTATTGTACCATAAGAACCACACAACCTACAATTAATTGGCAATGTATTATTTGGTATTTTAAGTCTACGCCACAAGACTCTTCATCCTTTAGTTTATAAAGCTTTGTTTTGGGGGAATTTTTTCGTACTTTGCTTTGCCATTGTTATCATTATGATTGGAGGGTGAGGATCATCAACACTTGTTTTTCAACATTCTTTTTCCATATAGGTTTGGACTTAAGTTTTTTACAAGTTGGATGGTTTACAACCATTTTTTCACTTAACGAGTGGTCAAAATGCACTTATGCCACAACCTCATATGAAGAAAACTATGATGATATGTATTGCTCTAGCAAAGGCAAGCACTTTTCCCTTCATTATTTTTTAAGAGGATGAAATGGCATTTGTCTACAAAAGCCACTCCCATCAATTTCCTTTATTGTTAAAATATTAACTTCCATCGAAATTCTTTTAAAGCAATGTTGTTTTGTCTACTTCAATTTCTTTGCAAATTTTATGATTTGTTATTACTTCCCACTTTTGTAGTTATATCTTCTTTATCAGTTAATGAATTATTTTCTCACAAAAAAGGAAAATGCTTCAAACCTAGAGTTTATAGTTGTGGTAGTAATACTAATAATAATCATAATAAAGATAATCATCATCTTATTTATATTTTAGCAACTCCATTGAGGAAATAGTGGTTTATAATATGATAACTACACTTATAAAGAAAATGACAAATATCTAACTAATGTAATTTTCAAGGAAAAATACCTAACTTTAAGATTGCTGAGCAAACCAATGGCCTTGTAACCTAGTGGTATCCGATTCAGGTCCTTAAGTTTGATTCCCCACATTAGCATATTGTAAGGCCCCATGTGACAGCATTGTAACAACACTTGTGGCTCATTGGAAAAAAAAAA
The DNA here is from genome assembly GCA_024138025.1 of Combretum micranthum. Classification (NCBI taxonomy): domain Eukaryota; kingdom Viridiplantae; phylum Streptophyta; class Magnoliopsida; order Myrtales; family Combretaceae; genus Combretum; species Combretum micranthum. The sequence continues at coordinate 1,774,928 of JAMXBD010000026.1, forward strand.
TAAAGAATGCTGAGTAAAGTGTGGCATTACTTGAGAGCAATAACTAGGATAATTCCACCATGATGTAAGAAAGCCATTTTGATGTTGTGCATATAATGTAGAACGAATAGGGAAATACTAAGGTTATGAATTGCTTCCAAGTACTCTTAAACATATTTTGGCCAATTGCTATTTATCACAAATTTAAAAGAGGAGGAAATCAAACTTAAGTCAATCCTAAAAGCCTGGTGATTATATCACTCTATCACTTAACTTAACTTATTTAATGTATTTTGAAGATGGCTATTGTTAATATTATACTATAAGGAGGATTATTTAATGTTAACCATCATTTTAAAAATAAATTATATAAGTACAATTTTGATAAAAATAATTATATAATTACCATCATTATACCACATGTTAAGCATATGATACAAAGTTTTTTTGTATATTGCATGTTGAACATGCGATAAATGTATAATGGGATACATGTATAATTATTCAATGTGTCTCACATAACTAATGTAAGATACGCATTCAAACCTATATCGCATGTTGGTCATATGATACACCTGTTTTCAAAAATTGTCAAAGTACATCACTATATCGCATAATAAATACATGATACTTGTCTTAATACTTGTATTGCATCTTCAATATGCAATATACTGATAGTAATTTTATAATTTCTTTTCTCTAATTTGTATTTTTATAATTCGTTTTTCTCAAAAATGATAGACGCATTTTTTCGGCCTACTATATAATTTCTTTTCTCTAATTTATATTTTTTGTGTTGTCTTATCAAGCCTCTTGTTGTATACGACCAATTTTTAATTTCCTCTCATTTTAAAAATTATTTTTGTAACCTTTTGAACTTTTCATATTTTCGTTTACACAGAAAATCTGAAGTAATAGCAGTTCGACTTATACAATTGATCCACTTCATTCCTTTTCCCATATGATCTATATATATATATATATATATATGTTATTTATATTTAACTTGTATTTAATATTAAGATTTGTTTATAAATAAAAAAATATAATTTTTATTTATACAAATATAAAATGCATATTAAATCATTAAACCCATAATGGAAGACATTTTAAAAGTCTGTTCACTTGACATGAATAGCTATTTATTCTTTTCTCGTTATTCACTTTAAAAAAATGATAATAATAAATTGCTATTGCGTAAAATAATTCATATCTCTACTCATGAATTACCATTCAATAATCTATTTTTAATTTTATCATAATTACTCTCGTCTTGATAATAATATTTATATAATTATCTCTGATTTGTAATAAATATAAAACTCATTATAGATATTTTATTTTTTATACAAAATAAACATAATAATAGTTATTATAATTCTATTACATTTTACATTATTTAACGCTCCATAAATATCGCTTTTTAAGTGCCCGTTCCACCTGGCTCTCACCCTCACACGCCTCTTCCCCCCTCTAACAGCTTGATTTTTCTGCCGCCATTTTAACTCACGGAGCAGTGAGCACTACTATCCTCCTGTATTGTCTACTCTTTTTGGTCTTTTTCTATTCTGCTCTCTCTTTCTCTCTCTAAACCATGACCTATTTCACACTCTCTCACTCATCCACTCCCACAACCATCCCACCACTCCACAACCACTACTCCTTCTCCTTCTCTCTCCACTCCCTCCCCAAATTCCTCTCCCTCACACGTCTAAACCCTAACCCTAAACCCAACCTCTTCTCCTCTATTCGTGCCGCCAAATCCCAAACCGGACCTGTCAAGAAAAAGCGCCAGTCTCCTTCCTCTTCTGCTTCTCGGACCAAGAAGAAAGCAAAGGAAGTTGAGATTGTCGATGATTTCGTCCTCAGTGATGACGACGTCGACGTGGCATCTTCCAATTCTTCTGGGTATATCCCGACGCCGTTGCCGAAGCCTCCGGCAGGGTTCGTTGTGGATGATCACGGGAGGATTGTTATGGCTTCTAATAAACGTCTAGCTACTATTGTGAGTTTATCTGAGTCCTTTTTTGGATGTGTTTACTGGTTTGAGTATTTGATAATTTGAATTGAATGTTGGCGTATTCGTGTTCTATTTTTAGTATTGTTTTATACAGCTCCACATATTCTATTTACATTTATGCATGGGGATTTGTGATTGGCCGGAACATACTCTGGATATGAAAATTTCGGAGAGCTTGTTTGCTTTATAAATTTTGTCAAATAAGTTGTAACGTAGAATTATGAAATGATAATTCATGATACTTATATATGTGTGTGTGTGTGTGTGTGTGTGTGTGTGTGTGTGTGTGTGTGTTTCTATGTACGTATTTGCAATACTCGTGGGATAACGTGAAATACAGAGCTGAACTGGAATGAGAACAACCTGAATGAAATCGTAGAATAATCAGTTATCGTTTTGTGTTTGATTCGGCGTGAATGGAGCTTTATCACTCCATGTGGAATGGGTTTATGATGAAAATTGTGATGCATTTTACTTCCAGAAGGTATGGTACATAGTCAACTTATAGTTTGTTTGCTTGATTCGTGGGCCTAATAGTCGAGTATGTTGCCCTTTTTTTCCTTTAATTGAATTTGAACATAAGAGTTAAATGCAGAGAGGGCAAAATGAAAGTAAAAATGGTATTGGTGAATCTTCGAATCTAGAAATTCATTTTAAATTAAAAAAAAATATAAAAGAGGTCCGATAGATTCACCCTCTGAAACAAGAAGTTTGGGTCATGAGAAATTTTGACAAGCTGCCATATATTGATGTAAGAAAATGTAGAAAGCACGGATTATTATCATCCCTACATGAAACCATGTTGAAAACTAGATCTCATTTAGTATTAGAAAAGTCCTGGAAATTTTTAAGTGAAACAAAAGCACCCATGAATGCAGTGCTTATTTTTTTAGATGGATTAGTTTAGACTCTTTTGGACTTATGGAAGGGTTCAGTAAGTCACATGAAAGTTAAATACGGATTCTGTGCACCATTGATCTCTTGGAGCTTTTGCCTGCAAGTACTAAAACAATTTTGTTGTGTATGGATATGCACATGCATCACAGCCTCTACCAACTTTTTACCACACGACTTAAGGAAATTTCTGGTAATGCCATTTTCAGGTTGATCCCACGAATAACTTGCCGTTAGAGTGTGTCATAAGGAGAATCTTCAGGAGTTCAAGAAATGATGAATGTATGCTTCTGTGCCCTGTAGACACGTAAGCAATTTTTTTTGGGCAGTATTGGAGGGATTAATTTGTTTTTTCAAATATAGATTTGTCTTGTTGTCTTGTCCATCGTTTTGGGTAATTTACTATTATGATGTTTGATTAATTTGTATACTATATATAATTGTGTTGTAAATTTCTTCCAAGCAGGCCTGTGCAGATATTGAAGAGCACCAATGTTGATGGCTGGTCAGCTGTAGGTGTTGTATTTGTTGCAAGTTTAACACGATTCCCTTTATATTTCTTTTGCATTGAAGGAATTATGCTTATAACCATGCTATAATGCTTCTTGGCATGGGATTTACTTGTAACTTAGAAATTTAAGTCATCTATGTGATAATAATATTAGGTCTTCACAATGAATGATGAGTAAGGGCTTATAACCCACCAGGCCACCACACTGCATTAATCACCTATGTGAATGAAATATTGCATGACTTGATTGGAGCACTATAAATCAGGCACTCCTCCTTTCTGTAAAATTTAATACACATGCAGAAATATTTTTCTATTAGTGACAGTTGTTACTCAAATAGATCATGACAGGGAGAAATTGTTATAAATGCTTCTGAGCAAAGTTGGTGCGTTTCCTTCCATGCCTTTCCTCTTATGCTAGCAATGTATTATAAGTTACTCTTTAAAAAAAAAAAAAAAAAAATTATATTGTTCAATTCTCTCAATCTTTTTGATTTATCAAATAGTGGTATCTAGCTGAGGAGTGAAAGCTCTTTTGCCAACCATTCTCGCCTGTATAATATGTGTTTAACACTTTTAATTCACTGCTTCTATGTTTTAGGTCAATGATGAAGAAGTTGAGTCCATACTTCCTTCTGCTGCTTATGCTCTTACGAAAATACATATGCACTTGGTGCATAGTGGGTAAATATTCTGTGGACGAGAGTAATTATTCAAGTTTTCATCTTGACAATTGATATGCTAATGGTTTTGCTGTATCATCCTATCAGCTTCTGTTATACAGCACGAGGAGGATTCTGCTACACTGAAGATGATATATTTGACTTCCGCACAGGTGATGTCCTTTCTCATCCGTTTGTTTGACTTTATATTTAAAAGCTGTAATTTGGCCGGCAAGTTCCCTCTTCTGTGATTAATTCAGCCTCTCATTTTGCACCAACAGTATCTAAATAATTATTTAATAATTTTCTAGATTAAAAGAAGATATATCTGAACTTAACGTATCAATCCCAAGGGAGACATCTTTTGATATTATTTACCGATACAGTTTGGTCTCAATTATTGGAAGTTGTATGTGAATTGGATGTAAGATGACATGATCATCATTGACATTAGACCTGTTACATTTGAATCAAACAATTTAATCCTGCTGCATCAATTTTGCCTTTGGTCAGCATGCTGTTCTAAACAACATTATTCATATACATATATTAGTAACTGTAATTTTATGTACTTGTTGAATGTTATTGATTAGTTGCTTTAATAATTTTATGTGAATTTGCTTCATTATGGCGTGAGGGTTCATCATTGTAATCTTTCATTCTTCTTAATGTTTTTACTTCTTTTGAAAAAGTGAACTGCAAGTTTGGTAACTTCTCTAAAATATTTTTGCTTGCTATGTTACAGATGATGGTCAAGATGTTGACGGCCTGCCGACTGAGGGGGTGGAGATTACCTGCTTCCATATGGTAGGGCATTACTATGCATTTTATGATTGTTTATATGATTGTCATTTAATTGTGATCTTGTCACAATTGAATAATACTTTTATATATGCTCTTCATTTCAATAGGTGATATATCTTCCTTCATTATAATAATAATAATAGTAAATAGACATACAGGGTTTACTTGTGCTTTCTCTGCTACTCAGTTCAGTTGCCAATAAATGTTATGTAATAAAAAGTGAATTTCATTTGTCATAGATTTTGCTTCTTTTACTATCCTTTTCTTTAGATAAAGATTGGATTTTGCTTCTTCTCTTTCATTCAAAAGGGTAGGGATAATATATAAACAATTTTCTTTATGTTAAATAATGGTTTGTGGTGGAGACCTTCTTAGAAGACAAATTGTTGTAAGGAGTGGCTGATGTTAGAAACCCTCATAAGTGACTTTCATCTCTAGGATTTTACTAATGAACCTTTTGAGTGCAACTGACTTACTGTCGATATATTATTTTCATAATCATGCACGTACCATTGACGGATTTATATGTTAGGGTGATGCACTCTTTCTCATTGCAGTTAAGGCCATCAGGTAACTAATTAGAAGCATATTTATATAATCAATATAGGATGGCCATGATAATCCTGGGGTTTAGGGTGGTACATTTTGAAGATAGAGGTTCCAGCATTATAATAATTTTGAATTTTAAGGTTGTATCAACTGAAAAATGAAACTGAAGCACTTGTTTAGATATTGTGTTTCTTCAAGCATGTACATTATTTTTTGTACCATTTTGTTTTAGTTTGAACTTATTGCACTATTCTAATGTTCCTTTTCTGGCTGTAGGATGGAGCACATTACATGATTTATACACCTTCTGATCCGCTTCTTTTTGTTGCAATCAAGGTACTTTTCAGACCTCTATGAACTGTTTAGGAGCTGTTTTGCTCCTTCAGTTCTTGATTGGGAAACTTCCAAATTTTGAGATAGATCCATGAACTTAAATTTTTTAAAGTTGGCAAACTTACTTGGCTGTCTTTTGTGCAGGATCATAATGGGCAACTGCAAATTGCTGATGATGTAAGTGAAATCTTCTAAATATTGTTACAAGATGATGCTTGTTAGTGCTTCATGTACTTATTCATCATTAATGAGTCTTCCCCTGCATAGATCACATTTATGGCTTATATTTTGCATATGATTAGTTTACTGTGTTCTAAATTTTCTACTGCCACCTAAAAAATACCGACATAATGATGATTAGGTGAGAATATTGATTAGTTTCAACCATTTAACTTGAATTATCAGGCCACCAACATATAACATTGGGAGGTAGTGTTAGTTTGTGTGATGCTGAGTTAAACTCATCTTTTACCTTGTGGTACTAGGACCTGTTGGAGGACCCAGCAATAATAAGTGCCATAGATGAAGAGACCGAGTTTAATGCGTTAGTGGTAAGTTTTTAAATCCTTCTTTGACTTCTGGCTTTGTCATGAGAAAGATAAAATAAATGTTAGACAATATGCTCTCTCCCACTCTCTGTCTCAGGAGGAAGAAGCAGCTTTGCTTGAATCATTGCTTGGGGAAAGATAACCAAGGAAGACTGGATTTTCCATATGATAATTGGTGTAGGTTGGGTCTTTTTTCTTTTTTTGGGCCATGGTGTGGGTTGGGACGTTGGGTGTTAATTCTGCAAATGCGCCCCAAAATTGGCTCATACGGTTTTAATGTCTTATGGGTCCAAGATGTTGTTACAAAGATCTTCAGCAAGAGGAGATGAGGAGAGAAATTACCCAAAGCAATACCTACCTCACTATTCTAACATTCTCGTTGTACATAAAATTTTTGTACTTTCCTTGGTTATATTGTATGCCTCCTGTTCTTAGTTATGTTCATGGAAGTCCTTCAGTAAAGGGTTGATCTTGATAGCTGCTGAAATACTTTCTCCCATTCACCATGTAGTCAGTTTATTGCATGCCTTCTCACTTTTATGTAATCGTAAATTGGAATCGCGGGTATACTGCCGATGGTTTTCTCTTTTGATTATTAATAGAAATAGCACAATAAATCACTCTACTAATTTTCTTTCTTGTTGATCACGGTATGGTTTAGTGTTATTATTCTGATTTCTTAAGTAAAATATACTAGGTTGGAATCTTTTCTTTGTTATAATGGATAAAAAAAAAAAAACTTTAGTGAGTAAAAAATTATTAAATATGAAATCTATGGGAGAACAGAAAGATGCTACTGTATTCGAGAAAAAAAAAATTGGCGTTTTAAGAAAATTTTTTAAAAGTGCAACACTTCAAAACATTGTATCTGAAAATCCTATATTAATGATTTAAAATGATTCAAAATATAATTTAGGAGAACAATGTTACTATAAAAATTGGGAGTATAACACCCGCTTTTGATATGGTAGCTCCAAACATCGATTGGAGCAGAGTTATTGTCTAAAGGGCATGGCCAAATTGATAGCTTCCTTCTCGCTTTTTCGTTTAGGGGATGAGAAAATGTTCTCCATCTCGCTTCATCACAGTTAAGGGCCATGATATGGAAATATTGTATAAGAAGTATTAACGGTACATACGAGACGTGTCCTTAGTAAACCCTTATATATATATATATATATATATATATATATTTTAAGGATATGAAACAATAATATTTTAAATCAACAATATGAAATATATATGAAAAGATATGAGGAATAATAAAGATAATAAGAAATTTCAACCACTGCGCCAGGTATTCCTTAGCAAGAGGGGTCTACTTAAGAATTAATGAGTAAAGAAAGCAAGAGCATAAACAATTTCTTTATTGAATGGCAAACATATTACATATAATGAAGGTGGGGAACATATACCTCAAGACAGAAGCATACGAGTGAGTGTGTGCCGTAGATCTTAAGGGACCAGTGACAATGGAGGAGATAGTGTAAGAATTAAGAGAGGGAAAATATATGAAAGAGATGGGAGAGTGCTTGAGTGAGTTGAGGGAGTGAATGAGAGAGAGTATGAGGGAGTGAATGAGAGAGTGTTGAGGATATTTCGCAGATTGTTGGGAGAGTGTCCTCTGATTGGAGGTGTGTTAACTGGTGCTGAGTATATGAGAAGAGTCCTGCTTATATAGGCAAGGAACAAGGGTTGTACTGTAGTGAACAGTATTCATAATGGCAGACAGTTCACTGTTTAAAACAGTGAATAGTCATGTGCTTTTACTGTGTGAACAGTAACATTCAGGGGAATCCAAGGTTCTACTGTTTTACTTTCGGTTATTTTTTCCCGAGAGTAAAAAGACAGTATCCTTTGTGATACATAGTAGGTGTACAATCAGTTATAGTGCATGACTTGTATTTATACGTAACAGGCTACGTATTTTTATACATTTAAGTCATACACTATTACATTGGTGCACTTTTGTTATGGTTCTGCTAAATTGACACCATAACAATCGTCTTCATTGGAGTCTCCGCTAATGCTTGATTCTTCATCATTGGCTAATTCAGCAGAGGTTTCATTGAGAGTTGCCAAGGCCATCTCTAGAAGTTGCTTCATTTGTTCTAGTGTTTTAGCCTGTGACATGGTTGACATTATAAATCCCTTATCATGAAAGAAGGGACTATATTGTTCAGGTGTTGACATTGCTAAGGTGCTGCTTGAATGGCTATTAATCCATTGGTTAATAGCAGTCTCTTCAAGTTTGTCCCAAATTTTGTAGTTATCCCACCATTTGACTTTGTATCTTCTGGTGAGGATAGTTGCTGCATTATCGGTTCTATATTCATAGAACTAGCTCATTACCTATGAAACGCTAATATGTAAGAAAAACATCATTTCTTTCTTAAAAAACTTTTCATGAGGTTTTAAGGAGTAGTTTTTTAGAAAGGTATCGAATCCTTTCCGTGCATTTAGGTGAAGGATTTCATTCACGGCTCCAAATTCATCCCACCAGCTTGCAAACCAGTAGGGGAGTTTCTAGAAGAACATTTGTCAAAGAAGATGAGCCATGTATGAGTCCGTGTAGCATTTGACGAAAGAAAGCATTCCACCAAGCCTGCTTATAATCATAATAATTATATTGCATCGGTGGTTAGGTTGAGCATTGGTGATTGGGATATTAAAGTTGATGGGTTCAAAGGGTTGTTTTCCAAATGTGCTAGTCCATTCGCTAAAGTTATAAACCTTGCGAATTCTAGCGGTTGAATAGAGGGTTATTCCATTTTGTTGAAAATGCTTAAAGGAAACTGATTGAGTTTCAGTTAAGATTTTCTCATAGAATTCCAAAGTTTTGAAAATGTCATTTGGAATAAAATGGAATTTATCTGAAAACATTTTATTAGCATATTCATAAGGGTCCTTTTCAAATACATCTTTTTCTGCTATGAGGATATATTTGGAAATGGCTTTTATGAAAAATGCTGATTTTTGAAAATTTTTGTGAGGGCAATTTCTTTCTTTGAGGAAGAAGCCACCTCAGTTATTTGAAAATTTTGGTGAGATTTCTTTCGAGAAAGAACCACACTTTCTTGTGGGTTTACCACTGTATGAGATTTTTTATTAAGAGGTTTCTCTTCCTCTTCTGTACATTTTGCCACTAGGGCCATTGAAGGGTTAGGTGTATTTTTTGCCTCAGGGCCATTATGGGATTAGTGTTTGCTTGGCTAAGGGCCATGCCAGTGCCTTGAACAATTCAGGGGTAAGAAATTGGGATAAATCTTCCGTTGATTGGGAAGATTTTTGAGAAGGGGATTGAACCATTTGAGATGGTTCATTTTTTGAGGGTTGAACCTCCTGAGAGGATGGTTCATTTTGTGAAGGGTTTGGCTACATTAAGCCATGTTTTAATGTCTGTAAGACCTTTCTTTTTTGGGGGTCTGCTTTCCCCTTTCCTTTGTCTTTCTTGGGAGGCATCTCCCTGCAGAAATTCACGGGTGAGGAAGTCAGGTAGTGTATTGGTTTTTCCATTGATGTGTTCAATATCGAAAAAAACAGGATAGAATTGATTGCCATCTGGCAAAAATCTGTTTAGAAGCCAAATTTTGAACATCATTTTGTAAAACATTTTTTGCTGACTTACAATCAACTTTTAAAAGAAATTTTTGGTTTAACAAATCTCCTTGAAATTTTGAAATTGTTAAAACAATGGCTAAATTTCTTTTTTGATAGTGGAGTAGTTCATTTGACATTCATTCCAGTGTTTGGAGACAAATTGAACTATACATTCTTTTCCATTATTGACTTGTTTGAGAATCCACCATAACCAATATCGGATGCATCAGTCTCTACAATTTTTTGTAGAGATGGGTCAGCAATATTGAGGCAAGGTATTTCTTTGATTTTGGTTTTGATAAGTCTGACAACATTGGTATGTTTATCAGACCAAGGAGGAGGATTTTTCTTAAGTCTATCATGCAATGGTTTGCAGATAATACTTAAGTTAGGGAAAAAATCCGCGACATAATTAAGACTTCCTAAGAACCTTTGAAGTTGGTTCTTGTCCTTAATTTCATCAGGGAATTTGGAAGTGAACTCTATTGACCTTTGGATTGGTAATATAGTTCCATTGTGGATGTTGAATCCCAAAAATCTAATTTTCGTTTGAAAAAGAGAAATTTTTGTTGGGGAAACAACAAGTCCATTTTTCTTAGCAGTTCATAAATAATTTAACATGCTTGAAGTGTTGATCTATGTTTGGAGAGTATATCAACACATCATCAATATAAATTATTATGAAGTTGGAGAAATCATTGAATATTTCATTCATAATTCTCTGGAATTCAGAAGGTGCATTTTTGAGGCCGAATGGCATAACATTCCATTCATACTGCCCAAAAGGACAGTAAACGCGGTTTTATACCTATCGGCTTCATTAATTTGAATTTGCCAGAATCCAGATTTCATATCAAATTTTGAAAAGATTCTAGCACCATAGAGGCGATTGAGTAAATCTCTTTATTAGGTATTGGATACCTAATCCATTTGAGTGCTGTGTTGAGAGGTTTGTAATTAATTACAAGTCTAGGTGTTCCTCTCTCAATCTCAGCGTTTTTATTGACATAAAAAGCCGAGCAACTCCATGGGGATTTACTCTTTCTGATTAAGGATTTTTGTAATAAATCATTGATTTCTTGTTTACAATGATTTAGAACAATTTGATTCATTTGTGTTGGTCTTGCCTTGGTAGGAATGTTCTTTTCATCAAAATCATTTTCATAAGGAAGATCAACAATATGGCATTTTCGATTCCAAAAGGCATTTGGTAGGTTTGAACAAATCGATTTTTGAATTTCTTTTTGTAATTTAGAAACATTTTCTTTTAGAGTTTTTTCTAAAAGTTGTTTTTCAATTTTACAGAAAGATAGATCATTTTGTAAAAATTCCAAATGCTTTTCTTTTGATTGAATCAGGCAATTCAATTCTGAAATCGAATTTTCCTTTAATTGGTTTAATGACCTTGTTCTAGGTTTTGAGACAAAATTAAAAATGATCTTGTTTTTCAAATATTTAGTCTCAATACCTTGATCATTAACCTTGAAAGGTTGGATAAGATTGATGAAAGGTGTTCCAATAACATTCTGCTTAAGGTTTTTGACAAGGAGGAAAGCAGTGTTATAAGAAACATTTCTTTCATTATCTTAACATCTGTTAACTTGAAATCAATCTGTAGTTTGTTACCAGAAGCTGAACTAAGAGATTGGGTTGTTTTTCAAAATATTTTGTTGGTACTAACCCTTCTCTAATGCAATTTAAATCTGCTCCGGTATCAAATAATGCAGTTGTTTCCAAGATGAATTCATTGTTGATTTTCAAAGTGATGTTGATGATCCATTTTCTAGTGGTTACTTCTACAAGATGTAGAAGGTAATCATCTTGATCCTGAGATTCTGAAGACTTCATTTTTTCAATATTGTTTTCTTCAGAATCAGAATCTTCCTGATTTAAACTTTGTTTGAAATCAAGAAATTCTTGTTGCAACTTCATTTGCATGAGTTTTAATTCTTTGATTTCTTCTTTCTGAATTTTTATTCAGAATGAAGATCATTGACAGAGATTGGTTTTTTCTGTTTGGTTTTCCTTTTTCAAGAATTTCATTAAGACTATAGGGGAGCTTTGGTATGATATGATTCATACTCTGCTTTTCTATTTTCTTAATGTATTCTTGTTTTTCGGAATTGGTATTTGGTCTAACTTTAGAAGAATATCTTCTTCTTCTTTGGTTAGAACATATATTTCTTCTGAAGAAGTGGATTCAATATCATTGGCTTGAATTCCTTCATTATCAAAGGAAAAATCAGAATAAGAGGAATAATCATTTTCAGCAAAAATTTGCAAAAGGTGTTCCATTGTTTCTTCATTAAGGTTTAATTCATTGATTTTGTTATTGATTTTGCAGAATTTTGCCGTATGCCCAATTTTTCCGCATTTGAAACATTTAAGTTTTTTCCAAAATTGTTTTTCTTTCTTTTTGGAAGGTTTGTTGTTCTTTGTTTTTTCTCATATTTATTTTTCTTAAAGAATTTCTTCTTTTTGAAATTTCTTTTAGATTTTTTATGAGAAAACATTCAGTACATTTGTTTTTTGATTTTTATTTTCAAAAGAGGGATCATATTGGGCACAGAAGTCACCAAGACTTTTGTGTTTCATTCTTTGTTCATTCTTCAATTGTTTTTGAAGTCTGATGTTGGTGCAAAGATTTGTTCCAATTTTAGAAACATATGAGGCTAATTCTCCATATGAAAGTTGATCATAAGGAATTTCACCATTGTAATCTTCTCTAATTTTATTTCTTACTTGATCACCTATGAGATTAGGTAATCCTGCAAGAAACTTTTCTTTCCAAAAAGCTTGATTACAATCATTTCTAAGGAGGAACCCTTTGGAAGAATACATCCTTATATGGGCGAAATTCTCCTAATGATTTACATTTCATATTAGACAACAATTCTAAGGATCTGTCTCTAAAGTGAGATGGATCACCAATAAAATGTTGGCTAATAGAATATATGAGAGTATTAACCATATGGGGGATAGGTTCATCATTTTCATCAAGGATTTTTATTCCTTCTTCATCGACTTTGTATGAAGTAAGAATAAAATTCCTTTTTCATCATCCAAATAATTATCCCACCAACCTTTTAATTGTCCAGTAAAACCGGAAATTATCATTATGGCGATGTGATAATCACTTGTATCATTTGCTTTGTTGGTGTTTGAAAACATTATCATTTGATTCAAAACATTGAGAATTTTTTGTTCTGAGGCTCCATCTATGTTCCATTCATAAGTGGATCCTGCAGAGTATTTGTTTTGATAATTGTTTTCATCATTTTCTTCGATTAAAACATCAGGAGGGGTTGCTCTCTGATAGTAAAGTTTCTGGGGTTCTTTCCAGGTAACTTTATTGATTTGATCAGTTTGTTCAAAAAGTGAGCTGTTAACTGATTCGCTATCAGTCTCATTTAAAACATTAATATTTTGATTAGGGGTATCCTCAATAGTCAAGTTCATGAGTTTTGTATAAGAAGATGTTGCAGTATTAGGGGTTTTGTTGAAATCAATTTGTTCTTTTGATTTTCTTTTTAATGCTTCTAAAAATTCTTTAGAAGGTTTTTTAGGGATTTCAAAAGGTTTTATTAAAGGGGCTTTAATTTCCTTTTTCTCTAAAGTTTTTAAAAATTCTTTAGAGGGATTTTTTGGAATGTTTAAAGAAGCATTTGGGAAAACTTTGGGTTTATCATTATCCAAAATAACTTCAATCCTGTCCAACTGTTTGCCCATAGTGTGCAAATGTTGATTGGTAAAGTTATTTTGTTCAATGATTTTTTTGATTCCATCTTCTTCTTTATCAGAAGACTTGAAAGGTGCCAGAGTAATCTCGTTATTCTTATAAACTTGTTTTAATTGGGTGAGTGGTGGATGGTTGGATTCAATTGTTTGTCCATCACCAATCTGCCAAGTAAAACAATGGTTTATAACATTGATTTGTTTAGGGGCCAAATAATATTCCTGGAGCCAATCAAAGAATAATATTTGGTTTGATTATCAAACATGAATTTGTAATATTCATCTTTGATTTCATTTTTAAATATATATATATATAAAGCAGACGACGCATCTCCAATGCGTGTGCAAATAAAACAATCCAACATCTATAAATTGAATAGATATATTGTTTTGACAGTTTGGAATAGGATAATCTTAATTAGTTTTTGAAATTAGAAAATTAATTATAAATTATAATTACAATTATATTTTTCACATGTGACTTCTTTATGTTGGATAACTGTCATGCATAAACATGGTATCGGAGTTTTAGATTGGTATATAAAGATATATTCTTAGGCTAAGAAAGGAAAAGACTATATCTATCCAACTCCTATTTAATTCTATTCAAACCCTATTTAATTTCATGATTTCAATGATACCAAAAATATTTTATACCCATATACTAAAAAAGGAAAAGATTATGTCTATTAAACTCCTATTTAATTCTATTAAAACCTTATTTAATTTCATGATTTCAGAGAAACGAAAAATATTTAAGGCAGAAAAGACTATGTCTATTCAACTCTTATTTAATTCTATTCAAACTCTATCTAATTTCATGATTTCAAGGATACCAAAAATATTTTATGTCCATATGCTAAAAAAGGAAAAGACTATGTTTATTCAATTCCTATTTAATTCTATTCAAACCTTATTTAATTTCATGATTTCAGGGATACAAAAAATATTTTATACCCATATGCTAAAAACATTATATTAAAAATATTTATTCTGAAAATATTTACACAAAAGATATCAAAATGGGTGATTTTGCTTTAATAGTGTGTGTATATATGTATGTATATATATATATATATATAAGGTGTATTCAATGAATGCGCCTTACATGTAAGTTAAAGGCGCATTTAGTGAATGCACCTTTTTCACATGTAACAAATGCAAATGGTGCATCTACTAAATGTGTCTTCTTTGAATATATTGTATTATCCATCTACAAAGGCATCAAGTTATAATTTTCACCCATAAATCTCTAATCACATACCTCTAAATCCTTCCAATCAATGTACAATTGCAGCAAACTCCACCAAAAGTATAAATTTAGAAGTTATAAACATACAACAAAAGTGTTAAAGTAAATATAGCAGATATAAGAAAAATTAAGTCGTTTGTAAATAGTGTAAGTAAGAATGCACACAAGAATGGAAATCTTACAATCAAATACAACAATTAAAACTAAGACCTTTTCCTACTATCCCTCCTGAAAATAGACTTCTTAAATCTTCTCTTTGCTTTTCCTCTCCCCTTTGCCCTCTCAAATACTAAGGTCAATGTTGCTTAGCTGTCTTGGCTCCTTCTGTGGGACTAGAAAAGTGGAAATTAGACCATAATAGCATTTAGGGTAAGGAATAATGAATAAGCTACATCTAGACCTTGAACTACCTATAATATTACTTAGATAGCTACCCTCGGATGGTATGATAGCATATGTGGTCTGGAAGGTAGAGACAGATGGTGACAGTGCTATTGGATTAGGTATCAAGGAGGTACTTTGGTGTCCGGCCTAAACTTTAGCTGATCGTGCACCCTAATGGCAGAATTAACTTATCTGAAATCCTTAGGTTGGTGATAGGAATCATGGACCGATCATTTGAGCTAAAGTTATAGTATTGATGAACTTAGCTTAATAGATCCTTACAAAAGAACTGAATGACGGTAAGTTGAAGTATTTACAGGGATATTTGATACAATTTGGTAATAGGCAGGATTTAGTATGATTAAATGTGGAGGAAAGACAAAACTTGAAGGAAAATTCATCAAAATTGAAGGTACACTGGTGCCAAAGGCAGTGGTTGAAGTGGAGCAAACAAATGAAGACATAGTAGATATCACTCCCTACATTACAAACATGACTAAGTTAGTGATCCATGACACAATCGTGATTGAACTTGTAGGAATGTTGTCATTGGAGCAAATTAAAGGTCGAGAAGATAATGGTCTATGACACTATTGTGAGTGGGGATTTCGCCGCCATGATGAGTATTATTCAATGTCTGATTATGTGATTGTAGAGTTCACCCGTTGATGCATGATTGTGTAGAGCAGTGTACCTCCGTGCCTTATTTCCAAAATTTATTTTTAAGTTTCATGCTTTATTTGTTTTGACTTTTATATTCCATTATTGCCCTTACTCGACTTGTGGGAGTATGTAAGGGTTCTTAGGGTTATATTAATAGGAAGTTATTATCTTTGACATATTGTTCTCCTTTGTAGATAATTTTCCTTTGAGTAATATTGAGTTTTCTTCTTAAGACTATTTTCATTGTTTCTTTTGATTGTGCGTCATATCGGTTGATTGGAACAACTAATTTGATTATCTCTTTGGTGCATAATATCCAAAATAAGTCATTCATATCTTTTTGTTTCAGTTTTCACGAACCATGACAACCTAATAATATATTACAAATCCCTATATTACAATTTAATACTAGATTCGTAAAACATGTGGATTCTCCAATCCGTATTAAACCCTAACCCCTAAATTGAATTCCTTTACTTCTTTGACTAAATTAATGCAATTTGTTGGTCAATTTCGTTCAATCTACACCACGCAAGAATTGATTTGTGCTTATTTCAACTCATTTATCATGAAATTTGTAACACACCTACAATTTTCACTAGTAAGTTGCTTAGATTTCTCCTTGCAATTTTTCTTTTTGTTTTCTGCATTATTACTTCTTGTTCATGTGGATAGCTACATTGTGCCTATTGCTAACATCGTATCTTTTTATTTTTGTAGTTAAATGGATTGGGGACTATTAGATAGCTCTGTGTTGATAGGCCAGTTAATACGTAGGTTACAGTTGGCATGGCGCAACTAGGTACAACTCTCCTCAATTACTTGCCACTATTTATACCATTTTAACCACAAGAGAATTTTGTATTTCATGCTGGTCACTAAGAAACTAAGCTAAAGTAGCATGGGGGTACCTTGGTATGGATAGACGGATGGCTTATTCCACACCTGCTAGAGGTTGACTTTCTAGATGCTGCGCACATTCCATTTATATAGCTAAATTGACACCTAGTGATAGCTTTAGTGAAGCGATGACACCCGAAGATGCACACATTTCAGCTCTCAATTGAGGAGTGGACTACCACATTGGAGGATATATCGATGCTTACTGGCCTCCCTATTGATAGTCATTTAGTGGGTGGAAGCACTCATGTGGATTATGTGCCATCACTTGCTTGAAGTTAGACCTACTCTACATGAGCTGTCAAGTAGCCACATGAAGATGCCATGGTTGGATACTTAGTTTTGTACCTTGGAGGAGGATGATGTGACCATCTAGTGCCATGTCAGAGCATATATACTACATATTCTTAGAGGGTCTTGCTTGCAAACAAGTTGCAAAAATTGCTTCATCTCTTGTTCCTCCTATTACTTGAGAAATGTTTGGACAATATGCTTGGGAAATAGCTTGCCAAGCTTAGCTTTATCATCAGCTATGCTTAGCATCCCATGGTGATGTAGCTAAAGATATTAGGGACGAGCCATTGCTTATACCTATTCATATAGGAAAGCCTAGTCCTTTGTTATCATCATACGTGGATCTTCTAGAGACCCCCATGTTGAAGAGCTCTACAACAACTGTTCATACGACCAACTCCACAAGAGAGATAGTCAGTTCTGCCTAATGATATGGGTAGGGGACTCACTTAAGTTGGTCCAGACCCTATCCTGCTTCATCAGCATAGCCTTGGGTGGAGATTGGGATGGCATGTGAATTACACAAGTGGATTCATTTATAGTGCATCCTCAGTGACAACCATAGCTTGGGCAAACATTCATCCAACATAAGAGTGGATGGTGGAGGTAGCAATAACAGTTCTCCTTTTTATTCTTTTCATTTATTGATTGTATCTATCTTCAATATTTCTTTTATTGGAACACATGAACAAATTTATCTCTTATGTAGCATTTTTTTTTAAGTTTTACTTATTTGTGTATGGTTAGATTTTGTGGTTTGGAGTCTAATGGAGTTTGGGTGGAATTGATGGAAAATAGAGTATGGGGAGATTTTTCTTAATTTTTGACCGGCTATTATGCATGATCTTATTGTATTAAGAGACAAATTTAACACAAAATGCCAACCTTATATCTTTAAGAGATAAGGAGATTGTGGTTACACCAACATCGTCTCTTGAAGAGACAACTTCCACTACTAACTAACTCGTCTCTGCATGATACGAGTTTAAGTTAGTAGCATTTTTGTAATTATTTAAAAAAAATATTTTTTATTTCATTTCTCTTTTTTTTTTTCTTATACATGTATTTAATAGGTTTAGTTTTTCGATCATTACTAATGATCATTTATGTTGCAAATTTCTAAAATTTGTGTTTTTAAATTCATACATGATTGATTTTACGTATTTTTCAATTAGTTTTTTTTTTTTAATTTTAGCTAATAAAAATTTTGGCAAAATAAGTTTTATAAATACCTTGAGCAAACATTAAAACTAATATTTGTAATTTATTTATTTTATTATTTGCCATTAACAAGTAAAATTAGCACTATAAATCGACTCGTAAAACAACATTGTTTTTGGGCCATTATGTGTGTAACGCCCTAACCTGTTGGCAATTACAACCCGCCACATGTCTTCTATTTATAGGACACGCAAAGGCTATAACAACTTAAACTAAAATATAACACATAAGATATAGTCTCCATAACTCTTATAGAGGGTACATTAGAAGGTTCAAAACCTATATAACATATAATAAAATTCCTTTTTAAAAACCTCCTGTTTATCAAAACAAAGTTAGCATAAACAAAGCCAACATAAATAAGATAATTCTGACTCCATTAGTTAGGTGAAATCTCTCAAATGCTATAAAAGATATCCAAGATCATAACAATCAATAATCCTTCAGAACATATAAAAATCTTGAACATAATTCCAAATTCTGCATAAGATCTAAAAATTCTTTTCTCCATTTTCTATATCTGAATCTAATCCTCAGTACGATAGTCTGGACCACTATTGCCATCCCCTTGATCTATGTATAGATCATATCCTGAAATATCATATATTATGTCATCTTCACCTATTCCTGAAAAATGAAAGGAATGAGCAAAAACGCCCAATACGCCAATCCACAAAACAAATGCATATGCATATGCAACATGTATACATCAAATGCAACTTAATCTAATGCACACAATCAGATTATTATCTTTATTAAACCAACAAAGCAAAACAATTCATAACTATGAATCCCTAGTCCCAAACTTAGAGTAACTCAAACCCCTGAAAAATCAACCAACTTTTGAAAACAGGTAATTATTTACATATATTGGTAAATGGGTACTCCTTAAACACTTACGGCTATACTGCCAAAACATCTAAATCTACCGGAATCATCTCCAAGTATAACTCTACTAGAGACAACGACACACAAGGATCAATATGTTGCCATACCAGTATCACTGTCTACCAGGTCTTTACTGGTCATAGCTAAACACACCCAGTAGATAAATTAATTAAGCCGGATAGATTTGGCTTAATTATTAATCTGTTCCTACAACAAAACATATAGAATACTAAATCTGCAAGCAAATACAACAAATAAGGAATGGTCATACCTTTTCAATTTCAGGAACAATTTATCAAATCCACAAACCCTTATAAGCAACCAACCAAAATCTTCAAATCTCTTGAATATAATATATGAACAGAAACAACATATAAATCATCAACATCAAACAAACCCTAACTTATCCAATATCTCCAAAAACCCTAACCTTTTAAGGAAACCACAACTGCAGCTTCTTCTTTGATCAAACTCCACAAAAATCCCAAAAGAACATATCTCTCTTCAAAAACCCTAATATGAAATTCAACAAATACTGGAGAATTTTTACAGTATCTATGTTTTAGAGGATAAAAACTTACTTGGATAATCTTCTGAAGCCAAATTCTAGATTTCTCCAATCATGAACAAACAAAACCCTCCAAAGGGACAACTTCTTCAAAAACTCTAATTTGTAAATCAACAAGAACAAACAATCACAAACGAGAATCATACTATTAATTAACCTATGGATTAAAGAGATAAAAACTTACCTTAATCTGATCCTAAATCCCGATTGATCATCAAAAGATTGGATCTTAAACCAACTCTGTGATTTCTTCAAAAATTCCCTTACAAAAACCAAACAAAACCCTAAACAATAGGAAGGATTTGTAGGAATCTTGAAAATCAAAGGTGAATCCACTTACTTTGATCGAAAACCTGATCTCCTCTTTATTTTCCCTCTCAAGAACACTCAAGAACCCTAGTAAACACTCTCTGGAAGAAAAAGATGAAAGAACATATGAGAAACTCGAACCCTAGAACTCTATTTATAAAAAGCATTTTGGAAAATAAAGCTGGCCACTTTCGCTAATGGCCTTTCTCCTAAAGTTGACGACTTTTATGCATAAGCCAGCAGCCTTTTGGCCGGCTTTCCAAAAATTCTCTGACAGAGAAAAGCTGGTGCAAGGCTAACATCTTTTATATATATATAGGCCGATGGCCTTCAATAAAAGCTGGCGGTTTTGACGTCAGCTTAAGCCGTTTCATCCAATTCCATGCCTATGTCTTCCTTGTACTCAAATCCATCTGTTCAAGGACAAAAATATCTTTTTAAACAACATTATTTTACCATTCTACCCTTCATTATAATTCATTTTTCTTTATATTACAATATGGAAATACATAAGTTTTAAAAAATAATTGCAAAAATTTGGTACAAAAAAAATCCAAGTATAAGAGTTAAAGGCACATGTGATACATTATGTGCCTTTAACCAATCTATTTATTTTTTAATTTAATTAAGAGGGCGTGGGTGCCAAACATGCTCTCTTTGTAAAAAAGAGAGCACGCATATGGCACTCGCGCCCTCATTACAAACCATGCTTGTATCGTAGGCAACAATCATAAGCCCCTTGAATATATAACATGTGTAAATTTGTCACAATGATCATAGTCTATAATAAAACAACATCTTTGTATCCAGTCGAGACATTATCCTACTGACAAATTTCCACCCATACAACTACTACTCTATAAAACAACAGTTAATTACAATGAAAGGTCTACTTAAAGCTATACATATGGGCTGTAGCCCGCAAGTTGGCTCGTCAACTCGCTTAAAAAAGTAAGCTGCGACAAAAAAAATTTAGCCCATTTAAAAGCGGGCCAAATTGGCCTGACCCCTTTAACCTGTGGGCTAAAGCAGGCCAGGCTGGCCCATGACCCAAATAAAAAAATGAAGGAAGAAGAAGAAGAAGAAGAAGAAAGGAGAGAAGAAGTTTAAAACAATAATAATGTAATAATATATTAGTGATTATTTATGTATGTTATGGAAAAAAATAGATTGATACATGAACCACAAGTATTATAACATTTTTGAAAATATATATTTATTGATTTAAACATAATATGATATCTAATAAATCGTTTTAAAAATTTGCTTTTATATAAGTAATTAAAATAGTAATAAAATTAGTCATTAATATATATATATAATCTTAAAATATATAAATATTCTAATTTTCAAATAAACTAACATTAAAAAATAAAGAACAAAAATTAGAAAAATTAATTTTGGCCCGTGTGCCGGCCTGTTTAACCTAAGGGCCAATGCAGGTCGGGCCTTGGCTTGGAAAATCTAGCCCGTTTAAAAGCGAGCCGAAATGGCTCGACCCATTTAACCCGTGGGCAGGGCCAGGCCTTACCTACCTCTAGGTCTACTAACACTAAAAACAATAAGTTTGAAAATGTTTCAACAAGTATTACATCATCATCTCTGAAATAATTATAATTTGTACAATCTATTCTCTCCTCTTCTTATCTCTTCCCTTGAAAATAGCCTAACCAAAGTGCTCTAAGACCAAAGATTTCTATTGTGGTTGCTCTTCACCTGCTTCATGTTCTTTCCTACCACTTTGTTCTTCTTCTTTTAGTGAATGAATGAAGTCACATGAGGCTACTGGGTTATGCTGATATGTCTGATAAACCTTAGTTAGCTGAGTCACCCCTTTACCTATCTCTACTTCATATTTTGCATGTTTCCGCTCTCTAGGCAGTGTTGCGGATGTTTGGATTAGACCACCTAGGGTCCTATGTATAATAGGGATCATGTAGAGCACCTGAGTTGCTAACAATATCAGTTGGATAGGTGCTACTAGAAGAGAATATACTATAAAATGGTTTTGATCTCGTGCCTTGGAAGAATCCACCAGCATAACTCATGTCATAGGGTTGCATGGTATGCATAGGTACATTTGAGTACATTAGCAGTGAAGGTACTACCTTTTCGAGAATGGAAGAGATGGAATGCCGACCACAATGGAGTCTTCATGGTCATTGTACACGGCATCGGGTAACTCCCTGTTCTTATTCCGTTGTATGATGTGCTGCAGGCTCAGCTTCATCACTATTATCTTCTTCCCCATCATCCTCAGTAGCATTGCCTCATTGAACATGGATGAAAAGCCTAGGCATCCCATGTTGGTCTTGATATCGCATGGCTCATTAAGCAATGCGAACCATATGAGATGCTCTGCCACCTAAAGTTATCTTCTCAAAGTCTTGTATCTATTAAAAAAAGAGCTGTCATATCAAATTCATGTAAATTGTCATAAGTTGATGCAATAAGTGAACTAGAACAACTGTACTCACCATTCAGCAAAATAAAGCTTCGGATCAACCTGTATATCAACATATGATGTGTTGATACCAATTGGGGTAATTTGAATGTATCCTTCCACCCAACTCCATAGGGACTACAAGATTCACTCGATCATTCCATAGTTTTATGTAGCCTTCATGCAATTTCACCCAATTCGTATCAAATGTGCCATGCAAGTCAATGGCATGAAGCTAGACATCAATGTTAGCTTCTAGTGGGATACCTTAACAGACACCAAATTATCCAAACGCTCTATTTGGTAGGTGCCACTTGACAATCCATAAGCAGATGAAAGACACTTGTAACTGCCATATGTGCTAGCCTACATGGAAAAATGGAAGGAAACTCTAATAGGCTATCAAGATATGGCTTCTACTCTATCTGTGATCATTAGAGGTGGGCATATGGGTTAAACGGGTAGGGCTAGGTCATTTGGCCTGCTTTTAAACCGGCCAAAATTTCTTGGCCCGGGCTCGGCCTGCATTGTCCCTAACATTAAACGAGCCAGCCCGTGTACCAAAATGAATTTATTTTATTTTTTTAATTCTTATGTCAATTTGTGAGAAAATTGGAATATTTATATATTTTTGTGCTTTATATATATATATATATATATCAATAATTAATTTTATTGCTATTTTAATTACTTATATATAGAAATTTTTTTTAATAATTTGTTAGATATAATATTACGTTTAAATTAATAAATACGTACTTAAAAAGAATGTTATTAAGCATGTGATTTGTGTATAAATCAATCATCCTCAATAATATATCATAAATAATTATTAATATTTTTGTTCTAAACTTTTTCTCTTTGTTTTTTCCTTTTTTTTAATGATTGGCTCGTGGGCCAGCCCGACCCATCATGAGCCAACCCGCTTTGGCCTGTAGGCTAATTGGGCTGGGCCGAACCATTTTGACCCTTTTTTAAATGGGCAAAAAAAAAAAAAGGCCACGACTCGCTTTTTTGAGTGGGTAAATGGGTCAACTTGCGTGCTGCGGCTGGTACGCCCAGCTCAAGTGATCATAAAAAACAAAACATAAGGGGATTTGTATAGTAAAGTAATAAAGAAATCAAGTAAATAAAATAGCTTTACCTCATCTGATGCCTACCTATCAAGTACTTCATGATAGGCTGACACAACCTATGTAGGATGTTGTGTGGTGTCGCGATGGAGTCTCCATCTAGCTGCCAAGGGGAGATCGGCAAGAGCGTACATCCCAAACCTAAGAAGTGGTATGACGTGTGGCAATCTATCCCATGGCCAAATCTAAATAAATATAGCGAAACCACCAATCTCATTAGCCCCTAAAGGCCTGACAAAGTTGCCTGGCAAAGACACTAGAACTCCAACTATACTCGTTGATAGTACACAGATTTGCCAACAATGGGAAGAACATCATGTGGACTAGGTTCCTAGACTTGTCACTAAAGAGGAACTCCCATATCATTAACAATTTATATGCTTCTATCATACTACATGATGGTTACCTCATCTGCATTAATGGGCAACTTATGAATATTGTCAGATAACCAGTTCATGTTAATGCAGCCTCCTCTCCCACCGGTATCTCCTAGAGCCATCCTAAGCAACTTTAAATAGATATTAGTCCAACCTAGATTGGTGTTACCCATGATAGGCCGGGATTCAACTCACAGCCTAAGCTATGACTCTCAGGCCTGAGAAACTTTAAATGGATATGGAAGCTATGACTCTCAGGCCTCCATCACTTAATGAGTGTGGTGATGAGATGCTAATCAAACTTAACATATGGTGGTTGACCGACCAGGGAGAAACCTACCATATGAAGATATGGAATCATGTGTGGATCCATCTCATTTCCTCCATCATCACGGTATAACTGTAGCCCGTGACGCCACACAGTCAATGCTTGATGGCACATACCTTAATTTCCTTCATCCTGTAAAAATTAAGAGTTATAAAGAATCAATCATCATCTCTTAACACATATAATCGGTGTGTGGGAGTGAGAAGACATGTACCTGTGCCATCTAGATATCGTCAAACCGATAGGTGTCTTGTTGCGAGAGTATGTAATCATCCAATTGACAAGGATCCATCCTAACCTGCACAAATAGAGTAGCTTGTGTTATAGATTATAATACTGAAAGATTATTTCTTTCAAATTATTTCATTAAATGTAAATACCTAACCTTGTAAATTACTTTGTGGACATATTCTACAATTATGACCTTCTTCCCTACACATAGTGCAATTAAGCTTATCAAGCTTACCACGAAGATCCATTTCCATTGTGTATCGCTTTGACCTTTGTTTACCCTTACCACATCCCTTGCGTTGATCCAGCACTAAAATAGGGAAGTTGATAAAAGTAGGCCAATCAAGTTCATCTCTAAGTGGGTATAAGTGGGCATTATAAACCTGCAACTGGTTCGACTGCCTATACTAGTGCCTAACATTTGCATTACCATCCATCCTAACATGGGTACATGTAGCTAAGGCATGTGAGCAAGGAATTTGATATATGTGCCATTTGTTGCATTGCATGTATGATAGACAATGTCAACCTTTTGAGTCCACCTACCTCCCTTCAGGCTATATGCCATATGCTGGTTTCCCGTATAAATTTCAAAGAGCCTTGTGTTGTGATGGAAGCTTATCACCTGATGTCCGCTAGCCCTACCACTCCACTTGTCTAGCATTTTTGCTGCATATGTAGTGAATATTTATTTCCCATGAATACTCTCCATA
The DNA here is from genome assembly GCA_024138025.1 of Combretum micranthum. Lineage (NCBI taxonomy): Eukaryota > Viridiplantae > Streptophyta > Magnoliopsida > Myrtales > Combretaceae > Combretum > Combretum micranthum. The sequence continues at coordinate 1,800,267 of JAMXBD010000026.1, forward strand.
CTCTCCATTGCCTCAGCATGCCTACTTTCCCAATTTATAACATAATTGCACAATAGTTTTTTAACAAGTGCAGCTACTGGTAAACCCCTAGCTCCTACTAGCATAGAATTGTAGGCTTCACCAATTTTACTTGTTATACCCAAAGCGATAGAAACATCATATATGAGTGTTCATTGCTCTATTTGCAAACACAAAGAGCCATCTTGTTATGTCCAGTTAAACCATTCAATTGCATTGCCGTTTATGTTTACAATTAGTTGCACGAAGTTCTCAAATTTATGGGACTTTGCTTGGAATGCGACATGAGTCACTAAATTTTTCTTTCGATGGTTCTTGTATACCTTGTTGAAGTTACTCGCTACATGATGAATACAATAGTGATGGAAAGCGAAAGGTGGAAGTCAACCATTCAATGGTTCTTTATATGCTTGAATAATTCCTTTCCCTCAGTTCGATATTAAGCATACTGTCTCTTCTTCATGAAAACCAATTACACAACGCTTTAACTTTCTTAAAAACCAGCTCAAGATGCCTTTGATTCTTTCTGTGTCAAGTAAAATCCCAATGGGACTATTTGGTTGGCTCCATCAATTCCAGAAGCTACCAGTAGAATGCCTTTGTATTTTCCATAAGGAAATGTCCCATTCACACATACCACAGGCCTACAGTGCTTAAAGGCTTCCATACTTGGTTTGAATGTTTAGAAAACCCATATGAGGATTGACTTACCTGGTGCAGATGATGCTAGCCAACCCCACTCAACTTGAGTTCCTGGATCTGTTGCTTTTTAGAGTAGTGATTAACTTTGGAAGGTTGTTGTATGACTTCTCTTAATCATCATAAACTATTGCAATAGCCTTTCTCTTACCTTACTAAACCCTTCTATGTGAAATTTTCTATCTAAACGTCGTCTCTACATGGGACTGTATTGTCTTAGTCTTTACATCTGGCTCAATCTTCACAAAGTTTAGAAACTCCCTTGCCAAAACATTTGAATCTACATGTGAGTGATCTTGGCCTACCATGGCATTAACACATGAGTGTGGCCCTTCTAACTTAGTGATAACAAAAAGACCTTCTAGCTTTTTCTTATAGGCATGGAGCCTCCATGGACAACTGTCTTCTCACTTCATGTAATAAGCCGACCTTAGGTTTTTAGCAGATTCATGGAATGAAAAATTGCAATGGTTTTTCACATGATAAGCTTTGACATGGTGAATGAAGTTGACCTTAGTGTTAAACATCATGCCTTTTGACAAACCATCACTTCTTTGAATGCTACTACACATAATTTTGAGATTTTCCTCAAAAGTAATGTATCCACAGTCGCCACCAATATAGAAATATGGAATTTCATCCCTCACAAAAAGCCATTTGGGATAGACCATTACCTCTATCTTCGGATTGTTTAGTTGATGATTCAATGGTGGCATTTTTGTTTGATTGATCACCCCTTATACCCATATAATCATCCTTACTGTCACTATACTCATCTTCAATAGGATCCCCATCTTGATCAACATAGTAAGTACTATCCTAGTTTTCATTAGCAAATCTAGGGTTGAGATAACATCTTCCTGGATTCTATTTTCTAAATGTGTCAGGGACTCATTTACTAACATTAACAAGTATTCCTCAACTAGCATTGGCGAGAAGCCATTGGTTAAGGTCCATATGGACTCGGACTTGCATGAATTGATAGTGCATACCCAATAAAATGGCTCCTCATAAGCTTGCATGCCTACATCAACCATGACTCGAGCATTAGTTGGCTTGTGAATTTGTGAGTCCAAACCAGTTTATGGAGATAGATATATAGGTTGTGCACTTGACTGGCCAGATATCTGCACAAACAACACTCATATCAAACCAGAACCTAACTCATTTGCTTGAGCTAATAGATCCTCCATACTTTCATTATCAATGATTGGTACAAGTACATACATAGGTCCACTTGGCATGTAGTATGGGTGACTGTGTATTATTTCGATGCCCCTACTATTTGGATTCACACCAACACATGCACAAATCTTGCTAACAAATTGTTGAAACTAGCATCCATCTTAATTCGAACTTTCCTCAATGGAAGCTTATCATACTCTACTCCATGTGATCTAGTCACAACATTTCCATGGGCATGCACCATAAAGTGAACAAAATCTGCTATTGTAAACCTATAAAATCAACGACTGCAAATAAATATCGATAGGAGCTGAAAATGAAGATTGAATGTCGTATACTATCTTCCATTTTTCCTAAACATTCCATAGCCTTTTTAGTCTTTTCCACGCAATATTGCACATTCACACAAATTCCACCACTTTCATCTTGGCATTTTATTTAACACTTGATATGCACGAACCATATAACAATTTCAACAATCAAGACTTCATATGCATCTAAGTATGCTACAATGGATGGTGCTATCTAACTCATTAATGGGGAAGATTATCAACAAAGGTCACAAATTTAGATTAATCTAGTTCAAAGAAAAAATTTAGGGTAGTAGAGAGTGTTTTTTTCCTAACTGGCCTAGGGTAATTCAACACAATAACATAAATGTCAAGTAATATGAGTGAAATAGGAGAAAGAAAAGAGAAATTTACCTTATAAAATGAAGATATAAAGCTGGGAAGTAAATCGAGATCAGTAGCTGTGCCTCTAAAGTGGCTGATAGTGTTTTTTATCTCTGAGTGTGCAATGATGGAGTGAGGTTTGGCAAAGGCGTGTACTATTTGTTCATTTGATCCTTATATTTGATGTTTTTTTACCATATTTTTGAGATTATTAAAAAAAACATAGGCATTTCTATATAAAAGGCCATCTTTTTGGTAGTTGAATCTCTCGGTTTTTAAGTTTTTTAGACTTCTTTTGGGAAAAAAAATACAGAAAAAGGATGACCTGGAAACAAATACTAGATACTAGAAATAGATAGCTCCTTTAAATTAGGCCTATAGGTGCTCTCATTGATAGCGCCTTCTATGCAAATGTATACACATAGAAGGCACTCCTAGGTCTAGTAAGAAGGCACCATAGTCTAAATATGACGACGCCTTCAATACAATCCCCTTCCCTCCCCCTACCAATCTAAAAATAATGCCCAAATAAAATAAATTCAGCACCTAGACTAGCAACACAACAAAAAATTAGTAAAAAGGAATAAGAAACTACACCACCACTAACTTCCTTACTCTACAAACCATTTCGACACCCACAAGTAAGATGTATTACCAGTCCAACATCTCAAACCTGCAGAAATAACATTTACTAACATGACAAACTCCTCAAACCATTCCACCACTCATGAATAGCATGCCCAACCAATCCAACATCTCTAGCCCATAGAAATAACATTCACTAATATGACAAACTCCTCAAACCATTCCACTACTCACTAGTAGCATGACCAACCAATCTAATATCTCAAACCTACTGAAATAACATAACATTAACTAACATGAAAAACTCCTCAAACTATTCCACTACTTATTAGTGGCATGTCCAACACTTAAAATCATCAAGGTGAAAAAGCATTCGCCACCAAGATAAATAAAAGTTCAATACATAAAGTGAATTGATACAAATGTTTTTAGATAAAAAGAAAATACAAGAAGAAAAGCCATAGTTCTATTGCCTTCTAGTACTCTTCCATATGCTCCTAGCAATCCTCAACGCTATGGATCGTTGACCATGCTATGTAGGTGCAGCCTCTGGCTCATCTTCTTGAACGAAAGATACACTGAAGTCTAGTGAAGTGCCTGGTGTGGCTTAGGTAGGTTTCCTAAACCATGATAACTGTGTTAATCCCTCACCCATGTCCTGACCTGGAGCCACTGGATGCCTCTTTTATGGTGGTGGCGGAGGATGTTATGATGATGAGCCGACCTCACTATATGGAAAGTGGTAGGATGACAACGAGGAGGTACCATACCATCCCCTCACAATTGCAGATGTGGCATGAGATGATGGAGCATGGTGGATAGTCTCGTACTATTGTTGATCGTGTTCACTTCGATCTTTTCTAGCTTCACCCTCTTCATGCATAGTGTACCAAAGCTCGGGGTAAAGATGGTCAATAACTCCATACTCATTGATTGTCTTTATGGAATCATCTATAATGGATTGAACTTCTGATATGTCAGAAGCTAGCCGGATCCATCTAAATTGATCTGCTTGCAAAGCAGGTGCAAACATTAGAGATTAGATTAGTAAGTCTCTATCACTATAAGAGAAACCTAATATAAGATTTAGAACTCACTAATGCATTGGCCATAGGATTAATGTGGGTAAGATATCGCTTAGTAACACGTCTGAACTAATATATGTAGTCTAGGTTGAAACCAAAGAGAAGCTCAAGATCTATTAGTTGATCATGCCTCTCATTCCACATCTCATGGTAGACAATGTGATGGACCACCCAATCAATGTCGATCCTCCCCTTCAAATCGATCTAATGCGGATCTAGAATATTGTTAACGGCTACTGGAACTCTCTGATAACCTCCAAACTGCCGAATGACATAATCAAGAAAACACCACTCCACATAGCAAAAGCAAATCAAGGGGACTCGAGCTATCCACACATCCACACTAAGTCAACAGTATAGTAGAAGCCTACTCATGATCTCGTCCATATATAGCATCCAAACAACCTGTACCATAGCACAAAACTCATTACAGAAAAAATGAAAGTACTTATGGAACTGCATGGAAAATTAGAAAACATATTTACTTGTTGAGATCCTATCATGTCAAAAGCCTCTTTGTAAGCTAAAATCACGTAAGATCAGTGCCGGGTAGTGTCTTGCCATTGCATAGCAAGAGGCGCTCCATCATTCAAAGCTAGCCCAAAATGGATGGGGAGAGCAATAACAGGGAATCGATCTCATGCTTGTATCTACACTAAGACAATCGCTCCATCAATCTGGATAACATTCTCAGAAGAAGCACAACACAACTGATGGTACAACTAGCTAAGGCACGCACTACCTTAGCTATAATACCTAGCTTGTGATAAGTCATCTATCAATGGCAAGAACATCTGTCATGTCCCAATGGGTACCCTAAACGTGACAGCCCACCATACACAATATTAAAACATGAGAATGATTATCTTAGTCACTCAAAAACTTTCATATTGGTACAAGATGTACGTTCAAAACAAAAGGGAGATCGGTGGAATTATGCATTTTAAAATAATGACAGGGGAAATTCAAAGCAATACTATTATGATTCATCAAAATATAAAGTTCTACAATCTCTAAGGGGCATTCCCCTGATAAGTTTCCATAATAACATAGTCTTGCTAGACATATAACTAAAACTAGAAGATTTAAAAGGAAATCTAATAAAAGCCTTCAAATAAAATTCCTCCAAAAACTTTCCAAAACATAGGTTCTACTCAAACAGTCAAGGTGGTCTCGAGTACAAAACAATGATCCTGTAACATTAGAAATCTATTGGGGAGTAAGCATAATTAGCTGAGTGAGAAAATCCTTACACGAAAGTGCTCATAAGAAATATTCAAACAAGTAAATCTATATGATCAACCAATACATGAGACCATCTGGTTTCATATGTAGAATGGATTTACCCTTCCATTGTAAGTTAGGGCATCTTTGAATGGGTCATATTCGATCTCCTTGAAATTTGTGCACGTCTTAGGGTTCTAATCAACCGTACTACTCGTCCTCAAGCTTTCTTCACCCAAAGTGATCGATCCGACTCGGCTACACCATGAGGCCGCATTCCCTAAACGTCCTAAATCGTGAAGATGTAGCTAAGTAGCTTACCTTTTCGATCCAACGCTAGGGAGTAGTATCAAAATGTGAAGATAGTATTCTAAGTGATATGCATGAGCAATTTAGTTTTAAGGGATTTTCGATCTGATATTAATCCATTTAAGGCGATCAACCAATATTTACACACATAACAATATACACAGAGATAATTTATATAAATAAATCAATTTAGCTTTAATATACTTGTCGTTCACTGATCACACAAAACGAATCACATACATAGCTCCCATGACAACCTACATGCATATCAATTTTTATCTTTTCCTAGCATCTAGTGCTCTATTCTACAAGCACATCTGCGAATATATAAAATCTAAAGAAAAACTCACTCGGCCATGACGGTCTCTATTAATCGAAGTAATCTTCAAGAAAGAGAAGGTTCGGGTTCTCGCCACCTAAACAAAAGAAAAACCTAAAATCAATATTTCATCCAAGATTTACTTAAACCATCTTAATCTATTTTATCATTTTCGTTAAAATTCGGATGACAAGAAATTCCAATTTAAAATGGTCATATCTTGCTCATTTTAACTCAAAATTTCTCATATTATATGTCGTTTTCTACATATTCAAAGAGATCTATCCATTTCTAACATTATTTTTGTCATAAAAAGCCACTTAGGTTTCAAAATGTATAGTACAGAATTGTTACGAAAATCTCCAGCCTTAAAAATATATTTTTCCAAGCTTTTCATTAACCAAAAATCCCATAGTAAATACATAGACATTTATAGAGTTGAAAAATCCTTTTTATATACATATAACTCATATTACATGCATGATTCAAGTATTGTTGTCCAAACTATGATTTTTCATAAAATAATCTCCTTTTTAAAGATCAGAGTCTACAAGTTCCCTTTGTAAATTGTTGTAATGAAAACTAAGATTTTTAGTTTATTTTTTATGAGTACTTTTTATATCATAACTACCATTTTTCTACTTCATAGGCTTTATAAAAATAAGCTTTTATATTTTTGAAACTTGTTATTCTAGGTTGTTTAATAATATCTATTTTCTAAGTGTTTTCTTGACTAGTGAGTTTGTTTTAACTTAACTTAAAATTTGTCTAGTTCTTAGTGTTTGTTAGAGTGTTGATATGAGTTCTTTTAAATAATTTTTTAAGAAAAACTTATATAGCAAAGAATTATCAACATTAAGATTTTAATAATAAATTTATTTTATTTTGAAAAAAAAAAAGACTAAAAGAACTTTATAACTATATTTAAATAAAAAAAAAAAAAAGCTTTACATAACATTGGCTTTTAAAATCTATGGTGATCTTATTTAAATTTTTTAAAAGGATATTGTTGACTTATAATCCTAAGTTTTAAACGGAAATTTTCTTAAGTGCCAAAAATTAATTTTTTGTAAGGATTTTAGTTTTAAATTTTAATGAAAGAAAAGAACTCCTTTTATTTATTTAGGTAACAACATCATGATCATGAGCATATGACTATATTACATAAAAGAATAATAACTTATATAGAAAATAAGAGATGTAAAAAATTAAACAAGCAAAAGGACATGTAAATAAAGTCAAGTATTGCAAGTCTTAGCTTTTATCAAGGCTTCCAGACTAGAGATAGACTAGTCCTAAAAAAAAAGTAAAAAAATAAAACAAGAAAATCATGGGAGCCTTAAATTGGTATCAAGGCTCCCCATTAGACTTAGATTATGTACAAGTCCATAAAAGGAAAGAAGAAAAAAGGATTTGTTTTGACTTGATAAGGATAAGTCTAAGACTAAGAATACTAGTCTTAATAAAATTGCATAAAATAAATAAATTGCAACGAATAAATAAATTGCAAGAACAAAAATAACGTTATGTTAATGAGCTTATATGCTATAAGAAATATATATATACATAAACATACTTGGTAATATATATATAAAAGTTAACATACTTAGTAATATATATAAAAGTTAGATTAGTAACATCAAATAAAAAAATAACATAACAACAACAATAACATTATTTGAACATTGTTAAACAAGACATGAATATATTATTGCTTCCATAAAAACCCATAGGTTTAGGAAACACACACTATGGTCATATTATGTTAACATGAGCATGAGAAATATATACATAAGAAAGGTTTACCTAAGGTAGAGAAATGGGTGATGAAGGAAATAGAGGTTGACATTGTTAGAAGATAGTGACGATATGAGAATATGTAGAAGTTCGAAATGGATTTTTGGAGAGAGGATTTGAGAGGAAAATTTGTAAGAGTTTTGTTATGGTTTGAGAAGTATGTGTAAAGTAGGGAGGAGTGAAGGGATATTTATAGAGTTTTGGAGTAGAAATTAGATGTAATTAAATAAAATGAAAAAGAAAAAATAGGAATGTGTGTGTGTATGCGTCGATTTTGAGAGGAAGAGAATTGATTTTTAATTGTTTTATATGTTTGTAATGAAAATTAATAATGTGTAAGGTGTGGTGTGAATAAAGTTATATGTGAAAGGTAAATTGTAAGGAATAAGGGTGGTAGAGTATAAGAATTGGTAGTAGAAAAAGTAGAGAGAGTGAAATAGTAATGAATAGTAGAAAGAATACTATGAATAGTAAAAATAGTACAATGAATAGTAGATTAGACAATTAAAATACCAGTAGTAAAGAAAATACGCGTAAATGAGCTATATCTGATATTTTTAGCGAAAAATTCTAAAACTATATTTTTGAAATCTTTATATTTTTACGAGTCTAATGGTGTCATCGAAATATTTTCACTATTTTACTTGTCGGGATCCTAATTTTAGAAATTGATCCCGTTCGAGTTCAAAAAGAATTAAATTTGGGTGAATATGATCTTTTTAAGCTGTCTTATATAATTCCAAACTTTAATTTGAAACTGTTGGTCCCAAAAGATAACCAAGAGGGGGGGGTGAATTGGTTTTCTAAGTTAAAATTTAATCCTTTGAAAATATTTATCAAATTCACAAACTAGGTTAATCAATAAAAAATGGCTTCTTAACTTTACTTGAAAAACAACAAACTTAATAAACAATATCTTTAGTTGAAATTCTGATGAAAACAGATTCAAAAATATCACAACACGTTAAGCTCAAAAATAAACTTTCAGACTTTAGTCTCTAATTTAGTTTCTGATCCGTAAAAAATACTTTCAGTCACTTTCTGAAATAGTTTTTGAATACGAATTGCAGCTCAAATAACACAAATAATTATGCACGAAAATTAAAGAAATAGAGTTTAGAAGAGTGCAAAACGATTTATAGATGTTCCGCCTTGAGCGTCAGTCCTCTCTTCCAGCACCAAGCCGGGGTCCGGTTGTTTTTACATGTATGTTCCACTATCCAAAAACAAATCAAGTTACAAGTTGTTTTTCCAAAGCACTTGGCTAAAATATGCACTCAGCTTGATCCTCCTAGCTTCCACAAGCTACAATCAATCTACTGAGCCTACTTATAACTCTCAATCTCATAAGAAGTAATCACAAATCAATTTGACGAAATGACTATAATGTATCCTCTAATTTCAGTACAATGAAAATATAAATAACAGTATTTGCTTGAGAAATATTTGAGAACTTTGATTACTTGTATTCTTTTTCACGTTTCAGATTATTTTTTCTTTCTTCTGAATTTGTTATATTTATCCTTCTTTCTTCAATGACTAGTAAAAGATTAGTTCCGGATATTTTGCAATTAATTCGGATAGGCTACTGTTCGTCCTTCTATTTCAACAGCTTTGGATAAACATGAGTTCCTTTTATCTTGCTTGTTCTGATCTTTAGCTTGTAATCCGGATATGAGTTTTCTTCAAACGTTACAATTTGAATCAGCCTTTGTTATGGATAAACCTTATAAATAATCTAATCACAACGTTCCTGATTGGAAGAATATAACCCATGGAAATAGCAGCTTTATCACCACGAAAGTAGCAGCTTTTAAAATTCCGAATTTGACTCATTTAAAATTTGAATTCTCTTTATCTTGGATAAGCTTGTCCTTGATGATTATCTCCATCAGATGTTTCTTGTAATATCACGAGAAAATAACTATGTCAAAATCGAATCTGAATTTTGTTGTCGTGAAGCTTCAAATGCTATTGATTAGTTAATTTAAATTAATCAAACTTTAAATTCGAATGACTTGAATCCCCTTTTGGATAATTGAACCAACTTTGTAAAACATAATTGAATGTATTACCCAAATACATTCACTTTGGTGCTGGGTCTTCAAAAATACGAATTGATTAAGAAAACATCCGTTCTTCACAGTCTTGGTCGTGATTCTTGCATATTTTAAGTTTTTGTAAATTAGTTATGAAATGCCTTCTGATTGATATACAAACCTTTATAACACATTGATTTTCCTTCTGAAAAAGTTTCTGAATATTCAAATGCTCTTAAAAACCTTTCCTAAACACCTTCTGAAATACTTCCTAAGTTGTATTCTTTTGCAAAAATATTTTCATAAAACTTAATTACTGCACACTTAATGAATTTTGTTAGTAAACACTTAACTTTTTTTTTTATCATCAAAATCCATATTGAGAGAAACCAATATTCTCTCCCTTTTTGATGATAACAAAACCAATATAGACAAAGAATATATATTTTCTATGAAAAAAATTCAAGCTTAATTTCGAATGTTATATAAATTCTATATATTGTTTATTTTCTATGTTTCTCCCCCTTTTTGTTGGCATCAGAAAAGATCAAGATAGGATCAAATGAAAACAGCAACAATTATATTCCATATCATGTAAAAAGAAGCAAAAACCAGTGCATAAAACAAAATAAGAACAAATGACATGAGTTACATTCCACATCAGATTTAGTCTTTCTTAAATTCTATGAATTTAACAGACTTTTTAGCTTGCATTTTTCTTCTTTGTGGAAAAGTAATGCGAGGTGGAGGTTGAGAAGATTGAGGAATCTGAGGTTGGTGAAGAATGGTCATAACAGAAGATATGATGTCAAATTGGTCAGGGCTCACATGGGGTTGTGGAGTTGTATGTTGTTCATAAGAAACAATCTACAAGTTTTCTGAAGTTAGAGTGAGAACATGTTCCTTCTTAGCATTTAGTTCTTTGGGAACAACATCAGGTGCCTTATCGATACTTGGTTCTTTAGTAACACCATTACTAACACTCTCAACACCAAAACTTTCTTTCTCAAGAACAACAGGTTCCATCTCTACTGCAGGTTCATTTTCAGTTTGAACATGATAAGAAGCTGTTGAATCGTGAACAGGTTTCTGGTATTTGGTAAAGACAGCGAGGATTGATTCTGTGAAGTCCTTTCTATCTTATCAAAGATTGTAAGTAAATCAGATTCAAATCTAGATTTAGAACTTTCTCCTGGAGGCTTAGAATGTATAGGAACAGTGTCTGAATCACTCCCTGTTTGAACTCCTTGACCTTCTTTGATTTCAAATTTTCCCTAGTTCTAATCTCATACTTTTTCTTCGTTTTCCCAACCATTTTCTCCTTTCTAACTCTTGTAGTTGGTAATTTTTCAGACTCATCAACTTGATCATCTTCTTCTGATCCACTCTCTTCTTCAAGAACAATCTTCCCCTCAGTAAGAGCTTTTATTTTCTTCCAATCAAAAGCAAACTTGCTAAATTTTGGATGTCTATACCAACTTCCATCCATAGTGAACCAGAACTTTTCCGAAACAAAAATCCCATATATTTTAAATTGATTTCTCCAATTCATTTCAAAGTGATTGGAAATTTAAAACTCTTGGGTAAATAAACCTTTTTGAATTTGAAAAATTTCATTAAGAGATTCCCATAGGGTTTGTTTCGTCTATTTCTCCACACATGTCTTAAAATGAGTCGGGGTATGTCAAGCTTTAACTTCTTTTTTATAGCTAATACAACCAAGGCTTCTTCGTTGGAAATAGATGTGGTACTACCAAATTTTGGTAAAATGCAATCCGCAACTATTTTGTGCAACAAACGTACCAACAGCTCAAAGTTGGTTGAAAAGATATCCTTATCTTCAAATTCTCCGACACAATCATTCAACTCTTTATAAGCCACACTTCTATTCAAATTAATCAACCATTCATCATTCTTAATATCTAACATTTTAAAACACTCTATCAAGTCTTTTCTTGTTATCTTGATAGATTTTTCTACAGCTTTTGATTTTAAAGAAAAATCATCTAGTTAGATAAGATTATCATAAAATTCTTGTATCAAAACTCCCTTCAACAACATCCGTCACACACAGATTGTTCTACAACCTATTCTATCAAGCCAATGATTCCAATAAAAACTATTTGTTCTAAAGAACTTGAAATCAATGTAAGCGCATTCGAGTACCTTATTGTGAACAAATTTCTTCTTTTTGGTTGAGACAAATATGGTGTCTTCCGATCGTTTCCGTTTTACAGATTTGTTCTTTGGTTCTTTCTGTTTCTTTTTCGGATCCTTCTTTGAAACCTTCTTCAAACCCTCTGATTTTGCTTCTGACTCAGGGTTTATTTTTGAAACGTCCTCTGAACTCGATTTTTCAACTCTTCCTTCTTTCTTATTGGATTCTTTTCCTTTGTCTTCATCATGCACGAATTTTGATCGTATTTCTCGTGTGAATCCATCATGCATAACTGTTTCTGTGACTTCTTTAGATTTTGTAGATTCATCTTGAATCATGATGGGCTCTGAAGTTTTCTTTGTTTTGAAGCCTTTAGAAAGCAGTCGAGAAGATTTGTGAGGTGCCATTGTGTTTTAGGGTTTGGATTCTTGAAAGGATTTTGGAAAGAAGAAATGTAAAGGTTCTAAATTTAACAAGTTGTTAAGAGAATATGAAAGGGTACGAGTTTTTGGTCTCTATTATTATTTTTTTAAAAAAAAATTAAGCTTATTTCCCATAAAAGAAGCGCCATTTTATTTTCATTTATTATTCTTATTAAAATGGATACATGAATTTAGATTAATAAAAAAGGAAAGCATATGCCTATTTCATTTCACAAGAATTCAAATCTATTTTTGTCTAATGATTTTGTAAAAATATCAGCACATTGATTTTCTGTGGGAACAAATTCAATATTAATGTTTCCACTAGCCACATGATCCCTAATAAAATGATGCCTAATTTCTATATGTTTTGATCTAGAATGATGCATAGGATTCTTTGTTAAATTAATCGCACTTATGTTATCACATTTAATATTGACATTGTTGTATTTCAATCTATAATCTTGTATTTGTTGTTTTATCCAAAGAATTTGTGCACAACAGTTTCCAATTGAGACATATTCAGCTTCAGTTGTTGATAAAGCAACTGAATTCTGTTTCTTTGAAGACCAAGAAATCAATTTATCTCCTAAGAATTGACAAGTACCAGAAGTACTTTTTCTATCAACTTTACATCCTGCATAATCAGCATCGGAATATCCAATTAATTCAAAATTTTGGTTTTTGGGATGCCAGATTCCTAAGTTTGTAGTGCATGTAATGTACTTGAAAATTCTTTTAACAGCATTTAAATGTGTTTCAACTGGATTACTTTGAAATCTAGCACAAATACACAGAAAACAAAATATCTGGTCTTGAGGCAGTCAAATACAAGAGAGAGCTAATTAAACTTCTAAATAATTTTTCATTTACTTTCTTACCTTGAAGATCAAGATCTAACCTGGTGGAAGTACTCATTAGTGTAACAACTTCTTTTGTTTTTTCATATCCATTTTTCTTCAATATTTGCTTAGTGTATTTCTCTTGGTGAATGAATATCCCATCTTTTGTTTGTTTGATTTGTAATCCTAAGAAAAAAATTCAGTTCACCCATCATGGACATTTCAAACTTAGCCTGCATAAGCTTTGCAAATTTTTGACAGTATTGTTCATTAGTTGATCCAAATATTATGTCATCAGCATATATTTGTACCACTAATATATCATTATCATAATGTTTTGTAAATAAAGTTGTGTCAATCATACCTCTTTGATATCCACTTGAAATGAGATACTCACTAAGTCCCTCATACCAAGCTCTTGGAGCTTGTTTCAAATCGTACAAAGCTTTTCTTAATTTAAAAACATAGTCAGGTTTAAATGGATCTTCAAATCCAGGGGGTTGATCAACATATACTTCTTCTTTAATATAACCATTTAAAAACACACTCTTAACATCCATTTGAAATAACTTAAAATCTTTAAAACAAGCATAAGCAAGCAAAAGGCGTATAGCTTCAAGTCTAGCAACAGGTGCAAAAGTTTCATCATAATCTATGCCTTCCTCTTGTGAATATCCTTTTGCTACAAGTCTAGCTTTGTTTCTTACAATTTGTCCATTTTCATCTAATTTATTTTTAAACACTCATTTAGTACCTTTAACTGATTTATTTTGTGGTATAGGCACAAGATTCCAAACATTATTCCTTTGAAATTGACTTAGTTCTTCCTACATTGCATCAATCCAGTTATTATCTTTCAATGCCTCATTAATATTACTTGGTTCTATCTCATATAATAGAGCAAAATGATTTTCAATATTTTGTAACTTAGATCTAGTCCTTGTTCCAGATTCTACATCACCTATAATTAAGTTAGGTGGATGTGATGATTTATATTTCCATGCTTTTGAAATTTCGGTATTATTAGAATTGTTTTCCTGATTGCTTTCTGCTTTATCTGATTCTAGTCTTATATCAGAATTACCTTCTACTATAGTCTTTGCTTTAGGCTTATCTTTTAACAGAGTTCCTGATTCATTCGATTCAGGTAAAAACATATCATCATCATCATCATCATCGATGTCATTTTTTATATCATCAAGAAAATGTACATTGATGGATTCTTCAATTACTTTGTTGTTTTATTAAAAACATGATATGCTCTACTATTTGGTGAATATCCAACAAAAATCGCTTCATCTGATCTTTCATCAAACTTACCAAGATTATTTGCATTATTTTTCACAAAGCATGTACAACCAAACACATGAAAGTATGAAACAGATGGTTTTCTACCACGAAACAACTCATATAAAGTTTTTGTAGTATGTGGTCGAATATAAACTCTATTCATGACATAGCAAGCAGTTGATACAGCTTCAGCCTAGAAATATTCAGCTATTCCACTTTCATTTAGCATAGAACGAGTCATTTCTTGTATTGTTCTATTTTTTCTTTCTACCACCCCATTTTATTGAGGTGTATATGGTACTGAAAAATTATGATTTACTCCATATTCTTCACAAAAAGTTATAAATAGGGAATTATCAAATTCTTTTCCATGATCAGTTCTTAAAGCGATAATAGACAATCCTTTTTCATTTTGAATTTGCTTAGCAAACTTTTGAAAAATATTAAAAGTATCAGTTTTTTTCTTTAAAAAGAAAACCAATGTGTACCTTGAAAAATCATCAACAATTACAAAACCATATTTATTTCCTCCTATACTTAGAGTTCTTGTAGGTCTAAACAAATCAAGATGTAAAAGTTCAAGCGGTTTTTTTGTTGAAATCATATTTTTGCTTTTGTGAGAAACAAAAACCATTTTGTTTTTCAAACAAGTTGCACATTTCACATAATTTTTTATATTTATCTTAGGCAATCTAACAACCAAATTCTTTTTAGAAAGTTTTTCTAAAAGATTAAAGTTAACATGACCAAGCTTTTTATGCTAAATATGTATATTATTATTCATTGTGAGAAAACAACATTTAATATTCATATCTGAAGGTGTGATTAGATATATGTTTCTTTTCCTAAAGCCTTCAAACAATTTTGTTCCATCAGTATTATAGGCATAACAATTATTTTTCTCAAAAGTCATTTTATAACCTTTATCACATAATTGACTTATGCTTAATAGATTATGTTTTAATCCTTTTACTAGTGAGACATTTTCTATTAAATAAGGAGGACGACTGATAGTACCTGTACCAATTATTTTACCATGGCTATCATCCCCAAATCTTACATATCCTTTTTCTTTCCACACAATGTTGGTAAACAAGGAAGCATCACCGGTCATGTGACTTGAACATCCACTATCTAAGTACCAAGTTCCTTTTATCTTTGTTTCTTGTTCCTGCAATTTCACATAAAAAGGTGATCAAACCTTTTTAGGAATCCAGACAAACTTGGGTCATTGATAAGTCAAGCTCGATTTATCATGTTTCTTAACTTGATATGTACTGAGCTTGTTTCTTTTGTAGAAACAATATTTTTCTATATGACTAACTTTATTGCAAAAGAAACATGCATATGAATGTATATGATACCTCTTATTTACCTGGTGATAATAATTTCTCCTTGGATATCCATCATTATTCTCATAATTGTAGGTTCTGCCATACCTTCTGATTAGGTAATTTTGTTGAGAATACTGTCTGAAAGAGTTTTTGCTTTTATCTTTCATGTCCTTTTTAACTATTTGTACAACAGCTTCTTCATTCCCAGTTTTTGCTTTTACAAACATTGTCTTTTTCACATTGTTTGATGAATTTCCATGATCATATCCAAGTCTATGTTTAATGAATGACGGTCTTTGGCTACTTATTAATATCTTTAATTTTTCTTCACTTTCATTGAACTTATTGAAAGTACTCTTAATTTCTTGTGACAGAACCTCTATTCTTCCTTTTAAATCTTTGATCTCATTTTTCGAAACACCATTTTCTTTTCTCAATCAATCAGATTTGATATGCAACTGTTCATTATCCTTCTTTAGGATGTCATTTTCATCAACTAACAACTTATTTGTTTGTTTCAAACCATCTTTTTCATTCATCAAAGCTTTGTTTTCGGCATCCAATTTAGAAACTTCTTAAGAGCCTTTAAAAGCTTTTTCATTTCAGCATATATTTCATCATCTACTATTTCATTCTAGGAATCAGTATTTACCTCAGATTCAGCCATCAAGCATAAGTTTGCCTCTTCATCATCGTCACCTCCAACTTCTAAATTAGTTTCTGATTCATCCAAGTCACTCCATGTAGCCATCATAGCACGGCTTTTCTTCTTAAAGTTCTTCATCTTCTTCTTCAGAACTGGACATTTGTATTTAATATGCCCTGGCTTCTTACACTCATAACACATGATTTCTTTCTTCTCTTTCTTTTCCTCTTTTTCTTTAAAGCTGCTTCCTGCATCAAATTTGTTAGATTTATTGAAATTTTAAACTTTTACCTTTGTTCATCTTCATAAACTTGTTGAATCTTTAGCTAACATATTGAAGTCTCGTTGTCATGTCCTCGTCAGAATCAGACAACAATCTGTTTTGCTTTGAACGCTATTGCTTTGAATTAACCTCGGGTTCTTCTGTTGTATCAAGGTGAGATTCATATGCCATTAACTTTTCCCTCAATTGACTAAGTGTCAGCTTGTTCAAGTCTTGGGCTTCCTCGATTGCTGTCTTCTTGGCGTCCCACGACTTGGGTAATATACGAAGCATCTTCCTAACAAGATCAGATTCATCCAATTTCTTTCCAAGAGAAGTTAATTCGTTAGTAATAGCAGTGAACCGATTAAATGCATCTTTTATTTTCTCATCAGATTTAATTTTAAACAGTTCATAGCGTTGAAGTAATGTATTTATCTTAGTTTCTTTAATTATGTCTGTTCCTTCATATGTTTTTGAAAGAGTTTCCCAAATCTCTTTTACCGTTTCATAAGAAGAAATCAAATAAAACTCAGAAGGAGTAATTATTGTGAGTAAGATATTCTTAGCCTTGTTATTCTTCTCAATCAATTTCAACTCGGCATCAGTGAACCCAGCTTCATCTGACATCGTTACTGGATTATTCCTGAATGCAATCACCTGCCATGAAGCATAGTCGTTAGCTTTGATATATGTGGACATACGCATTTTCCAATAGAGATAATTAGTTCCATCAAAATATGGAGCTTTATTAATTGCTATGTTATTTTCAGCCATTTGGATCACTCAATTAAAAAAAATGAGCACTGCTCTGATACCAATTGTAGGTATCAGGATTTTAAAATAAATACTCTTTTAAAAATTGAGCTTGGCTCTGATACCAATTGTTGGTCCCAAAAGATAATCGGGGGGGTGGGGGAAGATGAATTGGTTTTCCATGTTAAAATTTAATCCTTTGAAAATCTTTACCAAATTCACAAACCAGGTTAATCAATAAAAATGGTTTCTTAACTTTACTTGAAAAACAACAAACTTAATAAACAATATCTTTAGTTGAAATTCCGATGAAAACAGATTCGAAAATATCACAACACGTTAAGCTCAAAAATGAACTTTCAGATTTTAGTCTCTGATTTAGTTTCTAATCCGTAAAAAATACTTTCAGTCACCTTCTGAAATAGTTTCTGAATACGAATTGCAGCTCAAATAAGCAAATAATTATGCACGAAAATTAAAGGAATAGAGTTTAGAAGAGTGCAAAGCGATTTATAGATGTTCCGCTTTGAGCGTCAGTCCTTTCTTCCAGCACCAAGCCGGGGATCCGGTTGTCTTTACCGGTATGTTCCACTATCCAAAAACAAATCAAGTTACAAGTTATCTTTTGCAAAAGCACTTGGCTACAATATGCACTCAGCTTGATCCTCCTAGCTTCCACAAGCTACAATCAATCTACTGAGCCTACTTGTAACTCTCAATCTCACAAGAAGTAATCACAAATCAATTTGAGGAAATGAGTATAATGTATCCTCTAATTTCAGTACAATGAAAATATAAATAACGGTATTTGCTTGAGAAATATTTGAGAACTTTGATTGCTTGTATTCTTTTTCACGTTTCAGATTATTTTTTCTTTCTTCTGAATTTGCTATATTTATCCTTCTTTCTTCAATGACTAGTAAAAGATTAGTTCCAGATATTTTGCAATTAATTTGGATAGGCTACTGTTCGTCCTTCTATTTCAATAGCTTTGGATAAACATGAGTTCCTTTTATCTTGTTGGTTCTACTCTTTAGCTTATAATCCGGATATGAGTTTTCTTCAAACGTTACAATTTGAATCAGCCTTTGTTATAGACAAACCTTGAAAATAATCTGATCACAACGTTCCTGATTGGCAGAATATAACCCACGGAAATAGCAGCTTTATCACAACGAAAGTAGCAGCTTTTAAAATTTCGAATTTGACTCATTTAAAATTTGAATTCTCTTGATCTTGGATAAGCTTGTACTTGATGATTATCTCCATCAGATGTTTCTTGTAATATCACGAGAAAATAACTATGTCAAAATCGAATCTGAATTTTGTTGTCGTGAAGCTTCAAATGCTATTGATTAGTTAATTTAAATTAATCGAACTTTAAATTCGAATGACTTGAATCCCCTTTTCAATAATTGAACCAACTTTGTGAAACATAATTGAATGTATTACCCAAATACATTCACTTTGGTGCTGGGTCTTCAAAAATACGAATTGATTAAGAAAACATCCGTTCTTCACAGTCTTGGTCGTGATTCTTGCATATTTCAAGTTTTTGTAAATTAGTTTCTGAAATGCCTTCTGATTGATATACAAACCTTTATAACACATTGATTTTCCTTCTGAATAAGTTTCTGAATATTCAAATGCTCTTAAAAACCTTTCTTAAACACCTTCTGAAATACTTCCTGAGTTGTATTCTTTTGCAAAAATATTTTCATAAAACTTAATTACTGCACACTTAATGAACTTTGTTAGTAAACATTTAACTCTTTTTGTTATCATCAAAATCCATATTGAGAGAAACTAACAAAAACTATTTCATCTTTATTGTTTTTAAGTTTTGTTCGTAGTATTGCCAGATCTAGATTCACTAGATTTAACATAGAATTAGGTTGACTTTAGGGTTTCGGTTTGACTTCTAGTTTTTGAGGTTTACTTATATTTATTGAAAAATCCAAGGGCTTGCAACATCGTGTGCACCAATAACCCGAATTTATCTGCAAATATACATCCACGCTATAGTATATAGGCATGAGCATGCCTCCTGATCTGCTTCTTCGGTGCATTGTCTGGTAAATGTGCAGAATTTTCCCATAGCCAAGCAAGGTTGAGACGCCTTGCATGGGACATACCCCCTGTGGGTAAGCCCCCAACAACCTTACACACTATGCTAGCCATCCGATGGCTATGCATGTGGTACCGACAATTGACAAGCCATCCACTAGCAGTCCTGGCTGGATCTCCACATCTTATAATGTGATGGTCATCTCCCCCTGAGGCATGTGGAAAGTATGAGTCTTCGGTAGCCATCTCTCCACCAATCCACATATGAGATGCTGGTGGAGCTTAATATAGGGGAAGCATGTAAGGCTTAAAAGTTGGCCTACTCCAAATAAGGAAGAAGACGTTCGTCAATGGGTTTACCAACCTGGTCATGTCTAGATATCGGATCCCTTCGTCTATCAACAAGGGCAGTAGCTGATGCCTAAAAAACAATATTAAGTCTTATTAGATATGTTGATCATGTGCAACCACATAGCTGAACAAAAAGTTAAGTGTTGAATTACTTACCTCGTGTAACCAAACAACTGTTGAATGATGTCTGCCCTGTTAGGTAAGCACCGACGAATCAATAGGGCCTGGCTCCATCTACCTTGCATGTTGGAAGGAAAATGTCAAACAAAAAACAAGAAGCTTGATGAAAATGAAAAATACATAGTAGAAAGTAACATATCATTCTACAGCATTTAACTACAAATATGCCAAACCTGAACACATTTGTTTCGCTCTATTTGGACAACTCCTCCTATTATGACCCTCCTGTCTACATAGCCCACATGTTACTCTATCGAGCCGCTCTCTCCAATTCGTTTTCATTTCATATCGCTTTCGTCCTAGGTTTTCCTTTTAGCCATTCAATCGTTGGATCGGGGATTAGGTAGGGGAAGTTATCTAGGCAAGGCTTGTCAACATCATCACTAAGTGGGAAGAAATGGGCTTAATAACATAGCAGATCATTGGTCCACCTATACCATGGCCTGACAAAGGAAGTCCAATCCATATTAGAAAACCACCTACAACTACTGTAGCATGTGAACATGAGAGTCAATATATTTGCCATTTATTGCATGTGCATGTTTGTTTTGAAAAGTCCCCTTACAAGTTCTACCGCCATGTTTTAAACAACCTTTTTCTCATCGAGTGCCGGTACGTACCCCTATTGAAACTAGTAACTTGATATGAACTGGACCTTGAGGCCCATAAATCCATTTTCTTCTTTACATAGGTTGTGAAAACCTCATTGCCCATTATGGCGTTCCTCGTAGCACCATGTCTCTCTTCCCAGTACATGACACAATTGTAGAAGATTTTTTTACTAGTTTCGCTACAGGTAAGCCCCTCGCTCCCTTGATAACAGAGTTGTATGTCTCTGCCATATTGGTTGTCATGTACCTAAAATGATAAAATCCATCAAATGCTAGGGTCCATGCCTCCTTGCATAGGATCAGATCTCCATTTGAATCAGTCTGATTGACCCATTCAATTGGTTCTTCATCAATATTTTTCACGAGCTCCATAAACTTTTTGAATTTATGGGGTTGTGCTTGAAATGCAACACATGTTACCAAGTTCTTGCACCTTTAATTCTTATAAACTTTGTTGACACCGTTGGAAATATGTTGTACACAAAATCAATGAACTGTAAAGGGAGGTTACCCATTTGATACATCATCAACTACCCCAATAATACCAGTCCCCCTATCTGAAATGAAGCCTGCTTCAATTTCCTCAAAAACCATGACCATGCATCTTTAGATTTAGATGGTGCCAGACAAAAGGCTAAAGGTAAGATGTGATTGTCTCCATCTACACCACATGCCACAAGCAACACGTACTTGTATTTGCCATATAGAAATGTACCATCAACACAAATAATTGGCCTGCAATGCTTAAAGGCCTTCATATAAGGGCCAAAGCTCCAGAAAACCCACTTAAAATACGCCTAATATGGTTGAGATAGTCTTAACCACTCCTACTAGACTATCAATCCCGTGTTATTTGACTTGATTGCATAGAATAGCTTTAGGAGTTCATTGTAAGATTTCACCCAATCACCAGAAACCATAGCAATTGCTTTTCTCTTACCTTCCCAAGTTCTTCTACGGGAAAATATATATCCATATACAGTCAAGCAATGAGACTCAAGCTCCTTTGCTTTTCAATCTGGATATTTCCAAACAAAGCTGATAAATTCTTGAGCTAGGATATTTGAGTCTATTTGTGAATGGTCTTGTCCAAGTAATAGATTGGTGCATGAATGGGGACCATCAAGCTTGGTGATTTAAAAAAATCATTCTAGTTTTTTTTTCAAATAAGCCTGTATCCGCCTCGAACAACCTTGATCACGTTTCGTGCAATGAGCAGTCCATAGAGTTTTCTTAGAATCGTTAACAAGAAAGTTGCAATGTTTTCTTATGTGAAAGGCTTTTACAACCTCTATTAGATCATCGTTTGTCTTGAACATCATTCCCTTCACTAATTATGGGCTATCACAAATATTAGCAGACATAGCATCCAATTCATCTTCAAATGTCACATAGCCATCATCGGCTCCACCTACATTAAAATAAGGAATTGTATCTCTCACCAATGACTGACTTGGCATTCCATCACATGGCATTGAGTTATGTTGGATAGCCGAACTTGCAATGTTGCATCTTTAAACTTTTTCTTCCACTGCATTATCATCTTCTTCATCTACCTCATCTTCCACCGCGTCATCATTTTCATCCACACGATAGTAACCATTGAAATGATCATATTCTAGCTCGGTGACAAACACAGGAGCCAATTCCTGTGCAACTTTATTCTCAAACTTTGACATTGTCTCATCCACAGGTATAGGATCATATTATTCACAATGCATGGGCAAAATTGGCACAATACCTTTATTTTGTGAAGGAACATTTAAAGATGAACTAGGTTGAAACTGTTGCACACCTAACATGTTAGCATGTTGTTCGTTCATGTCATCTTGACCATGAGCGACATTTGGAGATGTGACAGCCAATTAGTGACTCTCATAAATATTTCTTGAATTAATCTAGCACTTAACTCAAACTGTTATCATCCACAATTGGCATTAACATGTATACAACCCTATAACTCATATAATGTGCATGCCTGTATATTATCTCGACATCACTGTTAGTATGATCCTCACCTATCTTGCCACATATAATTTCCTTAAGCTTTTTAAAGTTGACATCCATCCCAACCTTCATTTTCCTAATAGGAGGCTTGTCATATTATGGCTCATAACATCCATCCACTATATTCCCATGTGCAAAACAATGAACCTTACGTAGTTAGCCATTTCAAACCTATTGATAGCAAACCAAAAAGTTAGATCTTACTTCTCATAGTTTAAATTATGACAACATCTTCAACATCGTTCACTCACATTCGATTAAACATCAATATCCACAAATAGATGGCTCTTAACTGATTGTAGTGTTCCACTAAATACCTTATAACCATTGATATCATTTTAATATAAACTTCATAGATCGACATGCACTCCATACACTACTCCTACAACACTTCATAGCTCAAAACCAACAACTATAACATACTAAATCAGACAAAATCACACAATTGATGACTCACATTCGATTAAACATCAAAATTCGCAACTTAAACCATTGAGGCATTTCAACGAACACCTTATGGAGAGTGAATTACTTGTAAAAAAACCAGAGATGGACAAGAAGGAAGGGAAGCAACTTTTACTCTCTTTTTTTTAGTGTGTTTGTGAGGAAAGGAATGAGAGCAAATGCTTTTGAATGGAAATTTAAGACAAAATTTCGAGATAGACGATGCCTTTTGTGAAAATCTCAGGCATTGCCTTCAATAGCGTCTTCTGTGTGTATACAATTACACACAAGGAGCTGTCAAGGAGAGCGCTTATAGGTTAAATCTGTAGGCACTCTCCTAACAGCACATTCATCCATTTTTAGTAAAATAATAATAATAATAAAAAAAAAACACCTAAAAACCTGATGCTATGTTTGGTGGGAGGAGGTCGGATGAAACCGACAAAAGCTAAAGGAAATTAAAGGAATTTACTGTGTTTGGCTACTTTAGTTGCAACAGAAGTGGGATAACTTCGACGAAAATGAAAGGAAAACTATAGCGAAAATCAGAAATAACTATTAAAATGAGTATTTTAGTCTATTAAATATTTTATTTTCCTTCATTTTCTTTATTCTTCATACCAAACAATATAAAAAACAAGGTTTTCATCTCATTCCATGCTATTTCTATTTCATAAACCCACACAAAAAATAAACACAATATACCCTTCCATTTCCTTTTCATTTTTTTCACTTCTTTCCGTTCATGCCCTACTTAAAATTTCCAAACGCAGCATGCATCTTTCTGTCTGTCTTTCTCTTCCTACCTCAATTTCCTTGCATAGGTATGCTAGTAGTCCAGTCTCCATATCCGTACTTTGAAAGCTCCATTTTCACTATGATCTAAAAGGGTCTCAAATCCTTACCCTATCCCCAACTTCGCAATGAAAACTCGACTTCTCTTTTCCTTCCTTCTTCTCTTACTCATTTTCCCTTTCACGGCCCTTTCATGGAAGAAAGACGAATTCCGCAACTGCAACCAAACTCCATTCTGCAAGCGCTCACGCGCCTTCAAACCCGGTCATTCCTCCGCCGTCCTCACCGACGTCACCCTCTCCGACGGTGACGTCGCTGCGAAACTCCTGCAACCCCCACAAGGAAATCCCTTGCTCCTCTCTCTCTCCGTCTACCAAGACGGCATCGTCAGGCTCAAGATTGACGAAGACCCAACTCTAAACCCCAAGCAGAAGAAGAGGTTCCAAGTGAGTGACGTCATCCTCCCCGAGTTCGAAAGCTCCAAGCTTTGGCTTCAGCGAGTGAGGAGCGAGAGAATCGGTGATGATTCGGTTGATTCGTCGGTTATTTATGTGAATGATGAGTACGAGGTTGTGCTTCGTCACGATCCTTTCGAGGTTTTTGTGAGGGAGAGATCGAGTGGTGGTGGCGATCGGGTCTTGTCGTTAAACTCACATCGAATGTTCGATTTCGAGCAGTTGAGGGAGAAGAATGAGGAGGAAGGATGGGAGGAGACTTTCCGTGGACACACCGATACGAGACCCTTCGGTCCCCAATCTATAAGCCTTGATGTTGAATTCTATAATGCTGACTTTGTTTACGGAATTCCCGAACACGCTAGTAGTTTTGCCTTAAAGCCCACACGGGGTCCTGGGATTGATCATTCCGAGCCCTATAGGCTGTTTAATCTTGATGTGTTTGAGTTTATACACGATTCCCCTTTCGGAATTTATGGTTCGATTCCATTGATGATTTCTCATGGGAAATCCGGGAGGACCGCGGGTTTCTTTTGGTTGAATGCTGCGGAAATGCAGATAGATGTGTTGGGAGAAGGTTGGGATGCTGATTCGGGGATTTCGTTGCCTTCCTCAAAGAGTAGGATTGATACTTTTTGGATGAGCGAGGCAGGGATTGTGGATACTTTCTTTTTTGTTGGTCCGGGCCCTAAGGACGTTGTTAGGCAGTATACAGGTGTTACGGGAAGGCCTGCGATGCCGCAGTTGTTTGCCACAGCTTATCACCAATGTAGGTGGAATTATAGGGATGAGGAGGATGTAGAGCATGTGGATTCTAAGTTCGATGAGCACGATATTCCTTATGATGTTTTGTGGTTGGATATCGAGCATACTGATGGGAAGAAATATTTCACATGGGATAGAGTGCTCTTCCCTAATCCTGAAGATATGCAGAAGAAGTTGGCTGCAAAAGGTAGGCATATGGTCACCATTGTGGATCCCCATATAAAGCGTGATGAATCTTATTTTCTGCACAAGGAGGCTACTCAGAATGGATATTATGTGAAAGATGCTTCGGGCAAAGATTACGATGGGTGGTGCTGGCCGGGTTCATCGTCTTATCCTGATATGTTGAATCCCGAGATCAGGTCATGGTGGAGTGATAAATTCTCTTATAAGAATTATGTTGGGTCCACCCCTTCGCTGTACATTTGGAATGACATGAACGAGCCCTCTGTATTTAATGGACCCGAGGTATTTTCCTATTTCCCTCCTTCGCTTCCTCCTGTCAATGCTTATGTGAGGGTATGGTGTTATTCCATTTCATATTATAGTGAAGTTGATTTAGTGGTATTTATGATTTTTCATCTCGCGTAGACATGTTGGTGCTTGTCTACATCTATTTTGAAAGCATTGCTAGATATTTTGCTTAAACTTGTTGATATGCTTGTAGAAAGATGGTTAGGGTCAGAGGTTTGCTAACTTGGATGCTGATTGGTTAAGTGTTTAGATCTTCTGATCTTTGATTCCAATTGGAATCAATGGTTTGAGGTCAGTCTGATCTCATGTTCATGAATCAAACTCAGGATGCGCAAGATTGTTCCTAGTGGTTACAGAGCATCAGGAATTTTAGCCATCCACGTATGGATGTAAAAGATGCTCCCTTGTATGTGGATTGTTGAAAATTTTATTAGGTTCAGTCCATAACCAAAGGACATTGGAAACGGTAGCTCTTGATCTCAAACTTAGTGCCACCCAAATTGCTTCATTGCATATTTTCAGAAATGCATGTCTATGTCCAATATTAGACAGCATTTCTTGCAATTTTCCCAAATCCAAATGCATATGCATGGAGTTACAGTCACATCCCTTCTTCCATACAACCCTGTCTAAACCGACAAGACATATTTCACTTGGATTCATGTCTTCAGGCAGTTTCTGTATCAGCAGTGCCTACAAGGCTTTCTCAAACCATAGACCACATTTACCTTGGGAGAAAATAGTTTAGTGTAAAAAAATTCCATTCCTAGACACTCATCCTTCTTATATCTAGCATGACAGAGTTGTATCCAATGCTTCTTGTTACTTTGTGAATATGGCCATGAAAACCATCGCCACAGCGCCACGTCTTCTTTGGTTGTCCACACTTCCTTATGGTCTGGACTTTTGAAGTCATTACAGCTCTTCGGTGCCCTTCTTCATACCATTCATGTTAAGGAGTCACCTGGGCCTCTTAGCTACTGCTTCTTCTTTGTCATCCGCCATCATCAAATAGTTAGTATGACTTGTGGCTTTGGGTTCTTGCTATTGGAGGGTAAGGAACTTGGTTTAGTTGGGTTCTCAAATATCACCACCTTTGTCTCCTGCATGACAATTTACTTCCTATGTTGGCTTACTTTGTACAAACTAGGAGTGGTTCAATCTGGTCATTTGTAAGTGCTTACAGCTGGCACTGTTGAGTAAAATAGCTTCATAGAGCTTTTCCTATTAACTGTGTCAATTCGTTGTACTTATCTGCTTTAAGCAGCTTGTACATTCCTCATGTTCAATGAATTTTTTATTTACAAAAATATTGGAAATGGGCCACTGAGAAATTTTATTATTATCAAGCCCATAGGATATACATATTTTGTTTTGGTCCAGGTGGTAGCCAATATAATTTAGATATTTGAAAAGATTTTCTTGGAGGATTGTTTGATGAACACATGGATTATGACCCATTGTGTTTTTGCTGGAACCTGATGGCTCTGGTGTCTAGACATTAACTGTCTTGTGGAAAGCTGTTCTCAGCATTTGGGTTTGGAGATTTGAAAGATTGGCTAGGAATGCATTCTGTCCTTTAAGGTCTGCCTATGGCATATGTCTGTGAAGAACTACTAGAAAATGATACTTCCTCACTCTCATTACATATGTTATGGGTGGGTCAAGGATTTTATTTTAAATGGTGATGATATGGAATTTTTTTCTTTTTGTCACTAACCCTGAGTCTTGTGCTATGCTCTCAGCCATAATTTACTTCAAAACAAAAGAGAGAATTTTCTTCTTTTCAATCTTGTAGCATGTTAACTACAGCATCAACAAGGATGGTCTTGTAAATTGTAAGTCCTTATCTATCTTTTGAAGACTATGTCCTCATTGCAGTCCATCTTTGAACAGGATGGTTAATGAGGAAGATGGTTGTGTTTCCTGGCATTTAGCACTGCTATACTCATGCAATGGTGCAAAGATAAGGGTAGGGATTATATATAGCCAGCCTTTTCACTTCTTTGAGTAAACCATTTGATACTTAGTTAAATCACAATACATCACATGTTTCTTAATTCTCAGTGCAAGTTTTCCTTCCAAGGATATCTGTAAAACAAAAGGCACCTTCAAGGACTTACCTTGCTCTGTTGGAGTCTTGGACATTGTCCAAAGACAAGATCATCATATTAGAAAAGTTTGGAAAGAGCAATTTGCACATGGTAATAGAATTAAGCATATATGAAGGTGCAAAGAAGGCTACATTTCCTGTAACTGTATTGTTTCCAGACGAATGTCACAAAAGATGCGTGCCACAGATCTTTTTTCTTTCTTTCTTCTTCTTCTTCCTCCTCTTTTTTTTTTTTTGGAGGTGTGTGTTGTTGTTGGTTTGTTTCTCTGTGTGTGTTTTTTTTTTTTTTTTTTTTGTGGGGGGGGGGTGGGTGGGGGGTGGTGGTGTTTGGGGTGGGGGGGAAGTGTTGTAAATTGTCTAATTTTTACTTTCATTGATGTGACAAAAAATCCAAAGAAGGAGTATACAAGCCAAAGAATTGAGGATACACAAGAGACCTAAGACATCAGTCAACTGTCCAGCACAAAAACAAATAGAAGAGAGAGGGGAGAGGGGGGGAGGGGTGGGGTGGGGTGGGTGGGGGCAAAAGGATCTATATCTTGGCATGAGGTGCAAGTACATTAATCAGTAGCAAACATAAAAGCTAAAATGGTCTTAGCGACATTTGTAGGTGAATGATGGCTAAGTCGAAACCTTTTATCATTTCTTGCTAATGACTGATATAGCTTTCTGGGTGCTAAATAATTTTCATCTTTATTCTGCTAGTAACTTACTTGGGAAGCCTGTCGAAGTTGCAGATCTGGTGTTCTTAATGTGAAAAATCGTAACAAGACATCCCCTTCCCCTTCATCTATTGCAAACAAAGCATATTTATATCTATTTTTATTTTGAATAGGATAATGATCTTTTCTGCTTTTTCTATTTTTGTATATGCTTTCTGATCTAGAATGCATTTTTGAATACATTACTTTTTACTTGCAATATAAAATCTAACTGCATGTTTTCTTTAGCTGACTATGCCAAGGGATGCTTTACATTATGGAGGATTTGAGCATAGAGAACTACACAATGCTTATGGCTTGTATTTCCACATGGCAACATCTGATGGACTTTTAAAGCGAGGAGAGGGAAAAGATCGGCCTTTTGTTCTTTCAAGAGCTATTTTTGCTGGAACTCAAAGGCACGGTGCAGTTTGGACTGGAGATAATTCAGCAGATTGGGATCATCTCCGCGTTTCAGTTCCCATGGTTTTAACCCTTGGCCTCACAGGAGTGACATTCTCCGGTAAGCATATCTCTTATGTTGAAGGGTACTTGTATTTCTTTATCTAATGCAGCTGGACATTTGATTGCACAGGGGCTGACGTGGGTGGGTTTTTTGGCAATCCTGAGACGGAGTTACTTGTTCGGTGGTACCAATTGGGTGCTTTTTATCCTTTCTTCAGGGGACATGCTCATCATGACACTAAAAGACGGGAACCTTGGCTCTTTGGGTAGGTCATCTTTTACTCTTCAGGTGATTTGCTAAAGTGACTGAAGTAGATGGCACCTGGATCAACAGTTTAATTTAAATATTGATTACCTGACTTGTATTTGTTTACACTCTTGAACTGGATGGAAGTCGAACCCCTTTTTGTTAGTGTCTCTTATAGTGTACGGGGTGAAAGGACTAATGTCATTTCTTTTTGAGTTACTATTTTGTTTCTCTCTTTTTTTGGACAAGTATTTTTATGTCAAAATAGATAAATAAAAATAAAATATGACTGATTTGGTGCGTCATATGTAGTCATCACCTCCTTTTACTTATTTTTGCTGACTTTTATTGCTGTTTTGAACATTGCAGAGAACAAAATACAGCTATTTTGAGGGAAGCTATTCATGTTCGCTATAGGTTGTTGCCTTATTTCTATACATTATTCAGAGAGGCAAATACTAGTGGTGTTCCCATTGTGCGGCCTTTATGGATGGAGTTCCCCTCCGAGGAATCTACATTCGGCAATGATGAGGCTTTTATGGTTGGAAATGGTCTGTTGGTCCAAGGGATATTCACTGAGGTGTGTTGCAATGCTTGGCGTATTCATTGTTAATGTTTAGTTGAAAGTTTATTTCTTTTAGTTCTGCTTAGTCACAGCTAACTGACATATATGTCCATTCTTTGATCAGCGGGCTAAGCATGTATCAGTCTATTTGCCTGGTAAGCAGCCTTGGTATGACTTTAGGACCGGAATCTCATATACTGGAGGTGCCACACACAAGCTGGATGTCCTGAAGGAGAGTATTCCTTCTTTCCAAAGGGCTGGAACCATCATACCTAGGAGAGACCGCTTTCGTCGTAGCTCCACGCAAATGGTTAATGATCCTTACACTCTGGTATGTGTGCTTTCTTTGAAAAACCTTCAGTGCAAAATTACATTAAAGCTTTCTGACTACGCTGGGACATTTGCCCTAGATTTATTTTTAGCTGTGAAAAGAAAGAATAAAAATGGATTGAGTGAAAGACTTTTCCACGCACATATAGGGGATAAAAGGATCTTTTTCTATTTGTTAAAGAAGAAATATATGGGGTAAAATTACAGTAAAGAAGGCGGCAAATATAGAAGATTCTTTTGGAGTTCAATATATATGCTCAAACATGAGGCATTTATGCATGAACATAAAATGAATTAAGCTAAATAAAAGATAGTATTCTAATTATATTAATGAAACGAGTTTTTATGTGATGTGGCAGTACGTAATGCTCATAAGGTAATACATGGGTTAGTAGGACTAAAGACGGTTATAATTCATGTAAATTCAAGGACACCTGCTTCGCTTATTAGTTTTTGGGGTTATTTAAGAATTGGGAAGCTCAATTGTGAGTCCATGACTATTGGAAGGTTTGCACTATTTCAAAGGGGAGAGGATATTTTTTGAAGGGTTTTAAACACCATCTTATTACAATTGGAATGGTGAAATAATCTTGCAGCTTTTTAGTTTACATTAATAGCCCATCTCTAGATTCAGTAATCAACAAAACGTTTGAAGAAACTATGGAATGTGGACTCTTGCAATAATTTTTTACAGCTTTTTACTTGATATCTTGTTTCCCTTTAGATCCAATGATGCTTTATTTGACAAATATTGTGGAAATTCATGAATGAAGAGGTGCTTCTTGAAAAGACTTTATTGTTAAAAGCACAACAGTCTTTCTTGGATATTCATGATAATTTAGATATGTTGTAAGATGCAAAGTGAGGGAATGAATGAGGAATTGTTCATGCATGGGTGCTAGCTTATGAAAGATACCATTTTGGTATACCATCTGATATCTATAGTGTGGCATGCCATGTCTTTTGCTCTCACAAGGCGGATATTCATGATCATGATATCATTAATATGTGGTTTAATGAGTCATACTCCAGGTTGAGAGCTGAATAATTTCTTCAATATATTTTCTGGTTTAATTAGTCTGGGTATGGGTGGATTTGTCTTTGTTAGTTTCAGGTTATGTTTTATATGCTTGGAAAAAAAAGAGAACGCAGTATCTATGTAGCCAGCCCATCTAATAGGACTAGGTGAATATTTTTGGACAAAAGAGAGGGAAAGCTTTTTTTGGACATTCATATCTAAACTCTCTGCCACAAATGACTGTTTCTTGCCTGGTAAGGAATACAGGAAGCAAGAGAGAAATAGGTAGATCATGAAAAAGGTATAAAATCCCAATATGCACAAATCTTAGTGATTGAACTCTGGGCTCTAAACCTGTATGGGCCTACTGCATTTTGTCAATGGTCTTTGATTTAAACAGCTCTCTGAATGCTGATACTGCTGAGGGGCATGAGGTCTGGTCCTAATTCAGGATCTCTTACCCAAAACACTCCTTGAAACATGAAGTGTGCATCTTGAGCAAGCAATTCCAATTTTAATCGGTTGGTTTTTCATAATACATCTAGGTTTGTACATGCTGCAGCGTTTGGCAAGTACAGGCAATGTGATTTATGTAGTCGGAACCATGATTTTATAAGCCAATTCATTATCATGTTTGCTGATGTTGTGTTTCATCTGTTTTATGATGATATCAGTTGCACACCGGTGATGTGTTTTAGAAAGAAAAATCGCTATTTGAAGAGAATATATGCTTTCAAAAGGACATATTGAAATTTCAAAGAAACACAGTACTTTGTTCATCTGGCTTGCTATTAGTAAAAACAGGATATTTTTGGGTTGTGACAAGTCAGCTTTGTCATCCTAGAAATGACATATGCTCTTTCTTATCAGAATTTTATGGACATGATTTTTAGCTATCTACTGCTGACATATTAATCTCTCTCTGCACTTAGATATTGATGACAAGCTTGTTCTATTTTTGTACTTCTCTCTACTTAGGTGATTGCGCTGAATAGTTCTCAGGCAGCTGAAGGTGAATTATATGTTGATGATGGGAAAAGTTTTGAATTCAAACAAGGAGCTTATATTCATAGGCGCTTTGTTTTTAAAGATGGCAAGCTTTCTTCATTCAACCTGGCCCCTGCTGCTTCTGGAAAATCTCGATTCAACTCAGATTGTGTTGTAGAGAGGATTATACTTCTTGGCCATACTGCCGGAGCAAAGAGCGCACTCATTGAACCTGGTAATCAGAAGGTTGACGTTGAATATGGACCTCTCCAGCTTCAAGGAAGAAGTGGCTCTGCTGCGTTAACCATACGAAAACCTAATGTCCGAATTTCAGATGACTGGACAATAAAAATCCTTTGAGAGACCATCTGGGTTTTGATTTAGTCCTAGTTCAGCCTAGATCTGGAGTTCTGGGCATTTCACTAGGTTATATTGTTAGATGCCAAATCGCATTGATGTACTAAATTTTGAATTGAGAAGCAGATCACAACAAACTAATGTTGCTTGTTGTTATACTAATACACAGGAGGCACGAACATTGCATTTTGATGCGTTCAGTGACTTCATATGTTCTTTCCGCTATATTGCAGTCATCTGTTCAAGGACAGTGCCTAGAGTAATTCATTTTCTTGTTTTTTCTGATGGGAAAATACTCACTGGGTGGGACAGTGTAGTCGATCTGCTCTTCTTTTTGGTCATGAGACGTTTGCCTGAACCTGAACACCCTATTTTTCTGTGTGCACATGAGCAGTGGTTGCAGAATGGATGCACACCCCTTTGAGCTAGGTTTGATATTTGTTCAAGTCTGATTTGATAACAGTAAAGTGAAACCAAACTCAAGCTAAGTGATTCAGACCCAAACACACGCACACACGTACACAAAAAAGCTAATCAAAAGTTCATTGGGCTAGGTTCTGAGTTTTACCCAATTTGATTTGGACTTGCAAGCTTAATTAAGGTTGAAGACTTAAAAGGAAGTTTGAATTTACTATGGATTTAATGAAAATAAATATGTAAAAATTTCGAAATATTCTAGCATACATAAGCTCTTTAAGTTCGTAAAAGATGGTTTAAGATGGAGCTTGCTCCAACTTTGAATTTTGAGATTGGGCCCGTGTGTGACACCATTTCACTCGATTTAAATTCATTTATGACCTTAGCATATGTGCTACAAATAGGGGATGGTGAAACATGTGCCTGAGGCGATAATTGGATTGCGGCTGCACCGATGGTCGAAGTTAGAGGAATGTGATGAGCCAATGGTTAGATTCATAGCGACAACATAGTAGTGTAGTTCTGGCTATATCTTTTGCTTGTATCCTTTGGGGATGCGACACACATGGGTTGTCTCGTGTTAGCCAAAAGGTCTGCTATTTCATTGCCTTCACGATGCTCATAATCCTTAAAACAAAAATTGCAGTAAAACCACTTAAACATGAATCAAAGATGAAAAATTGGAGTTATTTGACCGTTTCTACTGAATATTATGATTTTAGTGATTTTGTCTTAAGCAACTGGAAAAAAAAAGGGAAAAAAAATCCCAATAATAAGATCCAAAAAATTTGATGAATTTATTTAAGGTCTTTACTTTCTAAATTGAATCTTAATTTCAAGAGTCTGCTAAAACCAAACAAAATTACAAACCAATCACAAATCATTAGGGCTTTTTTTTTTTCTTTTAATCTTTGCTTCAAACTAATTATTTTTATTTTCATAAAAGTTCGTATATAAATGTTATATGAATTCAATAGGATATGGTATGGTATGGTATGATATATGAAAGGGTATATTGCTCTTCAAAAGGATATAAATAAATAAATAAAAAGATATAATTATCTTTGTGTGGTGTTGGTTGCTCAAAATAGACATCATCACAGGTCGGTTCCGAATCAAGAACCGACCTGACCCGTCACCGGCGGTTTCTGAATCGAAAATCGGTCTAGAAATGGTGGGTCTGAACCAGTAAAGGACCCGCCAATCCTGGCAGGTCCTTACAGTTCCGGGGTTTTACACCATAAAAATTATAAAAAAAAGAAATAAAAAAACAAAAGAATATTATAAAAAATTATAATTATAAAACAAATATTTAAAACTACTTTCGCATAAATAATAAAAAGTTAATTTCCTATTCACAATATTTATGTGTTATTATTAACAGCGCAAGTAATAAATGCATTTGAAATCATATATTGTTAAATTTATGTAGACTTCTAACCAAAGCAACATTTCTTTCTTAACAATGTGCGCTTTTTTTTTTTTTTTGTTAGGAATTATTTGTCTCTTGAATATTTTATAGTGTCACATTTCTAATATAACAACTAAAAAAGTGCAAGTGATTGAATATAAATAAATACATAATTATAGAATTTCTTTTAACTAATGCTATGAACAATTATTGTTAGGCTCAATATTATTTCAAGTTAAAAAATTTATATTACATTTTTCTTAGTTAAATTAAGTAAATTATTTAATTGATTTTTTATTTTTTATTTCATGGTTCTTGGTTCCTCTAGAACTGGAACCGAATCGTGGAAACCAGCGGTTCCTAAGAACCAGGAATCGGACTGGCTCTCATGGGTCCGGGTTGGGTCCGGGTCCGGTTCCGGTTCCAATTCCACCATTTTTGGAATCAGAAACTGGTGGTTCGGGTCTGGAACCGAACCATGACGATATCTAGCTCAAAAGATAAGCAAGATCTTATTTAATTGTTTATTTTTTACAACCATATAAAAGAAATTAGGGGTGAACAAGGATTGGTTTGGTTGTTAGTAGAAACCAAACCAAACCAAATCAAACTATAATTTATGGTTTCGTTTTTTTTTTTTTTCATTCCAATAATGGTTTGGTTTGAATAAGAAACTT
Source organism: Combretum micranthum (assembly GCA_024138025.1). NCBI lineage: Eukaryota > Viridiplantae > Streptophyta > Magnoliopsida > Myrtales > Combretaceae > Combretum > Combretum micranthum. The sequence continues at coordinate 1,835,348 of JAMXBD010000026.1, forward strand.
TTCAAACCATTAATCAAAAGTTTGGATTATAGATTAAATCAAAATTTTAATTAAAAATAAATTGTTTAAATCTTTTTCATTTGTGTGCATATTCAAATATTTGAATTACTCTACAAAATTTAAATTACTAATTGCAATAAAATACTTATAAATTAATCGCATTTATAATCTATAATCTATGATCCTTCATAACACCATCCAATCAGTGGCCTATCATCAACTTAGGCAAATTTAAAAAAATCAACTAACAAAAATCATCCACAAATACAAGTGGTTTACTAACGAAATTCATTAAACTATTAATATATAGTAAGAGCCATAACTATATAAACAAATTCCATATTCCATAGAGTTACAACGACTCATACGAAAACAGTGTTAAGTCACTAACACAAGAATATATTTCTTGAAACCTAAAAATCAATAGGAATAAAATAATATTAACTAATATTCATCAAATAATTAATATTATAATGAACCTATAAGAACATAGATAGTCTTTAATCAATCATCATAAGAAAAATTATAATTACAAGTAAAATATCATTATGTTTTTTTAAGAGGTTTGGTTTAATTTTACAATTTTATTCTTTTATATATATAAATATATATAAAAGGCCTTTTGATGTAGCACATTAACAAAAGGTAAAAGATGTAAATCAATAGATAAAATATTAACTAAGTGAGCAGGGGATGTTTGCATTTGGTTCGTTTAAAGTAACTATATATTTATGGATTTGTTCCAATTGAGGATTTTTTAAACCAAACAGTTTAAAAAACTATATTTTCAATTTGGTTTAACTCGGTTTACGAATTTGATTGATTAGGTTGATTTTTTATTCTCATCCCAAACCAGCCTATAAAAGTCGTATATACATTAAGGTGAAGTTGTCAAAGATCAAATCGGTATTAAATGTTTTTTCAATTAGATCCATTACCTAATTTTTATGGATTCTATTAAGTCAAGATATAGGCAATATATGCTAGATGGTTATCATACTTTATACACGTGATTATATAAAGATCGGATCTACACGAAAATTCTTTTTCCTTCCATGGGCTTCGTATTGACTAGACCTAACATGTTAATCAGACCCATCACTCAACTTATGCCGTCAAATCCTCGTGGCTTATGGTTGTTGTATGACCACAGCCCACTTTCAAGGGTACTTGTTTATGTTGTCTTTTGCATAGCATGTTTAATGATTACTTCTCAACTTGTATTATCTCAATCAACGTTGTTATCCTTAGAAATCAGAAATATCCCATTTACCATTTTCAACTTTTCTTGAGTACGCTGGGTAAATCACATGTCTACTGTTTTTGTTTAAAAAAAATACAAATTGTAGAAAAAAATTATCAAATTATCACCTCTATATCATATGTTAGAAAAATAAATAAATAAAAGTTTGTATATATATTGCATGTTGAAGAAGAGATATAGCGATTGTATGGAGATAAACTTATAAAGATTACTGTATCACATGTTAGAGGGGAGATATAAGTTTAAATATATACTGCATGTTGGTCATGCAATATACGTTAAATAATTACATGTATGCCATATATTCATTATACGATACACAAAAAAAACTTTATATTGCATGTTCAACATGCAATACAATGATAGTTGTTGGAATCTCTCATAATATTTTGATGATAACAAAAAGGAGTAAAAGTCTTTTTAACAAATAAATAAAGTATAGCAATCAAAACCAAAACCAAAACCAAAACCAAAATATTTCATGATTGAACTAATCATCAGATTTTTTAGAAATTGTTTCAGAAGGTAGTTCAGAGTCATTTTCAGAAGGTATTTCAGATTCATTTTCAGAAGGAAGATCAGAAACTAAATCTGTTCCAGAACAGAAGATGCACAGAATGTTGCGAATTTATTTATACCTATCATCTGAAGGCCTGACTCCACGAAATGAATATATTTGGGTAGTATATTCATTTTGTTCCACTAAAGTTGGATAAAATATCCAAGGGGATTTATTTCATCAATTTTATTATAAGTTACGTCTATTTAATTTTCTTGAGGAAGAAGATCGTCAGATTTTTATGTTTCACGTGGTCAGCAAATTCCTAAAGATAAGGGATATATTTTACCAAGTTCATGTTGGTTCAAATTTTCGAAACGAAGATCTTTTAAAGCTTATCTTCAAGGATAAAGGATATCACTATTTTTATGGGATAGTTTGTTGAAGTATTTTATCCAAATTGTTATGGATAAACATATCAAGATATATGAGACATTATCAGATGACAGCATCAACGAAATTTAGATAAAGCTAAGAAGATTATTCGGGATTGATCATACACGTAACAGACACTTCAAAGGAGGGAATTTGCCAAGTCAAATATTTTCAATTTGAGAAGAATTCGAATTGTTTTGAACGACTTCTTTGCTAGCCGTTGAGATAAAACAATATATATAGAGGAAGCACAACAACAAGGAAGATATGATGAGAAGAACGAATCTTGCTCTAACTCTCTGTTGAAAGAAAAAGTCTTCGAGTGCATTTCTCTCAAAAGTCCTTGCGTTACAAAGTGTTCACAATATTTTTGTTCGAAAGATAGGATATTTATTGTATTTCCTTGATTGAGTATCATTAATTTTTTTTGAGTGAGGTTGAGTGTTGCAAGTTATCTGTTAGACCAATTGTGAGTTATAGGATAACCGTGAGAATTGGGACAGAGTGTATTGTAGCCAAGAGGATTGGCAAGACAAGCTTGTAACTTTTGATTTTGGATATAGTGGAACAAACCGGTGTGGAATACCGGGTCCCCAACGTGGAGTTGGAAGAGAGGACTGACCCTCGAGGCGGAACCTCTATAAATCGATTTGCATTTTTCTCTACCCTACTCTTTTTATTTTCGTGCAATTTATATTGAAGTATTTGATAAACTGTCACGTTTCAGAACCTGTTTCAGAGAGTACTTCAGAGAGTTGTCTGTATTCCGCATAAAATTAAATTTGATCTGTTTTGAATTAAAATAGATATACAAGTGTGATTATCAGCTGTGATTAGTTTCTAAACAGCAAGTTTAATTAATTCTAAGTTTAATAAAGTAATCAAAAGGAAGTGAATTGAAAATTTCGAAAAGAATTTATTTTTGTGAAAAAGCAATTCACCCCCCCTCTTGCTTACATTATTGGGACCAACAATAGTAATTATATAATTATTTTTGTCCAAATTGTATTTATGTAATTTTTTTCAATAAAAAATGATGAATAAATTTAAATAATATCTTAGTACGCTTATAAAATTCGAAAGATTCATTGCTAATCCGATGGATTTTCAGATACTAGAATCAATTGATCTAAAAAGATTAATCATTAATGAATTGAAATTTTGGTTGAAATTTGTTAAGTAGACAATTTTATTAAGTATAGAGGAATAGTATATAAAATTGAACTACATTTTGATATCATGTTGGAATTAGCTTAACAACTATTTGATGAAAAAAAAAGAAAAAAAAAAACTTCGAACATATTATGTGGCTTTTTTTTTTTTATACTTTATCATAGAAAAACACTTCTTTAAAGTAATAGTGATTAGTGACAAGTAAGATGTTCTTTGTATGAAGAGGAGAAACCTCAGCTCTTCCAAAACCGTTTGGATGGATGGAGAGGATGTGAAAAAACATTAAAAAGAAATAGAAGAAAAGTACATGTTTGACAATTCAAGTATAAAGTGAAAATGGGTAGAAAAAAAAAATGGATGGAATCAATAAAAATAGGTGGATATAATATTATGTTTTCTAACAATGTTCTTTGAAAATAAAATAAGGATAACTTTATTCCCTTTCTTTTTATATTACAAATACAAAATAAAATATATCAATTCCACTCATTTCTTTTATATTTCTCCACAACCATTTATTAAAAATTGTCAAACACTATCTAAAGTGTAAAAATTTTCCATCTTATTTTATTATAGCATTGCTTAAATTTGGATAGAAGCAAACATTTATATGTCCTTCATGTTCAAGAGGATCTTAGCTTGCAACTAGATATGCATTGCATGTGGTTATTTGTTAGTAAAGTAATAGATCTGCAAATACAAAAAGCCAATCAGTAGTACATTGAATGATTATCTGGTGTAATCAATCTGATGATTAAGTCAGTTTTGGACTAGAGAGCAAAAGACCGTATGAAACAGTGAGAAGTAGAGTAAAAGTCCCTTGAGTCATCTATCCATACCTTTTAGAGTATGGGTTTATTTATAGCTTTTGTCATACCTCAATTGGTGACCCATAGAATTTGGATCATGTGGGCTTAGGCCCATATAGAGGTAGGTGATCTTAGACCCGAGTTGGTCTTCATATAAGGCAAAGGTGGTTGTGCTTAGAGTGGTTCTTGAGAGGTCCAGGTGAAGCATGTAAGCATGCTTATTGGTACTTATGTAATTGGTAAGAAACCGAGGTCCTTAATTGACCAAGGGCCTCTCATGGGTCAGAATGTGTGGGAAGCCCTTCGGCCCAAGTGCCCAAGAGGTATAGTAGGCTAGGTATGACTGCAAATGAGTCAAGCTTTTAAAGGCTTAGGCTTTTCTCATTTAAAATTTAGCAAGCTCGAGCTAGAACTAAACTTTTCAACGAACTTGAAATTAAGGCTCGAGCTCGGCTCGTTTATGAAATGAGCTTGAGCTGAGCCGAACCGTGTTTTTTATCGAGCCTAATGATCTTTTATTGAGCCTGGAATTGAAATCCGAGCTCAACTCATTTAGATAATCTGTTTTTCATTTTTTAAAAACATAAATTATATAAGTGTTGCTATAATATATATACATAATTATTAAATAATTTTTTATTGTTTTTATTATGTAGGTATAGATAATATATCGTGCATAAAAAAAAATTCACAAATTTACTAATGAGCTTATTAACAAGCCTATTAATGAGCCTAGTCTTGAGCTCATTCATGAGCCTAAACGAACTTGTTCACGAGCCAACTTGTGAGCCTTAATTAAAGCTCGTTCTTAGCTTGTTTAGATAAACAAGTTTTATTTTAGGCTTGGGCTTGGGCTTGACTTGTTTACTAATTGAGCTCGAGCCAAGCAAAGCCTAAAGCGAGCCAACCTCGAGTAGATTACGAATAACTCGACTCGTTTGCAACCCTAGGGTTAAGAGGCCTATAAGGGGAATAATAGGCTTGGTATAAAATGATTTAGTGGGTGTTCATTATTTGGTATAATGTTTTATTATTCTTTTTTTTTTTCCCTCTCTAATTACAATATAAGGGAATTCAAAGCCAATCATCCTAATTGGGAGGTGGGAGATCGGTTTTTGGCCGAAAATGGGACGGTTTGAAAAAATTTGTCTCAAAATGGGACTTTCTGGAAAATTATTCCAGAAATGGGTCAGTGAAGGCGTTGTCCGGCCTGAAGGCGCCGTTCCTAAGGGCGCCTTCAGTGGTTGTACTGAAGGCGCCGTTAGGAACGACGCCTTCAATGATTCCCCAGCCGGCTCCCCCTTCCCCTGCAGAAAAACCCGATATACAATAAATGTGAAAAATGAAACAGCTATAACCAATAAAACAGACAAAAAAAGTGTAAATCGAAGATCTTCAACCTGCAAAAATTACACCAATACTATCTCCCTGACTCCACAGAAATAATTCGAACACCCAAAACACAGAAATTGTAACACCAACAATAACACATCCAACAGCTCAATCCTGCAAACTTACTTCAACACCCCAAACCTGCCCAATACATTTTGACATGTACAACTTGTCAATAATGATATTTGAAACGTGCAGAAGCAACATTCACTGACAACACAACTAAGATAAAGAAAATATAATTACATGCTATAAATACATATGAGTTTAATAATTTAAATGAGAAGCAAATACAAAGTAGGAAAATATAATGCTATCTCCTCCTAGGGGGCCTCCGTACACTCCTAGAGATCCTAGACAATATGGATCGTGCACCACGCTGTGCAGGTGCTGGCTCAGAAGGATCAGCCTCCTCAGTAGGTGATGCACTGAAATTTGATGGAGAGACAAGGGAGGCATGGGTGGGTCTCGTATGCTGTGATAACTGTGTAACTCTCTCACCCATATCGGCATCATCAGGTGGAGGTACTGGACGCATCTTCTGCAGCGGTGGTAGAGGCTGATGAGATAAAGAGCCAACCTCGCTGTATGGTGTATGGTAAGAAGGCAATGATGAGGTGCTATGGTGTCCCCTGACAATTGTAGATGTGGATCGAGGTAGTGATGGAGCATGACGAACAGTCTGGTACTGCTGCTGATCATGCTCACTTTTATCCTCTGCAGCAGCTTCACCCTCGGTAGGTGCGGTGTACCGAAACTCAGGATAAAGATGGTCGATAACACCATGCTCATCTACAGTCTGTATGGCCTCATCTGCAATTGAATGAACTTCTGCTATATCAGAAGTCATCCTGATCCGCCTAAGTCGATCGGCCTGCAATAATGGAGGAAGTGAGATTCGCAATTGCATATCTTTATATATGAGAAATGAAATATAAGATCTATATCTCACCAAACCACCGACCATAGCACCAGTATGGCTAATATATCTCCTGGTGACACGTCTAAACCAACGCAAGTAATCAGGGTCAACCCCAAATGGAAGCTCAACATCGACCAGGCGATGTTGTCACTCATTCCACATTTCATGGTACACAGCGTGATGAACAACCCAATTAGTGTCGACCCGCCCCCTTAAATCTATCTTATGTAGGTCCCTATCCGTGTTACATCCAGGTGGAACTCTCTGGTAACCCCCAAACTGTTAAATGACACGATCTGGGAAACACCACTCGATGTATGAAAAGCAAATTAGGGAGACCCGGGCTGTCCAGACATCTATACCCTGACGACAGTATGGTGGAAGTCTATGGAGGATGTTGTCTGTGTAAGGGAGCCAAACAATCTGTGTCATAAAACAAAACTTGTTACACAAAGAAACAATAATACTTATGTAACTTTTAGGGAAATGTGAAAGGAATTATACCTGTTCAGACCCTATCATGTTAAACGCCTCCTTATAAGCTGAGATGACGTGAGATGGGTGGCGAGTAGTGTCCTGGATGATCGACCATCGTGCAGCAAGGGGCGCTGCAGCATGTAATGGTGGACCATAACGTGCTCGAGGTGCTATAATAGGGAACCGATTCCATACCCACACCTGCAATAGCAAAGCGCTCCACCAATTTGCTCCACATCTTCGAAAGAAGCATGACAAAGCTGATGGTATAACCAGCTAAGGCAGGCAATACCCCAGCTGTACTGCCCCGCCTAAGTGAAGTCCTCTAACAATGGCAGGAACATAGAGTGTACTAGTGAACCAGATTTATCTGCAAATATACACCCACCCATTAGCTGCAGTATGTAAGCACGAGTGTGCCTCATGATCTACTCCTCTGGTGCATCATCCAGTAAATGAGCAAAATGTGACCGTAACCAAGTAAGGCTCAGACGATCTCCACGAGATGTATCACCCTGTGGGTAAGCCCCTAATAGCCTCATGCACTCTGACTGCCACCCGGTAGCAATGGATGTGTTACCAACTACTGGTAAACCATGTACTGGCAGTCCTAACTGGACCTCTATATCCTGTAACGTGATGGTCATCTCCCCATGAGGCAAGTGGAAGGTGCGAGTCTCTAGACACTATCTCTCCACCAACGCAGAAATGAGATGCCAATCAAGCTGAATGTAGGGGAGACGTGCAAGACCAATGAATCCAGCCTGCTCCAAATAAGGCAATATACGCTCGTCTATAGGACGTCCAACCTGGTCGTGCCTGGAGATTGGTTCCCTACGCCTAACAAGGAGCGCTGTAGCGGATGCTTGGAAGAAATACATCAAACATTATTACCCATGTTGATATTGTGAATTCACAAAGCTGAAAATGGAAGTGCAGTATGTGATTTGGTACCTCATCTAACCAAACATCTGAGGAACGATGTCTGCCCTGCTGGGAAAGTACTGAATCATCAATGGGGCCTAGCTCCATCTACCCTGTATGTAAGAAGGAAATGAGATTACATGAAATGAGAAAATGTGATTAAAATATGATAACTACATAATTGAAAATGAGACAACATTCAACAAATTCAAACCATGATATCACCAAACCTTGACGAACTTTGTCCTGCTCTGTCTGGATAACTCCTTCTATTGTGACCATCCCGTTTACATAGGCCATAGGTTACTCTATCAGACCGTTCTCTCCAATCCATTTCCATTGTATATCGCTTTGTCCTAGGTTTTCCTTTTCCCCTTGCACTCGCCGGATCGGGAATAAGGCAAGGGAAGTTGGCTGGGGATTGCCAGTCGAGTTCATTTCCAATTGGGTAGAAATGAGATTCATAACATTGCACTTCATTCGTCCACCTATACCATGGCTCGACAAAGGAAGTCCAATCCACATTAGCAAATCCTGTAGCTGCCATTACATGGGAACATGGCAGTCGGTATATTTGCCATTTGTTGCATGTGCATGAACGTTGCGAAAAGTCTCCCACGCTTCAAGCGACCTTTCTCCCGTCGAGTACCTGTACATACCTCAAACAATCCGGTACCTCTATTAAATCGAGTTACTTGATGTGAAGTAGCCCGTGAAGCCTATAAATCTATCTTCTTCTTCGCATAAGATGTGAAAACATCGCTGCTCATAATGGCATTCCTCGCTATAGACAGTCTTCTTTCTCAATACATGACATAGTTGTAAAAGATTTTTTTCACCAGCCCACATACAGGTAATCCTTTGGCTCCCTTGATGACAAAATTGTATGTTTCTGCCATGTTTGTAGTCATGTACCCAAAACGGTAACATCCATCAAATGCTAGTGTCCAAAACTCTTTGGGTAGGATCATATCTCCATTTGATTGTACTTGATTGAACCACTCTACTACTTCTTCGTCAATATTCTTCACAAGCTCCATAGACTTCTCAAATTTTCGCGCCTGAGCCTGAAATGCAGCATATGTCACTAAGTTTTTGCACCTTTGATTCTTATAAACTTTGTTTTAATTGCTGGCATTATGCCGTACGCAAAATTGATGCATCGCAAAGGGAGGTTGCCACCTATTTGATTCATCCGCAACAGCCCTAATAATACCGGCCTCCCTATCTGAGATGATTCATACAGTCTCTTCTCCCCTGTGTCCTATAACCCCTCGTTTCAACTTCATCAAAAACCATGACCATGCTTCTTTAGACTCAGATGGAGCCAGACAGAACGCTAATAGTAAGATGTGGTTGTCTCCATCTACACCACATGCCACGAGCAACACATGCTTGTATTTGCCGTATAGAAACGTACCATCAATACAAATAACAGGCCTACAATACTTAAAGGCCTCAACGCAAGGACCAAAGCTCCAGAAAACACACTTAAAATGTGCCTCATCGGGTATAGGTGATCTTGTCCACCCCCACTCTACTATCGATCCCGGATTACTTGACTTGATTGCATTGAAAAGCTTTGGAAGTTCATTAGAAGATTTGACCTAGTCACCATAAACCATAGCAATTGCTTTTTTCTTTCCTTCCCAGATCCTTCTACGAGAAACCATATACCCATATACCGTCAAATAGTGAGACTCGAGCTCCTTTGCTTTGCAATCTGGATCTTTCCGGACAAAACCGATAAACTCTCGAGCTAGGATATTCGAGTCTATCTGTGAATGGTCCTGTCCAAGTAACGGATTAGTGCAAGAATGGGGACCATCAAGCTTGGTGATTACAAAAAGTCCTTCTAGTTTTTTCAAACAAGCATGTATCCGCCATGGACAACCTTGATCACTTTTACTGCAATGAGCGATCCATAGATTTTTCTTAGACTCATCAACTCAGAAGTTGCAGTTTGTTCTAATGTGAGCAGCTTTCATAGTCTCAATTAGATCATCCTTTGTCTTGAACATCATACCCTTCACTAATTCTTGGCTATCACAAATATTTGCAGACATAGCATCCATTTCATCTTCAAATGTCACATAGCCATCACCGCCTCCACCTACATTGAAATAGGGAATTGAGTCTCTTACCAAAACCTGACTTGACATTGAATCTCGTGGCAGTGAACTATGTGGGCCAGCAACACCTGCAACATTTCCCTTTTGAACTTCTTCTCCTACTGTATTATCATCCTCCTCGTCTACCTCATCTTCAATTGTATCACCATTTTCATCCACATTAAAACTACCATCAGAGTGATCATCTTCTATCCTTGTAGCAAACATTGGTGCCACTTCCTGTGCTACTCTATTCTCAAATTCTGATAGTATCTCATCAAATGGCATGGGTTCATATTGTTCACAATGCATGGGCGAAGTTGGTGCAGCTCCTTCATTCTGTGAGCGAATATTCAAAGACGAACCAAGCTGAAATTGAAACTGCTGCCCACCAAACATGTTACCATGTTGTTCATTCAACTCATATGGAGCATGACCTACATTTTCAGTAGTCGTAGCTCGATCAGTGACCTTCACAAATATTTCCCGAATTAGCCTAGCACCCAACTCAACAGCAAGCGAAATCAGATCCTCAAAACTGTCATGGCTCATATAATGTGCGTGTCTATGTATTATCTCCACATCACTATGATTATAATCCACACCTATCTTGCCACAAATGATTGCCTTAAAATTTTTGAAGTTGGCATTCACCCTAACCTTCACTTTCCCGATGGGCGGCCTGTCATATTGTGGCCCATAATTTGCATCCACTATGTTGCCATGAGCATAAACAATGAACCTTACAGAATTAGCCATTCCAAAACCTATCCATAGCAAACTAAAATGTTAAACAGCATTCACTCACATTTTAATTCAACAACATGAGTCACAAACCGATATCTTTTACACCACTTTACCTATACCACTTCACCACTCAAAACCACTTCCCATCACTACTCTTACACCACTTTTAATCATTCGCATACACTACTCTTACACCACTTTATCGATCTACATCATTCACTCAAAACAAACAAACTCACATATAATCACATTTCTTATTACTCATGTTCATGTAAACATCATAATCCTCAACTTAAGCTATTGAAGCATTTCATCGAACACCTTATATGCATTAAAAAATTATCCATGAAAACTTCCTAGATTAGCCAATGCAATTCCGTAAATTTCACATATACACTATATACTACTCCTACAACACTTCATAACTCAGAATCATCTGCTAAAACATCAAGATCTGACAAAGTTATACAATCACATACAAGTCCATTTTTCATGATTTTTACACCGAAATTGTAAAAAAATTACACTACATTGATAAATGAAGACCTTACCTGAGATTGGAGAGCTTAATCCGCGCAAAAATCAGTCGAAATGGAGATTTGGTAAGGGAAGAGGCGCTGTCCGGCGGAGGAGAGAATGAGAGGAAGAGAGGAAGAGAAAGTGGAAGGGAGAGGAGAAGAAGATGGGGCTAGGAGAGGGAGTTTGGGGTTTTTAATTTGCCCTAAAGGTGCCGTTTGTAACGGCAACTTCCCCCCGAACCAAAGGCGCTGTCATAGACAGCACCTACACCAACCCCCACCCCCGAATATTTTCCCTACCCATCCTATTTCGGGACAAAATGGAACAATCCAACCCAATTTTGACCGAAAACCGTGGGAGACCAATACTAATACAATTAAATATAAGACTATTCATAATATGATGTTACTACATTATAAGATAAGATAAGTCTGTTAAATGTATGGAAAGTTTTATATGTTTTCACAAAAAAAAAAAAAAAATCCAACTTAATATGTCCTTTCCATGCTCTCCATAAATTCTTTTCTCGTTGATTGCTTAATGGAAATACATGATTTTTTTTGTACCTGTTTTTTTTTTAATTTTTTTTATAATTATGGTTCGGAAACTATATTTTCCGACTATTTCTTTTACGTAGCAAGGACATATCATATTGCAGTTATGCTAATTGCTAACTAATATGCTAAGAATTATTTATTAATTAAATTATTGAAAATAAAGTATTATACATTATTCAATTTTTAAAATCCTATATATATTTTTACATAATTATATTAGCTGAGAAGCAGGAAGAGTTGGTTGAGAAAAAATTGACATTATCAACCAGTGGTTTGCAAATTAGTTTTCGGATAAAGAGTTTATTGTGTAAATGAAATGACGAATGATTTAGCCCATGACCTCGATGATGAAGCCTAGAAAGAAATCTCAAGCTTTGTTTTTGACAATATCTCTAATGTGTATTTTGTCTTATCGGAGAACTTCAAGAAAGAACTATTGTTTTGTTCATGATAAGGATTGTTTTTTGGATGAAAGGAACAATCCTTCTCTATTATCGATTTGTGATATGTTAAAATCTAGGCTTTTATGGTCCACTTGTTGGTCTCCCACCAACATCATACAATGAAATTTTGTTTTTACCGAAAAAAATGAAATGACCAAACAAGACTACCACTTAAGACATCGGGCTCATCTGTTTTAATAATTTAGATATTAAAAATAATTTATTTAATAGATTAATAAAATGAGACATGCAATTCTATCAATGATAACCATTTTATTTCTTACAACATATATTTCTTAGGAGATAATATCACTAATGGTATCAGAATTTTGGTAAGATATACAATTAGGTAGACCTAAACTTTAAACTTGATCAATTTAATACGTAAAAAAACTTTAAAATTGATTAATTTAATACCTAAAAAAACTTTTTCTGTATATCATCTAGTTTTTTCAAGTTCTATGAATCACTTGTTGTATTTATAATTATTGTTTACATTTATAGTATTTATTAGAAAAGTAAAAGTACAATAGATATATTATAAAATATTGCTAATCCTTATAGTCTAATGAAATCAACACTGATTTTCAAAGCCAGCTTAATAGGTTTGAATCTTTTTCTCAGTTATAATAAAAGAAAAAAAAATCATAAAAATGACAAAATAATAATTATTAAACGACGCGTAATTGTATAAAGTAGGAAACACAAAGTACTTTAATGGTCTGTATGCGCGTTTATCTTAACTTTGAAACACTATTATTTCACCCCATGTGATGCTTTGGTAATAGCTGACCAACTTATCACAACAATCCAAACCGACAAACCGAAACATCATTTGTGGAGATATAATTTACAATTGCATGTTAGATTTTGATATTTGAAAATCATACGAAAACTTAATTTGGTATTTAAATTTTAAAATAGTTAATTGAATATTTAATTAATTTTTTAAAACTATCTTCTTAGAAGTGTTTGCTTTATTTATTGAAGTGGAAGAGAATAAAGTTTGATTAGATATTAAATAAAGTAATAAACCACTTTAAAGTTCCAATATATCAAATTGAATTTTTTATAAAAATTTTAGATATCAAATTTAACATTTTTCTTTTAAAATAAATATAATAGAGCTAATCCATTTAATATTCGAAAGAAACATAAATTGGCATACAATAAGAAAATAAAAATTTCTAGAATTACAAAACAATTTTATGTGATTTTCTATAGCCTGAAAATTAATGCAAAGTGCAATCGAAATATATGTAGCTTATGCTATTATTTTCCTTTTCATTATCTCCTTCCCCATCCCCTTCTCTCGCCCATTCTCAAGGTCCCATCCCTCTCTCTCTCTCTCCACAAAGTGCCATGTGTTGCCTCATTTGGTGGGAACCTATCCCCATATGGATAGAATCGTGCAAGAGCAATAATAATTATAACCCGGTGGATAGATATGCCAGCAATCTTCCAAATTTAGATTCAAACGGTGACAATTATAGCAGAACCAATTATGTTATATCATTGGATTGTTTAAATTTATTCTAACTGTACTCAAAATTCGAAACTATGATTGTTAATTGGCGGAGCTGAACATTTAAAATCTCATATTGAGCCCTCTTAACAAATTAACGAGTGTAAGTCGAGTTGAATTTTTAATAAGTCTGAAAAGTATAGACCTAAATTTGAATCAATTAAAAATTCACGAGCTCAAGCTCAACTCATAGGCTCATTGTGAGCTCTTGTACTTAAATAATTATGTATAATTATATTCATAATATTATATTAATACAATATTGTATCAAAGATACAAATATTAAAATTATATATAATAAAATAATGTTATAAAAAATTGATCTTGAACTTTGTTTACAAGCTTTTAACGAATCTAATCTCAAGCTCACTCGCTTCTAACGTGTGAGCTTGAATAAAAATCTAAGTTTTGCTTGTTTAGTTAAATGAACTTTAATTTGAACTTGAACTCAGCTCGTTTTTTAACTTGAGTAGGACCAGATCTAAAACGAGTTGAGCTCACATGACTCGCGAATAGCTTGTCTTATTTGCAATACTAATTGAAACCCTTGACATTATTTTTATGATAATTTTTCATAATCAATTTAATAATATTACAGGTAGAATAATTTTGTTGATAGGACCAAAAAAGTTTCCTTTCTCTTTTTTTTTAATTTTTTTCCTTCATTTTTTTTATTTTTAAATAAATGATAAAAATTGCTTAGACTTAAATTTCTAAACTACTTAAACTTAAATTGTTTATCCTCTTTCCTATAATTTTAATTATTGATTACAAGTGATGATATTCAAAAGAAAACATTTAAAAAAAAGATCCATTTTACTTTTTGTTTTTATAGTAAAAGATAAATTTTATTCAATAAAAAATGATATATTAAATATATAAATTCATACAAGAAAACCCATAAACAAAAGATTGGGGAATATTAAAATCCCATTAGATAAACTTTCATTCAACCATTTTAACATGACAAATTGTGGAAAATTCAAATTAAAGAATGTAGGCCCTATTGGTGTTTGGACCGAAAATGGGTCAATAAGACTTTTTTTTTTGTTGGTTTACAATTTTTTTTTTCCAAATTTAATTACTAAAACAAGTTTTCATTAAAATTAATTACCTAGATAATATATTGTTATAATTTAAATATATTTTGATGTAGTAAAATAATTGAAATTTGATTCAGCCTATTTCATTAATATTGTCCTGTTTTGTAAAAGGTTGATAGATCGAGAATTGCTAAATTTAATTTTTTCAATGCTCATGCTTTGCACATTCTTTAGAACTTGTATATTTTATGTGCCGATTTTTTAGTTGTTTACATAAGCAATTATTTATTTAAGAGGTCTAGACTGACTTTTGACTCGGCTTAATAAGGTTGAATCTAAAATAGCAAAGTTGGGGTTGCATCAACACTCTTATCTTAAAAAAAAAACAAAAAACTTAAGGAAATTGTTTAATTATCAACCTATTAAAATAAAAATTACCTAAATACAAATTATATACATATAATTACTTGATGCAAGTTTGCATCTTCTAGAGGTGCGTCTATTAGATGCAATTTATGCACTTGCACAATTGCATGAACAAGATGCGATTTAGAGATGTAATATAGTAAAATCACTAAATCACATTTTGATTATATAATTTATTTATTAAAAATTAAATTTCATATAGTAGTTGCGATTTTTTCTTGGTAATTATGTAATTAAAATTATACCATTTGTATTGAGATCATTCTTTTTTTCTAGAATTGATAAACACGTGTTTCACCCAAACAAACACACAAAAAAGAGATCATATCACACCATACAACAAAACCACCTTCACATCACTCTACGTATATCCAAATCACATATCACTCTACTCCACACACATCCAATATATGAAGAAGAAGAAAAAAAAAAAAAAAAACACATGCACTCTCCCACACAAAATGCATCATGTGTCTATATCTTTTATGAATTAATGTCTTTCAGTTTTCAATAGCATTGATATTACATTTTTTTCATTAATCTTTTTTAAAAATAAAGTTATTAAAGTAGGTGGCTGACATCATATTTGTTGTACAAGTAAAGAATTAAAGAGACAAGGAAGTGATCTATTACGATGGTGCATTATATGTATTGCGTAATTTTACCGTGAAATGTATGGAAAATATCATCATTAAATAAGTGTTGCATGTCCATTGCCATCTGTTTTGATGGATAAATATATGTTGTCCCGAGAGTGGTGTCCTCGTTCTATCCCAGTAAATAAACATTTGTCATATGTTAAATAAATTTAAAAAGTAAAAACATTCTTAAAATAAAGAAAAAGGATTATTATCACTTTATAGGCACGTTAACAAGTATTTATTCATTTGGATAGGATAAAAACAGAATTCTTAGGACAACAAATTTCCATCCTTGATTTGATTGTGCTTTCTTGATTATTATGTTCAAGTGGTCGTTATCCCTATCTTACATATTTTCTTAAAATTTCTACTTGTGAATCAATCTTCTCTTCTAACTGCAGTGCTGGAGACCTGGTATTCCCCACCAATCCATTTCACTAAATCCAATAAAAATCAAAAGAGATTACATAAACTAATGCTTTATCTTACTTTACCTTACTAGTCTTACCTCTTGGCTAAACACTAATCTACACAATTCGAATGTAATCCACTTAACTATCACTCTATCAAACACTCAGCAAAAGAGTTAGGAAGTTATTAATATGTGATATAATGAGTTCTTTCTAAATTAAGCAATAAAATGAAGCAGTATTAAGTAACCTTGCAAGGTCAAGATAGCTTCCGATGAAGTTTATGATGATCACTTGTAGGAATTGAGCTTAGAATTCTTGTTTATATGTAATGTGGTTTGTAATAGTAGTGGTATCTTGAAATTTTTGAACTCTAGCCTTTATATATCTTCTCGATAATGGCTCTAATATGAAAAGATAAGCTTGAGTGATTTTCTACTTTTATAACAAGTCACTATAAATAAGTCTTGAACGATTAAAAAAAAAAAATTCTCCTATCTTAATGGAATTTGAAATTGAACGTTTGAAACTTATCTTATCCAAATTGGCTTGTTGTTCACTATTTTAGACAAGATATCGATCTTGATAATGCTAAAGTTGTTCCATTAAATCATTAAATCTTGTGATATCTCCCTTTTGTAATTGTGAAAACTTAAGCTCAATATTAACAAGCAAAATATCCGGCTAAAAAAGTTCATCCTTACCAGCTTCCTTAATTTAAGCTCACCGCATTATTAATAAGTTTTAACTATATATGTAAATAGTCATATTTAGAACTTAGAGAAATTGAAGCTATCTTTACATTATTTTTACTGGTAAACAAATTTTTGTGATCTTGATCTTTGAAAACCTTGAAATAAATGAATAATTGTCCAACTTGAATTGTCCCCATGGATTTAATTTCCAACTTTAATGGAATGTATTAGATGCATTACCCAAATACATCTAACAAGTGAAGTTGGGTTTTTACAAAACAAATTAACCAATTTTAATGTTAAGAATCAACAATCTTTGTGAAAATCGTTATGTACCGTCAATATTTCATTTTGTATTGTCATTGTCATTGTCTCTAACCAATTTTCTAATACATCATCTAATAAAGCTTCTAACCATTCTTCGAATAGTCATATTTTAAATTACCCAAATTTACTCAAGTATTTATACACATTCATGCGGCATACTTAGTAAAGCTGTGGCAAATATTTTAATTTTTTTGTTATCATCAAAATTAATTTAAAAAAGGGTTAATAACAAAAACATGACCCGTACCTAACTAATTTACAAACACATGACCTGTGTTATCTTTTTTAACAATTAGGTGACCTGAGTTTTATAAAAAAATATCAATATAATTAATCACTACTAGAGGAAATGTGTTAGAGTCTTTTTGGTCTAAAAAAAATAATCTAACGAAAAATAATACTAAATAAAATTAAATAAATAAAATACTAAAATTTATTTTTTGAAAAATAAGAAAATTGAAAAAAAATGTAAAATTAATTTTTATGACCAATAAAATATTGACACATGTCATTCTAAAATTATTAAATAATATTGACACTTTTGTATGAAACTCAGATCATCTAATTGTAAAAAAAGATAACACAGATCATATATTTGTAAATTGATCAAAACACATGTCATGTTTTTGTTATTAACCCTTAAAAAAAATATAACATTCTTCCATCTTTTTTATGATAGCAAAACATTACCTATGAAAAACTTTAATTATAACAATTATAAAATCGACAAAGTAAATAAAAGTTCAGGGAAAAAAATTGCAATAGTGGATGCACTTGTTGAAGTAATTTTGAAGTTTAAATTTATTAAAAATGAAAAAAAAATTGTAATTCAAGCTAATTCATGGTTTTTCATGACTTGTGAACCGGCGCCGATGCTTCCTAGTTGTTCCAGCCCGTAGCCAGCCTTGGTGAGGCCAGTGCTCCATTCGAGCTTGTCCGGGGTGGTATTGGATATTTGCCTAGGTCTTCTTACTATAGTTACATTTTTTACTCGTATGCATTAGGAATTTTCTAAATTTTACAGGTCCATGCCTATTTGTTGTGCTTCCTTGTGTAATTTGAACTCTATTGCATGAGATTGAACTTGCGTTATGAAATTTCTGTTTAATTCCATGCAGCAGGCGCTAGTATCTTTACAAGGATAAGAATTTTATAACTATCTATGAAAGAATTTTAAAGCTACTAATTTTGAATGTTTCTTTATCATATAGGAGTAGAGCGATTTATATTAAAAATAAAATAAAATTTTAAAAATGAATGGACACTGATATTAAAGGCTGTGCTTTCCACTTTAATAATTAAACAACGAAATAAAGTAGTAAAGAGAGAACAGGAGTTAGCATATAGGTATATAGATATAGCAATTGAAACAAAGATTATGAGCCCAGCTAGAAGAATATACTAATTTAATGAAATATTATTAGCATCGAGAAAAGCAATCAATCACTAATAATTCTCGAGATTTAAGTAGAACCCTAGTTTATGAAAAAATTGATCTGCCAAAAATACGAGCCCACAATTTAAGCATTAGACTTGACTCGGACTTGACCTCAATATATGCTAGAAGATTAAGGATTAATGAATAAGATTAGATTAAATCGAAATTAAACCATAGTTAAACCGATCTAATCTTTGGGGGGAGGGGGGTGGGTTAGGTTCAACTGGATTGAATAGGACAGGTTAATATGAACTCGACAATACTGCTTAATAATAATAAGGGTTAATGACAAAATGGTACCTAAACTTTTACAAAATATTCAATTAGGTATCTGATGTTTTATTTTGAACAATTTACTATGTGAAACAAGGTTTTTGTGGTCTTTTTCTACACCTAAAGTTTGGTTTGAACAATTTAGTATCTAAACAAAGTTTTTACACTCTTTTTATTCCTAAAGTAAGTTCAATTGGGTGTGAAAAAAATCTGTTGAAATTTTGCCCAGGTGCCAAAGTTATGAAAACCAAATTTTAGATATAAAAAAAGTTAATGTACTAAATTGCTCAAAACCAAATTTTGGGTATTTAATTAAAATTTTTACGAAAGTTTTGGGTACTATTTTTATACTATCCCTTATAGCAACTCTATTAGTGTTGCTTCGCATGGGAACCAGAGCTAAACACTTTTTTATAAGTTGCATAACACTTTATCCAAGTTGCATAGCTTTGGTAGGTTTTTTAGTCAAGCAATCCAAAAAGTAAGTTGTTTAATTTTTTTTTGTATTTTTTATATTAGTTGTGCATAATTTATGTAATGTAGGACTCATAAAAATTTTAAAAAATCATGTTACATGACTTGGTAAATAATTTACGGATAAAATAATAAGTTACTTAATAAAAAAAATTGATTAAAATACTAATATGATATACCACGTAACTTTCCAAGTAATACATAATTAAAAATCTCTCCTAATAATAATAAAATAATAATAATAATAACATGACTGATCATCAGTCCAACATCTCAACCTGCAGCCAATATTCAAAGTTTTTGCGTCTAATTTTTAACCTGGTTACAAAATACATATCCAACGTCGACTCAGCTAAAAGCCTAAAACCATATTTCTCTGCGTTGAGACACGTACAGCCTTGGTCGGCGCTGCTTGTTTTAGGATCCTGTCGGGCGTCGGCATTTATACGCGCAAAAGAGATAGAAGAATAAGTAAAGGACAAAAGCTATGACACGTAACTTTCGACCTAGAGAATCCTGAAATAGACATGACACCCTAAATCTGGAATACAATAACTCCCCTCCACGTTTCCTTACTTAGTTTAGGCAGCTTAAAACTTTAGAAGTCAGAACCATTATCATAGTCCAGACTCTGACATCATATTTTCAAATATTAAGCACCTACTCTTATATCACAACAATCAATTAATTATAAGTTTTTTTTATTAATTTATAAATATATGATCTATGTTAATTTTTTTTTGACAAATAGATGATTTGATTTTTATATAAAAGTATCATTATAATTAATTACTATTAGAATGATATATGTTAAATTCTTATTAGTTTAAAAAATTATTTTTTTAAATGATAAAATTGAAAAAAAAATGTAAAATTAATTTTTATATCCAATA
Organism: Combretum micranthum; assembly: GCA_024138025.1. Lineage (NCBI taxonomy): Eukaryota > Viridiplantae > Streptophyta > Magnoliopsida > Myrtales > Combretaceae > Combretum > Combretum micranthum. The sequence goes on from JAMXBD010000026.1 coordinate 1,855,765, forward strand.
AAATATTGATAAGTGTTATTCTAAAATTATTAAATAATATTGATAATTTTATATGAAACTTAGGTCATCTATTTGTAAAAAAAAAAAAAAAAAATCACGTATTTACAAATTGATCAAGACACATGTCATGTTTTTATAATTAACCATTTTTTCCTCCATTGAGCTAGCTTTGATTCTTAACCTTTGTAGGTTTTTTATTATAATAAACTAGTATATGAAAAAAAAATTAATATTTTCACTTAAAAGTGAATAAGAAAAAAGCACATAGTAACACATACTTACATATAACTTACTTCTAATACATTGAGCACCAAAAAGACAAGCAATACGAACTTAATATCCCAGGATCTAAAGTAACTCATAATTCAAAAAATAGAGAAATAAAGGTTTGTACGTAGATATTCCAGTTATGAGTATAAATAAATCAAAATGGTTTACAAATTACTCGAAATCGACCCAATTTTTTTACCTTGAGTTGTTTAACGAACAGAGCTTGAACTTTATAATATTTGGTTTGATTTTTTCATGAGCCTCATCGAGCTCAAGTTAAACATATATTTTAATTAAATTTGAATTGAATTTAAATATCAATATTACTTTAATTAGAATTAATTTTTTTAATTAAATCGAGTCTAAACAAACTTGATTGAGTCGAGCTTAAGTTTGTATAATGCTATTTTGAGTTAGATTCAAATTTAAAATTTCATGATTGAGCTTGACTCATTATAAAAGCTCAACTCAAAATTTAAAGCATGACCTCAACTAAACTTAAAATTTCAAGTCAAGCACATAATCAAACTCAAACTTAGCACATTGTACCATTTCGACTTGATGCGACTCGACTATAGCCCCAGTCTTGGCACCCCATAAATCTAGATACATTAGTCATGTTGTCCTAAGGTTATTATCAAATCTACGATTAAGATAAAGGTTCACCACAACCATCCATAAAAGCGTCTTACATTACACATATGATCTTATTGTAGCTACATTTTGTATACCAACTCATAATCATGATAATGTTCTTAATCAACCAATTAGTGACAATGTTAGCACCTAAATTACTACATCCTTTTGATAATCTACTCTACTCGGGATATCGCATATCACTAATTAATATATTGCCAACCGATCATAAGTAACCCTAATCTTTTGTCGTTAGTGAAGCACACACAACTAGCAAACATTTAAGGTTACAATATGCTTATTATTGATCCGACTTTCAATCTTAGCAGGCACCATGACAAGAAAAAAAAAAAAAAAAAAAGAAGCTAATCACATACCTGTAATGACTTTTGAACAATAAACTAATTCTTAAACTTAGATTGGAATATTTAAAAAATACATGCTAATTAGTAATTACCACAAATTATGCTTAAATCTTTATAATGTTTTTGGATACTTGATGAGCTTTTGTGTTTTCTTGACTCTTTATTGACTCCTATATGTACTCCTGTACTATATACGAATTATTAATTTGTAAAGAAGGGAAAGGGTGTCATTTGATTAAAAATAAGAGGGTTTTATGGTCAACCCTAAAGTATTATTTATGTTTTATTACATGGTAGACAGGTGACGGAAGATGGAAAATCGCAGCTCAAAGGCCTTCGGCCTTAGATTTTATGCCGCCGGCATTGAACTTATGCCCCGCTAGCATTGAGTCAGCCTTCGACAACATAGAATCATCTTCGAGAGCAAATGGCCGTAAGCTTTTAGACATACACCGCCAGCCTTCATTCTAGGCTACCTGCTTTCTTGCCAGTGTATGTGTACGGATATTAAAGGGTTACAAGTTTTCTTTTTAACCTAATCTATTTCTTCTTCTCTAAACTTATTGCTAAGCCTAAAGTTCATCCAAAACCTCTTTGATAGTGATATTAGCATCTAAAGGAGATCATGAATCAAGGTCTAGGTGAGTTGTCTTTTTCAATTCTTTAGAGAATAAAAGGATATGATCTCTCTTTAAAAGTGTTCTATTGGTTTCAAAGAGAGATTTGGAGAAAAAAACCCTATTTCTTGTAGGAGATTTGTCTTTGGAAATCACAAGGAATTAAAATTCGAAGTTAAGTATGTGTGAATATTGTTTATTTTTGTGGTAATATAGAAGTGATCTTTTCTGAATGTTGTTTGATTTATTTTGAAGGAAGTCATAGTTTGAGGAGTTTTTGGATGATCTTGTTCTATTAAAGATTTTATTATTGCACAAACAAAAGAGGAAGGTGTGTATGAACATAGATGTTTATGTGATCAGTTATTTTTTGGAATTAGAAATTTGTTCCCAAAGAGATTTCAGGTACAACCTGACCTTATTTGCTCTTTGTGTTTATAGGATTAGAAATTTGTAAATTGATTAATTGTTATCTAGCCTAAATCTTGATTTGCTACTTGTCTATTGCTAGGTCTAGTAGATCGGCAAGGACTATTGCTACTAAGACAACACTTGATGATCTGCGTGTGGCATTATCCCGAGTGGAGTTGTGTATAGAATTGATTCTGGTAGTTTAGAAGTAGTGTGAAAACGATACCTAGGTGTATGGAAGTTCCCAACACCAATATATATATATTTCCTATTTTTTTATATGTTTGCTTTTACGAATGCATGAGCTACTCTAGGTATGGGATTAGATGCATATGATTCTGAGCTGTGTTGCTTGTCTGGCTAACTGAAGATAACAAACAGTGTTTGCTGCATTAGTTATTAGGTTGTATGTGAATTGTTAAATGATGCATATTCATGCGTATTTGTGTGTGGTATCACATACTAGGCCTTTGTGCCCACTCTTTTATCTTTTTTAGGAACAAGTAAATATCCACTAGTGTTTGATCTGTCAGGCTATGATGTTTATATAGATTATGGGAAGGACAATAGTGAACTTGATTATCTTACTGACTTTTAGATGTGCTCTGGATTAAAGATAGTTAATAAAAAACCTTATGAAGTTTTATATTTACTTTTATAGATTTTGGAAATTTTATAAGTTTTTATTTCTAATGTTTTAAGTTTGAGATATGTTGGCTTTGGTTTATACCAACGAAGTTATTTAAACATTTTGTTATTTGAAATATTTTAAACATGTATCCCTTTTATATGAGTTTGATGTTATTTTAATGTTGTGGATTAGTATTATAATAGCCTTAGTGTGTCCATCTTTAGTAAAGACACATGACAGGTTGTAATACCTTCAAGTTAGGGCGTTATACGTATTTAGTATTTGTTATTATTATTATTATTAAAACAAGAGGTTACATTTTAATACAACACTATAATATACATTATATTACTATTTTGTTATAGCTTGTAATAAAAATAATTTATAAGATATATAAGTTATTTACATAGGAACATATAGCTATGACATATACTACTTAAGATAAGTATCATTATTTTTTAACTTCACAAGATACTATTTGTTAATCATTATTTGGTTAGCCTCTTAAGCTCAAGGACAATCCATTTAAGTCTTCTTAAAAGAGCTAGAAACAAATTGCTTTCTAGCTTGAGGACCTCCATTTCCTGATCTTCGCCATTTGTCAGCCATTATTCGACAAGTGCAAAGTAGAGGTGGGAACATAACCTCTTCGAATTGGAAAACTTACCTATATATGGCTTAACATTTGAAAAACAAAAAGAAGGACAAAAACGAGGGAAGGAGAACCTAAGAGCTCCTAAGAGGACAATATTCCTATTGGACAATCTGAACCGTCTCAAGACAATATAATTTATCTTTCCATCTATGGAACCCTCTGTTAACTTAAGCATCAGAGTGTTTACACAAAGACTATACCTAGTGCCTTTTAGTTCACATTTGCTACTTGTGAAAGCCAACCAACGCCATGGAAGCTGGAGCATCTATTATTAGGCTTAGTACAAGAGAACATTACCAACAATATTACACCAATACTATTGTTGTTAATGGTTTAATTGAAAACAAGGGCCTTCCAAACCGAGTCTAGCCCATGAACCGACTAAGCTGACTACTTAGGCCTAGGCTTTGTCCCTATTTGCTATGGCTTATAGACTCATCTGAGCACCCTTAATCCCATCTCGACACTCGACTAGCTTTGCCAGCACTCAGTCATCATCTTACTTGACGTCTCTCAACATATTTCCCTCGATTTGGTTAAGTGGATTAGTAGGCCCACCTTACATCTACAATAATTATTGTCAACCGCCCACTCGCACAATAACTCATAATTCCACGACGCACCCAACTGATAAAGGTAAACTAACTATAAATGGCCCTATTCCTTCCATGGGAATGGGAATAACACAAAAACTATTCTCCACACAAAAACTAACCATGCTCTATTTTACAGGGTCATATTTACCAACATCTAACTCCTACTGGATTTAAACTAGCGACATTCATGCATGTGTATATATACACCAGTTAATAAAAGTAAGATAAGTCATCTAGTTCATACCATATAATAAAATAATATAAGTGGGATAAGTATATAATAATACAAGGTTAATAAGTCAATGATATCATTATATCTTTAGAAGTATCATGTCGTATATGATAGGTGGAAATAAATTGTGATTTCAGGTTCTATGCATTTTTGAAAGTCCCAATGGGAATTCTATTTCATCCTCATTAATGATTAATATTACAATTATATTTTTATTTTTTTACACATTTATTACTCATATTTATTACCAAGAATATCTTTTACAAATATCAGGTAAATTCCATTCCATTATATAATATCCAAATAAGAAATGGATTTACTATTCTGTTCCCCCTTCCATTCCTCTTATAATGCATTCCATTCAAACTGATTTTCAATGTACCAAAGGTAACAATAAAGTAAGATATAGGATTACATGATAATTCACAACACTATTACATTCAACCTTATGTAATGAAATTATCACTATTGATTTAAAACTATTTTATAAGACTACATGCACATACAATTATATATACCAATTGAGTAATTATTTAGTAGTAAATATATAAACATTCCATTTGTCAATACTTCAAACGGGGTAAGTATTTAGTTGATATTAGTAGTATCTATATATGTATATATATATTTATATTTATATATGGTGTATAAGTATTAATTTTTTTTCCAATTATATATTAATATTTAAAAAAATATTTTATACTTTGCACCACATATTAAAATTTTATCAATATATATTCATTTATTATTTGCAGCTATACTTTATCTATAATTTTCAATATTTTTTTTCCTTGGTGGGTGACTTCCAAATGGCCCACCTTTTCAATCTCATGATCCATGAAATCACATGCCTTTCACTTCTCATAATATTCCCCTTGTTCCTTCTATTTATTAAATTTTATTCCCTTCATTTCTTTCCCAACTTTAAGATTACAAATAGCTGTCCTCTCCTAAATTTTCAACTACTTCGCTTCTTCTTCTTCCTCCTCAATCTGCCTCTCTCACTCTAAAACACCAGAGTTGTGTTTAAGCATTTTGGTAGATATTTGATGTAACTAGAACATTCCAAGCTTGTTCATGCTAATTTGCTAATATATAAAATCCATTTCAAAGATTTTCATTTGCTGGTACACTTGGTTGTATCATTTTTGTTCTCTAGGATTGTATAAGTGAGAATCCCAATCTGCAAACAAAGAGTAAAAGAATATAAAAGCCCTGTCAAGCCTATTGTATTAATAATTTTTACTCAAATTCAAAACAAGGAATATGGGAGAGGTTTCTGCCTCATCAGCAAACCACCACCATCTTCAGCCAACCCACCAAGCATTTGATGTCTCCATTAGTATGAACAATTCTCAGAATGGCAGAGCATCCTTTGAGTACTTGGATGATGACGGTCGCCCTAAACGCACCGGTACTGTCCTTCCTTCCTTAAACCTCCAGTCCTTGTTCTAGGATAAATAGCTCTATTATTGGTGCTATGCCTCACATAGAGTGTAATGGAACTCTATATGCTGGAGGCGTCTTTTGGTACAGCAGCCGGAGTTAATTATGCTCAGAGAAGAGCAAAATGGAAATTAACGACTTGTTCTGATGTGGTTATGTTTCAGGGACTATTTGGACTGCTAGTGCACATATCATAACCGCGGTTATCGGGGCAGGGGTGTTGTCACTGGCATGGGCTATTGCTCAGCTAGGATGGGTTGCAGGTCCAACAGTGATGTTCTTGTTTTCTTTTGTCAGCTACTACTGTGCATCACTCCTGGCAGAATGTTACAGAACCAGTGATCCTGTCAATGGCAAAAGGAATCATACTTACATGGATGCTGTTCGGTCGATTCTCGGTAATAAAATTAGTTCATCTCAATAAGTATACTTACCTACGGATTAACTGAACATTTATGATAGGTTAATCATCTGTTTTTATCCCTTTTTCGTGTTACACAGGTGGAAGAAAAGTGAAGGCATGTGGTCTCATCCAGTATATCAATCTGTTTGGTATTGCCATTGGATATACTATTGCAGCATCCATAAGCATGATGTGAGTTTTTCCTCTTTTAATTGTATACTTACACAAGTACATCGATGTAATTTTGAAAATTTTAAAGGGTGGTCCTGTAATTTACTCTTTTGGCTTCCTAGTATAATTCCTTTTTTTTTTTTTTTCTCCCCTTAACAAGAATTTACTTGTTTTAATTTGGCAGGGCTATTGAAAGGTCTAACTGTTTCCATAAAAATGGGGATGACCCGAAGAAGAACCCGTGTCATACTTCCAGCAACATATATATGATCATATTTGGTGTCACAGAGATTGTACTATCTCAAATTCCTGATTTTGATCAAATATGGTGGCTTTCTATTGTTGCTGCTGTGATGTCCTTCACTTATTCTTCGATTGGTCTCGGTCTAGGAATCGCACAGGTTGCAGGTAACTAGGCAGCCGTGAAATGAGTGCGTGGTTGTTTTATGTTTAGCGGTTAACAATAATGGTGCCTTGCAAAATCGTTAGACTTGATCCAATCTATGTTCTTTTAAGCAGCTCATGGACGTTTAAAGGGCAGCTTAACTGGAGTTAGAATTGGAGCAGTTACTCAAGCTCAAAAGATTTGGAGGAGTTTTCAAGCCTTGGGCAATATAGCTTTTGCCTACTCATTTTCTGTAATTCTAATTGAAATCCAGGTATGCTTGAATAAATTAAGTTCTTAAACCTTCATAAGTTTTTTAATCTAGATCCTAAATCTTCTTGAAAAATAAATTAAGTTTTAACGCTATAAAAAGGTGATGATCTTTAATTGATTGTCGTGCTACATAAGCGATTTTGCCACATTAATTGTTGAAAGGTATATGTTGGTTCAAAAAGCACAATGGCATGTAATGTTTGCAGGTAGAAATAAAGATGCAATTCTGATGAATAGAATGGGGAACCAATAGATGTTTTTGTCGGGTTTCGGGTTGAATTTAATATCCTTTTTTGATACTTAGAATAACTCCTACCTGCCCTAATCTACAGGACACCATCAAATCTCCACCATCTGAAGCAAAGACCATGAAGAACGCCACTATGATTAGTACCATGGTAACAACAGCTTTCTACATGCTTTGTGGCTGCATGGGCTATGCAGCATTTGGAGACAGTGCACCAGGAAACCTCCTCACTGGATTTGGTTTCTACAACCCCTTTTGGCTTCTAGACATCGCCAATGCCGCGATAGTAATCCATTTAGTCGGAGCATACCAAGTCTTTTGCCAGCCTATCTTCGCTTTTGTCGAAAAATGGGCAGCTCGAAGGTGGCCAGACAGCAAATTAGTCTCCGGGGAGATCGAAATTCCCATACCTGGCCTCCGCCGTCCTTATAACATGAACATCCTTAGGATGTTGTGGAGGACTACATTCGTGGTATTGACTACCGTTATATCAATGTGTCTTCCTTTCTTTGATGATGTTGTGGGAATCCTAGGAGCTTTTGGGTTCTGGCCTCTTACCGTCTACTTCCCCGTGGAAATGTACATCTTACAGAAGGATATACCTAAGTGGAGCTCAAAATGGATGTGCCTACAATTGCTAAGCATTGCATGCCTTGTGATCTCAATGATGGCCCTTTCGGGCTCCGTCGCTAGCGTCGTCCATGATCTTGAGATCTATCGACCATTCAAATCGACCTACTAAAGCGTTGTGACTCGCTTGTATTGGTATTACATCAGCCAACCATTACAAGGGAGAACAAATCTCATTTGACGGATTTTGTTCTGGGGAAAACGTTTTTCTGACTCTTTCCCGATTTTGGTCATGAGTAAAGCCTGGGATCGTCATATGTTGTTATAGCAATCTCAGGATTGATAAGGTGTAGCTTTTAATAGCAAGTGATTATGGGGGGGAAAGGGGTATTAATTGCGGATGATGATAATTAAATGTCATGGAAAATGTCCCTGCAGTATTTTCCATTGTTTGTTAACCACCACCATTGGTGACAGACTGGGGAAAAATTTAAGAAAAATGTTTTCCGTAGCACAAATTGCACCAGAAGCTGAGATTTCTTGCCCATGAAATGGGGTTTGATGTCTTTTCCATGTAAAAGCTTTTACTGTTTCTTCTTTGAGATGGGTTTAGTATTGAAGAGGAAGATATAAAAGTGGGGGTTTTGCAGATGCCAATTGCTATTCTTGTAACTTGTCCCAGTTCTTTCTACAGATAGGACATAGGTCTATCCTGTCAAATTCAAGAAGAGACATAAATGTTGTGAGTTGTATTCCTCAATGTAAAATGTGCTTGTGTCATTTAAATTTTTTTTCAATCTCAAACGCACAACGTTGTAAATCCATTACTTTTTCATCTAGATTACAAATGTGATCCTAGATATGTTGGTATATAACCTTTAAAGCTCCACGAAATAAACACAATCATCCTAATGTCTCGTTTGGTACGCTAGAATCGTCTAGAATAGAATGGATTGGAATCGTAGGAATATAATAGAATAGATTGAACAAGTGAATAACAAATCAAATCTTATATTTGGACACATTCAAAGAATGACATGGAATGAAATGGAATAAAATGATTATTTAATAAATTTATCAAAAATACCTTTTCATATTAAATGTAAATAATAAATATGTAGAATAAAAATGTAATTAAAAATAACAACATATATAAATGGAATGAAATTACGATTCCGTCTTTAAGAAGGCGGAATCAAATTTCTCGTAGAAGCTGAAATTGTTGATCCTAAATAATCACAATTCTGACTTTAAAAATGAATCTAGACATTGAAAAAAAGGAATGAAAGTCAGAATCATAATTTCATTCCGTCCTATTTTTGCATACCAAACGTGCCATAAGGGTCCTCCATTCTATTAGGTAAAAAGAAAAAAAAAATAATTTTGTTGCTTGAATTTAGACGAGACTCATGGGTAAGGTAGAGAAATGGGCAAGCCATGCTTCCTTCCATATAGGGTGGAGGAATAACTAACTCTTATCTGTATTGGTCGACCGCGGTGACTCTCTTGGAGGTGCAATTGCTTACATAACAGCTTTTCGTATTGCACCTTCTTGATGGGTAAGTTAGTTTTAGGTTTTGGTTATGTATAATCATATAAATTCTAGTCAATTCAATTGTAGGAGTAGTATTTTTCTGCAAACCGTGTGTTATGCTATCATACTAATCGATTGTCCGTGACTTATAGTACTTTTGGTTCATTGATTTAAATAAGTTTAATTTCCTGTCTGTTTCAATGAGATTATCTTATAAGGACACATACAGATAAAAAACGGACATTTTTACTTATAAATATATCTTATAAATTAAATACAAATCTTATACAGATAAGATACAAATACAGATCAAATACAAAAGCAATATGTATGAAAAATATACCATCTAAACAAACCCTTGATTATGATTTTCCATCATAATTATTTCATATATATTTTTTGTGTATGATATTTTTTCTTTTAGAAAATTTTATGGTCTACCATGTTTTCTATCAAAACCAATTAATCAATTATTTAACAGCTCAAAATCCATATACAACTGTGATCATGTTATTTAAATACTAAATATATTACTTAATGGTCAAATGATTAATTTCATGATTGTAGAATCATGTAAGTTCCTACTTATTTAGTCTTATACTTGATATATAAGAAGAAATCCATATTATATATTTAACAAATATTTACTCAATAGTCTTTAGTGCATTTTGGTGACGAGTTGTTGGCCACGTGACAACTGTTAATAGAAAATGAAAAAGTGATTGCAGTTTTTCAAGGAGAAAATCATTGTCCTTCTTGTCATTTTACATTTTAGTAGCAATGTAAATCCTTTTGTCAATGTTATCTTGCTACATCACATTATAGTAACATCAAACGGTGATGGCATTCCAAGAACCAAGTTTTATGGCTGCTTCATTTGCTTTTGATTTCTAATCTTTAAATTGAATGTTTAAAACCCTTTTTTTAATTGAAAAAAAAAGTTCATTTTGACTCTTAAATAATTATTATACTCTTACTTTTTATTTATTTACCTTTTTAATTATAGCATTTTAATTATTTTGTCTAATGAAAAAATAGTAAAATATAATCTAACAAGGACAATTTTTAAACTTGTTCTAAATGCTATTAAATACATATGACACAAATAATAATGGTATGTTTTATCGAAAATTTTGTGGTCTGATAGCAGTTATATCAGGATTGATTTTATTACATTATTAAACGTTTCAGATCCATTTAAATCACGAGTGAAATACTTAAATTTATTTTATAATAAATTTAATTATGATATTAGTGACAGTACATCCTTATGAGACTATAGAATGTGTTATCCTTAACTCAGGTTGAAGTGTTAAGTTCCATAGTAACCATGAGAATTGAGATGCATGAGATTATCATTAGGTACTAAACGTGATAATCCATCATACATAATATTAAAACTTAAGAATGACTACATCAATCACTCGGAAGCTTTCATATTGGTACAAGGCATACGTTCACAACAAAGGGAGGTCGGTGAAGTTATGCATTTTAAGATAATGGCAGCGGAACAATCAAAGCAATACTATTATGATTCATCAAATTTTAAGGTCTTACAACTTCTACAGGGCATTTCCCTGATAAATCTCCATAATAACATAGTCTTCATAAATCAAATAACTAAGACTAAAACATTTCTGAAGGGAAATCTATCTAAAGTCTTCAAAATAGAATTTCTCCAAAAACTCCCCTAAACGTGTGTTCTATTGGACGATCATGGTGGTCTCAAGCACAAAAACAATGATCCTATAGTGTTAGAAATCTATTAGGAAACAAGCATAACTAGCTTAGTGAGATATTCTTTACGCAAAAGTACTCTGAACAAAGCAATCAAACAAGTTATTTAAGTAAGCATATGAAATGCAACAACCATATGATCAAACAATACATACGACTATCCGGTTTCATATGTAAGATGGATTTACCTCTCCATCGGTGGTTAAGGAATTATTTGAACTGGGTCTCAATCGACCTCCTTAAAATTATGCGCACATCTTGGGTTCCAATGAACCGTACTACTAGTCCCCGGACTTTCCTTACCCAAACGATCGATCCAACTCGGCTATATCTTGAGGCCGTATTCCCCAAACGTCCTCCCCAAACGTCCTAATTCCTCAAAATGTAGCTAGGCAACTTACCTTTCCAATCCCACGCTGAGGAGTAGTAGCAAAATGCGAAATGATATTCTAAATGATATACATGAGCAATTTAATTTATGGGACTTCCAATTTGGCATTAGTTTATTTAAAGCGGTCAATCAATATTTGCACACACAACAATATACATAGAGACAATTCATATCAATCAATCAATTGAGCTCCGATATACTTATCGTTTATTCATCACACATAAGGAATCACATACATAGCTCCCATGATAACCCTCATGTATATCAATTTTTATCTTTTCCTAATATCTAGTGCTCTAATTTATAAGCACATACGCGGATACATAAAACGTAAAGGAAACTCATTCATCCATTTAGCAATCTTCTTAGTCGTAGAAGTCCTTTGAAAAGGAAATTCTGTATTTTTCGTTGCCTAGACAAAAGAAATACCTGAGATGAGATTTCATGGAAGTTCTACTCAAACTTTCTAATTCAATTTTTCTATATCCGTCAAAAATCGTATAAAATGAAATTCCAACTTAAAATAGCCATAACTTGCTCATTTTAACTCGTAATTTCGCATATTATATGTCGTTTTCTACCTACTCGAAAAGATTTATCTATGTCTAAGGTTATTTTTATCATAAAAAGCCGTTTGGGTATGGAAACGATAAGGTATAAAATCATTACGAAATTTCAATTCCTTAAAACACAATTTTTCAAAATTTATTCATCCAAAAATCCTTAAGCAAAAATATAGATATTTATATGGTTGAAAAAATCCTATAGATTCATATTATATACAAAACTTTAATAGTGTTGTCTCAACAATTATATTTCGTAAAACAATTTATTTTACGGTATTAAAAACTTGAATTTTAACAATTTCCCTTCTATGTGTTTTAAAAGAACATTATAAATTCTTGGATTATTATAAATGAGTATATTCTTATAAATTTTGTTTTCTAATTTTTTTTCTAAGACAAATTAATCTTTTCTAAACTTTGATCCTTTAGGATATCTACAAAATTTATCTTTAGTGGTAAAGAATAAAGTTCCTAAGATTTTCCTTGTTGTTGATAGCCTCAAATAATTTGAGTGTGTCATATATTCTTCCTTTTAAAAGGGCTTTGATTGAAAATTACAAATAAGTCTTTTCCTCTTATATTTCTATTTCTTAACTTCTTTAAAGATAAATTTTATTTCCAAAAACTTGGTCTTTTAAGTTCTTTACGAAATTTTTACTTGAAAGAATCTTTTCAATATTTTCTTAAATTGTTGATATTATCTATTGTTTTTTAAACCTATCATGTTTATATTCTTTTATTTCTTTAAAAATGAGTTTATTATCTAGAAAATTGGCAAACTTTTATTTCTCAAAGGGGATTTATCATACTAGTAGTTTGATCATTGCCTTAACTTTGAAAACTAGTTTAGTTCTTGGTTTTTATTATGGAGTTAGAAAAGAAATCCTATAATTAAGTTTTTATGGAAAAAAAGGATATCAAAGAGTTATTATCACGACGTTTTAATAAAACTTTATGTTACTCATCATAAAAAGATAGTGTTTATTTCCTTAGTTGATTTCTTTGGTAAAAAATAATCTTTATTGTTAGTAAAGAAAATTTATGATGAGTTTGTCTAAATTTTTGAAAAGAATTTATAAAAATACTTTTCCTATGTTTTTTATGACAAAATCCTTATCTAGGTTCAAAATTATATAATAAAAGAGTTTGGTTCCATTTTTCCTTTATTAAAGAAAATTCTACTTTAATTTTATTGAGACAATATCATTATAATGATGTATGCACATGATTATATAGTATGAAAATTATTAAAATATAACATAGTAATGTATGGAATGTATAAGAAACAAAAGTAAGCAAAATAATAAGATCAAGTATTGAAACCTTAGCTTTATCAAGATATTCGGGTCAAGCATTGGAAGGCTTTCCTTCATCAAAGCAACCTGGAACTAAGAATAGACTAGTCCCAAAAAGAAAAAGAAAAAGAAAAAAAAAAGAAAAACAATAATAAGAGCAATAATAATAATAAAAGCAAGTTAATAAGAGTTAGTGAGCATTTAGACTCTATATATATAAGGTCAAGTTAGGAGCATGATAACAATAATAACAACATAATAGTATCATAATAACAAGATAATAAAATCGGAATTCTTTGCATGTGTAAGAACAAAACATGAACATGTTATTACTACTCATATGAGTTTCAAGAAATAACACCATAGTCATGCTAAGTTACATGACATGAAAAAATAATGGTAGGAAGTGTTTATCTAAATGTGTTTACGTTGAAGGATGAAGATGATAGATGTAGGATTATGTGGGTAGTGATATGTGGTAAATGATTTATGTGTAGAGAAAGATTTTTGGAAGAATTTGGTTGAAGAGAGTTTTAGTAGAGAGGAATTGTGAAGAGAGGATTTGAGGAGTGATTTTGAGACAGTTTTGTTATGATAAATGAATGTGTGAAAGAAGTGGAGAGAAATTGAGTATTTATAAATAAATGTAGAGGGAATTTGTGTGCAATTAAATACATTGAAAAAGAAAAAGAAATTGGGAGAGAGAGAAGAGGGGGTCAGTGATACAAAGGGGGAGAGAGAGTGTATTTTTGTTTTGTTTTGTAATAAAAAGTAATAATATGTAAGATATGAAAAATATAAAGTAGTATTGGAAATGTAAATTGTAAGAAAGTAGATGTATAGGTAGTAAGAGTAGTAGTAGAAGATAGGTAGTAAGGAAATAGAAATAGATTAATAATAAAATAGTACAATGAATAGTAGACTAGACAAATAAAATATAGGAAGTAATAAAAATAGTAAATGGGCTATATCAGATATTTTTAGATTCCAAAAAATTCTAAAACTGATATTTTTAGAATTCTTATATTATTATGAGTCTAACGTGTTATCAAAATATTTTTACTGTCCGATGTAACAAGACACAGTTTTCGAAAACTAATCCCGTTTGGATTAGAAATACACTAAAAATTAGCGAATATGATATTTATAAGCTTCTCTATATTATTACGAACTGTTATCCATGATTATCTTGATTCCCTTATTTAGGTTTTAAGAGCGCGGGATTGTCGAATCTAAACACTAGGGTTTGTTGTAGACTTTGTTGACTTTTAGGGTTCCGATTTGACTTTCGACTTTTTTATTAATTTGTAAAATCATAAATTTTTGAGGTTTTGACCGTGTTATATTTTTTGTTTAAAATTTATGTTTTATTTTATCTTTATGATTTATTTAATATTTTTTTAGTTACTAGGATTGTTTAATCCAGTCTAGGGTTGTGTAATTAGCTCAGTTTGACTTTCAGTATTAATTTAAATTTTTTATTTCAAAATCAACCGAAAGGCTTAAGGTTCTATAATTTTATTGTTGAATATTATTTTGATATCCTATCTCGTTTTATGTGTTAGGGTTTGGATAAATAGATTGTCTCATGTTCGAGTTTTGAGTGGAACGATTATTGAATTTCTATTTTTGTTTTTGAAGGTTCAAGATCATGAAATTCCGTATTTAATATTATTTGGAGTTTCGTTTTAATTTGGGTCGGCTTTTAAGATTTTCGATTTGGTATTTTAATTCTAGATTTATTTACTGAAAGTTACGAAAATTCGGAGGTTTACAATTACTAATGAGTTTCGAATGCTTGTGTTTCACAATTCTGAACAGTAGAATGAATTGCAGAAGAAATTTTTTGAAAGACAACATATGTTATATCTTAGTGGAATTAATAGAGTTTTTTTTTTTCAATAGTTTCAAATAAAAATTAAAAAATTATATCCACTTATATGTAAATATTAAGTTAGATATAACTACATTCTACTGCATTGAATCCCTAGCAACTCCGGAAAGAATGATGAAATACGTGTCTACCTTTTTTAGAAAAAGAATTACTTAAATACAAGTAAGATGATTTTAATTACGTCATTATTAATGGTAAATCCCATTTTCAAGGTGATTCATGATTTAATAAAACAAGCCCATTTGAAAAATGCGATTCGTGTAAAATATATGCAATATTGAATTGCATGTCTAACAATTACCTTTTAAATATGCGATTTACGCTAAATCCTTTGTTAAACATACGATTCATATTTATACATGAATCGCATTTCAAACACGCGATTCACATATAAATATGTGAATTGTATGTTAAAAACATGATTTTATGTTAGTATTTAAATAATTAATTTGATGTAATTTGTATATTTGTAATTTTTATTTGGTGGATTGGTAAACATACAACTCCTGAAAAGATATTGCTTACTTTCAAAATCTTCTGAAAATTTGCTTTTAAAATTTTTGAAAAGTATAAATAGTATTTCGGGGTTTAATTCTGCAATTCCAATTTTTTTTTCTTTTTCTCTTTCTTCTTTGCTTTGCAGCTGTCCTATTTATAATTCGGTGATTATGGAAGAAAATTGTAAATTACTGTTTGAAAATATTAGATTCATAGCATCATTGGAAAACATCCAAAACGACACAAACTTAGTTACAAGTGTTACCAAGTAGTTCGTACAAACAAAAATTGATTGAAAGAAATGTGCAATCGTGTCGATCGCCGCATCCGTCCACAATGAGATAAAGAAGTTTTAATTGTTATTACATATTATGTTTTCGGGAAAAAAAAATTGTATCGTATATCCAAATATGAATGAATGGTTATGAATATACCTTATATATGAATGAAAATTTGTTGTACCAAAAATACTGTTTTGTTTTTTTCTTTTTAAAATCCTAATAAATACTTATCACATGTTAAATAAATTAAAATAATTAAAGATTTTAAAATAAAACAAATAATAATTATCACTCGATAACAGATTACGGCACGGCATCTCGAGACAACAAATTTCATCATGGTACATAATACACGGAGGAAATAATTTCCAAAAGTTTTGGTGCATCAAGCAAGCTTCACGTTCACGGTCCATGTTCTCCAAATTCATAGTTTAAAGACTAAATCATGAAAATGGACGATACAAACAAATTGCCGGGGCCAAAAAGCACTCATTTTGGAAACTAACATGGCCGAAAGCTATCCTTCTCCATGCATAAAGCGAACAGCGGCGAATATCTTGCCAAGAAAATATGATATGATGCTTGTTCCGGAACTGTTTACAAAAAGATCTGAACTGAAAACGTAAGCAGAAAATTAATTGTCACCTTTTGACGTTGAATAGAACAGCATCTTCATGATAGGATGCAGGCATACACAAGAACCAAAACCAAAATGGGGTCCATCAATCACGATAATTCGTGTCAATCATCAATTTTTAACGTCGTATTCTTTCCTCTGATGCCAAAGCAACGTGAACATCCGTACAGGAATGTAATACCACGACAGCCGAGCTTATCCTTTTTTAACTCTGTGTGAGGATTATTCACTAAATATCCATCAATGTCGCGAAATTATACCATAAAATTTCACAAATTTATGATTCTATGTCCATCGTTAAAATCATAACTTTACTCTTCAATCTCTTTTTTTTATGGGATTTTTTTAATTAAAATGTACCGTTCTATAAATTTACAATTTATAATTTTACTGATATTACACAGTTTACTAATTCAATAAAATTTTAGATAGAATCACCAGTTTAACAACCTTATCTTATGCGAAAAATTGTATTCTTTTCATTAGACCTATCTAAAAAGTTTCCCATTATGCTTATAAACGAGCCCGCATGCAAAATCAGTGGGGATCTCTTCTGCCCCACTAAGTACGTGATTTGTTTTTGCACCATTCAACCAAGGCCAGAAAGGTACAGAACGGATCAAACAAGCACCAGATGGGGATAAAATACGATAGATTCCTTTAAGTAGAAAGGATGGTGATTCAGAGAAGCCACGCTCTTATACAAACCACTGATAGTGGTTCCAATGCTGCCTGTTTTGTCAGTCACAATCATGAAATATGGAGGAATGAGAACCATTGATTGTCCTGACACGGATCTACATTGAATTGGGTTATGCCCAAAGGTGGCTTTCATAGCATTTGTTCGCAAGGTCGGTACTTGACAGTGCCTTGACGGGTTGACATACAAGGAGACCTGGTGCAAGTTTTTGTTTAACTAATGCTTTAATTTGAATCTAGAGAAACCTTAGATGGAGACACGCCCTCACGATTAAAGAAATAAAGTGGCTGAAGAAAAAAATAATAATATAAATTATCTCAAAAGCTATCAATGTTTGATAGTAAGGATTTAAGATGGTGATGTTTTAAATGATTAAAAAAAAAGAAGAAGAAGAAGATCATTTAAGGTATCGATATTTAGATTATTTTTCAGTTAAGTTTCCATAATTTTCGATAATGACCAATTATTAATACCTCGTTCGAGTCATTTGACACATTATAGACTAGACAACTGATATAAATAATTACTTGTGGAGTTGCATACATTAACTTACCA
Organism: Combretum micranthum; assembly: GCA_024138025.1. Classification (NCBI taxonomy): domain Eukaryota; kingdom Viridiplantae; phylum Streptophyta; class Magnoliopsida; order Myrtales; family Combretaceae; genus Combretum; species Combretum micranthum. The sequence continues at coordinate 1,873,761 of JAMXBD010000026.1, forward strand.
ATTGAATTTGATAAACAATATATAATGCAGCAAAGAATCAGGGGGGATTACAAGAAGTGAAACAGGAAGCATTCTCACTTGAAATGAGGTGGCTGTGGTGGCTTGATAGTCTGATGGATGTGATTGCTACATAACCCCTTCATCAACCTGTGTGCACCCTTCTGCATCTGCAGAGGCCCAGATAATATCAAACTGCTTCAAATCTATACATTTCAGCAGCTTTTGAAGAGAACAATCTGCAATGAAAATGAGCGATTTGCAATCCGGATGCAGATATAGATCATCCAGTTCTCCAAAGGGTCCAGTATAAAAAGGAAAGTTGAAGTAATATGTTGAAAGATCGCGCTGCATCAAAAGAGCTCCTTGGAGTTGAATTTGTTCCAGGCCTCCTGCAATACCAAATAGTAAGGGTCCAATTACAGTTTTCCATTAATTCAAAGGAAAGAAACAACCCACCATACTGGAAAAGCTTAAAGAAAGGTTGTCAAACTTGCAACCTAGGGTTGGATCATATAGAGCTGTAATATTGTATAGAACGGTAGTATTGAAACTTACAAATTATGCACCTAAACTCAAACTCTATCAACAGTCTATACCTAAGCAAATTTATATTTGGTTTAATTCGAAAAAATCTTATAAAATCTTAAGTTTCTAAAATTGTATTAGGTAAATTGTGATTTTAGCAACCATCTGCTTGCCATGACAATCATGGACTGACCTTATAAATATTCCCTATTAATGCTGTTAACGAGTTAAGTCAATATGGCATACTATCGAACTTGAATTCCGGCTCGAATTGAAATTTTAAAGCTCAAACTTAATTCAAACTCAAATCCAAACTAAAAATAGTACTTGAAAACTTAGGCTCAACTCATTACTTTCAAACTCCCTTTTGATCTAACCAAAACAATATTAATGTTCAAATTCAATTAACTTTTAATCTCAACTTCAGCTCACTTAAGCTTATGAGCTTGTCAAGTCAAACATCAAAAAGCTTGAGCTCAACTCGATCAACTACTTGAATAACTTCGGATTCAGCTCAAATCAGTTACAACCGAATCGAATTTGAGTACTATCAAGCCAATTCAAGTAGGTCACAAGCATATTTTGTTCAGGAAAAATGCACTAAAAGAACTTCAGTTTTCTTCCATTTTTCATTTCGAATGGGACAAAATCGGACGGGACAAAATAGAAGTCAAAATTAGGTCCTGAAATTACATAAAAAGGAATAAATAAAAAAACCTCTTTTTTTTTTTTTAATACCTTTTCATTCCAGGACCTACACTTTTTCCCCCCATTTTAAGACTATTTTCATTTGTTTATTTATTTTCCATTTAGGACCTAATTTTAACATTACTTGTAACAAAGAGTAACGAACCTTTTTTTTTCTTTTTCATTCGTCTTGAAACCTTAAGTCCTCATTTAGAAAGATGAAAAACATAGGTTTCAAAATAAAAAAGTAGGGAACAAATACGCTCTTTTAAGGTATTGTTGCCGATTTTGTCCGTTTATACTCTTGTTCTCCACTTAAAAAATTAAAAAAAAAGGAACCAAAAAAAGATAAAGATGCAGAAAATACTGCTTCACACTTAAACTATATTTTTGCTCCTTCAGAATGAATTTTCAGTTCTTGAATTCTTGAAGTTTTTGGAGAACAAATAATAAAGTAAAGGACTGGAAAACCTTGTAAGGTTAACAAGAAAAAAGGTTTAAAATTACACTTTGGTAAGCAATATCACCTAAAACATTGAACATACACAGATGAAAATATATGGTCATGGAGTTATTGTGCCTGAAAGTTAGGAAAATATTTTGATCACCTGTAATGCAAGATCAAAGAAAAAAGTAGAAATTATTTTCATATCTTCCCTGATAAAAACAAGTCCATAAGAATGTTCTGCTCCGTCCAGATAATTTCCACCAGACAGGTCACAATATCATGTTTTAATAGTCAACTTAGCAAAACAGGTCAATAGGCAAATCCTTTCTATGAAGATGACTGTCAACTAATACTAGAAAGATTTCAAATCTAATTCATATAATAAGTCAATTTAATACCTTAAGGAGATCAAAAACTTTCTCAGCAATGTACTTCTGTTGAAGGTTTGCGCCTTTCTGCTGCACTTTATCTGGATGAATGCATAAAGTTGCCTTCCTGTATACTTTTTTCACTGAGGCACCAGTCATCAAATCAGTCAGAGAAACTGGTTGCCAACCACATTCAGGCCAGAGCACCTGATAAAAAAATACAGGAAACCAATTAGCATGGAAAATGAAAAATCACATCCCGAATGATGTGCTAACAAACGACTCCATTTTCTGTTATTGTCAGGGGATAATTCCTATTTTTCTTCAGTTACAACTTTAGTTAATCTTTTTAGGCATATAGAAATTTCTTAATGTGTTTTTCTATCCTATTACTATAACAACTTGCTGCCTAAACATTTTACTTTTCCTATTTCATTATTTCTTATTCTAGTTTTGCACTACAACATACAGAAGCTTTGTCTCGTCCTTAAAATATATCAGAGATGGAACATAATAGAGAATTTTCTTTAAAACCCAGATATTATCAGACTTAGGTTGTGGCGATCTATCCCTTTTCTCTCTTGATTTTGTGAGTCGTATCACAATAGAATCACGACCTGTCTTTTTCTTTTAAGTTGTACAACATGAAATGCCAACTCAATTAATCTTTGGTCCGTCATGCCTACAGATTAAATGCCCATATCCCTTTATTCTCCTTTTTATTACTAAATCATAGAAAACCAAAAGCATCATAAATACCATATTTGGCATTAGAACATTCTTGTGTCTATCAATAGAAGTCAATTTTTATATGGTGATGGTGCTTCGACAAGCAAAAGGTTCCCATCTATTCCCTAATATTTTCACCAAAGATTCTTTTGAGGTACATGAGTTAGAGCCTTAGAGGCTTAATATAAAAATAATGAAAAAAAAAATAGAAGAAGAAGAAGAAGTAACCAAAATAGTGAGAGAAACTATCAAAAACACATTTTTCCACCTGTAAGCCCTGGTCATGCCAAGAGTTCAAACCTGTTGCACTCTTGCAACAGGAGGGCTAAACACATAGCCTTGCCTTTTTGTGTTCCTCTTCTTACACTTCTTGTACATCACCAGTGTACTCAAACAAACATCTTGATGAATCGTTTCTTTATATCATTCAATCAAATATAAAAGGAAAGCAGAAGTATGAACGTACATATTGCAGTGTTGCTAACAGAGCACGCAAGTTTCCCTCTTTACCAGCAGCCCACCGCTTTATCTCAATGTCTAAAGACTCAGCAATCCTCTGGAAGTGTACAAGAATAAAACTACTTGAGAATCACTTAAGCACCACAATGCAGCAGAAGCCAACTTAAGACACAAATTATGGATCCTATTTAGTGGTATAAAAATGGCACATTGATAGAGCAAAAGTGACAGATGAAAATTTGATATTGAATTGCAGTCAAACATGATAAAGCTAAACATGCTTCATAAAATAGTTACACATGTACTATCATTTTCTTAAGTAGTCAAAACCATAATTTAACTAACCTAGAACTCCTGTTTCTGGTTCCTTGCATACTGTAACATGGAAAGGGTCCGATCTTACCCGAAGACCACAAAGCATGAACAATATTTTTTAAATAACACAATAATTATCGAGAGAAAAATAGAGGATCAATGAGAAGGTTTAAGCAAGATGGAAAATCAACCCTTGTAAGTGCTCTTGGGATGTCTTGAAAAAACTTATACATGTATTTTCCCCCTTAAAAATTATTCATACAAGGATGAAGATGGACAGTAAATGTAAAACCCTGCTCATGCTTTCTACGTTTTCTTACTTGTCTCTCCTCTTGTTCTCTCTGAGCTTGAAGATCCCGCTGATTCTTCTCTGCTAGTGCTCTTGCCTGAAGATTGCATAAAAAAAGCTTCAAAATATAGAAAGTTGAATAAACCTGAGAACATTTGGTTTATGAGATCACAGAAATCATACAAAAGCCTTCAGAATATGTAACAGGATCGTATTAAAATTAACTTATTGAACTTGTTATAGAGAGAGCCTAACAATCTCTTGATTAATGCTTGTTAGAGAAAACCCTATGATATCTAATAAATAGATAAATTAAAGTAAGAACCGCAGACCTCTTTATAAATTAACTCTGCATTTTTCTGGAAAAATACGACTTGTCTTCTTTCATCTGAATTCTGCCGTTTTATAATGCAAAGGTGGGCAATAAGCACTCGCTCCCATTTCCCTATTTTCCCTCATACATGACAGACACTCACAACTTACCAATATCCACATAGACCCCTTAACAACTGCACAAACCCTTCAACATCACTGCTTGACCAGGTCTAACATGTGTAAAGTACATACTACACGTTTGACCGAAAAAAAAAAAAAAAAAAAAAGCACATACCACACAAACCTGCTCACATAATTTGCAATAGCACTAACACATAACACAACTACACATCAGACTTAGACACCTAAGCAACATGTAATCTGACACCCTAGCTGCACACACATACAGCACAACAGCAAATAGACTCCTAACTGATGCTTGTCTTCTTGCAGCGTGTAACAGTAAAACTTCCATTGCCTCATAAAATTTATCATTTCTTTCTTTTCATGGGTGAGAGTGAACAGGAGACTTACTGCTCGTTCTTGAGTCTTTTGATGCCGCTCCAGTCTGGCTCTTAGCCTTTCTTCACTTTCATTTTCAAATTCATGAAAGCCTCCAGCTGATGCAACACCTTTTACCATGAGAATAATGTCACATAATAAACTAATCACTGCATTTCAGCCACACCATAAAAGGCCAAAAAAAAAATATATATCACATTACCCTCAAAAACAGAAAAAAGATCATCAACTGAATTTGCCACTGATGCTGCTTCTCTTAACCTTGATGCTGTTGCAGCTGATGCCTTAGCTAATTCGGCACTCTGCTTGCGACTAAACTTTGGAGCTTTTGCAGCAGCAGCTACCTTCTCCTGAGCCTCAGCAGCAGCCTTTTCCCGAGCTTCTGCCACAGCTCTTTCAACAGCAGCCTTTTCTGCTTTCATCTGTGCCTCAAAAGCCTTCTCAAGTGCTTCCTGCTCCCTTGCTTCAGCTGCAGCCTTTTCAGCTCTCTCTTTTGCCAGTGCAGCAGCTCTTTCACGTGCCTCAGCCTGTGCTCTTTGAACAGCAGCCCTTTCTACAAGCCGTCTAGCTTCAGCATCAGCTTTCTCACGAGCAGCCTTTTCAGCTTTTAAACGAGCCTGAACAGCTGCTCTTTCACGTGCTTCCCTGGTAGCCCTTTCCACTGCTTGCCGGGCCCTCTCCCTTTCTTTCTCGAGTCTCCCCTGTTCGTCCTCCTTTTCTTTTCTTTCCCTCTCTTTCTTAAGTTTCCACTGTTCTCCCTCTTCCTTTTCCTTCTGCAGCTGTCCCTGTTCTAGCCTCTTCTGCTCCCTGCAGGAACTTTTCTCCCCAGCATCTTGTCCGCTTAGATCCTTTTCCAGTGCAGCAGAATCTTTACTCCAGAAATTCCTAGTACTATCCCTCTCCCTGTCACTCATTCCTTTTGCATGATGGAACTTAGTCTCAACTCTGTCAAGGGCCTCTTTCCCAGTGGCTGCTGAAGCTGCTGTTTCCAGTTGCTTGCCCACTTCATCACAGGAGATGTCATTAGAAGTGCTCCTACTCCTAGCCATGGCAACTCTTTTAGAGTCATCCATCCCAGGTGCAGTTGAACTTCCAGTTGCCATTGGAACCGAGTTATGATCTCCAGAATGGCCATTCAAATCTTGGAAGGAAGAGAATTCATGAATCTTTTTAGCACTGGAGGATCCAATGGACCTTCCTCTTGTCTTCGAAGACAGGATAGGTGGGGGAGGGGGAGGTCTAGAAGGTGGTGGTGCACGCGTTGGTTGCGTAAAGAGAGGAACTTCAGATACAGTTAGCCATACATCATCGGATGATTCCACAGATTTTTGAGACCAAGGTGGGGTATCTACACAAGCACATTTATTGTTGGACTTGACCTGTCTCGATGTTGGGGATGATGAAGCCTGACGAAAGGATTTACGAGAGTTAGTGAAAACTGAAGGAATTTTAAAAAAGCCCCTTGGGGATCCACGATTATCCTCTCCAGATAGCTTCCTCCCTGATTGCCCCCCTGGACTTCTCCCAGATAATCGTTCTGCTGTTTCTTTATTAGAGGGAGATGGAAGCTCGCTTGGCCTCTGTGTCCTCAAAGGGCTTCCTTCCTTTCCTGTATCAGTTTTTAAAGATGAAAAGGAGCTCATAGATTTCCTAGAACTACCAAAAGGATCCAAATCATCATATGTTCTTGCTGCATCACCAGAAACAGATGTACCATTAGCTTTTCTGCTTCCTGATGAAGCAACATGTGGTGATGTCGTTGTGAATAGCACATTGGAGTCTTGTGACATTTTATTAGTCTTACCTATGGATCTGAAAGACCACCTAGACTCTGGTTTTTCCCTAGGAAAAAAGAGGTAAAGAGAATAACAATCACCTGATGTTTATTCTACAGTAGAAGCAACACCAAAAATTTAAAAAAGAGAAAGGAAGTCAAAGCAAACAATCTACACATTCATACTTGAACAGCAATCATATCCAAAGATGTTTCAGCGCACCACAATATAACCGAATGATATGACAAGTAAAGCTCAGCATTATTTCAAATATTTCCCTTTTGTCCTGACGGTTTCTTCTGTTATATTAGAAAGGAGCACCCAGTTTTGCAATAAATATCGGTGCATTGGATGCAAGAACATCTTGATACCACAGAAATGCAGCATGAAGTAGATACCAGCACAATCCCAAAAATATTGATCTGACATTATGTAGTCTGATTTTATATATACGTACTTAAAGCAGGAATGCCACATTCTAAATCATCTTTGAATGTGACTTGCCTTAACAAAATAATAACAAGATCATCATCAAAATTAAAACTCAGAAAGGTGTTAAACCTCTGGATTCTCAATTAATTAGCACATTAAGCATCACAATACCATCTATGGGATAAATCATCTCATTTACAATAAACACAAATCATACAGTGCAGGATGTAATTGAATCAAACAGAACAACTGACCCAATTCACCATTTTGATAAAGATCAACAGTCTTTCAAGACATTTAAATTGCCAATAATAATAATAATAATAATAAATCCCATAAAAGTCAAGTTCTTTATACCTCCCTTTATTCCCAGGTCCAGCAAGAATATCATTGAAGTGCCCATTATTATCAGAAACACCATAATCATCAAAAACAGGCATGTCTGAATCCGACACCATATGATCAAAAGATTGAGACTTTGGAGTGGAATTGGGTATCTGGTGATTGAAGGAAAAAGGGGTTTGTGGTAACACGGCTTCAAAGTGATTCATGTTGGTGGGTTTAAGAATTAATTGGAGGAAAATGGTGGAAACTACAAGGAGTTAATTCAAAGGCAATATAAAGTTGGCATCTTTATGTGTGTATTGAATAGGACCTTTTCTTCTTGTTTACAATTTCAATCTCTATGTTCTTTTTTTCCTTTAAATGTTCTTTTTTTCCTAGGAGGATTAATTTAGTAACCAACTCCTCCTTGTTTGTCCTTGTTTATGTGTTTTCTCCACAACTGTTCCAATTGAACGTGTCAGGAGAGAGAAAGAGAACGAGGAGAGAGAGAGAGGGAAGGGGCGAGAGAGGGAGAAGGGGGAGGTGCTCCGTTTGTTTTATGGGTTGAAAATTAATAATATTTTGGCTTAAGGGAATGGATTTGGTGGAGGCAAATATTAAACGTTTGACAATTTTCAATGTCAAATATTGATGGAAGAAAATTGCAAGTTTGAATATGGAACTTGCAAATTTTGAAATTTCAGTTATCAATTAACAATTATCCACTTGTAATTTTTAAAATTATTTTCTATTACCTGAAATGAAATAAAATAAATTTAAACTGTATGGAATATAAAATAATTAATTGATTTATATGTTTTTTTTTTCATAATAATGAAATCTTATTCTATAGAGGAATAGTCAAATTAATTGATATAAGAGGACTATGAGATCAATATTAAGTAAGAATAAATATACATACATTTATTTGTTATAAAGTAAATTTTATGCAAGAAAAAATAGCTGAAGATTAGAAATAAGAAATAAAAAGAGTATACAGAGGAAGAGATATTTCATTTTTTTCCTTTTTTCTTTATAGTACAAATACTCAGTATATTTCTCTATTTAAAGCATACAATTTGTAATAGTATTAATAGTAGTCTATTTATAAAATATGAATAAATTCATAGTCTCAAGTTTGTGATGTAGCTTATAGTATCAATAGGGTAGTTTATTTTAGGATTGTGTATTACTATAAAAACCAATTTAGCTTATCGTAGCCAAATTGGTCAAGAGATAATACTAAGGAGGTACTTCTTATGAGAAGGAGGGGCTTACAATTGACTTACAAAATAGGAGGAGAGAATGTTGGCTCATCATCTAATATGCAAGTAAAGGTAATTCATTGATGGTTGAGTGTCGCATGAGCACTACTGGAGGGGAGAACCTTCTACCTCGTGACAAATGGTATCAGACCTAACGTTTCAATTGAACACAAATGGAGATTGTGTGTTATGTTTAGATTGAATTGTTACAATAACTAGTCTTTGATATTATGTAATATAAAGATAAATATTTTATAAAGAGGGGCAAAGAAATGTCATTTCTTAATTAATGAGAAAGCAATTTAGTCACTTCTAATAAAATATATATAATAATCACCCCTCACGTTAAAAACTAAGTTTCTTTTCTATCTATAGCAATTTTCTCTTAATCTACCAAACCCTAAACCTTCCTCTTAACATCTCTCTTAAAGGAATCAACAAGAGATTAAGGTAAACCTTTCCTTTCCTTTCCTTTCCTTTTCCTTTTTATAGTTCTGAAAAGATTACATCTTTAAACCTAAGCATATTAAGTGTTGAAGGCGTTTGTACGTGGGAGGATATGGAAACTCATAGCCATCTAGTTGGATTTCACAGTTATTGATTTCAAAAGAAGAGAAAAACAAACTGTTGATTTAAGGTAACTGATATGTCTTATGTTAATCTCAATGTTTATGGTGATATGGAGATTAGCGATGTAAAATATTGGTGTTTTGGCATATGAATGAGAACTTTACATTTTTAGTGATCAAGGAGGGAATGATTTTGGAGATTTTTTTCATGTTTTGGAGTGAAGTAGGGTATGAACAGGGATCATGATCGTGACACAAAATGTGATCTCCTTAGGAGTGTCGAGTTTTGGATGATCACAGCCATGAAGGCCCGTCACTACCCCCATCACGGTCGTGATGGCCGTTACGTCCTCTGTCATAGGCGTGACAAGTGTGCTATGATGTGTTTTTCTCTTCCTAAGCCTTCATGCCCTCTATCATGGACGTGATCAATAGGGTAATGATATAACTTTTTTTTTTCTTATTTTATGATCTTCTTAAACACCTAAACCCTTAGCTTAGCCTCAAGTACATCCAAACCTAAATAAGATGATATATATAGACATTGGAAAGTAGTAGTTCTTTATAACTTAGGAATTTAGACAACCTTAGGAGTATGTTTTGTTCCATGACAAAGATATTGAGATTAGTTTTGTTATATGTGATCAGGTGTTCCTGGTAGAATTCAGTTATCTATTCTAAATGCTGAACTAGGTATGTTATTACCTTATTTGATGATTGTAATTATTAGGTAGAACATATAATTGGATTAATTGATATTTGACTATAATTATTTATTGCTTGTGCTTGGTTGGGTCTAGTAGACCAGGAGTACTGGTATACTAGGATAGTACCCTGATGATCTGTGTGTGGCATTGTCTCGATTGAAGTTGTGCACAGAGATGATTTCAGTAGTCTAGGAGTGGTACGAGTATAGTATCTAGGGTGTGTAAGGAGTATCCAACACCAATATATATATATATATATATATGTGTGTGTGTGTGTGTTATTGATATATATATATATTATATAAAAGTATTTGTATATGCTTGTTTTGGAGTCATGAGTTACTCCAAGTTTAGGGTTAGACGCGGATAACCCTAGGCTGTGTTGGTTGATGGCTTAAAGTTCCAAATAATGAAAAAGTAGTTGTTGCATTAAATGTCATGTCGCATGTGGATATGTGTGATGATTTTTCATGTGTGTGTGGTTATGATTTTGGCATACTAGGCTCTGGCTCAACCCTTTTTAATCTCTTTCAAGAACATATAAAGAACACATACTGCTTGAATTAATGGTTATGGCGTCTATGTTGATCACGGGGAGGACGTTAGTGATGATGATTATCCAACAGATTATTAGATGGTTAAGATCATGTGTTAGATTGAAACTCGTTAAAACTGAAAAATCCAAATTAATTGCTATGGTTTATATTATATTATAAAATGATTTCCTTGGTTTTATTATGTTAGAAATATATTGGCATATGGTTTCATGCTAAGGTTTTGTGGAGAATTTTTGCTGACTTTATGATATTTAAATAAGACGTTATTACTTTTAGAGTTTCCTATTATGAGGGCTAGGATTAAATACTAGAATTAATTATGGATTAATAGCAGATTACGAGCCTTTGCGTGTCTATATCTAATATGGATACATGGTGGATTGTAAATGTTCCTAAATTTAGGGCATTACATACTATAAATGAGATAACCTTAGTAAACACAATGAAGTAAAAAAGACTAAAAAATCCATATGTGATACAAAGGTGCAGTAATACATATATATACAATAATACTAGCTCCATCAAGCCGCCTAAATGCTTCCCTTTTGTGTTTGTTATACAGGTAATTTTTATTGATAATTGAGCTTGTGAAGATGAAGCTTGAGAGGAAGAGTAGTGATATGAATCCCACCAACTTATGATGATATCTGTAATCTAAATTGGAAAATAATCCAAAGACCATCTAGGAATCGGTGGAAACCACGACCCGTTGCTTATATAGAAGTAAGAACCTTGGTATAAGTGAGCATGCCACAATTGATAATGGGAAGCCGATTGATAAATCAATGAATGCCACAGGAAACCTAATAAGTTCAAACAAATTCTATCCAGAATTCAAAGACAAATACTCTCAAATTTTCATTCAAAAAAAGTCCTCCTTCGGTTACGAATCACAAGTCTATTTATAACAACATAAAGGAAACATAAAAGTTATAAAAGAAATACAAATGTTAGCTAATATAAGATGGCAGCTTAAATTCCTAAGCTAGCGGCCTAAATGAGCAAAGCTAGCGATTTTTGAAAAAACGATTCTGTACATCTTCAAAGCCATGTAAGGCCAGCAACGTATGCTGTGAAAGTTGGCGACACTAGCAGCATTGCGCCGACGTATAAGCTAGGCCAACAACTTTAGCCGACAGCTTTGGTTCTCCACAATCTAAGATGTTTTAATCTCCCATCATGATTCTCTCTTATCCCCATCATTCCTTCCTTCCTTGAAAGGATTCGTCCTCGAATTCGCATCTTTGTGATCAATTGTGATAGACCATCCCCTCTTGCATGCAGTGGTAATCCATCTGGAATTTCTTTGGGAATCAAATTCTTGAATTCCTGTAGTGATGAAACATTTTTACTAGATAAAGAAAAGTTAAGATTGTTATATGAAAATTCCTTGTATAGTGGTACAAGCAATTGTTTCTTTGCCAAACAAAGAGTTTTTAATCTCACTTTTCTTATCTCTCTCATTCCTTCCTATTTTATTTCTCAATCTCACTTGCTTTTCTCTCCTCTCAGTGTTTTTTACATCTTTGTTCACACTCACATTCTTAACTTCACTTTTTCTTAATTGAACATGAGCCTCTTTAATCTACTGTTGATCTTCATAAACCTACTATATAGTTAGGGGTGTAAGCTTCATAGTTCGACCATTCACAACAAAGGAATAAATATTGTGAAAACCATCATACATAACCTTCCTATCATATTGTCATGGTCGCCCCAACAACAAATGACCTACATGCATAGGTGATACATCACATAGAACTTCATCTTTATAGCTACCAACAGAAAAAGCAACTAACACCCATTTTGTCACTTTAATTGCTCCACATTCATTCAACCATTGTAACTTATAAGGACTGGGGTGTTTAGTGGTCTTGAGTCCTAACTTTTTCACAAGATATGTGCTAACAACATTAGTGCTACTATCTCCATCTATAATAATATTACATACCTGGTCATTCACAACAGCTTGACTATGGAAAATACTCTCCCTCTGCTGCTCAAGTTCGCCCTCAACCACCTGTTGCTTATTCAATGTACATTTAATAACCAAGGATAAGTTTGAAGCATCCACCTCCTCATTATCAGCCACATTCTCCAACTCAGGCATATCATCATCACTTGAGCTAACACTCTTAATATCACCATTATCCAACACAACCATAATTCGCTTATTTGGACATTGAAAAGCAATATGTCCATGTCCCTGACATTTACAACACTTAATGTTACGAGATCGAGAAGAGGGCTTTTCAGTGTTACCTTTAGAATCAACAATAAAATCCTTGGTCTTCTAGTTTGATTTTAAAGTTGCTTTGTGATTCTTCCAATTTGATTTCCATGAAGAGCTAGAAGATGAACCATATCTTGATTTGCCTCTAGACTTCAATTGTTTTTCTACTTTAATAGCTTTATGTAGCAACTCCTCCATCTTCATATAATGCTGCAAATCCACCACATTAGCAATCTTCTAATTCAATCCACCAATGGATCTAGCCATAGTCGCTTCTTGGTCTTCCTCCACCTTAGCTCTAATCATGCATATTTCCATCTCCTTGTAGTATTCCTCCACCTCATGGATCCTAATGTTAGACCTTGCAACTTGCTACACAAATCCCTATAATAATGACTGGGAATAAACCTTTTCACGTCACAACCTTCATATCCTCCCATGAACGGATAGGTCTTTCACCATATCTACGCCTTTTAAGGACTAACTGATCATACCAAATGCTGACATAGTTTGTGAATTCAACTGCTGCTAATTTAACCTTCTTCTCCTCAGAATAGTTGTGGTCGTCAAATACATGCTCCACTTTCCTTTCCCATTCCAAATACAGCTTTGGATCATTTTTGCCTTGAAAATGAGATATCTTCATCTTAATATTACCTATATCATTATCACGCTTATGGGACTTTCTTCTTCCACCAATGAAACTACCTTCATCAAAACCAAAATCCTCTTCTTCCTCTTCAATAGGGGACTCTCTTCTAATGTGTTTAGATTTGCTATGAGACTCTAAATTATCCAATCTCATGTTTAGTTACTCAAATTGATCTTAGATAGCCTTCATGTACAATTTCATGTCTATCTCATTATTATCTCCTCCACTACACATAATTTTAAACTTGTAAAAGAGATGAAATAACTAAATAATTAGGTCACTAAATAGATGTAAAATAACTCATGTTTCACACAAATTTTGGCTTTTCACAATGATAGACTCACCATGCTCTTGCCTTTTACCACTCAAAATCTCTCTTTTGATTCTTTTGGAAACCAGTCACACAAAAATCAAATTCTTTTACAGCAATTCAAACAAACATTAATCCCAAGATTTTTTTTAATAAGGACTCCAAATATTCAATCAATCCTTAATTTCAAACCCTAAAGACATAATTTTTTTACATGAATTTATTTTCTTTTTTAATAACAAGGACATTAAAACTAACAATCCTAACAATAAGCGATCAACAAGATCAGACAATTCCCAAAACCAACAAAGAAAACAATCAAATGATATGAATGATTCGATTTATCTTTAATCGAACTGGATATAGATTCTTACAAAACCTTCACTTTGATAACAAATGATATGAACCCCACCAACCTATGATGAAACTCGTAATCTAAATTGGAAATTAATCTAAGGACCGGCTAAGAATCGATGGAAATCACGACCCGTTGATTATGTGGAAGCAAGAACCTTGGTATGAGTTAGAATGCAACAATCGGTGATGGAAAATCGATTAATAAGTTAGTGAATGCCACAGGAAACCCTAATAATTTCAAACGAATTCTATCTAGAATTCAAAGAGACATACTCTCAAATTTTCATTTAGAAAAAGTCCTCATTCGACTACAAAGCATAGGTCTATTTATAATAGCATAAAGGAAACATGAAAGTCATAAAAGAAATAAAAATGTCGGCTAATATAAGATGGCAACCTAAATGAACAAAGCTGGTAGCCTTTGAAGCGGCTTAAAAAAAACAATTATGTACATCTTCAAAGCCGATGTGACGGCGAAGACATATGCTGGGAAAGCTAGTAGTGTTAGTGGAGAACGTTAGCAGCATTAAGTCGGCGTACAGGCTAGGTCAACGGCTTTGGCTGGCAGCTTTCGTTCTCTACCATTTGAGATGCTTTAATATCCCATGATGATGCTCTCTAATCCCCATCAAGTAGCCACTAGAAGGAGGACAACATTGCTAAAGGAACAATTGTGTTGCAAGTTATATTGTATTGAAAACCTGCCAAAGTAGTCGTAATTGTACTTCTATAAGCAAATCCTATCATCATGTAATATAACAAGAGACAATCTTAGAGGACTAATGGATAAGTGAGGATGAAAGGAAGCCTGTGGAAACCAAAAATCCTAGTGGAGATAATTTTAGGTAGAGTTGATGATTGATAAAACAGGATTGATGATCTTTAGGTATTGATAATTGCAAGCGGTCTGTCTTATGACGAAGGCATTATGAATTTAGATGGAGGAAAGTGCCATGGTCCCAGTGTTGAGGGCTAAGCAGGAATGTTCAACTCAAGTGTGTGTAACATAGTAGCTAGCATTAGTAGGGCAATTTGTTAGAGAGTGTATGTTATGAAGGTGAGTTTTGGCCCCTCATGAGCAAATAGTTGGAAGTTGATTTTATTATCTTAGCAAGGCCATGGCAGACTATAACCTAATTGGAACGGTGGAGTACCTAAATATATAGGAGAATATGGCAATGCTAAAATGATGTATTTGGAATAGATTTGAGAAAATGAAAAGAGAGGAGGCTGGCTTGAGATCCTAAATATGAATAAATGATTATATAAGAAATGGTCAAGTGCCACATAAAACTTACTGTTTTATGGCATTATGCATATGTGAAATAATATATATATATATATATATATGAACTATCAAATATTAAATATAAAAATAATTTTTGAAAATATTATAAAGTAATCCTTTGGTGTCTCTATGTCATAAGGAAGTGTGGTTTAAAGAAAACTATTTCATCAATCAATCACTCACATTTGACATATAGCGTGGAATTAAATAGAGAAATTAATATAATATATCTAATGTTGATAATTGATTATGATGTTTTGAATTGAAAATGTTAAAATATGAGGAAAAAAATTAAGAGGGATAATTCAATAATTTTCACTATTTATTTATTCTATAATTAAAGGTATAGTTAGTGATTAATTGGTAATATTTGATGAAATATTCACAATTGATGTGTCAAGGGAATGACTAAGGTAAGAGTCTTCACTCTCTAATTTTTCAAATTTTTTTATCAATAAAAAAAAGTTTAAATTTATCAAATACATTTGGGTTAGGAGATGTATGGATTTAAAAAAAAATTATGGTTAAATAAGTTCCTAAAGAACCTTTTTAATTTTTGGAATTAGTATGTTATCTTAATTGAATTTTATGGATTACTAAATGGATGTGTTGTAAGGGAAATGAAGTGTTGATATGTGGTTATGGTAGTGGTGGCGTGTAGTTAGTATTGTTGTTAAACCAAGGGAGGTTACAATATTATTTGATGAGGAAATACATTGTACAAATGCTCAATGACTTAGTTAATTTTCACTTAATGAACAGATTATGTTTGTATTGTGTTAATATGCAATGTATATTTGTGTTTGTTTTGTGTTCTATTTTTAGCATAATTGTGCATCTCATGCTTGCATCGGTTCGCCGGTACATTTTTTCTGTATGCAATAACTTTCTGTTAACTTTGGGGTATCTTACCAAGTTGCCAATGCGCCTAAAGTATAGGCAATTTTTCTCTATTAGCAATTCGATACAGCTAAAACTACCCATTGAAGCTTTTTTATCCAACTATTAGAGAAGTTTTTTAGGGTCAACTGCTACTTCCTTTGAAGAGACTATAAATATGAAATGTTGGGTTGATGAAGGGTAGAGAGTTGAGCTTGTTTTTAAGGGATTATGTTGAATCTCTTGTCAATTTGTATGTATGATAGTTTGAGTGAAAATGTAAGTAGTGTCATTTAAGGAGTTTAGTTAGCAAATTTTGCAATGTAGTACTCACATGTTTTCGTTTTTGTATAAAGTGTTTGAGTGTGTTGTGATGAAGTCTTATTGTAAGGCATTAGTGAAGTCCTCATGTGTTGAGGCATTTATAAAGTCCATATGTGCAGAGGCAATGATGAAGTCCTACTTGTGGTAAGCATTACGTGTAGCTCCATGGGAGCATTTTAATTGTGCTAAATGCGATATGTGAAGTCCTCCTCGAGCGAGGCATTTGTGAACCATGGAGACTAGAGGGCGGGCCCAACTTCACGTTAAATTCGATGCAATCTTCCCTTTCCCTTATATCTTTATTTATGTTTTGTTGTTTAAATTATTTAAATTGCATGAATTGAGCATAAAATTGCATAAGAGATAATGGTTGGGATAAGCAATCTTAAAATTAGTTAGAAACTCGCCTTTGAAATAATAACCTTGCGGTGCATGGGTTACTTTCAATTGTTGGGTTGCAATTCATTTTTAGGTCAGCATAAGATTCTTGTTTTCATGATTTATTTGTTTATGGATTTGAATTGTAAAATCTTAGATATGTAGAGTTAGATACTAATAAGAGGCAATTGAACATAAAGTTCTTAACATGGAATTAAGGTTTATTCATAAGAACGTAGAATTAGATTTTTCTTATTATTAAAAAAAAAAAAAAACTAGCAACAAGTATATAAGGACATAATAATTTGTATTGGCATTATAAATTATAGTTTATGTACAAATTCATGGAATATAAATTTGTGAGAAATAACGTGCAATCCTTTTGCAAGCTATAATATGTTGAATCAAGTTGACCCTTAGTTGATTAAGTACTCTATTCTCACAATATTATTAGAAGGAGTTATGTTGAATTCTCAATATTAGTAGGATTTGTTAGATGACAAGAATAAATTCCATAGATTCAAGTTGTTCATATACATATATATGTATAAAGTACTATGAAAAAAGACTTTTCAAGAAAAGAGTTTTGTGATAAGAATTTTATAAAAATAAAAAAAAGGATGTTTGATACCTTAATTTTGAGTTTATAAGTTTGAGATTTAATATATTGAAATAATATTAAGAATTATAATTCATATTGATTTATACTATATGCTTTGCAAAATAAAAGAAAATAATATATTGATTATGTGTTGTGGTTATAAAATGGTGTAAGTGTATATATAATATATGAACATATTTAATTTATGGATATAAATAATAGGTAATCAATTGAAGACATAGAATTAGGTTATGCTCATAGTTTCTAACTAAGCAGTATTATGTAATATGGATATCATATGATGTATCACTTATCAAGATTAAATATTGTTAGATGTTAGTGAAGTGAGAAGTTCAAATGCCTAGGAAACAAGTATATGACTTGGATGTTGTATTGTGCTTGTAAGGCTAGTGTTAAACAAATTATAATCAAAGTGAAAGCATAATTATTTGTTGCTTGTATTCGGCTATGGATAAGGATCCTAACAATTAGTATGTCGACTCGACATCCGATGATTAACATGAGATAGTATTAGTAGTAGAGTTGTACAATAAAATGTTTCATAGATTTAAGTACTAATAATCGTAACGGGTTGCTCATCGTGGTGGTGATGTAAAAAGACTAGGAAATTAAATAGATAAGCCATGGATAGGGTCACTATAGGGGTTATAAGGTTTTGAGGTGGATTCTTCAACTATATTATCTCTAGATTGATTTAGTGTTGGCTATAAAACATGGCTAATAGATTTCATTGGTGTTATGTAAATAATATATCGATGTGCTATAGAATAATGAGTTATTTTATTTCAAACTTAAGGTTAGATGCATGTGATTCTAAACTAGTATATTTAACGACTAGTAGCTTAAATTTTGGTTTTTGTTTAAGTTTTATTTAATTCAATTCATATTAAATCATGACCCATTTAATATGCACCTCAACTATAAATTAAAGAAAGTCAAATTTTCAATGTTTTAGAGTTGTCATCTGATTGTGATTAGGAAAAAAGTTAATAAGTGAAACCAATGGATTGTGTTGATATTAACTTATCTACTTATCCATATAAAATTTTATATTTAAAAAAAAAAATGAAAACTACATATCATAGATGTAGGGTTTAACTTATTAAAACTTAAATAGTTATGATATAAACTTCTTGAATTGAAAATTATTTTTCTTAATTTATCAATATATACCAAATCTTTTTTTTTTATATATAGTTTTATTTAGTTATATTTTATTATAGCAAAGTTTTCCATTAAAAAATTTAGTCAAAACAAGTTTTTACTATAAAATTTCCTAGAAAAAAGGATCAAAATAGTAAAGATTATAAAAAATTGAAAAATACATAATTCTTCTTCATATCATCTCATATTTTACACTAAAATGGTATACCTAAGTCATAAATGTAGATGCAAGCTAACTATAGAAAGATATCAACTATACAAGCAAAGTAATATTTCTCAGTAGGTATATATCTTAATCGATATATCGGTCATGTATATAAAAATATAATGGGTCCATGATTACTTATTTATAACACTCCACATTGGATGTCCATTAACCAAGGAATAGTAAATGACAATATCACCATTTTCTTGAAGATTGTGATTGTAAAAGAATTTTAATAAAATATATTTCATTCAATGCCCTCTTATGTAACCTTCCTTTAGTTGAGTTATCAAGCAGCATTATCCTCTTATGTTATTGTTAGAATTTCCTTGTTAATAGGCAAATCACATGATCCTCAAATATGCTGAGTTACTGATACGAATAAAATCCATGTCAAATTTACACAATGAATTTCTCTAGTGAATACAAAGCATGGGATTGTAGGTTTTTATATTTTATGATTTTTATGGATTTTTATAAGTTTTTCAATAATCAAATGTAATGAAATATAGGATATGAACAATCCATCTTCTCAAATATGGCCACCAAGAGAAAAATTGAATTAGTTATTTCATTCAATCGATATGACGCAAAATCAATAGAAACAACAAAGAATAATCTTGAGAAAAAACTCAATATTATTCAATAGGGTTTTGGAAACCATTCAAAGACATCCAACATAGGCAATTGATCACAATCAATTACAAAATATTTCCACAAGTCGAGTAAGGATAAATATGGAACATAAAATTCAAAACTAATAAAATAGAAAACTAAAAATATACTTTGGAAATAGGGCATGAAGGCACTCTGCTCCTTGCGGTCGAGCATAAGGCCTGCCAGCAACAATCACACAATTAGACCTTGAAATAGCACAAAATGTGGTTGTGTAGTGTAGACACCAGCCTAAGCATGGCCGCACCACAAGCAGTGTGCTTTGCTGTAGCTTCGTTCTACGCAAACAACGTTCTCACGATCTTGGGTGTAACCATATCTCTAACCACCATCTTTGGTGCGGGCATGTGTTTCAACAATGATGATTTTTCCTTCAAGTATTGCCTCTCCTCTATGCTTAAGCACACTAGGTCATATCCATTAGCAAAGTGTAATAAATAACATTGCAAATACTCTCATTCTTTGGGTCAAAATATGATATTTTAGTTACTTTGCTTTAGGTCTAAATGCACCTAGCAATTTAATTGTTATATCTTGAAGATATATGATCTTTTGAACTTCAAGTTCATACTAACTCATATGAGGATCAAAACTAGATAAAGATCTCTCAAAGAGATTTCTTCCACTAATTGTTTTATTTCTCCCCCTAATGTTGAAAAGTGTAATTCATTAATATGACAATCAACAAACCTTGCTGTAAATAAATTTCTTATTAATGGTTTTAAATATTTAATTGTTAATGGAGCTTCACATCCAACATATATTTATAATCTCCTTTGAGGTCCCATCTTTATGCGTTGTGGTTGAGAAATTAGAATATAAACTGTACATCTAAAAGTTCTTGATGGGAAATATTTGGATTTTGACCATAAACCAATTGTATATGAGAGAATTTATGATTATTCGTTTGTTTAATGTTTATAATTGCTGCTTCACGTAAAATAGCATGTCATTAAGTTGAAGTAGATAGTTAGTTTAGACTTTATAAGTAATGGTTTCACTATTAATTATAAATGTTTAATAAATGATCCAACAAAACCATTTTATCTATGAACATAAGCAAAAAGATGTTCAACACTAATTCAATATACATGCAATAATCTTTAAATGCTTCATATGTGAACTCACTACCATTATCCATACGAATTGTATTGATTGTATAATAAGGAAAATGTGCTTGCAAATTAATTATTTGTGCTAGTTTAGCAAATGTTAAATTGTGAATTGATAATAAAAATACATGTGACCATCTAGTTGATGCAACAATTAATATTATAAAATGCATAAATTACACCAAAAGGTCTCAGCATTTAAGGGCAAGTACATTTGAGATCCCAACATTTTGAGTGGTTCAAAAGAGATCCCAATGTTTGGAGAAATGGATCAATTCGGGTCCTTATAAACATGTGTCAATAGGAGAAACGCTGTCTGAGTTTTAATTAAATATTTCTCTTATTAGCGCGTGTCAATAAGGACTTAAATTAACCTACTTTTTTAAATGTTGAAATCTCTTTTGAACTACTCAAAAAGCTAGGACCTTAAATGAATTCATTCTCAAACATTAGGACCTTTTGATATAATTTACCCATTATAAAATATTAAAATAACCCACATGGTGGATGTATAGGACTACGTATATCACCATGAATTTATTCAAAAAATAAAAGGGATCCAATCCCAATGTTAGATGGTGATAGTCTAATAATTAATTTGCTTGAGAAGAAGCAACACATGAAAATTCATTACATTAAAAATTCTTCTAGTTTTTCAATGATTTTTTGCATCATTATTGAACCAGGGTGGCCCAATCGATCACAATAAATTGTAAAGTCATTAATAAACTTATGGTTTATTATAGGAATGATATTTAATCATTCTAATAATTGTATAGTATAATCTAGAGGACAAAGCGGGTAGTTTTTTCATTATTCATTTCTTATTTTAAATAATAGATGTAAGATAGAGATATTCATTGTTTTTGTCATCCATTATTTCAATATAATATCCATTCATGTCACATCCAAATAGGGTTTAGAGTGCCGATAGTTCTACCTCATATAACATTTAAGTATTATATACAAAGGCTGACTTTAACTAAATGAGTTTTTAACAAATTTCAGTTTAAGAAATCCTTATTAAGTTTTTGTAAATAATGATATCCAACAAAATTGTATAACCAAATCATTAGAAACATCCCTCACTAATACATAGAATACCTCAAAATATAAACATTATACTCTCAAAAGATAACAATATATGATCTAGCGCACCTAACTGTCCACTGCATCCAATCTCTTACCGGTATTCAACCCATAGCTTAAGGAATCATAGCATCCATACCATAATCATCATCATCACTTGAAAAAGAAAAGGATGAGTCAAAGCCTTGTATACAATAACATGAGCACATACAATATGATCATATAACCTAATCTAAATATAATGCAACAACTAACAATTTAGATCTTTAATTGGGTGTAGCAAAACAACAATAGAGTGCTTACACTCTAGCAACATGCTATGGTAATCTGGGAGCTTTAAATAGTAGTAACTGCTCAGCGCATTGATATAGATAATTTGAATACCTATATCTCTTAGAAGAAATTCTAAGTAATCTCGTCTAGGGGTCCCAATTGTTACTTATCTCTATGTATCACAGTCCATAATATAATACAATTCAATCGGTGCTTATAGTCATGAGATATACTATATTACCTCCCTCTAATCTAAGTGGACATTATCCTAATATAGTTCCCTTTATTAGCTACCTATCGAGTCATACCAACATGCAAAGTAAGGAGCAACTGGTGACTCATTATAGGGTACCCAACTTGTCCGACTCATTAAAAACCTTATAGGGTTTGATCCTATAACGTTATTGGATGGGTTTGGTAAAAAGTTTTGTGACCCTATAGGGCCGTGGTTCAGGTTCGAGTCATAGTTATGACCCCATAGGGTTGACCCGAAGGCTAAAATTATTATAAAAAAATATTATTTTTAATTTTAAAATTAAAAAAAATTAACAAACATTAAGGTTTGTCATAATTCGCATATTGCAAGTTGCTATAGGTAAGTGATTTTTTTTTTAGAACTTATATAATATATATAATGGTAGAGTGGTAAGTAATATTGTCATTACTAACTTATTATTGGTGCACGTAATTAAATATTAGATAATATGTCAAAGGAGTAATTTCATTATTTTTTAATTGACATAGTTTATTACTTAATATAATATAAAGTGTGCATTTTATTAACTAAAATTATTATTGTCAACCCCCGTATTTTTCGAGAATAGTTTTGGAATACCGAATTGAAACCCTAAAGTCTGACCCAAGTTGAAATCGAACCTTAAAAAAATGCGATCACTAGGTTTCATAAGAGAAGATTCATTAATCATTTGGCACAAAATCCAAGGATGAGACAATCCATCTTTCCGATCCCTTATGTAAACCTCTCAATTTCTAGAGTAAAAATTGGATTAAACCCTAACCCTAGTCAAACCAGAGTTTCAAAAGTCAACAAAGATCAAGACAATCAAGCAATTTCAACTCTGGCAATCCCACACTCTCAAACCTTAGAAAACGTGTCACGCCTCGAAGGGTATCATAAAAGTAGCAATCCGCCGTACACAATATTAAAGCCTAGAAATGACCGCCTCAATCACACGAAGGCTTACATACTATGTATAAGGCGTTTAACACATGGAGGAGACATATTGGATTGATATATTTTATATTGATACAACTTGAGTAACAATGTAAAGAAAATACAATTTACTATACTTCAATTACAATTCATGAAAAGATTTCACTACTAAAACTATTACAAAGCAATTCACAAGACCTAGCGAATATCTTCAAGTATTCTTACTTCTTGCCGGAATACCGAAATCATATTCAACTCCAACCATCTCGCTCTTTAGGTAGTATTCTCCTGTCAACATGTTTATTCAAATATCTATTGGGGTTTAAGCTACACTAGCTTAGTGAGAGTTCCCTTAATTTCGAACCATAACAAGCAAGTTATAAAATCATCCATATGCTATGCATGAACAAACACATGAGCAGATAATTATGTATGGGTATCCGGAACCCGTATACAGAACAGATTTACACCCTCCGTATCTAGGGTTAGGAATGGTATTGAAAGTCTACACGACCTGCTGCTAGTCCCCAAGCCCGCCAGACTCATAGCACTCGACTCAGCTAGGCTCATACATGGGATGCATGCCCGGTGCGCTTTAGTTCCCTATGAATAAACTCTGATACCGGGTCTCATTCTCCAAACGTGACATCGGACCATACCGATCGACCTACGTAGGAGTAGCATGCTACCAAATGCAACTTAACCGATACGATGCATGGCCAATTTATTTTTGTTTAGGTCAAATTATTCATACATTCTTTAGAGTGACCAACCAATATCATACACATAAACAAAACAATATGAACAGTGCAGTTATCCAATCGATTCATGGCTTCGATATGCTTTAGTATTCTTTAGCATATATACGTCAAAGTCTCATTATCTATCCCATCCTATTCATATTGGTTTTTATCTCTTCAAAGGATTTCCAGAAACTCCTCAAAACATAATCCCACTCGAGTATATGAAGTCCTCGGGCATAAGAGATATTGGTCATGTTATAACAAAAGTCTATCGAAATATAATCATAACTAGCTTAGTGAGAATATTCCTAAATCAACGTACTCGTATCAATAAGTTCAAACAAGTTATTAAACAAGCATATGAATGCATCGAGCAAGTGAACAAGAAATACATATGATCTACCAGAAATCATATGTTTTGAATGGATTTACCCCTCCATTCAGTGGTTAGGTGTTTTAGGCTCTTTAAAACCCATCTTTGAAATCCAACTTATGTAGTTTATTTCTGGCTCCTACTCGCCCATCCTGAAATAGTTCTTTTTGGCTCCTATTCGCCCATCTTTGCAGACTTATGGCTCTTGCAAACCCCACTACTATACTCTTTTCCCACCGAGTATAGTAGCTGATGAAATACTAACTACGTGATATGTATGAATCAATTAATATATATATAACTTGAAATATGTAATTAAGGTATTTTAAAGCGATCATAGAATTGTTGACATTATAGCATGATAATAATAAAACACCATTTGATTTAACAACAATTTATGTCCCGATATGCTTAGTATTCTTTCAATCAATGTTATCATACAAAATTCATTTTTATTTTTTCCTACTTCTAGTGCCTCTAGCTATAAGCACAAATAAGTACGTAAAAGGTAGGAAATAAACTCACTCGGCCATCTTTGTTAAAACTCTTTACTCGTAATGGTCCTTCGAATATGGATCCTCCCAAACTTCATTACCTAAACGAAAGAAATACACGAAATGAGTATTTTGTGGAATCTCTTCTTGAACTTTCTAATTCTATTCTAGCATGTGCATCAAAATTCGGATAAGAGGAAATTCCAACTTAAAGAGGCCATAACTAACTCATTTTAACTCGGAATTTCGCATATTTTATACCATTTTCTACCTATTCAAAAAGATCTATCCATTTCTAAGGTTATTTTTGTCATAAAAATCCATTTGGGTTTCAAATTACCACGGTATAGAATAGTTACGAATTTCATAGTCCTCAGAATATGATTTTTCCAAACTTCTCTTTACTAAAAAATCCTTAAGCAAAATATATGGATATTTATATAGTTGAAAAATCCTTTGAACATATACTTATACTCATATCATATGCATGGTTTTTTGTAGTGTTATCTCAATATTGATATTTTACAAACAATTTGTCTTTAAGAGTTTTAAAAGATGAAACTTTGAAAAATTTTCTTTTTTAAATTGCTAGAAGGAAACTTAAAAATTCTTGAGTTATTATAAGTGAGTGTTTTTCCTATTATAATTCCATTTCCTATCTTTTCAAAAGTAAATTAATTCCCAAAAATTTGGTTTTTTAAGTTATCTACCAACTTTATTTCTAGCGATTAAAAAATAAGCTTTTCAAAAATTTTCTTAAGTTGTTGGTTTGGTCAAATATTTGTGTTAAATGTATATTTTCCTCTCATTTTTATATCCTATTTCTTCTTTAGAAAATAAGTATACCTTTAAGACTTTACTTTCTTGGCAAATTTTATTTTTCTAAGTTGGTTTCTAAAATAGTGAGTTGATTTTACCTTGATTTGAAAACTTATTTTATTCTTAATATTTATCAAGTGGTAGAATAATAAGAAAAGCTTTCTTAATAAAGAATTATTAACATTAGAACTTCGCAAAAATTTCATTTTGATTTGAAAAGAGAACAACAATACAAAAATTAAATTTTGAAGAAACTTTCTTAGTATGTGATTTTCGAAGTCTATAGTGAACCGATTTAAGTTTTATAAAAGATATGGTTGAGTTAAAATCTTAAGTTCATTGCTAAAAATTCTATCTTTATGGAGTATTTAGTTTTGATTTATAAAAGAAATGCGTTCCTTTCATTTGAAGAAATCTTCAGCACTAATACTTTAAAGCTTATGATCAACTTGTCTAAGCTTTTGAAAAGAATTTATTAAAAACAATACTTAGACTTCTTGTTGAAAAATCCTTTGTTGAGAAATCTAGTTCACTTTTCCTTATTTAAGAAATAACCCATTGTTAGTTTTATTTAAGACAACAACATTTTAATCATGCATGAATATGATTATGTAGCAATGAAAAAGTAAGAATAATACATAATAAGATAGAAAGATATACTCATAAGCAAATAAACGTAATAATATGGTCAAGCATTAGGAACCTTAGCTTCATCAAGGTATCTCAATCATGTATTGGGAGTCTTAGCTTCATTAAGGCAACCTAGGACTAAGAATAGACTAGTTCCAAAAAGAAAAGAAAAGATAAGAAGGAAAATCGTTTTGACTTGATAAGGAAAAGTCTAAGACTAGAAAGACTAGTCTTAATAAATTGTTTGAAACAAGTAAATAAATAAATTGCAAGGCATGAATAAATAAATAAATAAATAAATGTTATGTTAGTGAGCTCATATACTCTAGGAAATATATATACATAAATATATTTACTAACATATAGGAGTTAGATTAAGATAATAACAATAACATAATAACATAACAATTACAATAAAAACAACATAATAGTAAAATAAGATTTGTTTATGAACAAGAACAAAATATGAACATAGTATTGCTTCCATAGCAATTATTTGTTTAGGAAACACACACCATGGTCATACTAAGTTGCATGATATGGTAAAGAGATATAGGTAGGATTTTACCTAAGGTTTAATGGAGGATTTGAAAAGAGGTGAATGGGTAGTGTGTTTATTATTTTTCTTAAAGAGTAGTAAATGGTAGAGAGTGTTTTAAGAGGGGATTGTTGAAGAGAGGATTTGAGAGGAAATTTTGATAGATTTTGTCATGTAAAATAAATGTGTGAAGGAATGGAGGGATGGGGTATTTACAGAATTTTGGAGTGAAAATTAGATGTAATAAAATAAATTAAAAAAGAAAAATATTGAGAAAAGAGAGAGAGAGGGCCGACAGCATCAAGGGGGAGGAGAGAGTATGTTTTGATTAAATTTTGCATTTTTGTAATGAAAAGAAGTAATGTGTAAGGTATGATATGAATAAAGTTGTGTTGGAAATATAAAAGTGTAAGAGTGGATGTATAGGTTGTAAGAAAAAGTAGAGATAGTGAAATAGTATTATGAATAGTAGACTAGACAAATAAAATACCGATAGTAATAAAAATACTCGTAAACGAGCTATATCTGATTTTTTAGTTACCGAAAATTGTGAAACTGATATTTTTAAAATCCTTGCATAATTACGACTCTTTTGGTGTTATCAGAATATTTTTACCGCCCGGTGTTCCCAGGTACAGTTTTCGAAAACTGATCCCATTCGGATCCAAAAGACACTAGAAATAAGCGAATATGATATTTTTATACTTTCTTATATTATTACAAACTCTTATAAGCCATTAACTCAATTCCGTTTTCTAGGGTTTGAGAGCGCGGTTTTGCTAGAGTTAAAACTGTTAGATTGTCTTAATCTTTGTTGACTTTTGAAACTTCGGTTTGACTACGGTTAGGGTTTAATCCAACTTTACCCTAGAAATTGAGGGCTTCTATTAGGTATTGAATAGATGGACCTTCTCATGCTTGGATTTATGAATCGAATGATTATTGAATTTTCTATTTTTGTTTTTGAAAATTCTCTTATGAAATCCCGTGATTGAAATTGTTTAAGGTTCGGTTTCAACTTGGGTTAGTCTTTAGGGTTTCGATTCGATATTCCAATACCATCTCAAAAAATTCGGGGGTTTTGCAACCTACCCCGCTTAAAGAAAGTTTTGTCCTCAAAACTTGGCTTGTAATCTTGCTCATGATGTATACCCGAGCTCTTCAAAGGGTTTAATATTCCTCTAATGGAATTTTCTCTTAGTGTCCTTATGATTCCCAATTTCAATCTCAAGAACTTGTCACTTCTAATCCGTCCAACTCCTTATCGGCCCTCGGCTTTTCCTTTCTTTTATCTTAGAGCATTGGTTACTGCATTCATTTTCTTTCGCATAATAGCTCACTTTAGGATTGCGGTCTTTTATAAACTTTTAACCATTTCTTCTATCACGTGTTCAGTTCCTTTAATATGAACAAGTGCTCAAGGTTTGGGTGACCAATATAAATTCCTTATCCTTGATTATTCAGATAACATCCCATTTAAAACTAACTTTACCATGACTAACTCTATGTCATGTTGTCGAGCAATTTTGTTCTTGTGGTCTCAATTGTCGAGAAGCGTAAACAATTACACATTCGAGACCATTTCCTAATGTGTTCCCATGCATTGTCTAGGACTCTTTAATCTTGGCAACATTACCATTGTTGCGAAGATAGCTTGTTACTTTAGTCCTTGGAAACTTCGTTCCCATTTTGTCCGTTTATGCAATTCCTTATTCGCTTTTGGGTTATCCGAGTACTTTGTTATTGATGATGACTTTATTAAACTTGCGATAGTCTTTGTATAAACTCATGTATCCATTCTTTTCCTGTATAAAGAGTACCAGGCTTCTGAAGGCGAGACACTTAGCCTATCCATTTCTTAGCCCCAAAAGAGTTACTTCCTCAGCTTTTTCTTAACTTAACAGGTGTGATATGGTATAATGTTTAATCATAGGCTTAGTATTCCTCACCAAGTCAATTCTCAAAATCGACCTCTCACTTGGGAGGCGATCCAAGTAACTCATCTTGGAAAATTTTAGGGAAACTTGTTGACAATGGGGATATTGTCTAGGTTGTGTTTCTCCCTTTTTTTTCTCCTTGTATTACTTAAACCTAGCTTCCAAGTCCTCATCATCATTCTTTACCAACTCAACCGAAATCAGTTCATGTCTCCTTAGACTTACAAATCCATCTACGGACGTTTCTTTCCTTCCTTGTCCCATAAATTCCACTTTCTTACTTTGGTAGCCAACCGTATTCTCATCGGAAGATAATCATCTCGTTCTTGTGGCTATTTCATATTTACTTACTTCTAGTATTATAAGGTCTGTCGGGAGGAGGTATCCTTGAATTTTCCTAAGGGACAAGCTTTTAAAATTTTCCT
Source organism: Combretum micranthum (assembly GCA_024138025.1). Taxonomy (NCBI): domain Eukaryota; kingdom Viridiplantae; phylum Streptophyta; class Magnoliopsida; order Myrtales; family Combretaceae; genus Combretum; species Combretum micranthum. The sequence continues at coordinate 1,902,741 of JAMXBD010000026.1, forward strand.
CATCGTCACTATCCGTGGAATTTTTTATTTCACTTTTAGGGGTTTTATTTCAATCATCCAATTATCATCTACCGATCTTTATACTTTTACGAAATTAAAGAAAACACTTGATTAAGGTTTAACACTGACCTGTGATCGGGTCATAGCCGTAGTTGTCCTCGTCTCAAGAATAGCTAACTCCACATCTCCATCATCCATCTCCCCATGTCTCCATTGACCTTCCAAGTTGTAGACCCTCATTCCATGCATAGAAGTCCTAGCACGACTTCCATTTCCATTTCCATTCCTCATTCTTTGGAGTAGGTCCTCTAGATGGTCCAGTTAATCCGATAGATGTCCCAGCATGAACAAAAACATCATGTCTCGTAAATTAATCAACATTTTACATAGAAGTGGACACATGGAAGAGTGAAAGCTGCCTGCCTTCATTGAAACAAGATACATCGCCAGCTTAAGAAGTACACTACTGGCTTTAGAGATGTACTCTACCAGCTTACAGTTGGCCTTGAAACTACACCGATGGCTTCTTGTTTGTTTTTCTGCTTAGGGTTGTTTGTTTTAGCAATTTTTTTTTTATGTTTCCTTTATTTTGTTGCTTTTTCAAGACTATTTGTAAATCCTATATAAACCTTCGTATGAAAACTTTAAGAAGAACAAATGAATAAATACATTTCTTAAGAATTTCTTCAATTATGAGAACTTTCTCTTAGTTCTTGAAAAAGAACTGAATTTGATTTCTTCAACATAAGAGCTTAAAGGGATCGACATGATAGCTTAGGTTCCAACAGACAGTTTTGGTTAGGGACGAGTTCCGTTCCTGATAACTTAGGTTCTAATCGATAGGTTTTATTAGGGTCAAGTTCCTTTTACTTATTTCAAGACGATCCTTGGGTTCTTTTCCATCATTGATCGTTGGGTCCTAGGATCTTGTTCCCAGGGTTCGCATCAACCCGGTCTCATGATTAAAGAAGATACACATGCTGCATTAGTAGATGGAGTCTGGTCCATAACACCAAGAGATAGATTTAAATACATAATTTGTTATACCATAACTAGATATTTCAGCCAAATTGAAGGGGAAAAGGATCACAAGATGATATTCCTAGTTCTTCTATAAGTCCACAAGATGGAGCTAAAGCCCAACCAAAAAGAGAGTTTCAGATGTATGGAGTAGCTTGAGAATATACTCTAGGAATATTTTGCCACTGGCCTGATGTGATTTCCCAAATTGCTGACTATCCTGATCCCTCTTGGAGAAGATTTAATGATTTGAACATTGTAATAAGTAAGGTTAAGCAAATATCAAAAAAGTAAAATGTTTATATTGATCCAATATTTCATAAAGAATTATATGCAAAAATAAGATTTACACATTCAGTAGGAGGTTATCAAACTCTTAAAAGTCTGGCAGAACAACAAAGTAAATTTTTTGCCTTAGAAATAAAAACTCCACCTAAAAAGAGGACAATAGAAAGCACAAAGGAACAAAAGGCAAGCTTTAAAGAATCATTCCCTCTACTAAGTTACAAAATGGGAAGGATAGATGATGAAAAACATGAAATCACAAAGTCATTCATATTTTTCAAAAGAGATGAATAATGGAAGATCTTTGTGCCATGGGAAAAGACCTCATGACAAGCGTAAACAATTAAAGTGAAGATAGTTAATTAGCCGAGCAATGTTTTCTTTAGAGAATGTACCTCATGCCCACACCATAACCCACAAGGCTAAAACATGACAACTTTGCCTTAAGCAACTACATCGAGGGTTTTCAGGCTAGCCCTTTTGGTATAATATCTGAAAAAACCAGAGCTTTATTAGCAAGTATGGTGCTTTAATCTATTTATCCATGCTATAAAATCTTATCGCATGATGTAAAGACTTGGTGAGATTTTAAAGTAAGGTTACCTTTATACCTTACAAAGAAAAATTGCCAAACATGATGACAAGAAACTTATAAAAGCTATATTTGAAGATAGCGGAGGTATGTTATAATGGTTGAGGAAAGTTTTTACAACTATTATAAGAACACTCTTGCAGAAAATTAAACACTCAGATATATCACTCAAAAAATACTTAAGGACTCTCTCTAGGCCTTTCTCCCTAAAACTTTCGATTTGCAGAACTTAAAATCCACTCGCTTTTATAGAAATTTACAAAATAGTAAAAAGTACTACGATAACCTACTACTACAGTAAAAAGTCTTATAGTAGCATATTGCTACAATACTCTATTGCTGTAGTACTTCTGTGATTTCTTTTTTCGCTTGATTCTCGGGTTGCTTCTATTCTTTGTCAACTTTTAAAATCCAGGCTTCCTTTGTGTCTCCTTTTTGTCCTTTTAATATTTGTTTGTTTCCCTATCTATTCCGATCTTCTTCTTCTTTTTGTTCTTTTCTATCCTTTTGTTTATTCTGTTTTCAAAATTTGTCAAAACCTATATATTCCTCCTATATAATTCTATTTTTTTTAAATAGATCTTATCCCTTATAGATCTTATCTTTATTCTTCATGTTAGTTGATTTCGTCTGGCACTAAGTCTTCAAGTATGATGGTGTAATGCATAACTCTATAGAATACATAAAAGATAAGAACCTAAGAATAAAAAGGTTAAAAAATTATATCAAGTATAGTGAAAGAGATTTATATTCCTTTTATGTCAAGCTTATAGGATATTTCACTGTTATTTATTGTTTTACGAATAAAGACAATATCTATAAGTAAGTTTTCACCTATGTGATCCTTATATCCTTTACTTTGAAGTCCTATCTCAATATTAGTAATATTATTTATAGATACCATAATTAGGTGCACAATAAAATTGTAAACCCCGGTTTTCCTAGTAACCAAGTAAACTTCGGGAATCAGAAACCAAAACCCTAAATCGGATTAGTTTAAGCTTAAAAAGGAAACCTAGGAACCCTAAATTCGGCTTTTCTTCGATTTCAATTTAAAAGAATCTCTATAAAATATATTAATGTAGATTATTGTTTTAAAGTATATTTCAAACCACAAAATGTTCTGATTTCGAAAAATTTTCTATTCCAAGCCTTCTGAGCTCCATTATGGAAAAGCGAGCCCCGAACTAGAAACTCAGAAAAATATTCCGAAATCCTCTTTAGAACCGAAATTTTATAAGGATTTCAAAAATATACGTTTTATAATTTTTTGGGTTATAAAAATTATAGTTATGGCCTTTTTCTCGTATTTTCTCTACTACCGATAAAGTAAATGTTATATTTTCTTTTCCAAGAATTTTTATCTCTTAACAAATTATTATATTTAATACTTTTTGTTACATATATTATAATTTAAAACAATTTCAAAACTCTCTCTTTTCCCCGTTGAGGCCGGCGTACCCCTCTCCCTATTTGACTCTAATTTGCTTTATTTTATTTCTTTTTATAATACAAACAAACCCTAATTTCACTTAATATAAATAGTCTTTTAATTTTCTCTCTCTTCCATTCTCATTTCATTTGTTCAAAACTCACAAATCCTCTTCTTTTTCTCTCTTGTTGCCGTTACCGCTACCCACACTACACACACACACACACAAAATGCTTCTTTCTTCTTCATTTCTTCACTTAATCCAACCTCAGGTGATGATTCTTAAGCTTTCCTACAATTTAATCTTGTAATGGCAAGATTATTCATGTGTATTTTCACCTTAAATCCCCATGAGCATTTGCTAAGAATAAGAAAATGCTAATACATGAATATTAAACCATCACAAGAGTGGATCTTGTGTTTGATTAATTTTTTGTTGAAATATCTTCATGTTCATGCATGTAGAAGTAGAGTAAAGTAGAGATCTAGCATAAAAATCCATGTTCATGCTTTTAAACTTCATTTCATACATCATAAGTAGTAGATCTAGCTTTTAGATGCTTATACCATACTTGACATTTATGATCTTATGGATAATTTATGTTTTCATGCATTAATACTCATAAAGGCTTTGTTTTGTGAATATAGATGTTGTAGTTGGTAGATCTTTAGGCAAATAAAAGAAGGAACTTATAAAGGAAAAGTTTTTGTTCAAAATGTTCAAAGACAAATTCGTATGATTTCAAAGCCCTATTTTAAAAACCCTTTTATCAATTCTAAAACTCATGTTTTATGTGAAAAATGAAGGTTATAGGTAATAGATATCATTAAGTAGTGATTTTTATAACTTAAAATGAGTTTTGATGAGATTAATGTATAAAACAAGAAGTAGAATCTAGATGGAAAATTTTGAGTTAGTAGTCAACATATGAAATTCGTAATTTTGGATGATGACCATAAAAACACCTATTTACCAAGTTCAAAATGAAAGTTTTGTGCAATAAATGAAGTCCTTCAGGAATATGTATAGTAAAGCTTTAATTTTTAATACATTAAACAAGTTTTTCCCAAAAGATCATTCAAAAACAAATTTTTTTCACAAATTCGGATTTTAGAATGACCCCACTTTGCAAACATGTTTCCAAAGCATAAAATGGAAATTTTTATGTAGAAATGAAGACCTAAGTAATAGGTATGGTGAAGACTCAAGTTAAACAAGGATAAATTGATTTTCTTAAGGAAATAAATCTAAAACAAAAGGGATGGTCAAAGTTAAGAAACTAGTTCTCTTGAAAGTAAATAGTCATGGAGTTTTACAAATAAAAAGTTTCTTAAATTTCTTTTTAGTAAATAATGTCAAGAGCATGCATGCATCAAGTTCATAACATGCCATTCATGATAGGAAATCATCAATATTGCATGTATGGTTGATCTATATGCTAGAAACATCACAAACATCTACAAAACTATTTTTCGGAATTGGAATTTTCGACCGATCAGAACTGATCAGATTATTTCGTGACCTAATTATTTTCAAAACTTGGAAATAATATTAGAAATAGATAGATCTTCCGAAGTAGATAGAAATCGGTATATAATATGCTCCATTCCGAGTTAAAATGAGTTAGATATAGTTATTTGAAGTTAGGACTATAACTTATGCGAAAGTTGGTGAACTTAGTAAATAGAATTGTTAAGTTAATAGAACCTTATGAGAAATACTTATTTCGGGTATTCCTTGTACTTAGGTGACTTAGAGGACGGATTTCTACTCCCCAAAGACTACTACGACTAGTGGATTTTTCTCCATGGCCGAGTGAATTCATTTCTTAAATAGATGTGCTCATGTATGTGCTTTAAACATAGTGGCATTAGAATTAGGGAAAGATAAAACTATTATGAGTTGTGATCTAATCTTAAGTGAATGAATATTAAGTATATCGGAATGAAACTTGTGGTAAATATTGTATGAGCTAGTATAGACTTAGATTGTCTGAAATTCTCTATGATCACTTTTAATCTACATAATTAACCTGCCACGATTATATGAATAAACTATACATGCATATCACGTAGTGAGTCACATTGCATTAGCTAATATACCTTTGGTAGGACAAAAGTATATTAGTGGAAGGCGAGGGGGCCTATGTTAACATTAAGGATACGAGATCGCTTAAGTTAACAGATGTGGAGTAGGCACATAAAACTACTACAATAAAACAACAGAGGTTGTATAACTAAGAGAAAGAGTTTGGGATTATGGTTGCATGACTTATGGACCACCCCACTCAGAATTGGATTCTATGGTTACATGTCTTATGGACCATCCTAACCCCGAATAGAGGGCGTAAATCCATTCACATATGGCTCCCGGAAAGTCATATGCTTGTATGCTCACGTGCTTATGCATTTCATATGGTTGTAAATAACTTGTCTCTTATATACTTTTGTGAGTATTAAATATTTGGAAATGAATTTCACTAAGCCTATTAGCTTTCACCCCGATAGTTTTGTTGTGGTGTTTCCATTTTTGGTTGTTCCGAGAGAATACTTTTCACAGGGTTATCTTTTGGATGAAGGAGCTTTTGAAGAAGTCGGGACCTAGCTAGAGGCATGGACTTCTAGGAAAATCTCTTGAATATAAACCCTAGTGTTTGTAATATGGTTTTAGACTGGATAGACTTCTATTATTATTTTGGCGAGGGTATGCCCCCTTAACTTTTGTAAAGACTTAACTTATTTATCTTGTTGTGATTTCTATTCTTAATGCTAATGTATGCCTTCTTAAGACTTTTCGATTCAAAGTGTGATCCTAAGAAAATTGTGTAAGCACACCTTACACCCGATATGTAAACTTACGGGGTGAGTAAGGATGTTATACTTAAGTTTAAATATTGAGTGTGGTGGACTGTCGCGTTTTGGGTATCCTTTGGGCCTTGACAAAAATAGTCCTTTTCCACTATTTACATCTATTTCTATGTTTGCAAATATACCAATACTAAAACCCTTCCTATTGTCTCTTCTCTTGTTAGTCCTCTAATTCCTATGACTATTAGTCCAAGATGGACTAAATTTTTGCCTGACCTTTTCAATTGTCTTAGAGATTCTTTTGTGACCAACCTTATGTTCAATGGTCCTGTTGTAATTGAAATCCTTTCTTTTCTATTTGACCTATAAGCAAAGAGATAATTTTGGGTGAATACATATCTGAATAGATATATCAACAAAGTGTATAAGAAACAGAATAATGAACATCTATAAAAACTTATTTATAAGATTTTTTTAATTTTTAGGTAGCATCGTAGTTGCCTTTGTACCAAAAAACTCTCCATGTTTTAGATTTTTTTTTTTTTTATCTTTTTCAAACTCCTTTCACTTTAATCATATAAATATTTTTTTTGAAAAGTAAAATTTTTTCCTTTTTGCAGGAAAAAAGCCTAAAGTTGTCTAATTTTGAAAAAAAATACTTTCAATTTATTTTTATTTGAGAAAACCTATTTTTCTAAGTGATAAAAATTTCTTAAGGAAAAGATTCAAGAAAAACTTATCCCTTTTATAAAATCTTTTTTTTTATTATTTCATTATTTTTTATTTTTATTTCACCAGATGAAGTAATATATTCAACCCTAAGAAGTAGGCAAACTGCAACCCTTGACGATCTACTTTAATGAATCCCCTTTGTTTGAAGGATTTTGAACCTCTCTATTTTTATTTACATTAAATTTAGTAATTTCTATTATCTCATTAAAAAAAATTAAAAGAAAAAATAAATTTATCATTATTACCTCATTCATCTTATTCTATTATCATTCTTTAAAAAAAATTATTATTATTTTAGAATATTAATATTGAAAAAAAGAAGAAGTCATTTTTTTTTTATTCTTTTACTTTTTCATTGTTTTTTTAATTATTATTTCATTAAAACAAGTAAAAGAAGAAGTAATGAACTTACCTAGCGTATGGAAGCTATAGAGGCAAAATTGGAGGTTAGTAGTGATAGTAGGAGTGAGGAGGGTAATTGCAGTCAAAGTAGCTCACAAACGAACACAAGGCACAAATTTATTTCTAGTAAAATATTATATAGACTACTTAAATAGGATATAAGATGAATCACAAATACGTATCGGTTTTAAGGAATAACATATTGGATATGAATTTAGATCTTTGTTTGAACAAATAAACTTTGGTGTAATATTAAAATAGCTATGAACATAGGTAAGGAAAGCTTTAAGATTAAGTATAACCCAATGACTTGTGTTTCAACATGTTTAAGTATATCTTGTGTAATCATCCAAAATAATGAGAAAATAATGTGATCTAATCAAATGGAGTAACACAATATAGAACCTAAAATAATACTTAAGGAAACATGAGAAGTTCAGGGTATGACAAATTTTATTTTTATTTTAACTCTAAATCATCAATTTCAATGATATGAACAAGAATAAAGTACTAGAAAATAAATAGAGAAGAGACAAAGAATACAAACACGGATTTAACATAGAGTTCGAATCACCCCTTACTCTTCACAACTCAAATGCTTCCAATCGAGGACTTCACACACTACTTTATCTATAACCAATTCAATGTTTACAAAGAAATATATCAAATCTCACATAACACAAAAAAAAAAAAAAAGAAAAAGAAAAAGGAAACACAAGAGTTGTGCCTTTTTACGAATTTCAACTAACACTCAAAAGCACAACTCAATTTCTCCTAATTCACACCAAGAACTCAAGAGTAGTGTCTTATAACAATGTTTCAATTGTCACTCACAATGGCATTACTCAATTCTCTTGAATTTGAATTTGCAAATATAATGAGCAAGAGGCAAAACTTGTTGTAAAGACCCGATCCTCTAAATCCCGAGACTTAGAGTACCGAATCCCCAACCACATATAACGTTTTCACATTATATGTAAGGTTGTCCTAAAACTAACAGTTTATGTAAATTGTTTGATCAAATCACTAAACTTTGTAAAGAACTTTTTAAATAAAACAAGATTGCTAACATAAGCAATCTATACATATATTACATTGAATAAACATGGCTTTGTGTCAATACATGACACTACAAATCAAATTACATGTTCTTTCAAAACATCAGAATCCTAAGGGATCTTAGGTCATCACAAAAGGAACTTGGCTTAATTATTAAGCCATCTATACATAACTTCTCCATCGCAAAAAGTCTTCCAAAAAGTCCAGGGTGATCAAATCCTATTCGTCCCACTCATCCAAAAATCTTTGAAATCGGACCCATAGCCCAAGTCATCGTAATACTCGTCTCCAAAACCTGCAAAGCAGCAAAAGTGAGCCAAAGGCCCAGTACACAATAACCAATGCAAAACAAGTCATCCAATTAATGTAAATGCATCATAAAACAAGTGGTTATCTTTATTACATTTTGATTTACAAATCAACAAGAGGGTATTCAAACCCCGGTCACACTCCGGGAATCCAAGGATCCTGAGTAACAACAGCTGCTCAGGGGGTTGATATAAGCAGTCCGAATACTTATATCTCCTATATCTATTTCATGAAGATAATAGCTTCATCTAGGGTTTAAAAGCCGTTGCCCGACTCTACTTAAACTCAGTCCATAACATGAGCTTAGTTCACAAGTTCCCATAAACCTTGAACTAAATCATGGTATTTCCCCCTAAGTTTAAGCAAACGTTACACAGATACAATTCCCCCTATCGGCTACCCACTTAACCAAAAGAATCGCTATTGCATCATAGCGTACTATTGCATCATGGTAAAGTCATTGCATCATGACTTGGTTAAGCGCCTAGCTAACATGTCATTGCATCATGACAGGTTTGCTGCTCCTCGGCCAGATTAAACAGCGTAATAGACATCCAATTCATTCAAATGTTAAATCGAGTCAATTTAGGTCAAATTAGAAATGTCTGGTCCTAGCAAACATCAGACAAGTTATTGCGCACCTGAACCCGTTAGTATAGAATTAGGATCTCTCGGTGATGAACTAACCGAAGAATTCTTAACTGTAATGGAAATATCACAATAATCAATGAATTAATAAGTATGGATTTCATTAACACAATTATATACATATTAAATCCATATCACAATTAATCAAGGAATTCAAATAATTGAATATATATTCACAAATAGGCATTTAAACGTCCTAATATATCCCAAATTGCTTACCAAATACTCAAATACTCAAATAACAACTTTGGAAACTTTTTAGAAAAAGCTCTCAAAATTTAAAAACTCAGGGGATACGCCGGCACTCAACGCCGGCGGCGTTGATCCGGTGTTAAATGTTCTGAAAATGTACATGCCAACGCTGGCAGCGTTCAAAGGTGTACGCCGTCAGCCTTTGCACCCTACCGGCGGCGTTGATTCCAGAAGCCAGCGTACAAGTTAGAAGAAAGAACGCCGGCTGACTTCCTAGCGAAAGCCGGTGGCGTTCAGTCGGCTTTAAGAAATTTGGTTCTGTGAACTTTCAACACCGCCTCTACGCCGGCGGCGTAGAGACTCAAATTGCCGGCGCGTTCTGAAGAACAGACGCTGGCAATTCTTCAGCATATAAGCCGGCGGCGTTGCAAACAGCGTTAGGGAAATCAATTCTGTGGACTTTCTACACCGCCTCTACGCCGGCGGCGTAGAATCCCCAGATGCCGGCGTACGTTTTAAAAACAAGCTTAAATGAAAATTCAAATCCCCTATTTTCACTTTGTAAAATTATATCTTAAAACACTTCAAAAACTTTCCTCAACTACACTTCAAACTTCATATACTCACTCCAACATACACTACTCTATTCTAGCAACTCAAAGCATGAATTAAACATCACTAAACATTTCAAATTCCACTTTCATCAATCCCCACTCTAACTACTTAAACTATCTTTGTTACATCAAGACACTTCATATCAATACAACAATACATGCATACTCTCACACACTCATATAACACATACATAACTCATTCCATGCATGAACAACAATTTGATCAATATTAAACTCAATTCATCCAACTATCTATACATCTATTTCAAGAAAGGGAAACAAAACAATAATCACAACTAATTCAATTCAAATACATACATATATATACCTTGTCTTGAGAATAACTTTGATTTTCAACTTGATATAACCCTAACTTGAGCTTGGAAATGAAGATGGAAATGGAAGAAGAAGAAGAAGAAGAGAAAAAGGAGAAAGAAAAGGAAAATTCGGATAAAATTTTGAGCTGCCTCAAAAAGTAATCAAATTAACTTAATTTTGACTTTTACACTTCCAAATTTACCCCTTAATGCATATATTAACTTTGGGTTGCATTTCACTTTAATTTGGACTCCATTTAGCTTACATTCAGGGCATAAATGCTACTTAATTACCAAGAACTCTATCAATTAATCTTTAACAAAATTGAAGTTGATTTAATAATCTAACCTAATTTAACATCTTAATGTGCACAAGACAACATTAATAATTTCATTACTCACACATTAATGCATATAAAACAAAATATTAATTTCAACATATACACATACAAGATCATATATCTTAAGCTACTAACACATAATCATACTCATTCAATTCAACTCCTTAAAATAAATTATAAACACATGAGATTTGATTAAAATATAAATCTAGATCATTTCACTTGTAAAGAGAATAATATAATGTGTGTTAAAAAAGGGCGATTGTTGCCCAAAATATTCATCTTTTGCCCCTACATTAAATGCTACTAATAGCTAGTTTCTAGTGCTACTATTTGTACTCCTTTTAGAAAAAGACAATGGTGTTTGAACTCCTTCACTTAGCATCCATAACATAAGCCACTAGAACATGATTAGTAACTTATTAATCATGTTTGATCAAGCTAGCATCCAAACTTTATGCCTTAGCATTTGGAGCATAGCTATGCTATTATCCAAACGCTTTCAATTGTCGTCCAAATTCTAGCTTCAAAATATGATTAGTGAACTTCTTATCACACTACTATTTGGACTCTTTCATCCATCATCTAGATTCTAACTACAAATTAGCAAAAAACTACAAAAGAGACACAACAAAGCAAAGTAGCATATAAATTATTCTTATCAAACTTATCAGCATATAGATCATACAAAAAGTATATTTTGCACATTTTTAAGTAAGCTTTATGGTGTTCATGATATAACATAATTAAGTGTATATTTTTCATGAAACTTGTTTAATTGCGTAATAATTGTATCATCAAAATTCAATGTGAGCTTTTTAAACAAACAGAAACTTGATGCGTTTTCACTTTTTAAAAAGGCAATTTTTGAATCGTGGCTAAAAAGAAATTTGGAAATGAAATTTTTTTGACAATCTAAATTTTTATTTTTTACTTTTTAAGAGAATTCTAAGATGTGTATTAACAAGATGAAATCAAGAGAAGTTACAAGTGTATTATGAGAAGAAGATAAAAAGATTATAATTCAAAGAACGAAGTTGCTCATTGGATTCATTAAAGTATTACAAACCTTGGTGAATTCACAAAACAATATATACAATCCATGATATGCTTTAGCATTAATAATGCAATGATTAGTTCATGAGTCTTGAAAACAATGCAAACTAGTATCAATCTTTTATATTGAGTAAAAAGTCAACTAACACTTAATGGATTGACAAAATATTGTTTTAAAGTCTCAAACTAGTAGTAGTTAAACATTACAAAGAGTTAAGGATTGGTCAATATAGATGGAACCAATTATCTAAATTGATTTAGCAATTTTACAAAGAAGATTGATTATAATAGAGTTAAATGGTTGATGTTCATCAATAAGTAATGTCTTACATGGTGTCATGTGGTTACTTTTTAAACCCTTCTAAAATTGTATTCGGATGCTTGGATTTCGCAAACAATTTAAAGTCCATATGACGTCTGGACAATAGCAGATAAAATCTCTAACCACAATAATGATTCTTTAGATTGACCGGGGTTTTTTTACCCTTCATTTATACTTGAAATGTGCCCTAGTGATCAATACCAAAATGGAAAAAGAAAAATAGTCCAAGAGTTTTATGCAGATGTGTCAAATGGATAAAAGGATTTTTTATAATTTAAGGAGTCAATAGAGTTTTGTATAAAAAATGGAATATCAAGATACATAAAAGGATCATGTTAGTCTCCAACAACTTAAAAACAATCACAAGCAAGTTTCATTAAGCTAAGGAAGTATGTTTCTACTCATAATAAAGACAAATTACAAGGTTTTGAGAATTTCAACATCATTAAGCCACATTTAACACAATTGACCTGTTTTACATACCTTAATTTATCACACCCTAGTAGATACCTTAAACGTGATTAGTCACATGAAACCAAATTGATGCTCACGAGTATCCATTTAGGCTACTCCACGGGTTTTCAAAGTGATTCAAGAGAATAACATGAATAAGATTCCTGATGGAGAATGACCCCACATGCAGGATCAAGTTGTCTTGAATAAGAACATAATGCATACACATATATAACTGATAATGATAATACACCAGCCATTACAATATTAGATTTTAACTGCAACATAGTACATAAATATTGTCTTAAGCATAAAGATAGTATTGATAATAACTACTAAAGGAGTTTTCTAGCTTGTTTCCTTTCCTCTCCCAAGGATAACTTTTACTTGACTTTGACACCATACCGACACCAACCAAAGGGTTGACCTAAAACAAGTGGAATCTATAAGGAAGTAAGTAAACCATTGCTTAGAGAGATAACCAAACCAATACACACAACAGGAATTTAGAAGCAAGTTTATTAAACAAACATATGCAATGTCATAATCATACAAATGAGCAAATACAAGCTCGGATGACTATAATCTAAATAAAGTGTAGATTTACGTACTCTCAACCAAGTTTTGGAGAACAAATGGACCACTAAAGCCTTGGACGGTCTAAAAATATTAATTAGTAAAAAATTTAAATAGTTTATATATATATATATAATCTCTTGTTCATTAATATTTTATTCATTTCTATTAACTTTATAACTTAGATTTTCCTTAATTATTCCACTTTCCAATTCTAATACCACAAACAATGCTTCTTGTTTTACCATTTAATTTATGTGGAACCATGTAATCTACTAGAAACCCTAGGCCTAACCATTTTTCTTTTTGGATACTCCCAACATTTTCATAAACTTGAAATGTAACACATAGCAATGGTGATATTAAGATGCAATAATCATGCAACCGTGCTATACATGGTAAGTTAATTAATTATCCATCATTATTTAGTTTGGTTGCTAATGTGACTACTCAAGTTCAAAGACAACAATCATAATTTCAATCGTTAATGGCAAACATGTTGTTCCACTTTTTAATTTAATAGATTGGCAATCAACCAATCCATCAAATAGTAAGCAATTCTCAATCCCCATGCATAATTCATTACATTGATAAAATTATACAGAATGTAACTAAAATTATAACAAAAAATAGTATGGTTGTCAGGGTTACTCACCCGTTCATCAAGTTAGATGTGGTTATAATAGTCTTCCTAGAAAGCCAAAATGGAGTCTAATTCACCTATAATAAGTAAAATTCACATATCAATACATAGGAAATTAATTATAAGATCTTATAGTGCTTATGCGACCTAATTGAGATTCTGGTACCTTTTGTTATATCTGGTAAAGCTTTAATCTCATGATAACAAACTATTTACTATAAAAAGGTCATGAGCCTATCTAAACTCAGGACTTTTATAATTTTATCTACATCAGTAAATATTCCATATTATCTTATAAATTGATTTAATCGTGTAACCCTAATTTGACCATATCAGATTCGTTTTGAGTCCTATTTGCACATATAAATAATTATAAGAAAGCTCACTTTGATTGCTACTTGATATTATTATTATTATTTGGTGCCATTTGACTCATTTTACTTTATTAAACCTTATAAACGAGTTTGTATGTTTATAAGCGTATCGATAAGCGTTATTTTCCTAATTTCTATCCATTGCTTTATTTTAGGTCGACTTCACTATTTTTGGTATTGTCATTTGCTTATACTACTATAAGTCAGCTTAAGGATTCAGTGATATTCTTTCTTTTTAATACCTAAACCCTTTTATTATTATTATACTTATCACTCATATTGCTTAAGATAATTTAATTTAAGCTCATAATTAACATGTGTTCCATTTTCTTCTTGTTGGGCCAAGATGCTCATATTATATGCTATTATATGCATATTTTTCCTTCCTTTTGTTAAACCGACTTTACATGTGTATATTTTTCTCCAAAGAGCTACATTGTATGAAATGGAATGAGGATCAACTTAGTTATCATCATGAGGCCATGACATACAAGCATTATTTTTAGGTTTTCTCTTGGTTCATGTAATAGGACTTGTTCCATATCATGTAAAGTTTTGCATGTGTATTTTTCTATATGTTCGTGATATGAATGCAACAAATGCGGTGAATGCTTAAAATAACAAAGATGAGGAAAACTATTATTTCCTACTTGTATCCTATTATGCTCCTTGATTTCTAGATTTAGCCAATCAAAATTCCTACTCATGAAGTTTTGTACTAGGTAATATATAAGGGTCTACTAACTTAATTTGACTTAACTGTTTTCCTAATCCATTTATGCCTTCCTTGTCCTTTAAATCTGTAAGGTACCTTTCAAAACCTTCCTTTAAACATATATATATATATATAGTCTATCCTTTACTAAAAAGTGGTGGATGTGTATGAACTCTTCTCCTACTTCCTTAATTTTTTCATTTAAGTTTGAAAGATTGACCTCTATTTCTAAATCTAACTGTCTAATATAACTTTCTAGTTTTTCTACACTTAAAATTTCTAATTTATCTACTGATTGCAAGAAATTATAAAAATTCCTATCATAATTACTACTTCCTATAATCCTATTAAAACTCGCACTCATCCTGTCATGCTTATGACTAATACTTCATAACAATTTATCCTTTGAGTTATCCTTTCTATGTCCTTTTCAATTTGGTCTATAAACAGATAATATTTATTGCATTTGGTCTATCTTTATATCTTAAAAACTTTGTTTAATAATTTCGTTTAAGTTATCCAGTTTTATGTTATATGATTTTTAGTTTAGTTACTACTTTAATATTATCACTATCCAGCTTTATTATTATAATTTGTTCTTATATTTTGTTGTTTAATATTTTGTTTAGATTTACGTCTCTATCTTGTTTAATTTTATTGTTCAATATAAGTTGTTTATTTTCTTTACTATTTTTACTTAGCTTTATCTGTTTATATTTTGTTGTTTAAATACTGTTTTACATACTATTTAATTTTAATGATTATCCAGCTTATATTTTATAACTCTTATGCTTGTGTTTATATTACAGAAGAAGCATATTCTGTTGAAGAAATATTAAATAATATGTTTGATTATGAATGGTCGTGGTAAATGTTATTTATCAAGGAATACATCAAGAACCAAGGAAAGAAAATTAAAAGGCTAAAGGATATTATAAGGAGAACAAAAGGATACATGGATATATAGTAATTTACATAGTAATTATAATTTTATTGAAGAAATAAGATGCAGGATAAAGATTTGTGAAGATATATAATAATGTTCACAGGATGATATGGTTTTAGATTTTACGTTTATTTGGTATCTTTGTAATAGCTGTAATTTCTGATATAGTAGATGTAATATATGATATAATAGATTTATTAATAAATTCCAGAAAACATTTGATGTTTAAAGATTATGACACATAGATATATAGAGTATATTAAAAGGTATAAGGATGCAATAAAAAGGTATAAGAATCTTGTAAAAATATAGAAAAGGATTTAGAAAGGGTTAATAAACAAAAAATAGAATTAGAACGAAGATTAAATGAAAATATAATAAAATCGACTACATGTTCACAATTTAGATTTATTCTGGATATAATTTACATAAGAGAAAAAGAAATAATAAGATATAATGAACTGATAAGATATTATGAAGGATTGCTAAGTAGCATGATGGTGTGATGCATAATTTTGTTGAATAAATAAAGGATAAAAACCAAAGGATAAAAAGGCTAAAGGATCACATAAAGACAGAACAAGAGAGATTAGAATTCTGGAAAAAAGATATTAAAGGAATTGAAAAGGATTTAGAAAAGGGAAAATATAAGATAGAATCTGAAGAAAAGAAACTTTTAAAGCATCATAAAACAACTCTTTGGATCATAGACCAAATTGAAAAGGACATAGAAAGGATAACTCAAAGGATAAATTATTATGAAGGATTAGTCATAAGCATGACAGGATGAGTGTGAGTTTTGATAGGATTATAGGAAGTAGTAATTATGATAGGAAGTTTTATGATTTCTTGCAATCAGTAGATAAATTAGAAATTTTAAGTGTAGAAAAAGTAGAGAGTTATATTAGATAGTTAGGTTTAGAAATAGAGGTCAATCTTTCATACTTAAATGAAAAAAATTAAGAAAGTAGGAGAAGAGTTCATACACATCCACCAGTGTTTAGCAAATGATAAACTGTATATATGTATAAAGGAGGGTTTTGAAAGGTACCTTACAGATTTAAAGGACAAGGAAGGCATAAATGGATTAGGAAAACAGTTAAGTCAAATTAGGTTAGTAGACCCTTGCATATTACCTATTACAAAACTTCATGAGTAGGAATTTTGATATGCTAAATCTAGAAATCAAGGAGCATAATAGATACAAGTAGGAAATAGTAGTTTTTCTTATCTTTGTTATTTTAAGCATTCATCGCATTTGTTGCATTCAGATCACTAACAGTTGAATAGCATAGTAGACTTAATAATATCTTTTAGTACAACTATTCATAAGGATTTAGATAACCTTTACAAAGCTCACAACTTTTTAGGAAATTGGATGAAAGTAAAGGATAAACAGGTAAAGGAGATAATAGATAAGGTTGATTATATAAAGCAAACACAGGTCGATATAGAAAGAAAGTTAAAGGAGTTAGAACATATAAATGCTATAAGACAAGCACAAAAGGAAGAAGTAAAAAGAAATCAGGATCTAGTAATAAAAATTAAGAAAAGAAGCAACAAGGTTAGCTGAATTAGGAAAAGGAACAAAAAAAATGGTACAGGAGATAAAGAAGACATTCTTAGGATGACCAGCCATGGTGGCTTAGATGCAGATGAAGACTATATATTTGCCTTAGAAGACACAAAGGTGTTTGTACAACCACCCAAGGGGTTTCGTGATAATATAGAACCAGTAAATGATGTCATAAGGGCCACAATTAGGCAAAACAACACAATTATAGCATTACTAGTTAGGCTTCACCAAAAGGTTAATAAGTTAAGTCGTAGCTTAGACGAAGTCTTAAAAAGAAATGGCATAGGAGAAGATATTTATAATCATCAAAAGGAATTAGAAGAAATAATAGGAAGGCTAGAAAGGTTACCAATTGAAAAGAAAGAAGGAAACAAACCAAAGGCTTATTTTATGAAAGGAGAGTGGAAGTCTCTTTCAAAGTAAACATGTTTCGAGAATCACAAGAACCACAAGAAACTAGGATAATAGAAGAAGAAAGTGAGGAAAGGAATAATAGGCAAGGCAAAAGGTATAACAGGCAAGACAATGCAAGGTTTTTAGATAGATGTAGACCATTCACAGGAGAATCCCATGTTTTACAATCCCCTAGACCTAGTACAAGTTCTGTAGAAACCACCTCTAGAGTAGGAATTTTGGATATATTAAACATCGAAAGAAGAAGATAAGGAGATCATATAATACATTTGGAAGAAGCAGTAGACATAGACAAAGATATTGAAATCTATTCGAACCATGCCATTACTCTATTAAACCCTAGGAGAATGTACCAAGCAGAATCTTAAGTTGGAAAACAGGGTTGTTCAGGTCAAATAGAGAAGAAGGGATCTCAGTCACAACAGGGCCTTTAAACATAAGGTTAGTCACAAAAGAATCTTTCAGGCAGCTAAAAAAGTCAGGCAAAACTTTAGTCCATCTTGGGTTAATTATTATAGGAGTTAGAGGACTAACAAAAGAAAAGGTAGGAGGAAAGGTCTTAGTTATGTTAATGGATAAGCCATGGAAAGGCAACATAAGAAAGGCCATATTTGCAACCATAGAGATAGATGCAAACAGTGGAAAAGGGACTATTCTACTGTGCACTTAATTTCATGGTTTCAATAAACAATCTCAGCAACATTAAGATAGGGCTTCAAAGTAAAGGATATGAAGATCACATATGTGAAAACTTGCTTATAGATATTGGCTTTATTTGTAAAACAACAAATAATAGTGAAATATCTTATAAGCTCGACATAAAAGTAATCATAGATGCTATGGCAACAAAAGGAATAAAGATGATAGAACCCATGGAAATAGATTCTTTTGCTTTAGAAGGAGAAGAATGGAATATAAATAGGAACATGGCAAGTGAAACACAAAGAGTTCCTACAGGGAATTTGATGTATCAAAAACCAGATGGCACATACTCATTAAGATTTAGGTCATATGATGACAGACCAAGATCCACAGAAGATGAGGATGATGAGTCAGATAATTTTAATCAAACCTTCGGAGAAAGAGGAACATTAGGAATGATGAATGTGTTAGAACAAATAGACATTTCATGATGGAGAGGAGATAGGATGTCAACTTCTAGTTGTGTTGACGACACAATTAAGAAGATAAAGGAAATGGAAAGGTATCTCAATGCAAGATATAATTCCCATGCACAGGAAATAAAGGCTAATAAATGGAGTCTTAGAAAGGAAGATGAGGATCCAAATGATGAAGAACCATTAAGGCCCATTCAATATTGGAAAGATAGTTTTTTAATAAAACATGGAGAACATCCCATTCCTTATGACATATGGTTAGAAGAAAAAGGAATTTTAGGAGAAATGCAAGAAGTAAGGTTTGAAAGGAAAATAGAACAAGGAGATGTTTATTGTTTTGGAAACAAAAATCAGGAGAGGGAAATCTTGCTAGGACTAGCAGATGAAGTAATGCAAATAGAACAAGATTTTGAGACAGAAATGAGATCAAAAAGGAGATATTGAAACTTTGACACATGTATCTGAAAATGCCATGATGGACGACAATGAAGATACAGGGTCAAATACAATTCCCTCTGTAGTAACACATAGAGGACAAGACATGTGGGAAGGAATCCCAAGTAGAGTACCTTATACTCACTATGTTGAAAGAGAAACAAGAGATAGGATGTATAAAGGCAAAAGGATGCCATTTAAAAAATATTGGATAAAAGGAATTTGATAGACAATGGAAGAATCCTCTATGTAAGTGCACATGATCCGCAAAGTTGGGGACCCTTGGTAGATAATTGGACACAGATGGCTATCAAAGCTTGGAGAGATAGTCCTTTAACAGAAGACACATACCAGATGTACATATTCTTAGAATCTTTTTTAGGAGAAACAACAAGAGCAATTTGGGAGTCTTATAAGAAAAATTTTCCACAACACGTAGCCACAGACAAGGCTTTAGGGGCAAATCATATAATTTTTGTAGTAAGATAAGAGTAGTTTTAACTAGGAAAGCACCATAGATTGGTGGATATGACCAGGAAAGGGATGCTATAAGGAATTTAGAACAATTGCAAATAAAGGATTGATATTTTGTTAAAAGGTATATGCAGGAGTTTTTCTATAATTGCACCATTGCTGGATGCTATTATGAAAAACTAATAGCAGACAAATTATTTTTAAAGTTACCAGGACCATTAGGAGCAGAAGTGTACAAAGAATGGAAAGAAAAGTTCGAACCAGCTCTTGGAGAAGAGCTAAATAACTTAGGAACTAAGATAAAGTTTCTTGTAGATAAGTTAATAAAAAAATGTACAGGTTTATAAATAAATAGGCAATTGAAAGGAGAAAATTATAATTTCTGTCAAACTATTTATACACCACAGGATATGGAGCAAAGGAAAGAAACGAAAGGAGGCCAAAACCAAAGTATAGGCCTAAAAAGAAATATTTTGCAAAGAAAAGTAGGGCAAAAAAGCTATGGTTGAAACATGACAGACACGTAAGGAAATACAATAAGAACAGGGTTTACAAGAATAAATTAAAGTGTTACACTTGTAATGAAGAAGGACATATGGTAAAGACAAGTCCTAAAAGCCATAATAGTAACACTATGTCTAGCATTCTAGTGGAGTGCATGAATGAAGACATTTTGGCAATAGATGAAGACATGAGTGATACAGAAACAATCTATAGTATAGTTTCAATAGTAGATCCACAAGGAATGATGATGGAGGGATATGATAGTGAGGATGAAAATGATATTACAGGTATGTTCTTAAAACAAAATTATCGGAATCCTTACAAAGAACAAATAGGGATAAAATATCAAGATGAAAAGGTTGAATTGCTAAATAGGATGTTACAAGAAATAGGGAATATAATGATGAATACAGGAGAAAACATAGAAGGTTGTAGGCATAATTGGACTCAAGGAAGTGGGTTAGAAGACCATCTATGCAAATTTTGTTTTGGATATCCGATAACAAAACTCAGATATTAGTGCAGAAGCTACATGATGGAATCTTGTAAAATATGCCTAGAACAAAGAAATGAAAGGTTTCAGTTTAATGAAAGGTTTGTAGTCAATAAAAGTTCTCAACAAGATGCAATAAAAGAAAGGATAATGAGGATTGACAATAAGATAGACAGGATAGAAGAAGAGATACAAGGAATAAAAGAAAGACTAACAATTTTAGAGAAAGGAAAGGCAAAGGACAATATGAATAAATGGATAATAATAAGAGAAGAAGGAGATGGCCATGAAGATACAATAAGAAGCTACATGGGAGCAGCCAACACGTCTTTAGAAAGGATAAAAGAAGAAAGGCTTAAGGAGTTAAAAATGTCGAATCCAGAAGAAAGGCATATTACAAAATTTGTAGGTATATATATTAGGACTAGGCTATTCTTTAAGACACAAATAATAGAACTAGATGCATTAATAGATACAGGTAGTACTAGAAACATGAAAGATGAAAGGATAGCACCTGTAGACGAAGTAGAACAAATGGATATACGTAGAATTAGTTCAGATATTCATGGAATTAAAACAAAGGAATGTAGGGGTATAAAAAAACATAAAGTAAGCTTTTTCACAGGAGAAGAATGGATTGTACCTATGCATAGTGGAATGATACAATTATGGAATTTTGATAGTTCAAAAATTAGATGTATAATAGGACAAGATTTTCCTTTTAGTAATCACCATGGTAGCTTGATCACTAGATATACTGTAAATATTTCAAGACATTTAGCCATAGTATATCAAAATTATTTAGATAATATAGAACCAGGCATTAGACTATTGGAAAGGTGTAATGAAAAGGATTGCGAATGCCAAAGGTTAGGAGAATGTCAAGGAAAGGAAAATGGTAAACAAAGGATAGAAGAAAATTCAAAAGAGTTTGAAGAATTAAAAGAATTCTTAAAAGAAGAGGTTGAATGGAAGGAAATAGAAATAAATAAAGAAAAAATGGTAAAATGGGAAAATGTATACAGGATTTTGGAAAATTCATGCTTGGAAACAGGTTACCTAGATCTTGATCAAATAATTAGTAGCTTGGAGAAAGAAGAAATTTTTGGAGAAAATCCAACAAGGTTTTGGGAAAGGAATAAGATAGTATGTAAATTAGATATAATAAACCCTAACTTAAGGATTTATTCTAGAGCACTAGAGTGTGATAATTTAGATAGAGAAGATTTTGAAATGCACATAAAGGAATTAATGGAATCAGGGGTCATAGAAAGGTTAGACAGTCAACACAAAAGTCCTGCATTCATTGTCATAAAAAGGAGTGAAATAGCAAGAGGAAAATCAAGGATAGTAATAGATTATAGAAAATTAAATGATAACACGAGGGATGATTCTTACAATCTTCCTAACAAAACTGAATTAGTTAACAAAATACAAAATTGTTACATATTCAGTAAATTTGATTGTAAGTCGGGATTTTGGCAGGTAAAGATGGATGAAGAGCCACAACCATGGACTGCTTTTACCTGTCCACAAGGAAATTTTCAATGGAAAGTTATGCCATTTGGATTAAAAAATGCACCTTCAATTTTTCAAATAAAAATGGATATAGCTTTTCAAAATCAAAAGGATTTCACTACAGTTTATGTAGATGATGTTCTTGTTTTTTCCAAAAGCGAACATGAACACGTAGGCATTTAAAGATGGTACTTTCAGAATTTCAAAGACAAGGAATAGTAATAAGCACAAAAAAGGCACATTTTTTCAAAAGGAACATTGAATTTTTAGGAGTATAAATAGGAGAAGGAAAAATCTAGTTACAAGAACACATAGTCAAAAAGGTGATAGAATTTCCTGAACAAATGAACAAAAAGCAATTACAAGTATTTTTTGGTTTACTAAATTATGCAAGACCTTTCATAAAGGATTTGAATTCTTTAGTAGGACCCTTTTATAACAAGATTTCAGGTTTTAAAAGTTTGTCCCAAGAGGACATAAAACAAATAAGGAAAATAAAGGAACAGGTCAAAAGGTTATCAAGGTTGAGATTACCCCTAGACACAAACTTCTTGATCGTTGAAAGTGATGGATGTGATCTAGGATGGAGAGAAATTTTATTGAGAAAACCTCATAAATATGCTAAAAGAAAAACTGAAGAAATTTGCAGCTATACAAGTGGGAAGTTCAAGGAAAAGAATTTACCAACTATAGACAGGGAAATAATGGCTATTGTAAATTGCTTAGATAAT
Source organism: Combretum micranthum (assembly GCA_024138025.1). Classification (NCBI taxonomy): domain Eukaryota; kingdom Viridiplantae; phylum Streptophyta; class Magnoliopsida; order Myrtales; family Combretaceae; genus Combretum; species Combretum micranthum. Next base: position 1,925,840 of record JAMXBD010000026.1, read on the forward strand.
TTTAGATTATTTCTGATAAATAAAAAAGAGATGTTAGTTAGAACGGACTGTGAAGTTATAGTTAAATTCCATAGGAACACGGGAAGTAATAAAATGAGTAGGAGAAGATGGTTAAAGTATAAAGATGTAATAATAAATAAAGGCTATAAGGTAGAATTTGAACATATTAAGGGAAAACATAATACTGCAGCAGATGAGTTATCTCGCTTACTAATATAAATAATTTTCTTTTCAGGAAAATATGAAATTTCAAAGAAACAAAGGATTTAGCCACAAAAGAGGGCAATATCTTCTTAAGGATCACAAGCAAGCAGTTCTAGTGGAAGAAGATTATCAGAGGTTATGGAAGGACCACAGGTTATGGTTGGTGATATAGCTCTACCTATAATACCAACAAGTTCACGAAGGAAGTTTTAAGTACCGTTCCCAAATAATTTCAAGAGAGAGACCCATATGGCTCTCATAGACAGTGTATAGTCCCTGATTAGCCAAGATAAGTTTAGATATGTAATTTGATGTGCTCTGGCTAGATATTTTAATGAGATAGAAACACAGGGTATCAAAGAAACACAAGAAACCTATTACATGAAAAGGTCGTAGGATAATGAATCATCACAAAGGATACAAGGGCATAAAGGACAAATTAAAAGGAAATATCAAATGTATGGAGTCGCAAGGGGACATTTGATAGGAGTTTTTTGATACTGGCATGACATTCAAACCCAAATAACAGATAATCCGAATCCTCCATGGAGAGGATTCCATGATCTTGAAACAGTAGCAAATTAGGTCAAGCAAATAACAGGGAAATAGGAAATTTATGTAGATCCGGCTCTTGATAATTTTAGGAGTATTAAAAGTACCACAGGGTATGTCAAAGACACACAAAGATGTACAGATTTGGACTCTTTAGAAGAAGAACAGGAAAAAAAATATCTTCTCCTAAAATCACAGAAAGCCCAAATAAGAAGAGAAGTATTGAAAGCATTAAGGAACAAAGTAAAACTACAGGAAGCGTTCCCATTCCAAAGGAGAAAAATAGGAAAAACACCTCAAGAAAAATATGAAAATGCAACCACGTTCCTTTTCTTCAAAAGAACTGAATTTATTTCAAAACTTCCATCCCTTCCAAAATCATTGATAAAAGGATATGCGAAGGAAGCGTTTTTAAAGCCTTTTATATTGTTCCATAAAACAATACAGGAAAAACACATATGCTTTGATGGAGTTGGATTTGGGACTATGGTAAGGGTAAAGGCTTTTCCAAACCCTCCATGTTACTCCTGTTTGGGAAAGGACTCACAGGTTGAGATGAATAATCATTATCAAGATAAATATTATTGCCCAACTCATGTGCGTTATAATATACATACAGCGACTATAGATCTTAGCTATTTTAAAGGATTTAGGATTGGAGGCTAGGAGTACACTTTGGCAACCCTTAACTAACCTTATGTTTAAAGGCTTTGTTCTGACTGAGATCCTTTCTTCTCTATTTGACATAAACAACCTTGTTTTCCAACTTAAGATTCCTGTTTGGTACAATCTCCTAGCGTTTGATAAAGTAATGGCATGGTTCGAATAGATTTCAATATCCTTGTCGATGTCTACTACTCCTTCCAAATGTATCATATGATCTCCTTGTCTTCTTCTTCTTATGTTTAATCTATCTAAAATTCCTACTTTAGAGGTAGTTTCTACAGAACTTGTACTAGGTTTAGGGAATTGTAAAACATGGGATTCTCCTGTGAATGGTCTAATTCTATCTAAAAACCTTGCATTGTCTTGCCTGTTATACCTTAAAAAAAATATGAATGAAGAAGAATGAGGGATCAGAATAAAGGAAATAATTGAAGGATCAGAACAAAGGAAATTCACGGGCAAACAGGAAAATAAAAAGGAAAAAACCTCGGAAGACAAATGAACAAATGGATAAAGCATGGAACGAACAAGGCAGAAGATAACACGGAAAAGGTGAAAGAAAAACCAAGGATTTACTGTTCGGCACTGTAGCATAGGGGTATTGTAGCAGTAGGTTACTATTTTACTATGGCAGTAGGTACTGTAGCACTTTTTACTGTTTTAGTTCTATGATGCTTTAAAAGTTCTAAAACCATATCATCCTGTGAACCTTATTATATTATCTGCACAAATCTTTATCCTGCATCTTGTTTCTTCAATAAAATTATAATTACTATGTAAATTACTATATATCCTTATCCTTTTTTTAGGTGCTTATAAAGTTTCAAGTTGTTCTATGTATTCTTTTGTTCTCCTTATAATATCCCTTAGCCTTTTAATTTCCTTTCCTTGGTCCTTGATGTATTCCTTGATAAACAACATTTACTACAACCATTCATATGCCTTTCTTTTGAATTCGACATTTTTAACTCCTTAAGCCTTTCTTTTTTTATCCTTTCTAAAGACGTGTTGGCTGCTCTCATGTAGCTTCTTATTGTATCTTCATGGCCATCTCCTTCTTATCTTATTATTATCCCTTTATTCATATTGTCCTTTGCCTTTCCTTTCTCTAAAATTGTTAATTTTTCTTTTATTCCTTGTATCTCTTCTTCTATCCTGTCTATCTTATTGTCAATCCTCATTATTCTTTCTCCTATTGCATCTTGTTGAGAACTTTTATTGACTACAAACCTTTCATTAAACTGAAACCTTTCAGACCGTACTTAGATAGCAAAGCTCTGGTTCCTTTAGAAATTACACCAAAAGGGTTGGCCTAAAAAACCCTTGGATAAGGCTGTTTGAGGCAGGGTTTGCCATGATTTGGCTTTATGGGTTATGGCATGGACATGAGGTTTATTTTCTAAAGAAAATATTGCTTCAATTATATCTTTGCTTTAATTGTTTACCCCTACCATGAAGTCTTTTCCCATGGCACAAAGATTCAACTGATAAGATATTATGAAGGATTGATAAGTAGCATGATGGTGTGATGCATAATTTTGTTGAATACATAAAGGATAAAAACCAAAGGATAAAAGGGCTAAAGGATCACATAAAGACAGAACAAGGGAGAAAAAGAGAAAAAGGGAAAAAATATTAGAGTATTTGAGTGTTTTGTGAGAAAAATTTCTGAGTGTTTGAGTCCTGTAAGTGTATCCTTATAACATACCTCTACCGTATTCAATAAAGCTTTTATAAGTTTCTTTTAACCATGTCCGGCTAATTTTCTTTTTAACGTATAAAGGTAACCATGCTCTAAAACCCTATTGGATCTTTGGATCATGCGATAAGGTTTTATAGCATGGGTAAATAAATTAAGGCACTATACTTGAATAGCGAAGCTCTGGTTCCTTTAGAAATTATGCCAAAAAGGTCGGCTTAAAAAACCCTTTGATAAGGCTGTTTGAGGCAGGGTTTGCCGTGATTTAGCCTTGTGTTCTTGATTATGGGCTTGTCACAGAAATTGTGGGCACATTTCCACAATTTATGGCCCAACCTATAGGAAAAATATTTCATGAAGTTCTGGTAGCCTTAAGAGATATAGAATGGGAACATGAGGGACATGATATCCTTGTAAAATATTATGTAAAAATAAAGGCAATACCACCAGAATGGTTAAAATTTGAATCCAGACCAGTACAAACTTGGCTTTGGATTTCCCCAATAAGAGGGAAGGTTTCAATTATCCAAAAAATCTACACACTAGAATCCACCAACAGTTTAGAAGAACAGCTGAAACTATACATTGTTGACAAAATGAGCATGTTTATACCAGAAGATCCAGAATTTCATCTTACTGCAACCATTAAGACGAAATTCATCTTCACAAAGCAAAAAAGAGCAATTTGGTCAAGATATGAGACAAATTTAAACAACTCAAGGAAAGCTTAAACAGGGAAGTTGAACAGGATGAAAAGGACAATCCATATGATTCCAATTATACGGAGAATGAGGATGAAGAAATGGAAGCACAAGAAGAATAAACAGGCTCCAGGATTAAAAAATATATATATGTTCCCTTTTTCTCTTTTTCTCCCTTGTTCTATCTTTATGTGATCCTTTAGCCCTTTTATCCTTTGGTTTTTATCCTTTATGTATTCAACAAAATTATGCATCACACCATCATGCTACTTATCAATCCTTCATAATATCTTATCAGTTCATTATATCTTATTATTTTTTTTCTCTTATGTAAATTATATCCATAATAAATCTAAATTGTGAACATGTAGTTGGTTTAAACTATACTATGGATTGTTTCTGTATCACTCATGTCTTCATCTATTGCCAAAATGTCTTCATTCATGCACTCCACTAGAATGCTAGTCATAGTGTTACTATTATGCCTTAGGACATGCCTTTGCTATATGTCCTTCTTCATTACAAGTGTAACACTTTAAGTTATTCTTGTAAACCCTGTTCTTTTCACCTATGTGATCTTCATATCCTTTCCTTTGAAGCCCTATCTTAATGTTGCTGAGATTGTTTTTTGAAACTATGAAATTAGGTGCACAGTAGAATAGTCCCTTTCCACTGTTTACATCTATCTGCTAGAACTGGCAGACGAAATAATGCAAATAGAACAAGATTTTGAGACAAAAATGAGATCACAAGGAGATATTGAGACTTTAACACATGTATCTAAAAATGCCATGATGGACAATGATGAAGATACAGGGTCAATTTAAATATGAATGAAGAAGAATGAGGGATCAGAACAAAGGAAATTCATGGACAAACAGGAAAATAAAAAGGAGAAAAACCCGGAAGACAAACGAACAAATGGACAAAGCATGGAACGAACAAGGCAGAAGACAACATGGAAAAGGCGGAAGAAAAATCAATGATTTACTGTTCGACACTATAACATAGGTACTGTAGCAACTTTTTAAGGTACCATAGCACTTTTTATTGTAGTAGTAGGTTTCTATTTTACTGTAGCAGTGGGTCACTATAGCACTTTTTACTGTTTTAGTTTTGAAAAAATTTTCTATAAAAGGTAAGCAAGATTCAGGTTAAGACATAGAGAAAAAGAGAAAAAGGGAAAAAAATATTAGAGGATTTGAGTGTTTTGTGAGAAAAATTTCTGAGTGTTTGAGTCCTGTAAGTGTATCCTTATAACATACCTCTACCGTATTCAATAAAGCTTTTATAAGTTTCTTTTAACCATGTCCAGCTAAATTTCTTTTTAAAGTATAAAGGTAATCATGCTCTAAAATCTTATTGGATCTTTAGATCATGCGATAAGGTTTTATAGCATGGGTAAATAAATTAAGGCACCATACTTGAATAGCGAAGCTCTGGTTCCTTTAGAAATTATACCAAAAGGGTCGGCCTAAAAAACCATTTGATAAGGCTGTTTGAGGCAGGGTTTGCTGTGATTTGGCCTTAAGGGTTATGGCGTAGACATGAGATTTATTTTCTAAAGAAAACATTGCTCCAATGATTAACTATCTTTACTTTAATTGTTTACCCTTGTCATAAAGTCTTTTCCTGTGGCACAAAGATCCTTTTTTGGAGTAGAAATAGGAGAAGGAAAAATCAAGTTACAAGAACATATGGTAAACAAGGTGATAGAATTTCCTAAACAAATGAACAAAAATCAATTACAGGCATATTTGGGTTTACTAAATTATGCAAGACCTTTCATAAAGGATTTGAATTCTTTAGTAGGACCTTTTTATAACAAGATTTCAGGTTTTAAAAGTTTGTCCCAAAAGGACGTAAGACAAATAAGGAAAATAAAGGAATAGGTCAAAAGGTTACCAAGGTTGAGATTACCCCTAGACACAAACTTCTTAATCATTGAAAGTGACGGATGTAATCTAGGATGGGGAGGAATTTTGTTGAGAAAACCTCATAAATATGCTGAAAGGAAAACTGAAGAAATTTACATGTATACATGTGGGAAGTTTAAGGAAATAAATTTACTAAGTATAGACAGGGAAATAATGGCTATTGTAAATTACTTAAATAATTTTAGATTAAATTTTGAACATGTAGTCGATTTTATTATATTTTCATTTAATCTTTGTTCTAGTTCTCAACCAGATGCAATAGGAGAAAGGATAATGAGGATTGACAATAAGATAGACATGATAGAAGAAGAGATACAAGGAATGAAAGAAAGATTAACAATTTTAGAGAAAGGAAATACAAAGGACAATATAAATAAAGGGATAATAATAAGAGAAAAAGGATATGGTCATGAAGATACAATAAGAAGCTACATGGGAGCAGCCAACACGTCTTTAGAAAGGATGAAAGAAGAAAGGCTTAAGGAGTTAAAAATGTTGAATCCAGAAGAAAGGCATATTACTAAATTTGTAGGTATATATATTAGGACTAGGCTATTCTTTAAGACATAAATAATAAAACTAGATGTATTAATAGATACAGGTAGTACTGGAAACATGATAGATGAAAGAAAAGCACCTGTAGATGAAATAGAACAAACGGATATATGTAGAATTAGTTCAGATATTCATGGAAATAAAACAAAGGAATGTAGGTATATAAAAAAAAAACATAAAATAAGTTTTTTCACAGGAGAAGAATGGATTATACCTATGCATAATTGAATGATATCAAAATTATTTAGACAATACATAACCAGATAAGGTGTAATGAAAAGGATTGCGAATGCCAAAGATTAGGAGAATGTTAAGGAAAGAAAATGGTAAACAAGGGATAGAGGAAAATTCAAAAGAGTTTGAAGAATTAAAAGAATTCTTAGAAGAAGAGGTTGCTCCAGTACCCTATGCTACAGTATCGAACAGTAAATCCTTGATTTTTCTTTCGTCTTTTCTGTGTTGTCTTCTGCCTTGTTCGTTCCATGCTTTGTCCATTTGTTCGTTTGTCTTCCGGATTTTTCTCCTTGTATTTTCTTATTTACCCGTGAATTTCCTTTATTCTGATCCTTCAATTATTTCCTTTGTTCTGATACCTCGTTCTTCTTATACATATGTATATATCTATACGTACATAGGTATCATTTTGTACGTCCACAACTTGAACATCTTTCTTTTTAACTAAATATCGGTCGTATATGTATTGTACATATATTCTCTTGTTATACGTATCCGTACATATATTATACACATATTCTTGTTATATGCATTATACACCTATACTCTTCCTATATGCTATCTGTACTTGACTTATACACACACATCTTCTTGATGCATGCTAATTTTTCATGTATTATACGCTTATAATCCCCTTATATGCGGACCATGACATACATATCTACCATATTCATTTTATTTGTTTTCTAAACATTCCTTTATTGTCATGCTTGTAAAGAAAACTCTTACTACCCTTACAACTTGTATTGGCTGAGACATATATTGGATGTATGTATAGGTTAGTCCTTTTGTTTTACTCATATAACATTATATGGTATTATAGGTGTATCATTGCTTCATGCACGTGAGCTCATTCTTGTGATGTTTAGTCCATGATAGGGTTTTAAAAAAAGAAAAATGGACATGACGATTTTACTCCAGAGAGGCTGGTGGCACCTATGTGTATTAACATGTGTATGTGTTGTTTTGTTCCAATCTTTCTAATTTCTGTATTTCTAGGAGGATTCTAGAGTTATACCTTGGGGCTTTGGAGTGGTGAAACGCTGCTCCTCTTTAGTGCAAGCTGGGACCGAACCTAAGGAAAATGGAAAAGGAAGGTATAGTTTGTCATGCCTTGAGGATATTCTTCATGAATGAGCTTGGGTAGTTATATGAGGATCGTGGCTAGTTATAGGAAATTGGTGGCCGTTGACTTTTCCTTTTGTAGCTTACTATGGTGGAGACAAAAGGAATTGGGGAGTCCTTAAGATCTCTAATTTGGTAGTCTTGACCTTTCTCTAGAGCTCACGGTGGGAAAGAAAGTATGGTGTAGAGATTGGACTTTTATTTGACTAGTGGTTGGCCATGGGATCAATATGATGTAGTTTTTATAATTTTAATTCAACATGTATGGTTTGTGTCTACACGATTGATTACCAATTAAGTTTTTAGTTGATATGTCTAGAATTATTTGTGATCATCATATAATAAAGTTTAAATTGAATTTTAGTGGTATATTTAGCTTTTAAGTTAGATAACGAATACCATCAGATTTAACTTATGCTATGCGATTTATCTTTAAGGTATCATTTACTAACTGATAATTTGTATTAGTGAATTGGTTGATTTTAGGTGCAAGCATCCATTTTTTTTTATCCGATTATTGATTCCTAGGAAATGAATTTTTCGAGGTTTACATACTTTGCAAAATATCAAATAAATACATGAAAAAATTATTTACATTGCAAAAAGTTTCTTGAATCTAAAATCATGTTCTAGATGAAATGGTTTGAAAATGATTCATTTTACTCATAGCTCTCTATCTTGGTTCATTGATAATTCACTCATTTTGCATGATTATGCCCAATTCCCCGCAAAACATGCAAAACTAATTCTCTTTCAAGGGTTTTGCGAAAACATTGACAATTTAATTGTTTGTATCAACAAATTACAAGTAAATGTCTTTATTTAGAACATAATTTTTTATATGCTTAGTCCTTGAGGATTGGATCAAATCTTTGGTCAAATTTATAGCACTAGTATTGTTGTACCAAATTGGAATATAATCGTACTTAAATCCATAATCAAGCAATGTTTGTATTATCCATAAAACTTGGGCACAATAGCTACTTATAGCCACATAATCGACCTCAGTGGTTGAAAGTGCAATCGAGTTGTGTTTCATGTAGTAGCGTGATATTAAAGAGTTCCCAAGAAAGTGACATGTGCCACTTATGCTTTTCTAATCAATTTTGCATCTAGCAAAGTCGATATCCAAGTATCCAATAATATCAAATGAAGTAAACTTTGAATATCACAAGTTGACTTTAATATAGCTCATAAGATACTTGAATATATGTTTTACCACACTTAAGTAAAATTTTTTGGGGAAAGATTGGAATTATGGATAAAAGCACACAAAAAACATGATATTGGGTCTAGAAGTCGCTACATATAGCAAACTACCTATCATGCCACTATACAAATTTTAATGCATGGAGTCTCCCATTTTATCTTTCTCAAGTTTTTAAGATCGTGCTCATTGGTGTAAGCCTTGTTTTGTGATTATCCATTTTAAACCTTTTTAAGAGTTCTCTAGAGTATTTTAATTGATTAAAAATGTGCCTTAATTGGTTTGTTTTACTTATTAGAAACTTGTAAAATAATTGAATTTTCTCATCATTCTTATTACAAACTCACTCTTCATGCACTCGACAAATTTATTCATAAGATACATGTAAGCAACTCTAAATACAATGTCATTTACATAGATTTTCATGATCAATGAGTTTGACTTATGATTCTTAATAAACGAGGTCATATCAATATTTCCTCTCAAAAATCCTATATATATTAAGAAGCTACTAAATCGCTTATGCCAAGCTTTAGGAGCTTGCTTGAGTCCATGAAGAGTTTTATTCAATTTATAATCATGATCAAGGGAATTTATTATGTCCAAATCCCGATAGCTATTCTACATGCACTTCTCATTTGATGAAGATATAAGTTTTTCAACATGATCTAATATTCCGATCATGATGAAAAGTGGTTATATCCGAACATTAGGGTTCGAACAAGAACTTTGTCCAAAAAATTTTGTGGTTATGAGTTTGAGATGACATTAGGAGACTAGAGGAAATAAATGTCACCATAAAAGCACAACCAAATAAAGTCTTAGGCCAATCATTACAATTAGAAATATATGATCATGTTGAAAAACATCTAGCGTCTAGACACCTACCCTTATCGTCTAGATGCTAGCTTAGTTTTACCAGGCTTGAAACATTATGATCATGTTCAAAAATAGCTAGCGTCCAAATGCTTGCTAGAGAACAATATCAATTCCTTTAATCATGATAACATTCAGACGCCATGCCTTATTGCATCGTTAGCATTTGGATGCTAGCTACTATGTAGTAAGATCTTTTAACAAATTTTGATAGCATCACAAGTGTGATACATGCATTCACTTAAACTCTAACTTGGAATTTGTTAATTGTAGAGTAAGTTAAGTTCAATTTGATTTATTCAAATATCCAAATTACATTTTTTTTTTTTTTTTTTGCTCATCAAAATCAACTTGAACCTACTTAGTTTGACAAATACCACTAACACTATGGTATAATGTTCATGTTTGGGGTTAAGTTTATCTAAAGTATTAATGTTTTAAGTTTTTAAAGGAGGAATCAATATTTTACAAATTGAATCAAATGAGGTATCAACATTTTACAAAGTTCATTTGAGGTATCAATGTTTTAATTAGTATTCAATTAGCTATCCTTAATTTTTCTCTATAGTCAATTGTCAATACCTTATATCACTTATTTCGAGAAAATTAATTCTTCTTTTTAACTACTCGAAATATTAACATCTTAAATGAATATCTATAAACCTTTATACCTTAAATGATCTTACCTATACAAGTTGATACTTTTTGACATAAATGCAATTTACCCTAAACCTTAGTTATCTTTCTATAAGCTGTTGTGTTTTTATGAATTTGTTTGTTTACATAAATTTAAAATAAGTTACAACGTTGTTCTTCAAAATGTGATAAAATGGTAGCAAAGATGATATATATATTTTTAATACTTGAAAACAATGTTGTTATTTTTTATTTCGAATCTAACTTTTTGTTATTTTTAACGTTCACTCGCTGCATGAAAGGTTTTTTAGCACGTACTTTACTTTGCTGTATTTTCAATTAAAATCTTCGTAATTTTTAAAGGCAAGTGACAGCTTATTTGATGAAACAAATTTAATATCATTAGCATATCTATAATATATTACTATAAGTATATATTTCTTCTTTTTCTTTTCAAGTGTTCTTTAGAATAAATCTTCGTACATTATTCTTCTTTTCTTTCATTAGAAAGTGTAATGTCCATTTTTCTTTTCCTTTCTTGCATTGATAGTCATGCAAGCAATTTGTATAGTATAGACAATATGTATATGTATTCCCATTAAATATAATATGTTGTATATTGTATTATGGTGTTACATATTTGTACTTAATAGATACAAATTCTAAATGTCCTTATACTAGATGTAGTGTTTCTACATTAGATTGACCAGCGATATATCATATGACGTATATTAATTTGACATATATATTCTTATTTGAACATAACATTTATATACCAATTTATAAAGAGCGTAAAACGTCTATGTCTTATAATATATATTTTATATATAATGCATCTCTGCACAATATAATACGACATATATTACGATTCGTAACACATATCATATGATATTTATATATTAGATGTGACATGTACGATGAACAATTTTATTTAATGTATGTGTATCAGTATATGATATATTATATACTACATATAATAATGTGCCTTTATTAAAATTAGTTATGATATATTATATGTTCATATATTTTTAGTTTATATACTTGTTAAGCATCTATTTTATAGACAGTATGTACAATACATACATATACATATGACTTCTACATATAACTGTAATATGCTCTATATTATTCTATATCTGGTTTATTGCATTTAATATATATGTATACATAATATGCATGCCTTTATTTTACATATAATAATTGATAATAATATATTATATGCCATATATTAGTTAAAGTAAGTCCATATACTTATATACTAGTTTTAATAGAGCTCACATTAATTATTTTATGTAGATCATATAGGAATGTATGTGCTATAAATTAAATAAAATATATTGTACAATACATCTCTGTATTATACATATAGTAACGCATATACATATAGTACGTTATATTTATATATCAGATGTGGTATGTATTATAATTGATATTATGCAACATATGTGTATTATTATATTTGAGACTCTCAAGCTCACAATTCTACACAAAACCATTAGAGAGTTTGTAGAATTAGATTGTAGAATTGAAACGTAAAAATATAAGTTTCCATAGTCTATACAAAATAGCTTTGAAAAACTATATATATGTGCTTATAGAAGTTGTAAAAACTATAAATGCATAATGGATGAAAAAAATAAAAAAAATTAAATTTTTCTTTTCATAATAACCCTTAATTCATAATATAATATACATAAAAACAACGATGGGTAACAAAATTAAGTTCTTTTCTATTATTTTATTTCGAAGAAACTACAAATTGGGAGAGGATCTAACTCTTCAACTTATCTTAAATTTTTAATTATATAAAAGAAATAAATAAACTGTATTGCAAACTTTACAACTATAACCAACTTAAATGAATCATATAAATGTATAATAGGAGTTGGGAAGAATGAGAGAAAGGGAAAGAGATAGTGTATGAAGACAAAATTTTAATACAATAAGAAAAATGTATCACTTTAATAGTTGATGGGTTTATAAAAATACAGTTTTATTTTTTATATTTTAACTCATTTGACTTATTTTGATAATATCAATAAATTCAGTTAAAAATGTAATATTCTATTGAGTTTACATATAGATTCGGTTGAAATCATAAATATCTACAAAAAAAAAAAAGTATCTACACACGAGTCAACTCAGAAGGACAGACTAAAATCATAAACTCATAGAATCATATGAATATTATGATTTTGATGGTTATGATTATATTAGATATACTACTCTAACACTAGAATATATATGTGTGCATATTTATTTTATTACATATATGCATCTTCAAAGATAAAAGGTATATTTGATGGATAATAGGTTTATACTTATTCCTTTTCATAACAAATAAGATAAAACTAAACCATTATTGAATGAATCATAATCCATGGCCATCAATAAACAAATGATTGGAATCTCTATTCTATTCTTGATGTCATTCCTTTTTTTTTTTTCCTGCTCCACTTTGGATCATTCCATTCCAAACTATTTTTCTATACTAAATGTCACATATGGTTCCTTTATAAATATCGCCCACAAATACATACTGGAAATCCATCTTGGTCCGTCTATATTCAAAACAACTTAAATAGCTTAAAAATTAAGGCAAACATTGCAAATAAGAGAAAACCCAAAATTTCTTGAAATACCTACCTACGTCTAAATTCTTGATTATCTTTTCATGATTTGGGTTTAATTGCAGATTCTTGAGAAAAGTCAATTAATTTCTAGGGAAGATCAAGAGGTCCACTATGTGAGATACTTAACTAAAGAAGTGGAGAAAAAACTAAAAGAAACCTCATACACATATATTGATGATGGAATCAAAGTAGAGGAACGATCTTTACAATTTTAACTTAGAAAAGCTGAAAATAGAGTTATAATGTTTGGTTGAAAATAAAATATACATAATAGAAAAAAGGTTTTTACTTTATAAGAAGTTAAAGAAAACAAACATTAAATGCAAGGACACAGTACAAAGTTCATCTTTGATGATCTTTCTAGCAATTATTACTTTCCTTGCTTTATTTTCTTATAAAGAAAAACTCTTCCTTTTGATCCTCTTTATGTTTTCAATTTTTAACTAAACCCTGAAAATTTATTTTCAAATTTTTTGATTAAAATTGCAATAGAGATCATTCCTTTACTTTAATTATGTCTTTATTATGTACCTATTGGGGTTTATTATGTTGAATTTGTCCACTACTTTGTTGTGTGAAGGAATTTGAAGGTGAACCTAAAGCAAGAAAAGATGGTGATAAACACTAAATAGCCTCAATTTAAAATTCAAGATTCAAATTACATCATTATCATAGAGCTTAGGTTCCAAGATGATAAATTACGACAATACATTGAATAGAGATATCTAAAGCAAATTAGGAGACATGACCATGTTACATGAAGAGAAGGTTAGTAGACTAAGGCCAAACATTAAGTGACATTGATTAGGTAGGATGGTTCAAAAATCCTAGTTATCCCTAAGTGTGATGGACTTGCCTATTTTGACAAGTTTTATTTGTACCTTTTCTACGCTAATTGTTTTAGTTTGCTTTTATTTCTTATTTATAAGTAATTTATTTTCATATTATTAGGACTTTATTATGTTTAAGGTTATTTCTATTATACTTAAGTGTTAAGAAAACTATAAGCCATAAAGTTTGATGTCAAGTTTAAATCAAATATCAAATTTTGAAGTGACTAAAATAGAGATTATTGTTATACTAAGTTGGTCTTTTTTTGGGGGGGGGGCATTGTTATGCTAAATTGTTCAAATAAGGGATTTATCATCGTGCCCTTATAACACCTTTATTGGTTTGACATGATATGTTTACATGATAACACAACATTAATTTCTATTTTAATTAAAACATTGATAACCTATTTCAATCACTCATTATAATATTGATCTTTATTCTCCCCCACCACCACCAAACCCCCCCCCCCCCCCCCCCCCCCCCCCCCCCCCCCCCTCTCTTTTTTCGTTCTTACAAGTTGGAGTTTATTTATATATCTTTTAACCACTTAAAAAGTCAATCTCCTTTTAAACCTAATCAAAGCATGGATATCTTGCTTGTTACCATAAATAAGTAAGCACTATACTAAACTATTCACTTATATAGTATGGGAATTTGGGCCTAAACTTGCATTATTGAATGTATTAGGAATTACATTCTTATGGTATTTATCTTACATAGTTGGCTCTTAAATATATACACACAAATACCAAATAGGCAAACATTATGTTGACGCATGATAAAGTGTTGCTTAAACATAGGCATAGTTCGGTTTTGAATCGGAACCGTCATTGGCATTCTAGAACCAGAACAGGACAGATTGGCCAATTCTAGAACGGGCTATGAAATTGCTAGTTTTCAGTTTCTAGGCAGTTCTACAGCCAAAACCGGATGGAACTGGCGTTCCAATCAGTTCCACTAAAAAAAAGAAAATAATTAGATAAAAAATTATAATAAATATATAATTATTAATATTTACATTATTTCATACAAATAGTAAAATTTATTACATATTTACAATATTATTATTTTATTATCGATAATACAAATAAACATAACTTAAAATTATATATAGTTCAATTTATATAAACTTCTCTTATAAGCAAAATTCATTCCTTAACGTTAGATTATTTTTTGTATTGTAATTTTTTGGTTATCCTCTAGAATATTTTGTAATATCATATTACTAACTATAATTGATATTAGTTGTGTTTGTATATAAATAAACGCACATTCTAACAATTTTTTTTAAAATTTCGCTAAATAATTTAATACTTTCAAATCTAATAATTAATTATTTTGAGTTTAAAATTAATGTTATTAAAATATAAAATTTATTTTATACTTAAAAAAATAGTTCCATGATTTGAAAACTAAAATCGAAAATCGTCAATTCCATAGAACTGGACCAAAATAGTGGAAGACGATTCCGATTCGATTTCTCATTTTCAAGATCTGGAACCGGCACATTCACTTCCAGTTAGATTCGGTAGGGAAACTGTGCCGATCTCTTTGTTAAATGTGGCATGGATTTCTTTTGGTGCTAAATAGAGATGTAAACGGGGCGGGTCTGGGACAGGTCACTCAGAATCCGACCCAACCTGATTGAATAAAGAGGTGTCCCATAACCCTACCCGACTCGATTATAGGGAACCTAATACTAGTAATTGTACATGCTGGGAAAAATAATTTATAAAAAAAGAAAAATCAATCAATTATCCTTATTTGTGAGAGTAAGTAAACTTATTTATATCCTATCATGTGACTCAATACATGAATAATAAAATATTATACAAAAAAACCATTCAACTAATGAACAAGTAGATTCCTTAAACTAAAATTGTTAATTTTTTTTTTTAATTATACTGGATGGGGTTACCCCATCGGGTTACGAGTATCGGTTGGATACCCTATAACGATATGCTTCGATTGCATCCTAGTGCTAAAGATAAAAAAAAAAATTATTAATGCTAGTTTAGACGTCACGAGACGGAAGTAGACTTTTTAAAGAAGCTCTTGGTCAATAAATAATATATATGTATGTATATAACAAATAAATGCATGCTATTTTATAATACGTCTCATGCATACAGTATATATGTCTGTTCATTACATTCTTCCTTTGTTCCTAAGCCATGTTCCTGTCGTTTTCTCCTTTTTTTCCGTGTTGTTGCGTCGTCCTTTACAGATTCTTTTGCTCGTGGAATAACAAAGTTAAGAGAACGACGACCCATTTAACACCCTATGTATCGTCAATGTAAATTTCGTCGCAATTGCCACATTTTTTTCCTCTCAAATAATATATAATTTTAGTAGCTTTTCATGTTAGATTTACTTTTTAATAAATTGTATGAGTTTATATGTACAATAATAATAGTTATGTAATGAGATTATTACAAGGTACAAAGTCCAAATAAAAACATCAAATGAAGTTATAGGATTTAATCCATTTAATGAAGTATGAGATTTTATCTATAGGACAGAGTATTAATTTATAGACATATATCATTGTTAGAGGAAAAAAAGAAAAGATTGATAAATCTTTAATATTACATTTGGTACATGGGATAAACTTAGAAATGAAACGATGACATTCCTATATTTAGATTTTTTTTTTTAAAGCTAAAATTACCACTCGAATTCAATTATGCTATTGAAAATGAGAATTGGCTACTTTATTTATTTTTATTAATGATTATTATTACAACTACTATTTTATCCTTTTTATCTTGTTACGCATTTAAAATGGAGTATACTTTTACAAATACAAGCTAATTTCATTCCATTTTATGAATATTCAATTAAAGGAATCGACTTATTATATTACATTCATTTCATTTTATTTTATTCACCACATTCCATTCTAAAGGATTTTTGGGTACCCAAAGTTATATTAAACATTTTATATTGAGTTAAAAGACCAATAACTGCATAGGTTATATATATTTTTCCACTATGAATTCTGATATACTTCCATGTATTTATTTTAAATTATTTCTATATTAATTTTGGACACGTGTTTTCTTTATTATTTGTTTTAAAGATTTCAAGTTTAATAATTCCCAACATCTTAGTCTCCATGTGTTTCACGGTACAATCAGAATTAATGTAATAAAAATTTCAATAGTTGTAAGGTCAACTGAGACTAAAAGAAGAAAAAACAATTTTTTTTTTTGAAAAAAAAAACTTATAATTTCTCAAGATAGTAGACCATCTTCTTTCAAAGCTGGCAACAATTCCTATCGCTGCCTCTCTTGTAAGACACTAAACACGTTCTTTTAACCAAAGAATCAATACAAAACAAAACCAAAAACATAGAAAGAAGAACTAACTAAAAGGAGAAAAAAGAAAAAACAGCTTGTCTCCATGGATTATATGGACTCTTCATCCTCGTAATTATTACCATAGTACCATATATTTTTATTCCCTTTGTATATATAACTTGTATTTGTATTACCAAATTTTTAATTTTTCTTCCTTTAACATGAATTATAAACAACAACGTCGCTAAAAAACCATATGTATGTGCATGCAGGAGGTTCGAGACGAGCGAGATGGTGGCGACCTTTCTAGGGTCAACGCCGCTATTGACGGACGCATGGAGGCTTTGTAGCCTAGCAAATACGACAGCTCCGAGGAGTTTCTTGACGGAACGAATCGGGGACGTTGGCTTTGTGGCGTTTTCGGGTGTTCAGGTAGTGGGTGGATCGGGTCCGGAGTTGCTGGTGCCGTTGGATCTGGAAGGAGGGAGCTGGAAGGAGCTTTTTCGGCCATTGACTTTTCCACGCGATGAAGACGAGAAGTCAATTATGGTCCATAAGGGTTCTCTACAGCTGTTCCTGGAGGCTCACTCTAGTCCGTATTTTCAGCACCAGGTATAGAGGTCGTCGCCATCTTTTATTTATAATTTTTTATTCAGTTGACAATGGATATCAAACTCATTATTTTATACTTGCTCATCATTTGCTGTTAAGGGTGTGGTTGCTTTTACGGTATTTGCATAATTTTGATATCATATTTTTATTATTTTCAAACATATTTAATCAAAAATGGATACCGATAAAAAATTAACAGTTTTACTCATAAATAAATTAAACAAATATAATACAAATTTGATACGGATAAGTTATATATGTAGATATAATATATATAAAAATAAAATAATCTAATTAAAGCCTAACTTCTAGTTATAAGCATAAATCTTCAAAAGAAACACAAAAAAAAAAAAAAAGTCGTTTAGATCGCTATATGACTAGTTAGCTTTGATAAACTTATAAAAGAGATAAAACATAGAGTATAAGAAATTATTAAAAAAATAAAAGGAAAAGATACTTTTAATAATCTTAGGTAAATTTTTTTGGTGTAAAATAATAATATGATCATATAGACGTTAAAGCTAGTGCTATTAGATCTGCATTAATGGGCTTGACTCAACCTAGTTAAACATGACTCCTCATTTAGAAATTGAACTAGTTCAATTGTGGTTTTACCTCAATTCAACCCAATTTTACTTACGATCTACACTCTACTATGTCCAAGTTAAATTCCATATTAGGTGTAACAAAATTATTTAAAATTGAACTATATTTTGGCTGAGCTACTCAACTTGAAAAAAGATAGAAGCATCAATTTTCATATAAGTAAATTATGAATATAAAAAGTTGTATTTTTATTTTTTATATCTCTAAATTATATCTAAATGGAACTTTGAAATAAATTTAGACATGAATTTATTTTAAATGGTATTGTTAAGTTATATTAATGAAAGCTCAAGCTTAATAAAATATTCCCACATTGCCGGTACATAAACTCAAGTCAGTTTAGCGGCCAAATAAAAACTCAAGTCAATTATAAGCAAATTGAAATTAAATTAAAAAGAGTTGAAATCAGTGCAGTAATTTGACCGCGCCAATTCGAATTGCTTGGCAGGTTTGATTTTGGCCTCTTAGTCTTGGCAAGTCAACAGAATTTATTCTGTTTTTTAACAGTTAGAAAACCGATAATTTTATTGATAAACTAATCAAATGGATATAATAAAAAATAATATAAATAAATTATAAATATAGATTAAATATAAATACAATACGAATAAAAATTTAATAATTTAATAAAAATAAAAACTATTTATAGCAAATTAATAAAAGGGCTGCAGGCTGCAGCTAACTCCAGCTGTACGAAAATAGGAAGTAATTGTTCCTGCCGTTGCCTAGGAAGTACGAACTTCAGTTTACAAGCCCAAACCAAAATAGTCCACGTCAATAGATATACATAACACCAAATGTGAGAATCATCAATATAAGCAATAATCATGCAAAATTTCAACTTTGCGTCCATCACTACGACAAAAAGGCTATCTTCATTTGTTTTGTCATCTAAATCATCTCATCGTTTTAAGCAAATTCATACGAGTACGAATGAGCAATGGTTTTAAAACCTAATCCATCACCCATGACTTGGGAAATTTAAGTAATAAGACAAATATCTTTTTTAAAAAAAAAAAAAAACACTTACTTAGCTCTTCTATAAATATAAAATTTTTATGTCTACGTAACAACAAACACATGTGAAAACCTCAAAAGTCACTACAAGATAGATCAAAATCCAATAAAGCATCAATACCAAACCCCACTATTCCAAATAACTAAATAATCACAAGAATCACCACAACTACATATAGCCAATCATAAATTCTTAATCCTAATACTCTCATACCAAGTTCAACAAAACTTATGACTCTAAAATGCATTGATTTGAAACTTGTTTTATCACGATTCTAATACCAAATACGATATGACTTGGATCTCACAATAGGAACTAGATCACTTTGTTGCATAGTAAATAAAAAGATTGATTGATGGGCAAAAATATAAAAAGATTGATTCTTCTTATAGTTTTGGGATTCTTGATAAATCAAATAAGTAATTTACGAGAATTTACTTTTATGCTATTGGAATAGTTAGAAATTAATGTTGGATATATTTTATTAAGATTAATTAAACTAGGTTAATTTAAATTGATATTACACACAGTTGAAATTAAACAAGGGGCTTTAATTTAATTGATTGATATAAAAGTTTAAATGAAGGTATTATCGCACAATTGTAAAGATTGATATAACACAACTTTTAAAGAATAGAGAACTCTAGGTTTTTCATTTGTAAGTTGTTGTTGCTTTCTTTGTTTACTTTCTTTTTTTTTTTTTTTGGGTTGTCGTTGTTGCTTTCTTTATTACGAGCATGTTTATACTAATTGATTTCAATCCTAAGGGCAGAATTGTCATTTGCTTACAATACATATGCAAAAATTAGATAAAACAATATATTAAAATTTATAATAAGAAGTATATATTTAATTAAAATATACATATAACCAACATTTGAGGAAAAAAATTATGCATATTCAATATTAAAATGCCTATAAAATAAGTGTATAATTGCAGTATAAAATAAAAATGCACTTGTTAAATCAGACAAATAATAATGCTAAACATATTATATTTGTTTCATTAAAGAAGTCATCATGTGCATATCAAAACAACAATGCACTAGCTAATATGCTTATAAAATGAAACTTTTCATCTTTCGTTACATTTACCAAAATAATAAAAGTGTAAAAATGCGTAAAATCCCTACATAGGGACATCTTTGATGATTACCTTATTATACATATGGATTATATTTCAAAAATAATTTTATGAAGATAAGTATGGAAGATTTTTAAATTTATTAAAATTTAGGAGGGTGGTTGAGTGGGTGGGTGTACAGGAGATAAGGAGAGAGATGTGGATCCCATTAGTATAAGGACTAGAAATAGGACATATAGCATGGATATAAGTCAATCTCAATTGTTTCAACTGCATTTGCAACAAGTGGACAAATTATCAAACTTCAAACTCCATTAATAATGATGAGTAAGTGTTTGATTTCTTTAGAAAGAAATTCGATAATACATATCAAATTTCTAGATCCATCAAATGAGGTCTTATAGAGTTTGACTATCAATGTCATCTATTAGATTACGTTGACAATTCGTGGCTAAGATGAGTATTTTTTTAGTAGATGAGTCATATTAAGAAAAGTTGGATGATAAACAGGCTAGTCTAATGGGTCTTACTCCAAGCCTACTATGTCAAATCTCTCTTAATTATCCCAATGAATTGAGTTTAACTTTCTATGCTCTATCATTTTAATCCAAAGAGTTAAACCTAAATATATAATAAAAATAATTTTATAGCTCTCTACAAGGATGCAATGCATGAATTTCTTATGTACCAAGACCCTTGTAACCAAATTGTATAAATATTAGTCTCCAATAAGATGTGTTTGAGACTTGACCGTGTTCAATTCCTTCCTTCTAAAAATGTTGTAAATTAATAATTGGGAAAAAAATA
The DNA here is from genome assembly GCA_024138025.1 of Combretum micranthum. Classification (NCBI taxonomy): domain Eukaryota; kingdom Viridiplantae; phylum Streptophyta; class Magnoliopsida; order Myrtales; family Combretaceae; genus Combretum; species Combretum micranthum. Next base: position 1,947,128 of record JAMXBD010000026.1, read on the forward strand.
TAAAAAAAGAAGTTCCTTGCACTATTTTGTCTAATGTTGGGGAAGTACAATGAAAAAATAAATATATAAATAAAATGAATAAAATAAAAATTTTAAAAATGAAAAGAAATAGAAAGGATCCAATTTATAAATTTACACCTACGTAGCAGTTTCACCTAGTGGGACTATAGTAGCCACCCAAAGAGGTTGCTTATATTTTGCTGCATCATCACAGGCTTATTCATACGACAACTTGTTTAATATAGTAACCTCTGATGGTACTTGTTAATAATGTTTAATGCCGAAGCTCAAATTTAGCACATATATCCATGGCTTTGACATGACAATACCATCACTTCTAAATCCGTATTTGACATATGAAACTTATCTAAGATAGTCACATACTATTTTCAATGCCCATGGTTACTTTGATAAAGCACAAGTATGATGAACGAGCAGGAGTTACCATCCTTTTGGCATAGCTTAATTTGAAGAAGGGGCATCATAAAAGTATAAAAGTAGGGTTAACTTTATTAAGGATAGCTAAACTTTCTCAACATAATAGTACTATACTTAAAAAAAAAATTATTTATAAAAATACCTAAACTTTTTAAATATTACATGATACTTCAGGACCTATTTGATCAAGTTACTTATCTATCATACCTATAATTTTTTTAACGTACAACCTATAATTTTTATACATAACCTACCATATTTATAACTTTTTAAATAAATTTATAACTTTATGCAAGATTCAACTATGTATCTTGTATCTTTCTTATAAGTGATTCAACTAGATCCAATAGCACTTTTGGCTAAAATTTGGCCAAAAATAGGAGTTGTCGACGTAATAAATAATCTATATTAAAATATTAATTTTTAATTTACATGTTAACATTTTTTTTTTTTACTTTTTTTTTTCACTTACGTCTCTCTCTCCTTCCTTCCCACCCCCCCTCCCCTCTCTCCACCCTCCGCTCTCTCTATGATGCTGCTCCTATGTCTTCGTCTTCGTCTTCGTCTTCGTCTCGTCTTCGTCCTCGTCTTCGCCTTCGTCTCGTCTTCGTCCTCGTCTTCGTCTCGTCTTCGTCCTCGTCTTCGCCTTCGTCTCGTCTTCGTCCTCGTCTTCGTCTTTTTCTTCCTTTAAAAAAAAAATCAAAACAAACACAGCAAAACATACCGAACACCAATAACTCTTGAGTAACACCAACATCAAATCAGACCATAGTCGGATTAATTTTATCATCTTTCAACTAAAATCTATTGAATAATATCATTGTGAGTAAGATTTACATCTAAATTATGATAAACATTTAAAAGAGAATAGGGTTTGAGAAAAATCATAACGAAACTTATCCATATCACCATATCTTAATCTAAGTTCGGCTTTTCATTAGAATCCAAATTTCTTTTCTTCAATAAGAGAACCCGTCTTCTCCCTTCCACCACCTTTCAACTTTTTCTCTTTAAAAATCTTTACACTCTCTCTAACTTCATCACGTGAACCACAGCTTCCATTCAAACCAAACTCAAAACTCGCTGAGTCCATAACTTAACCTATCTCTTTTGCTGAGTCAACTTGCCCAACACCATGAACCACTCAAATTAAGATCACGAACAGCACCGAACCCATTCGTGACTCACATCAAACCAAGTTTATCGAATTCAGAAAATCAAGCTCACCAAGATGTAACTCAAACGCAACTTGTACCCATGCATACCACAATTGACCTTATCTAAGGAGCCTCCCAAGAAGCCATTGTAGTAGAAAACACTTTGACTTACATGCATGACTTGTGCAAGACCATTCGATCCAAAAGATTGACCCGATTTCGTGTTATCGTCAATGTTCAATGGTGAAGTAATGCGTTTGTGTGGGGGTTTTCTGGCATTTGTTCGATCGATGATAGCAGCTGTGGTGTGTTCGGTAGGGAAGCGTGGCGGAGGAGCCTATGTGGTGGAGTTTCGGTTGGTGGTTGAGTTGCTTTAGTAGCTGCGGTAGTTGTTGTTATGGGTTTTTGGTTGGGGGCAGAGAGAAAGAGAGAAACAGAGGTGTGGCAATAGCTTGTTACGGGGTTAAATCTTATGGAGGAAGACAAAGTTAAACTAGGGTTTGAGGAAGACAAGGGCAGTACAGTACGAGGAAAGAAAGGAAAATAAGAGTGGAAGAGGACAGGTGTTGAGAGAGCTGGGACCACCGTTGCTAGTAAGACTACTGCAGCCCACGAATGGGCTGGGCTGAACATAAGAAGGCCGGAGGTCCAGGAGCAGAGGAGAAGGACTGAGGTTAGCAGTCTGAGGCTTGGGCCGAAAATGCAACGTCCAGCTGGAAATGGAATAATAACAGATCATATTTTAGGATATTATATATAGAATATTCTGGTTGTTATAACCATATTTTGTTACGCACACTTTTTCATATTCAGTTAGAAAATAGCTATAAATAGATATACTGTGTAATGGGAAGGCATGAGAATTATTACAAATATTCAGTTACAATACTTGTATCCGAGTATTGCATTTATCCAATATACTACTATTGGCTTGCATTCGAGCCGAAATTGTTCCTAAATTCTCGATATAATCGTCTTCCCTGCTGCAATTGGTATCAGAGCCGGTTGTAGGAGGAATGGCTGAAGGAACCAGGGAGTTCAAACGCATGGAGGAGGCTTCAAGGCAATGATGAAGGAACAACTGGACAAACAGGATAGTTGGGTTCGGATGTTTTCGGATACCCTGCAGAAACAGCAAATATTAGATCAGCAATCACAATCAATAGAAGAACTTAAGAATCAACTTAAAGGTAAGGGCACTATGACTAGCGCTCCTACGAGTTTTCATACTACTAATGGAGACTCAATCTCAGTAGAAAAAGATGCTAGTAATGCCTTAGCTAACAACAGTAATGTTAGTGGATATCAAATGCCTTTACGTAGCACCAAGATAGAATTTCCTGTTTTCAGTGGAGTAGGTTTACAAATGTGGATCTCAAAGGCAGAACAGTTTTTCTTATTGGATGAGACACCAGAATCTCTTAAGGTTCAGGTGGCAATTATGCATTTGGAAGGAAAACCATATGAATGGTATTCCTCTTATTCCAAACTCAGAACTGGAACAACACCTATTACATGGGAGGAATTAACTAAGTCTCTAATGGCACGTTTCAATGAAAGAATCTTTGAAGATCCAATGGCGGAGCTCAAGGAGCTTCAACAACTCGATGCCCTGCAAGACTATTTGGATCAATTTATGCATCTCTCGGCTCAAAACCAACTCACCGAATCACAACTCATAAGCTGTTTTCTCAGTGGTCTTAAACCTGAAATTCAATATCCCATCCGCATGTTTCAACCCAACACCCTGAACCAAGCCATTACACTAGCCAAACTTCAAGAAGCAACCTTAACATCAGGCAAATCAGTTTCCAGATCCATCAAAACCTCCACCTATCCTAATGCACAACCCAGTTATCTAACCAAATACCCTACATTAACCCATAACCCAAACACTTTCCCAAACACTAACCGAGCCAATACACTACAGCCAAACACATTCCCAAATAATCAACCCAAACACTCAAGCCATTCCAATCATAACAACAGAAACACCCGTAGGATGACCCCTGAAGAGTTGGAAGAAAAAAGACGCAAGAAGCAATGCTTCTGGTGTGATGAGCCATTTGGACCTGGTCATAGATGTAAAAATCGGAGGCTCAACATGTTGGTTGTTGACAACCAAGGGGAAGAAATGGAAAATGTGGAGATGGAAAATGAGGTATTAAATGAAGTGGAGGTACTGGAAGGTGATTTGGCGTCACTCACTCTCTGTGCATTGGATGATAATGGTAACAATGTGGAACATAGTATGTGTGTTAAGGGTACTTTAAAAAAAAGAGGTTGAATATCTTGATTGATACGGGCAGTTCATCTAATTTTATAGATGAAGAGTTGGTTAAAGGACTGAATTGTGACATGACCCCTATAGAGCCCATTACTGTAAATTTGGCTAATGGAGTCAAAATTTACAGTTATTACATGGTCCAACATTTCAGTTGGAAAATGGAGGAGCAGAATTCCAATCTGACTTTTATGCATTACCCATGACGGCTTATGATCTCATCTTGGGAATGCCCTGGTTGGTGTCATTGGAACAGTACAATGGAACTTCCGATTGTTGAAATGGAGTTTCCATGGAAGGGGTCAGTTTGCACATTGAGAGGACAAAATGAGGTAATTTCTTCCATTTCTGATACAAAATTATCTTCCATGTTGTCCACTCAACACTCTGCACTCAATGTACAATGTTGGGTTGTGAGTAATTCTTTGGTAGTGACTGAGGGGGAGTGAGCATTCGTGCATGCACATTTACTTAAATTGTTGGAAGAATTTGAGGAACTATTTGAGGAACCTCATTCATTACCTCCAACAAGATCCTGTAACCATAGGATTCATCTACAGGATAATTCCATTCCTGTTAACTACGCCATATCGCTATTCCACAATTCAAAAGACTGTACTAGAAGACATGGTGAGGGAAATGCTTATTAAGTGGAGTGATTCGCCCTAGTAACAGTCCTTTGCATCCCCTGTGGTGCTAGTGAAAAAGAAAGATAACACATGGCGAATGTGTGTGGATTATAGGAACTTAACCAGCAGACGTAAAGGATAGGTACCCCATACCTATAATTGAGGATTTATTTGATGAATTATATGGATCATGTACTTTAGTAAGCTGGATCTAAGATCAGGATATCATCAAATTCTGATGCATCCGAATGATGTATACAAAACAGCTTTTCGCACACATGATGGGCATTACGAATTTTTAGTCATGCCCTTCGGCTTGACTAATGCACCATCTACATTCAGGGTCTCATGAATGATTTATTTCGACCCTATTTGCGGAAGTTTGTTTTGGTCTTTTTGATGATATATTGGTATATAGCACCAACCTAGAGCAACATGAGCTACACTTAAGGCAGGTGCTAACAGTACTGAGGAAGGAAAAGCTGTATCTTAAGCGTAGTAAGTGTGTATTTGGAGTAACCCAAATTGATTATTTGGGGCACATCATCAATAAGCAAGGAGTAGCAACTGATCCTAAAAAAATAGAAGCAATTATGGAATGGCCATCTCCTACCAATGTTAAGCAATTGCGTGGTTTCCTGGGGCTAGCAGGGTATTACAGAGGTTCATTCAAGGTTTTGGAGTTATTGCTAAACCTCTCACTAATTTACTGCGGAAGGATCAGTTCATGTGGTCTGAGGAAGCCCAAAAAGCTTTTGTTAGTTTAAAGGAAGCTCTAATTAGGGCCCCTGTGCTTAAACTACCAGACTACACTAAGAAATTCATTGTGGAAACAGATGCCTGTCATGATGGGATCGGGGCAGTACTTATGCAAGATCACCATCCAATTGCATACATCAGCAAGTCTATTGCTCCTAAACATAAAGGAATGTCAGTATATGAAAAGGAGCTCTTGGCACTTGTGTATGCGAATAGAGAAGTGGCGTCACTACTTAATTGGGAGGCCTTTTGTAATTAAGACTGATCACTAAAGTCTTAAATACTTGCTGGAACAGCGGTTGGTAACTTCTAGCCAACAAAAGTGGCTAACCAAGCTACTTGGAATGGATTACTCCATTGAATATAAAAGTGGAGTAACCAATACTGCAGCTGATGCCTCCAGACGTGAAGAATCACATCTGAATCATCTCTCAATCCAAGTCACAGCACCAGAACTATTGGATGCAATTAAGGGTAGCTGGGAGTTACCTCAAGGATACAGCAGCATAATAGAAAAACTAAAGAAAGGGGAACAAGTCAAGCATTTCAGCTATAACCAGGGGTATTGAGGAGAAAAGGGAAGGTAGTAGTGGGACCTTCTATGGAATTAAGACAAAAACTCTACAGATGTACCATGGTGGAGTTCTTGGTGGACATTCTGGGGCACATGCCACCTACAAGAAAATTGCATCAGTTTCTATTGGCCTAAGCTAGAGCGGCTCGTGAGGCAATTTGTCAGGACTTGTGACACTTGCCAAAAGTATAAATTTGAGAATGTGGCCACTCCAGGGTTATTACAACCCTTGCCCATTCCAAATGAATGTTGGCAGGATATTACTATGGATTTCATAGAGGGATTGCCCAAATCCAATGGGAAGGATGTCATATTTGTGGTGGTGGATAGATTGAGCAAATATGCTCATTTTTTGGCATTAGCTCATCCTTATTCGCACTACAAGTGGCACAACTGTACTTGGAACAGGTTTTCAAATTACATGGGATGCCCGAAACTATCACCAGTGATAGGGATCCCATCTTTGTAAGCAACTTTTGGAGAGAATTCCTTGGTTTGCAAGGAATATCACTTAATTTATCTACTTCGTACCATCCACAAACTGATGGTCAGACCGAAGTAGTAAATAAGTGTTTGGAAACCTACCTCCGATGCATGACCGGAGAATATCCTAAGAGGTGGAGTTACTTTCTTCCTTTGGCAGAATATTGGTATAATACTAACTATCATACAAGTTCCAAGTTTTCTCATTTCAAATTTTATATGGATATCCCCACCCCTACATGTACCATATGTTCCAGGTGATTCGCGCAATGCCATGGTTGACACTATGCTAACTACTCGAGAAGACATGCTTCGCATGTTAAAATTTCACCTTAAACGCGCTCAACAGAGAATGAAATTAACATGCGATAAGAACAGGAGTGAGCGCGAATTCAAAATTGGGGATTGGGTGCTGTTGAAATTACAGCCCTATCGGCAAGGTTCACTCAAGCATACTAAGATCCAGAAGTTCGCTCAGAAATACTATGGACCATATCAAGTGAAAGACAGAGTGGGAATGGTGGCTTACCGTCTAGATCTACCCACGGATGCAGCTGTACATTCCACTTTCCACGTGTCGCAATTGAAACCCTACCATGGGCCGTTGCCGAAGGAGATGACTCCACCACCTGCAATACACGAAGAGCAAGGGTTAGAACCGCATGCAATCCTAGAACGGAAGATTGTAAAAAGAAAGAATGAAGCGGACACCATGTTACTTATCTGTTGGAAGCAGCTGTCTCCGTCAGAAGCCACCTGGGAGTATGCGAGCGAGATGCGACTCCGTTTCCCTAACAACCCCTTGTGGGCAAAGGGTTTCGAAGAAGGGGAGAATGTTACGGGGTTAAATCTTATGGAGGAAGACAAATTTAAACTAGGGTTTGAGGAAGACAAGGGCAGTACAGTACGAGGAAAGAAAGGAAAAATAAGAAGTGGAAGAGGACAGGTGTTGAGAGAGCTGGGACCACCGTTGCTAGTAAGACTACTGCAGCCACGAATGGGCTGGGCTGAACATAAGAAGGCCGGAGGTCCAGGAGCAGAGGAGAAGGACTGAGGTTAGCAGTCTGAGGCTTGGGCCGAAAATGCAACCGCCATGGAAATGGAATAATAACAGATTTCATATTTTAGGATATTATATAGAATATTCTGGTTGTTATAACCATATTTTGTTACGCACACTTTTTCATATTCAGTTAGAAAATAGCTATAAATAGATATACTGTGTAATGGGAAGGCATGAGAATTATTACAAATATTCAGTTACAATACTTGTATCCGAGTATTGCATTTATCCAATATACTACAATTGGCTTGCATTCGAGCCAAAATTGTTGCTAAATTCTCGATATAATCGTCTTCCCTGTTGCATAGCTTTTTACAGAGGGAGAGAGGGATCGGTCAGGAAAGATGATAAGGGAAGAGGGATTGATGAAAGAAGTGGAAAGGTGGAAGAGAAAGGTGGGGTTGGGTTTTGGGAGGAAGGAGACGAAGGGAGAAGTTCAAGGAGGAAGGAGACGAGGAGGGTTTAGTGTTGATGTTATGAATTGATGGCAAAGGATTTGGGTGAATGGGTTTTGTGTTCACGTTTTGGTGATTTTTCAGTGGCATTATTTTGTTTTTTTATAAGGGGGAAGAAGAATAATTTTTATAGTGGAAGAAGAAGATGCAGCAGCAGCAGCAGCAGCGTAGTGTGAGAGAGGGAAGAAAGAGATAAGTTAAAAAGAGAGAGAGAGAAGTAAAAAAAGAAAAGAAAAAAAATGTCATATGAGAATTAGAAAATATTTTTTTAATATAAATCTTTTGCCATATTAGCAAGGCGCCGGAGTTTTTACTAGATTTTGACCAAAATGACTATTACTGGAAAATTTAAAAATTTCATGTATTTTTGTGGACTAATTTTTTTTTTTAAATATAAAACTGTTATATATAAAAAGTTCCAATACTATAAAAGAAATTAACCCCATAAAAGTATGCAATTCTAGTTATGGCGCATGTAAACATGAGCACTGGTTCTAAATCGAATCAAGCTAGAACTGGAATTGGCTATTCTAGTTTTGGAAAATAGAGAACTAGTGGTTCCTAGTTCGGGTCCAGAATTGGGGAACCGTCTAGGCTACAATTCTATCTCTCTCTCTCTTTTTTTTTTTTTAAAGATAGAAGGTTAAGAAAAAATATTATGTCATGAATGTTCAAGTTTAATTTGAATCCATTTTCAAGTTCTATGCCTCTTAGTTTCATTTTTTTTTTTCATTTTTTTGGCAATCGGAGTGGAACCATTGGTTCCATGTCGGTTCTAGAACTAGATGAGTCGATTTGGTTTTGGTTTTGGAATTATCGGTGACTGTTTTGGTTTGGTTTCCAGTTCATAACCGAACCATGCCTATGTCTAAGCATATGACGAAACCTAACCAAAAGATGTGTAATATCTAAAGGTAATGCATTTACCTTAAGGTAAACTGCATCTCTTCAAAATTGGTCGTAAATTTTATAGGCTTGGGTTATGTATTTACCTTCTAATCTCTTAAATCACTTTAACTTTAAACTATTAAGGGTCATATACTTTTAGGGATAAAAATAGTAGAGATAGGGCATAGTAAAACTGTTATATGCAAATAACTATTTCTTAAAAGAGGTAAGTATAATAGTATTCAAATGTGTACTTTACATTGCAAGGAATAATCATATTGCATTATTGAATACACAGACCAAATAAATGTGACTTTTTCTTGTCAAAATCGATTTCATTTTGAAATTAATTACCAATAAGACATAGTCAAACTTAATTATGGAAATAGACCACCAAACTCACATGCGTTTTATAATTTTAATGTGATGCGCATGTATTATATGCGAGTTACCATAGGAACCCATGGTTCTTAAATGCATGTTATCATGGGACTTGTAGCTTCTAAATGAAAGTTATTTAAAAAAAAAAAAAAATTGTGCACCTAACTCGCATCTCCAAGATACGAGTTTTGTGGGTAATTTTGATAATTAATTCAACATAAATCCTACTTTAGTAATTATTTTTTAGGAGTTCTAGATTGAACTTTCACTTAATAAAAGTACCAACATTTTCTTATTTTGGAAATAATACTTTCATCACCACCTAATCCACCATCATTGTGTCATAGCCCTTATCCCTCCATCTTGTCATGATGATGATACTGTAATGATGGTAATGATAATGATGGGAAGGTAGTTGTGATGGTAGCTATTAAATAGGCGATGTGGTTTAGTAGTAATGTGATGGTAGTGGAAGTGTATGGATAGTAATGATTGAGTTAGCATTAGTGGTGATGCGGCAAAGGCGATGATAATAGCAGCCTTGTCGTGACAATGGCAAGAGCAATGATATTAGAAATGGTGGCATATGAATGGTGGTGGTATTAATAGTAGTGGTAGTTGTGTTGGTGGTGATAGTATGAGACAACGACAATGCTAAGAATTCATATGAGAGTTTGGTGATGGTGGTGGTAGTATTAATAGTGGCAATGACAATAATGAAAGATACACACACACACACATCACATCACATCTACCTATTCAAGAATATATGGATTTATGAACCTACTTCATACTTTAGACTAGCCTATTCATGAATACTTTTGATTATTTAATTCATGCATTTCCTAGCATTAATTGTGATTATACAACAACATGCAAGATTGTTGAGCTAATTACAAGTCTCTCTCTCTCTCACACACACACAATTTTGCTTATAGTTATGAATAAGTCAAACTAATCATAAATCAAATAAGCTAAATTTAAACTCACAATGAAAAATTTTTTCCCTCAACAAACCAAGCCTGACCTCTTAAGTTGAGCAAAGCTTATTTGAGCTTACTCGAGCTCAGCTCAATGAGGCTCACAAGAGAGATGACAAGTTTTAAATATATATATATATATATTAAAATAAAAAATTCATAACCGAGTCTTTAATCATTAGCATTTGTTTATTTATTTATTTTGAATGTATATCTCCTTGAATTTTCTTTTATCTCATGTCTAATGACTGCAAATAAACCGAGATCAAGCACAAGTTTGAAATAAAGCTTATTTATCCAATTAAAGTAAGTTTAAGTCTATATTTTGAACTTGGCAAAAAGTTTTGCTCAATTCAGCTCCATTAACTTTTATACCAACTAAATCTAGGTCCTTTAAAACTTGATTTGTCACAATTCATTTCTAGCCCTATTTTATCCTTTTTCCATATTTTAGAATGGAAAATACAAGATGAGATTACGTTTGATTTGATAGAAAATTTTCTATTAAAGGGCAGCTACTAACTGGGATTGTTATAGAGGAAATGATAGATAAAATGAATTACTTACATAGATTTTTTCTTTCTAAATAATTGTTTTTTTCAGAATCGTACAATCCTCAATATTTTATTGTCCTTTTTGGATCTTGATTCTATATCAAAATAGTAGTCATGCTGTAATAATTGGCTAGAAAAGCTCTACATCTTAGCCACCAACCATAAAATGGTAAGTATGCTGTTTAGAAAGTCGGAAATGTCCTTTCGATTTCAGAAATTCACAGCAATGGTCGTTTCAATCTACACCAAAAATCGAATAGAAAGATGATACACTTGAACTTGACTGATTCTTTTTTGGAGCTTCTTCAAATGCAGATAAATGCACTAGGAAACTGCAAATCGATTGTGGTCACAGGTCACTCCATTGGTGCAACCGCTGCCTCATTCACTGCACTTTGGCTTCTTTGCCATCCACGTTCCATCAAATCTACCGTCACCATCCTTTGCATCACTTTTGGTTCTCCCCTGTTGGGTAATGATTCGCTTAACCGAGCCATATTCCGTGATAGATGGAGTGGAAACTTCCTCCACATTGTTGCAAAACATGACTTCATGCCAAGGCTGCTATTACTGTCGCCTGCTTCTTCCGGTTGTCATCCACTCAATTCTTTACAAGAGCTGTGGCAGTGCTATATTAATTCTCCTTTCCGCTCGGTTTTGCCAAAGGATGAAGGGATTGCACGACTCTTTCAGTCTGTCTCCACTTTGGCTAGGCAAATTGGAGAGCATGAAACCTTTTGGCCATTTGGGAGCTATTTATTTTGTTCTGATGATGGAGCTATATGCGTGGATGATGCAACATCTATTGTCAAGCTGATGGAGTTGATGCAAATGGCAAGTTCTCCTAATTCTGGAATGGAGGATCACTTAAGTATAAGGATTCTGTAGGACTGGTTTCATCTCAATGTTTCAGGATCGGAAGATTTAAGGGAGGGGACCGTCTACTGGAATCAAGCTATGAGGCTGGCGTTTCCCTGGCTCTTCACTCTTCTGGAATCGATATTGAGGTATTCAATCTAAGCCTAAGGGGAACTTCTATGTTCATCTAAGATTTAGGGCGTTTAATCCTTTCAAAACTTGTCAGATGAATCTTAAAAATGTCTCCATGTTTTCTCACCTTCCCACTTTACTTTCAAAATTCTAAACTTACCACCCTACAATTTATGAGTATGAGGTAATAAACTTAGGAGTTTTAGCAACAGTTGGAGAGGTAACAGGTAAGTACATTTTTTGAAAGTTATGGGAAGCGAAGATATTTTTTTTTTTCACTTCTAGCAAGTCTATTTGCTGCCCACTTAAGTTTTACGGAATCTTCTACCTTATAAACCTGCAGGGTCGGACCATTGCGAAAGAATGGCTTGAGTTGTCTGGGCGAGTGGGACGTGTGCTTAGCTTAAACAGTGATCATTTTGGAGTTCAACTGTCCAGGATCACACCATACAGTGCGGAAATAGAATGGTACAAGAAGCATTGTGATGAATCCCCTGAAGAAAAGGGATATTATGATACCTTCAGGAGCAATACATTCTCCTCCAGAAGGGAGAGCAAAGTGGATTACAACCGGATCCGTGTCGGCAAATTCTGGGATAAGTATACCGCCTTGGTCGAAAAGAATGAACTACCAAGCTTCTGGCATTGGCCAAACAAGTGGGTATACGCATCAAGAACATATACACTACTATTTGAGCCACTAGAAATTGCGGAATATTATCGGAATCGGACAGATACAAATGTTCATTACAGGAGACATGGTAGGAGAAGGACATTTGAGATTTTGAACAAATGGTGGAGGCAAAGAAGACTTGGTAACGAAGGACCAAGAAGCAAATTAGCAGGTTTAACTCAAGATTCTTGCTTTTGGGCTCGGGTGGAGGAGGCAAAGGATTGGTTAAATGATGCCAAAAGTGTTGGTATTAGTGACTTGAGCAAGCTGACATTTTTAAAGGAGAAGTTATATGAATTTGAGAGTTATGCTAAGGATTTAATTGAGAAGAAGGAAATCTCTATGGATGTTTTACTTAAAAATTCAAGTTACAGCTTGTGGGTTGAAGAATGGATTGCATTTAAACTACAACCAGAGCAAATTCCTATGGATGTATGTATGGTTTAGATTGGATTTCATTTTCAACCTAAAAAATGACTTCATTCTAGTAAGCTTACATTGGATATATTAGTTTATATCAATAGAGTCAGAAAACCCAATTCAAATGTTTTGACTTGTGAACTAGTTGATACACAATACTTTTATTAATGATTAAATGAGGTTCAGACTTGAGATTGAATTGTTTGTGGTGACTTTTATGCATGCATGTTGCTCGTGGGGCGACCATGAGCTGGTGGTTGGAGTTTGAATGCTCTTGAGAAATGAGAAATGACTACAAAATCTTATGATATGGTTAGTGTTATGGGGATAAATATCTGATGTCTCGAGAATGGTTTTTTTTATTTTGTTCTAATAAATAAACATTTGTCACATGTTAAATAAATTTAGAAATTAAAAAAAAATTATAATAAAGCAAACAATTATTATCACTTTATAAAATACATGGCAACTATTTATTTATCGGAACAGATGGTGATTATATTTTCGGATTAACAAATTTTCATCCGTGCCATGGATAGCACATGTGTGATTAGTGCTATGCATAATGAGTACTTAAACAGTACTCATGTAAGAGCACTTGTGCGATACTCACTGAGCTGTATGAAAGTGCTTAAAAGGTTTAAGAATCAAATCATATTTTTTATGAGTTAAAATAATTTAATCAAGGTCATGTGATGTATTTTGTGTGTCCAAAGGGCTTTTGAAGTAATTTGCAGATAGAAGCTATTAATTATGTGATATGCGTAAAGCTTACGAACCTTAGCGCACTTATGAGCAAGTTCTAGAGTTCTTGGTGAAGAATGACCACTGGGTTCACTTTAAAGAGAAACGAGGGATAATTATTTTGGGAGTTTATGAGCCCCATTGAATAGTTTATTTTTTTTATCTATATTTATATATAATCTGTATTTTATTTGTTTAATCTTTTTATGAATAAAATTATCTATTTATCATTTGCTTGTCATTTATTAGTCATATATATATGATCTATGTCTAATCGATTTCTTATCAAAAAGATCCTATGGGTCATTTTTTAAAAAGAATAAGAAAGCAATTACATTAATATAATCCAATCTTGCTTTGATCATTTACGTTATCTATCTCATTAGTTGCAAATTTTTAGTGAAAGAAAGTAATGTTTTTTAAGAGTTTATTTATTGTAGTCACATGTTACTACACCTGATATATTTTATTCATGGTAATTTATGGATCCGGTCATCAAATGACCAAAAGTAATAAAGCTTGTGTGAACTTTTCTTAAATAGGCAAATTTGTGATTGTTGAAAGAGGAGTAATTTATATTTCAAATCACATCCAAGCACCTTTTCTTTTTTTTTTTTTTTTTCAATTACAATAAGAGAGATATTCGAATCTGATACCTCTTAGTTAAAAAACTAAAAGAGATGCCACTAGATTACAAATTATAGATCATATCCAAGCTTGATTTTTCTATCCCCTAACTCTTTTTTTTTTTCCTCATTTCATTTTCTTTTTAATTATTGGTTGCTCTGGTTGATTTGCACTTTGCTTTCAAATTAAACCTTGCTCATTTTAATTCTACATGATTGTGACAGTATCCCCTTATAAATCTAAGGTAGGGAGAAATGATAAGGAAGATGAACCGATTGGATGGGAATAGGTGTGACATTCTTAAATTTTTATCTTTCTTTCCTAATTAAATCTTCCGACATTAAGAAAACTATCATCACTATGCACTACAATTAATCGGTGTCAAGTAATTATATGATGTTCGTGACGGTCAAACTTGATGATTAATGAGACTTATAAATATATAATATACGAAAAATTATATGATTTCGTCATTAATTTTGACAGGACTGGTCCCATCATCATCAAATGACTCACATCATATCCAATCGTGATCAAATCACTAAAATAATTAATATTTCATTTACTATATACTTTTTAAAGCATTTGATAAATAATTGTTCCAATAAATGTGTATTAGATATTTGTAAGTTTATGTAACCAACATATATATATATATATGTAATTTCAATGTTATATACATTATTATAATACTTTGTAATTTGTCTGTTGAGATTTATATAAACTGAGTAAATTGTGTGTTATATGCACTTATAGTTTGTTCAATCTTTTTGTTCAACGTAAAGTTGATATTACGATGTTCACTTGAAAGGAACATCAATTCATATTGAATTGTTGCATAAAATGACGAATATCAATTTTTGTCTCTATCCCAATGAATTTTAATTATGTCATAAATACCTCTATCTTGTAAATAACACCTATACAAAGGTATTATAGATATTTTATCTTTTACTGTAATAGTTACTTGTTTTACTTTTTACACCAAGTGACTATTGTAATAACTATTACAATTCTATTACATTCTCTTTGAAATGGAATTCCATTCCTCCCTCCCCTCTCCCCGCCTCACACACACACCCTCTCCCCCCCTTTCCTATTTCCATGCAGCGAAATGAACGGGCCATTAATAATAAAACTAGAGAGAAAGAGTTTGGTTTAGTAGCATATATTCCTTATTAAGAAAACTTAATTATTAAAAAATTATTCAGCATTCAACAAATAGGGGAAAAAAAACAGTTTGTGATATTATCATCATTTTAGGCCAAGTAAGGCATAATTAGTTAAAATATGTGGATACATTTAATTTTAATATCGTACAACATTACATAACTCATTTTATTAATATGATTTATTCCTTGTTGTTAGTTCAAAATTAATAGTGTACTTTTAAATAACTAGGCTTGATTGTGGACCTTGGAAGTAGGACCTACAAAATAATGTGTTATGATTACAAATACAAGGACTTGAAGCATGACAGTTGTACTGAGCAAGAAAACTACTTGTACATTTGCTAGCTATACTTGGATCACATGTGTACATGATAGAACATAACACATTACAAGCAGCCACAACTGCCTACTAATGTAATAGCTTAGTTGGCATATAAATACTCAATAAGATAGAAAGAAGTGCAGCATGTTTTACCTAAAGAAAATAAAAATTCTTTAAGGGCCATTGGAAACTCGAATTCCAAAACCCTTTTGATCATTTTGTTCTTTTTTTCCATATTACTTTGAACTTTGTTCTTAGGGTTATAAGTGAGTCAAGACAGCTTGCAAGTTACTTGAGTTCAACGCGGCGAAAACTTGAATTCGACTCGTTTACAATCGACTCGAGCTCGAGCTACTCAAGTTGGTATCGAGTTCAAGTTCGAGCTCAAGCTTTAAAATACTCGACTCAGTGAGCTCGCGAGCTTAATTGAGTATGAAATCGAGTTGAGTTAAGTTCAAGTGTATCAAGTATTAAATACTCTTTATAGTTAAATTAATATTTAAAATAATAATCGAGTTTAATCGAGTCGAGTTCGAGTTTATCAAGTATTAAATAAGTCAAGTTCGAGCTTAAAAATCGAAACTCCATCGAGTTCGAGTTCGACCTTCGAGTTTTTTATTTGAGTTGAGTTCGAGCTTGGTACTGTATCGACTCGACTCGATTCGATTTATTTATAGTCCTATTTGTTCTTTATTTTCTTGTGAATACCCTTGCATTAAACAAAAAAGGAACGTTAGATAACATAGTAATCATAGATCTATACTATGTCTAAAGCAAGAGCTTAAGATTGTAAAGAAATCATAAACCCTAGTTCGTTTTTTAATATGAACAGTAGGAAGAAAAAGGCATACCTGAATGTTTTATTCTAAAAGCTTCCAAAAAGAACTTCACGACATTAGGGATTACTTTTGCCAATACCTGTTGAAAACTATAATCCTGGGGCTTTCTTTTATTGGGCCTTAAGTGGGCTTAACATAGGTGCTTTCATTTACTCATGAGAGTAGCCATAGTAGAAGGAACTCGAAGCATTGCTCAAATGGAGTGCTAAGAAAAAGAGATCCCACCTTTTTCCTCTTGCTAAAAGGCAAAAACATGCAATAAACAAAATTGCATAAAGTAAATAACGAACATTAGGATATAATGTGAAAACCAAAACGGAAAAACACGGACCAGCAGCGCATAGATTCATCCACTATAAACAATATAATGGGATTATAGATTGTTGTTCATCACTAGATCTCTCTAGTGGATTACCGATTCATCACCTTCAACCGTGAATTACAAACAGAAACAAGATCTATTCATCTAGACTTTCTCTCTCTAGGATTCCCTCTCTTTCTCTCTCTAGATCTATCCTATCTAGGCTTGAGAAGAGACACCCATCTTGTTCTCCTGTTTCTTCTCTTCATCACCGCTTTAGGCGGCACTCCTTTCATCATCATTGACCGGTGGTACATCGGAACAAGGATCAACAGCTTATCCCTCCACACACCCAATAGTGTGTCTCTACACCTCCCAGTGTATATAATCCATACGCCTCACAATGTATCTCTACACCTCCTCGGTGTATACAATCCACACGCCTCACGGCATGTCTCTACACCTCCGTGTATATCTCTCTCTATCAATTTATAAGACTATCATAGAGTATTACAAAAGGAAATTCAAAGGCCACATAAATTGGCATTTAAAGTTGGCATTCAAAAAACCAATAGTTTCTAAGCTATATAAATTCTCATTATCTACCATTAATTTCTATGTTAACCAACTTTGACTTTTATAAATAGTTCCTTATCTTCAAGTCTTCTTCTAAATATATCACATATATTTAGGATTTCCATTTTCAGTGTCTTCTAAATATATACAATATATATTTATGATTTATTGGTTATAGACCCATATGAGTTGGATCTATAACCCCAACATGGAGGAGGAACTTCAATATCATGGAAGCTCCTTGATTTAAATTCTAAGACTGATAGATTGATTTTTTATATTTCTCAAGTCTTAAAATTTATGAAGATGTAAGTGGAGAATCGGAATAGTATTTGTAATCAAAGTACTAAAACTAATTCATCACTTGCATTTGGTAGTTAAAAGGAATCTTCATGTTCCAATGTTAAAACTATTCAATTGAGGTTGCCTAAATTTTTCGGTTTGAATCATTTATCTCGGATTGTTTCAAGAAAGTAAAATTTTTATTTCTATGTTTGGATAATGAAAGACTGGAATTAGCATCTTTTGCAGTGGAGAATGAGGCTTCTAATTGGTATCAATGGTTATTTTGAAATAGTTTACTTTCTACATGGCTTATTTTTCTTAAAGCCATATAAACAAGATTTGGGTATTTGTGAATGATATGAAGGCAGACAAAAGTCGATGTTGCTAAGCAAGACAATATGTTTAATACTGTTGAAGTAAGATTTCAACAAAGCCTTGTTGCAGTAAAGCATGAGATTTTACCACAACAGCAAAATGTTTTTGAAGAAATTACATTGATAAAGCAAGAATATAAGAAGCGAGTGAATCAGTCCAATTTGCCTAGACATGTTATTCATGCTAGCAATGATTCAATGATAGAGAACATAGTTTTATGTCCAAACAGATCGGTCAACAATACACAGTTATTCTAGAAAAGATGTCACCATGTATTGTAGGGTCAAGATGCACTAGTGGATAGGATCAATTTTGTTTTGCAAACTCAGGGTAATATTCAATAGCCATATGTTTTTAGGGATATCACTATGGTAAAGGAGCATGAACCTAATATGGAAAACAGTGGAAAGGAATCGAAATATACTTTAGAAGAACTTGCAAAGTTGCTAAGGAAGTACTAGTGACAAGTTCTATCATTGATTTGGATTTCAGAACTATCAAAGAAATTGTTGGCTTTAAAACTAATTTTAAGCTTAGCAAAATTCTAAATGTACAAAAGGTAGTAAAGGTTAATGGATTATAGTTGAGGAAAGAAAAAACAGAGCATGATGGGTATGTTACTGATTTATTAAGTTGACTAGAGAACTTTTTTCCTCAAGACATGATTACTTCCAATAATTTTCTCTCAACATGAATTCAACAACTATCATTTAATCAGTTTTTTCCTTTCATCATTGCTAATGTCAAGACACAAAGTTTAGGATGGTACTTAGCCATTTAGTCAATAGTCAAATTTTTAAGCAAGAAAACAACTAGCAGCAACAATCAGATTTTGTGTCTTTGTACATTTTCTTGAGTTCGACTCTTCAATGAGAGCACCAAATGTTAGGTACCCAAGCCCAAAGGGAGAGTCAAACAAAAAGATTAGCCTATCAAGTAAGGAGAATCCCTTAAGCTTATATACATGTCACGCCCCGAAGATACCCTAAACGTGGTAATCCACCACATATAATATCAAGACTTAAGCATGACTACTTTAGTCATGCGAAAGTCTCGACATTACATGTAAGGCGTACAATACGGTAATAGGAGACACTTTTGAGAGTGTGGTTTAAGCAAGTAATAATGAACATACAAGAATTAGAAATAAATATAATGCATAAATATAGATAAAAGTCTATTACATGATTCATAGGGGCATTCCCCCACTAAAATCTCCAAGGATCTTATAAAGATTACTAGTATTACACATAACTTAAATAATTCATCAAAAGATTTTAAAGGAATTCTAATCTAATCCTTCAAGTAGATTTTCTCCAAAAGCTCCGAAAGAAAACTTACACGGATATGAGGAGATCTTGGGTATAAGAATAAGTGTTACTGTGAATACAAATATCTATAGAGATGTAAGCTATATGAGCTTAGTGAGAATAAACCCGATAATCATACTTACGAAAATAACAACCAAGTTTATTAAACACGCAAATAGAATGCAATAAGCACATGAGCATACAAGACATATGATTTTCCAAGAATCATATGTTGAATGAATTTATGTCCTTCATTCGCGGTTAAGTATTTCGGCCAATTATAGTCAAGATAACTTTAAAAACCATTTTTATAGTTCTTACTAGCTACTATTCGCCATAAAAAACATGTAGTTCTTACCGACTTTACTCTCCATCAATTTATAAAATCGGCTACTATTCGCCACATACAGATACTACTGGTTATGTCAACCACTACTATCATACTCTTGTCTTACCAATTGTATAATAGTAAATGCAATGTGACTCAACAAATGAAGTACATGTCTCAATTTAATTTAAAGTCTAGCTACTTGGATTACAATTTCTTTTAAGTGGTCATCTAATTCCAAACACTTCAATCATGCTAATATATCATTCAACTTATTATAAGCAATTCATGACTTGATATACTTAAAGTTCTTTCATCAAAATTATAAACACATGCATCTTCAATTTTATCTTTCCTTAAGACTAGTGCAACTATATTACAAGCACAAACATAAGTATGAAAACAAGGGAAGTAGACTCACTTGGCCATGACAATACTCCCTTAGTTGTAATAGTCCTTGAGTAGTATATGTCTTCCTCCTTGGTTCCTAAACAAAAAGAAATACCCAAAAAGAGTATTCCATGGAATTTTTAGTCAAAAATTTGTAATTCTGATCTCAAGTTGCGGTAAAATTTGTATAGTGGAAATTCTAACTTAAAATAGCCACACCTTGCTCATTTTAACTAGGAATTTCGCATATTATATACTGTTTTGTACCTATTCGAAAAGATCTATCAATTTCTAAGGTTGTTTTTATCATATAAAGTTGTTTAGGTTCCAAAACTATGGGGTGCAAGTTCATCACTAAAATTTCTAGTTTTCCAAACATAATTTGCGAACTTTTCTTTATCCAAAAATACTTATATCAAAATGTAGATATTTGTATAGTTGAAAAAAATCTTTGAATATATATATATATATATATATATATTGACTCATATCATATGCATGAATTTAGTGAAGTTGTTCAACAATGATTTTTGTAAAACAATGTATTTTAGAAGTTAGAAAAGCAAAACTTTGAAGTTTCTATTTTAGCTTTTTGGAAAAATTCTTTGAATCATTAAAATGACTATCTCCTCCTTTAAATTCCATTTCTTGACCTTTGGAAATAATTTAATTTCTTCCAAAAATAAATTTTTGTCTTTTAAGATTCCTATAACTTAATTTCTTAGAGATTAAAAAGATAACTCTTAAGTACTACTTGATATGATCAAATTTGATTAAAGTTTACAAATTTTTGGTTTTCCCTAAAGTTCATTTTATTTTTATAGTAGCAATGATTTTCTAAGTTGCTTACTAAAGTCTTATTCTTAAGCAACTTCATTTCTAGAAAAGAGTTCTTGATGATTTTACAAAACTTGCTTAATCCTTAATAATATGGAATATTGGTGAAATTTTCACATGGAAATATAATGAATCCTTTCTTAATCAAGAATTTGAAATCTTAAGTTTTTAAAGAAAACTTTTCCATTTTATTGCTAAAAGGTAAGAGTGATAGATCTACTTTATGTATCATTTGTTAAAATTTTTATGTTCTATTATAACTAAAAACTTGTAATGAGCTTTTAGTATTTTGAAAAGATTTGTCAAGATAGAATCCTAAGTTTTTTTTTTTTTTAAAGAATATCATTTCTAAAGTGACAAAAGTTTATTTATTTATTTTTTTTTAAAGAATCCTCATCTTCCTTTATTTAAGAAAATCCTCTTTTTATTTTAGTTGAGACAATATCAATATGCTCATACATGAATCATGAATATGTAGTCATAAAAAATAAAGCAATATATCATAATAAGATAAATTATTATAAGAAACAATAAGAGCATAATATTAATATCAAGTATTGGGAATCTTAGCTTCATTAAGGTAATCCGGTTAAGTATTGGGAGTTTTAGCTTCATCAAGGCAACATGGGACTAAGAAGAGACTAGTCCCTAAAAGAAAAAGAAAAAGAAAGAGAAAGAAAAGAAAAAGCAATAGTAAAGATTAAGTTAGAAAATGTTAGTGAGCATTAGCCTCTAAAAATATATAGATATAGATATAGTTAATAATATATATAGAGTTAGATTAGATACATAATAACAATAATAATAACAACAATAATAACGATAATAATAATATCATAATAACAACAAGATAATAAAATTAGAATTCATGTGCAAGAACAAAATATGAACATTTTTGTTACTTCTACAACTCACATGAGTTTCAAGAAACAACACCATGGTCTGCTAAGTAACGTGACATGACATGACATGACATGGGTAGGATAAAGAATGATAGAAGTTTACCAAAAGTGTTTGTATGGCATGAAGATGGTAGATGAATGGTGTATTATGTAGTATAAGAAATGGTAGATGGTTTGTGTGCATAGGAGGATTTTTGTGAGGAATTGGTAAAAGAGAGTTTTGGTAGTGGACAATTTCGTGGAGTGAATTTAGAAGAGTTTTGTTATGTAAAATGAAGGTGTGAAAGAAGTGGAGGAAGAGGAAGATGGGGTATTTATAGTTGAAGATAGAGGGAAATTTGATGTAATAAAATAAATTAAAAAAGAAAAATAATTAAGGATGAGAGAGAGGGGTGTGTGCCGACCATGAGTGAGGAAGAGAGAGGAATTGATTTCATTTGTTGTTTTGTGATAAAATGTAATTAAGATGTGAAGTATGGTTGATGTCAAGGTATATTGAAATATAAAAAATAGAAAAATAGGTATATAGGTAGTAAGAATAGACTGTATGGTAAAGTAGAGATAGATGAATAGTAATGAATAGTAGTATAGGATATTGAATAGTAACCAAGACAAATAATATACTTGTAGTAAATAAAATACGTGTATAAATACGATATCTGTCATTTTTAACCGTCGAAAAATTACGAAACTGATATTTTTGGAATCCTTATATTATTTCAGTCCTAACAGTATTATAGGAATATTTTTACTATTCTGAGCCCCAAGACATGCTTTTCGAGAGCTGATCCCGTTCGAGTCCGAAATACACTAAAAATTAGCGAATATGATATTTTTATGCTTTCTTATGTTATTACGAACCGTTATCCATAATTATTTCAATTCCATTATTTAGGGTCTAAAAACACGGGATTGTCGGATCTAAACTCTAGGGTCTGTTCTAACCGTTTATTGACTTTTAGGATTTCCGATTGACTTCTAATTCTAATATTAAGCTCAAAATTAATCAAAATCTCAAGGGTTTACAATACCATTCCTCAGTTACTTGAGAAACCGATGTAAGATCGTAACATAATACATGATAAGAGGCATTAGGGGGTTCTCTAATGTGTTCACTTCGATGCTGAAGTTGGTGTTTTCCCAAAGTAAGAGGTAAATGAAAATAGTATATAAAGCTTACCAGTTTAGCATACTTGTCTTTGGAATCTTGTGAAAAATATCTTTGTAGGATAAAGATTCCTTATAATTAATAATGTTATGAAGGGTCTATTTAGATGGTCTGTTTTTCATCTATATCCATATCTTTTCCAAAATGATATGTGTAAATATGTCCTATTTATATTTATATTTTATCTATATTTGACCTATTTGATTTTTAATGAGAAATGCCAATATTTTTTTATCTATATGTAATTCTTTATGAATAATTTGTTAGAAAAAAGTTTGAAAAAGTGTCTGTATCTATAATCTGATAATAAACAAATAGACAAATGTAGTGGTGGGGAGTTAGAAACAGGAACATGAGTATTAAGCCATAAAGGCGTGTCCCAATTACATCCAGAATGAGGGAATGAGGATAAGGAGGTTATGAGTTTATACTAAGTGATTATAGTTGGCTTTATCTTGTGATTAGGTCGAAGGGTCAACTTGCCAAATCAGAACATCACTCATAGTTCTCAAGAACTTGTGATGAATTGGATAAATTTATATTTGAGCCTAATAAGTCGGCCTGAGCTTCAAATGGGTTTAAATTGAGCTAGAGGATTCTGTGGTCCCACAATTGACCATCAACATCCCTTAAGCTAATTTCATATATTGAACTACTTATACAAACATGTTGAGTGGAAAAGAAAGTAGATTGTTTGTTTATTTATTGTTCATGTGTGCCTTATTAAGCTTTCTTTGAAATTTAGATTACCACATAAATTTCTTTACTAGGCTCTTTAACAAAGAGATGATAATATAACTATGATAAAAAAAAAATCAAATAATATGCTTATGTATGTATTTACAATTATACCAATGAAAAATCCTTATTTATAATCTTTATCCAATCTTCACCATCCTTAAAAGAAAATAATACTCTCTAAGAAATGCTACCTAAGTTTCCCCATTATAAACTCTCCCACACTTTTTTCCAATCTCTTCGCATATGGATTTAATAGAAAACAAAGAAATACTCTTAAACCCGAGGAGAACAACCAACAAATGAAAACGTAAAATTTATGAGAACCATTACTTTTAGTTTTGATAGGCTGTTAGTTTATTCTAATCAAAGGTATTCTTTGATAGGAAATCAAAGAAGCTAAAGAATGAGGTCAGGAGATATCGAAGGTAATATTGTGTTGTAAAGTTTTTTATAGTATAATAGATAGAATTTTAACGATATATTTACGAAATTGTAAGAAATTTGGATAACAAGTTTTGAAGTTTTGTTTGGCAAACAATCGAGACAATAAACTTAGTTCTTGAATTGAGGTAAGGAACTTGAAAACTGATCTTTTGATTCCTAAAGATAAATTTGTTCATGTGCTTTGGAGAGATTGGTCCTTGACTTGGATTGATCTAAGTTGAAGATTAAACTAAGAATTAATTTATAGATTAACATGATTATGTGAAAGATTGAATTTGATGTATGAACTTGATGATTAAAGCAATTTGAAAATCAAAACATGGAAGAAGATACATAACAAAACTTAAGAAACACCCTAAAATTTCACTAAGACGAATTTAAGATGACAACCAAACTAAATCAGAAGATTGATCAGCCGATTACTCATCCTCATTCAACTGCCTTTAATTAACTAGCCTTGGTCGGCTATTCCCTTAAATATTAATTTAAAGAAAAATTTCAATTTAAACAAAGATTTAGGACAAAAGTAGTAATTAAGTGATATAATCATTTTTTAGCTAAGTTTGGCATTGGTTTAATTATTCTTATAATAGGAGTTTGGATTTAGTTAATTATGGACATTGGTATGTGTTTACTATTTAATAGTATCTAATTTATCGAATAATATGCTCGTGCTTGTATTGTTATGAAAAGTTATGTTTTTTGAAAATGTTGGAATATATGCCATATTTTATAGATTGTTAGGAATCTCGAAACTGCTTGTACTTTCTTTTTTCTCATTATATTTTGGATTTCACACCATTGGTTCTTATGCCTAATTCTTCTGCTTAAAGAAGAGCCCCTGATTAGGTAAAAGTCTGATTTTGTGTATTAGGGCATAATGCCTAATACCAAGCTTTGAG
The DNA here is from genome assembly GCA_024138025.1 of Combretum micranthum. Taxonomy (NCBI): domain Eukaryota; kingdom Viridiplantae; phylum Streptophyta; class Magnoliopsida; order Myrtales; family Combretaceae; genus Combretum; species Combretum micranthum. Next base: position 1,972,119 of record JAMXBD010000026.1, read on the forward strand.
GTGGAGCACTTAACAAGATAAAACACCAATCCTATGTTTTAGGGCTAAGTAGGTGGTACATATTTTCTATAATTTTTTTTAATAAGAGAAGTGACAACAAGTTTCTCTTTCATCTTGAAACAATGGCGTGTGGGTATGTTCCAATTGATTTGTTTATTTGACAACTAATATTATACATTTAAGTAATTGAACTCTATAAGTTGTATATAGTTGGGCATCATATGTGCTTTTTTTTTAGCCATTATAATAGGGAAGGTGGGGGAGGGGATTCGAATCTGGTTCCTCTCACTTGAGAGACCAAGGAGATGTCATTAGGCTACAATATTATTGCCTAGCATCATATGTGCTTACATGTCATCTTCTATACTAGATGTTTCTCGCTTACCCTATTTATTTTTATGGTGATTTGAGATATCACCTATTTGTGAGAGATAAGGCTTAATCTAGTAGGACCATTAAAGAGGACCTTTTTTATTTCTTAAGTCAAATTCGATAGATTGTTGGACTTGATATTTTCAATTTTATTTTGTAATAGATTTTGGTAGATTTGTTATGTTTATTTTGGAGTTGTTATATGATTTTAGAATGGTCTACATGTATCTCGACATATGTATAGTGGAGCTCGTAGCACTCTTGTCTTGGAGCATTACAACTTAAATACATATATTTCAATTTATGTAAAAGGAAAAAAAAAAGAAAAAAAAGGAAAATGTCAAATACTTTGAAAAGTTCTAAGATAATTAAATTTCTTTTGAAATCATAAAAATTGTCTCTAATAAGGCAATAAATGAATCAAGTCGAGATGATATAGTTTCAAGCTCAAACTCGACTTGAATGAAAAACTTGAAGCTTGAGTTTGAACTTGAACTTGATTGAGCTTTATTTTTTAAACTTGAACTTGAGTCGATTAGATTGGATTGTTCCTATAAAAATCAATTAGACTAAAAAATAAATTGGAATTCAAGAATAGAATAGGGTTTTTCATTGATTTAGTTTTGAACATAATAAACGTAGACCATTGGATATGAAGAAAACAAATCACGAAAATAGGTTTTAAAAATAGGAAAAATATAAAGTTTATACTTTTTCCAAAAAAAATATAAAAAGCTTAAATAGGCTCACAAGTTATTCGAATCAAGTATTTTAAAACTTGAATTCAAACTTAATAGGTATTTAAGCACTCAAATTTGAACTTGATTTGGTTATGATTAAGTTAAATTCGAGTTATCACCGAGTCAAACTTAAGTAACTTCTTAACTAATCTCTAGTGTCAAAAAGCATCAAATGGTGCCATAGGTCAAACTCAAGGAGAGCACTGTGCAAATGAACTCCAATATTATTATTTTTTTTTTTGGCAAACCACTAAAAATGAATATGATAAACTGATGTATTTTTTTTTATTAATTCATTATACGTTGAAACGTGCAAAGTATGTATAGCTTAGAATCCCCAATTAGATCCCTAAAAATCTCCCTATTCAACCTCCTATTTAAAGTCTATAACCTATACATACCTTTATAAGAAAATAACAATAATTGGTTACCTTTGACAATCTTAACAAATCATCGATGATCTTAACTCTCCCCCTCAATTTAGTGCATATACGCCACACATGCCCAACTTGTCTAAGAACTTTGAGAACATCCAATTGGATGCTACTTTAATAAGGACATCATCTAAATGATCTTCTAATCGGATCTTTGGTAATTCCACAACTTTTCCATCTAGTTTCTCCTTAATGAAGAACCTATCTACCTCGACATGCTTTGTACGTTCATGTTAAACTGGATTATGGGCTATATCACATGCTGCTTTGTTGTCACAATAAAGCTGAATTGGTTGCTTTAAGAGATAGCTTAGGTCCTGTAAGAGAAATTTCAACCATAGTGCTTCATAAATTCCTTAGGTCATTCCTCTGTACTCAGCTCTTCCCTGTGACCAAGCTTTCCACCTACAAAGGTAAAGTATCCCAAAGTTGATAACCTATCATCAACCGATCCAACCCAGTCAGCATCTGTATATACCTCGATATTTTGCTAGTTTGTGTTTCTAGAGAATATAATTCCCTTTCTAGGAGTAGATTTTAGGTAGCTTAAAATGCGCATGACTGCTTTCATATGTTGTTCACTTGGATTATGCATGAACTGATTAACGACACTTAGAGCATAGGTAAGATCTAGTCTTATGTGAGCTAAGTACATTAGTCTTCCAATGAGTCTTTGGTATCTCCCTATGTCCACAGGTACCTTACTTGTCTCAATACATAACTTTAGACCCTCTTCCATTGGTGTGTCAACTAGTAAGTAGGTTGATATATTGGTTTCATGAAGTAGATCTAAGGCATACCTTCTCTGAGATAGGAAGATACCTTTATTTGATCAAGATACTTCAATTCCCAAAAAGTATTTTAAAGGGCCTAAGTCTTTAGTATCTCCCTGGGTCGTTGCCTGTGACGACCATGTCATCTACATATACAATGAGTGTAGTAATTTTCCAAAATTGTTTCTTTAAAATAATGTGTGATCTAAATTGCTTCATTTGTAACCAAAGGTTGTCATGGATTTGGTGAATCGTCCAACCATGCTCTAGGCAATTGTTTTAATCCATAAAGTGATTTCTTCAGCCTACACACCTTCTGCTTTTGTCTTTCTGTTAACATGCATCCTGGTAGAAGATCCATATAGACTTCTTCAAAGAGTTCACCATGGAGAAATGCATTTTTTATATCAAATTGTTGTAATGGCCAATCAAAATTTGCAACTAAGGATAACAAGACCCAAACTGTATTGATTTTGGCTACAAGTGCAAATGTCTCAGTATAGTCAATTTTGTAAGTTTGGGTATATCCTTTTGCCACCGATCTCGCCTTAAAATGTTTGATGTCACCATCAGCTTTGTATTTCACAATAAATATCCATCAACACCCAACTAGTTTTTTTCCTATAGGACGATCAACTAGCTCCTAAATTTGATTCTTTTGCATGGAGGCCATCTCTTCATTTATCGCAGCTTTCCATCTTGGATGTGTTAAGGCTTCCTACATACTGTTAGGTATAGATACATTGGACAATTGATTGACAAATGCCTAATTTGTTTGTGACAAGCGATGTATATATATATAATGGTTCATAGGATATCTTACTTTACAAGACAACTGAGGTTTGTATGTAGGTTTTGGAATACCTATAGCGAGACATTATGGTAACTGTCTCCTGGATGAATCTAGCACCATGTAAGGAATATCCTCAGACAACGATTGGTTTGGTGTATCAATTAAGAGAGACTCATTTTTACTTTGATCTAAGGTTTGACAATTAGGCTCCTACTCATCCACTTCTATCCTTATTATTTCATTGTGTAGGGTATCACCACTTAAATCCAAGTTTTGACCACTAGGGTCAACTACATTTTAGTCAAATATTGCCACAACATCTTCCTCATGCTTGTATATAAGATTTTGGATTCCTCAATATTCTCCTTTGAAAGTCAAACTTAGAAAAATGCACAGTATCTTCATGAAAGACAACATCCATAGTGATAAACATGCATATAATAGGGGGATAACATCACCTGTATCTTTTTTGATAAATCACATATCCAACAAATACACATTTCAAGGCTTGAGGCATTAACTTATTACATTGGTGTTAGAGAAGATGAACATAGGCAACACATCTGAAGACACGAGGTGGAAGGTTTAGGATTGTTGGTGTAACAACAGCTTCTACAAGTTCTTGGAAGGATGTCTTAAAGTTGATAGACTGAGATGGAACACGATTGATGAGGTATGTTGTAGAAAGAAGAGCTTCACCCCAATAACATAAAGGCATGCGAACCTCGATGAAGGAAGCATGAACAACCTCCAATTAGTGTTTATTCTTGCATTCAACTAGACCATTTTGTTGAGGTGTATTTAGACAAGTAGTTTAATGGATTAAGCCATGAGAATCCAAAATTTTTTAAAGTTCATAACTATGGTATTCCCTACTATTATCACTACATAGCACTTGGATTTAGGCATTGTATTGTGTGCAAATGGTATTATAAAACTTTTGAAACAGCAAGTTAACTTTTGATTTGGATCTCATCAAACATAACCAAGTCATCCGAATACAATCATCTATAAAGGTGACAAACCAATGCGAACCTCCCAATGTGGGAACTTTGGATGGTCCCTAAACATCGAAGTGAATGACCATGAAAGGAACAAGACTTTTATATAAAATCAAAGGAAATGAAGCATAATGGCTTTTTGCATGTTCACATACATCACATTTGAAAATAGAAATATCCAAATTCATAAACAAACTAGGAAACAATCTTTTTAAATAACCAAATGAGGCATATCTTAAACGTCGATGCCAAAGTAAGATCACAATTATCTTCTTTGAAGAACCCATGCTTTCTACTGCTAAAGCTTATTGTAATCTATTGGAATTTTCTAACTCCAGGTCCAAGTAATAGAGCTTCCCTTTCTTAATACCATAACCAATCGTTTGTCGAGTTTGAATATCTTTAAACACACAATGGTCAAGCCAAAAAATAACAACACAAGATAAAGTAGTAGTGATCTGAGAGACTGACAATAGGTTATAATCTAAGCAGGGAACAGCTAACATAGAATCAGGATGTAAAGTATTAGTAAGATGTGATGACCCTTCCCCAACAATCGATGTGGTATTACCATTGGCCATGGAGACACAATTTTAGGAGCATGGGTTAAGATTTTTGACTTGTTTAACATCAAATGTCATATGATCAATAGCACTAGAATTATTTATCCATCTACTATTCAAAACAGGTGTAGAAGTGGTGAAGACCCTACCTCCAATGTTTGTAATGGTAAGCAATGCTGATGATGTGGAAGAGGCATCGTCTTCTTTTGTTTGAGCAACTGCAACAATGAAAGGATGCTTGGAATTCCAATGTCGTGTTCGGTCCCACCAATCTAGATATCCAATCAGTTTAAAGCAATGACTTTTTGAATGATCTATTTGATTGCATTGACTGCATTTGTATGTAGGTTTGTCTGAATTGTTTGAGTTTTTTTTTATTGGTGGCTTTGGGTTGGTCTTAGGACATCTGACTATGTCGATGGTGGGAAACCATGGCAGAAGCTTCAAGTTTCTCAATGTCCTCATTCAAAGTAGTAGATCTTATGGCCTCACAGTAGACTAAGGAATAACACTCTTCCAGACTGGCTCATGACATAGTATTTCTCTCCAAAGTTGATCAAAACTTTTATCTAATCCAGCAAGAAATATGTGTACTCGAGTTCGCTTAATGGACTATCGGTATGCTATAACATTATCAGGATCCTTCATGACCATGCTATCATGGTGATCTAGTTCCTGAAATATTTCTATTAACTCTCCAAAATATATTGAGAGTGATTTGGTACTCGTTTGGTTGAGAAGACTTTCTGATGCAAGGAGTAGACATGCATCTCATCATTACCATCATAAAATGCTTTGGCTAGAGCACTCCAGATTTCACGGGTAGTAGGTATACGAAGATAGTGCTTTATGACATAAGAAGTCATGGGCATTAGTAGCCATCATTCGCCTTCTGATTTTCAATATACCATTTCTCATATCCCTTATTTGATGCAGTAGGCAAAGTATATTTGCCTATGATGTAAAAGAGTTTTCCACATTCATCAATATGCATCTCCATCAATTGAGACCACACATCATAATTTGTTTCAATAAGTTAAATGCCTCTATTAAAGGTACTCTTATACTGAACAAGGATTGGAATGAATTTTTGGGTTTGGATGGCAAAGGTTTTCAAAACCTTGCATGGCTCTAATACCATAAAAACAAATATGATAAACCGATGTATATTTTTTTTTTATTAATTCATTATATGCTGAAACATACAAAATATATATAGAGATATAATTCCTAATTAGATCCCTAGAAATCTATCTATTCAACCTCATATTCAAAGTCTATACATCTTCCACGATCTTAACAAATCATCGATAATCTTAATAACAACTGCCGCTGGCTCCAAAATAGAAACATTTACCCTCGATGTCACCGTTAAAACTCTTCCACAAGGCACAGGATTCCTCCCAAATTTTGTAATTTTTTGTATGTGTATTTCATATAATTATTTTATCTAGATAGAACCAATGGGATATATACATTATATACGCACGCGCGCACACACGAAAGAGGGTTAAATAATTTCTCTTTAATGGATTCATGGAGTACGCTTTTTCTGCAATTTAGTTCATAATTAAATTATCTTTTTCAATAATTCAACATGGAGTGACGGAGCAAAATATATCATTATCATTAAGACCTACCTAATATGGTTAAAATAAATTAAAATATAATTGTGAAGAGATTATGGATAACATTTTACATTGTTCATACCAATAACAAAGAAATTAATATGGTTGCACCTCACTATTTCATGTTTGACTCATCACGAATATTATGCTATTCAAAATCATTAATAAATATATTAATAGCAACATGTTACCACAAATATGTATTTTAAACATTTTATTTAAAAGTAAAAAAAATATATGAATGGAAATAATTTTATGATATGTACTCTTGTAATCGAAAATAAATTATTTTCATGTAACTGCTTAAGCAAGTGTAACTTTTGATCTCTGAGGTATTATGAATCCTATTATGCTATCTTGAGGACTGATTTTAGAACCCGTAATGGGGCAATCCTAGATTTCTCAGTTGAAGTCGTTTCGACCTCAAAAAAACTCTATTTAAGGCTTGTAACAAGCTGTTTTATGTTTTTGAATTTTGAATTTTGCAATGCCAAAATTTCTTATACTTTTGTTTTTTATTTTGATTTAGAAGCTTGAAAGTTCATCTAGGTTATAGAGAGAAAGTATGAATTTTGTATGGAATCCGTCTCTTGAAAAGACAAGTGGAATTATTTTCGACCTAGTTACATCTTTGTAATTTTCTTTTAAAATGTTTTTTCTACCTTTTCCCTAATAGAAGTTAGAACAAGTCTTTAGGTTTTTTTCCTAACATTTTTCTAATTTAAGTATAAATTATAGGTCAATTACAAGAAATATAAGATAAAAATAATTTCTTAGAATTAAAATACTGGTGGAAACTAATAAGAAAAATGACTTTCCTCTTTAAAAGAGTACATCATTTTTTCTAAAAGACTAAAATTTTTCCATTATTAGAAAATTATTTTCATATATAAGGAGAAATATTTTGTATCTAAAAGAGCACTTTTTGATGTAACAAAAAACGAAATATAGAGAAAATAATTTTAAAGAAAATTTTTCTTGAAACAAAAAGCACATAGGAAAACATTTTTCCACCGAAGGAAAATCCCAATCGTTTTTAGAAGAACAACCTATTCACAAAAGAAAAGTCGTTTTTTAAATTAGTCTTTCCAAGCGTTCTAATTATACCAATAAAATATTTTTAAATATAAACTAATTTAATGTGAAAAAAAATGAAGACTTGTTAATTTGAGGGATTGCAATTATGCATATTACAACATCATTATATCTTACAATTTAAAAAATTATAAAATACCTTATCAAAATTTTACTTAACAATAAATTCATTCTCTAAACTTTTACAATGCATTTTAGACCTTCTAATATTTCAACATTTGATATAATTAAGGATAACTAGTATTTTTTTTGTGAGCTTTAAAATCTTGTAGAGCAAATTTATATATAGATGAAAGTTTGAAGAGGTAAATCCGTACCTATGAGAAACTTTGAGGAGATAATTTAAAATTTCTTCTATTTTATATTAACAAAAAAATTTAATTATTTTAAACTATACCAAAATTTAAAAATTTATGGAGTTTAAAAATAAATTTAAAAAATTTATGAATGAATTTGCACTTGGGTGTATATTTATAGAACAATATGCAATTTTCTTTGTTTTTAAATATACATTTAACATAAAATTTATTTAATTATAATTTTATCTATATTTATATTTATGTCATTTATATTTAACCTATTCTAATATTTATAAATAAAAATATTTATATTTTATATATTTACTTTTTAACAAAAAACTCTTTACGCCATCTTTACGCGGACAAAAGAAACCCCTAAATCTTTCCTAAGAAATGCTTTCTTTTTGGTGAAAATGTTTCCCAATAGCAGTTTTCCTTGAAAACCCAAGCTCGGTTGTCCTTGCTAGGTACATTCCTCTCACCGTCCACGAAACAACACAGCAAAAGTAAAACGACATCCCGGCGAACACTCTTTCATATCCATAATCCATGTAATTTCGTCGCTGACTCGCTGTTCCTGTTTACAATACCCTTGCCACTCTCGCACCTCTACTATATATCTTGAATTTCCATATGTTCCTCTGTATAAACTTGACGCATCCTCCACTAACTTTTTTAACTTCTTTTTCTAGCAACTCGTAAACATGGATTCCGACTCTCCATCCTCGTAATTGCTTTTCTCATTTTTTTTTTTTAAATACGCCTTTCCTTTTTCTTTTTTAATTAGCTTTTTTTCAGATGAACTTTAAGTTAAATTGTTGAATCTTGTAACAAGCAGGAAATTCGAGACGAGTGAGATGATGGCAACGTTTCTAGGGTCAACCCCGTTACTGCCGGAGTCATGGAGGCTTTGCAGCCTCGCGAATACGAAAGCTCCGAGGAGCTTCCTGACGGAACGGATGGGTGACGTCGGTTATGTGGCGATTTCGGGTGTTCAGATAGTGGGTGAATCCGACCCGAGTACGGAGGCACTGGTGCCGTTGGATCTGGAAGGTGAAAGGTGGAAGGAGCTTTTTTGGGCGTTGATTTACCCATGTGAAGACGATAAACCAGTGATGGTCCATAAGGGATTTCTGCAACTATTCCTAGATGCTCACTCTAGCCCATATTTTCAGAACCAGGTAAGACCACTGCTTTTCTGTTACTGATCAATTTTTCAATAGAATCAGGGGAAAAAATAATTTAAACAAATTAATTTCTAATGGGATTATAATTTTAAATTAGAAAAATACTTATTTATTATCAATGAAGAGTGTGTAAGTATGTTTCATTATTATTTTAAATGATTTTTCTATTTTTTTTTTCTGTATATAACCGTCTCTATTATAAGAAAAAAATAAAAAAAAAAATAAAAAACAAACAAAACAAGATAAATAAATAAATAAATGTAAAACAAGAAAATCACCTTTCTCTATTGGACTATAAATGATGGGTTTTGGAGTTACTCAAAGATGCTGCATCATCAAGTTTATCAATATCACAAATTCTTTAATATAGTAATGCATAATGATAATAATAGCAAATCACGATTCATGGCTTGACAGATGATATGATGTGTTAGAAATTGAAATGATTTGTAATACTTATTTAACTGATGCAACTGAATGTTGGTGGGAATGTAAACTATGACGAGACGAGACCCAAGCACAAGCTCTCATCGGAAATAGGTAGGAGGGATAAAAGAAATGGAAAAGTCTCGTGCCTAACATTTGTATAAAAATTCAATTTGCTCTAAATTTCAAATAGAGGATACAGTATTAAGAAGTTATAAAAAACTATAAAAATTTTAGGATTTGTTTGTATGATTTGTTTTTCATCTGTATCTGTATCTTTATTAAAACGATATGTCTAAATATATCTGATTTGTATTTATATTGATTTTTCATGAAAACTGTCAACTTGTTTTTATCTGTATCTATTTCTTGATAAATAATTTGTTAGAAAAAAATTTGAAAATAATGTTTGTATCTTCCAAAAAGGACTAATCAAACAGACCCTAATTGAGTATTATTGACTATTTCAAACTTTAGTAGTAAATCAGATTTTTGTGTAAAATCCAGTTACTAAATTTGGTGATTAGGCAAAAGAAAATGATGGTTTTAACTTTCTCTTACTTGTTGTGGAATAGAAAGAAAAGGAACATAGGTTTTGTTCATCTTGGGGAAAAATAAATTGATTTTTTATTAGGTTAAATATCCTTTTCAGTGAAAAATATTTTATATTTTTTATTATGTCTTTTATAACAAAAAAGTGTTTTCCATAATACTTTCCAGAATCTATAATATTTTATCTACGTACTATATTATCTTTCATACAAAATTTATAGTAAACAGGGGAAAAAAAAAAAAAAAACCAAAAAATCAGCATGTTTTTACAAGCACAATAAAACACATAAATAGGAAAATATTAAAATGGCCAAATGATAAACTTACATATCGGAGATAAGTAATGGCAAAACTGTTAATATCTTACAAAATCTGTTACCTGAATTTAGTTATTCATTTGACCTAAAACTATGGATCTTAAGGAATTTGAAATCAGCTAATAGCTTGTTTAGTACGTAGGAATAGATCGAAATGGAATTGCAATTTTGGTTTTCATTTCTTTTCTTGTGTTTAAAAGCATTATAAGAAGGCGGAAAGGCGATTTCTTAAAATCAACGATTTCGGCTTTTAGGTGGAATTCGATTCGCCTTCTCGATTACATTCCATCTTCTATTAAGAATTTTTATTTAAATTACCTATATAAATTTATTATCTTATTTTTTTAAGGGTATTTTTGGTAAATTCCAATATAAACTAATTCATATCTATTCCATTCTGTGTTCGTATCAAAAAAAGGAATGGATTTATCATTTCTAAATTAATTCCATTTCATTCCTTTAATTCCAATCCATTTCATTAAGGACGATTCTCGCGTACCAAACGTGACATAACATGTTTAAATTGTTCCTGATATTTAAAGCTCATATGTCTGGTTACATGGCAACCTCAAAACTATGAGCTTCTTTGGATGCAGATAAATGAACTGAGAAACTGCAAATCAATTGTGGTAACTGGTCACTCTATAGGTGGAACTGTTGCCTCGTTCACCGCACTCTGGCTTCTTTCCCATCTCCTCTCCATCAAACCTCCCATAGCCATCCTTTGCATCACTTTTGGCTCTCCTCTAATCGGAAACGATTCGCTTTACCGGGCCATTCTCCGTGAGAGATGGGGTGGAAGTTTCATCCACGTTGTTGCAAAACACGATATCATGCCAAGGCTCCTACTACCCCCGTGTGATTCCATTACCCATCCACTTAATTCCTTACAAGAGCTGTGGCACTGCTATCTTGATTCTCCTTTTCGCTTAGTTTTGCCAAATGATGAAGGGATTGCTGGATTCTTCCAGTCTGTTTCCACTTTGACTCGGCATATTGAAGAGCGAGGAACATTTTGGCCATTTGGGAGTTATATATTCTGCTCTAGTGATGGAGCTATATGTGTGGATGATGCAACTTCCATTGTCAAGCTGATGGATTTGATGCAAATCGCAAGTTCTCCTCGTTTTGGAATGGAGGATCACCTAAAGTACGGGGATTGTGTAGGAAAGATCTCATCACAATGTTTCAAGATTGAGAGATTCAGGGAAAGTGATCATTTACCCGAATTGAGTCACGAGGCAGGAATGTCCCTTGCACTACGTTCTTCAGGGATCAATAGTCAGGTATGCTTTCTAGCTCAACTGGCATAAACAGCAGCATTTAGGTTAGGTGAAGTTTTACTTTGGCATAAGTGCTATTTATGTTCTAAATTTTCATTCTGGTGCATTCTTATGCTTTGAACCACTTAAATATGTGCTCATTAATCTAACCTTAGTTTAATTTGCTGGCTTATCGAGCCAGGTGCATAAGAAAATAGTAATTAAAAGCCTACATAGCAAATGTGGATGGAAAATTTAAACTAAAAGTTGGGGTAATTTGTTGATATATAACAAAAAAATTGTATGTTAAATGTGAATGAACACTATAATCTCCTAGAACATGTGTAATAATTTTAGATCCATGTCTATATAGTATAAAAACCTAAGCTTATTAAATGTGTTGTAGCTTTGTATTTTATTGGTAAATTTTTCTTACCATTTATGGCTGATATTTTGATAAAAACACATCGAGTGGGCCATTTTATTGAATCGGAGTGAAATGGATATATTGGGGATTTGAATTCAAAATCTTATGCTCTATTGCCACAACAAACTGGCCTGAATAACTTATTTAGTGATGGTTTGAGATGCTTTGACAGTAGTTTGGGTAGTCAATGCATGGTTTATAAAATTACGAAGAGGTGAATACTGAATGCATATTTTTGAGAGTTTGCATGGTCTAATTACAACTATCCGAAAGATACAAGATTGTTTAAAACTTAATGAGAAAATGTCAAATATGATACCTAAGTTTTGTATAGAAATTCAACTTGGAACCCGAATTTTGAAGTAGTTAATTTGACACTTAATCAAACTTTTCGTAGCTGTTTTAACTACCTAATTAATACTGTTTACTCTATTTTCTAATATCGAAAAAGCAATTTATCAGTGCTAGATGGTGTTAAGAAAAATAGTAAAATATCAATGATATGTTATCTCTTCGACGTCAGCAAACAAAGTAAACAGAGTTAAGAAAATAGTAAAAATAGCTATAAAAAGTTTGATTTAAATATCAAATGAGCCATTTCAAAGTTTAAGTACCAAATGGAATTTTTGTGCAAAATCCAGCTACCATATTCAACATACCTGAACTTAATGAGCATTTATAGGGATTAGAACTGAATTACAGTTTGACATGTATTGAGTACCATATTTGTTTTGACTTAATTAAAATAGTTTGGTCATGCAATTACACTAAAATGGTACTTGACAAACATCTTCAACCTTTTCAATTACAGGATGTTATTTGGACAGAAGCGAAAGAATGCCTCGATTTATCAAGGCGAATGGGGCGTGCACCAAACTTGAAGAGTGCCCATTTAGCAGTAAGACTATCCAAGATCACGCCATACCGGGCAGAAATAGAATGGTACAAAGTGCGTTGTGACCAATCCCCTGAGGCTCTGGGTTACTATGACACGTTTAGGAGACATGGATCCTCAAAAAGAGAGAATAAAGTAAACATGAATCGTATCAAACTGGGAAAATTTTGGGATGATTTTATAAACATGGTAGAAAGGAATGAGCTACCACATGACATGCATAGGCGATCGAAGTGGGTGAATGCTTCACAATTCTATAAACTTCTATTCGAGCCATTAGAAATCGCGGCATATTATCGTTCAGGAATGCATCTCAAAAGAGGGCATTACAGGACTCATGGAAGGGAGAGAAGATTCGAAATTTTCGATCGATGGTGGCTGCAAAGACGGTGGGCTAAGGATGTACAGAAGGAGAGAAGTAAATATGCAAGTCTAACTCAAGATTCTTGTTTTTGGGCTAAGGTGGAGGAGGCAATGCAATGGTTAGATGAGGTTAAAAATGTTAGTGCAAGTGACATGAGTGCATTGGCTTTAGTGGAAAAGTTAAATGAATTTGAAAGATATGCAGATAAATTAGTTGAGAACAAGGAGGTTTCAGAAGATGTTTTAGCTAAGAATTCAAGTTATAGCTTGTGGGTTGGAGAATGGAGAGCATTCAAACTTCAACTAAAGAATTCCAATTAATGCAACTTTCAATTGTTTAGTTTCGAAAGATGATTTTTTTTTTTCCCCATGAGGAATAATGTTGCATTAAATATCAAAGTTTAGATTATATTTCAATAAGCATCCTTACTCTACAAATGCTAATTTCAATAAACTTTGCACTTCTTTTTGCGCCTGGAAGATAAAAAAACTTTGCTCTATTAAAATGGGATAAAGGCATGGTAAAAAGGGAAAAAAAAAAAGTGGGACAAACGTAGGTCAAGTGCTTGCATTGTTAATTTTTAGCAAATTAGTGTCTCGTTTTTAGATTTTGGCAAATTAATATCTCTACTTTCAAAGTATATGCAATTCAATATCTCTATTGAGTAATAATTGATGGATGTGTATTTTGATGATGGGATAATAACTTACATTTAACTAAAAATTGCTAAAATCTAAACTGTCAAAAAATTACCAAAAATTAAAAGTATAGACACTTAATTGTCAAATATTATTTTACAGAAATACTATGTTGCACATACTTTTAAAGTATAAACACTAATTTGTCAAATCTAAAGCTGAGACTCTAAATTGTCAAAAATTAAAAGTGCATGCACTTGAATTGCCGTTATCCCATTATTACAATTAAACCTGATAAGTGAATATTTGATAAATTAATAATCTTGATTAGATAATAGTTTCTTTTAGTCTTGACTTGGGGCCTTAGGTCAACGTACTAAATTAATAATCTCGCCAAATGCAAAAAGTAAAAGTTTATAAAGATATCATTAAGGCCCAACGAAAAGCAAACAAATTAATAATCTATCAAATATATAAAAAAAAAAAATTCATATAAAGTTCATAATAAAAATTTTCCTTATCTCATCTATCGATGTGGATTTCTTTGCGCCTTTCAAATGAGAAGCCATAATAGAAAAAGATTTAAGATTTCTTTTGAAATCTAAAAATGCTAGTGATGAGTATTATATTAATAAAATTGAAACAATGTCACGAACACTACCTGAACTTTTCTTAAATGTTCAATTTACTACCTAAACTTTTATTTAGCCAATTTACTACCTATGTAAACTTTTCATGTTCAAAAGACTACCTTCGTTAAATCCCTTAACCCCGTCTGCTTAGCTGGTATTTTTCATCTATCATGCCCCGACACGTGTCATAGACCCTACATAAATCATTATCTGCCTAGACATATATAATAACAATTACCCATAAAAAACAATAATAGAAATAATAAAAGACCCTTTGACCATGGTTATAACATGATAGTATTCAAATAAAACAATCACCTTCCCATCGTTTAAACACACTTCGCAAACTCCTAAATGAGAAAATCCTAACCCACGAAACTTCATATCAAAATTCATATCGAAATCCTAACTCTCCATTTTTCGTCGAAATTAATTAGGCAATCGAAGATGGTAAAAGATGCAAGCTCGTCGTCGGGTTGGAAGGAGTGCTTTAGGATATGTCTTTTGTTGGTATGGAATGAAAGTAAGGCTTGCAGTTGCAAGGATGGAGATGAATCGAGGTCGCTTCTTCTATGGATGCTCAAGATATGACATGGTAAGCTCTTACATCCATTTTGCTTATTTTGGGTTCGTGGTCCTTAAGATAACAGTATGATATATTGATCCACTTGCTGCATTTGATTTTCATTGTAGGAAGATGGATGCAACTTCTTTAGGTGAGTGCATTCTAACAAGGAGCCTAGACAAGACACATCGGAGTATCAACGTGGCGGTAGCATGAAGGAGATGATGGCTACTTCTTTGGTCAAGGACGCGGAAAGAGTTCAAATGATAGAGTCTAATTCCCAAATGAGAAGCAATGTGTTTCACCATTTAACTCATGAAGGTTGGTTAAGAGAAGAGAAGGAGAATGAACCAAACAACCCAACACATGCCCAGCTAGAAAGGCTTCGATGCAGGATGAAGTTGTATAAATGCATGCTAATTATGATGTGGGTTGGCAATTTATTTTATTAGCTGTCTTCTGGATAGTGAACAAGTTGTCATGATGTGTTTCCAGGTTGTAGTAGCCAGGGAAAATGTTTTTAGCTAGAATGTGGCAATGTAATGAAGAACAGACTCTTGTGGTGGCAAATGTTTTTGGCTGGAATTTGACAATGTAATGAAGAATAGACTTTTGTGGTGTTATTTCTTTGTGTTGTTTATTCCTTCTTGAATGATAACTGTTTTATGAAGTATAGGTTAATACACATAGTAGAAAAAGCTAGCATTCTAGAACAATATGAATAATTTGACACTCATAATCAAGAGAACGGTAGAAAGAAATTTGGATTCACATAATGGTTTGAAGTTCCTGACCAAATTTTACAAATTCTTGACAGTGCTACATGACCCAACAAGAATTTCTGATGCCTCAATATCAAATATTAGAAGAAAAATTAAACATGTTTGTCTTAAGAAATCATTGAATTCAATAAATACAATTCCATAATAACATAAAAAAAACCTTCCTTGGTTTTTGTGAAGCTATATAAGCTGTCATGGATTGATAAACCAAGATTAAGTTGGACAAGGAAAAGCTATATGAGCTATCAATCCGTTTTAGGTGAACTCATCATGGTAAAGGCATTAGAGGTGATCGCCAAAAAAAAAAAAATGGCATTAGAGGTCTCCACTTGGAAAATTCAACTAAGTCTCTATTTACCACAGAATAATATTTGACTCATGGTGGAGCATGACTCAGATTCATATACATAAAACCATAAGCATCGAACTTTCTTTCTGTGATATAACATCTCTTATATAATGTCATCTAATAAGAATATAATTCTTATTAAAATATAAAGTAATGACATATATGCTCCATGTTTAAAACAACACAAACAAAGCATATAGAACAGATGTTTGAAATACTTAATCTAATAGAAGCACTGGGAGATTAAAATAGCTTCATAAAATCGAAGTATCCATGATGACTTTCCACAAGGAGCTAGGAAAAATTTCTACATTACATCAATGTTTGAAATACATCTTTCCTAGCTTGTTGGGGCTACTACACTAGAAGTCTAGAGATTCCAATAGTATTCAATACACATCCATGATGAAATCAACAAATTTCTACTCATATCTTCATATTAAAACAATCAATACTCGATACACATCACATCAGTACTCTACAATCCATGACATGGAGAATCCACATCAAAACAACAACTAATCAATACTTGATACCCATCCATGATGAGATCAAAAAATTTCAGCTCATACATGTTCTCCAAAATATTAACAAGAAGATCATTAAGATTAATCAAATTATACAGTCATCGAAATAGTGCTTTGTCATCCTGCTATTTACATCTCATGTACAAAAAACAGACAATAGATGTACCATACACAAGATCCTTATCATGCAAAAAAGGACCACCAACTAAACCATGACCTGCCTTCACTTATAATAGTCACCCATTGCACCTATATCTGCAATGTCCTTAACATGCACAAAAGGAGGACCCACATGTCCAGACTCTACCCACAACATACACATACTCCACCTTTCTACATAAGATCCTCTTCATATACAAAAGGAGGACCACTTTCACTCCCATAAAAAAACTAACAGCAAAATAGTGTCAATAACATAAGTTCACACTATCAAAATAGGGAAATGCTTAAGGTTTTAGCTCCTTTGCCGGCTCTCTTGTGTTAGTGGTCCAGCTAAATGGTCATCATCGCTTGATTCGCCCAATAGCACAAACACCACACTTGTTGACTTCTTCTTACGAAAATTTGCAAGTGAGATCCTTTCGCTGCTTCGCCTTATTAGCAGTTTCTCTTTTGCTTTTTGTGCTTTTACTTGTTGTGCGGTACAAGCTTCGTCTAAGTCAGCTTGGAGTTGCTCTTGTCTAGTTGTCATCTGTGATCGCAACCATGCCTCATGTGAGTGTAACGTACATGCCTTCTTCATCCATGCTTTTATAGGTGATATACGGTTCAAGTTAGTCATTGCTTGTGGTGTGAAAGAACATTGGTGAGTGAAAAAAAGTCACATAATATTAACAATATTAATGTAAAATGAGCGATGTTAGCTAACATGAAAATTCTAGCTTACCAAAGGAGTATAGCTAGGAGCTTCTTCCTTGAACGATGGTTAGCTACTTGTAATTACTATATTCAGTTCCACATTTACATGGTCCTTAGTAGTTTGCTTCTATGGGGTGTCAGCATATTGGTGATATCCTTTTACTGCTACTCTTGCTTTAGAGCACTTGGGCAGTGTTCCAAACACTTGCTTCAGAGCGCTTGGGGACATCCATGCCAAATGCTCAAAATTCATGATAGTCTCAGTTGGCACTCTATCTTGCAAACCGGCACCAGCACTCTACCCAATAAAAATCACTTCAGTTTAAGTGCAACATTCATAGGCCACTTAGTCATTTAATAATTACCTTAGGCCTTCGCATCTTCTGAAGTATTCCAGTCGTGTTACGAGAATTGTCAACAGTAGATACATTAGTGGGTTGTTCACTTGGTTGTTCTTCATCGGTGATGTCTTGAGAAGTAATGCCACCACTTACATTATTGCTTCCACTCTGATATGACAATAACACATCATGAAATGATCATAAGTTAGGTGCTTTTTATACAATGAAGCTCACAAGATAAGCTTTTAAGTAAAGACCCTACCTTACTAGCATTGTTGGATGGACATCCTCTCGTATTATGATTTAAGAGTACACATCGCTTGCAACACATGATACAGGGTCTTTTCTTAAAGCATCTACTGCCTTCCCTTTCCTCTCGATTCTTTTTTTTTCCTTGGTTTGCTTGGGGCTTTTCTAGGAATGGGGGCTTGCATCTTTTCTTAGTTAGTTTTCTTCCAAAATTTGGCACTAGGAACTAGAAAAATGGCATGATCATTTTTTTTTGGAATTTCTCCACTGAATACCATGGGATGATGTCCTTATCCACATTGTGACCAGGGTTGAAGATACAAGCACAAGCGTGTGCGCATGGGATGCAAGTTAACCCCTATAAATTGCAGCTACATGTCTTGTTTTCCATATCAACAGCACAACCACGTACCTTAGATGACATCAAACTCCATTTGTTCGTTAGGTAAGCGATGACAAGTGGAGCTAGCACGATTTATTAGAATTGAAGTGGTTAGTGATATATAGAGGAGATGTTCACTATATGGCGAGAATCTTATTTCTTCGCAAGAAAAATGATATGATATACAATATCCAGTCAAAGACTTCCCGACCAACTATACTTGCATCTCAGTTAGCATCCGAATAAAATCCCCAGAGAAATTGATAGTATAGTACTATTTTTTTTTGTACTATGTTTTTTTTGTTATGGTTATTGTAATATAAAGATAAACAAATTATAAAGAAAGGCAAGTGTGTCATTTGATATAAAATAAGAGGGTTTTATGGTCAACCCTAAAGTATATAAAAGAATTATAAAGAAGGGTCAAAGTGTCAAAGGATATTAAATAAGAAGGTTTTATGGTCAAAGTTTAAATATAATGTATCGTGTTCACATGGCAAAGACTTGATTAAGAATGGATTTTGACAGAGTATACACTGGCTTCAACACCTTTGGCGTAGACTACTTAAATTTGACATGAACCTAACATTTTTCCTAAGCAATATACCTCTATAAATAGACCCTTAACCTATGAATCTGTCACACAATTCCTCAGTCAAAACCCTAGATGAATTTGGACGCAAGGAAGTCACGTATGAATGACCGAACAATTTTGGAGTAGGCTTGCATTTAAGCCGTCAGCATTTAATTCTAAGCTGTCGGCCTAAATATAATGGACAATAGCCCAAACTCTAGCTTGGAGCCTCGGAGGAAATTTTACAAAACTGTGGATTTTTTCCTACACTGGCATATAGGCTGCTGGCATACTCTCATAAGTTGCCAGTGTACCAAAGAAGGCCGCCGGCTTAATGTGCGGCTTTGAAGCTTATTTGTTCCCTTAAAGATTTTAAGCCACTAGCTTTGTTTTCTTCTTGTCCAGCCTATATCCTTACGAGAAACCACACTATAAATACGTCCTATCTTCTGTTCTATCTCTCATAACCTCTCCTAAACTTTTAGAAACCCTAGCAGCCACTCTCTAAGGTAGATTTCTTCAAGGAATTGAGTAAGTGATATCTCTTATTTCTTTAGTTCATTTTAGAATGATTCTTTCTTGGATTTTCGTTGTTGTTGATGAAGGAGGTTGATCATTAGTGGAACTTGAAGGAAACCCTAAGTGTGAAAATTAAGAATTTGCAGTTCTACAATTAATTGAAGGAAGGTAAGAATCAATCTGGAACTATAATTCATAGATATTAATTTTTAGAAAAATTAAATCATATATGTTGTTGTGGATAATTTGTGAATCTATGAACAATGGTGAATAGGTATTCTTGAGCATTAGGGTTTCTTTATATCATTGGTGTTGATTTGGAAATCTTGGTTCTACAGTTAGGAAGGCGTGAGATCCAAGGTTCTAAGTAAATATTGAATCCTTTCAATCTTTGTTATGTTAAGAGATGAAATCTTATCTGGTAGTTGTGCTATTTCCAATTGAGGATTTTAGGGTTTTTGAGGAATTTTGAGAAATTAGCGTTCTAGGGTTTTGTTGTTTGGTGATCTTAGAAGACAGGTGTGTCGATTTAATATGGAAAATCTTATGTTTTGAGATTATAGATTTTAGGGTTAGGGTTTAAATATGAATGTGAAATTGGATTTTGAATTAATGTATGTTGTATTCAGGTTTTGGCAAATTAGGGTTTATATCTGTGGTAAAGGAATTGTGATATTGAAGTTGTGAAAGAGATGAAGCAGGTACGACCTTACCTTGCTCATTATTTTTACGTGTAGGATAAGAGAAATAAATTAACTTGATTCTATCAGGATTATAATTGAAAAGTATGCTGTTTGTGCTTGGCTGCAGTTAGTAAAGACCACATAGAGTGTGATACTAACGCTGGTAACCTGATGATCTTTGTGTGAGGTTATCCCGAGTGGACTCATGTATTGAGATGATTCTAGTAGTTTAGGAGTAGTGCAAGTATGACACCCAAGTATGTGGAAGATTCCCAACACCACATATGTATTATATTACCTATTTTCCTATACTGCTTGTTTTTAAGGAGTCTGAGTTGCTCCAAGTTTGAGATTAGTCGCGAATGATCTTAAACTGTGTTGTATGCTAGGTAAATAAAAAGATAATAACTGGTGCTTGCTGCATTAGATATTAGGTTGTATGTGAATTGTTTGACGTATGATCATGTGCTTGTGTTTTCGATTTATATGTACTGGGCCTTTGTGCTCATTCCTTTTTATTTTTCAGGTTCAAGTGAAGACCGGATTATATATGACTTATCTGGCTTTGATGTTTTGATAGAGCCTGGGGAGGACGACAGTAGAACTAACTACCCAGCTGATATGTAGATGGCTGGATTTGAGATTAGATTGATGATGATTAGTTTATTAGATTTCCTTTAGATTTCCAGTTGTAAAGATTTTATGAGTTATTAGTTTTATGTTTCTTATGAGGATTTTTATCAGTTGGTTTGGTTTATACCAACATGGATATTTTAGGAGTTATGTTTTATTGATTTACATATTGAGTATTCCTTTATGTGATTTTGGAGTTATATGATGGAATATTATGGTTTATAGATGTATTATAGTCTTTGCGTGTACCTTTCAAGAGAGGATACGTGGCAGGTCATAATGTCCTTTTTTTTAGGGCGTTACAGCTTATTTGGTATTAGAGCAGTAGGTTTTGATCTTGATAGATATAAGTTATGAATTCCTTAGGATGATGAGTATTGATGAGTGGGGTAGCAATAATTAGTGTTGTTCTTCTAGCTTAGTTTGGTTTTACCTAGTAAATATATAAGAGTTTTGACCTTTAAGTTGGATTTAGCTTTATCTTTTGTAGTGTGTGATCTATGTTAGAATGCTACATAGAAGGAGAATACCTTATGTTGGTTCCTCCAGATATGGTTAAGAAGTTAATAGAGGACAATCGCGCGAGAACTAGCCACCCTAGAATCTATTACCACATGAATTACCACCACCACCAGCCCAACCTGTAGGTCAATAGGTACCAGTGAATGCTGTACAACTCATGTAGGTGGTGAATACTCTTTTGAGAGTAGTTACACAACTGTAGGAGAATATGAGACAGAAGACTCAAAGAAACAATGAGAATTGTGGATATGGACCTAGGTATGCTGATGTATAAGTTTGAACAAGTTTGTGAATATAGTCTATAAGTTTGAATCAATGCCTGAGAGGTCACTTGAGGCACAACTATGGATGTAAGAGGTTAAGGAGAATTTTGCTGCCCTAGATATTCTTGAAAATATAAAGGTGGAGTATGTCTCCTATTTTTCTCATTGGGAGATCAAATAATTGGTAGATGAATATCAAGAAACATATGGCTAGAGCGATCACCTAATACAATTCCATTAATGGAGATAGAACTTTAGAGATTTAGTTTTCAAGTATAGTAAAAAGTGTGGTATACATGATACAAAGACAATGAAGGAAAATGAAGTTAG
The DNA here is from genome assembly GCA_024138025.1 of Combretum micranthum. Lineage (NCBI taxonomy): Eukaryota > Viridiplantae > Streptophyta > Magnoliopsida > Myrtales > Combretaceae > Combretum > Combretum micranthum. The sequence continues at coordinate 1,994,094 of JAMXBD010000026.1, forward strand.
TGTAGATTTTGAATAGAAAGTTTTGATTGGAGATAAAAGATTGATAGTTGGAGTGGAATAGAAGGATTTAGTGACATAATTAAGATGCATGAGAATTTGGATACAAGATGGTCGTGTAAAAGGTGATTGGTGGCTCAATGGATATAAATTTGTGGACAGTAAATGAGAAGAACCATTATTGAAGAATAGATGAAAAGAATTTGAGAATGACTAATATAGATAAGAGAATCATTAAATCTTATGAAAGGTATGAAGGTTCATGTGGAATAATAATTATAAGAAAATGATGTGAACTTGGTGAGCAGGTTTATTACAGGGTTAGAACATGAGATTTAACATCATGTGAATTTGATGGATTTGACCAATTGTTCATCTGTAGTCAATAAGCCAAGGACCTTAAGCAAGGTTTGAATAAGATAAAAGATCGTGAGACATAGAAAAGTCAAGTCTTTTTAGGTAAGCACCAGTATTAAGGTGAGACACATATAACCAATGGATTAATATAATCAAGTATTGGTGCATGGACCAATGTATCTTCATGTTGTGAGTAAATTGAATGTATGCTGGAATAGTAACATTTTGGGAATTGGAGTTTAGTCTACCACATGGAGATTAGTTTATGCATAAGTTCGAAGTATAAGGTAGTAACTACCAAAGAAAGAATCCAATTGCTAAATTGAAAATTGTGTAAGAGTGGAGGAAATTCTTATATCGTGATTAAAGATGTATTTAATTATAGTAAATTTGAAATAACATATATCTGTAAGAGAAAGAATGGTTATAAAGGTAAAGAATATGACTAGTGAAAAGGAAAAAAAAAAAAGCAAATGATACTATTGAGATAAGATGGCAATATTGAAGGTGATAAACAAGCAAAGGTTTTCAGGTAAAAAGATGGATGACTACGATTGACTAGAAAGAATTGGTAGTATAACCGAGAGGCATGAAAAGAATAAAGTAGGTGAAGGAGACCTTGTTGAAGAAGGAAAGTAAGTGAAAAAGATGATGTTGAGAAGAATAGATGGGAAGTATTGAGATAATCAACATAAATTAAAAAATAGTCAAATTCTATGAAGATAGGAATGAACAGGTGGAACAGCAATTGCAATAAGGAATTATGATCTGAGTGAGTGTAAGATATGAGAAATCTAAGGACGATGAACAATAACGATATCTGAACTAATACATGATGATGAGTTTTAGGATGACTCTTAGAAAGGCATATGTGAGACCACAAATATAAATTGTAATATAAAGTAGCAATACAAGTTTGAAAGATAATTGGAATAACGCAAATGATAAATGAAAATTGTGGATTAACTATGGTATCTGACAATAATGGAAAATTTGATTAAACCAATAGAGACATAGATGTTATAATCATCTAGAATAACATAGCAGTGGAAGATCTTATCTGTAGGGTTAGGGTTGGAAAGAAGAAAAGAAGAAAAAGAAAAATCTTAAATTTCGTGATTTGAGTTTTCTGATTGTTATTTGAAGGATTATAAGGTAACTGTGTTCTAAGGAAGTTTGAATGGACATGATGGTATTTTAAGGTAAGGTATAATGATCAAATACTGTTAATGAGTTGGATTGAATTTTCTACAGTGCAATATACAGTTGTTTTCAAGGATGTATTGATTGATTTATGAATTGAGAGATAAAAGCATATATAATCAAAAAAGAAATTTTGTTAAGTAGTAGATTTGATAGTTATAGAATGATACTTAAAATAAGTGAAGAACAATTACTTAATATTGGGACAAAGAATGGATTTGTATGGTACAAAGTTTAGAGACAAAGTGCATTAGCAATTTAGATTTCAAGAAATATTGGAACGTTAGGAGTATTGATGTCAAAAGATGAGCTAGAAGTTATTTAGTGATTTTGAAGGGTTGCCTAAGGACATAAGTGTTGATTTTTAAGCTTTACGTATATATTGATGGAAAATATAAGAAAATATATTAGAGATTGAGAAAGCTATTGGAAGTATTATGGATAGTTAATGAGTATTTTGAGATCAGATGAATGATATGCAAGTGATGTGAATTATTTTTTATATGGGACAATAAGGATAAAAACTGAGTTAAATCAATAGAAGTATAAATAACACAATGATATTTAGAGCTTCAGGTTAATGTAAGATTTGACATATGGAATTTAAATTGCAAACTATAGTTATAAGATTTTCAACTTTCTAAAAGTCGCTCGAGAAATTGAATTGGAGATATAATACAATGACGTCGAGGCAAGATTTCTTGATGGATATTGTTAATAATTTAAGTTATACTCAAGAGGTATGTCGTAAAGCAATGGAAGAAGTGAATCTAATTTGAGTGGTGAAAGTTAAAAAAAATTAAGGAGACATCAATGGAATTGTATTTTAGTTGGAAGATATAACCATGAAGATAGGTCAATATGGTGTAAAGAATCAGAAATAAGAAGAAAATGAGTGACAAAGAACTGATGGATGCATGGATTAAAAGGATATATTAATCCATATAACTTTCGAGGACAAAAGTTTCTTGTAGGAGGGGAGAAATGTAATATAAAGATAAATAAATTATAAAGAAAGGTAAGTGTGTCATTTGATATAAAATAAGAGGGTTTTATGGTCAACCCTAAAATATATAAAAGAATTATTAAAAAGGGTCAAAGTTTCAAAGGATATTAAATAAGAAGGTTTTATGGTAAAAGTTTAAATATAATTGTATTGTGTTCACATGGTAAATACTTGATTAAGAATGGATTTTGACAGAGTTTACTCTAGCTTCAATGCTTCTAGCATAGACTGCTTAAATTGGACATGAACCTAGCATTTTTCCTAAGTAATATACATCTATAAATAGACCCTTAACCTACGAATTTGTCACACCATTCTTCAGTCCAAACCCTAGATGAATTTGGACACGAGGAAGTGACGTGCGAATGATTGAATAATTTTGGAGTAGGCTTACATTTAAGCCGCTAGCCTTTACTTATAAGCTACTAGCCTAAATACAATGGACGACGGCCTAAACTCTAGCTTAGAGCCTCGAAAGAAATTTTACAAAATTATGGATTTTGTCTTACGCCGACATATAAGCTGCCGGCGTACTCTTATAGGCCACCGTCATACCAAAGAAGGCCGCCGGCCTAATGTGCGGCTTTGAAGCTTATTTGTTCCCCAAAGATTTTAAGCCGCTAGCTTTGTTTTCTTCCTGTCCAGCCTATATCCTTACAAGAAACCACACTATAAATACATCCTATCTTCTGTCCTATCTCTCATAACCTCTTCTAAATTTTTAGAAACCCTAACAGACACTCTCCAAGGTGGATTTCTCTAAGTAATTGAGTAAGTGATCTCTCATATTCCTTTAGTTTAATTTAGAATGATTCTTTCTTAGATATTCATTGTTCTTGATGAAGGAGGTTGATCATTAGTAGAAGTTGAAGGAAACCCTAAGTGTAGAAATTGGAAATTTGCAGTTCTACAATCAATTGAAGGAAGGTAAGAATCAACCTGGAACTATTATTCATAGATATTAAGTTTTTAGGAAAATTAAATCATATATGTTGTTGTGGAAAATATGTGAATGCATAAACAATGGTGAACAAGTATTCTCGAGAATTAGGGGTTCTCTATATCATTGGTGTTGATTTAGAGATCTTGGTTCTATAGTCACGAAGGTGTGAGATCCAAGGTACTAGGTAAATATTGAATCATTTCAATCTTTGTTATGTTAAGAGATGGAATCTTGTATGATAGTTGTGTCATTTCCGATTGAGGATTTTAAGGTTTTGAGGAATTTGGAGAAATTAGTGTTCTAAGGTTTCGTTGTTTGGTGATCTTAGAAGATAGGTGTGTAGATCTAATATGGAAAATCTTATGTTTTGAGATTATAGATTTTAGGGTTAGGGTTTAAATATGAATATGAAATTGGATTTTGAATTAATGTATGTTGTATTCAGGTTTGGTGAATTAAGGTTTATATCTGTGGTAAAGGAATTACGATATTAAAGTTGTGAAATAGCTGAAACAGGTACGACCTTATCTTGCTTACTGTTTTTGCATGTAGGATTAGAGAAATAAATTAACTTAATTCTATCCGAATTATAATTAAAAAGTGAGCTGCTTGTGCTTAACTACGGTTAGTAAAGACCACGTAGAGTGTGATACTAACGCTGATAACCTGATGATTTTTGTGTGAAGTCGTCCCGAGTGGACTCGTGTATTGAGATGATCCTGGTAGTTTAGGAGTAGTGCGAGTATGGCACCCAAGTGTGTGGAAGATTCCCAACACCACATAAGTATTATATTACCTATTTTCCTATACTGCTTATTTTTAAGGAGTCTGAGTTGCTCCAAGTTTGAGATTAGTCGCGAATGATCTTAAACTATGTTGTATGTTGGGTAAATAAAAAGATAATTACTGGTGCTTGCTGCATTAGATATTAGGTTATATGTGAATTGTTTGATGTATAATCATGTGCCTGTGTTTTCGGTTTAGATGTACTGAGCATTTATGCTCATTCCTTTTTATTTTTCAGGTTTAGGTGAAGACCAAATTATGTATGACTTGCCTGGCTTTGATGTTTTGATAGAGCCTGGGGAGGACGATAGTGGAACTGACTACCCAGCTGATATGTAGATGGCTGGATTTGAGATTAAATTGATGATGATTAGTTTATTAGATTTCCTTTAGATTTCCATTTGAAAAGATTTTATGAGTTATTAGTTTTATGTTTCTTATGAGGATTTTTATCAATTGGTTTGGTTTATACCAACATGGATATTTTAGGAGTTATGTTTTATTGATTTTCATATTGAGTGTTCCTTTATGTTAGTTTTGAAGTTATATGATGGAATATTGTAGTTTATAGATGTGTCATAGCCTTTGAGTGTGCCTTTCAAGAGAGGACACGTGACGAGTTGTAATGTCCTTTTTTTTTAGAGCATTACGGTTATTTAAGTGAAGATGTCTATCCAGTTCCTCAAAGACTGATGAATGAAATGTATGTGGAATACTATGGAGTAAATGAATTGGGTAAAATTTATTATCTATCCTGTGAAGTGCTTTACCAGAGAGATGTCTTTCAATCATTTATTAGAAATTGAAGTGGTTGGTGATATATAGAGGAGACGCTCACTATATGGCTGGAATCTTATTTCTTGGCAAGAAAAATCATATGATATACAATATCCAGTCCAAGACTTCCTAATCAACTATACTTGCATCTCAGTTAGCATTTGATTAAACATCCTAAGAGAAATTTGATAGTATGATACTATGTTTTTTTGTTATGGTTATGTAAGTAAAGATGTCTATCCAGTTCCTCAAAGACTGGTGAATGAAATGTATGTAGAGGATGCAAAGGAATGGTTAGATGAGGTTAAAAATGTTAGTGCAAGTGACATGAGTAAATTAGCTTTCTTAGTAGAAAAGTTAAATGAATTTGAAAGATATGCAAATAAATTAGTTGAGAACAAAGAGGTTTCAAAAGATGTTTTAGCTAAGAATTCAAGTTATAGCTTGTGGGTTGGAGAATGGAGAGCATTGAAACTTCAACTAAACAATTCCAACTAATGCAACTTTCAATTGTTTAGTTTCCAAAGATGATTTTGTTTTTCCCAGTGAGGAATAATATTGCATTTAATATCTAAACTTTAGATTATATTTCAATTAAGCATCCTTACTCTACAAATGCTAATTCCAATAAACTTTGCACTATTTTTTGGCCTGGAAGATAAAAAACTTTGCTATATTAAAATGGGGAAAAGGCATGGCAAAATAATAATAATAATAATAATAAAAGTGGGATAAACGCAGATCAAGTGCTTGCACTTTCAATTTTTAGCAAATTAATGTCTCATTTTTAGATTTTGACAAATTAATATTTGTACTTCCAAAGTATACACAATTCAATATCTCTATTGAATAATAATTAATGGATGTTTATTTTTATGATAGGGTAATGGTAGGCACTTGATTAAAATTGCCAAAATCTAAAACTATCGTACTAAACTGTCAAAAAATTGCCAAAGAATTGAAATTATAAATACTTAACATATCATTATTATGTCATCACAGTAGAAGCGTGTCAAATATAATTTGACAAAAATACTAAGTTGCATATACTTTAAAAGTATGAGCACTAATTTGTCAAAGTCTAAAGCTGAGGCACTAAATTGTCAAAAATTAAAGTGCATGCACTTGACATGCCGTTATCCCATCATTACAGTTAAACCTCGTTAAGTGAACATTTGATAAACTAATAATCTCGATTAGATAATAATTTCTATTAGTCTTGACTTAGGGCCTTAGGTTAATGTACTAAATTAATGATCTTGCTAAATGCAAAAGATAAAAATTTATAAAGATATCCTTAAGGCCCAACCAAAAGAAAAATTAATAATTCATCAAATAAATAAAAAAAATCATTTAAAGTTCATAATAAAAATTTTCCTCATCTCATCTATCAATGTTTCAAATGAGAAACAATAATAGAGAAAGATTTAAGATTTCTTTTGAAATCTAAAAATTCAACTGATGAGTACTATATTAATAAATTTTGTTTTCTATTTACTTAAAATATGTATGGTGAGGTTGTTATAGTTGGTCGATCATGTGCGATAAGCATGCTGGTCGACTTGAGAGGAGTCTTGAATTAATGATACATGTAAGATGTCATAAAGAGGGAATAGCAAGAGGAATAGGTAAACCCGATTTCCTAAGTGTGCAAGTGTAATAGAAGATCAAATTGAACGAATTCGATCATCCTTGACTTATTCTTCACAAAGTAGTTGCTTTAATTCTAGCAAAGTTTCTTTGTTACTCTCAATTTTACCAATACACAGAGTGACCTCAAATGAAGGAATGAACCTCTTATTTATAGATGGTGGAGGTTACTACCAGTCATTGGATAACACTTGTATGAACGATTGAGATGAAATAATGATTCGATAGTTGTTACTAAAGCCTCCTTTTCCTTTTAGTAGTAGACTGGACTTATAGTGGACTTGAGGGTTTTTATAATATAAAAGGACCTCGTTATTCATTTAAAATAGCTCATTCTTAATATAAAAATGCTGAAAGCTTATTTTAGTCCACACAAGCCCTATTTTTATGAAACCCAAGATGCCACATATTGAGTCTACTTTTTACGCATGAGAAAACCTAATAAGGCCAAGAGTAGAATAAACTGGTCTAGTGATATCTATTTTAAGCATACCAAGTCGAACCTTCCTACTACATTCCTTATTAGACTAGGTATTCTAAGCTCTATCACCAGCTTAGAAGAGCATAGAAGACCAGCCCATGGCATTAAATTGGTCCAAGAGCCCAATTATCAAAATGACCTTCTACAAAGTATTTTGTAACCTTTTATCTTACAAAGCATTACCTTCGAAAAACTCTTTTCCTATGTTCTAATTCATTCTAATTTCTAAGATTTACCACAACTTTATAGTTTTATGTGTTCTAAAATTTATTATTTCATTTTAAATTTATGCATGACTTTTGAAAATTTTTATATATACACCATATATGTATTTTTTAAATATTTATTTATAGTTTTCATTGATAAGCTATATATAAAATTTGGAAAAAAATGTGTAAAAAATATAAAAAAATCCTTATACATTAATAAATATTCATTCATCGATAAATTAATAAATTATTCATTTATTGATAAATAAATAATTTTTATAAAATATTTTTTATTGATCCCTACCGTATTATTTTATTGAGGTTTAACTTATCATAAAATCAATTTTTAACCCCTAAAAACATGACACATAAAATATATATAATAGCTGAAAATGCACTAGAAAATACTTTAAAAAAGGGTGAATTGAGTATTTAACATAAAACGCTCAAACAATAAGTTTTTGTACAATAGATCAAATTAAACTTTAATAGCAGTGGATATGGCAATAATAGAATATTGAAAAGAATATTAAAGAGATAGGGAAAGAAGATATAAACCCAGATTTAACATAGAGTTCGACCTACTTCCTACTTCATTATCGCTCAAATTGCCTCTAATCAAAGGACTTCACATACTTTATTAATCTCAATCACACATGCTCAAACAAAGTAGTACACTAATTTACAATACTCGAGAAATAAAATATTTCCTTCTCTCTCAAGATACTCTTTTACAAATAACAAATACAAGAATAGAGCACTAAATTGATTTTCTCTCTCTTTGCAATTTTTTGCAAATTAATGAAAAAGAGTATAAAAATAATAAGAGAGCTTTCTAATTTGTTTGTTCACAAATAAAAGCTCTTAATCACTTTTTTTACGCTTTAGCTCTGCTCAATCTCCCAAGAATATTTATAGATTTCAAACAATTAAATATTTGTTGAAGATAACGTCTTAAAATTGTCAAGCATTAAATGCACGTAACGCCTCTTTCATGCCACATTGGCTAGTATTTTTCAAACTATCGTGCCTTAGACTTATCATGCCTTAAATTTGTGCACCTTAAGTTTGACGTCGATCAATTCTGTGCTTCTTTAAATTCTTCGAACTTATTGCCCTTAAACTTATCACGCCTTGGATTTAACCCATCGACTAAAGGTTGTACTTCTTTAAACTCATCAAGCCTGAGATTGAAGCTTGTCGCACCTTGATGGATGGACTTGTTGAGCCCTTGATTATACCCGCGATCAAGACTATGCTCAAGAATTTGTACTTGCTAATTTTGCACATGTAGTCTCTAGAGAGCAACACATACGCAAAACACACACATACACACATATTCTAGCATTTTGTTCATCCCAGCTATTTGACTAATTTAGTATAGTTTAACACGATTGAGTAGTTAATTGTATAGCTAATTGTCTCATCAAAATTCAGATTGAACACATAAGTTCAACAATCTTACTTTTTTTTATGAGGATAATCATGCACAATTAACTCCCCCTCAAATAAGCATCCGAGTTTCAAAAGAATTTTCTCAAATTTGATTTAAAAACTTGATACTTAATTATGGAGAAATGCGAGTTACACTTAATGGTCAAACAAACACAATACACACTATAACATGCATTCAACAGATTTTTCTACTCCTTTGGACTCATCAAAATACACTATTCATGCATGTTAATTGTGTATTCAACATTTTTCTCCCTGTTTGGACTCATCAAAACAAGAAGATAAACTCAAAACATTTCAAATAAGGAGAGATGCACAAGCAATACGCAAGCTCTAAAATGGTTTTAGACATTATTGAAAAATCCTCATATCACAAATTTGTGTAAGTTGTTGTCTGAAAATTACAAAATAGGTTTCTCAAGAGTGCATAAATTGTCTAAAATGATTTTCATCCGGCTTCAAATATTCAAATACATCTAAAAACATTGTTTATGCATCAAAGTATGGGAAATTTTATGGTCTCATCATTAATTTTGATGGGATTGGTCCTGTCACTATCCAATAGCTTATACCATATCCAACCATAATCAAACCATAAAAATAGTTATTATTTCACTTACTATATTTATTTTAAAATTAGATTTTTGACTGGACGATCTTGTAAACGCTCCCTAAAAGTATGAATAACCATTTTCATGCATTCAAAACTAAGTTTAAATATGCACAAAAACAACAAATCACAGAATTTTGCAATTAGGACATTTCACAAGCATCACAAAAACATATTTTAACATCTAATTGCTTTTTTTATCCTAAGATCAAGTTCTATATCAACTTGGATCCATGATATTTAGCACTCATTTTGCTTTGTCATGCCCAATCCTCTACGCAAAGTGTAAAAATGATCCTAACTTAAAGGTTTTGTAAAAATATCAGCAATTTGATTGTTTATATCAAAAAATTCCAAGCTAATATCTCTATTTAGAACATGATCTCTAATGAACTGATGTATAATTTCGATATGCTTGGTCCCTAAGTGTTGGATTAGATTTTTGTTAAATTTATAGCACTTGTGTTATCGCAATGAATTGAAACATTTTCATATTTTAATCCATAATCTTGCAAAGTTTGTTTCATCCATAAAACTTATGCACAACAATTACCAACAGCCACATACTTGGCTTTGGCGGTTAAAAGTGCAACTGAATTTTGTTTCTTTGAGTACCTAGATATTAGGGAGTTTCCAAGAAAGTGACATGTGCTACTTGTGCTTTTCTGATCAATTTTACACCCAACAAAGTTAACATCGAAGTATCCAATTAGATTGAAAGAAGTAAACTTTGAATACCACAAGTCAATTTCAATAGTGCCTGCAAGTACTTGAGTATGTGTTTTACTACACTTAAGTGTGATTCTTTTGGGCAAGATTGAAATCGTGTATATACACACATCGAGAACATGATATCAGATCTTGAAAATGTTAGATATAACAAACTATCTATCATGCCTTTATAAAGTTTTTCATGGACATTTTTTCCATTTTCATATTTGTCAAGTTTTACACTTGTGCTCATACATGTAAATTTTATTTTACAATTATCCATTTTGAATCTTTTCAAGAGATCTTTGGTATATTTAGATTGGTTGGTAAATGTTCTCTTTTTCAATTGCTTCACTTGAAGACCTAGAAAATAATTCAGTTCTCCCACCATGCTTATTTCAAGTTCGTTCTTCATACACTCGACAAATTCATCTATAAGAATCATGTTAGTAGCTCCAAATACAATGTCATCCACATAGATTTGCACAATCAATGTGTTTGACTTGTGATTTTTGATAAAAAAGAGTCGTATCGATTTTTCCTCTAGAAAATCCCTTGTTTAAAAGGAAGCTATAGAGCTTTTCATACCAAGCGTAGGAGCTTACTTGAGACCATAAAGAGTTTTGTTTTAATTTATAACAAGATTAAGGAATTTATTATTTTTAAAACCTAGTGGTTGCTCTACATAAACTTCTTCTTTTATAAAAATATTTGAGAAAGCATTTTTTACATCCATTTAAAAAAGAGTAAAATTTTTAAATTGAGCAAATGCCAAAAGCATTTTAATAGATTCTAGTCTAGCAACTGGAACAAATGTCTCATGAAAATCTATACATTCTTCTTGATTATACTCTTTATCTATTAATCGAGCTTTGTTTTTTGTTACTATTCATGCTTCATCTAGCTTTTTCTATAGACCTACTTAGCTCCAATAACTATCTTATTCTTAGGTTTAGGAACCATGCTCCAAACTTCATTTCTTGTTAATTGATTTAATTCTTCATGCATAGCTTGTATCAAAAATTCATCTTTTAAAGCTTATTATGTATTTTTAGTCTCAGTTTGGGATAGGAAGACTAGATTACTTATATTTCTTAGAAAAATCTAGTCTACACTCTATTAGAAGGCTCACCTGTTATTAGATCATTTGGATGTGATCTTGCATATTTCTATTCTTTAGGAAGATCATTATTAACATATTCATCCACAACATCCTTTTTATATTCATTTACTTCATTTATTTCTTTATAATTTTCAAGAGAAAATTTATCTAAATCAGCACAAATATTATCCACATTATAACTTGAACATATATGAGGTAAATAATCATCAAATGGAACATGAATAGATTCTTCTATAACTAAGGTTCTCTTATTAAACACTCTATATACTTTACTAGTTAAAGAATAACTCAAAAAAATGTCTTCATCAAATTTAGCATCAAATTTAGCTAATAGTTCCTTTCTATTGCTCAAGATGTAACATTTATGACAAATGGATGAAAATAGGAGATGTTAGGTATTCTTCCTTTTCCAAAACTCGTAGGGGGTTTTTAAGAATTGGTCTTATGAAAACTCTATTATATATATAGCATGCAGTGTGAACAACTTTAACCCAAAAGTATCTAGGCAAATTGTTTTCACACAACATGGTTCTAGAATTGAAGTTCTATTTTTCCTTTCAGTTATACCATTTTGTTGTGGTGTTCTAGGTGCTGAAAAGGTACGTTCAATTCCTGTTTTACTACAAAAATCATCCATTTTATAATTTTTAAATTCTCCTCCATGATTACTTCAGATAGTCACAATATTAAGACTTTTTTCATTTTGGACTTTCTTACAATATCTAGAAAAGACATTATTTGTTTCATCTTTAGATGCTAGGAAGAAGTTTATGTATATCTAGTGAAGTCATCAACAATAACCAATGTATATTTTTGTCTCCCAAACTTAAAGTTTATGTAAGACCAAATAAGTCCATATGTAATAGTTCTAATGGTCTAAAAGTAGAAATAGGATTCTTAGACTTAAAAAGAAGTCTTACTTTTACTTTTGAAAATTTATTTTTGGTAACCTTTGACAAAATTCTTTTTAACAAGGTTTGAAATAATATACATGCTAGCATGTCCTAATTTTATGTGTTATAGCCAACTATGGTCATTTTGAGAGTAAAGACAATTTTCATTTGATGATTTAAAATTATCTAGATTGATTTTGCAAATATTTTTTTGTCTATACCCTTCAAAATAAGCTTTATTATTGTTAATTCTTTCAATAGAATATTTATTAAAAAGAAATGTTACTCTAAATCCATTAACACATAATTGACTGACACTAAGTAAATTATGCTTTAAATTATCAACCAGAAGGACATATTTTATAGTTAAATCTTCGAAAAGTTGACTTGTGATTGTCTCCGAATGTGACATTCCCTTGATCTTTTAAGTCTAAAGTTGTAAACTTGGATGCATCTTTAGTTATGTGTTTAGAGCAGCTACTGTCCAAGTACCATTTGTTATTTCCACTTGAAGATTCCTACAAAATAGGGGATTATTTCTTTGGTACTCATTTAGGTTTGGGTCCTTTTTTATTAGGTGTAACAAGGATTTCTCTTTTTAGAAATCCAAACTAGCTTGCTTTTATGATCCAAATACATGGTTTTTCTAATTGCACAATTATGTATAATATGACCAGTTTTGCCACAATAGTTACATATCCTATGTGTGGCTTTTACAAATCGAATTTTGTGGAATTTGCATCTTTTTCTCTATTATAGCCAATTCCATATTTATTCAAATCACATCTTTGATTTCCAAGAAGTGTGTTCAAATTCTTTTTTCCTTTAGTGAACTTGGCAATTGTTGCTTTTGAATCATCTAAGCTAGTTTTCAATATAATATTTTCATTTTTAATTCTTCTAGCTCCTTTAAAATTTCATTGTTGCTACTACCAGCACTTGCAACATTACCATCATTATTTAAGTTTTTACTTCAATATCAAGCAAATAATTTTCAATTGTTAATTTCTCATTGATCTTGCTTAATTCATCATTTCTGCTTTTTAGCTACTTATATTTATTATTCATCCTATCATTTTCAAATTTTAAAATATTAATTTCTTCATCCAACTTTTCATTTTCTATTTTAACCTCACCATACTCACTTCTAAATTCATCCAACTCTTCCCCCACTATTTTCATTAAAGTTTTAAGCATGATATTCTTTTTCTCCACTTTTATCAACCTACGACATACTTTATCATACATATCACAAATTTCATCATAAGAAGGAGAAGATGGAGAACTTATTTCACCATCCAATGTCATGAAGCATACATTCTCATCCGAGTCACTTGAGTCATCATCACTCTAAGTGGCGATAAGGGCTTCTTTTCTAGATCTTTTAGATGCTTTCTAGAGCATTGGATAGTATTGTTGAATGTGTCATGGCTTAAGACGTTTGTAACAGGTTATCACATCCTTCTTTTCCTTTTTGTATGTTAAGGAACTATTGTCATTATCCTTTTCTTTTTGTCTTGTTGTTGAACTTCATAAACTTCTTGAACTTCTTTGTCATTAAGGCAACCTCTTCATCATCTTCACTAGAGTCATGACGTGTAACTTTGAAGGTAATAGCCTTCTTGCTTGATTCTTCTCCTTACTTCTTAATTAGCTCATGTGTTTTGAGTGCTCCAAGGAGTTTCTCTTTGCTCATAGTACTTAAATCTCATGCTTCTTCAATCGTAGTTCTCTTTACTTCCTAATCCTTGGATAAGGACCTGAGAGTTTAAAATTTATTTCTACATTATTGAAATTCTTTTCAAGCACACTCAAAGGATTTATGATGCTTATGAGTCTATTATGCATCTCATCTATAGATTCATATGGAAGCATTTTGAAATTTTTAAACTACCTACATAAAAGACTTATTTTTGTATCTCTTACTCTTGAAGTTTCTTCGTATGTTTTTTTTTTCTAATTCATCTCATATATATTTTGCAGACTTACATGTATAGATTCTATTAAAATCACTTTTATTTAACCTACAATGCAATATGTTCATAGCTATTTCATTTAGATAGATTATATTTTCCAATCTTCTTCATTATAATCTTTCCCTTCTTTTCCTTCAATAATCAAAGGCCATTCTCTATTATATTCCATATTAATCTATTTTATGCTTTTAAAAAGATTTTCATTATATACTTCTAATATAGGTAGTCACCTCCTCATAGATTCAAAAGACCAAGTTTTAAATTTATAAATTTTCTAAATTGTTTTCTTCTCAACTATGGTCTTACAGGGAAAGCGCACCCATCAGATGTAGCATAGAGAAATGATCTAGGTCATATTCCTAGGAACGTTGATGAGTACTTCTACTCACTCTTTTCCTATTATCTAGCAAAAAAAATCATATTTGGTTTTATATACATAGAAACTAAACTAAGTCTAATATTCACATATTTCGCAGCAAGCATACAAAAGGATAAATCAATTCACAAGATTGCGTGGGTCATGCTTCACCAAAGATCTATTCATATGACTTAAGAATTTTCTCAAAAAGTTGTATTGATTATTGAACTATCTGATTCATTAAATTATGCTAAGGCTTCTCTCAAGTCAAAAGCACCTAAACCTAAGCCAAACTACCGGAATCTCTTCCTGACTATTAGCAACTTAAATTTTCATAAAGAACAAAAATCCTTCGTTTTAAAACCAAACTGATGAATTTCAAAATGAGTGATAGAAGATTTCACCATCCCTATCTCTAGGTGATTATGAGCAATCTCATCAATAGCTTTAGATCTATTCATTAAATCAACCTGTCCAGGTCTATTTTTAACAAAAATCAAACATGAATCCAATAGGATGCACCATTCAATTAGACTCATTCTTACGCGTAAACTATTGAATACAATAAAATCAACATGTTTTCAAATTAAGAACAAAGGAATCACATGAAATCAATCAAAGATCCACAATACCCAAGCAATATTAAGCTACTCCTCCATAGATAAAAAAATATAAATCAATAATAAGGAGAAATAGAAAGGATCTAAAATTAGATTAGCAATACAAATAATGCTCCTTGATAGATTGATACACTCAAGCACAAATGTTGCTGGGAAAGTACACAAAAGTGTGTTTTTTTTTTTTTGGTCTCTGTCTCTCCTTTTCTTGTTCTTCTCCCCTTTGATTCTTCCCTCCATCTTCATTTTATAATGATCTTCGCATAAATGGAATTAAATGCTCATTGATGGAGGAAATGGGAAGTTACAGGAGTTACGGGTCTCTTGGCTTTCCAAAGTAACACCCCTTTAATGTCCAATAGACGTTTCTCTAATAAATAGGGGGTTAATATTCAATAAAAAGCTATTCCTCAAAAAGTAACGGACTGTCAAACCAATAGGTTTAGGGACAGGCCGTGTCACTAGGCATGTCGGGCTGTTTTCCTTTGTGTAAAAATTGACATGATTGGGGATACGGCTTGTCCCAGAGTCATGTCTTTTGCTGTGGACTTTTTCTTCATTGACACGACTTGGGACATGGCTTGTCCTAGAAATGTCTCTTGCAAACTTAATTTTCCAGATTGACAAGGTTTGTGATAGGTCATGTTGCTGTTGTGTCTTTTCAAAACTTAAGATTTAGACCTTGATTGTGCTTTCCCTTGACATGGTTGAAAGACATGGCATGTCTTTGTTGTGTTAACCACTTTTTGGTCCAAACTTTGCATTTTTGACCTGTTTTTCTTTCTTTTTATAAAATATCTCCTTTAAAGACCTGAAAGCATAAATTAATATTTCTAAGTGCTAAATTCATAAATTTATCAACAAAATGATCAATAAAAGTCCATTTTAGCATTCATAAAATAGGAATAATTTTGGTTTATCACCCCCACTTAAAAGAGATGGTCTATTAATAGCTTGACCCTCTAAAAATCCTAGTGCATTTGATGCTATAATCTTACTCTATATGCATTAGGCACAAGAAAATATAGAGGAGGCTCTTATACCAAATAAAAACGTACTAAAAAATGCTCAAGAGTGGGGCTTAATTGAGTATTTAATCTAAAATGCTTAACCAATAATTTTTTGTACAATAGATCAAATTAAAATTTAATAGCAGTAGATATAGCAATAATAGAATATTGAAAAGAATATTAAAGAGATAGGGAAATAAGATATAAACCTAGATTTAACATGGAGTTTGGTCTACTTCCTACTCTTCACAGTCACCCAAATTGCCTCCGATCAGAGGACTTCACACACTTTATTAATCTCAATCACACATGCTTAAACAGAGTAATACACCAATTTACAATACTCATAAAATAAAATATTCCTTCTCTCTTATAATACTCTTTTATAGATAACAAATACAAGAACAGACCACTAAATTAATTTTCTCTCTTTGCAAATTAATGAAAAAGAGTATAAAAACAATAAGAGAGTTTTTTATCACTTCTTTTATGCTTCAGCTTCACTCAATCTCCCAAGAAAAGAGTATTTATAGATTTCAAATGTTTAAATATCCGTTAAAGATAACATCTTAAAATCATCAAGCATTAAATACACATAATGTCTCTTCATGCCACATCGACTCATATTTTAAAACTATCATGCCTTAGACTTGTCCCACCTTAAATTTGACCTTTGATCAAGTATGTGTTTCTTTGAATTCTTGAAGTCTAAGATTTGAACTTGTTGCATCCTAATCTTGTCACCCCTTAAACTTATAATACATTGAATTTAACCCTAGACTAAAGGCTATGCTTCTTTAAACTTCTCGAGCCTGAGATTTGAGCTTGTCACATTCTAATGAATGGACTTATCGAGCCCTTGATTATACCCATGACCAATGTGCTTAAGAATTTGTACATGTTAATTTTGCACCTGCACAATTTCGAGAATACAACACATACACAAAACACATATATATATTCTAACATGTTTTCATCCCAACTGTTTGACAAATTAAGTGTAGTTTAATACAATTGGTTAGTTCATTGTGCAACTAATTATCTCATCAAAATTCACATTGAATACACAAGTTCAACAGTAACACATTACTTCATTCTATATGTTATTCACCTCCGCATTTTAGCCAATGGTAATGCATTACATGCTAGCAAAATAATATTGAGCTACTTTACTACACCCAAAAGAATGTTGAAATTTAAAAATAAATACACACAATTATGGTTTGCCTGGTCATTATGTGGTTTTGAAGGGGAAAAAATAGAATATTTACCATCTATAACTACACTAGATGAATTCAAAACAACAGCATAAATGCATAACCCTGATTTCCCAAATTCTAGCTCTAACCCTATTTTATCGACAAAGACTCCATCAATACTTTAATAGCATGTTAGGTGTCTTAATACCTAAAAAATGAGCTCAAAAAACACTTCAACCTCTTTAGATTCCAACACTACCCATAAATATCCTAATTCCTAAAGGAAGGTTCCAATTCAAGCTATGTTATTGCCATCACATAAGCTATTACTAGATTAAAAAAAGACTAGTATTACAAAGTTAAAAAAAATTGTGTGCTAAATCTACCTTCAACTTGTTACCTTAACTAGTGCTTATGCCTTAAATCACTAGGAGACTTCAACGAAGTGACCTACCTTTTAACCTTACCAAAAACTACTTCTACATGCACAACTTCTAACATCGAAAACAAAATTATGTATGCAACTCTTACTGATTTTGCCACTTATCATCTACCATTAAGACAACCTCAAAATTATTGTTTATCACCAACAAAATATTTAAAGCCCTAAATTATGGCAAGGTAGGAAATCAACTAATTTAGCCCAATTAATTGTGAACATAGATGGAAAGTTACCTGAACGCCTTGTAAATCAAATTACCTAAATGTATCATAGTAGCGAGGAAGTGTGGTGGGTGTTGAAGACTTATAAATTTTAGATGGAATAAATATTAACCCTTAATTTGATAACGTCTCCTCCCATTTATAAAATAACCATTTAATAGATATAAAACAATGTCCCTACAACATTTCTTTCTACTTTGTCTCTCTAAATATATTGTCTGTTAAGTAGGTTTAGTTGAATTAGCACTGTTAATAGTCTTTAGAGCGCCTAAGTGTGACCCTTAAGTAAACTTCCAATACAAGTGTATTAAAGCTAAGCTAATGAGTGATATGAAGATACTTCAAGAGTGGAGGATGAAGTTCAAGCTTTTCTCTGGAAGACCGACCATAAGGAAGGTTGCATTATCAGGTACAAGGCTTAACCGTGGTATGTGTTAATGGCACTCAATGCTAGGCTTGACAAAGCGAGACTGGATATTTTCTACATAAAAGAGGTGCTTGGGAAGTCATAATCCTTCATAAAGGAGAGAAAAGAATCTTATTCAGGCGGCTTTGAAGTACATTATGGAGAGCTTGATAAAGCAAGATAACATCCTTAAATCTATGTAGGATGACTAAGGAGAAAAAATTAGTAATTTAGAATCAAATACAATTGAGGTTGAGGGATGAATGGATGGAACTATTGTAATCTTTAGAAAGGTGATAAAGGACATTATAACTTAGCAACTTTCAAGATAGTTATAATGCCCTCGATTGAAAGTAGTTAATAACCAAACCAACAAATATTAATAGCCTTTTTTCAACCACTTGACCCAACAGTTTTTAACTAGTGTTAGCATAGTATCCACTACTTAACCTTATAACCCAATACGAATTTTCTCTCAATATCTATGTGAGACTACACACACATGGGCTATCACAATTTTCCTTGCTTAAACACGTAATGTCCTCATCACAAGATCTCACAATTAGGTTTGATTAAATCCCCTTTTTTACTGTATTATATCATTCACCTATTGGGTAGGTGGTTAACTCTTGTACCATTTGTAATATATAAGGCTAAAAGTAGTCAATAGCCAAGTGAAAAAACACTAATGGGTCTTTTTCAACCACTTAACCAAAAAGTTTCTAACTAATGTTGCCGCTAAACATGGGGTATCACAACATCTAACTAATAAGATGATTCGAAGGAATGTGGTCTACAAGAGAGGTAGATAATTCTTTTAAGGAGAAAAATAGTACTTTGGTGCCATCAACCTTGTTGAGAAGGGAAGTAATATTTAGGCCACTGCATTATATTTGAGTGACATCATGATTGTATCATAGAAAAGAAGAGAGAATGAGAATGCTTCTTGGATGTAGTTTGTTTGACTTAGACAAACGCTATCAGGTGATACATACAAGTAATTTAAAACCATTAAGATTATTAAGGACATTGTATAAGATTAAAAAAAAATGAAACTAAATTAAAACAAAGTTAATCAAGAATGATTTCATGCTTCATCCATGACCAAGCTTTAGTTAATAAATCATAGAGTACATAGATTAAAAAGAGAATGAAAGAAAGAAAACACACAAGAATCATAATCAAGAATACACAAAATCATTCATATTAGGAGTCTCTTTCCAAACCCTATCCCAAAGCCCACGACCTTCTTTCTTTCTACCAATTTAGACAAACTCATAACTTTAATATCAATTCCATTAGATTCTATCACTTCTAATTCAATAAAAACACAAACTTTGACTTCAAACAACTTAAGAACCTTTAGATCAACAACCTCTATCTCAGTAAAGCTAGGTTAATTCAAAAGACCACCACCACAGGGTAAACCACCACAACATCTATGTTTCCCTTCACTGTTAGAGGTAAGTAAATGCCCTCTTGAGCTTAAATGAACACTAGAGAGAGAAAGTGAAGCTATATTCAATTCCATTTTGCTCCATTGATGTAAACGCAAACCCGACCCAAATCAACTTAAACTTGTGCTTCGAACCTAAAGATTGATTTGCAAATTGGTTTGCTTGTTTTTTTTCCTATTCTTTTATTTTTTTTATTTTATTTACTTATTGATTAATTAATATATCCATTCATTCATTATGTAGATATTTATCTTTTAGAAATATGAAAAAAAAAAGAATAAAAAAATCATGATAGCTTTAAAGGTTTTAATTTTAGTTAAAATAAGATATTCAAAACATTAAGATTATTTATTATTATTGAAAAGGAAAGTAAATTGATCTCCTTTTTTTAAGTTATGGTTTTTAGAGTATCTCGTAAACACATAGCAAATTTTGTAAGAGTTTTACAATAAAAAAATAAAAAATGTAAACGTGAGAAATTTGAAAAATAAAATAAAACAAATCATTAAAAACATTTTAAATAAAATGGGAATTATAGTTACCTAATCCTAAATAAGGGATACTCAAGCATCCTCTTTAGAAATGTTAAAGAAAAAAATGGATTAGAAATGTTTGGGAAAAAACTTACTTTACTATCTTGACTAAAATTTCAACATCCTCACTGATGGGTCCCTCTTACATGCATGGGCCCACATGTCACATCACAGACAAAGGAAGAGAAAAAATTAAGAAACCTTGTGTGGTAGGTAATCTTAATGTGAAGAAACAATTTAGTTGGTCAAAACCAACCTTGTCACGCCCGAAGGGTACTTTAAATATGGCAGTCCGCCATACGCAATACTAAAGCTTAGGAATGACTACCTCAGCCATACAAAGGCTTCCATATCATGTATAAGGCGTACATTACAACCAAGGGAACGCATCGGAGTAGCGCAATTTATATTGATAATAGTAAAGTAACAAGGCAAAGAGAATACTTATCATAAAATATAAACATGGTAAATTTCAATTCTTAGGGATATATCCATCTATTGTCTTCAAATCAAAATAAATACACTTCTTAGAATTTCTAAAACACTAACATAGCATGCATTTCATATAAGGAACCTTACAAAATAACTTCATCTTATGTTTCCATTGCCTCCATAAAAGCTTAAAATTCTTCAATGACTTTCTTAACGTCATGATCCTCAATTTAAGCTACAGGTATACCTGTTTTATCAAAATCTATAGAGGTATAAACTACAACTAGCTTAGTGAGATATTCCTTTTCATTCACACCATGTTTTCAAACAAGTTCATTTAAATTTTCACACATATGCTATGCGTACAATTCAACAATCATGTGATTACACAAATATATATAGTTATCCAGAAACCATATGTAGAATAGATTTACCCCTCTGTATCGAAGGTTAGGGAATCGGTGATGAAGATCCTCAATCTTCCACTGCTATTCCTTAGGTCCCCACCTAAAGCGTTCGGTTGGCTCGGCTCCGAACCTAGAGTTGTATTCCCCAGGCGATTTGGATTCTCTAAGAAGGAACATGGCCCATGTCACAGTACGATAACAGCCAATCCAACTCTACGTGTAGGAGTAACAGCCTTCCGAAAGAGATATGACTCGATGGATGTATGCGTGAGCGTTTTATTTTTCTTAAGCCAAACCTTATTAAGGTTTATTAGGAGGTGATCAATCAATTTAGCAAATAATAAACGGTCATACAGGTAAGTAAACAAAAATACTTAAACAGGTAGTTTGAAGTTGCGATATTCTTAATTCTCATTTCATGCATAAACAAAGAATCACATAAATACATATCCCCGAATTCCCATACGTATCCATTTTTATTTTTTCTTAGTATGCTAATGCCACTACTTTACAAGCACAAGCAAGGTAACGAAATTAAGAGGAATAACTCACTCGTCCATTTCGCGATCTTCTTAGTCGTAGTAATCCTCAGAAAGGGTAATCTCGTATTTTTCATTACCTAGACAAAAGAAATACCCGGAATGAGTATTTCGTAGAAATTCTACTTAAACTTTCTAATTCTATTTCACTATATTTGTCAAATTCGTATAGAATGAAATTCTAATTTAAAATTGCTATAACTTGCTCATTTTAACTTAAAATTTCGCATATAATATACCATTTTCTACCTATTCAAAAAATATATCAATTTGTAAGGTTATCTTTGTCATATGAGATCATTTGGGTTCCGAAAACGTTGGGTACAGATTTAAAAGAATATTTCTAAATTTTTGCAAAACCATTTTCTAACTCAACTTCATTCAAAAATCCTTTAGTAAAAAAATATATATATATATATATATAATTGATAAATCCTTTGAGTATATAGATAAGCTCACTTTATATGCAAAAATTCTAATGGTAGTATCTCAACAATTTATTTCATAAAACAATTCATTTTGAGTTATTAAAACTTCAACTTTGACAATTTCTTTTCAAGTATTTTGAAGAAACTTTATATTTTCATAGGTTATTATAAATGAGTATATTCTTATTTTACTTTCTTCATTCTTCTTCCAAAAACAAGTAAATTTTCCCTTAACTTTGGTCTTTTATGATTTTTACTTCTAGTGATAAAAGATCAAAGTTATCAAAAGTGTATTAAGTTGTTGAAAACCTATTTATAAATTTGTATTTAGAATGGTTTTAGAAAATTGGTCTTTTCTTCTTATATTTCTTGTTTAAAATACAAGTTCTTTTTTTTCAAAATTTGATATTTCATTTCCTCTATTTTATTTGGAAAGAATCCTTTTTATTGATAAAAATCTTTTGTTTTTCATCTTATCATACTTTGAATTTTTTGGAAATAAGTTCCTTCTTTAGAAACTTGAAAATCATTATTTTTCTAAGTGAATTTATAACTTTATGAGTTGATTTTATCTTAACTTTGAAAACTAGTTTGTTTCTTGATTTTGGTCATGGAGTTGAAAAGAGTTTAATCTTAAGCTTTTGTGAAAACTTTGAATATTAACAAATTATTTTACTAAAACTTAGGTTACCATAATTTAAAAAGAAAGCATTTATTTCCTATGTTTCCTTGATAAAGTTATCTTTGTTATTTAAGAAAACTTGTATTACTCTATTTCTATATTGATAGTAACTCCATTATTTTGTGATAAGTCACATAATAGAAAATTTAGTTTTAAGTTCCTTTAATAAAGTAAGATTCTACTTTTAAATTAATTGAGATAATATCATTATGTAGATGCAAGTATTATGAGCATGTAAAATAATAAGAATATGAGAAAATACTAGAAACAAATAATAATAAGTAAGATAATAAAAATATCAAGTATTGGGAACCTTAACTTCATCAAGGTATCCCGGTCAAGTATTGGGAGCCTTTACTTCATCAAGGCATCCCTGGACTAAGAGTAGACTAGTCCCAAAAGAATAAAGAAAATAAAATAAAAGATTGTTTTGACTTGATATGGACAAGTCTAAGACTAGAAAGACTAGTCTTACATGGAATAAATAAATTGCAAAGCATGAAATTAAATAAATAACAAGTGAGTTTATATGCTCTATAGATTATATATAAATACATAAATATATTTAGTTATATATGAATAATAAAATTAACATAACAATATAATAAAATAAAAAGTTCATGTGCAAGAACAAAACATGAACATGTTGTTATTTTTACTACTTATATGAGTTTTCAAACAACACCATAGTCATGTTAAGTTACATGACATGGATAAATAAATGGCTGGAAGAAGTTTACCTAAAGTGTTTATGTGGTATGAAGATGGCAGTGAATGTATGGTTATGTGGTTATTGAGAAATGGTAGTCATATTGTGTATAGAGAGAAATTTTGTGAGTATTTGGTGAAAGAGAGTTTTGGTAGAGAAAAATTTTGTGGAGAGTGTTTGTGTAGAGAATTTGAGAGAGTTTTGGTAGTAGAATGAGTTATATGAAAGAATGAAGGAAGAAGGGGGTATTTATAGAATTTTGGAGTGAAAATTAGATGTAATTAAATTAATTGAAAAAGAAAATAAATGGGTAGGGAAGAGAGAGAGAAGTGGACGGCAATGAAGGGAAAGAGAGAGAAATTTGATTAAAAAAATAATTTTAGAAGAAAAGTGTAAGAGAAGTTTAGTAATATGTGGTATAGAATTTCTATGGGAAAAGAAAATTGTAAGAAATAGGTATGTAGGTATAAGAATAGGTAGTAAAAAAAAAGTAGAGATAGAGGAATAGTAATGAATAGTAGAAAAGTACTATGAATAGTAAACTAGACAATTAAAATACCGGTAGTAATAAAAATACGTGTATAAATGCAATATATGTAATTTTTAGCTACCAAAAAATTCTAAAACTGATATTTTTGAAAGCTTGTATTATTACGAGTCTATTGGTATTAACGGTATATTTTTGCCATCCGATGTACAAGGGCACGGTTTTTGAAAACTGATCCCGTTCGGATCCTAAGGACATTAGAAATTCGCGAATATGATATTTTTAAGCTTTCCTATATTATTACGAACTATTATCAACAATTATTTTCATTTCGTTGTTTAGGATTTAAGAGCTCGGATTGTCGGATCTTAAACACTAGGGTTTGTTTGTAAGCTTTGTTGACTTTTAGGGTTCCAGTTAGACTTTCGATTTTGTTGAGTTATTCATAATATCATATAATTTTGGAATTTTGACCGTATTGTATTTTTAGTTCAATATCTATGGTTTATCTCATTTTATTTGTGATTATTTAATAGTTTTCAGTTCTCAGGATTGTTTAACCGAGTCTAGGGTTATGAGTTGACTCAGTTTAACTTTTGGTGAAAATTAAAATTTCTGATTCCAAAATTCACCGAGAGTTTTAAGATCTTACATTTCGTTGTTGAGCGTTATTTGAATATATCGTTTTCATTTGCGTTGTAGGAATCGGGTAGATGTTTGATTGGCGTACGGATGTTGATTCAACCGATAGTTGGATTTTTATATTTTGTTTCGAGGGTTCTCATTTTCTCAAGACTAAGAATTTTCATGTTTGACCTGATTTAGAATTTGGTTTTAACTTGGGTCGATTTTCGGGATTTCAATTTTTGTATTAGACTTCTAGGATTATTTTCTAAGAATTATGAAATTTTCAGGGGTTTACAAACCTTACATTTCCTTCAATGAAGGAACCTAAGGCTATAAATAGTCACGCTAGTTGTGGTATGAAAATCAAGCCAAAACAATTAATATGCTTTGAAGAAGAGAGTAATCCAAAGTAAAATTTCTCTTTTATTTTGATGAATATTTAGGGACATATTAAAGAGAGTGGTGAGAAAAATTTTAGAGTGAAAGAATTTTCCTTGTGAGTGACAAAATAGTAAGGTTATCTTAGGGTGTTTAGAAAATACTTAGGTGTCATTATTTTGGGTTTATCTCATTTGTTAGTATTGTATCTCCAAAATTCTAGAGAAGTATTTTTGGTTTTATTTATTTATTTTTGTAAGCCCACTAATTTTATTAGTGGAAGATAATTTTTTGAAATTGGTCACCATAGACATAGTCCAAACAAAGGGTAAACCACATTACATTTGTATGCCATTATTTTATTTTTGCTTTGCTCACATTTTATTTATTATCTATCTGCCTTGCATTTTCTATTTCCGCTATGCCAATGCTAACAATCGGTATGAGAGCTTTACTTGGGTAAATATATCTACTTATCATATGCTTTATGGTTGCCACTAAATAGAGGATTCTCCACATCAGAAAATCAGTTATATTATTATTCATCTATTTAAAGTCTTAGGCACTTATAAAGGTCATGGAGGTGAAGACAAGCAAAATGATCGGTTTAAATGGCACAAATTACCATATATAGAGAAGCAAGATGAAAGATCTCCTATTTGTGATAAAGATGCATTTGTCGGTGTTTGCTACCTCTAAACCCGAAGACAAGACAGATGAGGAATAAGAGTTTGAGCATGAGTAAGTATGTGGTTTTATCCAATAGTTTATTGAAACAAAGTATAAAATCACATTTGTAATGAGATTCATGCACAAATTTCGTGGAACAATCTAGAGAAGCTATATGCTTCTAAAACCGACAACAGCAAATTGCTTTACCTTACAAAGTTGTTTTAGATGAAGTATTGAGAAGGTACATCAATGGCAGATCATTTAAATGATTTGCAAGGAGTGGTGGAGCAATTGTCAGGAATGGGCATAAACTTTGATAATAAGGTACTCTCTTTTTAATGCTAGTCTCCCAACCAGAGTTTTGGGAGACTGAAGATTTCACTCATAAATTTTGCACCAAAGAATGTAGTAAGCATGGGATTTGTCAAAAGTGGAGTCCTAAACATGCATCTTTCAACACAACAGGATGTCTTTCTTGCAAATTACAAGCCGAGGAGTCAAGCCAAGGCTCTAAAGCCAAGGGACAAGAGTAAAGGAAATTCAAATAAATATGCCAATATCAAGTGCCATCATAGCAAGAAAAAAGGGGGCACATCAAAAGGTTCTGCCACAAAATCAAGAAAGATCAAAAGAAGAACAAAGGCAAAGATCAAAAGAAAGATGAAAAGTAGTAATGATGATGAAGCTAAAGTTATCAAGGAGTTCAACATTGTCTATGATGATGATGAAATTATGAATTTTGCAACCCAAGAGACCAGTTGGGTGATTGGCAGTGGTGCTACCATTCATGCTATATCTCAAAGAGAATTTTCCTCATCCTACATACGGGGCAATTTCAGTGTTGTAAGAAAGGGAAATGGGAAAAGTATTCAAAAAATATAGGCAAAGGAGATGTATTTCTAGAGATAGAAAATGGTACGTGATTGATCCCAAAGGATGTTAAGCATATCCTAGATATGCATTTGAACCTAATCTCAACAGACTAATTAGATGAAGAACATTTCTGCAATACCTTGAAGCTCACCAAAGGTTCGTTGGTGATAGCAAGAGGAAAGAAGAACTTTAAATTGTACTTTACACAAGTAAAGATCTCACATGATATTTAAACATGGTGGAAAATGATAGTACGGTGGAGTTATGGCACAAATTGCTAGGTCATATGAGTGACAAAAGTATGACTTATTTAGCAAAGAACAATGTGCTACTCAGATTGGATCAAGTCAATATGAAGAAGTGTGATGATTGTCTAGCAGGAAAGCAAAATAGAGTTGCTTTCAGAACTTTCCCTCTTTCCAAAATGAAGAATGTAGTAGATTCAATACACTAAGATTTGTGCGAGCTAATGCTAAATTCACTTTGTGGTGCTCAGGACTTTGTGACTTTCATTAATGATCATTCTCGAAAGTCATGGGTGTATCTTTTAAAGTATAAAGACAAAACCTTAAGTAATTTCAAGCAATTTCTAACTCTGGTTGAGGGACAAATCAGTAAGAAGTTGAAGTGCATTCGAACAAGCAATGGTAGAGAGTATCCAGGACCATTTCATGCTTATTGTGAAGAGCATGACATTTGACATCAGACAACACCTCTAAAGACACCATAGTTGAATGATCTAGCTGAGAGGATGAACAAGACTCTGATGGAGAGTTTTAGATGTTTAATCTCACATGCAAAGTTGCTTAAAATGTTTTGGAAAGAGGCTATACTAATAGCGGTCCATGTATTGAACCTTTCACCATATGTCCCTTTACAGTTTGACACTCCAAAGAGAGTATTGCTAGGGAACGATATTTCATATCATCATCTATGGGTATTCGGGTGCAAAGCCTTTGTGTATATACTAAAGGATGAGAGGTCCAAGCTTAATGTCAAGACACGACAATGTGTGTCTATTGGCTATGGTCAAGATCAGTTTGACCATAGGTTTTATGATAAAGTCCAGAAGAAGCTTATGAGAAGCTGTGATTGTAAACCCCCAAAGTTTTGCAACCGGTTTAGCTTAAACCCTAATTGGAAAGTTAACCGGAAACCCTAAAAGTCAACAAAACTCTAGTTAGACGTTATGAGTCCAACAATCCCGTATAAGCAACCCTAGGAAAGTATATGTAGAATAGTCCATAATTACATAAGGAAGCTTAAAAAGATCAGATTAGTAAAACCGCGAATCGTTTTGAACCCGAACGGATACAGTTCTTGAAAAACGTGTCCCGCAGCTCATAATAGTAAAAATATTCAGAATATACCATTAGATTTCTAAAAATATAAGGTTTTCAAAAATATTAGTTTCATAATTTTTCGGTAAGTAAAAATATCAGATATCGCAATTATACGCGTATTTTCTTACTATTGATACTTTATTAGTCATATCTACTTTACATTACAATATTCACTACTGTTCTACACTATTCTTTTATCTCTACTTTTTCTAACACCTACTCTTACAACACCATAACCTATTACCTTTACTTTTTACTTTTCCCATAATTTTATTTCACATCTACTTTATTTATTATTGCATTTAATCAACAAAAATACAAAAAAAAAACACAAGACACACTCTCTCTCCTCACTCCTTTGGCCGGCGCATCACTCCCTCTCTCTCCCTCAATTTTGTTTCAATTTTTCTTTATTTAAATTATACAAAAATTCACTCCCATTTCCTATAAATACCCCTCTCCTCTTTCACTTCTTTCATATAATTCTACCTACAAATTTACTACCAAAACTCTCCAAAAATATCTCTCAACACTCTCTCCAAATACTCTCTCAAAATAATCCCAAACCACCTTCTACATACACAAAACCTATTCCCACATAATACTTCAAAAATCCTCTTTAGGTAAACTTTTCTTTAACAAGTTCTTTTTCCCATGTCATGTATCTTTACATAACCATGGTGTGAGTTTCCAAAAAGTAAATGTTATGGAAGCTACATTATGTTCATATATTGTTCTTGTTCATGAATCTTTATTAATTTATTTATATTGTTACTTTACTTTGTTCATATTATTATTGTCATTTCTAACTAAGTATTATTATGTTCTATATGTATACATATATATATATATATATATTCTTTAGAGCATATAAGCTCACTTGCAATTTATTTATTTTCATGCAAGTAATTTATTTATTTCTTCCATTGTAATTTATTTATTTTTTCTTGTTTTAATACTAGTCTCTAGTCTTAGACTCGTCCTCATCAAGTCAAAACAATTTTCTTTCTTTTATTTTGTTTCTTTCTTTTGGGACTAGTCTACTTCTTAGTTCTAGAAGCCTTGAAGAAGCTAAGACTCCCAATACTTGACTTTATTTATTATTTATGTTATTTTTTATTGTCATTATTTCTCATAATCATGCCCATTAAGATTGTTGTCCCAATCCTTAAAGCTTCCATAATACTTTGACAAAAAGGAGATTTTATTACATAAGAATGGTTTTATATGAAATATAAATTCTATGGTTTAACAAAAGTAAAGTTATTCTTTTCGAAGTTTTAAGAAGAATTCACTACAATTTTAAAAATTACTTTTGTTTTGAAAAAGCTTTTTAAATCATTTTTATAATGCTTTGTTTTCTTAAAGGAAGATGACTTTGGTACTAAAATATTTTCAGAAAATAATAATATAAGGAAACCCCTTAAAACGAAAATGAGAGTTTTCAAAACCAAGATTTTTCAAATAAATAGTCAAAGAAAACAAATAGAAAAAGTAGCACTAATATTGAGAATTAGGAAAGAAGAAATTTATTTTTATCAAAAAGCCATTTAGGAAAAATAGTAAGATGAACATAAAAGTAATTCTTTGAAAACAAAAGAATCAAAATATTCATTTCAAGGATTTACAAAATAGAATCTTTGTAAACTATGGTTTTCTACACTCTTGACTTATATTGTTTTACTCAAGAAATTTGGTTGGACAACAAACAATAGAGCATGGATAAAATATGAGCTAGATAGCTATAAAAAGAAATTTTTTCAACTATATAGAAAACCAAGTATTTATCAAAGCAATTTTGAATGGTTTAATGTTTGAAACAAATTGCTTTTGGGTTAGGAAAATTCGTAGTGAATTTGGTCGCCACTTTTCGATGCCTAAATTATCTAGTCTGATGAAAATAGTTTTAGAAATGGATAGATCTTTTCGCGTAGGTAGAAATCGATATATTATATGCGTAATTCTGAGTTAAAATGACCAAGTTATGGCCATTTTAAATTGGAATCATCCTTTATATGACCTTTGACATTTTTATGACATTGTTTTGTCAAAATTCAATGAAGTCATCAAGAAATACTCATTTTAGGTTTATGCCTTGACTAGGTGATTCCGAGGAAGGATACCCATACCCCGATGATTATTTCGACTAAGTGGATTGTGTGAACAACTCATCCGTTTAGAGAAGTGTCGACATAGCATCGTGAGTTTATTTCCTTAAAGTACTTTAATTGATTGTGCTTGTAGTTTAGTCACACTAAAATTAAGAAAAGACAAATTGATATGCACGCGAAATATTTATTGAAAGGCTCCTAAGAATATCGTGACCGGAATTGATTAAATGTTTGTTTTAGTATAGCACTTGATTTATATGAAATTCTATTATCACCTTAAATTTGATAATAATGATGCTATAATATCATAAATAAATTGATTCATATATACCATGAAATGAGTCACATTGCATTGGGTTATTATCCTTGGGTGAGAAGGATGATAGCTCAGGTCGAAAGCAACACGTGGCGGTCATGATCGAAAGCGATTGCTTGGCGACAGGGAATCAAATGCTTAGGAGAAAGTCCGGAAGCATGGCTCAAATCAAGTAGACTTAATATGCTTGGCGCTATTGATCGAAAGCATAATTTTAACTAAAACTACTTGTTTTGAGGTTACATATCACCAAACCCCGAATGGATGGCGTAAATCCATTCAACATATAGCTTCCGGAAAACTATATGCCTTGTTTGCCCACGTGTATGTTGCATTTCATTTGTCTGCTTAAATAACTTGTTTGAATTTCATTACACAAGAAGTTTATTTATGGAAATAGTTCTCACTAAGCCTATTAGCTTATATCTCTATAGATATCTTTTGCAGTTTACCTATTTATGGTTGAGGTCACGTGGACCCTACAGCCAGGTATTTCCTTTTTTGGTTAAAGAATTTCTAGATAAAGTTTAGTGTTGAATAAGAGGTAGACTTCATAGAAATATTCTTGTAATAGATTATAGTTAATTGTGGCTGGGGAATGCCCCTAAGATTTGTAAGACTATTGTTATGAACAAATGAATATTATGAATCCTCTTTTCTTAATTTGTTATTATATCTTCTTAAGCTCCACAATTCCATGTATGGGCCTCTAAATTTATGAGAGCACGCCTTACACTTAATATCAAAGCTTCTGGGAATGACTAAGGTTGTTATACTTAAGCTTTAATATTGAGTGTGGCAGACTGTTACGTTTAGGGTACCCCCTGGGGCGTTACAGTGATGCAGTGTTTGTAGAAGATGAAACCATTGAGAATGTAGAGAAGGCTTAACAGAATGCTTTCAGATCCAACAGTAGTGCAGCAAACCTAGAGATGACTCCTCCAACAATGGTGTCAAGACAAGTTCGAGATGAAGCACAAAATGACTAGTCTGAGACAAGTGATGCAGATGCTCCCGTTGAATTTCCATTAGATGTTTCTAATGATGATAGTGGTCATGATCAACCACTAAGTCCAATGGGTTCTCCAAAAATAAGAATATCTACTAGAGTTCAACAATCCTTTACTAGATACCTGTAGATTAGTATTTGTTATCGACTAACAGGGTACTACCAGAAGACTTTGAAGAAGCAATGGATGATGAACAAAAAAAGAAGTGGATTGAGGCCATGTAAGATGAAATGAGATCCTTGCATGAGGATGAAATTTTCGAGTTGATGAAGTTACCAAAAGGTGATAGGGCTTTGAAAAATAAGTAGGTGTTCAGGACAAAACATGAAGAACACAATTCTTAACGACGATTCAAAGCTAAATTAGTTGTCAAGAGATTCGACTAAAGGAAAGGGATTAACTTTGATGTGATATTTTCACCAATGGTGAAAAAGACATCCATTCGAATAATGCTAAGGTTAGCAATAAGTCTCGACATAAAGATCGAGTAGATGGATGCAAAGATTGCTTTCCTTCATGGTGATTTGGATGAAGAGATATACATGGAGCAACCATAGGGCTTTGAGGAAAAGGGAAAAGAGGACTATGTTTGCAAAGTGAAGAAAAGCTTTTATGGCTTGAAACAGGCACCAAAATAGTGGTACAAAAGTTTGAGTGTGTGATGAGGGAGTAAGGCTATAAGAAGACAACCTTAGACTACTGTCTTTTGTATAAAAATTCTATGATGACGATTTCATTATTCTTTTGCTCTATATGGATGGCATGTTGATTGTTGGCCAGAATATTTCAAGGATCAACTGCCTAAAGAAGCAATATGCAAGTCATTTACTATCGAAGACTAGGACCAACAAAACAAATCCTTGGCATGAATAACCAAAGATAAGGTTGCCAAGAAATTATGGTTGTCACAAGAAAAGTACATTGAAAATTACTTTAAAGGTTTAATATGGACAAAGCTAAAATGTTTGGTTGTCTTCTTGCTAATTACTTTAGATTGAGTTCCAAGTAGTGCCCTTCTATTGAGAAAGAGAAGAAGGAGATGGATAAGGCTCCATATGCTTCAATAGTTGGAAGTTTAATGCATGACATGGTATGTACATGGCTAGATATTGCTCACTTGTTGGAGTAGTGAGTCGGTTCCTTTCAAATCTTGGTAAGAAACATTGGGCTGTAGTGAAATGGATTCTTAAATATCATTGTGGTACCTCTAAAATGTGTTTATGTTTTAGAGATGAAAAACCTGTATTGGTTGGCTACAGAAATGCAAATATGGCTAGTGATGTTGACTAAAGAAAGTCCACATCAGCATACTTGATTTCATTTGCAGGGGAAAGCTATGTCATGGCAATAAAGATTATAGAAATGTATTGCTCTCTCAACGATTGAAGTAGAGTTTATTACAGCAATAGAAGCTTGTAAGGAGTTGCTATGGATGAAAAAGTTCTTAAATGAACTTGGTTTCCACCAAGAAGAGAATGAGCTATATTGTGATAGTCAAAGTGACATCCATCTTGGAAAAAAAATTCCTTCTTCCATCTTAGATCAAAACATATTGATGCAATATACTATTGGATCAGAGATGTACTAAAGAAGAAACTATTACAACTTGAAAAGATCCATACTGATAAAAATGGATTAGATATGTTGATGAAGATTCTTCAAAGGGACAAGTTTAAATATTGTCGATCAGCAACTGGGATGGTAGAGCCTCCATGTAATCGAGAGGGGAGGAATTGATGGGTCTCTCTTACATGCATGGACCCACATGTCACATAAAAAAAAAAATTACGAAACCTTTTTTGGTAGGTAACCTCAATATGAAGGAAAAATTTAGTTGGTCAAAACCAACCTTAAATTTCCTTCTAAGTGAAGGAACCTAAGGCTATAAATAGCCATGTTAGTTGTGGTATGAAAAGGAAGGCAAAGCAATTCATATGCTTTGAATAAGAGTGTAATCTAAAGTAAAATTTCTCTTTTCCTTTGATGAATATTGAAGGAGACATTAAAGAGAGTAATGAAAAAAAAAAATATTGAGTGAAAGAATTTTCTTTGTGAGTGACAAAATAGTGGGGTTATCTTGGGGTATTTAGGAAACACTTGAGTGCCACTACTTTAGGTTCATCTCAATTATTACCGTTGTACCTATAGAATTATTAAGAAGTCTCTCTTTATAAGCCCACTAATTTTATTAGTGGAAGATAAATTTTTTAAGTTGGTCATTGTAGATGTAGTCCAAATGAAGGGTAAACCATGTTACATTTGTGTGCCATTATTTTATTGCTTTTTTTTTCCTAGCATTTTATTTATTATCTATCTGCCTTGCATTTTCTATTTCCACTATGCCAATCCTAACACTCACTCCCTAAATATTCAATATTTTCAAATCACTAATAACTTGGTTAACATTAGCTTACCCATCATTTTAAACTTTATATGCTCTTGAACTTTGTTGATGGTGATTCTAAGAATAATTTCGAAATAATTTTTTAAAGAACAAACAATCAAGTTTCACTAGGTGGACCAAACTTACTAAATAATAAAAACTAAGTAAAAAGTAAGATTTTGAACTCAGACACATAGGATAGGTTGACTTAGGATTAATAAGGATTAAGAAATGATTTATGGATAAAAAATCCAACTTAAGATGACCGAAATCAAGTTTCTAGATTAGAAAAGAAATTATAAATTAGGTAATAGACTATTTGAATTAAGAACCAATTCACCAAATTAAGATAGATAAGAGATTTGATCAACATAATTGGGATTTAGGTCAAACAACTTCGATTGGATCTATACTTTCATACTTTTATGAATCATGGACTTAAGGTACGAGAGGTAGTCTATTTATGTGTGTGTGTTGTTTGATATCAATGTTACATTATCATATTTATTTAGCTACATAGGAGATAATAGTATGCTTATATTTACACACAATATCTCTATATTGGTTTTTATTACTTAGCGATGCTTAGGACTTGTGATTTCAAGGGCAAAAGGATTGCAAGGTCTTGATTGATATGACCATCTTAAATAGAATTGGTAGTGTGAGAGCATGTTTAACTACTATTTATGAAGACCAATGATTAGAGTACATATGATTAATTATGAAGACTTATTGATTTTGGTTTATTTTAATATTTGAAGACTATTGATCACAATAACATGTGTAGATTCTTTTTTCTTTTTCCTTTTTTTTATGATTTGAATGAACAGTGTTATGAGAATTTTGTATGAATTCTTACTATAGGTTTATGAAGGCTATATGTTTTTATTATGTGTAAGAAGATGTAGCAAAGTTGCAATATCTTCATACTTTTGAGGTATGACAATAACATCCAAATAAAACAATATCGGAGGGATCGATATTTAGGGATAAATAGAAATAGGGATCAATATTTTTAAGTGGTTAATACAAAATAACGTAAATAGAAATCCATTATCGTACCATTATAAAGTATGTTGGTGAGGCATGTGTTGGGTGAAATTAGGCTAGCGCTCATTTATAATGCTTATAAAAAATTTAGCCATTTATTTTATTAAATTTAAACCTATTCCCTTATTTATATCATTTTATAACTTGTATAACATGGATTTTTTTAATTATTTATAATGGTAATTTTATATTTTTATCCATATATTAATAACCCTATATGGTTTTATAATAAGATGTTGATGATCACCTTTTGTAACACCCTAAAAATTTAATCAAATTAAATCAATTAAGGTGCTACCACCATGTATAATACTTTAAAGTATTACACACTCAAGCTTCCTTTAAAATATTTTGTTTATGTTGAACATTACTACTCAATTTTTTTTTATGAAATCATTTAATTAGATTTTCAAATAGCTGAATTTAGCAGCGGTGTACTAAAATTTATTAGACAAATTTTCTAAGAAACAAAACTTTATAAAAACATTTTATAATCTACCCTTAAAGATAAATCTACAATTTCAAAACATCTAGGCTCCACAGGCCCCTTAAAGAATATTACAGATTTCAAAATGTAAATCCAGCTCTTAAAACATAAATAATAAAAAAAACAAATACAAATGATATCCATGGCCTTATACCATATCACTCCTCAAACATCACCCTAAAACCGAGCCAAGCATCATCACATCAATCATCATCATCAACAACTCCATCATCAACAACATCATCATCTTCATGATCATCAAATCATCAACCTCCTCATCATCTCATCATCATCACCAACATTATCATTATCAATAACAATAACAATAAACATCACCATCATCAAATCAAGACTTGGAAAAAGAACAATAACAACAACGATAAGCCAAAGCTCAGTACATAGTAACACAATCATACACCGAATGGCACACGAGCCTAGCTAAATGCAATGTAACATCAACAAGTTATTATATAATCTTTAATTAGTCAAACAACATAGGAGTATTCAAAATCTAAAACAACTAGGAATCTAAGGGTCCTGAGTAACAATCTTGACAATCAGGAGGTTGATATAAGATGATATAAGCGCCTGAATACTTATATCTCCTAGATGATATATTTATAAAAGAGAAATAGTCTCATCTAGGGTTTTCAATCGTTTCTCATCTTCACTTAACTTAATCCCTAATATCACCTAGTTCAAGTGTTCCCATAAACATTGAACCAAATCATATTATTTCATTTTAAGAATAAGTAAACGTTATACCGATACTAATAACCCTATCGACTATCCATCGTACCACTTATGAAAGTCATATCTCAATGACAGAGATAGCCTAAGCGCCTAAACTATCATGTTAATCTCATAACAGGGTGTCGATCCCCGAATCGGATTCAACGATGTAAACCACAACTAATTCAAACAAAGCTTACGTTATCTTAAATTATAGTTAAGTTAAGATATGCCTATCCTAGGCAAGCAAATAACCAAGTTACTGTGTACCTTTTATATGAAATCCAAATAAAGGTAGAAGGTAGGACGAAAGCTATCTCAAAAGATAGATTACATGGTTGATTCAGGGGTAAACATCTGTGCAAGAAATTAAACTCATATAAGAACTTAAACTATATAAGAAATTAAACTATTTAACCATTATCTCAAACTTTTATTAACACCCTATTTGATCAGACCAATAACCCCACAATGCCTGTGAATATCGCCCTGCGAAAATACGGACAGTTTTCCTTTGTCTGTCAAAACATCTCTTTTCACTTTGATTATAATCATTTATTACAAAAGCATCAACCAAGAATTCATACACAAAAACATTCATTTTTCAAGTAAATACACATTTGAAACATCATATTCCCCATGTTAGTCCAAGATTATCCTATCTCATTCATCTACGCCGATTATTAACTACTAAGCTCATTCTAGCTTAATCTTAGCCAAATTGATTAGAGTTAATCATTTAATTCATTTACTAAGTCAAGATGATTAAACTTAAACAATCTAATTCATTTTAGCTTAGTGAAGTTCATCTAGTCAAGTTGGACTTAGATTAATTAACTAAGTTCGTTTTATATCTAATATTCATGTTACTTAAGCCCATGTTAACTTAAACTTAGCCAAGTTCATTAAAGTTAGTCAATCTAATTTATTTTAGTTTATTCAAGTCTATTTAGTCAAGTTGAACCTAGGTTTGTTAACTAAGTTCATTTTATAACTAACTTCTATATTTAATCCAATTATCTATTAAATCTATAAATCCACTTAATTTATGATTAATTATATCAGTTAACTAATATAACACACTAACCATCATTTATCTACTTCATTTTATCTCAACAAGATTCATTTCCTAAGCAAACATACGTTTAACAAGCAAACATCAGTTTTTAACTTTGTTTAGAAAATGTATCAACTGAAAAAAAAAAGTAAAATTTAAGCATTTATACTTTTGGAATTTGCAAAAACTTAAAACATGAAAGTTGTAGATCTCTTTTTAAGCTTTCTAACCCATTTTGAATCACCTTAGTCAAAGGTCAGATGAAAAATTTATGGTTAAATTACGATTAAGTTACGAAACAGGAGATGTTACACGACTAGGCTACACGACCGTGTTTGAGGCCATGTTATTTATCAAAATCGAAAATTTTTCTATACAGGCTACTACACGGCCCATGTACAAGGGCATGTTGAAGTAAAAAATTCCCATCAGCTTAAAAAATCCTTACACGAGCACATACACGGCCCATATTGATGCCTGTGTTGCCCCTGTTTCCACTGTCACGAATTTCCTTAGTTTCTTACATATCTTTTTATCAACTTTTACACATTTTGCTTCCATCAAAACATCATGCAAACTAGTTTTCATGTTTCTAACACTCCTAATCCATTCAACACCATCAACTCCTTCATCAAATCCCCATAACCACTGTTCATCATCTTCCTCAACAACTCAATATGCATCCACCATTAAATCATAACATAAAAACATAAATAACAACTAAAAAAAAGGTAAATAACAATTAAAACAAGGAAAAACAAGACTTATCTCTTATTCTTCTTTTGTCGAGCCTGGATTTTGAAAATCATCCGGTTCATTTCTCCTAACCCGATTCATATTAAACCCTAACCCATTTAACATGAATCCTCGACTAGGGATTAAAAGAAATTTAAATTTTTGAAAGCTTTTTAGAGTCGCCACCCGATATAAATCGGGAAAAAATGAAAGCCAGGATTAATGGGTCGGTTAATCCTAACTTAGCCACTAGTCTGCGAAAAGTTTGATTTAAAAATCAAATTTTTTTAAAAAATACCAGATATCTGAGTTCGGGGGCTAACCTATTAAAACCTAAGCGGTTACCACTTTAAATTTAAAATTTAGAATTTATCCTTTTCTATACTAAAAAATTCAAACAAAACATTTATAAAACAAATATCTACAAGTTTAATCATTCATTTTATTTTTATGTATTTTTCTTAGAATTTAAATATCAACAAACATTTGTTTTTTCTTTTTTAAAAAAAAAACTTATAATATGTACAAAATGATTATTTCAAACTATCAAAACAAAATATATTTTTTCTAATTTTATTGTCGGCCCGTAGGTGCCTACGTACTCGCTAATCGAGATCAGACAAAACGTAGTTCTTTTATAAAGAACTTAGTTTGTTGATCAATTTTATATTTTTAAAATATTCTCACTTTAAGTTATTAAATTTGAATTTTTTATGAAAACTAATTTTGATGATCCTATGATCTAATCAATTGAATTTTATTTCATAAAAAAATATTTTTCTAAGTCCAAAAATCATTTTTTCTAAAGAAAAAACCAATTTATGATAATTCATGGCTAATTTAATGCTACATGAAAATCAATTTTGAAAACTTTGAGTATTATCTTTATAGCAAATTTATAAAGATAATTTTGATAAAAACTTAATTAATATCATGATTTAAAAAAAAAACAATTTTTATCTTTATTATTCAACAACAATTTTGGTTTAAAAAATCTATTAACAATTTATTATTTTCAAAATTCAATAATCATCACATATGTTCAGAACATATTCAAAATATATAACAAAATCAAAATACAAAAACAAAACATCTCATGCATCAAATATATATTTAAAGATCAATCTATATGCAAATACATATTCAAAAATATCCAAAAATATCAAAAATTGCTAAAACATGTAAATTTATATTAAAAATAATTATTCTAATTTTTCTGGATTTTTCTGAATTTTTCTGGATTTTTTACGAATTTTTATTAATTTTTTCCTATATTTTCCTATTTTCCGAAATTAAATATATAATAAATAAATAATTTAATAATACAGACTAACCTGGACGTTGGATTTTCTCGGATCAGATCTGGAGTGTCTGATCTGTAGACTGAATCTGGACCGCAGGATCTGATGACTTTCGATCTGGAGCGTTGATTGCTTTGATCGAATCTGGACCGTCTGATCCTCTGATCAAATCTGGACCGTAGGATCTTCTGATCAAATCTGGACCACAGGATCTTCTGATCAAATCTGGACCACAGGATCTACTGACTTTTGACCGACGACCGTTGACCGTTGACCGATCACCGTTGACCGACGACCGACCGGGGGGTTGGATTCGGATTTCGGGTCGGATTTCGGTGCTCCGTCGGGTGAAGAAGACGATCACGGTGGTTTTCGAGCGTTCTTCGGCGTTCCTGGTGGTTTTCGAAGCCTCCAACTTTGTCGGCCCGACGTGGATTGGGGTACTGCAGCAGCTGGTGGTGGTGGTTCACTCCCAGAACCACCAGAAGTGGCGGTTCGTGTGGTGGTGCTCGGCGGCGAGGGTTTGAAAAAAATCAAAAAAATTTGCAGAACTTCCAAATGCAAATTCGAGCAAATCTAAACACTATAATCAATCAAGAACACTTCCTAGATGATCCTAACACTCTTTAATTGGATCGAAATCCTCTCAATCACTTCGAATTTGCAAATTTTGCAATTCGAGCACTTTCTACTCTATTTTCAGATCTCGATTGTGTAGTGTATATTTCGTGAAATTGAATTGTGGTTTCTGCTTGTGGGGTGATCCTATTTATAGATTTCGAAACAATTTGTTGTTTCGAAGCTTTGTAATTGTTCAATTTTAGATTCACGAATCGTTATATTTTTTTTTTTAAATAAAAACGATTCAAAATTGGGACTCAATTCGTGATTGTTGGTTCAAATTGATCACGAATCTTATGTTTATACATCACAACTCTTCGATTAAGTGTGTTTAATTTGATTAAAGAACACAATTCGGCCAATTTTAAGATTTGAAAAATCATGTCCATTCGAATTTTTTCCCAATTTTCATGCCTTAATTAATGTGTCTTTTGGAATGAAATAATGCACGAAGTATGTACAGATGTGATGTATCCCATGCCTAGTTTGTCTGTACAATTAATTTTGAAAAAAACACAAAGATTCGTTGCTCAAATGAGGTCTCAAAGTGGATGAACCGATGTGTCTTTTGGAAAAAAAAATGAACAAAAAAGAGGCAAAATCTGCCTTAGGCTAGATTCGAACTTGGGTCCCCTTGCTTTGTGTCCATGGTCTGATCCGTTAGGTCGTTGGCCTGTGCCTTGGTCATATAGCTAACCCACTAATATTTAAGACTAATAAAATATATATTATATTAAGCTTAAATAATTATTTATTTTAATTTTTCTTACATATATTTTATTTATATTACTATTATTCATTTAATTATTTTATTATACATATTTTATTCCTCTATATTTTTATTTTTTCTATTTTCTCTTTTTTATTATACTATTGTTTATTATTTTTATTATTATATTTTATATTTTTAATGAACTCAATCATGACATTAATTTAATCTAAACTTAAGTCTAAATTTTTAATTGGGCAAAAATTGGGTGTCTACATCTTTCTTCTTCTTCTTCTTCTTCTTCTTCTTTCTAACTTGTTAGAGCTACTTTTAACTTTGATTTCCTCCTCGTATCTCCATTTCTAACTTGATTCTTTGTTATTCCTTTTTGAAATTGAGTTTTAAAGAGAAGATTTTGAGAGAAAAAGAAAAGGAAAGGAGAAGAAGAAGAACTAGATACAAGGAAAGAAGAAGAATAAAAGAGAGAGAGAGAGAAAGAAAAAAGAAAGATAAAAGGCAGGGAAGAAAAAGGAAGTATAAAAGGGAAAGAATAAATATAAAGATATTTTCAAAATAGGTTATTAGATTTAGAACTATCAGATGAATATCTATAGTTTCAGGAGTATTTAGAAGATGATTTCTAAACTAATAGGTTAGAAATTAAGAACTTAAAATAAGAACTTAATTTAGGAATTTATTTTAGATAAAATGATATTTAATTTGAGTTTGGGTTTAAGAACTAGTATTTTTATACAAGCAATGAACTCAAATTTTACAAAGATTTAGAAATTAGAATTTAAGCAATAAGTTAAGGGTTTAGGAATCCTCTAAACATTTGAATAACATGTTTAGGGGTTTACGAATTTAAATCTTAAGTTTCAAACTTAATTAATTACTAACTAATTATACCAACTTGTCTAATTATTTCTTGTAATTCATTAGATTCAATTAATCTATTTAAACTTAATTCCTAACTTAGATGAAGGTTTGAGATATTTCACCTTTTTTTTTAATATTATTTAAGATAGGGTTTGGTGTAATACATAAGATCACCCGATTAACATGGATCTAGGGTATGTCAAATAATCTATATAAATTGTTCGAAAGCATGCAAATGATCATTTTCATCTTTTTATAATATTTAAGAGGAAAAAGGAAATTTTGATATAGTATATATCTTATGTGTTATATCAATAATATATATATTAATAATACATTAAACTAGGATATATATTATATGTTATAGTGATACATAAAATTCGTAAACATTCTTACATGTTATGTGGGATGCATTATGTTTTATAAGTTATTGTAATATATAAAATTTTGTATATGTTCTTATAATAGAAGATATAAATAGTTCATATGTTATAGTTATATGTAAATTTTTCATATAAGAAATGCAGTGTGTGTGTGTTGTGTGTGTGTGTGTTATAAGTTATACATGATCTATTTTTTTATGCATGTAGTATATTTTATTTTAAAATATGAAATAACATATCATATGTTTATACGTCTTATACGTTTTATACTATATATATTTTATCTGCAATAG
This sequence comes from Combretum micranthum, assembly GCA_024138025.1. Taxonomy (NCBI): domain Eukaryota; kingdom Viridiplantae; phylum Streptophyta; class Magnoliopsida; order Myrtales; family Combretaceae; genus Combretum; species Combretum micranthum. The sequence goes on from JAMXBD010000026.1 coordinate 2,036,158, forward strand.
TAATATAGGATACATTTGTAAATAAATATCTTATATAGTATTTTATAAAATTTGTATATGTTACTATATGTTATATAGGTTCAAATTTGCATATGTTACTATATTTCATTATATTAGTTAAAAAAAAACATATCATATGTATACATATCTTATATATTACAATGGATATATATTTTTTATATATTATAGTAATATGTTATATTAGGATATTATTATATGTTATAGTAATATATAAAATTTATAAATGTTCTTATATGTTGTATAGGATAAAATTCATATGTGATATTATATTCCATAATTTAAGATAAAGAAAACATATCATGTGTGTGTGTGTGTGTGTGTGTCTTATATGTTATATCGAATATATGTATTTTTTATATGTTATAGAATTAAGTTAAACTTGGCAATATATTATATGCTATAGTAATATATAAAATTTGTAAACATTATTATATGTTATATATGTAGCATGTATATATGTTTTATAAGTTATAGTAATACATAAAATTTGTATATGGTCTTATATATTATATAGGATATAAATATTTTAAATGTTATAGTTAAATTAGCATAACATATGTTTATATGTCTTATATGTTATATATATATATATATATTATATATTTTATGTAATAGTCATATAGGATAAATTTGTATGTGAATATCTTATATTTCATTGTATAATGTGAAAAAACCTATTATATATTATATATTATCTTATGTTATATCGGATATGTATATTTTATATGTTTTATACATATATATTTGTATATGTATATAATACATCATATATTTGTGGATATTCTCATATGTCATATAAGATGTATACCTTTATAACTTATAGTAATATGAAATTTGTATATGTGTTTAAATGTTACATAGGATATATATATATATATATTATATATGTCACAATAATATATAACATTTTCATGTGTAAAATTTGTACAGCACTTTTTCATCATTTCACGAGATGTCACAAGAGTTGATGTAAATTACTCGTTTAAGGGATCATTTCAACATAATAAGGGGGGATTCCTTATTGTAGAGGTCATTTTAAACAATAGAAGGGATTTTCTCATTTCATGGGCTATTTCACCATAGTAGGGGAAATTCCTCATTTTAAGCACTATTTCACCACAATAGGGGAAATTTCTCGTTGTAAGAATGATTTTACCATAGTAAGGGAGAATTTCTTGTTATAGGAGCCATTTCACAACAATAGGAGGTGATTCCTTGTTCAAAGGGCTATTTCACTATAGTAGGGTGGGATTCCTCATTTTGAGATTCATTTCACCACATTATGGTAGAATTCTTCGTTCCAGAGGCATTTTCACCATAATAGAGGGGAATTCCTCGTTTTAGAGGTCACTTCACCACATAATCGTGCAGTGTACCAAGTTTTAAAATTTATAAATGATAAAATCCTAACTAACTCTGGTTTTAGTCAAGCACATCTACTGAAGTAGCATAAAAACATTTAGCTTGTATTTCAAAGGATTGTTGGTAGCTACCTTTCTCACTCTTGTCTAATATCTTGCCTAAAGTTTCACAAGGTTGTTGTAGACATTATATTATGAAAACTAGCTAATTATATATAAGATTCAGATTAATTCACAAAAAATTAAATTCAAATTATAAGAGATAGCTTAGATTTTGCTTCACCAAAATCCTTACATATAATTTCATAAGAAATCACCATAAGATCATGTTGAATATCCCGAACTGTCGGATTCACTAAAATATGTTAATATCTCTTTCGAGGTCATTAACTTCTAAACTTAAGTTTAACAACTAAAATCTCTCCCTAATCATTAGCAACTTAGATTTGCATTACAAACAAGAATCCTTTGATTATTAATCAAATCTCATGAAAATCAATTAAGTGATAGAAGGATTTCACTACTCTATCTCTAGTTGTTATTAGCAATCCTCATTAATAGCTTAATGTTATTCAAAAGGAATAATCTCTTGATCTATTCAATTAAAATCAGCCATAAATTCATATTTTATAGACATACGAATTCAAGAAAAACCAGCTCAAACTATTAATTTCAAGAATTCAATAATATTTCAAGAAAATCACAAGTGGAATCACATGAATCAAGTTTAGATCCACAAAATCTGAGTAGGATTCAATTATTTATCTATAAGATTTATCAAATTAAGCATGAATTTAGAGAAATAATGAAAAATTATGATAGAAAACACTTATAGAGCACAAAGAGCTTTGTAAAATACTCCAATTAGCTGTTGAATTGATCCAAGATCTTTAAACCCCAGTAGAGAATGAGTTCTTTCTCTACATTTTTCTCTAAAAGATAGTTATGGTACAAAAAATAGGTAATCTAGCTAAAATATGTCAAAAAGTCTAGAAAAATCCATAATTCATAAAATAAAAGCTATCTATAGTAAGTGCCATGATAATGTAGCAAATTTGGAAAATAAAATAAACAAATAAAACATATTTTTGGCTGGCAATTGGGTCAGATTGCGGGGAGAACCACAAGCATCATTCACCCTATGATTGAATCTATTAAAAAGATTTCATCTTAATCGTAACTATAGTATTCCCTATGGTTGAATTTGTATTCTTTAATCGACAACCTCTCTTCAAATAATCCATAGGCGAGGTTGTAAATGCAGTTGTAGGTCATGGAATGGAATCACAGCCACAAATGGTCTTTTTATAGCTTGATTTGTTGCCTTAGTTCTCTTTCTCGCTCAAATTTTCATTAATTATTCTCTAGGTTTTGATGATTAAAAAAACTATAAAAAGATTACTAATGATTTTATCAGTGTACAATTTTAAGTTAAAGAGAAACAAGAAAAATTAACAGCATCAGCTTACCTAGAGTGAAAATTAAGAACAGGGGTTTTTAAAAGGTATCTAGAAGATTATCCAAAAGAGATTTTAGAAGGCATATATTAGAAAAGATAAAGAACATAAGTTTTAACAGTTATCAAGAAGGTCATGCAGAAGGTCTTCTGCAATTTTTTATAGCAAAATAGTTTTGTAGAATTTTACTATTTATTGGTTCAATTTTGCTCAAATTTATTTCGAATCAGTTGAAATAAGTATATCAAAGGCCTAACTCTAAGAAAATGAGTATATTTGGGTAATATACTCATATGTTCCACTAAAGTTAGCACTTATCTAAAGGGATTTTATCAAGATCATTAAGTTTTTCGAGTTTTTCACAAGGACAAAATTTTTCTACAAATTCATGGGTCTTTGTCGTATAAAAGTTCTTGCAATTTCTTATGACAGAATCATGAAGGTTTCAGATATGTTTATGTCCATAAAGACTTTAAGGTGAAAAATCATATTTGACAAAGTTATCCAAAAACAAGAAGTCCAGTTGAAGAGGACAAACACGATTGGAACCTTCCTATTTGAATGGGACATGATCAGGACTAATTTATACCATACTTGGAGTAGATTTGGATGAATTGTTCAAGATAAATAAGTGAGAGTTTTTGAAGATAAGATTCAAGCATCAGTAACGTTCAAATTTCATATTTAATCAACTTCAAAATTAAGGGATCAAGATATCATCCGAGATTTTTGTGGGAGAACTTGTCCATAACCTGCAACAAACATTTGAAACATTGAAGACCAGTAGCATATATACCCGAAGCATTCATATTAATGAAAAAGAATAAGAGAAAAAAGAGAGATAGAGAAATAACACTGCAAAAAAAAAACCTCCTACTCCCTTTATTAGTACTAAACCGACATTATGTTCTTTTTCTTTACTACAACTTCATTGAATTGTGTTCATTTCTTATTGATAGAAAGAACTTGTTGTTGCCTTCTAACTTTATTAGTTTACAAGATTAGGCTCTATAGTATCAACTTTAGCTTAAAGAAAGCTTTGAGACTCGAGCAAAGTGAATTATACTATCTTGTAAATTGTTTTCTTTGGATATAGTGGAACAAACTTGTGAGGATTATGGGATCCCTAACTCGGAGCTAGAAGAGTGGAATGACGCACAAGGTGAAATCACTATACATCGCTAACTTAGCCTTTCTTTCCCTACTCTTTTAATTTCCCGCCATTTATATTTTATTTATTTGTTTCCTCGACTTGTTCTCTCGGTTTAAACAAAGGGGATTTAATTTTAAAGGCTTAAAATTTCATATTTTTGTTATAATTAATTCAACCCCCCTTCTTGATTATAAAAGTAGGACTAACAACTTGTATCAGAGTGAACTCTTCTATCATATTGAGAGATCCAAACAACATGGCTAAGAACAATTTTGTAATCAATTGAGCCCCTTTTTTTTATAGTTCGAGTTTTTCATATTGGAAAATGCATGTGGAAACATACGTTAAGGCTAATGATTATGATTCATGTCAGGTTATTTCCATAGGAGATAGTGTCATCACTTTGAATGGAAATTTAACCTTGTCATATTTAGAGAAGAAGAATCATTGAGAAGAATAACAAAGCAAGAATTTGTTACTAACTACCATTGTTATATCATAATTCTATCTGATATCTTCTTGCAGAACTACGGAGGAAATCTAGGATACATTTTGTGAGACATACGAAGGAACCAATACCATTAAAGAGACTAAGATAAATGCTCTAGTTCAACAGTATAAATTATTTAAATTTAAATCAGATGAAACTATCAAAGATGCTTTTAACAGGTTCACAACAATCATCGATGAGCTTGCATCACTTGGGAAGCGTTAGGATGGGATCTAACAAATAACATAAACAATGGCAAAACAAAACAACAAGAAAATAAACACGCAAGATTTTCCGTGGAAAACTAAATCGGGAAAAACCACAGGCAGAGGAGAGAGAATTCATATATGTTAAAGAAGGAGTACAATAGCTCTTAAGAGAACCACAAATGGCTGCTCTAAATTTCAAACAACCCTAAAACCATATTTATATAAAAAAAAATGATGCAGGATATTAATGGTGAAAATAAATTGCCATTAATATCATTAATACATGATTTGACCCTGTAACTAATATCATGTATTAATATCATTTAAACGCCTAAATTATGACTGTTAAATGTATAATGAATGAATAATAAATACATAATCAAATATTCATTCATTAACATTTAACTACGAGAATCGGTTACAAAAACCGAGTTATAAACTCCAACAATCGCCACCTTGACACGAATTCTGGAGTAAAAAACACAAACTCCAATCTTCAACATGAAAACCAAACATTCTCCACCTCTTCCACAAAACCCCTAAAGGGCATAAATTAGCAGCGAACTCCAATCTTCGACACAAAACATTCTACCTCTTCCAAGAAAATATGGTGTTGTGATCCAACAAAGTAATGTCATACTTCACTGTTGCCATTGTAGAAGAGATACAAAAACAAACCTCTGGCTCTAATACCACTTGTTAGGATGGGATCTAACAAATAATATAAACAATGGCAAAACAAAACAACAAGAAAATAAACACACAAGATTTTTACATGGAAAACCTAAATCGGGAAAAACACGAGCAGAAGAGAAGAATTCACTATATATTAAAAAAGCAGTACAATAGTTTTTGAGAGAACCACAAATGGCTGTTCTAAATTTCAAGCAACCCTAAACCCATTTTTATATAAAAAATGATGCAGGATATTAATGGCGAAAATAAATTGCTATTAATATCATTGATACATGATTTGACCCTGTATCTAATATCATGTATTAATATTATTTAAAGGTCTAAATTATGACCGTTAAATGTATAATGAATAAATAATAAATGTACAATCAAATATTCATTCATTAACATTTAACTACGAGAATCAGTTACAGAAATTGGGTCACAAATGGGATGCAAGGAAAATAGTCATAGAAGAAGCTCAAGATCTCAATAAGCTTTCTCTCAAACAACTAAAAGAAAAGCTCATGGCGTATGAGTCTCACATAAAGACCACGCAAGGGGCTGAAAGTAGTACCAAAGGAATCACATTCAAGGCCAAAGAAGTTGTGGTTAATTAAGCTAATATGACGAAAGAGAAAATGATGAAGAAGATGACATAACTCTCCACGGTCGAAAGCTTAACCGATTTCTCAAAGAGCAAAGAGGTAAGAAGTTTAATACATTTAAGAAAATTTTAAATATAAGAAAAATGATGTAGGATAAGCTAATAAGGAAAATGAGAAGAAAAAGGAAAAGAGAGAGATCCAATACTATGAGTGCAAAAGCCAAGTCATATTAAGTATGAATGCCAAGCTCTCATCAAGAAAATGGAGAAATTCAAGAAGAAAAACAAACCATTATTTGCTACATGGAGTGATCTTGATGATACAAAGAGTAATCCAAAGGATATAGATGAGGAAGAGGAAGAAACAAATCTATGTCTAATGGCCACATCCCAAGTAAATTTTGAAACTGATGATGAACTAATTGAGGATGACATGCTTACTGAAATGGAAAAAGCTCTTAAAAAGGCAGACACAAAAATAACTAAGTGTGACAATGAGATTAAGGTTCTTAAAAATGAAAAAGAAGCTCTTAGTCAAACAAATATGTTATTAGCTGATGAAAATGATGTTTTGAAAAATGATAATGAAGCTTTGCATGTTGATATTGAGAAAATGAGAAAGAAAATAATACACTTAAGGAAGAAACTGGTGTTTTGAAAGTGAAAATACATGATTTATCCAATTCAATAAATAATACATTTAACAAGTTTAATGAAAGTGATAAAAAGTTGAATATGCTTATATCTTCATAAAGATCAAGCAATGAAAAATATGGGTTAAGTTATGAACATGGATCTACATCAAATGCAAATAAGAAAATAGTATTTGTTAAGGGTAAAGAAATAGCTAATGCCCGACCTAATGTTGAAAAGAAAAAGGAGGCAAATTTAAATGCAAAACCTATGAGTTATTCTAGAAGATGTAGCAGAAGGTATTCCGGAAAGAAATATCCATCTAGAGGGTACCACAAAGCAAATTCTATATGGTATTATCAAAGATATCAAAGGATGAACAGGTACAAAGAAGTAAAGAACATGTATGATTATTAATCCTCCATATTATTGTTTTTTTCGGTAACAAATTAGGACATACAGAGGAATTTTACTATTGTAAGAAAAATAAATTGAGTCATTCTCAAGTAAATGCTATTGATAATCCAAGGATGAATTTCAAAGGACCAAAGCTAGTTTAGGTTCGTAAAAAGTTAATTGGTTTGTTAGTAATTTTAGGTACTTGAGGCTAAGTGCACATGGATGTGAACTTGACAAGTGAGTGCCTCAAATGGTAAAGGAAAAAAAATGTGACTCTCATGTAGAAAAGGAACAACTAATTGTTTGGTATTAATGTTCAAACTCCCTCAAACATTTTGATTATTCGCTCCTTATGATCTTAAACAAATTCACTTGAAATATGTTGTTTTAGTTAATATAAAATTAGTTGATATCATATTAAAGGGAACCATAGTTTCCAAAAGAAATTTATAAAGGGAGAGAAGACAAACAAAAATGAATATTATTTTACTTTTCATAATTTGACTTAAGGAATATTACTTTGGAAAGATGATTAGTTATCCTTTTGAATAAAAAGGGAGAGAAATGTTTGAATCAAAAACAAGTAAATAGAACAAAAAAGTTGAAATTGTTTTTCTCTGCAATTTTTTTGTTATGTGCATGTTAAAAGTATAAAATTTTTCACTATATAACAAAATACTGCACAAAATTCTACTCTATATGACAAGATTATGCACTATGTGATAAAATTCCGCATTATATGACAAGATTTTGCATTATTTATGCAATAATGCATCAAAACTCTATTTTTATTGCAATTCTAGTAATAATTTTGCAATTTTCTGCAATTTATTATGCAAATTTTGCAACGTTATGCATTTTTCTACAATTTTTTCAACGAAAAAAAACTGCATTATTATAAAATTCTGCTATTTTAAGAAATTTATGCAAAAAAAATGTTAATATTTGGACTTATATAAATACTTGAAAAGTGTGCTTGTTTTTTGAATTAATGAAATTCATATTTGGTCATATCCTTTTTTTTTAAATTAATATTTTGTTGATAACAAAAAAGGGGAGAGAATTATTTTTGTTTGATAAAAGGTAATGTTAGGTTCTCTTTAAATAGGTTTTAAGTTAAAGAGATCACTAATGATAACAAAAGTGTAAAAAGATCACTAATGAGTTTATTAAGTGTGCAGTTTTAAGTTAAAGAGAAACAAGAAAAATTAACAATATCAGGTTACCCAATGTTGTATCAGTGAAAATCAAGAACAGGAGTTTCTAAAAAATATATAAAAGATTATTCAAAAGAGATTCAAGAAGAGATATATTAGAAAAGATAAAGAAAAGAAGTTTTAACAGTTATCCAAAAGGTTATTAAGAAGGTTATCTAAAAAGGTCTTTTGTAATTCTTAACGGCAAAATAGTTTTGCAAAATTTTACTATTCATCAATTCAATTTTGATCAAATTTATTCCGAATCAACTCAAATAAATATCTTGAAGGCCTACCTCTGAGAAAATGAGTATATTTGGGTAATATACTCATATGTTCCACTAAATTTGATACTTATCTAAGGGGATATTTTCAAGATCATTAAGTTTTGAGTTTTTCACAAGGACAAAGTTTTTCTATTGATTCAAAAGTCTTTATCGTATAAAAAGCTCCTGTAATTTTTATGATAAAATTAAAAAGATTTCATATTTGTTTGTGTCCGTAAAGACTTTAAGGTGAAAAATCATATTTGACAAAGTTATCCAAAAACTAGAAGTCCAATTGAAGAGGGTAAATACAATTGGAGCCTTCCTATTTGTGTAGGATATGATCAGGACTAATTTATACAGACTTGGAACAGCTTTGGATGAGTTTTTTCAAGATAGCTAAAGAGCAGTTTTTGAAGATAAAATTCAAGCATCGATAACTTTCAAATTTTAGATTAAATCAATTTCAAAATTAAGGGATCAATATATCATCTGAGATTTTTGCGGGAGAACTTATTCACAACCTGTAAAAAATATTTGCAACATTGAAGACCAGTCGTATATATACGCGAAGCATTCATGTTAACGAAAATGAATAAGAGAAAAAGAAAAAGAGAGAGAAATAACACTGCAAAAAAAGAAAAAAAAAATCCTGCTCCTTTTATAATTTTTGAACCGACATTGTGCACTTTTTCCTTGCTGCAACTTTATTGAATTGGGTTCATTTCTTGTTAACGGGAGGAATTTGTTGTTGCCTTTTAGCTTGATTAGTTTATAAGATTAGGCTCTGTAGTATAGATCTTAGCTTGAGGAAAGCTATGAGGCTCGAGTAAAGTAAATTGTACTATCTCGTAAATTGTTTTCTTTAGATATAGTAGAACAAACTCATGAGGATTATGGGATCCCCGACTCAAAGCTAGAAAAGTGGAATGACGCACAAGGTGAAATCACCATACATCGCTGACTTAGCTTTTTTTTCCTTATTCTTTCAAATTTCCTGCAATTTATATTTTATTTATTTGTTTGCTCAACTTGTTCTCATAGTTCAAACAAATGGGATTTAATTTTAAAGGCTTAAAATTTTAGATTTTGAATATAATCAATTCAAACTCCCTTATTGATTATAAAAGTAGGACCAATAGATCTAAAATCAACAATTTGATCCAATAAGTACCAAATCCATTGGGGTTTCAATAGATTAAAAGGCAAAATAAATATATATCCTCTTGAACTACATAGAGTAAATTCTAACTATCATCACAATAGGGGGAAATTCCCTGTTACAATAACCTTTTCACCACATTGGAAGTAATTCTCGTTTCAAAGGCCATTTTACCATACTAGGCATGAATTCCTTGTTCCAGAGGCTAATTCACCACTATAAGGGCAATTCCTTATTCTAGGGGCCTTTTCACTTTAGTAGGAGAAATTCCTCGTTTCAAGAGCCATTTTTCATCACAATATTTATTTCTAGTTTTAGGGGGCATTTCACCATAGCATGGTTCATTTCCTCATTCTATGGGCTATTTCACCACAATAAGGGAGAATTCCTCATTGTAGAAGCCATTTCACTATAGTAGCAATAAATTCCTAATTCTAAAAGTTATTTCACCACAGTAGGGGGGATTCCCCGTTCCATAGGAAATTTCACCACAGTAAGGGGAGTTTCTTGTTCTAGAGGTCGTTTCACTACAATAGGACATAGTTCCTTGTTTCAGGCTATTTAACCACAATAGGTGGTAATTCCTCGTTCCAAGGGTAATTTCACCACAGTAAAAGAGAATTCCTTATTTTAGGGGCCATTTCACCACAATAAAAGGGAATTTCTCATTCTATAGGTCATTTCACCATAGTAAGGGGAAACCCATCGTTCAGTGAAATATTGCATCATAATATTGTTTCCTCGTTCTAAGGGTCTTTTCACCATAATATGGGCCATCTTTTCATTATAAGGGTCATTTTACCATAATATGGGTCATTTCCTTGTTCCAAGAGCTATTTCACCATTACAACTTATTCCTCTAGAGAGGTCATTTCACTAATTGGAAGAAATTCCTTATTCAATGAGTCATTTCACCACACCAAAGCACTCTTATTGTAACGGTTACTTTAGCACAAAGAACTCGGTTCCCCTTTTTATGTATCATTTCACTACACGATGGCTCAAATCTTCATTATACGAGCCGTTTAACCACAACAGAATTGAATTCCTCTTTGTTGGGTCAATTTTACCACAAGGTTGCATTCTTCATTATAGAGGTTATTTCACCACAACAATGATTAATTTGTTGTTATATTGGCAATTTTAGTACATGAGGGCTGAATTTATCATCATAAGTCCCATTTAATCATAAAAGGGCTCAATTCCTCAAAGTAAGGCTTGTATCACCAAACAAACTTTATTTTCACCATTTTAGGATAAATGCTTCATTATAAGGCTCATTTCACATACTAAGTCCCAATTCATCGACGTATAGGCTATTTCACCATACGAACTCTATTTCCTTCACATTAGAGGTTCAATTCAACGTTACATGGTTCATTTTTCTGTACAAACTATATTCACCATGATATTGCTCAATTCTATACTGTAAGACTTATTTCACTATCATAGGGCCTAATTTCTCGGCACAAGACTTATTTCACCATACAAGATCTATTTTCACTGCATTGTGCTTTATTCTTATTTTTTATTTCTTTACTTACACCATTTTCATCATTATAAGGTCCAATTCCTCTTTCTAGTGCTAATTTTACTAAAGAACTCTAACCACAATAGTGTGGAACTCCTTATTGTAATACTCATTTTCTTCATGACATGGCTCAATTACGCATATTATGACATGTTTACCATATAAACTCTATCTTTACCAACATAGAGCTCAATCCATCATCGTACGACTTCTTTTATCATAACATGGCTTAATTCTTAGTTGTCGGCTCATTTCATCACATAGTTATCATTTTTTCTATGATAGGGCTTGTTGATGATCTAATTTGGATCTTAAGTCTACCTATCACTAACCTTAACAACAAACACTACAATACATGACCTGACCTCATACTAGCAACCCCAACATTCGCTTGTTTCTCTTTGCTTTGCTCGCCACTCGGCACAATTAGCTTGGTTGGATTAGGTTTCCAATAGTGGAGCAATAGGTCTGTCGTACGTCCTCCACGACTATTACTAATCGCCCACTCACCCACTAGCCCATGACGTTTGCAATCGCCAAGTCAATCACATATAAATATCAACTTGCCTCCTAGGAGAACAGTAAAGTAGTACTTAATCATTTACTCTCATTCAATCTATGGGCTTATTATGGCAACCTCTGACTTAAGCATTGGAGTGGCCATGCCAACCCCTACATGGCACACCACTAATCAAGATTTTGTCTTGCAAGTTTCATTCTCTACACATCAATCCAAGCCTAAATCATTTAGATTCAACTTCTACCAAATTTAAGTAAGGGTGAATTCTTACTGTAATTCTCATTTTCCATACATGTATTTTATTCACCAACATGTGTCAATTATTCATTGGAAGACTCATTTCACCACACAAGCATCTTATTACCATAAATGGACTCGATCCTTCATTGTAAGTCCGTTTCACTGTAAGACTGTATTATGGCTAAATTAATCATTACAAGTCTCTTTCACCACATTAGCACCATTATAACCACAATTACACTCAATTCCTTAGTGTATGACTTATTTCACAAAACAAGACTCTACTCTTCGACAAAATGCATGTTTAACAACAAGGCACCATTTTCACCATAACCTGATTCAATTGGTTGTTTGAAGGCTCAATTCTATAATTCAATTGCTTAATTTTCAAATATATTTGTAAATAATTTTTTTAAACATTTACACATTTTCTTAAAATTTATACACTTTAATGTGATATCTTAGTTAAACTAAAGTGCCTTATTCATCTTTATCTTATTTACATTTGATAATAAATTGTACACTTAAGTGAGATTGTTAATGAATTTATTTCTTTTGCAGGTCTTACAAAATTATGCAATTTAACTTAAAGTTTATAAATTATGGGTCTATTTGTTTAGCTTTTTTAGGCATATACAAACACTTTTTTCAAACTTTCTTCTAACAAATCGTTTATTAAGATATAGATATAGATAAAAAAAAGTTAGCAGTTCTTATGAAAAGATCAAATATAGATAAAATATAAATACAAATCAGATATGTTTATACATGTCGTTTCAATACAAATATAGATAAAAATAGACCATCTAAAAGACCCATAGTTTAATGTTTTTTTTAAACAATTAAATATGCAATTAAAAGATAAGTTAGAAAAATATTGTTTAACATTGAATGATAAAGTGACTTGCTCATCTTTGTTTTATTGACATTTGATAATAATCGTACACATACTAAGTTAAAAAGAATATTCTTAAACGTTGAGTGTTAAAGTGTCTGGTTCATTTGGAGTGCAAATGAACCAAGCCGGTTCACAAACTACTCAAGCTCGGCTCAATGTGTATTTGAGTTTGATTAGAGAATGATCGAATTGAACTTAAACTCGAGCTATTTAAATAGTTTATCAAGCCATACTTAAAGTTTATATGTTTAGCTCGATTGGTTTGCCAACCTAATTGAGCTCGAGTCAAGCATAAATGTTAATAGAATTCAAATCAAGTTTAGGTATTAATGTTGTTTTGATTAGAATTTAAAACATAATTGTTAATAAATCCAGCCTAAACAAGCTTAATTAAGTCAAACTCAAGATTATATAGTTTCATTCTGAGCAAAACTTGAGCTCTGAAATTTCTAGTCATCTCAATTCAACTCATCTACAGCCCTAGGTCATCTTGGTTTTATTCATATATGTTGATAATAGTGCACTAAAAGAAATTTGCCAATTAATTTTTTTATCCATGAGTTTTAAATTATTTATATAATTTAATTTGAAATTGAACACTTCAACTAGATAAGTTAACTAATTTTATTTTCTTTTCAAAAGTCTTCACAATAAATACATACTATATGATACTTTTTTGGATTTAATTATATTATTAGATTTCTTTATTTTAACATGCCTAGGGAAAAAATTTAAATATATTAAGATTTGTCGTTACAAAGACTATTTAGAGTCTTTATTTAATATATTAAACATGGTTGGATGACTTTTTTCTTTTTTTCCCCCTTCCTTTCTAGGGATGAGCAAGTATAAGGTGGGTAGAGTATGAAGTCTTACCTATATCCTATCTTGTAAAGTACAGGGTATTAATTCTTCTACTCGGACATACTGTAGCATTCGTACTCATTGTACCCTCCTATGAAACCCGTAACTTTTTTATGAAACTTTTAATTTTTTTTCTTTTCTTAAGTTTTGAATTTACAGTGATATATATAGTTTCATGTAGTAAGTAAAATTACTTATTTTCATAAATTTACCATAACAATCTATGGAAATTAATTAAAACAATAATTTCTTCATAAAACAAGTTATGTAATATGGAGAATTTATATGTGTGAAAGTAGAACTAGAGGTGTAAACATCCAGGTCGAGCCAAGCTTTTGCCTACTCAGGCTCAACTCGTTTAATTTTTAACATGCTTGAGCTGAGCTAAGTTTTTAACGAGCCTAGAATGTGCAGGCTCAGGCCTGAGCTCATTAAGAATTTTTTAGGTCAAGCTTGGGCTTGTTTATTAAATGTACCCAAGCTTGACTCGTTTAACATATATGATTATATTTTTAATTATGTTAATATAAATAATTATATAAAATATTAATTAATATATATTGATAATATTATATATATATGTCAAACGAGCCCTTAATAAGCCTATTTATAAGCCGGTTCGCGAGCTTGAAGACAAGTTTAAGCCCAACTTGTTTAGCTCAATGAACCTAAGTTTGAGCTCAAGCTCAAGCTTGGCTCGTTTGTAGCCCTAGTCGAAACCTTTAACTTTCCTTAATTGAAGGAAAAACAAAAAGGGAAAATAACAAAAACTATAAAAGAACGAATGTACTTACCAAAAACTGATTGAACGATTTGCATTTTAGTTTAATTATCCTTGGATAATACATAAAATATTTTTTAGGTTAAGCCATTAAGGATAATAAAAGGAATGTAGTATCATTAAAAAGTAAATAGTTAAGAAAACGAAGAAGTATCACTGTCTTGAATAATATTTATGTTAACAAAAAAAATTAATAGAAATAAATAATACTATTTTATTGTTAATAATTTAATATTATTTTATCAAATTTTTATAGAGCGGCTACATGATACCTTTGAACCTGAACTCTAATAAATATAAGGTACATGTTCTAAGGTGGGTATATGGTACGTAAAACTTAAACCCGTTTCTTATATTATAAGAGCAAATTTCGAAAAAAATTATCTAAAACTCACCTGCTGACACTTAACACCCATCCAAAATTTATCTCATTAAGCAGGATCCAGATGGATACCCGATACGACAGGTTACTTGCCCACCCCTGTACACATTTCCACCAACTGCATTACATGTTGTATAGGAGGGTGATGAAATTTTCCCATGAACTCCACATGCTTTTTCCATTCATGGCCAATTAATACTTAAGGGTCCAGTTAGGAAAAGGAAGTTAATATTTATGTTTTTTTACAAAATCACAAAATTGCCACTACGATCAAAATAATCCTAATTTTAGGCAACTTGACCTCCTCTCTTGGAAAAACGAAATCATAAGTGTCTGATCTCATCTTTTCAAGAGACGAAGTCTTTAAAACACTGAAGAACATCGTCTTTTCAAGAGATAAGGTAGCATAAGCGGAGTTATCTTGTCTCTTGAAGAGTTGAGGTTAGGAGCTTATGACCTATTCTCTTCAAGAGACAAGGCTGACTGGCATATTTTACCCACCATGTTCTTCTTCTTCCTCATTCGAACAGTCTCATAACCCTAATTCCTCCATTGCAACACCAATTTTCATCAAATTGGTGAGTTTTCTTGGTTAATTTCGATCGACAAACATTATAAAGACATTGGCTCATGAAAAAATCAAGCAATTTGTGCAAAAAAAATGAGTGGTTGCACCAAAATCCATAAGATTCTTGAGGTTTTTGCTAAGTTTTCACGATCTATGATGTTGTATTGTAGATTTTTTGGGCGTTATATTGTTATTAGATCTTTTTCCCCCTGTAGACATCTCATTTTGACATTTTTTGTCAAAATAAATACCAAGCTTAGTATACATAATTAAATTAATTAAAATTTTGCAAATTATAAATGTTAAAGCTAGGAATGAAAAAAAAAATTTAAAAAAATAATAATAATAAATCAATTTAATAGAAATAAATATAATAGATGTAATATGGATAATTAATATAGTATAATTTAATTTCGAAAATTCGTAAAAAAAATATATATATATATATTTTACTGTTCATCGTCTTCTAGCTTTGGCCCCCCGATGGGCCATGTTTGAGAGCTTTTTTGGCTCGGTTTTCAACCCGTTTTTTACAAACCAAGCACATTTCTTAAAAGTAGGCTCGTAGTAGTTTATATTGGTATAAAATTTAGTTGTTTTCATCAAGAGAAAGGGTTTCAAATTTGAATTCGAAAATTAAAAAAAAAAATTCGTTTTTAGCTTCCGAAAAAAATGGAAAATCCGAGATTTTTGTTGTTTAACGTTCAAAATCTAACGGTAATGATAGCTATTTTTATGTTAATGACAACTAATTAATAGTTGTAATTCGTTTTTTTGGGATTAAAATAAAAGCCCCAAATTTAGATCTATAAATAGAGGAAGAAGAAAAAACAAAAAAGGAAGAACACGAAAACAAAGAAAAAAATCAAACAAGCATTTTATAGTTAGGAAGTCGAGATCTTTCATTGCCATAAGTTGATTATTGTCGAAAAACGTTAAACGATTGTCGCCGGAGTAACCACGAATTCCGCTTCTATTCCCGGAGTTGTTGCCGTTGACCACCGTCCGTCTCCTATCGCCGTTGCCCGCCGGAAGTTCGCTGCCGTTGAAGCCGTCGGAATTCCGCTGATTCGATTTCCCAGGCACGGATTGATCTTCTCCCTGTGCGTGTCGTCGTCAGCCGAATTCAATTCGGTGCGCGTCCTCCCCTTTGCCCAGAATTCGAACCTGCAGGTGAGTTATAAATAATAATAATAATAATAATAATAATAATAATAATAATAATAATAATAATAATAATAATAATAATAAATAAAAAATAGGAAATAAAAAATAAGAAAATGAAAATAATTAGTATATGATTATATTTTCAGAATTTGTTATGAATATATTTTGTTTTTTAAAAAAAATTCAAAAATATGTTAAATTAGTATTAGTTTGAATCATGATAGTATAGTCATTATAATTAATTTTTTATCAATAAATGAAATTGTCTTGTTTTAAAAAATATTAAATTCAAAATTTAGGGTTATTTTTTTATTTTTATTTTTTACACGATCGATCTTGCTATGATAGTTTATAATCCTTGCACTTTTCTTTGTGATATCGTTTTGTAATATTATGATTTTGTCAAATTTCGAATAATGAGATATTGCAAATATTTGACATACAAATTGTATTGATAACTTGATGAAAATCTTGATTGGCTAAAGTTTGTTTTATACCATGATTTTGAAATGATTAAAAGAACCCGATTTAGTTATCAATATGCAATGTAATTAGAAACTTTGCTATAATTGAATGTGAGTTCATTTTGTTAACATTGATATCTTTTATTGATTTTTATATGATGATATATTGATTTAATTAATGTGCTTGACAATTGCCATGATATATAATTTTAATCCATTATTCAAAAAAAAAAAATTTATCACTTAGAAAAGTTAATTCTTATAAATTTGTTAAAACATAACTTGATATAGTAATGATTTTGTTTTCTTGTGATAAAATTGAATTTTTATTATATATATATCATGTTAGGTATGTGTTCATAGAATTACATTAAGATCTTGTTATTGATAATATACCTATAATCATGCCCTAATCATAAGGAATATATGAAATTTTTTAGAGTTTTAGGTTTATAACATTTGAAATTATGTGATCATGTATGATGATTAGTTATTAATATTCCTTTTATGCCATGATATAGTGATGACCTTGATTGTAATAATATTGAATTTTATGATTTCACCATATATGAAACCACATTGAAATCTTGCCTTCATATATGTATTTAATGATATATAAATCTTGATTATGCCATGATATTGTTTTGTTGAAATTAGCTTGTTAAATATTGATATTCCTTATAATATTTTTATTCTTGATGATATGTATGATCAATTGATATGCATGATATGTGGTTATGATTTCTTGTTCAAAATTTTTGTCACCTAGAAAAATCCGATTTTCCATAAAATTGCTAAAACCTAACTTGATAGATTTAGGGTTCATGTTAAAAGATATATATATTTTTTATAAAATTAACAAACTTAATGAACTTAAAGCGAAAAGATTTCGAAAAATTTTAAAATTAACCAACAAACTAAATTTTTCTAAAAGAACTACGTGTGTCTGATCCCGATTAGCGGGTACGTAGGCACCTAAATGGGCGACTTAAAATATGTAAAAAATTATTTTTGTGAATTTTTGATTTTTAGTTTAGTTTAGAATATATGAATATTGATAGAATTTGATAAGATTTGATTAATTTGAATATTTCGAGTTTTTAGATTATATATGATTATTGATGGAATTTGATTAGTATTTTTGGCATATTAGACATATGTTTAGTTAATTAGATTTGATAAATAGTTTAGATTTTGAAATTAGGGTTTAAAAGAAAGCAATTTAAATATGGAAAGTTAAAGTGGTAACCGTTTAGGTTTTAATAGGTTAGCCCCCGAACTCAAGTTAATTTCTGGTTCTCGTTTTCAAAAAACGATTTTTTCGCAGATCAGTAGCAAAACCAAAATCAACCTACCCATTGGTTTTGGTTTATTTTTTCTCGACTTTAGTCGAGTGGCGACTCCAAAATTTTAAAAATTCAAAATTTCCTTTAATTCTTAGTCGAGGATTCGTATTGAATGGGTTAGGGTTTAGTACGAATCGGATTAAAGGAAATCGAGAAAAAACCAGGCTCGACAGCTTGGCGACTCCACTGGGGACCATTTTTAGAGGGCTAGCCACTTTATGCTTTTCATATATAAATTGCTTTCTTTTTTAATATCTTGTATATTTGTACATATTTGTGCTAACCGTGTGCTTATGTGCAGATATTGTCTATATAGAGTTATGGGAGGGTATTTACTTTTGAAAAAAAAATGTGTGCTAGATGTGGTCAAACCCGGGCCACCTTAGGTAAACTTAGGACGGGAGGCACCAGTAGGTCTCGGGTGTTGTGGTTACCCACCATTCGAGACACGAATTAGCCTCCCACTCCGGTTAATGTGGCCCATGGCCCATTAATTGGGGGACCTTTAGAACCCACCCTTCTTGCATCCACTACATGAAGGAGATGATGATCAAGCTTTGTGGCTAATCAAAATGTTTTTCAAAATTGCTTTACAAAACAAAAGCTGAATTTATAGGAGTTAACTTTTCCTTGTAATCCGTTATGTAAATGTGTCTTGTAAAATCCTTGTAACCCGTTTTTGTATTTGTATTCAGTTTAGTGTACCATGTAAATGTATATACCGTGTTGTAACACATCTCTTTGTAATAGGTAGAATAAAGAAATGGCAGATAGTATGTGGGCCCGTCTTACTCCCGAGATCCATGTTCATGAGCCTACTAGTCCGATGCCCATTTTGAGCAAGTGGTTACAAACTTTCAAGCCAGAACAAAGAAGATTTATTGAAGACCGTTTGGGACCTATTCTTTCTCTACCAAAGGTCCAGGTCCCCATTCATCTTTTTAGGGCCTTGGTTTACTTATGGAATGTTGATGAAGCCGCCTTTTGCCTTGGTGAGCACACTTGAGTCCCACTATTGAGGAATACACGAGGCTTCTTCAAGCTCCACCAACTGATGCGGGAATATATGCTCCTCAACTTAGTAAAGGGCCGATCAACTTGTTCAACTCCTTTTTAGGAATTAAGAAGACCGATGTGTCTAAAGCCCTCAAGAATTGCAATTTGTTCTCCATTCGGCTTTCCGATTTATTCAAGTGGTTTGGATCTCCAAATAGTTACAAGGACAATAAGCCTATCTTCTGTGGAGGTGTAGTAGCATGGGAGCAAAATCGCATCAACGCCTTTATAGCCGCCGTATTCGGTACTATCCTCTTCCCGAATGGGGATCTTTTCATCCACTATCGGGTATTAGAATTAGTGGACCAGTTCTTGGCAGGAAAGTCTTATATCCCGGCCTTGCTCGCTGAACAAAATAGATCTCTCAACCATTTGAAGAAAAAGGCCATGGGAAGTTCAAGTCTAGTATGGCACTCTTGATAATATGGTTTGCAAGCCACACTAGAGATTATGGGAGCAATTTGAGTCCAGCTTGCCACATTAGAGATAGTTATGATCTTATTTTAAGCTTTAGTGAAAGAGTTCGCATTCAAGATCTTCCAAGGACCGATGAATGGGTGCACTTACTCCAAGATCTAGAAGCTCACAATTTCCTTTGGGTTGCTAAATGGTTCCATTCTCCTACGGCAATAACCGAATGTAGGGAATATGCGGCAATTCCTTGATTGGTTTGACCGGGTCCACGGATATTATCCGGCTTGTGTGATAAGACAATATGGAGCACTTCAAGATATAACTAGCAAGCCATCATTAAAGGAGTTTACTATGGAGTATGATGACCCGAGTGTTCCTTTGGCACAAAGAGAGAGAAGGCTAGGATCGATACAAGCCAAATGGGAGACAAGAGAAATCAAGACGATCTACATGATAGACCCCATTAATACTGAGACGAAGAAATACCGAGCCACTAAAGAATACATCCTCAGCCAAAGGGCAAAAGTGAACGAGTTGGAATTTCAAGCTCCCGAGATGAAGAAGGATCGAGAGATGGAAAAGGAAGTTCAAGATTCTCAAGGCAAGGTTCAAGCACTTGAAGCTCAACCAAGGATGGCAAAAAGGACTATTGAGGAGCTGAAGGACCGTTCAGAGTGTCCTAGCAAGATTAGGCGTTTGGTTTAGGATGATTTTCTTTGTTTAGCTTTTCGGTTTTGTCATGTTTAGGTCATGTATTTGACTCCTTGAGTAAATTCAGCTTTAATGAAATAAAATGGTTTTTTGCTACAAAGTTTCATCATCATCTCAATTTACATGCGCATGCGTTTTTCTTTTCCATATATATATTCTTGTCTCTATATGTTCTTGTATATTCTTTGCTACCTTTATTTGTTTTTGTGTATATATTAACCGCTAACCGTTTGCTCATTTTGTTGAGAATCATATAATAAATATATAATATATATACTTTTTCTTCTTCACTAAACTATGGAAATTTTGTTTTTGAACATCAGTTTCTAAAAGATAGCTCCTAAACGGTCAGACCCGGTTCGAAGTCCAATCATCACTAGGTCTAAATCCAGAATGGCTAGCAACAACGACAATAATTCTGGTAATTCCAATGCGATGTCCGAGCAAAGGCTTACTACTTTGGAACAAATGGTATTCCGAATGGCCGAGCAAATGAATCTTCTCACGCAAAACCTTAAGGCCCCTCAAGATACTACCGCAGGACATTCTGGGGTAAAGAAAGGAACTGATAGTCAAACTATTGAGGAACAAGTAATTAATCATGAACCACTAGCCATTGTTGAAACCGATTCTTCTGAGTTTAAGAAGGAAATTGAGGCTCAAAACAAAGAAATGGAGAAAAGGCTTCTTTCTCAATTCAATGAAAACTCAAAGTTTTTGAGAAAATGGAAGGATTTGATCAAACTGGAATCACAAGCTTTCCTACAATCGAAGCGGGAGCTTTCCCCGAGAAGTTCAAGATTCCCGACTTTGAGAAGTATGATGGTACTTGTCGAGCCTGGATTTTGAAAAATCATCCGGTTATTTTCTTTTTAATCCGATTCACATTAAATCCTAACCCATTTAATCTGAATCCTCGACTAGGGATTAAAAGAAATTTAATTTTGAAATATTTTGGAGTCGCCAACCGATAAAAATCGGAAAAAATGAAAAGTTAGGATTAATGGGTCGGTTAATCCTAACTTAGTTACTAGTCTGCGGAAAATTTGATTTTAAAACCAAACTTTAAAAAAAAATACCAGATATCTGAGTCCGGGGGCTAACCTATTAAAACCTAAGCTTACCACTTTAAATTTAAAATTAGAATTTATCCTTTTCTATACTAAAAAATTCAAACAAAGCATTTATAAAAAAATATCTACAAGTTTAATCATTCATTTTTATTTTATTATGTATTTTTTTTAGGATTAAATATCAACAAACATTTGTATTCTCCTTTTCAAAAAAAAAATTATAATATGTACAAAATGATTATTTCAAACTATCAAAACAAAATATATTTTTTCTAATTTTATTGTCGCCCCGTAGGTGCCTACGTACTCGCTAATCGAGATCAGACAAAACGTAGTTCTTTTATAAAGAACTTAGTTTGTTGATCAATTTTATATTTTTAAAATATTCTCACTTTAAGTTCATTAAATTTTGAATTTTTATGAAAACCAATTTTGATGATCCTATGATCTAATCAATTGATTTTTATTTCAAAAAAATATATTTTTCTAAGTTCAAAAATCATTAATTTATGACAATTCATGGCTAATTTAATGCTACATGAAAATCAATTTTGATTAAACAATATTAAATATTTTTATAGCAAATTTATGAAAACATTTTTGAACAACTTTAATTATTTTCAAAGTCCATTTATGAAAATAATTTTGAAAACTTTGAGTATTATCTTCATAGAAAATTTATAAAGATAATTTTGATAAAAAACTTGATTAATATGTGAGACCAAGCTTGGAAATTTACTAATTTTGGGGCTTAGAATTGACATCTATGATTTTTGTTTATGGTCTCACAAGTTAAATAAAAATTTGCCTCATAGAGTTTGAGTTACAAAGCAAATAATATAAATGTGCATCATCTATGTTAAATGTGTATAAACACAATCAATATAATATTTATAGTCAACATTGTATATATACATATAGATATTATTATTATTGTACTAAAAAAAAAAATTAAAAAGGATAGTTATATATATTTAAGCTGGTACAATTGGCTAAATAAAATATTATATGAGATATTTCGTAGTGTTCGTAATTTACGTTGTAAAGAGTCGAAAAGTTAAGTCCAATTTTTTTACAGCAATTTACCTGTGATCATATTTTTCATGAAACACTATGAGTTACCAATTTTTTTTAATTATTTGTTAGCATTAAACATATCTAATTTTTACCAATTATATTTATTATTCTATAATATATTTATAAGTTTACGTAAGAAGCTCATAATTAAAATATATATATATATATATTCATGGAGGTAGACGAGCTAGTGTCATATGGAAAATTTATATAAAAAAAGGGGGAAATGTGAGTAGAGTAATTATTAAGTAAATATTATCGGAGCAGCTGTCCATTACGTGACAGGATGAATTTATATCCTTGACACCTATCTTCTCAATGAAGAACAAACTGACACCTAAATCAAATAGTTGTCTTATTTCAATTGGGGCCGTAAATCGGTGAGTATATATATATATAGAGTAGCATTAATTGAGAGGAAGACATGATAAAGAGCATAAAAAAAAATAAATAAATAAATAAACTCCCAAACATATGCTCTACCAATTCTAAACTCCTGTAAACAGCATCTTCCATTTCCTATATTCGTGAAAGTTGCTTGAAGCCAACTTATAAAGATACGAAATAGTATAGGAAACATCCGAAATAGCCTTTCCTGCTTTTATTTAAAAACTCTGCAACATATTCTATACTCTTTGGGGTAGTCAAACATCTGAAGGCCTCGAGATTTAATTGGTAAGAGAAAAATTCCATTTGGAATATAATATTTCTCTTTAACAAATTTTTATAAATCCTGGTTTACTCTTAGTTTCTGTAATAGTTTTTATTTAAAACATTTACATCTGTAAATTTTATAATTTACTCTCTTAAAATAAACAGATAAATAAAAAGATCTTGTTTTATTTCTTGTAAGATCCATTAAACTTGTTTTCTATATGTAAACATATTCAGCATGTCCTTTATATGATTATGTATACGAACATTCATATTATAGTTATAAATACTAAGGTACATATGGGAGACCTTGGAATATTTCATAACATTTAATATTTAGTGGTGACAAGTTACCATCAGTTTTAAGAGAATATCTAAACCATGATAATAATTTCTACCTTGGTCATAATTTTGTGAAAAACAGAAATAAAGAAATTATGATTTATTAAAATCTTATGGTACTAAATTACTATATTTTTATACTAACTTATTAAAGTACATATAGGATCTGGTGAACACGTGGGTTAAAGGATTCAGTATATCAGGTGAGTACCCCTTGCTTATTGCTTGTTATGCGGAATGGTCGAAAGACTGTAGGCCACCCGCTTGTTGTTTTTGTGTCAATGTGACTTTACTTAAGTAGGTCACCTGACATGATGAACTTATTGTTTATGTGGTTACTTTGTTGATATTCAATATGTGAGCTAATTGTTGGTGATGTGAGTATATATATTGTCTAAGTTTAATCTATATGATTGCACGAGTTGATTATCATGTGACGGTTCTATTACTTGGAATATATGTTCAACTATTAGGTGGTTAATGGTGATTGAACTATTGCATTCATGGCATGACACGGCACGAAAGGGCCCAAGGGCCATATTTCAAGAGATTGATTTTTAACAAAGGGACCTTAGGTTCATGATTTGATATAACTTGGTTTTCTCGTAAATCTCGGATTATAAGCTTGATTTAATGCATATAGAATTGCATTGCTCGATTTAAGCTGCCTACGGCCGCTTGCTCGGATTTTAAGTCGCCTACGGGCCACTTGCTCGGTTATTGAATCTTTGGATTCTGCTCGGATTTAGGAATCCAAATCCCTTTGGGTTGATTCCTGCTCGGTTTATTTTAGAGCCGCATCATGCTGCTCTGCTCGGTTAAGCAATGAAATACTGCTTTTGAGTCGCCTAAGGGCTGCTCTGCTCGGTTAAGATACTGGCCAGTGCATGTCACGTGCATTAGCATGACATATGGTTGCATATGAAGTTTTAAATTTCAATAAATTGTACCTTTCTACTATTTATTTTATGTGCTTTTTATACTCACTTAGTTCAAAGGAACTGAGGGGTTAGTGTTTCTAACCTCAGGTACTGAAGACTATGCTTGATGCTGTTAAGAGGGGTTTCGGAAATTGCATTGAGAGTTCCAACTACTTGCTTAGAGGATCTAATCGTTGAAAACCGCTTGAGATTATAGGTTGCTATACAAAAGTTATCTTTAAAACTTTTATGGTTTGTACAAAGTCTATATTAGTAAGACACTATTATGGGTTAAGTAAACCATATTTGCTTTAAATAATATAGTAGTGTAAACCACACGGTTTTGTGATGTCCATGGAAATATAAGTTATAAGAAGTTTGAAAAATTTATAATAGCCTTATCCTTACTTAAAGGACGGCATCACGACTTGCTTTTTTTAGGTACCATATTTTTTTAGCAGACCCCTAAAAAGGCGGGTCGTGACATAATATCTTCATAGTAAATTTATAAATTTTGATAAAAAAACTTGATCAATATCATGATTTAAAAAAAAAATTATCTTTATTATTCAACAACAATTTTGGTTTTAAAAAATCTATTTACAATTTATTATTTTTCAAAATTAAATATTCATCACATATGTACAGAACATATTCAAAATATATCATAACAGAATTAAAATACAAAAAACAAAACATCTCATGCATCAAATATATTTAAAGATTAATTTATATGCAAATACATATTAAAAAATATCCAAAAATATCAAAAATTGCTAAAACATGTAAATTTATATTAAAAATAATTATTCTAATTTTTCTGGATTTTTTACGAATTTTTATTAATTTTTTCCTATTTTCCGAAATTAAGTATATAATAAATAACTAATAAAATATTGCGGACTAACCTGGACCGTTGGATTTTCTCGGATCAGATCTGGAGCGTCTGATCTGTAGACTAAATCTGGACCGCAGGATCTGATGACTTTCGATCTGGAGCGTTGATTGCTTTGATCGAATATGGACCGTCTGATCCTCTGATTGAATCTGGACCATAGATCGCTTTGATCAATCTGGATCGTCTGATCCTCTGATTGAATATGGACCGTAGATTTGGCTGACTATTGACCGACGACCGTTGACCGACGACCGACCGGGTTGGATCTCGGATTTCGGGTCGGATCTTGGATACCCGTCGGGTGAAGAAGACGATGACGGTGACTTCAAGGCGTTCCTCGGCCGCCCTGGTGGTTTTCGAAGCCTGCAACCTTGTCGGCCCGACGTGGATGGGGCTGCTGCGTCCGTTGGTGGTGGTAGTTCACTCCCAGAACCACCAGAAGTGGCGGTTCGTGCGGTGGTTAACAGCGGCGAGGATAAAAAAATTTCGAAAAATTTGCAGAACTTCCAAATGCAAATTCGAGAAATTCTAAACACTATAATCAATCAAAAACACTTCCTAAATGATTCTAACACTCTTTAATTGGATCGAAATCCTCCCGATCACTTCGAATTTGCTTTTTGCAATTCGAACACTTTCTACTCTATTTTCATATCTCGATCTTGTAGTGTGTATTTTGCGAAATTGAATTGTGCTTTCTGCTTGTGGGGTGGTGATCCTATTTATAGATTTCGAAACAATTTGTCATTTCGAAGCTTTGTACTTGTTCAATTTTTGAATCACGAATCGTTATACTTTTTCAAATAAGAACGATTCAAAATTGGGACTCGATTCGTGATTGTTGGTTCAAATTGATCACGAATCTTATGTTTACACATCATAACTCTTTGATTAAGTGTGTTTAATTTGATCAAAGAACACAATTCGGCCAATTTTAAAATTTGAAAAATCATGTCCATTCGAATTTTTTCCCAATTTTCATGCTTTGATTAAAATGCCTTTTGGGATGAAATAATGCATGAAATATGTACAGATGTGATGTATCCCATGCCTAGTTTGTGTCTGTACAATTAATTTCGAAAAAAACACAAAGATTCGTTGCTCAAATGAGGTCTCAAGAGGATGAACCGATGTGTCTTTTGGGAAAAAAAAAAATTGGACAAAAAGAGGCAAAATCTGCCTGAGGCTAGGATCGAACTCGGGTCCCTTTGCTCCTGTGTCTATGGTCTGAACCGTTAGGCCGTTGGCCTGTGCCTTGGTCATATAGCCAACCCACTAATACTTAAGACTAATAAAATATATTATATTAAGCTTAAATAATTATTTATTTTAATTTTTCTTACATATATTATTTACATTACTATTATTCATTTAATTATTTTATTATACATATTTTATTCTTCTATTTTTTATTTTTTTTCTATTTTCTTTTTTCTTTCTTTTTTATTATACTATTATTTATTATTTTTATTATTATATCTTATGAACTCATCATGACATTAATTTAATCTAAACTTAAGCCTAATTTTTAATTGGGCAAAAATTGGGTGTCTACAGTTGCCCCTCTTTGTGGTAAAGTTTGAACAAAACTTTTGCCACAAAGACAAAAGGATAGCCAATTTTTACTTAATTTTCCTGTTTTTAACAAAGAGATTTTTATCTTGTGCTAAACTATCTGTCGAGTTTAGACTTTAAGATTTGCTAGGTCAACTGTCGGGCCTAGGCTCTGGAAAAATGATAGACCATCTGTCGGGCCTAGATTTAGAAAAATGATAGGCCATCTGTCGAGCCTAGATTTAGAAAATGATAGGCCATCTGTCGGGCCTAGACTTAGAAAATGATAGGCCATCTGTCGGGCCTAGATTTAGAAAATGATAGGCATCTGTCGGGCCTAGACTTAGAAAATGATAGGCCATCTGTCGGGCCTAGACTAAAAAACTGATAGACCGTCTGTCGGGTCTAGATTTAGAAAATGATAGGCCATCTGTCGGGCCTAGACTTAGAAACTGATAGACCGTCTGTCGGGTCTAGATTTAGAAAATGATAGGCCATCTGTCGGGCCTAGACTAAAAAACTGATAGACCATCTGTCGGGTCTAAATTTAGAAAATGATAGGCCATCTGTCGGGCCTAGACTAAAAAACTGATAGACCATTTGTCGGGTCTAAATTTTAGAATAATGATAGGCCATCTGTCGGGCCTAGGCTTTGGAAAAATGATAGGCCATCTGTCGGGCCTAGACTGAGGGGTACATAATTTCCTGACTGTGACTTTTCAATCCATTTGGGTTTCTTTGGGTTGAGGACATGACAATTTGGTCCCTCATAATTTGGTGCGATTTGACTTGACTGATAACCATAATTCTTAAAGGCAGGATGACGCTCATTTGAGCAGGTGATCCTAATTCTCAAAACAGTAGGACGATGCACCTTCGAGCAAGTGATCATGATTCTTAACACAATAGGACGACGCTCTTTCGAGCAAGTGATCCTAATTTCTCAAACGATAGGATGATGCTCCTTTGAGTAGGTGACCCTATAATGATAATTTAAAAAAAACTTCTTGGAGACTTATAGCTTAAAAATTGGGCTAATTTGGAAATTTTCCTTTCTTTTTTACTTTAAATCTACTGGGGATTATTTAGCCGAGAAAACAATAATCTCACAAACTTGGTTGAAGAATTTGTTTGAGAAAGCAGTGAATTTACTTTCTCTTTCTTGGAAATTTGATTGACTTGGTTCAGAAAGCAATGAATTTGCTATTTCTTTGAAAAACTTAGATTGACAAACTTAGTTGACAAAGCAACGAGTTTGCTATTTCTTTGAAAAACTTGGATTAATAAACTTAGACAAGAAAGCAACGATTTTGCTATTTCTATTGATTGAAAAACTTGGTTGAGAAAGCAACGATTTGCTATTTCTTTTGATTAACTTGATTAAGAAAGCAACAATTTTGCTATTTCTTTTAATTAACTTGATTAAGAAAGCAACAATTTGCTATTTCTTTTGATTGAAAAACTTAATTAAGAAAGCAACAATTTTGCTATTTCTTTGGATTGAAAAACTTTATTAAGAAAGCAATAATTTGCTATTTCTTTTGATTGAAAAACTTAATTAAGAAAGCAACAATTTTGCTATTTCTTTGGATTGAAAAACTTTATTAAGAAAGCAATAATTTGCTATTTCTTTTGATTGAAAAGCTTAATTAAGAAAGCAACAATTTTGCTATTTCTTTGATTGAAAAACTTGATTAACAATTTGCTATTTCTTTTAAAAAACTTGATTTGAGAGAGTCAGTTGAAAAAGTGGTCCTGAAAAACCTAACTTCCTTCTCCTTTTTTAGCTTTAATTGGGAAAGTGATGAACTTATAATCCCTATTTTTCTCATAAATGTCTTTTTTCATCATTAAAGATTTGAACCAAAGGTAATTTTTATATATTTTTGAAAAATTCTTCTTTTTCTTTTACTTTCGAAGAAAGTTACCAACAGGTAAAAATGAATTGTGTTTGCCCATTGATCATTCACTTTAGTTCAGCCACAGTCTTGACCATTAAACTGCTAAAGGTTTCTTATTGAAAAATTTTAATCGTTGGGGGCAAAAAATTGTACTTTTGGGACTTCAATTCACATTTGGGGCATTGTTTTCAATTTTGGGGCAAATAATTGCTACACTTGAGGCAGATATTTTCAAATTGGGACAAGTAAATTTTATGCCCCTGTGGACTATTTTTATACCAAGATTGGTTATCTCATTTTGATTGCCTAGTCAAAGAGGACTTCCTCACACTCTCTTAGGCTCATTTTCACTTCTGGCTCGGATTCCAAAAATTATGGTCCGTCTTGCAAGTAATACACATTGGTCAATCTATTAGGTCTTCTTTGTATTGTAATGTGGGCTTTTGGTTATCGGCTTTAATGAAAAGGGATATTTCATAAGGCTTTTTACTGAAAAATTTTCAACATATCCCGGGTTTACAAGTCAAGAACCCTTAAGGAAAACTTGATGATGCACTTGCCCCTAGTTTCAAGGGTATTAATAAATCAACTCCTTTGATCCAAAAGTCTCCAAAGGGTGGAATTTGTGGGTGGGGCTTGAATTTGATGAATTTTGATGATTTTGAACTATGTGTTTGTGTTTGCAAATCATTGATTTTGATCACCTTGTTTGCTTTTTTTTTTTTTTTTGATCTCTTTTTTCCTTTATCTTTTTGTTGATCTTCCTCTTGATTTTCCTTGTCTTTTTTTTCTTGTTTTTTCTTCTTTTTTTTTTCTTTTTGCATTCTTTTCTTTCTCTCTTTTTTCATTCTTTTCTTTCTCTCTTTTTCATTTTCATTGCCCTTTTGGGAGACGAATTCAAGGTGATTTATTCTTTTATAGCTCAAAGTGTATTTGTTGTGTATGGTTTGAAATGAAGACTCTTTTTCCTTTCATAGGAAATGATTTATTTGTGTCAATTGACTACTCTTGAATTGATGCGACTAGGTCAAGTGCATATAAGTTATTCCTTTTTCTCCTTAATAATGACCCTAACCTCCAAATTGCCCCATTATGGGGTGCCCCAATGCGGGGTGGTTCTTGACAGGGTTTATTTTTAAGATACTTCCTTAATAGGCTCAAATGGGTCAACAAAGGGGATAAATGTGTTTAGGATTTTGAAATGAATGCCTAATTTCATTTTGACTCATGTACTAAATTCAAGACAGACCTCCTTTAAGGAATGAGTCCACCTTATCTCTCACAATTCACTCCTCTCTCGAGTGTGTGTAGGGTTGGTGTTTGGGATTAAGTTTGCCTCTTTTCATCCTTGGCAATTTTTTTATGAGATATTTCTCTTGGCTTTCAATCATCCATTTTTTATTGCCTCAAGATATTTAACTAAATGCCCCATTTGGGTAAATCAAATGCCCCTTAATTGGTAAAGTCCTTTTGGTTGTCCCTAATTTTGTTTTTAGTTGCCTTTTGCTGAAAGTGAATGATCATTGGGGTAACAATTTTTGAAATATTTTTTCCTGTTGGCAATTTTCTTTTTTCTTTATTTATAAATTTTTTTTTTGAAAACTTTTATTCTTTCATCTCTTTTTTTTTTTAACAAATTTGAAAAACTTTTATCTTCTTCCTTTAAAAAAATGGTTATTAACAAAAGAGGTTTGGAAAATGAATGTAAAGTGGAAATTTATTTACAATCAAAGTTTTTTTTTTTTTAGGCAAAAATTATCTTACAAGAATAGAGGTAAACAAATGACCCTCTTCCCTTTTTTCAAAAATTAATTGGGGCTGATATTTACAAAATGATTGATTTGAGGATAATGGACTACTGATGACAAAAGTAATTTTATATACAAGTCTAACTTTGTTTGGAAAGAACCTACAACTATAGGTAGATAATTTACACTTTATGGATATATACAAATCTATTCTACACATTTCATTTTTTAATTAAGGAAATATATACAAATGCAATAATGCAAATATGCTAGCACACGAATGCAAATGGGGATATTGACCACTAGGATTTTGAAAAATATTTACCGGGTTGTATTTAGAAACAATGATTTAGAAACCTTCATCAAATCCTTTTTATTTATCTAATCTTATAGGGCCAAGAATATAACTCCACATTTTTAAGACTTTGTTGGAATTGATTAAAAACTTTTTGTTTTATTTAATTGATTTTTTTTTTAATAAATGATACAACTCCTTTTTTTTGAAAAAATTTGGTCAAATCCCAAGTTGATGAATGCATGATTTGGTAAGGTTCTATAGGTTCCCCGGTCTAGCAAATCATAAGGCTAAACCGGAGTGGGAGTCTTTTCTTGATCTAGAGGGTGGAAACCACAGCCCCCGGACCTTACTTCGAACTCCTCGCTTAGGCTCTTAAGACGGCCTGGGTTCGACCGTATCTAGCACACATTGTGTGCATGAATGCAAATGCATATGCGAATGAAATGAACTAATTTAAAATCTAAGTTACAAACATATATACAAAAACACATACAAACAGATAATTATACAATATACAAAAATAAAGGATAAATTTTAAATTTTAAACTTAAGTGGCTAGCCCTCTTAAAAAAATAAGCGAGTCCCCAGTGGAGTCGCCAAGCTGTCGAGCCTGGATTTTGAAAATCATCCGGTTCATTTCTTTTAACCCGATTCACATTAAACCCTAACCCATTTAATATGAATCTCGACTAGGGATTAAAAGAAATTTAATTTTGAAAATATTTTGGAGTCGCCAACCGATAAAAATAGGAAAAAATGAAAAGTTAGGATTAATGGGTCGGTTAATCCTAACTTAGCTACTAGTCTGCGGAAAATTTGATTTTAAAACCAAACTTTAAAAAAATATACCAGATATCTGAGTCCGGGGGCTAACCTATTAAAACCTAAGCGGTTACCACTTTAAATTTAAAATTTAGAATTTATCCTTTTCTATACTAAAAAATTCAAACAAAGCATTTATAAAACAAATATCTACAAGTTTAATCATTCATTTTTATTTTTATGTATTTTTTTTTAGGATTTAAATATCAACAAACATTTGTATTCTTCCTTTTCAAAAAAAAAAATTATAATATGTACAAAATGATTATTTCAAACTATCAAAACAAAATATATTTTTTCTAATTTTATTGTCGCCCCGTAGGTGCCTACGTACTCGCTAATCGAGATCAGACAAAACGTAGTTCTTTTATAAAGAACTTAGTTTGTTGATCAATTTATATTTTTAAAATATTCTCACTTTAAGTTCATTAAATTTTGAATTTTTATGAAAACCAATTTTGATGATCCTATGATCTAATCAATTGATTTTTATTTCATAAAAAATATATTTTTCTAAGTTCAAAAATCATTAATTTATGACAATTCATGGCTAATTTAATGCTACATGAAAATCAATTTTGATTAAACAATATTAAATATTTTATAGCAAATTTATGAAAACATTTTTGAACAACTTTAATTATTTTCAAAGTCCATTTATGAAAATAATTTTGAAAACTTTGAGTATTATCTTCATAGAAAATTTATAAAGATAATTTTGATAAAAAACTTGATTAATATCTTCATAGTAAATTTATAAATTTTGATAAAAAAACTTGATCAATATCATGATTTAAAAAAAAATTTATCTTTATTATTCAACAACAATTTTGGTTTTAAAAAATCTATTTACAATTTATTATTTTTCAAAATTAAATATTCATCACATATGTACAGAACATATTCAAAATATATCATAACAGAATTAAAATACAAAAAAACAAAACATCTCATGCATCAAATATATTTAAAGATTAATTTATATGCAAATACATATTAAAAAATATCCAAAAATATCAAAAATTGCTAAAACATGTAAATTTATATTAAAAATAATTATTCTAATTTTTCTGGATTTTTTACGAATTTTTATTAATTTTTTCCTATTTTCCGAAATTAAGTATATAATAAATAACTAATAAAATATTGCGGACTAACCTGGACCGTTGGATTTTCTCGGATCAGATCTGGAGCGTCTGATCTGTAGACTAAATCTGGACCGCAGGATCTGATGACTTTCGATCTGGAGCGTTGATTGCTTTGATCGAATCTGGACCGTCTGATCCTCTGATTGAATCTGGACCGTAGATCGCTTTGATCAATCTGGATCGTCTGATCCTCTGATTGAATATGGACCGTAGATTTAGCTGACTATTGACCGACGACCGTTGACCGACGACCGACCGGGTTGGATCTCGGATTTCGGGTCGGATCTTGGATACCCGTCGGGTGAAGAAGACGATGACGGTGACTTCAAGGCGTTCCTCGGCCGCCCCTGGTGGTTTTCGAAGCCTGCAACCTTGTCGGCCCGACGTGGATGGGGCTGCTGCGTCCGTTGGTGGTGGTAGTTCACTCCCAGAACCACCAGAAGTG
Organism: Combretum micranthum; assembly: GCA_024138025.1. Taxonomy (NCBI): domain Eukaryota; kingdom Viridiplantae; phylum Streptophyta; class Magnoliopsida; order Myrtales; family Combretaceae; genus Combretum; species Combretum micranthum. Next base: position 2,069,609 of record JAMXBD010000026.1, read on the forward strand.
GCGGTTCGTGCGGTGGTTAACAGCGGCGAGGATAAAAAAATTTCGAAAAATTTGCAGAACTTCCAAATGCAAATTCGAGAAATTCTAAACACTATAATCAATCAAAAACACTTCCTAAATGATTCTAACACTCTTTAATTGGATCGAAATCCTCCCGATCACTTCGAATTTGCAATTTTTGCAATTCGAACACTTTCTACTCTATTTTCATATCTCGATCTTGTAGTGTGTATTTTGCGAAATTGAATTGTGCTTTCTGCTTGTGGGGTGATCCTATTTATAGATTTCGAAACAATTTGTCATTTCGAAGCTTTGTACTTGTTCAATTTTTGAATCACGAATCGTTATACTTTTTCAAATAAGAACGATTCAAAATTGGGACTCGATTCGTGATTGTTGGTTCAAATTGATCACGAATCTTATGTTTACACATCATAACTCTTTGATTAAGTGTGTTTAATTTGATCAAAGAACACAATTCGGCCAATTTTAAAATTTGAAAAATCATGTCCATTCGAATTTTTTCCCAATTTTCATGCTTTGATTAAAATGCCTTTTGGGATGAAATAATGCATGAAATATGTACAGATGTGATGTATCCCATGCCTAGTTTGTGTCTGTACAATTAATTTCGAAAAAACACAAAGATTCGTTGCTCAAATGAGGTCTCAAAGTGGATGAACCGATGTGTCTTTTGGGAAAAAAAAAAATTGGACAAAAAGAGGCAAAATCTGCCTGAGGCTAGGATCGAACTCGGGTCCCTTTGCTCCTGTGTCTATGGTCTGAACCGTTAGGCCGTTGGCCTGTGCCTTGGTCATATAGCCAACCCACTAATACTTAAGACTAATAAAATATATATTATATTAAGCTTAAATAATTATTTATTTTAATTTTTCTTACATATATTTTATTTACATTACTATTATTCATTTAATTATTTTATTATACATATTTTATTCTTCTATTTTTTATTTTTTTTCTATTTTCTTTTTTCTTTCTTTTTTATTATACTATTATTTATTATTTTTATTATTATATCTTATGAACTCATCATGACATTAATTTAATCTAAACTTAAGCCTAATTTTTAATTGGGCAAAAATTGGGTGTCTACAGTACTGGTTGTCCAAAGTTGCATACTAGGCTCTATGTGAGGAAGATGAGCCGGTACACTCAATATGAGCAATTCATGATCCAAACTTTTCAGGATAGCCTTACCGGTCCAGCTTTGGCATGGTATGCTCATTTGGATCTTGATGAGATTAATACTTGAGACAAATTGGCTAAGGCTTTCTACAATCAATATAAGTTCAATATTGAAGTGGCCCCTTCTATGTGGGATTTAAGTAATATGAGGAAGAAGAAAGATGAGTCCTTTAAGGAATATGCTCAAAGATGGAGATCAATGGCATCTATGGTATCTACCCCTATCCCAGAGAAAGATTTGACATTTACTTTCATCAATACTTTAGAAGAACCATTCTTTACTCATCTCATTGGACACACTACTGCTAATTTCTCTGAGATAGTATTAGCCGGGTGTAGAATTGAAAGTGCCATTATCACCGAGAGGATCCATGTGGAGAAAAAGGCTACAAATTTCAAGTACTCCAACAATAACAAAGGGAAGGATACCACTGTTAGTGTAGTCAGCTCAACCCCATACACTAAACCTACTCAATCCTACACCTACCAGCAAACCCTAAATACTAATCAACCCTTCACCCGTTCACAACAACCACAATCCCAAAACCAACCATTCAATAGACCCAGAAGACAGTTCACCAAAATTCCCGTACCCCTTAGCCAAGTTCTAGCCCGGCTTAGAGCTGACAATCTGATCACCTTTGAAACACCTAGAGAAGACTACAAACCCAGATATTATAACCCCGAGCAAAAATGCGATTATCATTTGGGGAAAATAGGTCATTCTACTGACTATTGTTGGAGGCTTCGGAACAAGATTCAAGACCTCATTGATGCTAAATTGGTCCAACTAGATTTCGTTGAAACCCCGACCCCTAATGTCAACACCAATCCTCTCCCAAACCATGGGCCCACAATCAACATGATCATGATTGAAGAACCCGAGCCTTTTATTGGAATGATCCAGTCTAATCCAAAAAAGATAGTTATCCAATGTCAGGGAAAGCAGAATGAAGCCCCATATGAGGTGAAATCGATGAGGTATCAATTCCATGTGCCCATTGCACCGAAAGATTATAAAGCCGCCCCGTTCGACTATCAAGCTGTTAATCAAGTTCCTAGGCCCATGGTCGGAAAACTTGGGAAATATTCAGAGCCCGAAAGAGAGAAAACATTGGCAGAGGAATTCTTCCCTCTAAGAAAAGATAAGAAAAAGGAGGAGGAATCTGATGAGAAAACAGCATTGACCAAGATTATGAAGATAAGTGACTATAAGATTGCTGATCAACTCGCTAAAGTCCCGGCTCAAATATCCTTAATGGGTTTGTTAATGACTTCTGAAAAACACCGGGAGGCTCTCTTTAAGATACTCCAACAAATCAAGGTTCCCGAAGGTGTTGCTACCGAAACAATGGAACATGTAGTAAATTCGGTATTTGCTTTGGATCAAATCTCTTTCTCACCTAATGAGTTGGGAGCAGAAGGCACTCAACACACGAAGCCCCTATTCATAATGGTCAAATGTAATGGAATGATTGTAGCCCGAGTCCTCATCGATAATGGGTCGTCTTTGAATGTTTGTCCATTGGCTACTTTGAACTTACTTGGTATCGATGCATCTAACCTCCGGTCCAGTTCTACTATTGTTAGAGCTTTTGATGGATCAAAGAGAGGCATATCAAGAGAAATAGACTTGGAAGTCACTATTGGCCCACAAGACTTTACTATTCTGTTCCAAGTTCTAGACATACCAAGATCATTCAATTTATTGCTTGGAAGGCCTTGGATTCACTCAGCTGGGGCAATACCGTCTAGTCTGCATCAAATGGTCAAGTTTATAACAAATGGACAAATCGTTACGGTATTAGGAGAACAAGACCATGCTATCTTCAAAGACACTGCTATACCCTATATTGGCGAAGAAGGATCCGAAGACTTTGGTTTACAAATCTTTGAAGAAGCCAATATGATTCAAGAAGAGGGACATTTAGGGACATTTGGACTGGGATATGTCCCTACTCTGGTTGAGATAGAAGAGATGAAAAAGAAAGCCCGAAAGAAGAAAGGAGAAGAATGGTATAATACCCCTATCGAGTCTCTAGATATCAAAGTCACATTCCCACAACCGGCTCATGTCCAGAAACCAGATACTGCATCAGTTCTGGAGCCTTCTTGCAGCTCCCGTCCAGTTCGGGAGTTGAATAATTGGTTCACTATCCCCCTTAATAACTCTAGGGTCACCTTTGAATTTGATGATAATGGTGAAAGTAAGAGATTTTTTGCGCCGATAGATAACGAAAATACTGATATCATTTCTAACCCTAATGAGTTAGTCGCTGAACATGACATTAGTGATCACACTGGGACAGAGAAAAGTTGGCAAAAATATGAACAAGGAAGAATTGAGATCAATGAACCTACAGAAGTAGTGAATATTGGAACTGAAGATGAGCCTAAAATTTTGAAAATAGGTACTACCTTACCTGCTGAGCAACGAGAAAGATTGATAAGATTATTGACTTATTACTTAGACGTGTTTGCATGGTCCTACGAAGATATGCCTGGTTTGGATACCTCTATAGTGGTTCATAAATTACCAACTAAAGCAGATATCAAACCAAAGAAGCAAAAATTAAGACGATTTAAACCAGATATCTTGCTCAAGATTAAAGAAGAAGTAAAGAAATTGTTGGACGTCGGTTTTATAAAGGTATCCGATTATCCTGAATGGGTGGCTAATGTGGTCCCGGTACTTAAAAGAATGGAAATGTTAGAGTTTGTGTAGACTTTCGCGATTTAAACCAAGCCACGCCCAAAGATAATTTCCCTTACCTCACATAGATGTTTGGTGGATAATACGGTTAGAAACCATCTATTTTCATTCATGGATGGCTTTTCGGGATATAATCAGATTAAGATGGCAGAAGAGGATAAAACTAAGACAACCTTCATTACTACTTGGGGAACATTCTGCTACAAAGTCATGCCTTTCGGCCTTAAAAACGCCGGGGCAACATATCAAAGGGCGATGATCACCTTGTTTCATGACATGATGCATCAAGAAGTTGAAGTATATGTAGATGATATGATTGCTAAGTCTAAGGAAGATGAGGATCATGTGGAAATATTGAGGAAATTATTTAATAGATTACGGAAATTCCATCTTAAGTTGAATCCCGAATAGTGTACATTCGAGGTGACCTCAGGGAAGTTGTTGGGATTCGTAGTCAGTCAGCAAGGAATAGAAGTTGACCCGGATAAAGTTAAAGCCATACTTGAATTACCTCCCCCGAAGACGATCAAAGAGGTCAGGGGCATATTAGGACGCTTGAATTACATCGCTCGGTTTATATCTCAATTAACTGACAAATGTCGCCCTCTATTCAAATTGTTGAGGAAAAATGCAGCTATTGATTGGGATAAAGATTGTCAATAAGCATTTGATGAAATCAAGCAATATCTGATGAATCCACCAGTGTTAGTAGCACCAACACCTGGTCGCCCTCTTTTCCTATATTTGACGGTGCTTCCTGAATCAATGGGAAGTATGCTTGGACAGAAAGATGAGGATGGGAAAGAACGGGCTATTTACTATTTGAGTAAGAAATTCACTGAAGGAGAACAGAAGTATACTGAAGTGGAAAGAACCTGTTGTGCCGTGGTGTGGATCATGCACAGACTGAGACAATATACATTGTATTATTCTATCGAGCTTTATACAAAACATGATCCGTTGAAGTATTTGGCTCAGAAACCAGGGTTGATTGGGAGAATTTCAAAATGGAAGATGTTGTTATCAGAATTTGATATCACTTATGTGAATCAAAACTCAGTTAAAGGTCAAGCACTTGTAGATCAACTAGCCGAAAACCCGATTAAAGATAGTGTGATTGATGGAGAAGCTCAATTCCCAGATGAAAACATATTGTTGGCAGATAAAGAATCAGAACAGTCCACTTCTAAATGGAAGTTATACTTTGATGGAGCAGCTAATGTATGCGGATGTGGAATTGGGGCAGTCTTAATATCACCAGATGGTAAGCAATACCCCGCTTCAGCAAGATTGACTTTCCCTTATACTAATAATGTGGCAGAATACGAGGCTTGCATCATGGGCCTCAAGATGGCACTTGACATGGATAGATGATCTTGAAGTATATGGAGACTCCTCTCTCATCATCTTTCAAACACGAGGAGAATACAAGACGAAGGATGCAAAATTGGTGCCTTATCATCAATATTTACTAGAATTGGCAAGAAATTCAAAGAAATATCATTCACTTATATGCCAAGAAACCAGAACCAGTTCGCGGATGCATTAGCCACATTAGCATCTATGATTCAAATCACTGATGGAGTTGAGATCCAGCCCTTAAAGGTTCGCATTGAGGAAGAACCGGCATTTTGCTTGAATACCGAGGAAGTCCCAAGGAAAGATCCCTGGTATGCTAATATCAAAGAATTCCTCCAAGATGGCAAATACCCTGAAAATGCTTCAACTAAGGAGCGAAGAACACTAAGACGCTTAGCAGTTCATTTCATGCTCAGTGGTAATACATTATACAAAAAATCATTTGATACTCTCTTGAGATGCGTAGATGAGGGGAAGCAGATATGTTGATGAGGAAGTCCATGAAGGGATATGTGGACCTCACATGAATGGATATATGCTAGCTAAAAAGATTATGAGGATGGGTTACTTCTGGATAACTATGGAATCAGATTGTATTAAACACGTGAGACATTGCCACTTGTGCCAATATACTCCAACAAGATGAATGCTCCTCCTAAAGAATTGCAGTCATTATCTTCACCTTGGCCCTTCTCAATGTGGGGTATGGACATGATAGGACCAATTTCGCCAAAAGCCTCAAATGGTCACCGATTTATATTAGTGGCGATCGACTATTTTACTAAATGGGTTGAAGCATTCTCATACGCTAATGTTACCAAAGGAGTAGTTGTCAAGTTCATCAAGAGAGATATCATAGCCAGATATGGAGTCCCTGATACAATCATTACAGACAATGGTACCAATTTGAAAACAAATTAATGTCTGAATTGTGCCAAAATTTTGGATCAAACATCGGAACTCTACCCCATATCGACCTCAGATGAATGGGGCAGTTGAAGCAGCCAACAAGAACATCAGGAAAATAATAGAGAAAATGGCTATCACTTACAAAGATTGGCATGAGATGCTACCCTTTGCACTCATGGCCTATCGAACATCCATAGAGTATCAACAGGGGCAACCCCTATTCATTAGTCTATGGTGTGGAAGCAGTTTTGCCAGTTGAAGTTGAAATTCCATCACTCAGAATATTAGCAGAAACCGAATTGAATGAAGCTGAATGGGTGAGAAATAGGATTGATCAGTTAAATCTCATTGATGAAAGGAGGATGACCGCCTTATATCATGGTCAGCTTTACCAGCAAAGAATCGCTCGAGCATTCAATAAGAAAGTTCGCCCGAGAAATTTCAAAGAAGGAGACTTAGTCTTGAGAAAAGTACTCCCGAATGTTCAAGATCCTAGAGGAAAGTTTACTCCTAATTACGAAGGACCATATGTAGTAAAGAGGGTGTTGCCTGGTGGTGCACTGATTTGACTAGAGTGGATGGTCCAGATTTGAAAGACCCTGTAAATTCTGATGCGGTCAAGTTGTACTACTCTTGAGAAATTAATGAAAATTCTATCAAGTTCAGAAATGTGTTGACTACTTTGTCTATGTGTGATCTAATTTTTGTTATCTATCGACAAAAAGATATCTCTAGCAGTTCCCAATCATCAGATCAATCATTGAACATCCACTTTTTTGATAAGTTTTTTCATCCTTATATCTCTAAATTTTTAAAACATGAGTGTACGTGAGAGAGAGATTTGAGCAATTGATAAAGTTATAAAAACATTTAATACTTTGAGATTTGATCTTTTCTTAAAGAAAGACCAATAACATAAGAAGTCGATAAGTTCAAGCTGCAAAGTAAGGGAGATACAAAGAACCATCTCCGTATGTTCCGATGTCAAGACCATCAAAAGAATCCATTACCATCAAAAGACAAACAGAGATACTCAATTCAAAGGATAGCCACTGTGAAGAGCTCTAGCCTGACGAATAAACCTAGATGATGAGCGGACTTCACCAAGTGGTCTGACAAGTTTAGAAGCTTCTATAAGAATCTGGTAAGTTTTGAAAAAAAAAAAGAAAAAAAAAAAATAATAAAATGTATATTGCTAGAATTAAGTTTTTCAGGAAATTAGCTCTAGAAGCCATGCGAAGCATGAGGAAATCAAGATCTCAGGACATGAGATTTGGGATCAGAACATGAGACCCAGTTCAAAGAATGCATAACCAAATCAAATGTCAGCTCAAGGAGCGCGTTTGAACCAAATCAGAGGCCAGCTCAAGGAGCGCCTATCCACATCAAGTGCCAGCTCAAGGAGCGTGCTTGAATCAAATCTAAGACAAATGCTAGCTCAAGGAGCGCTTATCCAAATCAGGTGCCAGCTCAAGGAGCGTGCCTAAACCAAATCAAATGCTAGCTCAAGGAGCGCCTATCCACATCAAGTGCCAGCTCAAGGAGCGTGCTTGAATCAAATATAAGACAAATGCTAGCTCAAGGAGCGCTATCCAAATCAGGTGCCAGCTCAAGGAGTGCGCCTAAACCAAATCAAATGCTAGCTCAAGGAGCGCTTATCCAAATCAAGTGTCAGCTCAAGAAGCGCGCTTGTATCAAATCTAAATCATAGGCTAGCTCAAGAGCGTCTATCCAAATAAATGCCAGCTCAAGGAGCGCGCTTGAACCAAATCAAATGCTAGCTCAAGGAGCGCTTATCTAAATTAGGTGCCAGCTCAAAGAGCGCGCTTGTATCAAACATGAGACAAATGTTAGCACAAGAAGCAATCCAATTCAAAAGGCAGTTCAGAACATGAAGCATATTCGCAGAACATGTGAAACGTTTCAGGGGTCTTTTCAAGCATAAGGATCGCTAGCTTAAAGGAGCGTCATCCTTTTCTTCAAGAACATGAATCATTTCTATTCTAGAAACAACTTCATCTCTGCTCAAGAAACAATTCTATCTCTGTTCAGAAAACGACCACTTTTCAAGTAAAGACTCAATACATGAGACCTGAATCAAGGGATGGTTCAGTACATGAAACATCCTTGCCCAAGAAGTGATTCAATAAGCATATCAGAACATGAAAAGCTCTCATCCCGCTCAAGAAGTGGGAATTCCAGATGAGGTAAAGTCAAAATGAGGTCTACTTTATCTTTGTGATGAGGTTTTGACAAACCTCCTCACAAAGAGGGGCAGCTGTAGACATCTCATTTTGACATTTTTTGTCAAAATAAATACCAAGCTTAGTATACATAATTAAATTAATTAAAATTTTGCAAATTATAAATGTTAAAGCTAGGAATGAAAAAAAATTAAAAAAAAATAATAATAAATCAATTTAATAGAAATAAATATAATAGATGTAATATGGATAATTAATATAGTATAATTTAATTTCGAAAATTCGTAAAATATATATATATATTTTACTGTTCATCGTCTTCCAGCTTTGGCCGCCCGATGGGCCATGTTTGAGAGCTTTTTTGGCTCGGTTTTCGACCCGTTTTTTACAAACCAAGCACATTTCTTAAAAGTAGGCGCGGAGTAGTTTATATTGGTATAAAATTTAGTTGTTTTCATCAAGAGAAAGGGTTTCAAATTTGAATTCGAAAATTAAAAAAAAAATTCGTTTTTAGCTTCCGAAAAAAATCGAAAATCCGAGATTTTTGTTGTTTAACGTTCAAAATCTAACGGTAATGACAGCTATTTTTATGTTAATGACAACTAATTAATAGTTGTAATTTATTTTTTTCGGATTAAAATAAAAGCCCCAAATTTAGATCTATAAATAGAGGAAGAAGAAAAAACAAAAAAGGAAGAACACGAAAACAAAGAAAAAAATCAAACAAGCATTTTATAGTTAGGAAGTCGAGATCTTTCATTGCCATAAGTTGATTATTGTCGAAAAACGTTAAACGATTGTCGCCGGAGTAACCACAATTTCGCTTCTATTCCCGGAGTTGTTGCCGTTGACCACCGTCCGTCTCCTATCGCCGTTGCCCGCCGGAAGTTCGCTGCAGTTGAAGACGTCGGAATTCCGCTGATTCGATTTCCCAGGCGCGATTGATCTTCTCCCTGTGCGCGTCGTCGTTAGCCGAATTCAATTCGGCGCGCGTCCTCCCCTTTGCCCAGAATTCCAACCTGCAGGTGAGTTATAATATAATAATAATATAAATAGGAAAATAAAAAATAAGAAAAATGAAAATAATTAGTATATGATTATATTTTCAGAATTTGTTATGAATATATTTTGTTTTTTAAAAAAAAAATTCAAAAATATGTTAAATTAGTATTAGTTTGAATCATGATAGTATAGTCATTATAATTAATTTTTTATCAATAAATGAAATTGTCTTGTTTTAAAAAATATTAAATTGAAATTTAGGGTTTATTTTTTTATTTTTATTTTTTACACGATCGATCTTGCTATGATAGTTTATAATCCTTGCACATTTTCTTTGTGATATCGTTTTATAATATTATGATTTTGTCAAATTTCGAATAATGAGATATTGCAAATATTTGACATACAAATTGTATTGATAACTTGATGAAAATCTTGATTGGCTAAAGTTTGTTTATACCATGATTTTGAAATGATTAAAAGAACCCGATTTAGTTATCAATATGCAATGTAATTAGAAACTTTGCTATAATTGAATGTGAGTTCATTTTGTTAACATTGATATCTTTTATTGATTTTATATATGATGATATATTGATTTAATTAATGTGCTTGACAATTGCCATGATATATAATTTTAATCCATTATTCAAAAAAAAAAAAAAATTTATCACTTAGAAAAGTTAATTCTTATAAATTTGTTAAAACATAACTTGATATAGTAATGGTTTTGTTTTCTTGTGATAAAATTGAATTTTTTATATATATATATCATGTTAGGTATGTGTTCATAGAATTACATTAAGATCTTGTTATTGATAATATACCTATAATCATGCCCTAATCATAAGGAATATATGAAATTTTTTAGAGTTTTAGGTTTATAACATTTGAAATTGTGTGATCATGTATGATGATTAGTTATTAATATTCCTTTTATGCCATGATATAGTGATGACCTTGATTGTAATAATATTGAATTTTATGTTTCCACTATATATGAAACCACATTGAAATCTTGTCCTTCATAATGTATTTTTAATGATATATAAATCTTGATTATGCCATGATATTGTTTTGTTGAAATTAGCTTGTTAAATATTGATATTCCTTATAATATTTTTATTCTTGATGATATGTATGATCAATTGATATGCATGATATGTAGTTATGATTTCTTGTTCAAAAATTTTTTGTCACCTAGAAAAATCCGATTTTCCATAAAATTACTAAAACCTAACTTGATAGATTTAGGGTTCATGTTAAAAGATATGTATTTTTTTTATAAAATTAACAAACTTAATGAACTTTAAGCGAAAAGATTTCGAAAAATTTTAATATTAACCAACAAACTAAATTTTTCTAAAAGAACTACGTGTAGTCTGATCCGATTAGCGGGTACGTAGGCACCTAAACAGGCGACTTAAAATATGTAAAAAATTATTTTGTGAAGTTGTTTGATTTTTTAGTTTAGTTTAGAATATATGAATATTGATAGAATTTAATAAGATTTGATTAATTTGAATATTTCGAGTTTTTAGATTATATATGATTATTGATGGAATTTGATTAGTATTTTTGGGCATATTAGACATATGTTTAGTTAATTAGATTTGATAAATAGTTTAGATTTTGAAATTAGGGGTCAAAAGAAAGCAATTTAAATATGGAAAGTTAAAGTGGTAACCGTTTAGGTTTTAATAGGTTAGCCCCCGAACTCAAGTTAATTTCTGGTTCTCATTTTCAAAAAAAAAAAAAACGATTTTTTTCGCAGATCAGTAGCAAAACCAAAATCAACCTACCCATTGGTTTTGGTTTATGTTTTTCTCGACTTTAGTCGAGTGGCGACTCCAAAATGTTTTAAAAATTCAAAATTTCCTTTAATTCTTAGCCGAGGATTCGTATTGAATGGGTTAGGGTTTAGTACGAATCGGATTAAAGGAAATCGAGAAAAACCAGGCTCAACACCCCCCAAATGTTTAAGCACATTGTATTTTACTGTCACATGAGCTACATTGTGAGTAGTTATGCGAATTTCATATTTACTGTATGTGTTGTTGATATGGCATTGTGGACATTGTATGATGTAATTTTGATATTATTGTATGCTTTTAGAATTTAGAAATCAAATTATGAAATCATATATTATTATACGTTTTGCACCTAGATCATGTTGGATGATGTTAGAACCCATATCAATAAAATAATTTGATAAGGCTGAGATGAATATACTAGCATTAGTATACATGTTTGATATTAGGGGAGTGCAATTTATAAGTCATGATAACATTTAATGCATTCAACTTATATTTTATGAGCTAGTGGGGTAGGTGAGGAAATGGATAAGGCCAAGTTTATATGTACGTTCATTGCAACATTGTGGAAGGGAATGATGGTTTTGGTTATAATAGGTGGCAAGTTGTTGTGGTCAGTATTAGGAGGAACTCTACGTATGAGCAAATACTTGGCACCATTTCAATAGACTTAAGGTAAATAGGTTTACACATCGATTTGAGTTGTATCATAGGATCGTTATTGAAGATAGGATGCTACACTACGATGTTATTCTAGTGACCGATGATGATGATGCACAAGAGATGTTGATATACACAGAAGGGTCAGTGTCTGTATATGTCTAAATATTTGAAAACCAATTGCCGCAGGCACCATAGGCATTGATGGAAATGTTTGCAACTAAAGGTTAAGAGATTTAAACTCCACTCCAAATTAGACAACAATGGGCCTCAAGTTTAGATAAGTAACTCTAAAATGGTACACTTGACTGGAGCTGTGGTCATGAGACTGATGCAATGCAAGACTCATCGATAAATAAATACAGTGACGACTATGATGATGATAGAAATGATTCTCTAGAAGGTTTGTCGCAGTAGGTAATTGCTACCATTGTACAACCTAGGGGTAATAACTGGTACCGTTTCATGGCTCCTACAAATGTTGATGCAGTAAGGAGCTCAATGTTAGTATCCTTTTTCACTTCCAATGTAGGTAGTGCATATGCTCAATTTGATGATGAGTAGGAAATGAGTACTAGAATTTGGAGCTTCAATGATGAATTCAAGATTGGGATACAGTTCAAGACTAAAGATCATTTGATATGGGTAGTTAAAATATGACTCATATTAAACCATTACAATTTTAAGGTGGTGGACTCAGACCTAAGGTGATGGCTAGTTAAATGTACTGATACCCACAAGAGGCAAACACAAGAAACATGGTAGGTGGTTTCACATCACCAAATATGAAGGACCTCACACATGTTTAGATGAAATCATTGGATAGGATCATTATCAGTTGGACTCCACTAGCATGTCTAAGTGTATTATAATGGAGATTCGTAATTCTCCAGATGTGAGGGCAAAGGAACTCTAATTGACTATATTATAAATGGGTATAATTTTCATATTAAAAGAATTCGTGAAGCGAAGCAAAAAACAATCAAGCGGGTGTATGGAAGTTGAGAAAAAATGTATGCAGAGCTCCTGCATCTACTTAATGCAATAGCAGAGGCAAATCTGGAACAAGGTTTGAATAGAGAACTATTGACTCGAATATTGCAGGACATGTCTTCCTTAACAAGCTCTTTTGGGCATTTGCTCCTTATATTAAAGCATTTCAGCACTGCAGGTATGTTCTGGACACATGATTAAATTTAGACATAAAAAGCTAGTTAGAAGTGAACTAATTTATATCTATTAATTCATTATAGATCCATAATCACAATTGATGGTGCCTTCTTGTATGGTAAATACAAGCATAAACTGCTTATCGCAGTGGCAGTGGATAGGGCAAATCATATCGTTCCACTGGCATAGGCCTTTATTGAAGAAGAGAAATAGGACACATGGAATTAGTTCCTTGCAAAATTGCCGGAACATGTTATCAAGGATCGCTACAACATTTGCTTGATATCTGATAAGCATGTCGGTATTAAGAGTGAAGTTAAAGGTGAAAATGATGTGTGCTTAGAGGTTGGCTTTGGCACTAGTGTATCTGGCATGTTGCTAGCAATTTCAACTTGAAGGTGAAGAGTAACGAATGTAAGGAATTATATAAAAGAGCAACATATCAGACTCATATGAGAAAGTTCTATGCTTACTTTGCTCAACAAATCAAAGTAGCAAATGGACATTGCAATATTTTCGCAAGTTACCTCCATCTATGTGGACTTCATCTAAGGTTCGGAATTGGTACAACAAACATAGCTGAAAGTTATAATTCTGTTCTTAAAGATGCTCGATCCTTGCCTATGGCAACATTAGTGAAAAAAACCTTTTTACAATTGCAACTCAATCTTCAATAAGCAAAGGCAACAGGCGAGTGTAGCAATGAATTTGGGTAAGTTGCCAGCAACTTATGTTGCAAAGAAGTTTGACGGGTAGAACTACATGTCAAGTGCTCATCGTGTTACATGTTTTGACTATTAAGAATGTGTATTTGAGGTTTTAACTACACCGCGTCCTACAGTGTTCGGTCAAAAGGGAGATCATATACAAAAAGTTGAGTTGAGATTAAGCAATTGTACATGTAATAAGTGGCAGACCTATAAAATTATATGCTCACATGCAATGGCAATAATGGGTATTCTGCATATGGATTGTATGGCTCAAGTAGGGTAATACTACAAGTAGGAGAACCAGCTAAGGGTATATGGGCGTTCATTCATACCTGTAGTAGATAAAGTGAATTGGACTCGAGTTGATATTCCAACACGGCACCCCTTCCTTGGACTTATTAGAAAAAAAAAAAAAAAGAAAGGAAGGGGGGTGGGTGGGGGTAGGCCTTGGGAGAAATGCTTCCTGAATGAGATGGACATTCTAGAGAGCCCACGGGATTACTTGTGTGATCCGTGTGGGTAGACGGGGTATAACATTAGAAGTTGTCTAAGTAGGCAAGCAACTAATAGGACAGTTACAAACCAGTCGAGTTATAGTGGTATTGTATTATTCATGTGATTTGTTTTACTGCACTGACATTGACTACTTTATCTGTTGTTTGCTTCGTTTGCTACTTATGTCTTTGCTGACACTATTTACCACTTTCTTCCTTACAGATGGATCTCGGACTGACAGATGACTCTGTACTTATAAGGCAGCCTATTCATAGATCAAGGCTAGCATGGGAAGAGCAAGTAAGATCATTTCCTTACCCCATTACTTAGAACATTTAGAGAATGTTTCTCATGGAATTATTTTCAAATGTAGAAGCACGTCGTATTACATTGTCATAAAGAGAGCAATGTTGAGGCGGCAGGCAGACATGCCTTCACTTGTAGACAATCGACTTGTTTCGTTCTTGTCACATGCTAGCTTCATAAGTGCCACACATATACCATTTATTCAACTAGATTGGCACTTGATTACTGCTTTAGTTGAGAGATGGGTACTAAGACTTATACATTTCAAATGCTGACGAGGGAGTGGATAGTGACATTACAGGATGTTGCATCACTCGCTAGCCTTCTCATCGATGGGCATTCAGTTACCGATATGGTATGGATGGATTGGCCAAAGTTGTGAGACCATTTACTAGGTGTTGAACCAGTGGCTAGCGTGGATATTGATGGTTGTTGCTTAAAGATGTCATGTATTACCTGATCATGCAAATGATATTGCGATCTAATGTCATGCTAGGGCCTACATTCTATTACTACTAAGGGTTTATTGTTGGGGATAAATCGTCTAATCTGGTTCGTGTCATGTACCTCCAGCTGTTTGAAGACTTCAAAGGAGCAAGCCAGTATACATGGGAAGCAGCTTGCTTAGCATGGCTATACAGGTAGCTATGCGTGGCTTCCCACATTGATATGAGTGACACAGCAGGATCCCTTGTAGTTCTACAGATCTGGGCCTGGGAGCACTTGCCACACATCACCTCCATGTATCGACAGATTATAGCAATTACCGTAGGGTTCCCTCTCATCAATTACTAGGGCGCCACTTTTGATGTCACTCGATCCCCTACACATTTGTTATTTGAGTATAAGGGATGCTTTGATCGACAATCTCCAGATTGGTATGGTTTTGTATGTCCTATTTGTTCATATGTGCATAGTTTCATTAATTTTCTTATGTATAGCTTACTTTTTTCTTGAATAGGTTGTTTAGGACCCGTACTCTGCTATCATGGATTTCTTCCTTGAGTACTTCTGGCTTGGTAGTACTATCCAAACTGGGTATCCAAATAGGGAACTCAGACAGTTTGGTGGTTTTCAGGGGATCTTAAAACCTCTATCTTATATGAGAGCATTATATGAGCTCAACTTAGGAGAGCATTTTGAGTGAAACTAGGCAGCAGAGCATGCTAGGTAGGTCGTATAGTGGGATAGCAGGCACAATCGTATTATGGAGATATCGAAAATCCCTATTGGTACACTTGGACATTATTTTGATTGGTAGCATGTGATCATTAAGCACTAGATCAGCTGTACGGGGGCCATTATATGATATATGATAAGTTCAGTGATTACATAAGGTATATGGATGTATATCGGATTCATTATTTCTTGATCTACATGTTTACTCTTAATTGCAGTCATATTTCATCCACCAAGTCCTTGACATGCCACCTAAGGAATTCTTGGCACTGTATGTGATGTTATTCGTGTGGTTGATGAATTTGTGGGACTTTAAATTAATGATTCAGCACTGGCACCAGCATTAGCCCCTGCACCTGATATCATTGATGGTGAGGATGACTCACAGCCTCAGCCTCAGCCTCAGCCAATATAAAGATGCAAACCACACATAGAGAGGCATGGGCGGGACGGAGTTAGGAGCGAAGGTGAGGTCGATACGGAGTTGCAAATAGTAGAGATGAGCCTTTGCCCGTACATATACCATGACAAGCCTGGCCGTTCACATGTCCATCATCATCATCATATGCTCATCCGCTGGATACCCCAATTCCAGACTGTTAGAAATAATACACAAGGAATACTTAAGAAGGAGGGGGGAGGGGGGTGGTTGAATTAAGTATTACAAATTTTTCTGCTTTATCAAACCAGATTAATTAACTAAGATTAGACAAGAAAAAACTTAAACAAACAAATGCAGTGGAATAAACTAATTAAAAGTAATTAACAAATAAGCAAAGATAAAGAAGTATATAGAGAGAGAAAGACAAGCAACACAAGGATTTAACGTAGAGTTCGGCCCATTACCTACTCTCCACGGTGCAAATGCCTCAAAGAGAACTTTTACCACTATATTGATTATTCCAAAATCAATACACCTCTCAGATGAGGGATTACAACAAGCCTATCACTATAGGATTTTTACAATTGCCTTTCACAAAGGACTTCCACTTGATAAATCAAGTGTTGTACTTGTAACACACGACCAGACTTTAAATGCCTCCCACTGAGGACTTCTCTTTGCCTTCAACAAAGGACTTCTCTTAATGCCTCTACGAGGACTTCACTTTGCCTCCACTGAGGACTTTTCTCAATGCCTCCCACTGAAGACTTTTAACTTTGCCTCTACGAGGACTTCTTGTACAAATGTCTCATTTGATGACTTTTTACAAACAGCTCCTATATGAGCAAATTTACAAATTGAAAATCTCTTAAGGAAATATACAAATTTCTTTGCAAAGAAATGCTCCTACTTGAGCAAATTTACAGCAAAGAATACTTTGGGAATGTTATAAATTCCTTTTACAAAATGAGCTCCCTAAACGAGCAAATAATCAACTTTTGTAAATCTTAAACAGTGCTCAAAAACTCTTGTTTAAAGTGTATCAGCAAATTTAGAAATAGAGCACTAATTGTTCTCTTAAAAAAATCTCAAATTAACGATAACGAGAACGAGAACAAAAACACAAATAAAAAAATTTATAGAACGTTGTTTTCATTTTCACAGTGCGATAAAAAATTCTAATATTTCATACTTTTTTTAAAGAGAGGAGGAAAAATTATATTTATAGCTCTTGATAAAAATTTGTCTGATATCAAAAAGTTTCTGATAACCAATACTTATGTTTAATAAGCTTAACATTTTAAAAAAAATGTAAAAGTCAAAAGCAAATAAAAGCATTAAATGTGTCTGACACATGCATTAAATGCCTTCCAACAACTCTTTTCTTTCTAAAGTCGAAGGCTAAATTTCCGAAGTCGAGGTCTGAGGCCGATGCTTGAACTTCTGCCCTCGACTTTATAAATTTTATCCAAGGGCAAACTTTCTAAAGTCAATGGCAAAATTATGAAATCGAGGCCTGAGGTTGAGGCCTAAACTTCAGCCTTTGACTTTATAAATTTTGCCCAAAATTATAGTCCTTGACTTCATGATTTTGCCCAAGACTCTAGTTCTTGACTTCACGATTTTGCCCAAAATTTCAGCCCTTGACTTTACGATTTTGCCCAAAACTTTAGCTCTTGACTTCACGATTTTTGCCTAAAAATCCAGTCTTTTGTCTTTATCTGATGAATAGTACCTTCACCTTTCTTCCACTAAGCTCGATAGCTTCGTCTTGATTTTTCTTCAACTTTCTGCTCTGTTAAAACTTTAACAACAACAGAACAAATACAAAGCATATATATATATATATATATAAATTTAAGTATTTGAACAATTAAAGATATTTAAATAATTAATTGTGTAATAATTATTCTCATCAAAATTATTCGTGATCATAAAGTTCAATAATCTCGCTCTTTTTTATGAGAATAAATATACACAATCAATTCTAAAATAATTCTTAATTGTGCAAATACTTCTCCTCCTTTCTCATCAAAAAGAAAAAAAGTAAAGAAAAGAAGAACACATACTTTGTTAAAAAAAATATTAACAAAATCAATTTTCTCTCCCTATCAAAAGTACTTTGCCACAAAAAAAATTCTCCCCTTTTTAAAACAAACTTTGCTTCTTTTTTTCTTATGAAAAACCAAGACAAAGAAAAAGAAATTTTCTTAAAAAAAAAAGTGTCTTCCCCTAGTTCAAACAACCTTTGTTTTATTTTAAATTTTTAAAAAAATAATTAAAACAAAGCATAAAAGATACAAACAAATTCATAACAATAGAAAATAAGCAGAAGGCAAACATTGGAATACAAGCACAGACACAAACAGAAACATGCATTCTAGTGCAGACTCTAGTCTAAAGTTTGTAATATTTATCAGCTAAGAGACTTATAATCAGATTTTCAAGGAAGTTCCTGTTCAAGATATTTTAGCACCATCAATATTTAACATGCCCAATTCTTCTCTTTAAAGTGCAAAACCGTTTCACTCAAGGTTTAGTAAAAATATCACAAGCTAATGGTTTCAACAACAATTCAAGCAAATATCCTTGTTTAGAACATGATCACGAATGAAATGATTCTAATCTCAATATGATGGTCTTGAGTATTGAATGGGATTTTTAGTCAAATTTATAGCACTTGTATTATCATACCGAATTGGTACACTTCAAATTTTAAACCAAAGTCTAATAAAGTTTGTTTCATCCATAAAATTTGTGCAGAACAACTGTCAGCAGCTATATAGATCAGCTTGAGCAGTTGATAATGCAATAGAATTTTGCTTTTTGAGTGCCAAGATATTAAAGAATCAACCAAGAAAATGGCATGCCACTTGTGTTTTTCCGATCTACTTTGCTACTAGCAAAGTCAACATCAGAGTACCCAACAAGTTCAAAAAAAGTATGTTTGGGATACCACAAATCAATTTCAATAGTACCCACAAGGTACTTGAAGATGCGTTTGACTGCATCCAAGTGAGATTCTTTTAGGCAAAATTGAAATCGTGCACATACACATACAGAAAACATGATATCGGGTCTAGAAGCTGTTAAATATAACAAACTATCTATCATGTATCTATACATCTTTTCACAAACATTTTTATATTTTTTATCTTTTCTAGTTTTACACTAGTGTTTCATTATATAGGTTTAGACTTACAACTATCCATTTTAAACCTTTTAAACAAATCTTTAGTGTATTTAGATTAATTAATAAAGGTACCAGATTTTGTTGCTTAATTTGAAGCCCAAGAAATAAGTGAGTTCTCCCATCATACTCATTCAAATTCTTTTTGCATGGACTCAACAAAAATTTATAAGTGAAGAATTAGTAGCACCAAACACAATGTCATCTACATAAATCTCTACGTTAATATATCAGAATTGTGATTTTGATAAAAAGAGTTGTATCAATTTTTCCTCTTGAAAATCCATTATTTATCAAAAAGCTACTAAGTCTTTCAACCAAGCTCTAGGAGCTTGCTTGAGACCGTAAAGAGCTTGTTCAATTTAAAACATGATTAGAAAATTCATTATTTTCAAACCCGGTGGTTGCTCGATATAGACCTCTTCTTTTTATGAAACCATTTAGAAAAGCACTTTTGACATCCATTTGATAAAGGATAAAATCTTGTGAGCACATATGCCAAAAGCATTCTTATAGACTCTAGTCTTACAACCGGCTAAAAGTCTCATCAAAATCAATCCCCTCTTCTTGTATACAGCTTACTTTAGCAAACAGCCTTTAGCAACTAACCTAGCTTTATTCCTAGTTATTATTCCAAATTCATCCATTTTATTTCTAAAAACCCATTTTGTTCCTATGACAGTTTTATTTTCAGGTGTTGCAACAAGATTCCAAACCTCACTTCTAGTGAATTTTTTTAATTCTTCTTGCATGGCTTAAATCCAAAACTCATCTTCTAAAGCTTCTTTCAAGAATTTAGGTTCATGTTTTGATAGAAAAACTAGATTCGTTGTGTTTCTAAGAGATGATCTAGTTTGTACCCATTTGAAGTTTTATCTATTATTAAGTCTTTTGGATGTGAACTAACATATTTCCATTCCCTAGGCAGATAGCTAACATGCTCATGCACATCATCAACAGTAGCAGCTTTTTCAACAACAAAAACCATACCAGAATTTTCAACATCAGAACATGAAAGATCATTTATTCTATCACAAACATCATCAACATCATTATTAACATTTATAGGAGTCAAACAATCATAAAAAATAACATGTATATATTTTTCTCACAAATAAGTTCTTTTATTGTATACCCTTATGTTTTACTAGATGAAGAATATCCTAGAAAGATTCCTATATCAGATTTAGCATCAAATTTTCCTAGAAATTCTTTTCCTTTTATTAAGATATAAGATATACACTTTGTGCCAAATGGATGAAAATAAGAAATGTTTTGTCTTTTTCCTTTCCATATCTCATAGGGGGTTTTCTTTATGATTGGTCTAATAAAAATTTTGTTTGAAATATAGCAAGTGATATTGACAGCTTCAGCCCAAAAATATTTTGGCAAATTATTGTCATACAACATGGTTCTAGCCATTTCTATTAAAGTTCTATTCTTTCTTTCAGCTACATCATTCTGTTGTGTGGTTCTAAGTGCTAAAAAAGTGTGTTCAATACCATATTTCACAAAAATTATTCATTTCAAGATTTTCAAACTCTCCCCCATGATCCTTCTTATTGAAGATATATTAAGATCTTTTTCATTTGGACTTTCTTGCAAAATCTAAAAGAGACATCATTGGTTTCGTCTTTAGAGGTAAGACAGAAAGTCCATGAAAATCTAGAGAAGTCATCAATAATAACCAAAGTGATCTTTTTCCTCCTAAACCAAAGTTTAAGTAGGACCAAAAAGATCCATATGTAACAGTTGCAATGGCTTAGAAGTGGAAAACTGCATCCTTAGCCTTAAAAGAGACTTAGTTTGCTTCCTTGTTGACATGCTTGACAATCTTGTCATTTTGAAAATTTAAACTTGGTAACCCTTTGACAAGATTTTTCTTTGCAAGTTTTGAAATTAATTTCATATTAGCATGTCCCAATTTTATATGTCTAACCAACATTATCATTTTGAGAATATATTGTTAGAATATAGACTTTGACTTGATGATTTAAAATCATCTAAATTAATTTTGTGAATATTTTTATGTCTATATCCTTCGAAGTATACTTGGTTATTATCAATTCTTTCTATAGTACATCTTTTGGCATAAAGAGTTACTTTTAAAGCATTATCACAAAGTTGACTTATACTAAGCAGATTATGTTTTAGATTATCTACCAACAAGACATCATTAATAACAAGATCTTTATTAAGGATAATGCTACCTTTACCCAAAACAGTAGATTTTCTATCATCACCAAAGGTAACACTCCCTTGGTCCATCAAGTCCAGCTTTAAAAATTTGGAAGCAACTCCGGTCATGTACCTAGAGCATCCGCCGTCTAAGTACCATTTATTGCTGCCACTTGGGTCCTCTTGGGTTAGAAATAGATAAAACTTTTTTCTTAGCCATCCAAACATACTTGCTTTTATGACCCGAGACAAAGCCTTCCTCATTGCACACTTGTGTGCAATATGGCTAGACTTGCCACGATAATTACAAGTGCCATAAGTAGCTTTTACAAACCAAGTCTTATGAGACTTAAATTCTTGTGCCTATCATAGAAAATTTCATATTTATTATTATCAAGTTTCTGCTCACCAAGTGAGTATTTAAATTTTTCTCTTCTTGTGCTAATTTAGCTATGATAGCTTTCAAATCATCTAAGCTAGATTTCATATTTATATTTTCTATTCTTAGCTCATCGAGCTCTTTCAGAAGTTCATTGTATTGATGTTATTACTAGTAGATGCAGGTTTATTATCATCTTCTACAGTTTTAATTTCTAAATCTAAAAGATCATTTTCAATTTTCAATTTATCATTCTGTTCAACCAGAATTTATTTTCAGTTTTTAGTTTCTTATTTTTATTTCTAATTTCATTAATTTTCATATTCATGCTACTAAGATTTTCATGCAAGCTGTCTCTTTCATAACCTAGAGCTATTATTATCTTTTTCTTTTTCAATTTAAACTCATTAATTTCATCTTGAAACTCTTCTAATCTAACTAAAGCATTTTGCATCAGATTTTTAAGTCGTTATTATCTTCTTCAGATTTTTTAAGCCTTTTACAAACCTTTTTATACATGTCAAGCAATTCATCATTAGAGCAGGAAGATGAAGGATTATTTACATCATCATGGATAGCCATGAAACATAGCTCCTCTTCATCAGAATCTGATGACTCTTCATCACTCCAAGTAGCAATAAGTGCTTCCCTCTAAGATCTTTTTTGTGCTTTCTTGAGGAGAGGATAGTTTGGTTGGATGTGTCCTGGTTTCTGACACTTATAGCACACAACATCCTTCCTTTCCTTTCTAAACTTTGAGGAGCTGCCAGCTTTAATAAATTTGTTGAAATTCTTTACAAACAACACAACATCCTCATTTATTTCCTCCTTATTAGAATCACTGTTGGTTGCCTTCAAAGCAATAACCTTCTTTTGGGATTCCTCACTTTGATTCTTGATGAGCTCATGAGTCTTGAGTGCACCAAGAAGCTCTTCTTTTGTCAGTATGCTAAAATCCATGGCTTCCGCTATTGCTATCCGTTTTGCTTCCTATTCCCTTGGCAATGATCTGAGTAATTTTGAATTTATTTCAACATTAGTAAAACTCTTGTCCAAAACACTCAAAGGATTAATGATATTAATGAATCTATCATTCATTTGATCAATTGTTTTACTAGGCAGCATCTTCAAACTTTCAAATTGACCAACCAACAAGCTTATTTTAGTGTCTTTGATCCTTGAAGTTCCTTCATAAGTTACTTCAAGTTCATCCCAAATTTCTTTAGCAGATTTACAAGTACAAACTCTATTGAAATCACTTTC
Source organism: Combretum micranthum (assembly GCA_024138025.1). Classification (NCBI taxonomy): domain Eukaryota; kingdom Viridiplantae; phylum Streptophyta; class Magnoliopsida; order Myrtales; family Combretaceae; genus Combretum; species Combretum micranthum. The sequence goes on from JAMXBD010000026.1 coordinate 2,092,728, forward strand.
ATTCAATCTACAATGAAGAATATTCATGGCAGCTTCATTATTATCTAATTTTTTCTAATCATCTTCTAAATATTGATCTTCATTTTTATTTTCAATTGTAAAAGGTCCTTTTCAACTACTCTCCATATTAATCGATGTTGAGCTTTTAAAAATATATTTATTATACACTTCTAATAAGGGTAATTACCCCCCACTAAGAAACAGTGGCCTATTTATAGCTTGACCTTCCAAGAATCTTAGTATATTAGAAGTCATGATCTTTTCTCTTTTGCGTTTAAGCAATCAACCACCAGAGACCAGACTCTGATACCAATTATTAGAAATAATACACAAGGAATACTTAAGAGTGGGGGGTGAATTAAGTATTACAAGAAAACTTAAACAAATAGATGCAGCGAAATAAACTAATTAAAACTAATTAACAAATAAGCAGAGATAAAGAAGTATAAAGAGAGAGAAAGAGAAGCCACACAAGGATTTAACGTGGAGTTCGGCTCACTGCCTACTCTCCACGGTGCAAATGCCTCAAAGAGGACTTTTACCACTATATTAATTATTCCAAAATCAATAAACCTCTTAGACGAGGAATTACAACAATGCCTATTACAATAGGACTTTTACAATTGCTTTTCACAAAAGACTTCCACTTAATAAATTAAGTGTTGTGCTGGTAACACACGACCAGACTTCAAATGCCTCCCACTGAAACTTCTCGCTTAATCGCAATTAGGACGATGTTGGTAACTCCAGACTTCAAATGCCTCCCATTGAGGACTTCTCTTTGCCTTCAACGAAGGATTTCTCTTATGCCTCTACGAGGACTTCACTTTGCCTCCATTGAGGACTTCTCAATGCCTCCAACCGAAGACTTTTAACTTTGCCTCTACGAGGAATTCTTGTACAAATGCCTCCTTTGATGACTTTTTACAAACAGCTCCTATATGAGCATATTTACAAATTGAAAGTCTCTTAAGGAAATATACAAATTTTCTTTACAAAGAAATGCTCTTACTTAAGCAGATTTACAACAAAGAATACTTTGGGAATGTTATAAATTCCTTTTACAAACTGAGCTCCCTAAACGAGCAGATAATCAACTTTTGTAAATCTTAAACAGTGCTCAAAAACTCTTGTTTAGAGTGTATTAGCAAATTTAGAAATAGAGCACTAATTGTTCTCTTAAAAAAAATATCAAATTAACGAGAACGAGAACGAGAACAAAAACACAAGTAAAAAAAAACTTTACAGAACGTTGTTTTCATTTTTACAGTGCGTTCAAAAATTCTAATATTTCATACTTTTTTTAAAGCGAGGAGGAAAAATTATATTTATAGCTCTTGATAATAATTTGTCCGATATCAAAAAGTTTCTAACAATCCATACTTGTGTTTAATGAGCTTAACGTTTTAAAAAACGTGTAAAAGTTAAAAGCAAATAAAGAGCATTAAATGTGTCTGACACATGCATTAAATGCATTCCAACAGCTCTTTCTTTCTAAAGTCAAGGGCTAAATTTTTGAAGTCGAGGTCTGAGATCAAGGCCTAAGCTTCAACCCTTAACTTCATAAATTTTGCTCAATACCAAATTTATGAAGTCAAGGGCAAATTTATGAAGTCGAGGTCTGAGGTCGAGGCCTAAACTTCAACCCTCGACTTTATAAATTTTACCCAAGGGTAAACTTTCTAAAGTTGAGGACAAAATTATGAGGTCGATGCTTAAACTTTAGCCTTTGACTTTATAAATTTTGCCCAAAATTCCAGTCTTGACTTCATGATTTTAACCAAAATTCCAGCCTTTGATTTCACGATTTTACCCAAAATTTTAGCCTTTTACTTTACGATTTTGCCCAAAACTCTAGTCTTTTGTCTTTATCTGATGAATAGTACCTCCACCTTTCTTCTACTAGGCTTGATAGCTTTGTCTTGATTTTTCTTCAACATTTTACTCAACAACAGAACAAATACAAAGCATATATATAAATGTTTTAAGTATTTGAACAATTAAGGATATTTAAATAATTAATTGTGTAATAATTATTCTCATCAAAATCATTCGTGAACATAAAGTTCAACACAGACATCTCCTATGTTGTTCATATCTCAGGAGCTTGGCATAAAAGGCGATCGTCACCGCCACATGATATGGGAAAGAGACTCACCCAGGTAGATTCAGACCTTGTACCATTTTCACCAATAAAGTGTTAGTGGTGGAAATATGGATGTCACACTCACACATGTTGATCCATCTATGGAGCATCCCCAATAGGGTCTGCATCAGAATACGCCATTCAATCGTACTTTTACCAAGCGGAAAGGATGGAGACATAGCACATAGGATTAGATTAGATTAGATTAGATTTTATTTATATTTATGTCTTACGATGATGATATGTATTATTGTATATACATTTGATGTAATGAGTTGAATAATATTGCAATATTTTCATATTATATTTTAAGAGTTTTCCCTAACTTGGTTGTGAAGGGTTTTGGAATACTGTTGTGATTGGATGGATGAGGTTTGGGAATACTGTTGTGATTAGATTGATTGGGTTTGGTTGGATTACATTGTTTGAATGTTGTTTTTCTAGTGGTGGGTTATGATTTGTATAGTGATTGGATTGTATACGATTCTGATAGGTTCTAATTATTTCTCTTTACTAATGTAACGGGGAGTGAAATATGAAATTCAACAAGGGGAGGGGATGGATAGTGTTGACTCGTTTCTTCAAGAGATGAGGTTAGTATGATATACTCAACTCATCTCTTCAAGAGACAAGAATCTTTCGTGTTTTAAAGACCTCGTCTCTTGAAGAGACCAGTACAGACACTTATAACCTTACTTCTTCGAGAGATGAGATCGATGTCAAGTTACTAGATTATTTTGATATCAATGATAATTTTTTAATTTTTTAAAAAAACTTAAATATTAACTCCCTTTTCCCAGTGCGGTCTGTCAAAAATAACACAGGGCTATAGAAACTAGAAACTAGAAAGTTCCATAGTTAATAATGTTGCGTTTAATACGTAGGAATCGTTCAGAATGGAATGAATTAGAATTAAAGGAATAGAATGGAATTGAATCAATAAGGAAATGATAAATCTATTTTTTTGTTTGGATATGAATATAAACTGGAATGGAAAAGAATTACTTTATATTATAATTTATTAAAAATACCTTTTACAAATAATACTATATTAAATTTATATAGGATAAATAGATAATTTAATTAAAAACTTTGATGGAAGGTAGAAAGAAATCGCTAAAGGTGAAATCAAATTCCACCCTAAAGCTGAAACCATCGATTCCAAAAAATCACGATTCTGATTTTTTATAATACTTTCAAACATAAAAAATAAAATAAAAGCATTCAAGCATAACAAAGGCCATAGTACTGAGTGGAGAGTGCAACTACCATGCAATGTGAACGGCCAAAAACAAGGAAACGTGGTCAGAGCAAGTGAACGTCGGAGTTTTGAGTCACGACTCACGGGTGGACCTTAATCCATCTATTCATACGCACCATCTCGTTGGCTCCGCGAAATAGAAGTCACGAAATGGCCTTCATGCTCCTCCGGTCTTCGCCGTGCCCTACGATTCGTCTTCTTCCTGTATTACTCTGTCTCTCCCTCTATCTCTCTCTCTTTTAGGCTGAAATGTAATTGTTGTTTCTGTGATGCTGAATCTGATGAATTGCTTTGTTTTTCTCATACATTTGTAACGGTATTTTCCTAATTCAGTTTCTAGTTGTTATGTCAAGCATTTACGTCTTAAATTAAAGGGGAATTATTGAAATCTGTTGATTCTGTCCGTTTCAATTTATTTGCTCAAACTTTGTCCAGCTGTAACTTAGACGTTTATTCTATTCAGCCAAACTTCTAACCTGTCATCTAGAGTTGAAGACGATCATTAAGAGTTAATGCAGCAAGATTTCCAACCATCGTGACACGGCTGGATGATTCTGTTAACGAACTAATTCAGCAATGAATTTTTATGATAGAAAATAAAAGGGTTAACGGTAGCCTCGATGCACTTGTAAGATACGAAATAAAAGAAGTTGTACTTTCCGGACAACCACATCCGAGGTCATTGACATGAATTGCTAGCCTTTCTTAAGGATGTGGAGCTTAGGGCTTCTTTAACTTTTTGAGGTCCTCAAAATGTCATTCACAATATTTTATTACTCATGTAAAAGCAATTCAACTTTTTGAGGTTCTCAATCCTAGAAAGTGTGTTCCTTTACAATATTTTAATCTATGTGAAAGGGAGGTACTGTATAAAAGTAAATAGACTTGTAAAAGTATAGAAAAAGTGAAAGAACTTACACGAAGGATCTTACATATAAAGTTGTCAAGTTTTTAAAGAGAAAAGTTTCTTAAGATGCTGACCTGTCTTAACAACCTTGCGGGGTTTCTTGTGGCTGTGGATGCTAGTCACTTGACAAGTGCCTGGGCCATCCATTAACACAATACTTTGATAATTGTAACAAATTGATGAGTCGATTCCTTTAAAAATACTCTCAAAAAGTTGACAAGAACTGGATTTTCCTATGCACTCATCATCGAAGCAGTTGGAAAATTTTCCAATATTATTTCTAATTCTAGATTTCTGCTGTTATTTATTAAACTCAAGCATACCGTATCCTTGTTGCATTCTTTTTTCTTTACATACGTTTTCTACATACAGTTACTTAAGGGCTTAATCTTTCAATTTGTTATATCTGAGAAGCTCAAAGTAGCTTAATTACATGAGATCATATTCCATGGACTTAATTGCATTATAGTCAAAATAATATAATCTAAAGGCATATTGGTGCCTCGTGGCTACACTTTTTTTTTCTCCCCAGTATAATACTTGTGATCACTGAAGCACTTGGGAATAGACATACTGAAAGAATGAGAATATAGAACTTGTTTGAAGTGCAATGTTGGCAAACAGGACTTTCAATTTAATTGTCTCATTTTAATTTTTTATTTTAGTTAAATCCTATAATTTTTTCCTTTTTCTTTCCTTTTATAAATTTTAGATCCACAACTACCTGACCTAAAAAGTTAAGCTTATTAGCTACAGTGTGATTATACATGTGTGATGAGCAATTTTAAAGCTCTGGTCTCTTCCGCAGCTGCTTGATTAGGCCTTTCATCTTATGCTTGAAACCATTTGCATTCATAATATGGATACAAGGTAGTAATTTTGATCTTTGTTCAACAGACTTATGGAGGCAGAAAGGAAATGCTTGGAAGTAAAGCATTTGGCAAGTGTCCTTTCATGTTTGTGTACCTGTTAAGCATTTACTGCATGCATGTTATGCACCTGCATTCATGGAATATTGATGTTTGTACTTGTCTTTCTTTTCTTTTTTTTTTTTTTTTAATATATACAAATTGCAGATACTGCTTCTGGAATCAACAGAGCTTTAAAGTTGTGGAGGGGAGGAAAATTGGTTATCTTTGTGAGGTTTGTTCAAACAAACTGGCGGATAACAGTTCCTGGCCACTCATCAGAAAACACACAGATGGGCAGGATTTCCAATTCATTAAGGGATAGAAAAGTGGTTCCTGATGCGGATCCTCCATGCCTTAAGGAAGTTAATCTTTTGCATCAATTTTTTGATCAAAGGTGTGCAGCAAATTTTTCTTCCATATCAGCTCCCTATATAAAACTATGACACTTCAGATTCTTTCTTGACTAGACAAACTTAATTTGTGGAACGGTCTTTTTCAATTATTGCTTATTAGTTGTGGTCTATCATGCATTGCAGTAAAAAGCTTTTGGTATTGACTGGAGCAGGGATGAGCACAGAGTGTGGAATTCCTGACTACAGAAGGTTCTTCAAAGCTTCTATGCCTTAGAGCCTCTGTTACGCCCATTGAAAATGCATTTAGTGTCATAGGATCACAACTTTTTGCATGTAAATTTCATACCATTAAATGTGCATTTTAGAATCCATTGGCTGTAACTCCTGTATGTTTTGTCAAATACTGTGTTCTAAGAAATGCAATATCAGTGTTTTAAGCCTGTACATTTTAATCACTTTAGAGAAGAAGTGTATCCTACATTGTAAAAATACAGGTGAATGGTATGTCCTCACCAAAATGAGGAACTCTTCTCTGTTTTTTGAAAATGTTGGTGAGCATAGTTATTTTAAAAAATTTAATTCTTCATATATCTTTCTTCAGCTGGCTTTAACACTAAAGCTGATCATTTCCACAAATTTTAATACCTGCAGTCCAAATGGTGCATATAGTACGGGCTTCAGGCCAATTACCCATCAGGTGAACTAAAGGCATGTGGTAAATGGCTTCGTTTTTCTTCCTTCTTGAGATAGACAACAAATGATGTGATTGGAATAGCCATGTTACCACCAATTCTCTGTCTTTTTCTAATATGAGATATTTGTAGATGTGCTGATAAAAAATAATAAATCTGTTGAAAGAAGTGGATTGATATATATCTCTGTTTGTCTCATATGTGAGTTAGCCTGCTTTAATGTTCTTAATACTTTACAAATACGGGGGACTGTTTATTTATGTTCAATTACTTCTAGAACCTATTTCCGTCAACAAAATCCCTTTTTTCCTTTGAAGTTCTGCATAGTACTCTCATTCTGAATTATTCAGTATAATTCGTAGGAGTTCATTCGTTCAAAGAAGTCCCGGAGGCGATATTGGGCCAGGAGCTATGCTGGATGGAGAAGGTTTAAAGCTGCAGAGCCTAGTGCTGCTCATTATGCTTTGGCTTCACTGGAAAAGGCTGGTCATATAAATTTTATGATTACACAAAATGTGGACAGGTGAAAGACTGTTTTTTCAAAGGAAGCTGGCTGATGAAGTCAGTGTGATGTAATCTGCCTTCAGAATCTTGAATCTAAATCTTCTCTTGTTTCAGGTTGCACCATCGTGCTGGTAGCAATCCATTAGAGTTGCATGGAACTGTGTATACTGTAATATGTATAGACTGTGGGTTTTCTCTTTGTCGTGAATCATTTCAGGAGGAACTGGAGGCCCTCAACCCAAAGGTTGTGCAATTGTGGCAGGCTCATATTTATAATTAATATGTGTCAAAGGATTCACATGATTTACATTTGCAATAAATATTGAATTATTTTTGTAGAAAAGTTTTGGCACGTTAATGCCATAGAATTACTATATAGAATGAATATTTTGATGTTAAGTACAAAGTGGGAATCAGAAAATTTTAAAGGTACTTGAGAGAAATAATGATTCCAAATTTGAAGTTTAAAGTTACAGCCAGGTTAAGGATCCCCTGCTTTTGCTTTTATTATCATTATTCTGCCAGAAGATTCTGCCTAATGGGACTTAAGAGATCAACAGTTTTCACAGACTTCATTTTCTTCTAGTTACTATACAAGGCATGTAATGCATTAGCCATGTCTATTGAAGATGTAGTGAACATGCACTTTTATGTATCATGAATGCTATTTGGATTTAATGATAAACATTGAAGAGAAAAATTGCTAGTATGACTAATTGGGGTAAAATGAGCACAGAGTTAGTGCTTTATTTGTTGCTGTCCTGTTGTGGACCATATTATTAATGAAATGCTGGAGGACTAGAGAAGTTTAGAGACCATGATCTGTAACTTTGTTCTCATGATACTATTGTTTACAAAATGGTTGATGCAGTTCTTATCCCGTGTCCTTAGGCATTAAGATTTACAAGCATAAATCCTTCATCTTTATATGAAATAGTTGCCAGAAACCGTGCTTATACTTAGTTAATTGTACCATCACGTATTTAATCAATATGAAAATTTTTATTCAGTCACTTGCATGATCCCCACACTTGATACATCAATCGTGCTTATTTCCCTTGAAGATATCGTATGTATAGGAGAAACTGGCAGCTAACATGGAAATCTTCTACAGTGGGCAGCTGCCATTGGGAGTTTGGATGTAGGAACGCCTGGGTCAGACAAGAGCTTTGGCATGATACAGAGGCCGGATGGTGATATAGAGATTGATGAAAAGTTTTGGGAGGAGGATTTTATCATTCCAACCTGCCAAAAATGCGGAGGAGTGCTTAAACCTGATGTAAGTGTGCTTACTACTAAGTTTTGGGCTTTTCACATATATGGGAATGGGTACTTGTAACTAGTTGAAGTGATATTAGACTATTGGTAGTTTTGTAAATGTGGGGGAGTTTGCAGTATCATGTGTGTGCTGTAGCTCCTGTCTCTTGCATTTAAATTTAGGAATCCTCTCAAAACCCAAAGTGCAAATTCTGAAACACGGAGTTATGGAGATGAATCAAAACCCTGCTATGATCATTTCAATTAATTGTCTGAATGTTTCTATTTCCAATGTAGAAATATGAAAAAATAAAGTTGTGCCTGTGTCCTCTAATTGTTCTGACAACATGCTATATTCATTTATTTTTCTCGTCACTGTAAACTTTAGCCAAAGTGTTCTTTCACTAAATATTTAGCAAAATTTAGCCCATAATTTCTCATTAGGGAGACCGCCTATCACTATTTTTTCCTAAAAGAAATCTCTGTTGAACTTAACTTGTTGGCCAATGTTCTAGAAATGACATTAAGTTGTATTGTTCCATAAAAAGACATTTTTCCAGACCTTATTTTATGATGCCTAGTGTTTATAGCATTATATTTGATGATTACTTAGAGACGTTATCCAAAGAGAAAATGTTGTGGAAGCAGTGAGCATGTTCCGTTATCTGAATCAATTGGATATGGAATCTATATTCATCTTCATTTGGTATGTGATGGTTTTGAAGGTCATATTTTTTGGTGATAATGTACCCAAGGATAGAGCAGACAGAGCGATGGAAGCTGCTAAAGAATGCGATGCTATTCTTATATTGGGGTCATCAGTGATGACTATGTCTGCATTCCGGCTTGTTAAGTAGGTTCAATCTTATATTATGTACCTCATGTTGAGTTTACATATGTTGTTCTTTCTAATTGCTGTTGACATTTTGCTTCTCTTGGCTTATTAGAACACACACTTTTCACAATGATCACAAACAGTAGAATTATAGATGAAAGTTGTTTAAGCACATTTTTCTAGAAAGCTTTAGGCTTACTACACTTGTTGCTGAAATTGGGTATTACAGGGCTGCTCATGATGCTGGTGCCGCTACTGCAATTGTAAATGTTGGTGAAACTCGAGCAGATGATTTTGTAACCCTGAAAATCAATGCCAGACTTGGAGAGGTGCCCTTATGTGAAATAATTAAAACCGGCAATTGATATTTGGATGTTGATTGCTGATTCATCTTTTCTTCTTTTATGACAGATACTTCCTAGAGTTCTAAACACAGGATCCCTCAGCATCCCAGCGCTCCACTAAATGTATCTTTCGAGAAAAGGGAGTAGAAATGCTAAAGCTTCCAAGTCCACTAATGGCACAAGAACTCCATTCAAATATGTGTTTTGTCGTAGGAATAAAATTTAACACTAACGTACAGACATTGTTGAGACCCAAAATAAACTTATTAATATCTTTTTAACCACTTAAAACTTTGAGAGCTAAAATGAACTTACTTCCAAACATTGAGACATTCTTGTGTAATTTTTCCCAATTTCTTACTTTCAACATAGGTAGTGGAAGAAAATCCAAGAATAAGTTTCAATCTGACATCATAGCTAATAGGCTTAAATGTTTCAAATTGATCTAGCGTTTCAATACTTGATCTTATAACAATTAAGCATCAAAGCCATGCTTAATGGAAAAGAATTAAACATCACCGGATGCTGTTCGAGGCCTTTCAAGCCTCATACAAGGATGACTGACAAGGGAACAACAATTGTAAGAGCGAGCAGCCATGTTATCAAGGGATGTGTCGAGTAGACCTTCTCAAGAGAAGGATCAGGAAGAGGCCAATTGAGGCAGTGGAAGAGTTGAGAGAGAATCGAGCCATCGAGGCATGTCTGAAACCGTGATTCAGGAAGCCATGCTTCAAAAAAATTCGAAGCTTGACTTTCCAACATATGATGGAACAATGGATCTGTTGCAGTGGGTTAACAGGGGCATATAAATTTTGAAGCATGAATGGGCTTTGGAAGAGGAGAAGGCCGAGTTGGCGTCATTTTATATACAGAAAGATGCACAGCTTTGGTTGCTTAAGTTGGAACGTGATCGACCCAGTAGATCAAGTGAAGGATTAGACACGCCATAAGTCTGGCACGTCCTTTTGAAAGTTGGGGTCCTCCTTTGAAAGATGAAACAGCAGGGGAAGAAAGTTTAAATCCAAACTCGATTCATGTTCGTGTTATCACCAAGTGCGTATGGATCCTTCAGATATTAAGAAAACGGCCTTCCACACTCATCATGTTCATTTTGAATTCCTCGCCATGCTTTTCGGTCTAACCAATGCCATCAATATTTCAAGTCCTAATGAACGAGGCATTCAAACCACATCCTAGAAAGTTCGTCTTAGTGTTCTTTGACGATATTTCAATCTATAGTAAGACCTGGTTTGAGCGTTTGCAGCATCTATGGAATATTTTCCTACTCTTCTGAAAAATCAATTTTTTTCCTAAAACAATCCAAACATGCTTTGGCAGACTTGCAAGTTTCATATCTTGGACACTTAATTTCCGAAAAGCAATGATGAAATGGCCTAAACTTGTGATGATATAGGCATTAAGAGGATCTTTGGGGCTAATGGGTTATTACAAGAAGTTTGTGTAGCATTACGGAGCTATAGCTGAACCTCCTATGCAGATGTTGCGTAAAAACAACTTTAAATGGACAATGCAATTCGAACAAACTTCTGTTACACTAAAGTAGCGATGACTAAAGCACTTGTTTTAGCATTGTCGGAAATGCGACGCATTAGATGTGGGCACTGGTGCCGTATTGCAACAGCATGGATGACCTATTTCTTTTTTAGGTGCCTCTCTGCCAAAATGGCATTTGCAGTTGGCTGCTTATGAGAATGAGTTAATTGTACAAGCCAAGGCTATTGGACATTGGAGAGTTTAAGTTTATTTGTGTGAAAGAAAATTTTTTGGCGAAAATTAATTGTGTAAATTACACTAAGAAGATATCAATATTTATAGATAAATTCATTTAAAGTATTGAGGTTTCGAGTATTTTAAAAGAAGAATTAACATTTCATAAAGTAAAACAAATGAGGTATCAACGTTTTACAAAGTTTATTTAAGATATTAACGTTGAACTAATTTTTAATTAAGCATTCTTAATGTTTGTTGATGGTTAATTATTAACACTTTATTTAACTTGCTTTGTGAAACGTAGATACCTTAAGTAAACTTATTTATAAATGTTGATACCTCAAGTGAACGTTACGAAATGTTTATATCCCAAATGAACTTATTATCAAACGTTGATAACTCTTAGTGTAATTTACCAAAAATTAATCATTATAGTCTCAAATCCTTGTTGGAGTAACAGGTATCCACTTCACCGCAACAACGCTGGATTAGTAAACTTCTTTGGGTTTGATTTTGAGATTGAGTATATGGCTGGGAAAGAAAACAAAGTAGCTAATACTCTAAGTTGGCGAGAGGAATACGAAGTAGAACTTGCTGCAATATCTGGTCCTGAGCTTCGGTTTTTTCCATTTAATCAAAAAAGTGGTCAGCATTTTCCCAGACTTGCAGCAACTGCCGCCAAAATCGAGAAAGGAGAATTAGGCAACCAGTGGACAGTTCATGGAGGTACTCTGATCTTTAACAAGAATAAAATTTACTTGGACTACAACTTAGCTCTTTTAGGACCATCCTTGGTGCTATTGATGACCAATACCATCTCCCATGAAGGTACCAAAAAACGGCTTGGCACCTCACTAGAGATCTTTATTGGGAGTCTTTAAGCAACAAGCGAAAAATTGAGTGTGATATTGTGTGATCTATCAATGCTATAAGGCTCATTTGTAATTACTCCAATCAGTACCAATTCTTAGTCAAATTTAATCGGAATTATCTAGGAATTTTATAGACGGATTACCTCTATTGCACGGCAAATTCTTGTTATCAAGATAGGTAAGCATGGAAAAAACCAAATAAAAATAAATTCGTATTTGATATCATAGTTAACAGGCCTGAAAACTCGATTTTATATTCAGTCCTATAATAAAGACTATGGTACTCTTGGTTTCTTCAGCACTATAACATGTGCATCAACATCAAACATTTGGATTATACCTAAAATCAAGTGCAAGCATTGAATTTGTTTTTTTGTAATGAAGATATGTAGACCACTGTGTAATTAGCAAGAAAAATCAGATACTATATTTTATTTGGATCTTCCAAAATTTCATGATGAAAATTTCGAATCTGTAACCTCTTGTTAACTACTTCAAATGATCAACAAGTTGGTATACCTCTGAAAATGTGCTTAACCGATGCACTCATTCCAAGACACCATAGATTGAATCTTCTTGACCATGCAGAAAGAATCCCATTTGAAAGCCCTTGGGTTTGGCAACTTTTTTTTATGGTTCCATTTAGGGCAAAGCTGTTTGAACATCTTTGAGCAATGGTTAGAAGTCTTCTCGAGAGCAACAACTTTCACTAGGAACCAACCCAATACTCGTATGAATGAGTTGATGAAGAGGTCCGAATGGTTTGTGGCAAGACTAGCAGTGGCAGTTTTGGAGCTGTACGTACAAAATATGAGTCTGGGAGAGAATATTCATCCCAAAATTGTCTGCAAGCCTATAAACTCAAGTCTGAGGGCAATTTGGAGTTAATGAATAGAGCCATTACCTCGTTATTATATCCATTATCACGCTTATACCCCATTACCTATACGGCTATACCATTGAGTGAGAATGAGTAAAACGTACTTGAGAGAAATCATTTGCAAACTTATTTAAACCCTTGTATAATGTTGTGAGTATACAAACTTGACTTTTGAGAGCCACAATTTAGCCATCAACAAAATTAGCATAAAGTACTTTTAGTTCGAGGCATTTTTTCATCTTTTAACCTATACCAAGATTTGAACTTGATCTTTTAACCCTATTTTTTTTTTTTCAAATTCTGCAATCTATTTCTTTTGTCATGCTAATATTCATTCATTCATTTTTTTTCATTGTCAATCTTAATTGAACCCGGATAGTTTCTAATAAAACCCAACCCATCAGATGCCGTCAAAAACAGATGCTAACAATTGTGACATTTGACAAGTCTAGATTAGGAAATGAAGTAAAAGATAGATAAGCCAAGACCGATCTATTTCTAACAACACCCTCTATGAAGATGTATAATATAAGAGTAAAACCACTTGCAATACCGCACTATACAAGGTTCATTTATCCTCTAAACAGGCATCACGATCATCACAATATTCCCACTCTTGTTCTTCGTTTTTCTATTGCATTTTGAAACCTCTTTCCAATATTGACACGAGGCCATCATTCTCTTTCTTTGAGAAAAAAATCGAGTCAGACAACATTTTAGATTTAAACCAGACTACGCGTGATTATGTTGTCAAAGTACAAAGATTCTTGCGCATTAAGTCCAGCTCGCTCTGCCAGTAGTCCCATCGTTGTCACTTAACGCCTATCCCAACAAAATCTGAAAGAAATTCTCCACTACAGTAAATGAAAGGCATTTATGTCTCTTCCATATTTGAGGGAATTTTTATCTCATAAATTACAATGTTTATAGAGAGCATCCAAATAGAGCTATGTCTGGTAATTTATTAAAACTTGCAAAGCTGGGAAGAGTTGTTCAAAATTAAATTGTGGAAAAAAATGCAAGGAAAGAAAATTTTTATCCTTATTTGGATATGAGATGAATATGAGTAGAAATAGAAAAGGAACATGACCAAATTACTCGACTATTTTTGTTTCCCTACATTCTCAGGCACACTTTTGTGACGTCTCTTTACTTCCACTCTTTCCCACCAATTCTCTCCAAATTTGAAGAGAAAAATATAAAGGTTTTATTTGGAAACAATTCCATTCATTTTCATTCTCTTGGGCCACTTTCTACTCCCTTTAAAATTAGCCAAACAGCCCTTTTCCCTTCCATTTCTTTAGACTTCCACCCCATTCAAACACTGAGTACCTAACAAGACTAGCATTTTCACCTTGACAAACTGCACCTTCCCTTCTGCATCCATGTTAAGCTTATTAGTTCTATTGTTGGCTTATAAAAGCATAATTAATCATATCTATTGGTATTTTGAATAAAGAAGTACACAATTTTTGCTAAAATGAATCAGCATAGGCTCTGCATCACATCCACCTATCCTATAATACATTATATACCAGTTGAATACTATATAACCTAAACAGAATTCACAGGTAAAATATGTATACACTACAGTCGATTTGCATCTAGTGAAAATGAACACCAGAAGATAGGAAACTACATTCATTGACATGATCTACCAAATCAAAACATACATGCCAGTTTGCTGCTTACCTGATCCAAAAACATTATAAGGGGTCACGCAAAATACACGTGGTGAAAGGATCCGTAGTTTGTTACAAATCTAGCAACAACAGGAAGGGATATTGCTGGTAAATATTCACAGATGACAACCAAAAAACATAAGTCCTTTACTGTCCTATGATTCCTCAGACACTGCCTTATCAATTTCATCCACGTGTGCCATAAGCTTCCTCCACTGCATGAGAGAAAGGAAACAAAACATCATGTACTTTTGCCAACAGTCCTAAGATTAAATAAGACAGCAGAACCTGAACTTACCTGATCCATGGGCAGCGAGATTCCTATAGCAAAAGATAGTCATGTAAGAAGAAAAATCGGTGTAATACAAAAAGAAGGGGGAAAAAAGTGCAAGGGCTAATGCCTTATGCCTACTCCATTGATTTCTTATATAAAGACAATAATAGCCTCAGAAAAAATAAGGCAACAGGACAGGAGTAACCTCTGTAAATACCAAAAAAAAATAAAGTCAAACATACACAACAGCAGCCAGTCTTTGGCACCCCAAACACTGAATTTTAATTAGCGGCGTCCCTTTGGAGGATCTTGTTTAAAGCATGAACACACCTTTGGAAAGAAACAAGACAAGGCCAACAAGAAATGATGAAACATGTATCACAAATCATTTCCATCCAAAAACAAAATTAATAAAACATGTGCTTCAAACACAAACACAGTATTTCCTAGATTGCATTTTTTGGAAATGGCCCTTGATTACATTACTCTCTCCAAAGCGAATACTTCATTTTATCATTAATGGCATTCCTCTAAAGGATTTTGTCTAAAGCATGCCCACGTATTTGGAAAGACAAAAGACAATGCTAACACAAAAGAGTGAAATATCTACCACAATCCACTGGGTATGATTCAAAGACATAACCTCTTGGTTTGCATTTCTCTATCCAAAGTGTTTACACAAAAAACAAATCTCTAAGAAATAAAAGAACTCATTTAAAGCCTAGAAAGTAGTTCAGTCTGTACATGCTCTCACATAACAAAACTTTACTACCAGCAAATTTTCCGGTTAATTCAAAATCCAACTCTAGGTACTACAACTTCGTAATATCTCATTCCAATTTTCCCACATCAATTAAAAGTTCCAGGCGTAGTTAACTTTAAACCTTGCATGCTATATCCCATGATGTAGGACTTCATAGAATCCAATTTATCAAAGCTTTTTAATGGAAATTTGGTGAAGTACAGGTTGAAAAACCAAAAATACAAACCCACGGTTCCTTGTTCCTTAGAATCCTAATATATAGTGAGAGACATATTCAATTCCAAGAAATTAAAGCCACAATGTCACAACTTGTCGACACCCAAATAAACCTAAACCCTAGCCTTCAAAACCAGGGGTTAAAATAAAACCCTAAACACATCCAGGAAGAAAGAGAGAGAGAGACAGACAGACCTTTTTTCCCAGGAAGTTCTTTTCCATCCTTAGTGTAAAACTCGCGGATATCAACCACAACTTTCCCATTCCAGCTCCTCACTTTCACTTTCCTGCTCTTTGAGAGCTACATACAGAGAAGACAAACGCTTGTCAATAGAAAGAAACAAAACCCTAGAGTTCAAATGCGATATACATACTAAATTTCAAAACAATAACTTAGTCGCTCACCTCGCAAACTACTATCTCACCAGAATCATCCGTTTCCAGCTTAGAGCTCTTCTTGGGAGGTCGCGCATGGTGATCGTCGGAGTCTCCACCATCCGACCCGTGACCCTCGTCCTTACGCTTTCCTTTGTATGACATCTTACAATTGGAAGATAGAGAGATTGAATAGCGGATGCCTTGTCTTTAACTCGTAAGGAATTGGGGTTTATATATAGCAACTGAACCTTCTGCCCTTCCTTTTGGCGGTAATTTGCTGATGTTTTGAGGCTCTGCTTTTGAAATTTGGCACAATATCAAATGAAACTTTCAATTTTGGAACATATACCATATGAACTAGAAGTAATGGAAAATTGGAATAGTGCACTCAATAAATGAAAGAATAATTAATTAATTAATTAGTTATCAAGCTAATTAGATGGTAAATAAAAATAGGATTTGACTATCAAAACTGGATAAAATAAGAAAATTGGACAGCATAATATAATGAATACTGGACATCATAGGCATTTGGTATTGTATTGTATTATCTATTATTTGATATACATAAATACAATACAAAAAAGTTATAAAAAGGTTTAGGTTGTCCAATAAAATGAAATTGTTTTACTTTATGTATATCAAATAATAGATAAAATAAGAAAATTGGACAGCATAATATAATGAATACTGGACATCATAGGCATTTGGTATTGTATTGTATTATCTATTATTTGATATACATAAATACAATACAAAAAAGTTATAAAAAGGTTTAGGTTGTCCAATAAAATGAAATTGTTTTACTTTAAAGGTCTTTTGTCCAGTACTAAAACTCATGACAACAACCAAACAAGTCTAGTCCCACAAATTTATAAAAACCATATGCAAAAAAAAAAAAAAGAAAAGAAAAGAAAAAACCTCTATAGAAAGATTATATTCGTACTTGAATTTTACAAGAAAAAAATCATTTTAATACATAAACTTTGAAATGATCAATTTAATATCCAATTAAACTTTTTGTGGCTATTTTCATTACATCTTTAAGACAACATATTAAAGCATCTTTATCCCTATGTAATTTGAGGAAATTTTAAGGGATATAGGTGATGTGGAAGTTGCTTATGTAATAAAGTGGATTATTTGCTAGGTTATTTAGTAACCAAAGTTACTCAGGCAAGCAACTCTCTCACTCCTCATCTTATTTATCCTTTCGTATTTATTTAATCTTTACAAAAGATAGTCATCTCACTCCTTTTTTCATTGGTCCTTTTTACACTTATTTAATCTTTAAAAAAATTATAAACAATATTTTAAGGTAATAAAATAAGATCGGACCCACAAAAGCTTTTAAAAAATTAGATAAGTAACTCTCTGAAAGTAATTAGGGATAAAAAACAGAGTTGCTTAGGAGGAAAAGTTACTTCAAATGTTGACATAACATTTTTAAGCAATTCGTTATGTAATCTAGGGATAAAGATGCACTTATTAAATTATTCCAACTTCTCTTAACACCATAAACCAAACATCGATAGATTGCTTAACAATATTAGTAAGGTATTAAAAATAACCACTAAACTTTCTATTGGTTATTAAATTGACTACTTAAAAGTTCATATACCAAAATATAATTTTTATGCAAAGTTCAGATATCAAATTTAATATTTTTCCTAATTAAAATAATATTTTCTTATATAGAATTTTTAAGATAGGTAAAATGCTAACATTGCATTTGGTACCAAAACTTTTCGAAAATGTACAATTTATTACCTAAAATTTAAAATAGTTAATTTGATATCTGATCAATTTTTTCATGCTCACCAATATGAACTCAACTAACATGGTAAACTATTTGTTAAACTAGCTCTTCTAATGAACGAAGAAGTAACACGTGTTATAGCTAATAAAAAACTTGAAAATTAGATAATTAAGCAAACATATTAATGCACACATTAAAGTTGCCAAATGTTGATCCAGTGACTTAATTGTCTAATTAAACAATATGTGTGTTCATATGCTTACTTTATTTTTTTTAATATTTTAGTTTTTTATTGGTTATTTGACACATGTCACTTCTTTATTCACTAAAAGTGTTAGCTTAATAAATGAACTTAAATTTTTTAGCCGAGATAGTATTAATGTATGCAAATGGGTATTAAATTGACTACTTTGAAGTTTAGGTAGCTAATTATATATTTGAGAAAATTTACGTGCCAAATGTGATATTAGTCCAATAAATAAATAATTTCATTATATAGAAATAGTCGACCACAAAGAGAGGTTGGTGTTAGTTATACAAGTACTCCATTACGAAACAAAGTTTGCAAAAACTCATTAGGATTCAAATTGAATTAGTTTGAGTAACCATCAAAGCTTAAAGTATTGGCACAAATGTAGATTGCTCTTAAGCTTGGTGATGAGCAAACATACTGAAAGAGGAAATGAATTAGTCTCAAGTAACCATCATAGCTTACTTGACACAAATTTATCGAGGTTGGTGATAAGAAAACTTATCCTAAGAGAGAGGCACCTAGGTGGAAAGATCCGACAAATGTGACTTTCCAACTTACATTGCTTGGGATTTGCAATTATTTTTCCACAAAGGTACCTCAAGCAATCTTTAATCATCTTTATTGATAATAAAGACGGGTTTAGTATTTCTAAAAGCCCTAAATTTGCAATCTTCCTATGGCTATAAATGGTTTCCAAAGGTCCTGTTGGCAGCCAAAAGTCTAGGTATAATGGGGCAAAAGCCCCTCATCTCTACTATCTATCTAGAAGCTCCATAAACAAAAACATAAGTTTGAGAATCTCTTTCTGACTTCAAAAAAAAAATGAAAGAAAGAGAGAAAAGAAGGTATTTTGACTAACCAAAAGCAATGTCCTTTAAAATATGTCAAAGGGATTCGAGTTAGTTTTTGTACAAAACATGTTATTTGGGAAAAGTATTCTCCGAATATGGTATTTTTAAAAGATATTCTTAAAGTCAATAACAAAGGCACATATGACCTGAACAAATGTTTACAAGGAAGACGCATTCAACAAGTGCGCCATTGCATTGTACTAAAGTGCAAGTGTCAAATGTGCCTTTAGGGCAGCATCTACAAAATTTTCATTGGTAAATCCAAAAAAACCAAAATTATATAGACAATGTCTACATACAATATGACTGCAACCTAATTGCCATTAGGCAACAAGATCGATACATAAATCTACGACAAAACACCACTAAACACCTGTAAACCATATAGTAATTCACCAAACCTATCATCCATCAACATGGTATTGATATAAAACTTCACAACTTTTAACCACAACTATAGCTACAAAGGTAATTGAAATGGATAGAATAATAACATAAAACATCAATGGAACCAAAGCAGTAAAGACATTATATGTTAACTTTGATAAGATGTAAGAATACATATAAGAAGAAAGTCTTACAACCTTACAACTTGACCTAAATAATCTTCTAACCTATGATATTCTCCCAATACTCTACCTAACAAAATACTTTCCAAATGAAGAAGTAAAGAAAATCTTTGCTTTATCGCTTCTCCAACCCTTAGTTCTGTGGAGATGCCTTGTCAATGTCATTAGGCACAACTAACTTCTCTTGATTTTGTGATGGAGTTATATAACTCCTCTCCCATATCTAGGTACGACATTGGTTGTTGTGTGAATTAGAAGAATGTAAGTGTTATAGACTAAAAGACCATAATTGCCATGTGCTTATGCAAAAGGTAGTGATCTTCCTAAAAAAAAGGATTGGTAGTAATTAAAATGTAGTAAATGATATTAAAATGGAAGTTCAGTAGTAGGCTTCAAGATTCGAGTCATTAAGTCCAAGGGATACCTTATTTAGGGAATGATTAATAACAAAAATGATACCTAAACTTTTGCAGAATGTTTATCAGGTATTTGAAGTTTTATTTATAATAATTTGGTACCTAAACTACGATTTCTTGCTCTTCCTATCATAATAATTCATACCAAAAATTCAGTGTGTGAGTCCTAAGTCTTTCATAGCAAAAGACTTACTCAATGCATTCTTTAAATTTTGAATCTACTTGGTATCATGGCTAATAATTAACACATCATCGCATATAATAAAAAATTATGAACTCACCACTATTGAATTTCTTTATGAAGACACGATGGTTTGATATAGTCTTAGTGTATCCCTAATTAATCATGAAGGAGATAAACATTTTATACCATAGTCTTGGAACCTATTTTAACCTGTACATGCTCTTTTTCAATTTACAAACAAGATGCTCCTTCCTCTTGACACTACAACCCTTAAGCTACTCCATATAAATTTCTTCTATTAAGTCAATATGAAAGAATATTGCCTTCCATCCAACTGCTCAATCTCTAAATTCAAACTAGCAGCTATACCAATAACAACTCTAATGGATGACATCTTCACCAATGGTTAGAAAATCTCATTAAATCCAATACTTTCTTTTGACAAAGCCCTTCATTACCAATCTTGCCTTTATACCCTAGTTGTGAGCTATTCTCTTTATTCATCAATTGTTAACCCATTTATTCTTCAATGTCCTCTGTCTTTTGGTAGTTCCACCAAATCATAAGCATGATTCTCACAACGATTTCATTTTTTCTTACGTGGCTTTCACACATTCCTTTATTTGTTCATGTAACATAGCTTCTTAATAACATTCTATCTATTCCTAATCTTTTAGCATCACATACCTATTTGAAATGCATCTAGTGGATGGTCTTCTCTCTCTCGTAGACCTTCTCAACTTAATCTACTAATCAGCCTCTTGGGGTGTCTCATCATCTCAATTAGATCTTGCATATCTCCACCGTGTTATAAAAGCATCAGAGTCTAGATCTACATTATCCTGGACCTCACTTGAGAATTTAGACTTCTCTGACTTCTCTGTTTCTTTAATGGTTTGGTTTTCGATAACTACCACAATTTTTCTTCTGATAATTTTCTTCTATCATAAATCCTATGACTTGCATCCATATTCATCATGTGCATAGCCTTGAAAAATTCACTACTTTAAATTTACATTAAACTTTACCTTTCATCTTCAGAAATATGCATGAATGCCTTATAACTAAACACTTGTAAGTGATCATAAGAAATATTTTTACATGTACATACTCTCTCTGGGATATCTTCATCTAAAGCACAAGAGGAAGATAGATTAATCAAGTCATCAACTATCCCCATTTCTTCTCCTCAAAATGATTTAGGTAATTGAGACAACATATACTTAACATTCTCTATGATAGTCTAATTCATCCTTTCTGCAATATTATTTTCTACAAGGCTTTTAGGATTGTCTTCTCAAGTTTAATTATAGGGATTGTACAATATTCCTCAAAAGGACTTCTATATTCACTACCATTATCTACTCTAACATATTTCAGTTGTCTTTTTGTTTCTCTCCAACTCTAGTATGGAATTGTTTAAGCACATCCAAAACTTGATCTTTTGATTTCAAAGTAAAGGTCCACAAATTTCTAAATTGATCATCTACGAAAGTTACAAATAATCAAAGAGCACCACATACTGACATATCTTTCATATATAACACATCTAAATGAACTAAATCAAGTACATGAGATTTCAATGTAGGTGGATTTCTATGAAATGCAACCACATATTATTAACTAGACAGTTAATGCAAGTTTTCAAATGCATACCTTTTACATTAGGCAAAAGTTGCTTTTTAGCAAGTATTTAAAATCCCTTCTTACTCATGTGGCTAAAAGAATTGAAAAAACCCACTTACGAATAAGAAAATGACATTAGGAGCGGTTCATCCTTCCCAAACAAAGACATAAAACTCTCTCTTCTATTGCACTCTCCCAATGTGCTTCCCCCTAACCCCATCCCCCTCCCCCCTTTTTTCCCAATCCATTTTTTTGTAGAAACTCTATTTAAAAATTGCTAACCATGTTCACACCTCTTTTCCTTAGTTTTATAGACATTAAGTAAAAAGTATCATTATTCTTTCCTTTAGCTACTATGAGAGAACAATTGATGAACTTCTTCTTTTTTTTTTTTTTTGGCCAATTATGAACTTCTATTTAACTTCACCAAAGTAGCCATTATATCCTTCATGATTTAACTTTCCTATAGATATAGGGCTTATGCCAATATTTGAAACATATTTGAAATCACTAAGAATGAGCTTGCAACCAGTGTTAGTCTTTATGAATAATAGTTCCAATGCTAACAATTGTAGATATCTCATCATTTTTCATTCTAACATTAACATTATCATTACCAATGTCCGTTGAAAATAATTTACCATGTGACATCACAAGAAAGGAGACATTTGAGTCAATAACTCAGTCTCTATCATAACATGCAAGACTATAATCATCATTCCAAGCAACGATAGTTTGACCCTTTGCTACTATAGCAATTTTGTCTTCATCTTTACCTTTAATTAACTCTCTTTTCTATATTCTATACTCTTTTGAATGTCCTAAATTGAAATAATGTACCATAATGTTTCTTCTTCAAAATATGGATTTTCCCCTAGATTTGCAAATCAATCAAATTTATTAAATGAGCCTTTAATCCCGCTTTTATTTCATCTATCCTATTTATTAGTAACTATGTCCAAGTCTTCGAACTTGTCCCAAGTTTTATCTTCTTGCTTCTTTTTAAGTTATCTATCAACATTGCAATGACGGCTTTCCTTTTAAGGCAGAATCAGTGATTGACATCACAAGTGTTTCCCAACTATTAGTGTAAGGACTCGCTATCACCCCCATAATTAATATAGGTGATAACAGTTCCTCAACCACATATAACCTGTAGGATTATATTACAACCAAAGGCTTCTTATAAGCCTTAACAAAATTACAAATATAATCAAACTAGAACTTTAAATACAACCAAAAAGCTATCATAACTTGTCTATTACAAAATATAGATTCCATCAAGTCTAAGGTCATCTATAGTCCTCCAAATCATCAAGAAATTCCTCAAAATAGGTTCCATACCCCATGCTTATGTAAAACTCTTCAGATTCATCACCTGAAATGGTTAAAATATGAGCCAAAGGCCTAGTACGCAAGTAACGAATATAAATGCAAAGTGATTCACGCATGCTTAAGCTAAATGCAAAATGCAACAACCAATTATTTATTATTCAATCTTTAGTTAGTCATACATCATGGGAGTATTTAAACTCCGGGTAACAGGGATTTTTTGGGAAACCTGAGTAACGATCATGACGCTCAGGGGGTTGATATAAGTAGCTCAGATACTCATACCATCCTAGATAAATTTATCCATAACGATTAAGTAATCTCATCTAGGGTTTCTAGCTGTTTCTCGACTTTACTTAACTCGATCTATAATATCACTTAATTCAAGTGTTCCCATAAACATTGAATTTAATCATATTACATCTTTTCAAGGATAAGCAAATGTTATACCGATATCAAATTTCCCATCGATTACCCGCTGAACCACTTATGAAAGTCATATCAAAATGACAAGGGTGGTCTAAGCGCCTAAAACTACCATGCCCCCAATCTGAGCAGGGTTACCGCTCTCCAAACCAGATTCAATGATAAAAGACAATCAACAAAAAATTATTAAATTTCTTAATTTAGAGTAACTTTAAATAATACTTATCCTAGCAAAGAAACAAACAAGTTACCGTGTACTTGAAATAGCTTAGGAACTAATAGGGTTAGCTGAGCGAGGATCTATCATTGCATAAGATAATATTGAATTTCTCACTTAGTTCAAGCACTAATCAACTGGTTTTAAACATATCTAATCAAAGAAATTCAAATAAATTATTACAAAGTCATAACATAGCATTTAAATATCATATTATATCATATAATACTAAAAAAATATTTAATTGATCATATATCAAGCTTTGGGAAATATTAGAGAAAGTTTTTGAAAATGAAAACTACAAGGGACACGCCGGCCTTCAACGCTGGCGGCATTGAACTGATGCACTATGCACTAAAACTCAATGCTTGTCATCACTGGCAGCGTTCAAAAATACATCGGCAGCATTTAGTCTGCATGCGGTGGCCTTGAGCCAGCGTAGACTACAATTACAAATCTCTAAAAATTTTCGAGAGTTCCAAGGGGTTGACCCACGCCCATGAATACCCCCAACACCAGCAGCGTTTCTATGTACACCGATAGCGTGGGATACTACGTCGGTAGCTTTAAGCCCTGCATTAAAAGTTTTCATTCTGTTCACATTCCACACTTCCTCTAAGTCAGCGGCATAGGAACCCTAATGGCCGGCATACGTTTTGAAAAATCAACACTGGTTAATTTTCCTTACTAAAGCCGGTAGCATTTTGAGACGTTTTAGAAAAATCGGTTCTGATCACCTTCAACACCGTCTCTACGCCGGTGGCGTTGAAGTACCAGATGCCGGCGTACACTCAAAAACAGACCTATTCGAAAATGTTTTACTTCTCCTGTTTTCTTTACAAAATCTACTCATTTAAAAAATCCTCCAAACTTATTCTAAGCTTTCCAAAACTTTTATATGTTCTAAACACCATTCAAACAACACAAACTCCACTTCTAATCATCAAACACCAAATACACCTCAATTCCACACTTCAACTACTCAACTTAACTTCACTACTCACCAACACTTCTTAAAACTTCCCTAACACTTAACCAAGTTCACACGATAACCAAACTCAACCTAACATATATTAATGCATAAAATCAATCAACTCAAATGATATTAACCCATCTTACCATAGGTTTTACATCTAAAACACAAGTAAGGAATTAAAACAAAGAGATTATACTTGCATTAACTTACATGAAGAGGCTTTGGCTTGGTGAGATTGTTAATTCCAAGAGCTTGATTTTGGTTTTTGGTTTAGGGCTTATGGTTTGGAGAAAAAGGAAAAGAGAAAGAAAAGAAAAGAAGGAAATTCGCATGAAAATTAGGGGGCTGCCAAAAGTGGTTCTAATTAATCATATTTGAGGTCTATAATTATCCAAAGTTTGACTTTAGGGGTATATTCGACTTAGGCTTAATTTAGAGTGCATTTGAGTTTAATTTAGGCTTGAAAATAGACTTAAACTGTGTAAAATTTCTGTCAACAATATCTTAGGTAATTCAAAAAGTTATTTTGATAATTCTAAACGTAACACATACATATTAATTCATAAAAGACACAAACATTTATTACACTATGCACACATTAATATACATAAAATAATAATATTAATTTCATTGCACATACACACATGCAAAATGACACATAGTCAACACATGCACTAATTATATTGTTCATGCACACATATCTCATTTCAAAATCATATATAATTTCAATAACACATTTATAAAATATAAATTGGGAAATGTATGGATATTTCAATTAGGTAGTAAACTTAACAATAAAAGTTCCTTTATCTCATCATCAAACACCATTTTGAGAAACATGGTGATATACATTATGATTAACCCATTGTCAATTATAATCAGTAGTTTTTATATACGCAATAATCCTATCTTCATCAGACCTATCCTTTGGCTTCACCACATCAATGCCCAAGGGTGCATATGAATCTTTACAATATAAAAGATCTTTCATCATCAACTTTCAAATTGACTAATTTTAAAATTTTAATTTTATCGCAGTACTTGATGATTCTACTGTGCTTGTAGCATAATAAACAATTTTTCCTTTTTAATTTCAACTCTAATCCACTTGTTAAGAAAAATAATGTCCTATAATGATAAAATGATTATTTTTCTTGCTAGTAAGTGACTAAACAATAATATAACAAGCTTAAATAATATAATTATAAAGAACACCAGGACTTAATGTCAAAAACACCAATAAAGGAAAGTACTATGGGACCGTAGTACAAAAACTTCCACTATAAATGAATAATGGTATTACCATGTTTTATCCACTAATTATACTAGTGGGTTACTAAATTTTCAACAAACTAATGGAATTAATAAAATCTAAAAGCTAATCAATTTGTAAAAACACAAAACACCTATTCAATATGGATAACTAAGAACGATTGGCAAAGAATGGAAATAATAACCCTATAATACTCACATCATGAATTCAACAAAAAAAGTTTGATCACAATTAAGATTTGATAAGATATCCAATGGTTGATCTAAAGTTGCTCTACAAAAATTGATTTTCATCTGATTTCGTAAGATAATTTCCTTCTTATCAATTCAATATCACCATTGTGTCACGTCGGGAAGGACTGAAGTAATTTTAATTTTTGGGTAAATATCATATTTGATACCTCGAGCATTACTATTTTGTGTAAAGAACTACCTAAAGTTTAAAAGTTTCAATTAACTACCTATAAACTTTTTGAATTCATTTATAGTACTTAGATGAGGTAGTTAATTATAAAAATAAGTAAAGTTCAATTAAAAAATTATAAAATTTGGCAAAGTTTGGGTAGTTAATTATAAAATGGGCAAAGTTTAGGAAGTATATCAACATATTTAAATTTTAGGTAGGCAATTGCACAAATTGAAAAAATTTAGGTACCAAATTTGACATTCACCTTTAATTTTTTTGGCAAGGCAAGCTGCATTCTTCACTTTCCTTTTTTTAAAGGTGCTTTCTTTCATTGCAAGTTATCTTCTTAATTACACCAATTTTCTTATTTTTCAACATCACACATATACTTTCCTTATATTCTAAAGAAGTATATACATCTCTATAAATAAATATAATCAGAGTTTCTATTTTTATTTGCAATGGATATATATGTGTTATATTCAAAGCCCAAAAACTAGCTACCTAAAACTCCATCTCTTATGATAACTCAATAGGAAATTTTGATGGAGAACAATGTGGTCAGTTACTCAAGATTTCGATCATGTCCACCTAGTTGTAGCAAGGTATAGCGATTTTGTAGCTTCAAATGTTAAACTAAGGGAGGTTGTGTTATTATATTGTTTTGAACAAAGGATTCTGTTATGGATCGGACCATGATTACCCGCTCACTTCACTGAATGGATAAAGATATAATGAGATTGTTATTATCATGCCCCAAGGGGTACCCTAAATGTGACAGTCCATTGTACATAATATTAAAGCTTAGGAATAACTTCTTTAGTCATGCAAAAGCTTTCATATCATGCACAAGGTGTACAACACATAAGAGGGAATGCATTGGAGTAATGCAATTTGCTTTGATAACAATTGAATAGCAAGGTAAGAAGAATACTTAACATAAAACATAAGCAAGGTCAATTACAATTCTTAGGGGCATACCCCCACTAAAGTCTTCAAAACTATACAAACACACTTCCTAGAAATCTCCAAACATTAACATATCATATATAACTCATAGAGAAATTATATGAAAGTAAATCCATCCTGTGGTTCCACTTCTTCCACAAGAGCTCAAAGATTTGCCAACAAATTTCTTAATATTCCAATTCTATATCTTAACCGCAAACATACATGTTTCAACAAAAGCCTATGGGGGTGTAAGTTTACAATGAACTTAGTAAGTTATTTCCTTTTATTCGCATCATGATTTCAAACAAGTTTATTAATTTTCACGCATATGCTATGCATGCTATGCAACAAATATATGATTACACAAATATATATAGTTATCTGGAAATCATATATAGAAAGAATTTAACCCTCCGTATCGAAGGTTAGGGAATTTAGGTATGAAGACTCTTGCTAGCTTCATTGCTAGTCCCCAAGCACTTTGCCCTCAATGATCGATCGGTGTGGCTTATCCTTGGGATGTATCCCCAGTACACCTTAGTTCCTTAAGAATGAGCTTGACTTAGAACCCTTCCGATTCCTCACGCAGGAGTAGCAGTCCTTATGATGTGACTCAATGAATGTAATGCGTGTCCATTTCATTTATATAAAGGCCGAGTATAATTATGGTAAACTTAAAGATGATCAAATAATCATCGTACATACATAACCAACATGTGATATTAACAATATACTTAAACAATCATGTGTGGATTCTGATATTCTTAGCTTCCATCGTCACACATATAAAGGCATAAGCATATAAACTCATACCTCATATTGTCATATGTGTTCATTTTATCTTGTATCTATAGATCTAGTGCAACTATCTATAAGCACAAGTAAGGTAACGAAATTAAGAGGGAAAATGTACTCGTTCATATTGCAATTTTCTTAGTCGTAGTAATCCTCAGAAAGGGAAATCTTGCATCCTTCATCATCTAAATAAAAGAAATACTCGGGATTAGTATTTCGTAGAAGTTCTACTTAAACTTTCTAAATCTATTTGGTTATTTTCATTAAAATTCGGATTATGTGAAATTCCAACTTAAAATGGCTATAACTTACTCATTTTAACTAGAAATTTCGCATATAAGATATTGTTTTCTACCTACTCAAAAAGATCTATCTATTTCTAAGATTATTTTTAACATTCAAAGCCATTTTGGTTGGAAAGCGGGTCGGCGCAACTCTAGTACGAAAATTCCAACCTCAATTTGTAATTTTTCTCAATTTTATTTCATCCAAAATTCTATAGCAAACACATAAACATTTATATAGTTGAAAAAAATCCTTTTAATATATACATAGACTCATATTATATGCATAATTCTATTGATGTTGTTTTAGAAATAAAATTTGTAAACAGTTTTTATGAAAGATAGAGTTTAGTGAAGCGTCATTCTTTGACTGTGATTTAAATTGCTATTTTATAAATATGTAATTAGATTAACAAGAAAAATCATAATTTCGATATATGTATATATATATTAAAGGTTTTATATTTATTTACAATTTCATGCTTAACAATTTATTTTATATAAGATGATTTTGTGACAAAAACCAAGTGTAGTTTTCTTTAAATAATTTCTTAAGTTTGATTTTTTTAACAAAAATCTAATTCTTAGATTTGGTAAATATGAAACTCAATTAGAGAAATTCCTGTTTCCATATTTTTATTTGAGTTCATGAATATTTTATTTTTACGCTAAACTTCTTTTGACTAATTATCTTCTGAAATATGAACTTTTATGTGGTTGTGAGGAAAAATCATCTAAGTTGTAAAAAACTTTTTAAGTTTTAGCTTATGAGGAAAATTAAAGGAATAACTTGTTTTAAATTCTTACTCTCATAATAACTCTTTTCTAAATCCATGATTTTTCAATAATGGACCTTTGTTGGAAAAATCCTATTATTTGTATTTCCTTAATTTCATAAAAGAAAATGGATTTTTACTTCATAAAATATAGTTCCTTAAGTTGTATACCGATCTATTCCTTAGTGGATTTTTAACTAGTGAGTTGATTTTAAATGCGACTTAGAAGAGTTATTTGGTTTTTAGTATTTGTCAAAGTGTTGATGATAATCTTATAAAAAAGTTTTGAAAAAAGAAAAAAAATTATATAACAAAGAATTATCAAACTTATGATTTTAAATGATAATTTTATTTTGGTAGTTCAAAAAAAGAGTAAAGAATTACTTAGTTAAACTTGGAAAATGTCTTGCATAATAACAACATTAAAATCTATGATCAACTTGTCTAAAATTTTTGAAAAAGTATTTTGTTGGAACAAAATTCTAAATTTTATAGAACCTTTTCTAGGTGATGAAATTACATTTTTATAGTAAGCTTAATTTATTTTCTTTATCAAAGAAAGAACTTCTCTTATTTTTATTAAGACAACAACAACATGATCATACATGAACATGAGTTTATAATTAAATAACATGACAAAAATAATTAATATGAAATATGGAAGATAATGAAATAAGAACATAATAAAAGTTAAGTATTGGGAAGTCTTAGCTTGTATCAAAACTTCCCAGACTTAGATATGGGTAAGTCTTTTAAGAAAATAAGAAAACAAATAAGAAAATCATGAGAGTCTTAGATTTTTTTCAAGGCTCTTTGGACTTAGATTATGGATAAGTTCAAAAAGAAAAATTGTTTTAACTTAATGAGAACAGGTCTAAAACTAGAAAGATTAGTCTTAATAAAATTGCAAGAAATAAATAAATAAATAAATTGCATGAGCATGAATAAAGGTTATGTTAGTGAGCTTATATACTCTAAAAATATATATAAATATATACATAAATATATTTAATAACATATAAAAATTAGATTAGAAGCATGGATAATATAACATAATAATATAATAAAATATTGCATTAATAAGAACAAAACATGAACATATTATTGCTTCCTCAATACCATGATTTTCGGAACCACATACTATGATCATGTAATGTTGCATGACACGAAGGAGAAACATTAAGAATTTTTACCTAAGGTTTATGTAGAGAGTAAGGAAGAAGGATTTTGTTGTTGGTTGTATGGAAATAGTAATGGGATGGAAAGAAAAGAGAGAGCTAGGAAGAGAAATTTAGAAAAGAAAATTAGAGAGAGAAGTTGAGAAATGATTTTGGTAGAGTTTTGTTATGGTAAATGAAAAGTGTGCAAGAAGTGAATGAGTGAAGGGGTATTTATAGATAAATGTGGAGGAAATTTAGAGAAATAAGAATAAATAAAAATAAAATAAAATATGAGGGGGAGAAAGAAAGGTGGCTTGCCATATGGAGGAGAGGGGAGAGAGAGTGATAAAAAATTAATTTTAGTAAATAAAAGTAAGTAAAGTGTAACAGAAATTAAGTAAAAAGTAATATTGGTAGTGTAAATGTAAGAAATGTGTTTTATAGGTTGTAAGAGATGAGTTATAAGAAAAAGTAGAGATAGATAAATAATAATGAATAGTAGATAAAGTATAATGAATAGTAGACTAAACAAGTAAAATACCGGTAGTAATAAAAATACGTGTAAACGGACTATATAAGATATTTTTAGGTTTCGAAAAATTATAAAACTTATATTTTTAGAATCCTCATATTACTACAAGTTTAATGGTGTTATCGGAATATTTTTACTATCCGAGTCTCATGACACGTTTTCGAGAACTGATCTCATTCGGGTTCGAAAAAAACTAAATTTTGATGAATATGATCTTTTTAGGTTGTATTACATTATCACAGACTATAATCTTCAATTGTCTCATTTTTATTGTTTTAGAGATTAGTGTGTGGGATTGCCGAATCTAGACTCACTTGGGTTTGTTACTAACCTAGTTGACTATAGTGTTTCTAGTTTGATTTCAGCTTTAAGATTTACTCGTAAAATTTTAAAATCTAGGGGTTTATGTCATAATTATATATTTGTTTTCAAAAGTTTAAGTTTTCCTTTATTTTTATGATTCATTTAATATTTAACGGGTCTCGGGATTATGTAGTCGAGTATAAGATTATGTGTTGACTTAGTTTAACTTTTAGTGGTAATTAAAACTTTTTTATTCTAAAATTCACTAAAGGGTTTAAGATTTTAGTATTTTTTTCATCGAATGTTATTTGCATATGTCGTCTTAATTTGCGTGTTAGGGATCGGATAAATGATTTGTTTTACGTATGGATTTCAATTTAAATGATTATTAAATTTCTATTTTTATTTTTCTTTAAAGGTTCTCTTTTTCTTAAGATTTTCAAAATTTCGTATTTTGACCTTGTTTAGGATTCGGGTTTAACTTGGGTCAATTTTTAGGCACTTAACTCCAGGATTATTTTCTATAAGTTATGAAAAATTCAGGGTTTACAATTATTAATAAGGAATAAAATAGAGCTATAATATAATTTTGGGACAATATAAAAAATTGTACCTGAACTTTCACAGAAAGTTCAATTAGATACTCGATTCAAGTAGAGAAAATGTACATGAAGCTTGTTTTAGGTACTAAATTGTTCAAAATCAAACTTTAGATACCCGATTGAACTTTTTGTGAAAGTTCATGTATTATTTTTGACATTAACCCTATAATTTTCAATTGTTAATTATTATTTATATAGGGGATTTTGGAAAAATATAAATTTTAACATCAAATTGATATATATATATATATAGATTTTAAGTAACGGATCCCAATACTAAAATTGACCAACACTGTCATCTGATATGGTGTGTTTAAGATGAACATATTGTTTGTGTGTACGAAAAATATTTTTAAGTATTAAATTGATTAATTTCAAAGCTCAAATACCTAATTGCATATTTTACCAAAGTTTAGATATAATTAGTGACATTTACCCTTTATTTTATCATCTGTATTTATGAATAAATAGAGTGATGATCTACCTATGCAAAAAAAGAATGATTTTACACTAAGATAGTAGGTAGAATTATTTTTTCAGATACCATTCTCTTAATATAGAGTATTGCTAAAAGTTACATAAACTCTTTTGTTCAAAATTTCTATGTTTGAATGAACGCTTTAGCAAAATGATATTCTCTCTCTTATCCATTTTTTTTCTTTTCTTTTTCTTTTTCTTTTTTCTTTTTTTTTCTTTAGTTTAATCTCTTAGCAATGAGTGTCCACCTTCATTCGCGAGGCATTTGGGCTTCCATATACTATATATTATATATATATATATATAATATTATAGGCTTTTTCATTTGAGTTAGAATCTACTAGATATAAAATATACTTTAATACTGCTTAAATTCAAATAAACTAACAAATGAAAATTCATAAACTACCCTTTAAATTTGATCCTTGTATAGAGAAGTCTGCTCAAACTTATCAAAGCATATTTTGCTTAAACTTATTAAAGTGTATTTTTATATCTTTGAAACTTTAAACTCCATGCATTATTCAACAAACCATAAAAAAAAAAAAAGCAAATGTCCTTTGCTTTTGTCAATTTATGAGAGTTAAAGAATGCTAAAATAAGCTTTATAAGTTCTAGGGTTTTGTTGGCACTACCAAGATTAAAACTTAAGGGGGCATATATAATATTCCCTTGATTTTTTCCTCTACTACCAATGCGAGAATCGGTGGGTTCAAAGTGAATTTTGATGAGCAAATATATTATACAATTAGCTAATTACACTTAATCGACCAAATGTGTTTGTGAAATGATATGGTTATGCTTATACAATTAATGTGTTTGCATAGTATTAGGACTTAGCTACATTGCAACTAGTGTAAAGATGCTAGACATTCCTCAGGGTATGGCGAATAGACTCTAGTATAATTAGAAGACTAATCATATGAACTGCAGTTAGCGTCCCGATGCTAAGGGTGTGCATTTGAACAATAGGCATTTTTCACATGATAAAAAGGTTTTTGATCATAGTGCATTGGGCTGGCATTTAGACGATAAGTTGTAGTGTTCAAATGCTAACTTGTCTCACAACATTTTATTTGTGTTTTGTAGGTGGTGTCAAGATGGTACCCTATGGTGTCCAAATGTTAGTTGATAGAAAACTAATCGTTGAAGCATTTAAAAAAGTGCACAATGACTAGTTTTAAAGTGCTTATAAATAGGGTTTGTTATATTGATTTAAGATGTTAGAGAAACTTATTGATTGTAGAAAAACTCAAGTATTAAATCTCTCTAACCTTCTTGTACATTATCTGCTTATTTCTTTGATGTTGAGTGAATTAGTTAGTGAATAAGTTGTACCTAGTTTTATACAGTAATTGTTGTGAGAGATGTTACTTAAGTTATATTGTGTGAGAGTTCAATTATGGTGTTTGTAGTGTAGCTCCTTAGGAGCATTTGTTTGAGTTTAACAAAGTGATTGTAAAGTCCTCTAGTGGGAGGCATTAACAGTTGAAGAGTAGGGAATGAACTAAACTCCATGTTAAACTTGGCTTGTTTTTCTATTTCTATCTCTTTTATTTATTGCAATTTATTTTGTTATAGTTCATGTATTATTTAATTTAAAGCCAGCTTGTTTCTCTATTTATATCTCTTTTTATTTATTGCAATTTATTTTGTTATAGTTCATGTATTGTTTAATTTAGTGAATTGCATTATTTAAGTATGAAAATTGTAAAAGAGATTAAATTTTGTGTAAAACTCAATTCATCCTTTCTTGTAGAAAATACATCAATGTTGATAGAAGAAAAATAAAATAAGCAACATGATCCATAAAGAAACTAAAGATGCAAATACATTTACCGGTTTATATCCCACAATCATTAATTAAAATCATCAAGCAAAAGGAGAAATAAGTTTGTTGAAAGTTCAAACACTCCAAACCACATTTAAAAGGAATCACTGAAATTTTGAATTGAAATCATCTATGCTCTTCGAGTAATCAAGAAAGGCATCACCATCCAATTCCAAGAAAATTCATCCAAATTTTCAAAAAGGCTAGAGGATCCATTTTGTGTCGCCGCCTAACAACATAAGCAACATTAAGAGAGTCTAATTAGCTGTCAGCATGTTCCAAACAGGAAAATTAAATAAATATTGAGACTTTGATTTTATCACAAATTACATTAATGACGGGTCTTCAACATATGACAAAACACTAACTCTAAGTATTGATACACTTAATACATGTTGGATAGTTTATGATTGGATCCTTATAGAATCACTCCGCAATTGAGTTTTCGATTCATATTCTAGAATACTTGGGTGAAAAGGCAAATCAGGAATTTATTAAAGAGAATTAATGTTAGGACCCACAGTTTACACTATTCCTCTTAACAGAAAGCCTAAGTATTTAAACCTCACTTCCTATTTCTTATTGCCTCTCTTCTTTGCAATGTAAGATACGAAACCCAAACCTCTATTCTTTTATTATCAAATCTGAACTACTAATGTTTCTTGTGTTTGTGTTGTTGCTAGATTCACAAGATACTACTCTTGATCTGTCCGAGCCAGATCTAGCTCCAGTACCAAAGGCACTCTATTTTCTGGGGAAAGTTCTTATCCCTTTTTTTTTGTATCTTTTCCTTTTATTTATATTGTTTGTGTACATGATATTCTTGTTACATTTTGAGTACCTACTTGCTCTATGCTACTCTATTCTGTTATGATCTATACTATTCCAGCTGTAACTCTAACTAAACAATATTAAATGTAATAGTCTATAATCCAAGCTAGTTTTTTTCTGTTTCTATGTTGTCTTTTCGTAACAATTAGGGATTGCAAGAATCCCATCAAACTTATACCTATGGTAAATTACCAAAGTTGTTCAATTTTTTAGCTGGTGGATGGAATTAAAGCATGTTGAGGTGAAGTCATCGATTTGCAATTTTGGAAATGGTTGTGGCGGTTGTATTTGCTTTATTAAGAAGCAATGAATGGTGGTAGAGCATTTTATCCTAAAAAAGACACTCGGCTCCTTAATGTGTGGAAACTGTCAAATGCCCATGCATGACCAATACATGAGTCGTCCTTATCTAAATGCCTTTTGAGCTTGTACCAAATTTAAGCTGTCATCTTTGTCTTTTCAAACATGAGTTGTATCAAGTTGTATCACCTGTTGGAGTTCTAATTTTGCTACTTTGTAGTCCTATAAAAGGACATTTGTACCACTTGTAATTTATAGACTTATGAGATAATATAATGATGTATGTTTAATCCTTGAATCTCTCCCATCTTCATTTTTATTGTTCTCCAATAATACCAAATATAATTTTTGTACCCAACATATTTTTGGTATCAGAGCCAAACCCTTTTTTTTTTCCTTATATACCAACCTAAACCCTCAAATACTACAAACACAAACCTTAATCATAGCATCAACAAGGAATAATACTATAATTTATTTTTCCCAACAAGGCATTTGTATTTTTATTGGAGAAAAATATGATATATGAATCACAATGATGAAAACATTATTTACCTCACAAGATTTGTGGGATATCGTCGAGGAAGGTTATGAAACCGCTATTACTAGTCTAAAGGTAAAAGCAACTTAGACGGCATCTCAATGAAAAGAGCATAGATAAACTACCATGAAAGATGCAAAAGCATTGTCTTTCATCCAACAAGGGGTCAATCAAACAATTTTATCACGATTTATGGGTGCAACCACTGCACATGATGCTTGGGAAATTTCAACAAAGCAATATGGTGGTCATGATAAAGTCATTTTTATTAAACTCCAAAATCCATGGAGAGATTTTGATAATTTGTTCATGAATGATAATAAAGAGGTGCAGAAATTTTTCTCAAGAGTTATAGTTATTATCAACCAAATCAGAGGTTATGGAGACACAATTCCAGATAAATAATTATAGAGAAAGTATTGAGAAGTTTGCATGCAAAATTTGAGCATATTGTTGTCGTTATTGAAGAATCCAAAGATTTATCAAAATTATCTTTGGATGAACTTATGGGATCATTAGAAGCCATGAAAAACGTTTGAGTAGATTTTCTACTCAAAATCTCGAGTAGGCCTTCCATTTGAAGGTTAATGTCAATAGGCAGCAAAGAAGCTGACAAGATAAATATGAAAATAATTATGGAAGCTCCTCCAACTCTACTCATGGACGTGGTAGATACTAGAATTCTCGAGGTCATGGTAGAGGAAGAGAATCCAATATGAGGAGTAATACATCTTAATGTCGCATATGCGAGAAATTTGGCCATGATTTTAAGGATTGTCGTTTTATATGTAAGAGATGCAAAAATCCCAATAATTTAGAAAAGGATTGTTATTTCAAAGATCGAGAAGAAAATAAAAATGCAAATTTCTCTAAGAAAAATCAAGATAAATATGTATTTTATTCTTGTATGAATGTTGAGCAATCATTTTAGAATATTTGGTATGTTGATAGTGGATGCAGTAATCACATGATTGGGAATAAGGATTTGTTTGTTGAGTTTGATGATAAGTTCAAATCTGAAGTAAACTTAGAGATGATAAGACTCATGAAATCATGGGAAAATGAGCTATTGTTGTAAACACTAAAGGAGGTAGTTCTAAACAAATTTTATGATGTTCATTATATCCCTAAATTGACTCAAAATTTATTGAGTGTTGGCCAATTATTGCAAAAAGGTTATATGGTGATTTTTTTATAATGGTAAGCACATTATTACTAATAAGAAGAAAAATTGCACTGTTACAAAGTTAAGGATGGGTATAAATAAAGTCTTTCCTTTATCTATACCTCTTAATGATGAATTAGCCTTGCAAACTGTGAAAAATGATGAATCACACTTATGGCATTTGAGATATGAGCATTTGAATTTTAAGGGACTTCATTCGTTGAAGAAGAAAAATATGGTGATTGGATTGCTAAATATTTCATCTCCTAAGAAAGTATGTGAATGTTGCATACATGGCAAAATGCATCGGTTGCCATTTCCGAAAACATCATATCGAGCTAAAGTTCCATTGAAGTTGGTTCATTTCGATATATTTGGACCAACAAGAACGCCATCCTCGAATGGAAATAGGTATTTCATCTTATTTATTGATGATTATACAAGGATGATGTGGACATATCTTGAAGCAAAAGTCAGAAGCATTTTCCATAGTTCAAAAATTTAATCTATAGCTGAAAGACAAAGTGGATATAAGTTGAAAATTCTACGCACTGATCATGGAGGTGAATATACATCCAATGAGTTCCAAAACTACTATAGAGATGTTGGAATTAAAAGGCAGCTGACTGTATGACATACTCCTCAACAAAATGACGTTGCAAAAAGGAAGAACCGGATAATTGTAGAGATGGCTAGAAGTATGTTGACACAGAAAGGACTTCCAAATAGTTATTGCGCGAAGCAGTAAATATTGCAGTCTATATATTGAATAGATCGCCTACAAAAGTAGTGCTCAATAAAACTCCTTATCAGGCTTGGCATAAAAGAAGACCTCAAGTTAATCAAATGAAGATTTTTGGATGTACTGCATATTCTCTCACACCATCAAAAAGAGAGAAAATTTTGATGAGAAAGGAGAAAAGTATATTTTCACTGGTTATAGTGATGAATCAAAAGGATATCGTCTTTTCAATCCAAAGAAAAATGAATTGATTATTTCAAGAGATGTTATGTTTGATGAAGATGGCATATGAAATTGGAAAGAGAAATCTCCTATGGTTGAAAGAGTTTTGCCTCAAGATCTACTATATACAACTAGATGCTCAATCAAATTCAAGATCAAGTTCTCCTAAAGCTCCCAGTATATTAACTGGTCCAAGTTCATCAACATAAGAGTTATATCCAAAATAAAAAAGTCCAGTTAGAAAGGTACTTCTTTACGTGATCTCTATGAATCTTGTGAGTTTGCATTCTTCTCTTGTGAACAAAAAAATATGAGGAGGCAGCAAAAGAAGAAATTTGGGTAAAAGCCATGGATGATGAGATGACAACAATTGAGAAGAATCATACTTGGGAGATTGTTGACCTTCCAGAAATAAAGAGGTGATTGTATTAAATTGGCTTTATAAGACCAAATATAGAGAAGGTAGTTCAATTTAAAAGCACAAAGCTCATCTTGTTGCTAAGGGATATTCTCCACAACCAGGCATTAATTTCAATGAAACATTTGCACCAGTTGCACGGATGGAGACAATAAGAATTGTTCTTGCATTAGCAGTTCAATTATAATTATTAATATATCAATTGGATATTAAATCAACATTCTTAAATGGAGAATTGCAAGAGGAGGTATATATAGAACAGCTTGAAGGATATATTATCAAAGGAAAAGAAGATAAGGTTTATTGCCTACATAAGCGTTACATGGATTGAAATAGGCACCACGTGCATGAATAGCAAAATTGATAGCTATTTCCAAAAGAATGGATTTGAGAAAGCCAAAGTGAACCTTCACTTTACATCAAAAGAGAAGGTAGTAAGGATTTCCTATTATTGTTTATATGTGGATGACTTGATCTATACAGGTACAAGTCAATCTATGTTGGATGAGTTTAAGGTGGCAATGATGAAAGAATATGAGATGACTGATCTAGGCCTTATGAAATATTTTCTTGAAATTCAAGTTCATCAATCCAAAGAATAAAAGATCTGGATGACTTGTTGAAAAATATCAAATGAGCAATTGCAAGCCAATTGCCACACCACTTGCAATAAATGAGAAATTACAATCAAAAGATGGATCACCAAAAGTTGATTCAAAGATGTATAGAAGTTTGGTCGAGTCACTGATTTATTGACAACCACAAGGCCAGACATTGTTTACCCTGTTAGTTTGATTTCCAGATTTATACAAATAAGTAATCTAAAGCAACCAAGAGGATATTGCGATATTTGCAAGGCATAAAAAATTATGGTATTCATTATATGAAAGAAAAGGAATTCAAGCTTGTTGGATATACAGATAGTGATTGGGCTGGATCAATCGATGATCGGAAGAGCGCATTGGGATTTGTATTTGCTTTGGGATCTAATATTATATCTTGGTCTTCGAAGAAACAAAAGACAGTATCATTATCTTCATCTGAAGCAGAATACATAGCAGCCACAGATGCACATGTGAAACATTATGGTTGAGAAGAATTTTGGCAATTTAAATCAATACCAAGAAGCCCCCACAATTATCCATTGTGATAATATGTCAACAATTGACATGACAAAGAATCTAGTGTTTCATCAAAGAACAAAGCATATCGAGTTGTGACATCACTATATAAGGAACTTGGTACATGAAGGTGAAATTAACTTGAATTTGTTAATACAAAGGAGCAACTCGGAGATATATTAACAAAAGTTGTACTAGTAAAAAAATTCGAGCAATTTAGAAAAAAATTTAAAATTGCAAATTAAGAGGGGTGTTAAAAGTAATAAATAAATAATTTGCAATTTTGGAAATGGTTATGGCGGTTATATTTGCTTTATTAAGAAGCAATGAATGGTGGTAGAGCATTTTATCATAAAAAAGACACCTAGCTTCTTGATGTGTGGAAACTGTCAAATTTCCATGCGTGACTAATAAATGAGTTGTCCTTATCTAAATGCCTTTTGAGCTTGTACAAAATTTAAGCTGTCATTTTTGTCTTTTCAAACATGAGTTGTATTATCGGTTGGAGTTCTAATTTTTTGCCGCCTTGTAGTCCTATAAAAGGCATTTGTACTACTTGTAATTTATAGACCTATCAGATAATATAATGGTGAATTTTAATCCTTGACTCTCTCCCATCTTCATTTTTATTATTCTTCAATAATATCAAATATATTTTTTGCACCCAACAAAGGAAAATTGGGAATGCTAATGTTATATAGGTGATTATTAGATTCATCGAACACCCCATCATTGACAGATGATATAGGATTTTTTTGTTTGTGAAAATCTATTTGTACTCCTGTAGAAGCACTAGAACTGAAGAAGA
This sequence comes from Combretum micranthum, assembly GCA_024138025.1. Classification (NCBI taxonomy): domain Eukaryota; kingdom Viridiplantae; phylum Streptophyta; class Magnoliopsida; order Myrtales; family Combretaceae; genus Combretum; species Combretum micranthum. The sequence continues at coordinate 2,132,880 of JAMXBD010000026.1, forward strand.
ATGTTAATAGTATCTTCGTATTATTTAAAATTACATTAATTGAGGATAAAAAGTAGTATTTACAATACCTGTATTGCCAGGTATAATTAAGCACTGTTAAAGGATAAAAGTCAAAGCATTTGCCTATTTCTCCATCTGGTTGATGATTTCGCTATAAAATGACTTGTTCCTTATCCATGGCTTCCGGTTGTAGCAAATCATCAGCTGGTGGGATTACATTAGTCTATAAACTATACAAGTAAATATTACATAAAGAAGGATAAAAGTGTCCATTGATATAAATTATAAGATTAAATTTGTCAGCAACGTCTAATTTTAATACAATTTTGGTCACATGACAGACACATGATGGAAGATGAAAAGTCACAAATCCCTATATATTCCTTCTTTGTCTTTTAAGATCTTATGGATTATTAGATTTCTTAGGGTTTGATTGTTGAATTTGAGATAGACTTGGAAAACATACATATCGGGTTTGGAGATTTGTTTCTGTTGGTCAAAGGAGATCTTGGAAAATCAGATTCAGGTAATCAAAATCATACCTTTCCTTTAAAGTCTTTCAATCTATGAATTATCTTAGGATTTTCTTTTGTTTTAAAGAAGAATTGGAGATACGGTTCTAATTTTCTTCGAGATTTGAAGAGGGGGTGTTTAAGGAAGATTGGAGATCAGACCAGGTAATTGAATAACCATTTTTCTTTTAAGATATACAATTTTATAGTTTCTTAGAATTTTCTATTGTTTGAAGGGAGATTGGAGAAAACGTTGATTATCTATAGATCTGGTTTTGGTGTTAAAAGGATTTAGAATTGAATTTAAATAAGTATTTTAAAGTTTTAATCTTCATGATTTTATAAAAATGGCAGTTGTTGATTTCTTGTATATATGGTATTGAATGAAATTCTAGTGTTTGGAGAAGTGGTTGAGGAGATTTGTTGAATTGAAGGATTTTGGTGTTGTGATTAAGGAAAAAGGTATAGATTTGATATTATGTTGAAATTTAGGTTTTAGATATAAATGGATTTAGGTTTATCTGATGAGATGTGTTTTGAATTTTATTTATTCATGTTATCAGGTTCTGTTGAATTAGGACTCGTGTTATAAATATAGATTTGGGTGATTTAGAGTACCGTTTCTGGAATTTGATACATGTACGACCTTACCTTGTTTGTTGTATGTGCTTGTAGGTTTAGATTTGTTTATTGTGTGTGTAAGATTAAAATATCAAATTAATCTAATTCTATATAACATATAAAATTGTTTGGTTGCTTGTCCTTGGCTTTGGTTAGTAAAGATCACGCAGAGTGTGATACTAACGAGGCAACCTGATGATCTATGTGTCATGTTGTCTCGAGTGGACTCGTGCATAGAAATGATTTCAGTAGATTAAGTTTTGGCCGAGGCCGCGGTGTGTGAATGATTCTCCAACACCAATATATTTATAATTACCTATTTTCTATTTTGATTGTTTTTCAGGGATCATGAGAAACTCCAGGTTTGGAACTAGAGTATTATAGTTCTAAACTGTGTTGTTTGTTAATTAATTAAAGATAATAAATTATGTTCGTTGCATTAGGATTAGTTGCATGAAAAAAAAAAAATATATATATATATGTATGTATGTTGTGTGGTATTTGCATTTTGTTTGTGGTTTGGCGTACTAAGTGTTTTCGTTCATTCTTTTATCATTTTCAGGACTAGGTGAGGTTCCGGTTATGTATGATATATCAGGATATGACATTTATGTGGATGAGAGAAATGACGCTAGTGGAATAGACTATCCTGCTAACATTTAAGATGTTATAGATCTTAAAGATAACTTGGAAGATGATGTGAAGTTTTGAAAATTTACTTTTTATAAACTTTGATATTGTTATAAGTTTTATTTAATTTTTTGGATTATTAAGTATGTTGGCTTTGGTTTATGCCAACATGGTGTTTTCTTCAAAGGATTTGTTTCATGAGATAACTTAAATAGGTATCTTTTATGAGAGCTTATGGAGTTTTATATCGTGTATACTTGTGGTTTAGATTTTTTAGCCTTAGCGTGTTCTTAAAAGAAAAGGACACGTGGCGGGTTGTAATGTCCTTATTTTTAGGGTGTTACACTATTATATCCTTATTTATTAGGATATATATATATATTATATATAATATAAGAACTTTTCGTAAATATATTCAAGAATATATAAAACTAATAAATCAATATATAAACCATGCAGCTTTTCATGTATTGGGGTTGTTCGTATAAACTATAGTTTTGAAAGATCTGGTAACAGAACTGTAAATTTTTAAGGCGATAGATCCAGTATTGGTACTCTTATAAATATCTAAGACAATATTCAATAAATTTCAAAGTTTAAATAAGTACTTCCAAGAAATTCAACAACGAAAATGATATTCTTGACAACATTCCATGAATTCCTAAGTTTTAGGATGTAAATCTCTAGTCCAAGTCCTTAGTTTGGAAAAAAACACGTACGGACTGGGTTTTTATAGACTTAGTCAGAAATTAACATTACACATAATACTGCATTTAGTAATTAAATGATACTTTATTGTTTGAATATTTGTAGACCCATTCTACAAATGAATTTCAGTTTCTTCTTCTAGATGCAATGCAAATGTAAATGGATATTAAGTTTGAACAATTGAAAGATCAGGTAACAAAATTCTTATAAATTTTTAAGACAATATTCCATAGATTTCAAAGTTTAACCAACTATTTCGAATGATACACCTTTAGATCAAGCTTTTATAGATCTAGCTAGAAATTAAAATTGCTTGTAATATGTTAAAAGTAATTACACACAAATTTTACATTAAATAATTTATGGTCAAATCTTATAAACCCGTTATACTTATGGATTTCAGCGTACTTTTTAGATTCCAATGCCATGTAATAGTATATGGATTTTAAGTATGAGGCATTGTCATGAAGATTACCTGGACTCCTGATAGCCCGTTGATGAAAGCTGAATTGTCGAGCAAAAGTTTCTGTTTCGAAGCAACAAGAAAGAGGTGTGATGTATATATAACACAAGGCATGATATCAGAAAAGGGGAAAAAAATTAGTAGGTTATTAAAACAGATGTAAATGTAATTTGAAAAGTTAAAAAGGTAGTTAATTTTATTAACAATTAAAATTAGAAGAAATTGTATAATTAATTGGATTCAATTATAAAGGCTTGAAGCCTAATTTTTATTTGGATTTATCTCTTTGGACTAATGCGATAGGGCTTAAAAAGATAGACCAAGTTATTCGAGATGATCAAGAGAGATTTGACATGATAAGCTTAGAGTAGGGCTCATTAGAATTGGCATGCCCAATTCCAACATTTCTTAAATTGGCTTACATACGTTACAAATGAAGGTCTTAATAGGCTTGAGTCCACAAGGGAGCCCACATCTATATCCATCATGAGAAGAACTTATCTTAGCCTTTAATCGTCTGTCTCATCTGACGGATGATATCAATAGCTAGATTCTCTATAAATATCCTTAATCCTTGATAAGCGAAATATTGGACAAATATCGTCGTGCTACCGGATTTCCATTTTAGTGAATCAATCACTTGACTTACTCAAGAGCTCACACGATATACGTGGTATCTAATGAGGTTGATGCGTTTTTTTTAGCTCCCTCACTTATCACGGGCGTGTTAGAACCTATTGAGACTATATATCCTCCTCCCCACTCGATCCTCACTTGATCATCGTCGTACGTGTTGTTTTCATAGATCACGTGTAGTGTAATAGTCACGTAGTACCCACGTGATCATTACATTCGAATCCATACCCACACAATTACTAATTGACCCATATAAAAATTATATAAATACAAACTATATAAAAATAATTACCAAATTACCAACATTAAATCGCGTCTTATAGACACAATTGTAAATTTACACGAGTCGCATGTGTAACATGTGATTCATGTACAAATATGAATCACTACAACACATCTAATTCATGTATGGTCACAAGTGAATTGTAGTTTCAATATGCGATTTATATAAAGCATATACGAATCGCACTTGTAGGACCTCAAAAAATTTGTAAATTGATAACTTTAAAAATTAGATGATTTATTACAAAAAAATGGCCAAATTAAGATATATCCGTCCTTTTCAATTTTGTTGTAATTAATTTAGTGTATGTATTTTTTATTTGACTCACCATTGAGTATCTAAATTTTTCCTAGATTGCACAATCAAATTAATAGTAAAATTACGGAAAATACCATAAACCAGAAGTTTATTTCGACCAAAAAATAAAAATAATATAGAAGTTTATCCTCAAATTATTGAGAATAATCTAGCAAAAAAAAAAAATTACCGAGAATATTGCATGTATACCATACTTTTAAAAAATTACACGAAACTAAATTATGAAAAAAAAAATGATAGGAATAGTATCGATGTATCACACTTTAGAAGTACGTTACAATATTTTTTAAAAATTACTTGATTATCGCATGTTGGACATGAGATTCTTCGCCAAGCCTGTATGTTACGTCCAATGAATGATACACACATAATTAAACGTGTATCTCTCATTGAAGGTGTGATTCACCCCTAAATCTGTATCACATGCTCAATGTACGATACAATGATTTTTAAAAGTTTATGCATAATAGGTCACTGTATTTTGCTTTTAAGATACGATATACATATAAAACTTTATATCCCCTCTCCAACATGTGATATAGCAATGCCATTTGGTAATTTTTTTAATATAGTTTGTATTTATGCATTTTTTTTAACAAAAACGATAGACATGTGTTACACTCGACTCAACTCATTGAAAAAGATTTATTAGGAGTAGTATGTGACATCTTGAAAAAAGGACCATTCCACTTACTCCAAATTATTTTTGTTACATGTGGCAATGCTTCAATAGAAATATTCAAATATTTCACTAATTCAATAGCTGGTATGTGCTTTTTGTGTTCATAATTTCATGGAACTTGGAATGAACTCAGACTGGAAGTAAGTATAGAATCCCCTCGGCTGATTAAATATGTTTTATATAATGAATTAGCTTAAATGAATAACAATTGAATTTTTTTTTCCTAGCTTTTGAAGCTGCAAGTAAAGAAGGATTCACTTGAGATTGATGCCCTCAAGGCTAAGCTAAGGTACCTTTTTTTCAATCAGTTTCATTTAGATAAATTATAAATGCTTTGTATTTTCAATTTTTGATAATTTAGGGTATAACACATATCTATCGTCTAATTACATAAATACAAATTGTATGAAAAAAATTACCAAAATGGCATGCTATATTGCGTGTTGAAAAGGGGATATAAATTTTTATATGCATATCGCATCTTGAAAGCGAGATACAACAACCTACTATGAGAAAACTTTTAAAAATTGTTTTATTGCAAATTAGGTGTACAATATAGATTTTGGAGTGTATCGCACCTTCAATGGGTGATACATATATTATGAGTGTATTATTCGTTGGACATATGATACATGTTTGGCAAAGTGTCGCATGTCCAACATGCAATACTCATGTAATTTAAAAAACAAAAATTGTATCGTACCTCCAAGGTGCTATACAATAATACTACTTATGTAATTTTTTTCCATAATTTGATTTTGTGTACTTTTTTTTGAAAGTACAGTATACATGCAATATTCTGAAGTTGAGTCATGTTCTACACATTTTTACCTCAACTCTTTACCCAGTACTAGAAAATTTTGAAAAACTAGTTGTAGGTTTATGATCTATTAAGTGTCTCACAATAAGAAGATTATATTCATATATCTTTCCTTACCTCTTACTTATGGTTATAAACAAATTAACCCGAGACGATACAATATAAAATAAAAGTTTAGGTTGGTATACAAATTTTAGAGTTTAAGCTTGAGTCAAAGTACTATTCAACAAACTTAAGGTTTTTTCAATGGAGCATGCTTAGGTTCCATTGTTTGTAAACCAATTTTTATATTCAAACCCATTGACATATAAGTTTGAGTTGAGTTTGATCATCTTAATAACTAGTCAAATCAAAATTCATTAAGTTTGAGCTCAATTTAATAAATATTTAGAGTAGTTTAAACTTAACTCCATTGTTGCGAAGTAGAATTAAAGTAAATGTTAACTCAAACTCAAGTGGCTCTCAAATAGTGAGAGGACACCAATGCCTAATTTTGCTAAGAGAGAAAGAGAGAGATTTATTGTGAAGATAATGCAACTTGCTTTCAATTCCTCTGATGGAGTGAAGATTCCTTATCTTGTCCACCTTTTCCTATAAAGCGGTAATTATACATTCAGTTTTTTTATTTTTTGCCAATATACATATAGTTTACTAAAAGAAAACTATAAAGAAAAATTCCCACCATTGAAAGTTTGAAATTGGGATGAAGGTAGCACTTTTTTCATTAATTTGATTTCTAAATTTTATTCTTTTTGGATTTTAATATTTTAGTTTTTATTCGATCTTTTTCCTCATTTATTTTAAGGAAAACTACTCTTTAGTGGAGAAGGTTTTCCCTTTGAATTCATTGAAAAAAAAATACATTTCTATGTATTTAGTTGTTTCCATGAAATAAACAAAAAAATATTATTTGGTGTTTAATAATTACTCTGACATGAAAAATATTTATAAATACTTTAAATATATTTTCTTTTTAAAGTTTAAAATCATGAAAAGTATTCTTAATCCAATTTCTTAGAAGTAGATATTTCGATCAAGAAGGCAGAAACTAAAGAAATCTAAACATGTAATATAATGTATATACTTTATTTACATAAATGATGGATTTATTAAAAAAAGAAAATGCAAACTATCATATATCCACACATGCCATGTTGCATAAATGGCAGTTATATTTTCAATTTTTGATCCTAAGTGGTCCACCATGGATTTTCTTTTTGTAAGCCAAAATATATAGGGTTTGTATTAAAAGAAAAAATTGTCACCTCTTATTGTTGATAAAATTTTTATAAATATACAATATCAATGTTCACATGAAAACGAAAAAATGAAGGTGGGAGGAACACTGTTATATTATTTAAACATTGTTTGGCAAAATAACTTATACACCAAAATTGTACAATTCTAGCATAGGCTTAGTACCCAAAAAAATGAAGCAAAGGAATGTCCAGCTTATTATATTTATTAAATAGAAAAAAAATAGAATTCAAACCACAGGAAATTAGAGTCCCCCACTGTCTCTAGATGTACCCATCGATTGATCATATGGCTAAAGATCATGTTTGACCATAAATCTTTCAGTCTTCTCATTACAACCCAGTAAACAAATATCATTGTCAAAGCAAATTGTTGTATTCTTTCATTTTCATCACCATGTCATAAAACTTTTGCACATCTAATTTGTCCTTACTGATTCTTTGATTACTCTTCTTACCACATTTATGTGGCTTAGCATCTTACTCTCAAATTGCATTCTAACTTTTACTTCTTATGCCATTGTTGGCTTAATAAACTCAAAGACTTTTCTTTCTATCCATTTGCACCATTTCCGTCTTTTTCTTCCAATTTAAGTGGGGAGAATCATTTTCATGATTTAAATCGAATTCTAAATTGCTTAATAAAACTACTGGTTGCAATATGTACTCTCACAAACAATGCCAATTATCATATGCAATTTTTAAATAGTTTAATTAAAGATAAAGCAACAAAAACAATCATTTCTATAAAATTGACAGAAAATATTGAAAAACGAGAGAGATGCTTACCATTACTTCATTGAAAACCTCCTTGTTAGCAATAATCATCTCCATCTCATCATTCCATCCGAAACCCCTTTTATTTCTTATCTTATGAATGGTGGCCCATGTACTTTTTATGATGCAGAGATGATTGTCTAAATGATTTAGAAAGAAATTTGCTCCAAGTCCTTGCCCTTTTGATCTTATAAAAAAATTGCCGCACATCGGTTGATTATAGTTGAAGGTTTCTTACCATTAAGTGCTTTATCTTCTAAAACTTTTAGCATTAATAGACCACAAGAACTTTTTAACTTGCATGTACTTATCGTTGCCATTTCCTTACTTTTCACTATCTTTTCCGTTGCTACAATGTAATAAAACTTGGAACCATTATTCCAATAAAATTGAAATATAAAATAATAAATATGCAAATACATAATATTACATGGCATGTTATTCTTTTACAAGAAATATAGCACAAAATGTCTACAAATAGCATATACAAGATCGAACTCCACTTTGATATGCATAGCACAAGTTCAACAACTAAAAGTAATTACATAACATTACTTCATAATAATAATAATAAAAAAAAAAACACTTGTTACACTTATTTATGCAATAATTGATCTACATTGCTTCTACTATGCTATCCTTTTTTACAACCATTTTCTCTCTCTTTAACTTTGTTGAGATATTTAATTTCTTCTTTAAGATTCTAAATCTTGTGATACTTCTTTTAAAACCTAATCAACCAAATGAACTCCAATTATGAAATTATGAAGGATGCAGTAAGTTAAAACTACACTTGCATATACTTCAAATGACCAATAAGACACTGCATGTGAGAAAAGTTTTTTTAAATTCCAATACCCCTTTCAATGGTAATTCGTGAAGATGAATAACAAAGATTAAATAGCTCTTTTGTATTCTTTAAGGGACAATTACAGTTATACTCTTCAAGATGATAATAGACCCCTAAAAAGGAGATATAATTTCCTATCGAATGCCATAACTAGCATCACCAGGGTAATATTTACCCACAAATTGCAATAGTATATTATTGTATGGCTATGAATAATTAATATTGTAATTTTATTATATATTTCTTAATAGAGTCATCTGTCAAGTCTACTTGGCCTCAAAAAGCATTTGTTAAGGCATAAGAATTATATGATGGACCTACTCATTCAATCAATACATAAATAAATTTTAAATAAAAAGTTATAGCTATAAGAACAATTTGTGTAGGGCCTTCCTTTCATGACCTTGAATTTTCGAGGGAACTAATGCATGAACATGTGTGCATGCCATCGATTGCTCCTAAAAGATCTTAATAGTAATTACTAATATAATCAAAACGTGGAAAAACTTTTTAACTATTGATTATATCTGAAGGGACTATATCACTTGGTGCTTTGATAACATACTTATATAACTTTGAAGTTTTCAAAATTATCTAAAAATATTAATGCACAATTTCAATGTATATATAAAACCTCTCTCCAATCACTCTGTATCTCACATCATGCCTAAGCAAATAACAAAATAACATAACTTGTTTTCTAGTGGACATAATTTTAGTTGATATAACAAATATTTCTCTTCGAGTATCATGCATAACTCAAGGAATGCCCTTGACCTCATACATATTAGACTAATGCAATGAATATTTTCATTATATATAATTTGACTCATATACAACTCTCACTCATACTCCTTAGTCATGCGAGGCTCCTTGGAATTCTATTTTTCCATTGTCCAATTAAATAAGGAAAAAAAAAACATATAAATAAGGTCAAAAGAAAATCTCATCATTACTACCCGTTCTATTAATTATTGGAGAGGATGGAAATTACGTCGTGCAATTATGAACATAATTATAACAACATGGAAGATAATTAGGCTATGGAAATCTTTATGAGCAAACTTGAGAATTTTGTTTATATGCACCATAATCATATTGAGTATATCATTTTACATACATGTGTTCTTCTTTTAATATATATATATATATATATATATTATATTCATATATACACGCACAAACATGGAGAAACAAAAAAAAAGTTAAATTTATTTGTGTGGATTAAAAATTAATTTGGAAAAATGCAAGACCAAGTGCTTATACTTTTAACTTTTAGTAACTTGATGCCACATCTTTAATTAGCAAATTAATGCTTATACATTCAACGTATGTATAATTCAGTGTCTCCTTTGAATAATAATTTAGCGAACATTTATTTTGGTAACGGGATAATGGTAAACCAGCTACTTGTACTTTTTACTTTTTTACTAAAATTTGTCGAAATCTAAAGATGTAGTACTAAATTGCCAAAAGCTGATAGTACAAGTACTTGGTTTACTATAATCTCATTATCAAAATAAACGCTTGTAAAATTATTACTTAACATATATACTTAATCGAATATATTTTAAAATATAAGTACCAATTTAGCAAACTCTAAATATGTGGCACTACATTGCCCAAAAATAAATAAGAAAAAATAAAGTGCATTTACTTAGCCTGCCATTATTCCAATTAATTAAAACAAACACAATCCTCACAATGAAAAGGAGTGTTATAGAGTTAATTGAGTGTCAATTTTGGAATAACGATAGATCAAGTGTGTTTACTTTCAATTTTTGGTAATTTAGTATTTTATCATTGATTTTGGTATTTTAATACTTATACTTTAGTGTCTCCATCAAATTATATCTAATATACATTTATTTTTATGACAGGATAATAGTAGACACTTGGCCAAAAAAATAAAAGCACAAACACTTGGTTTGTCATTGTCTTATTATCAATGTAAACGTTTGTTAGATATTATTTAACATAGATATTAAATTGTACATACTTTAAAAGTATAAGTACCAATTTTCCAAAATCTAAAGATGAAACATTAAATTGCCAAAACTTGGCAATACAAGGACTTGACTTGCCATTATCCGGTCGATTCAGATGTAGCATATGTGTAAACGGACACAATAATTTTTTTTTTTTTTAAAGAAAACTACATATGGTACATGAAGCAATCATATTACTGACATATCACAGACAAAGAAATACACAAAGATCATGTGCTAAAAAACAACGTAATTTAGAAACGTCTTTTTTTTTTTTATGACATTAAAATTAAACAACTAGTTATAGTTCATTGTGTGGTTGAATAACCGAGAAGCCAAAAACTCAAGTCAATTAGATATTGAGGGAGAAGTGAAGGTGAGTATTGTAAGTGTGTGAGGAAAAAGTCAAAGAAATATAATAAGATACAAATACTTAGTGAAACATAGTTAGAATTTGGTGTTGCTAGTGATTTGCTTCCTTCCCTAGAAGAATAGAGCTATATTTCAAAGAAAATAATCTCCTAATTCATATAAAGCATATGCACAACAGAAGTGAAAAAAAAAAAAAAAAAAGAGAAAACCTGATGGTGTTATTGGTTAGAAGCAAGCTTTGATTCCCTCTACCTATAGAAGATAATGAAAGAAAAATGTCACATTAAAAATTTAGGAGGTTAAGTAAATTAATGAATATTGGAGAAGATAAGGAGAGAAGAAAAAAAATACTTTCTTTCTAAAAATTGATGGATGTAACTGATAAGTCTAGAGACGTAACTTTACATTTATAAGCATTCACAAACGACATACGTTTTCAAAAATTGTTTTTCCCGAGATAAGTGTGATTAGCATTTAACCAAAGGTCTTTTCCATTTAACAAACATAGTAAATTATGAAAAAGAAAATTCGAAAAGTATTAAATATGAGACAGTGAAAGCCTTAATGTCTCTATTTATGAGAATATTAGTTGTTTTTAAATATATGTGCGTGCAAGTGTGTTTCCATTTCCGTTTGGATTGCATATTAATATCCATGCTTTAATCTTAGTTACATTTTGGTGCTGGACTATTTATTAATTTTTTAAAAAGAAATATATATTCATTTTTCTTGATAGAACTATATCAAAGGTGTTTTTCCTTTTTAAAATCTATTTTACATCCAAAGTTTGAAATTGATGAATATTATACTTCATCAAAGTTTTGTTGGTCAAATTTATTATTTGACCTTAATTGCATTCACTTGCACTTTTCAATATATACGTGTTTGTAAATCTATCTTTATATAGATGATGGAGGTTAATGCATTTATGTAATGCTCTAGTACCAAATTGACATGTACATGGAGGGCTTGCAAAACCAATTAAAATTATGAGATTTGATAATCAGGGTTAATAAAATCAAAAAATATTTTTAATTTTTTTATGTGTTTATGGGGCAAAATAAAGGATATGGATGATATCAATACTGGTAGAGACCACAAACATTGAAGTTGAACTAGGTTGCTAATGAATCACAAATTGATAGGTTCTACAATTTATGAAGCTCTATTTAACCTTAAGAGAACCAATGTAAAATACCAATTCAATAAACAAAGTCTTTCATGATTGAAAACTCAATTGACAAAAATCAACAATAAATAAAGATAATAAATCAATATCGAACTCCACAACCAGACTCACACGTGTCTCTCATTAATGACAAAGACTTAAGAACAACAAAACTCAAAATTGAAATCATAACTTATAGGCTCACAAAATAACCTTAGTACTGACCTAACATAAAAGGAAACTAACTAAATATCATGACACAAGATAAAAATGATATAGGCATTAAGAATACCTAAAAAAGTTTTCTAAAAGAGCTAAAAAATAAGCTAGAAAATATAAAATATATATGTCTGTGTGACAAAATAATGCAATAAACCCATAAAATTCACTAAAGGTCAATTTGACTACAATTAGTCAACTTATAGTAGTCAATCATGATTGATGAACTTAGGCCAATTTAAACCCAATTTTACATGGGATCACGTTTAGGTTAGCCTTGAGTTGATCATCATGGGGTTTACTCCCCACAGGTTTCTTAAAGTTTAAATGAGGCCTTAAAAGCATTTTGTTCCTGTTTTTTTTGCCTTATACTTGTGAAGAGGTTCATGAATTCTTATCATTGCTATAAGGTTAGAACATATTTGTCTTTGAAATTTGATTTTTCACTTATATGATTTCCATTGTAGCTTCCTTTTGTTGAATGATTTCCTTGTAAATGAAAACAAGCTTCTCTAACCCTTAATTCTTATAACATGTTCAAATTTTTCATGTTAACCTTTAGCCAGAGTCATGGCAAGTACTATCAAAACATGTTAAACATTTTTTAGTGTTGTAGGTGTTTCTATATTGTCCTATGTTAGTAATTTAGGGATTCGAAATCAATGAATTGCAGCGGATTTTTTGTTTAAATTACGAAATCCTTAAATTACCAAGGGATCCATGTAGTACGTATAAATCAAAACAGGTGAGGATTTTTACCTTATGCATTTTTTCTAGTTGTCAATGAAGCGGATCTGTAGGCGTTACGATATTGCAATGCCCTCTACAATATCCACATGAACGACTACGCCTCAATAGGGTCTTTAGTATGCTAGCACTCTCTAGAATTATTCTAGATTAGTGCAGGAATAATCTTACATGAAGTCTTTATTTCTCTCACTTTTAGGTGTGTAGAGTTTCTCTACAGATATGATGTTGATGGCAAGCATCATTAACCCTAGGTAAGAGCCGTATTGTTCTATTTATACCAATATTAATATCCCAACAAGATACGATATTAGCATTAATATAATCCCCAATCCAATTAAGGTCCCTTCTAATTAGAAGACACATGCCCCTTTTCAAAGTAGTAATGATTATTATTTTATGTTATAATTATTCTTAACCGATTAAGATTAATAAATAATTAGATAATTCCGCTTGGCTTATAAATCGATGACCTATTTGGTTCATTCTTTGTGTGTGTTTCTATAGATTCACTTAATGTTGGTAGTAGGCCCAAAAACCCTTTTGGCCCATAAGACATAAGTAGCCTCTAGCAAGATGTTATGTCTATCCAAATTAAGTAAAAATTGGCGATTCGACTTTACTTGATCCATAAGTTAAGCCATAATCATCTTGTTTTATGTTATCTAGATCGAACATAAGGCCTGGATAATGTCATCTTTATATTGTTCAATCTTATTGTTTCTTGATCTCCAAGTGGATTGATAAAACAAATGATATTGAGCATGCAATCAATTCATTTGAGCACGGCCATGTATTTCTCAACCTCACTTATCGAGGGGCCTAGAGATATCTCTATCATAATGAGAGAGACAAATCCAATCTTAATCACTCATCTTCCTTTACATGATTCATACTATGCTCAATCACAACCTTTATAATTTTGATTAAAGATAATGTTTGATTGAGTCGAATCATGATGTCCTCATGTTGGAATCCATGGTTATTTTAAGTCTATGGGTATAATGATATTGTTATTATGAGAATCACCTATGACATTAATCCATGTAGTGATCTCATAGCGGATCGATCCAATACTTAGTTAACATGTACCTATGAATTTGATTTGTATCTCCATACAGATAAACATCTAATGATTATCAATCAATCCTCATTATAGATTTAATTCGTTATTTTTCCATAACAATGAGCATCTAGGGACATTTAGAATAATTACATAATTATTCAAAATATTATTATAAAGTAAACATGTAAACAAAATAATAATAAATGCCTCTTTATTAATAAAAGATAAGAATGACAATATTCAATGATTATCCTAAGGCACAATCGCTAACATACTCATCATACATTACTCACCTATCATATTACTACGATCTTCCTTGTACTACATGTGTAGAATCCATGGGAGTAGCATCATAGGTGACTATATTAATATAACCACCAATATATCAGTTTTTGTGCCTATAGATGCACATGTAACATACTCTAAGAATTAAACCATCATAAACTATATGACTTCGAATGTGGAGTAACCTGCAAATCATTTTGCTACTAATATCTTAAGAAACCACATTGGTATAGCTTCCATCAGCAACCAATTTGCCTATCTTTCCTTCAACCAAACAACATGTATAAAGTAAATTTTCACACTACCCTTAATCTTTTAAATTTGCAACAAAAAATTTTCCTATTCAATTACTATAAAATTATCTGCAATTTGAAAAACTGCTTTCTTCTTGATAGCTCTACAACTTTAAATTTCTCAAAACACTAATTCATCTACTTTCTTAAGAATTTGAAGCTCTATCTTTTCTCCATCTTTGACACTCCTTTTCACATCTAGCATTGTTCTTCGCCTCATCCCGCCCAATTACTTGTTAATCTATTCATTCAAAATTTTTTAGCTCTAATTTTTCTCAACTTTAATCGACTAAATCATCTATTCTAAAATAACATTAATGGGTAGTATTTGTATATATTTTCATAGGTATATATTAACGTGTTATATATATGTTTTTAGGTATTTTAAATGACTTAGTGCTTAAATTATGTATACTTCTACTTAATGAGCAAATTATGTATACTTCTACTTAATGAGTCAAAGCACTCCATTAGAGAATAACAAAGAAAAATGGTTAATTTTTAGGTAATTGGAGTCAATTTTAAGTTGATATGATGCTTGGAAGAAGCCTACCAGGTTATGCACATGAATATATACTCTATTCGTACACATCCAGTGCTGTTAACGCATGTTTAGAAAAGTGCATGACTTTCAATATGCCCATGCACTTACCTGTGCACAATAAACGAAAATTCATAGAAACTACCCATATAACCATGAAGTCAAATACTAAATGCAAAATATAAAAGAACGCTATAACTACCTCTTGTCATTGCCTTGTGATCTTTTAAACAATTTAGGTATATTTGGCCATGATCTATTTGCTTCTTACGCCTTGATGATGAGATGAAGGCTCTGTGTTTTTTTAATTTTATCACACAGAAAAAACACAATACATGGTTCCATTAAACACGCTTGTTGGGCAATTACCACTTGACAATAAAAGTCCTATAACATTTAGATTTATCTTAATGCGGAATTATTTTAATATTTGAATGTTAGACCACATCTAATAAGTGAAGAATTTTTATCTTAAATAAATACATATTAGTAATAAATATTTACATTCTCCCACTTGGTCCATACATTCAAGTAATCATTATCTCTAAATCCAATAGGTTTTTTTTTTTTTTTTAGTCGATAAATCCAATAGAATTGAAATAAGAAAAATACATGAATTATAACGATGGGTCCTCTAGATTTCAATTATTATGTTCCATGTATTATAATGCATTATATTTCTCATTCTATATGTGGTAACGTTACTTAAATGAATAAACCTAATGTTTATTCTTAGTCTCAACAAATATGTTTTCTCAAAATCATTAATGTGCATAAAATAACATGAATAAGAATTTCATTAACAACAATATTTAAATATGATAATCACATGATGGATCATAGTCCCATTCTAGATACATGATCCTTGAATTTAAGTGGTAGCATGACTTTAGTTAAAGGATCAACTACCATCAACTCAGTACTAATGTGTTCTAGGCCCACTTTATTTTTCTTAACATATCTCAAATGGCCAAGCACTTGATGTCAATGTATTTGCTTTAACTACCACTTTTGTTATTCTTGGCCAAAAATACTGTTGCTGAGTTGTCATAATATATCTTCAATGACCTAGATATAGTATCCATAAGTCTAAGCCTTGAAATGAAACTCTTTAACCAGAGACCATGCAATGTTGCCTTAAAGCAAGAGATGAAATTACCACCATCGTAGAAGTGGCAGTTGAGCCTTGCTTGACACTCCTCCAAGATACAACTCCACCGACTACATGAAAATGTAACTTGATATTGATTTACATGAATCAACACATCTAGGAAAGTTAATATCCAACAACTTCTAGATTGTCGGTACATCTGTACATAAGCATATAATCCTTAGTCCCTTAGAGATACTACATCACTTTCTTTGTAGCTTTCTAGTGGTCCATATTTGAATTACTTTGATACTTCCCTAATAATGGAAGCATAAGGAATATCATGCATATGTTTATTTTCATATTTGTTCCCTGGGTACTCATTTGTATAAAACTTATCATCCTTCATAATGGGAGCTATACTTGGTTAACAATATTTCATCCTAAGTTTTTCCAAAACCTTATTGATATAAGTCTTTAGAGATAGCTCCAAAACACAACGGTCCTTATCTTGACCAATCTTGTTGCCAATGGTATAAGATTCATCACCCATATCCTTCATCTCAAAGTGTTTAGAGAGAAAATGTTTCACCTTATATAACAAGCCCTTGTCATTACTTGCAAGTAAATTATTATCACATAAGACTAGAATATAAGTTTTTCTCCCCCTAACCTTTTGATATATACATTGATCCATGATATTCTCTCCAATTCCAAATGAAGAGATGGCTTCATGGAATTTCAAATACCATTTTCGGAAGGCTTGTTTCAATTTATATATGAATTTCTTAAGCTTGAAAGTCAAATGCTCACCATTACTACTGGAGAAACCTTCTTGTTGTTTCATGTAGACCTTCTCCTTTAAGTTACCATTAAGAAATGCCATTTTCACATCCATTTGTTGATATTCCAAATCACAATGTGCAACCAATGCCAAAATTATACGAAGAGAATCTTCTTAGATACGGGTGAAAATGTATCTATGTAATCAATTCCTTCCTTTTAGTGAATCTTTTAACAATGAGTCTTGCCTTGTATCTCTCAATCATGTTTCCTAATGAATCTTTCTTTGTTTATAAATTCATTTACATTGTATTTATGTAATCAATTCCTTCCTTTCCACTTTAACCCTTGGTGCCTGGACACTAGCTGTATTTCACGTGACTAGACTTCTGGCCACACTAGCATCTAGACGCTAGTTGTAATGAACTAGGTTCTACAACATCTAGCATACACGTAAAAAATATATAAACTGCACAAATGCATTCATATTATGTCATACACATGTTTTGGTAATAAGTATAACTTTATTCCAACAAGGAGTAATTGTGCAATGTATTTTCTTAACAAAATTCACATTGAACCCATCATTCAACACCCCACACACCACCTTTCACATAATATAAGTAAATTATTAAACATATGAATGCAACACTAAAGTATATGTTTATGAAAGCATCACTTGTAGTTATTAGTCTCATTATGAAATCAAAGTAAAAATTTACACCATTTTTACCATGAATTAAAGATAGTAGTTTCATCAAAGTTTGAGCAAACAATTTTAAAGCAAATTTAATTAAAAAAAAATTTAGCTCGCTTCCTTAACTTTTAGGATCGCACAATTTTGTTACCTCTCGATTACTGAACACAATAATGTCTCTCTATTATTATCTCACATCCGAATGGATACCAATTTTTCAACGATAAAGCAACATATCCCATTATAAGCACAATTTTCTCCAAAATCATTTAGTTCGCAAATAATATAGTAGGCCATGTTATGGCAATGACATTGCTATTTCAATATTGTGGACATTATAGGAAAACATATGTAGGGATGAAAAATGCTATGTGTTACAAGTTTAGATCATAGTTTCAATATTCTTAATTTTCGTTATTAATGTACCACTCCACGAGCAAACAATCATCAATAGATTTAGAATTCAGGTATCATCACAATAGTTGGCACTTAAGTTAAAATATCTTATTTGCAATATGATATACTATGCACAAACAATACCTAAGAACACCAACACCACCTTCATTAGCACACACACAGAGAAAATTCATTATTATTTTTATTTAGGTACAACTAAATCACAAACACAAGCAACTGATAATAATGAAAAATATTCATTGAGCCATAATTTCTTAGTCATAATAATCCTTGATATTGCTAGGAGATTTTTTGCCATGGTTCATTAAGTGTAATCCGAACTTGTAGGCCCCCAAAGCCATTAAATGCCTCGTGGAATGCCCGACCTCCAAAGGCTTAGGCTGAAGAAGCACCTTGACTTCCATACACGTTCCACAGGACCTCATCCCCTTGTAAGGTTAAAGTCTCTTGCCATCGATTGTTGCTCCTTGAATAGGAGTCTGTGGTGACAAGTCTTAACAAGTCACAACCCGACCTCATGGGGCCTACAACGACTTGTTCCTACCTATATCTCCTAAGGGAATTCAAATAATTCGACCACTCTCCATACTTGACATACTTGCTTTTTGCATCGACATGATCACGGTCTATGCTTGAAATGTTTGCATTGTGTTGGATGCAGCTAGGTAATGGATTTAGGGAATTTGCTATGTAAAGCAAGGATATCTCGTGGTCTCCAAATTTTATTATGGCCACCTCATATAAAAGGTCTTCACATGAAAGGCATGGGGATCCTTTTTAGACACACCGATGCTATTCTAATTACTTTTTCCTTCTTAGCACTTTTAGAAACCCACAACTAACTTAAGTATTGGAGTGGCAATGCCGGTCCAACCTCGACACACCACTGACCAAGTTTCTATGTTTGTAGGTCTACAGTGCTCTCACACTTGAGACTCTACCAGCGATTCGACACCTATAACACTTGAGAAGCACAAAGGGTCTTCATAAATGCCTAAAGACAAATATTAAGCCAAGAAGATCAGTGTTAGAATAGCAAGATATCTAACTTTTTTTTTTTTTTAATTCTTGTTATTGTTGATATGTCTTTTCATATAGGGAAAATGTCAAATTTGGTAATTGAATTTTAAAGTGATCAATTTAATACATATCAAACTTTTGGGGCTATTTTTACCATCTTCTTAATACTGTTTTATTTATTTTTAGACACAAAAAAGACAGTCTATTAATGCTAAATATGAAAATTCAAGATAGATTGCCTCTTCAACTTCGAAAAATAGAGCAAACGACATTAGAGGTATAAAAATATCCATGAAAAGTTTAATTAGATATTATATTAATCACTTCAAAGCTTAGTTATCAAATTGGATTTTCGTGCAACGTTGATGAACCAAATTTGCATTTACCCTTTAATATGATAATATCTATATAAATTTATAAGAACCATTGATTTTTCTTAATATATACAAGACACAAACATACAAACAAGATTAATTCTTTTACTTGAGGTACAGTCTTAGATACTTTCTTGATATGCTTGTGGTGGAGATTTTTATTGTAATTCATTTTGGATATTAATAAGCATTGTGTCCTAAATAAAATTGATGAATAAATATGCATCATATAATGTTAAGATGTGTAGCAATACTTTTTAGAGATATCAATATCTAGTAGTAACTTTGGTGTGTATATATCTTATACTTATTGAGTTGAATGTTTTGATACTCATTGCTTTGTAAGGTTATCTCATCTATGTCGGTCGCAATTTCATCTCATGAAAATTCAAATGCAACCACTAGAATTTGGAGTTTCATTGAGACATAATACAAGACTTGCCTATGTGTAGCAAAATTTGTTTGAACATGGCAATTCATTAGCACCACATCGATTCATGAATCTTGAATCAATTTATTTTTAAATAAACATGATCAATGTAATTGCACTAATCATATAGACGTTAACTATCATTTGTTCAAGAATAAGCCACTATTAGTTAGAACACTCTCATAAGTTATTGGCTCGCCAGTATCCTAACTAAAAATCTATCTATATTAGCTCTTCTTAATCATTACTCCAATCTTTCACATCCCAATAATAAGAAAACATATCATATTATATTTGCATACTTATACAGCCTATTTTCAAAGGAGTAATCTAGTCTTTTTCCTTTCTTTCTTTTTTTTTTTTTTTTTTGTTTAACACAGTAATTATAACATGGTTGGTATTATCTTATATATAAAGAATGGGATCATACTTTAATCATATAGCTATAACCAATGAAAGGTGCCATGCTTTAATCATCAGCACTAAAAATTTCATTCAGACATGTTCAAGCTAATACATGCTATTCATAATTCATCCATTCTTGAAAGCAAAACAATGCATACTCAAGTGATTTGATATACTTCCTGAACAAACAAGGCCTCTGAAATCTAATATATTTATTTCCTATCTAAAAAGACATCAGGGTTCCGTTAGGTTTGAAAATGCAGAATTTAGAGTACACAAGATGCAGTACCTCGAAAGGAAAGCTTCTGTTTTGCATTTTATACATTAGGCAAAATGGCCTAGGGGCATTCAGATGTTGCATCGGCCACTACAGTCCAGATATACACTTTTCAAAGATCTGTGTGTAACATTTGTCAGAACGACACTTCTAATTTAAATTTACACAAGGGTGCCTCATCAAAGAGTCTTGATAGGATGAGACGAGCAACATTCTCAGCTGCAACAGCCCCGGTCTCCATTGTGCTTGCTGCATTCTCGAAGGCATTAACATAATAAAGATGATGCCCATCCAGTATAAATGGTGCAAATACTTCAGGAGCATTGTAATGAGGGTAAGCTCCCCAGTTTATATGGACAGTGTCCTTACGCACACTACAAAATGGCAACAATAACCAAAATCAGCATGCTCTTTTTGTAGACATGTGTTTATATGAAAAACCTACATTAAAAAAGGGATACTTGGAAGAAGAGTTTTTCTAAAGATATGATGCATCTATAATGCGGACAATAACACTTAAACAGTTAAAATCTAGCATAAATGGAATCTAAAGGGCTGTGAAAAAAAAAAAAAAACCAATCGAACTGAACTGAATTGAATTTCGGTTTTTTTTTTAAAACGGTTTCAGTTAGTGAAGAGCAAACCTTGAACTGAACCGTATGGTTCGAATCAAACTAAACTGTATGGTTCAAATCAAACTGAATTGTTTACATATTTTTTAAAAGAAATTAAACATATTATTTTTACTCTTAATCGTTTCATTAAAAAATTAATTGTTTTTTAAATTTGTGATTTAAATATGTATCATTCATAAGAATAAAATTAGATTTGTCATATTATGTTTTAATTGTTATGTTGTCTACAAATAGAAATTTTAAATTTTAACATCTAGTATTCTAACTTATGAATTTTTTCCTTTTTGTCTTACTAATTCTATTATTTAGTTGCTTATTGATTTGTATAACTGATAATATGCTAGATAGAAGCATATAAAGAATTAAATTTTGTGTCTTATATTGGGATAAAGTCTAGTATACCATTATAGTTCAAAATAATTAAAAAAAAAAAAAGACTAGTCATCATTATAATTTTATAATGGATGAATCTCTTCCTTCTTATAAGTTTTACATGTTTATTTGGTAAATGATTAATTTTAAATATTATTGTTTATATTTGCATTAGCGATAACAAATATGTAAATGAAGTTTTTGATAGAATATATTTTTTAATTTTATGAATAAAAATGGTTCAAACCGCAAACCAAACAGTACCGAACCCTCTTTTTTTTTTTGTTTGAAAAAATTATGAACCAAACCGTAAAATATGTGGTTCGGTTCGAGATGCATACCAAACCGAACGTACGTGCACACATCTCTAAACCACTATCTATGATTATTTTCCAAACTTCATATCAAAAATTGAACATGGAATGCTGCTAGTGTTGGAAGAACTAGCATATTCATGTAAATTGGAAAAAGAAAAGTTACCTAAAGATCTTATCCAGTAAATCCTCTGCAATTTGTTGCCGAGAGAACACCTTATAAGACATATCATTTTGACCATGTCGCTTGAGCACAGAAATGCTTGAGAATGGAATACTAGGATTCTCAATTGTTGCTACAAGATCTGGAATTTCTTCTACTGAACTCAGACCAAAGTAGACCTGTATCACCAATATTCCCGTTAGAAATTACATTAGTCATAACTAAATAAGTGACAAGACATAAAACGCTGAGGCACTCACAGGATCCAATACACCCCTCACAAATGTTGCATGTGTATGCTGTAGCTTCCTTGGAGGAATTGATACAGGAGGGTCAAACTGTATTTGTACTTCATCCAATGGTGTCGCAACTACAGCAACATCACATTTGTAACTGTTGCCTTCGGTAGAGTTAAGCTCGTAATATTTTCCAAGATATGAAACAGATTGTATTTCCTCATTAAGGTGCAATGCAACGTTTGAATGCCTGATAAGACCAGCAGCCATCTGCCAATTTCCTCCCTTTACTGACCACAAATCTCCGCCTGCCCCAGCTATGGAAACTGCACCAGCAAGGCCGCTAATGCTGACACTTTGCCCATAATTAATCCTCATTATAACCTATAAAAGATAAATAAATAAATAAATAAAAAGAAAGAATCAAAGGTCACTATTCTGAAGAAAAGTGAGCAGTTCAAAATATTTCCCCAAGAATTCCTAGATCTCTATAAGCGTGATATCAAATGCATTCTTTGAAGAGCGCATATTATAAAGTTACATGGTACATGGAGAAGGATGCTTACATTTAGTTCATGCAATAAATAAGCCAAGAGGAGCTCAAGGAACCCCAATTAAAATTCTCTTCAAATATTCTGTCTCCGCAGTCATTTAGCTTCACATAGCATGAATGCAGCATGTACAGACTAACAGCTATCGGTTACTGACTAAAAAGTCTAATGATCCAGCAGTTGCAATACAGACAGTGGCAAGCAGCGCAGATGTCAATATTGTTTAACAATGTGTTCCAGAAAATGAACTGAAGATGCACATAGAGTTTTCCTATTAATTTTCATTTTGGTAATTAAATGCAGAACAGCTCCATGCAGAATATATTACTAACACTTCATCAGAACACTTTGTTAAACAATATTGACATCTGCCAGATGACTTCACACTCCATCCAAAGTATATGAAACATTTTATCGGATTGAGAAGGTGTTATTTCAACAAGAAATAACACAAGACAAAAGCTATTCCATATGCTTCAGCTAAGTGCTTAATGATGCAACTCAAAATAAAGGGTAAAAGGGACTTCATGGAATAGAACAATGGCACCAATGGTTATAAAAAAATTTGCAGTTGTTAATTGTTATACAAATATTTGTAGAATTCTCTATCTTTATAAATTGCTGAACTAAGGTTTCATGCTCTGTAACAAGATAAATAATCTAAATACTAGATAATTGGTTCCCCAATTCACAAGGATATACAGCATGTAGCAAATTAACGCTTGTGTGATCTTGATGTATTAAGAAAAGATACAGATCCACTTGAGCAACCACATTGATGTATCAGACAACTCATGAGAAAAACATAAAAGCTAAGCTGTTCCACCAGGGTATCCAAATATCTTTCATGCCATCAAGTTAATCTAACATCATGTAATATGTTTTTTTCATGTAATGTAGGTCATTTTTTAAAGTCATAACCAAGTCTTAATAGGCAACAACCTATTGCTCTCAAGATGACTCCTTGCCATATGATAATGTTTTAGTACTAGGCATAATACCATGTGCATTTCATAAGAGCATGTACGATGGTAAAGACCTTATTTAGTCTCCCTAGATGCCATGTCAGCTCCATAAGGACCTCTCTCTTAAGGACCTTTTTTACTTTATTTTGAGTCTTTTATATAGTGACCACTAGGTACCGTTTAATATCTCAAGTATTATATTTATTTTCTATTGGTTTACCCTGATATTTGTCAAAGATTTAGTAAAACGAAACAACTTTTTAAGGTCCTTTAATATAAGGATCTTGTTACAATGGTGAAGAACCTAAAAAGGTAAGGGTCTTTAACATAGGAAAATGTGTTAAATGGTACACGCTCTAAGAATGTTCTTGGATCTCTTGGTACAATGTCAACATATTCATCTATAACTCTGCTTTTGTTGAAGTTCACATATCACTACCAGCTGCAAACTAAGATAAAAATAGAAGGATCAGCTAAATGGATAGTCAAAGCCCAACATAAAATAAGGGAACCACCATAAAATTTTTAAAACATGCTTTAACGCTGGACAATTTAATCCTATCTAAAAAGTGGCACTCGACAGAAAAATCCCCCAAAAAGAAAATATATGAAGTAGAATTTGCCACTACCATGATTAAAATATGAATGACTCCTTTTCTTAATGTGTACAATTTGTTTTATGCAGTGCTTCATTGTAAGCAACATTTACTTTCAACTACTTCTTGAACAACTTTTGATTCAAACAACAAACTATAATAATATGCCTATAGGGAAGCATTGCTTCCCTATAGGTAGGTTGTTCATCAAACCGAACCACAAAAAGCGGTTCTTTTGTATTTCAGTTCAGTTTAAAGGGGTTCCAAATGGTTTGTGGTTTGATTCAGGTGATCTAGACTAAACCGCTTGACCTTCCAACATAATAATAAATAATAGGAGAAATTTTTGAAACCTCATTAACATTTCATTACTATAAACCCTAATTTTTTAGGGTAATTTCAAGCTAAAACTCTAGCGAAAGTCAACCGGAAGCCCTAAATCAACAAATCCTTAAGAAACCTTAACAGTTTAGATCTAGCAATCCCGTGTTCTTAAACCTAGAAGTCGAAATATGAGTAAAGAGTATAGATTGGCCCGTAATAATATTAAGATGCTTAAAAATATCATATGGGTAAATTTTTGGCTTATTTCGAACCTGATCGGATACAAATTTTGAAAAGTGTGTCCCAGGACCAAAAATATGCTATTAGTACGTTAGACTCGTAATTTCATAAGAATTTCAAAAATACCAGTTATATAATTTTTCGGTTTATAAAAGTTTTAGTTATAGCCTTTTTATCGTATTTTCATTACTACCGCTAATTTAATTGTCTAATCTACTTTTTTATTTCTAACCACACTATTCACAAGTACAACTACTCATATCCTATTCTTACATCCTTACAACCTATTCTTACAATATTACATTATTTTCCTCACAAATTTACTTTTCAATATCTTTTATTACTTAAGTTACTTTAAATTTGAATTTTATTACACAAAAGATCTCACATCTCTCTCTCTCATTTTGTTTAAATTTTCTCCTTTTATTTAATCAAAACAAACCCTAATGCCCTCTCTTGTGCCGTGACCCTCTCTCCCTCTCACACACACACAATTTTTCTTCAAGTTTTTCTAGCTCCACACATTAAATAGATAATAGATCTTGATCCTATCATAATAAAACATGTAATGGCAAGATCATACATATGTGGTTCCACCAAAATCCCCATGAGCTCTATGTTAGGGATGTGGAAACACTTAAACATGATATCCTTACCATCACAATGTTGTGGATTTTGTTATTTAAGTTGTTTTATTATTATTTTGCTATATTATTATTTTATGTTGTTATTATTGATATTTTGTGCATGTATTCATTTATTAACCTCATCTACATAACGTTCATAGTGCATTTGCATTCATGACTTGCATGATATACTAGATCTAGTTGTTTTGAGTATAGAAATGCCATGGACTTTTGTCTTATGTACATAAAAGACTTGTAGTAGCATAATAATAATAAGAATATGTCAAAAAGTTCAAGATCTATCTTTGTTTCAACAAAAATGATTTTTGAAAATTCGGATTTAAAAATAACCCTATTTTAAAAACTTATTTTTTAACTCCAAAATGAGTATTTTATATAAAGAATAAATAGTTTATAAAATATGTATCTTAAAGACATGATTTTGATGAGTTAAATCTAGTTTTACTAAGAGATATTTTAAAAATAAGAAAAATTACAAAAAATAAGTTAGAACCTTGTATCAACCCTAACAATAAACTTAAAATTCGTAATAAGAAAAGGTTGATATGTGAACACCTATTTTTCAACCCTAAAACAAGAGTTTTATTAAAGAAATGGAAGCCTTAAGGAGTAGGTTTGATTAGGATTTAATTTTAGAAAGATTAAATGAGTTTTTCACAAGAAACAATTTCAAATATAAATTTCAAAATTCGGATCTAGAAATGACCCCCATTTAAACACCTATTTTCAATTACCAAAATGAGGATTTTAATAGAAAAATAGAAGTTTTAGGAAATACATATAATAAAGACTTAATTTTGACAAGGATAAGTGAATTTCATCAATGTATAATCCTAAAACAAGGAAAGGTTTCAAAATATAGGTCAAAACAATGTTTTCATTCCTTAAAATCTTGTAAAATTCGTAACTTAGTAAAACCTCTATTTAAACATTTATTTTCCAACTCTAAAATGAAGAATTTTATTAAAATAATGAAAGTGTTAGGCATATAGGTCATTAAGGTTGTATTTTAATAAAAACAAGTGTGAAAATGCAAGAAATAAAACTAATTTTCTTAAGTCAAGTAATTTAAAAGGTTTTGCAAAGCAAAAATTTTTTAAAAGAATTCTTGTAATCATATATCATTAAGGATATACATAAAGATAGCTCCTACCATGGCATTCATGATAATAACTTGTAGATATTGCATGTACATATAATATACTCGGTAAAAAACACAAACTTAGGAAAATAGTGTCTTTTAAACCCCATAAAACATTGTCTAAGTACATAAGTAAATAATTGATCAAAACCCATGAATCATGCATGATATTGAGTTATATATATATATAAAGGAGTCTTTCAAGATATAATGATAGCTAAGTATCTATCAAAGCTTTTGAATGATGCTTGGATTGAAATTAGAATTTGATTTGTGGGGTGGGAATCTCGTATAACATTTTGTACCCTACTATTCATGAACCAAACGACCTTATTTGATAGAAATAACTTTAGAAATAGATAGCTCTCGTCGAATACGTAGAAATCGGTATATAATATGCGAAATTCCAAGTTAAAATGATCAAGTTATGAATATTTTAAGTTGGAATTTCCTCTTAAGTGAACTCTGACGAACTTATTAGAATAGAATTTATAAGTTCATTTAAACTTCATAGAAATACTCATTAGATGTATTCCTTTCGACAGGAGACTTGGGAGACGGACTAGACTTTCCTGAGGATTATTACGATTAAGAGGAATTTCGTGCCATGGTAAAGTGAGTTCACTTTCTTTAAATTACATGCTTATGATTGTGCTTGTAATGATAGTGGCATTAGAACTACGACAAGATAAAATTGGAATGTGCATGTGAATCCTATTTGGTTGAATTGATGATAAGAATATTGAAATGGGAATTATTATAAATACTTGTATGATTTAGTATAGAATTTGAGTGTCTGAAATCTCTATGATTGCCTATAATTCAATTAAATAATATGCAATGACCATATAACTAAATTGTCGATGCATAACATATATTGAATCACATTACATTCATTATTATACCTTTGTGGGAAAAAAGCATAATAGCTAGGCAATGGGTTGGCCTGAAAACTCGAATATCGGCATGGGGTCGCTTAAATTAAAATGGAAGTGGAATAGGCACTTGAATTAACTACATAATTAATGAGTGGGTGGGCACCTAAGACAACCACTAAATGTTTGAGTAAAATTGAAATATATGGTCGTATGAGCCTAAAACATCTAACCCCAAATGAAGGACGTAAATCCATTCAACATAAAACTCCCGGAAAGTTTTATGTATTGTATGCTCATGTGTTTGTGCATTTCATATGATTATTTAATATAACTTGCTTACCCTATTGTTTGATGAAGTATTTAATTTGGAAGTGAAACTCACAAAGCTCGCAAGCTTATGCCCCTCTAGTTTCCTGTTGCAGTACAATTATCTATGGCTATCCCTAAAGGGACATTTCTCTCAGGTACAGCTTTTGGAACTTAAGGAGTTTTTTGAAGAAGTCAGGACCTAGATGTTAAGCATAGACTTCTAGTTAAATCTCCTTAATCATATATATATATATATATATATTATTGTAAGAGACTTTTGTGGATCCTAAAGACTCTTAATATTTTGACGAGGGTATGCCCCTTAGATCTTTGTAATAGATTAATCTTGGTCATAACTGTTATGATTTATATTCTTATTGCTATGTATGTCTTCTTAAGCTATTTTGATTCAAAATAAGATCCCCTACATGGTGAACGTAAGCCTTACACCTGGTGTCTAAACTCATGGAATGACTAAGGTTGTCATATTTGAGTTTAAATATCGAGTGTGGCAGACTGTCATGTTTAGTGTATCCTTTGGGGGGCGACAATTCCTCTATTTATCTTTCTTTTTTGTTTTTTCTAATCCAACTCTCCACCTTTTTACTCCTCTTCCTTTACCTCCATCTTTCATTTCTCAAGCAAACTTGCACGACCGCATTGTGACCTAAGATGTGATGTTACTGTGATACAATGTTATATGATTCTATCTTACATAACATTCCTCAATTTGAACATCAAATTTTAGTTAGAAACTCTGAAAATTTAGTATAGAACCAAATCAAATCAAACCATGCTGAACTCTTTAAATGCAGTTTGGTTCAGAACTTCACACTGTTAAAAGTGGTTTGATTCATCAAAGTTCAAACCGAACCATTTTAAATATGGTTAAATTCAATTCACCCCTTGAACCTAACCAAACCGGACCGCAAACATCCATAAGAAGCATGATAATATCCCAATGGAACATGCTCTCAATGCATTGCAGCCGACTGAACTGCTAAACTCGATATGAGCATTATTAATTTTTGAAAGCTACTCTATAAAATAGAACAACTAGCAGACAACTCCCTGCAAGTACAAAAATTAGGAGTAGAATTGAAATTTTCTTAGCCAGATTAATTAGTTAGCTGACTATCGTGCTATACTGCATAATTAGTTAGAGCATATGCTCTCTACCTTCAGGTACTAAACACAAACTGCACATAATGGTGATTGGGTCTCTAGGGGTCTTACCGTGATGAGTTCCTGTATAAGTAAGGGTGACAACCCAATGCCAAGTAACTCTTCCTCCAGTGTCTCTGTAGTGAGATCATACAAACCATTCCATTTAAGCATCTCATCAACAGTTTCAAATATAGGTCTCGATTCACAACTTTCATAGTATTTCAAAAACCGAGATAGCATATCCTGCAACAGATAGTAATGCCACATACATCAGATCATGAATGTGACAGCAAAGAAAGCTATCCACATCCATAAGAAATATTAAAAATTGATATTCAACCAACTCTACATACTATAAAATCTAAACCTAACACCAGATGAAAATCCATTACCACATGATATAGCAAGATCAGCACCCTCCAAAAGAAAAATTATGATTTTCCACTAAAGAACTTGCAAACAGACCTAGCAATTTCCAACAATCTCTTTCTTTATATGTTGTAATTTATACTCTGGTATTCCAATGTTCCAGTAGTAATTAATAAAATTGCCTTGCTAATGGTTTTCAATGGCAAACAGTGACCAGGATATCTAGAATGTTTAAGATCCATGGAAAATGCTCACAGAAAGCATAATTCTATAGATCTGACCTTTTCTTTTTCCTATGAAACCAATCTCCTAAATTAATAAGCAGTTTAGATTTATATACAATTTAATCAGACACACTTATTGTATAGCTCCTGTAATTTCAGAACGAGATAATTTCTTATTTAAAAAAAAACTATGTAAGTATTAATCAGATAAATTAATTATCAAAATACTGTTACAGTGTTGCACATTTATTACATGCCACATGACATTTTTCAACCTATGTGGCATATATTAAATGCGATTTCACAGTATAGGTCCATAAAAATTCCTATCAAGATAAATGATTTATGACATCAATACGCTCATTTGCATGATCTTGCTTCATCTATTTGAAAATGGAAACTCTCCTTTTTCATCTATCAAATTCCATCGATTTTCAGTTTAATGATTGAAATTTGTAAGATTACTGCATTAACTCCATCTTTTCCTTTATAATCTCAACACTAATTACACGCGAAATTATTAAAACGGCAAATGAAGAGGAATATATATTTAAGCACCTTATCAAAATAAACATATCCTACACAATTTCAGCATTGTAATAGTTTTCATAAATTAATTTTTCATTGAAAGAACGACAATTTCGGCATTGTTCAATGTAGTTTGTAATACAGATTCCGTGCAATTGCTATTACAGTCTTCGTAATTGTAATACAATTGGAATTTCAGCAAAGTCAACAAGCGGTAAATAAAGGAGAAGAATAAAAATTAACAACATACTTGGACGAAGCTGTTCATCCGGAGCAACGAGAACCCATAACGGAAGAACAACAGCAAATCATTAGCAAACGAAACAATCCTATCAACGAAGGGCAATTTCGTCTTCACACTCCACGTCTTGAACACAAACTTCTTCCCATCCCAAATCCCAAAACCATCATCATCATCACCACTACCATCGTCATCAACAAACGACGACGACGACGCATTGGGCCATTTTATGGTGAGATTAAGCAACTTAGTATACTCCAACACGTGGTAGTTCTTTGGGTGGAGGATCGTCCCACCGGCTTCGAAGGTTTCTCCGGCCAACTCCACCGTCGCCATACGACCACCCACAATGGCGTTGCGCTCCAGCATCGTGATGTCGAAGGGTGGGGACTTTGGCGGGGCATATTGACGGAGGAAGTGGGCTACAGAGGCGCCGGAGATCCCGCTTCCAATGATGCATATGTTGCTGGATGGTGATGATGATGATGAAGATGGGATTACGAGAAGGAGGATAAAGTAGAAGAAGAAGAAGAGAGTGGCGTGAGATTTTGAGATTAGCGTCATGTTTGGTTTTGAGAACTGGTTGGGTTTGATTTTTTTTTTTTTTTTTCCTTTGTGTCGGAATGTCAAGGTTTAGTCCTGAGATTTATGTTTAGTGATGTTGACTTTGGTATATCATGGGAGTGCCGTGTGCTCATTCTTGGATGGTAATCAGGAATAATACTAGGTGCGAGTGCCGTGGGCTTAGCATTTTTCTAATTTTTCAAATCGAGTTTAAAATCTACTTTATCCTTCCTCATTTTGTCCCAATACTTTTAGGTTAAATAAAACTAGCATAGATGCACCATCATACAAATTGATAATGCACCCATAATACATGCTCGAATAAAACAACTCAATATATATAAATTAAATAAATAAGTATAAAAACAATTACTTCATGGTGTAATGGTGAAATATATTTACATAGAAAGATTTATAAGAAAAGTTATAAAAAGATAAGTATAAAATAGAACAATATTAATTTTTATCAATGGTGATACATCTTATATGAAAGTAATGCTATTCGAAGATGATTTGCTTCATTACAGATCTTGCTATAACCCTATAATAATTTCATGTGAATCAAAATTAATAATTTAAATCATATTACACGGATGTGTAATATTTCATTATATGAGAAGTC
Source organism: Combretum micranthum (assembly GCA_024138025.1). Taxonomy (NCBI): domain Eukaryota; kingdom Viridiplantae; phylum Streptophyta; class Magnoliopsida; order Myrtales; family Combretaceae; genus Combretum; species Combretum micranthum. Next base: position 2,164,694 of record JAMXBD010000026.1, read on the forward strand.
ATCACCTGGTGATAATGTCATTAAACTCACTGTACATGAAATATCGGATTTGTTGTTGCATAAAAAAACAACTACAAAATGAAGAGATTATTTCAGATGTTGAAGGAAAAAGTAGAGAAAGGAAAAAAAAATATATCATTAGGGATAGCACTCCAAACCTTTGAAAGTCAGTGGATGTGTAGTTGTTGGTCCTATGAATCATTTAAAAGAAAAAAGTACTTTTATATGCATAAAATTTTACAAAAGCAATGTCTCAAAAAAATCTTCAACTGAATTCCTTAACATTTTTAAAAAATCTATTAAGTAAGTATGGTTACATGTAGTATTCATAAAATAATTATTATAAAAAAGAGTTAATATATATTTAACTATTAATTTAGTAGAAAAATCCCTTTTTAACTAAAAAATAAGTTTAAAAGTGTAGAAAATTGTGCCCATTGTACTTCAATTTCTTAATTTCACATATGATTATTGAAATGACAGAACTAATATCAAGCTGAGCAGAAAATCTTCCAAAACTATAAACCATAAGGTAATTTGGCTGTAGGAGCATTATTTTGATATTATGCAAATAAATTACCATGCAGACTTATTTGAAATAAAAAACTAATTAAAAAAAGTTAAACTTACAATAGAGAGTGCACGAAGGGGAGTGATTATAGATATCTCCAAGTTACATAACCAAGCATCTCTATGATCCATATCTATTAATAAAGCATCCTAAAGGGAAAAGGTGCAAATGAGTATTTTTAGAAGATGGTAGAGGTTAAATTCAAACGTGAATAAATGCATAGTAGGAATGACTTAAACATTTCATCTTACATGATGAAGGCCAATCCATCTTCTTTTTAATTCACTCGGCAATATATCAAGTAAGTCGCAATTTGATTTAGAACCTATATATAACAAGTAGTATGATCATTACAATGCAATACATGTATATCCAGTGATGTTCTCAATATGTAAAAATGTAACATAACATGTTAGTAATAAGAAATCTTTAAGATGACAAGACATTTTTGTAGACAATTTTCGTCATGTATGTGCCGCACATCCTGGGTAGATATCATTTCTTAACCAAAACTTTTATTGATGTCATTGATATCCCCCGTGACAATGCTACATATAGTTTCCTATGGCTAAACATGGTTAGAAAGATAGATGCCAACGTTATGTATCGTTTGCCTTGTGCCTTATTGATGGTTAAGGCAAAGCTCAAGCGTATTGGAGATTGTTTTCTTGTCATTTCAAATGAGAGATTTAAACTATCTGAAGTCTTCAAGAAATCCTGGGAATAAAAACTCGTAACCCTCTCGCATGACCAGTTAAAACCTCGCATAAATAACATTCTGTAAGAAACCAATGCATGCTAACCTAGTACCATTACACAAACCTGCCTTTGGATCTAAGTTTCTCAATAGCATAATTGGAGTACCTTTCTTTAGTGTTAATATATGAGGAGGCATTCCACCCAAGATATAGAATTTAAGAATTCTTACTAGTACATACACCCATGATCTTCACTAATAGCATCAAAAGAGTAATATGTGTGTGCTTCACAGGAAACGATTGAATAATTATGTCGTTTAACTTGTCAACCTCACATCTGTTGGTGCTAAGAGTGTACGATTGGTAAGTAATTTGAATCTTCAAAATGTTGGGAAAGATTTGGGAAAGTTTAAGAATCTAACAATAGATGGTTCATCCTCCCACTGTAAACTCATAGATTGAGGTATCTTTATGTGGTCATCATGCTTAGTATGCTCAACTTCATCACCTATCCATAGTATAAATTTGAAAAACCTCGTTTTAAGTGATTGCATATTTTGGTCAAAGGAATGACTTGAACATTGCTCCAAAGAGGAGATTTATTAAAACACGCATTAATTGTTTGGCTTCTTATGCCTTTTGAAATCACTTGAGTATTTGTCTAAAATCTCATCTAATATTATGACCTTACCCCCAAATGGGACATCAAATTCCATAATATATCTAAGTGTTCTATCAAGAGACTCGAAAGCATACCTATTAGCCATAAAAGCTTCATCCCAAAGAATTGCTTTACATATTTGTAAGAGTTTTGTTAGGTTAGATTGCTTACTTATTGGACAAACAAAAATACTTTTGGATTCAATGAAATCTTAGATCTTGAGCATGCTGTTCGTTTTGTAATCCCCAAAGTTTTCCATGAATAAGTTTAGGAGGTAGAGTAGAAGAAGAAGAAGAGATGCGTGAGTTTTTGCGATTAGTGTCATGTTTGTTTTTGAGAACTAGTTGGTTTTGATGTATTTTTTTCATTTGTGTTGGAATGTCAAGGTTTAGTCCTGAGTTTTATGTTTAGTGATGTTGACTTTGATATATCATTGGAGTGTCGTGAGCTCTTCTTTAATGGTAATCAGTAATTAATAATAGGTGCATTGTAGGCTTCGCATTTTTCTAATTTTTCAAATGAGTTTTTTTTTTTTGTCCTATAAACAAAATCAATTTCAAAATCTACTTTATCCTTCCTCATTTATCCCAATTTTATGTTAAATAAAAGTAGTATATATGCATTATACATACAAGCAGACGATACATCTGCGATGCATGCTCAAATAAAACAACTCAACATATATAAATTAAATAAATAAGTACAAAGTAATTACTTTGCAATTTAGTGGAATATATTACAAAGGAACATTTATAAGAAAAGTTATAAAAAGATAAGTACAAAGTAGAATGGCATTGACTTTTATATAAAAGTAATGATATTCAAAGATGATTTGCTTCATTACAAATCTTGCCATAACCTTACAATAATTTCATGTGAATAAAAATTAATAATTTAAATCATATTGCACAGGTATGTAATAGTTCATTATATGATAAGTCATCATTGGTGATAATGTCATTGAACTCACTGTACATGAAACATCGGATTTATAGTTGGATAAAAAAAAAACTTCAAAATGAAGAGATTATTTGAGATAGTGAAGGAAAAAGTAGAGAAAAAAAAAAAAAAGATCATTAGGTGCAACATAATTTTTACCAAACCTTTGAAAGTCGTTTGTCAATGGAAGCGCAGTTGTTGGTTTTATGAATCATTAAAAAAAAATTAGGTGCTTTTATATGCATACAATTTTACAAAAGCAATGTCTTAAAAGAAAATCTTCAACTGAATTTGTTAACATTTTTAAAAAATCTATTAAGTGAGTATGGTCATAGGTAGTATTCATCAAATAATTATTATAAAAAAGAGTGAACACATATTTAACTGTTAATGTAGTAGAAAAAAATCCCTTTTAACTAAAAAATATGTTTAAAATTGTAGAAAATTATGCCCATTGTACTTCAATTTCTTAATATCACGTATGATCATTAAAATGAAAGAATTGCTATCAAGCTGAATAGAAAATCCCCATCCAAAATTGTAAACCGTAAGGTAATTTGCCTGTAGGAGAATTATTTTGATACTATGCAAATAAAGTAATATGCAGACTTATTTGAAATAAAAAACTAATTAAAAAATAAAAGTTAAACTTACATTAGAGGGTGCATGAAGGAGAGTGATTGTAGATATCTCCAAGTTACATAACGTAGCATCTCCACGATCTAAATCTATTAATAAAGCACACTAAGGGAAAAGGTAAGGTGTAAATGAGTATTTTTAGAAGATGGTAAAGGTTAAATTCAAACGTGAATAAATGCATAGTGGGAATAACTTAAACATGTCATCTTACATGATGAAGACTAATCCATCTTCTTTTTAATTCACTCGGCAATATATTTGTCATCCCCCCACAGGATACCCTAGAAGTAAGATACACTATGTATCAGACTAAAGCCACAACATTGGTATTAAATCGTCGAAGACTTCTGGAGAGATACATAAATATCACACTTGTAGAATACTCTGGGGTACAGATGGTTATATAGGACCAAAGGTTATTTAGAATAAGAAAAACTGAATACATATAAGATTAAACCAGAAATACACTTCATGAATTTTATATTAAGTACTAACTATTACATCATACATTTTTCTCTATTACTATCACTAATCTCAAACTTCTTTCATAAAACTTAAAATTCTCTTCATCCCATAATTGTTCTTCATAATCCTTTGAATCCTGAAATCAAACAACTAAAAAGAGTGTGAGCTCAACTAGCTCAGTGAATGACTCAATCTTATTATATTTCAACAATACAAATAAGTTTAATTATCAAACATATGCAATACTACACTCATTCGTATGGAAATGCACAGTTTAGATGACCGGAATCCAAACCAATGGAGATTTATGCCCTCTCTTGGGGGTTAAAGGATGAATTCAAGTCATTCATGCTCAGAAAAAACTAAGAACTAAGGAAGGGAGTACTCTCTCAACTCATTGTCATTTGAAAAAAAAAAATATATATATATTATACACACACATTTAACATAACCTCAAACTTCTCCTTAATAAGGTTAAGAGAGAGGATTTCTTTTAAAACTCATTTGTTATTCATATAGATATAATCAACACAACTCCCGCTTCCTCTAGAATCTCAGAGACTCCCTAAGTATTAATCCCTAAAGCCGACTCCAACGCGGCGACGTCCTTCGGTGCCTCTTAATTCCGTGAAGTTGACAACCCTATAGTAACCCTACAGATTCACTGAACTCTCAAAGGTACTACTATAAAATCAAAATATTAATACGTGACGTGAATACCATCCTAATGCAAGATATGCCATGGTGAAATGCGTGTTCGGTTTATATGATGATCAGATAAAGTTTACGTCAGATTATTTGATGATCAATCAATTTCTAAACAATCCACATAATGCAATCCTTAATCAATACAATTCAAGCAACTTTAACTTTTGTTATTAAAGTTTTTCAATCATTCAACATGCATATTGTACCTATCTCCATACACAATCAATTATTGTATAACTTTCTTATACTACCATATTACAACCACAATCAATGCAATAAGATCAAAGTCACTCACTTGATATCCGAAACTAAGGTGTATAAATCTTTTAGTAAATCAAATTATTCATGTTTATTTCTCCTACGAAATAAAATAATAATCACTCATAATTTCATGTTCTATATTAATCTACACTTATCTTCTTTACTAACTTAGTATTCACTAAGTCTATTAACTTAAGATGTATTTAAATCTATTTCATTAGCTTAAATCTTATTTACTAGTTATTAGTCTAAATTTTACACAATACATGCATTAACACTTATGTTTAAGGCTATATGTAAACATACATATATCTATCAAAACACATTCAATAATAGGATACTTCATACTCACATGCTTAGTACTTTCTATAAACATATGCATCACCATTAAAACAAATTCAATAACATAAAGCATCATATTCATGTTCATTAACTCATTTTCTAGAAACACATATTTAAGACAACTCATTTCCTTAATATCTAAGAACTAATATACTAGATTACATCTATCATTTACAAGTTAAGTGATATTAACTAGTTTAGCTAAGTGTTAGACTTAGTTATCTAGTTCTTTTAGTTTACTAAAGTCTATTTAGTCAAGTTACCTAGTTTATTACTAAGTTCATTTATATTGATACACATATTTAATAAGCAAACAAAAGTTTTTAACTTTGTTTAGAAAATATAGCAGTTATAATTACTCAAAATTTAGGTCTTGGTACTTTTAAAATTTGCAAAAACTTAAAACATGAAAGTTGTAAATCTCTTTTTAAGCTTCCGTAGCCTCTTGATCACCTACATCCAAGCTTGGATGGAAAAATTATGCTAAATTTACGAAATAGTGTTGCTGCATATATACACAACCTGTGTAGGGGCTAGTGTATATATACATGACCTGTGTAGGGGGTCGTGTACAACTAGAACATCTCATTCCATGCTTCTGATCAATCACGGGTCCCCCTACATGAACCATGCATCTCCTGTTTTCCCCTATCACAAATTCCTTTACATCTTTTTCATAATTTGTAAACTTCTATACAACATCATAAAAGTGACATAAAACATATAATCACAACTTTTAACACTTCAAATCCCACTTCACTTCATCAAACATATCCAACTTCATATATACATAAACTGCTTAGGTTTTTAACTTTCATGCTCAAATCTTCCTCCATCATAAATTTTATCACAAACCCAACTTTTCCTTAGGTTTAATTCATCATTTACATGAACAAATAATCATCAAACAAAAAAAAAAAAGAGAAAAAAGACTTACTTGTTTCAAGCATCAAAGCTTCATTACTACCATTCTTTTTTTTTTTCTTTTGTTAATATTACCCCTTCCAAGCTGATCTACTCCTTTCATTTTTTTCTTTCCATTCTTTTAATCTACTCAAACTTAAGATTTTGGAGTGGAATTTGAGAAATGAAAGAAAATGAAGAGAGGAAAAGGAAGGAGAAATGGAACTATGGAAGAAGGAAATAAGAGAGGAAGAAGAAAAATGAAGGCAACCCCCAAAAGTCAACAAAGAATAAAAAATAAATATATAGGATAAGGATTAAGATATTTATATAAAGATTGGTGTTTAAAACTTGTCAAAATTTTCTTAAGTATAAAAAAAATTGAACATGATTTTAGGATTTATAACATAAAATCATTAGCTAGCGATGAAATCTATTTTGGAATTTAACTTTTAAAAACTGATGTTTAGTTTGATTAATTAAATGATATTTTTAAATAAGCAAATATTCAAAATTTTTGGGGATTTAAGAAATGGGATGTAGACTAAAGTTTAAAGGTTTAGAACTTTACAAAACACTTAAATAATATGTTTAAATGCTTAGAGAAATAAAACTGGGGCAAAAGAAGTTTAAATAAATGATTGAAAAAGATTGAATGATTTGATTTGTTGAAAAAATTATTATGACAAATATATAATTTAAAGGAACATTTAAAGTCTTAAATTTCATTTTAAATTATTTATTAATTTATATCAATTTATTTAATCATTTTATGTTATTCATTTTAATAAATGTGAAACTATCTAAATCAAATTAGTTAGTTAATTTAGATTTGAAAAATTTTAGAACATGTAACTAATATTTTTAAACAAGAAATCGATTTCAAATTTATAGACATTAAGAAAATAGGTCTTAATTTGTAAATAACTAAATAGAATCTTTATGTAAATTTTTTGTGATTGAACTTTAGAAATTGGGTTTAATATAAAATTGAAAGAAAAGGAGTTTAGGTTGAAAATTTATTAAGATGATGAAGAAATTTGGTTTGTTTAAAAAGATAATTAAAGAATCTAGACAAATAGAGAGGAATAGATTCCAAGTTGAAGAATTTGATTCATAAAATATATTGGATGAATGGAAAAAGAATATTTGTAATTTCAATTTCAAAAATTTCATTTATTGATTTGTCTATGTTTATCTACTTAATTATACTCTATTGTTTAACTTACTTAGCTTGATTTAAGCTATCTAAGTTCAATTTTCTAAATTGAATTCAAATTTAATTAAATAACGCTAATGAATTACTCGCATATTACACTAATAAATCAAAACAAATTAATTCTAGCTAAGCAAAAAATTTGGGATATTACAATATTAAGTAAGTCACAATTTATTGAAACCTATATAAAGAGTAGTAAATAACTAGTGATTATTATAACGCAATACATGTATACTTGGTAATGTTCTCAATATGTGAAAATGTAACGTAACATGTCGATAATAAGAATACTTTTAAGATAAAAATACATTTTTGTGAACAACCTCATGTATGTGCCACACATCTTGGGTAGATTTCTTTTCTTAACCAAACTTTTATTGATGCCATTGATACTCCCCGTGATAATGCTATGTAGAGTTGCCCATGGCTAAACACATGGTCTGAAAGGTAGATGCCAACATTATGTAACATTTAGCTTTGTGCCTTATTGATGGTTAAGACAAAGCTCAAGCGTACTAGAAATTGTTTTCTTGTCATTTCAAGTGGGAGATTTAAACTATTGAAGTCTTCAAAGAAATCCTTGGAATAAAAACTCCTAACCCTCTCGCATGCTAGTTAAAACCTCCACATCAAGTGACATTTTGCAAAAAACCAATGCATGTTAACCTAGTACCATTACAAAACCTGCATTTAGATCTAAGTTTCTCAATAGCATAATTGGAGCACCTTTCTTTAGTGTTAATTTATGAGGAGGCATTCTACTCAGAGATATAGAATTTAAGAATTCTTGCTAGTACATACACCCATGATCATCACTAATAGCATCAAAAGAGTAATATGTGTGTACTTCAGTGGGAAACAATCGAATAATTATGTCGTGTGACCTGTCAACCTCAACATTGGTTGGTACTAAGAGTGCACAACTGATAAAGTAATTTGAATCTTTAAAATGTTGGGAAAGATTTGGAAAGTTGCAAGAATCAGGCCATCAATAGATGGTTCATCCTTCCACTATAAACACATAGATTGAGGTATCTTTATGAGGTCATCATGCTCACTATGCTCAACTCCATCACCTACCCATACTACTAAATTCTGAAAAATCCCTATCTGTAAGTGATCACATATTTTGGGTCAAGCGAAGGACTTGAAACATTGCTCCAAAGAGGAGATTTATTAAAACATGCATTAATTGTTTGGCTTCTTGTGCCGTTTGAAACCATTGGAAGTATTTGTCTAAAATCTCCACCCAATATCATAACCTTACCCCTAAAAGGGACATCAAATTCCATAATATCTCTAAATGTTCTATCAAAAGACTCGAATCATACCTATTCCATAGAAGCTTCATCCCAAAGGATTGCTTTACATATTTGTAAGAGATTCACTAGCTTAGATTACTTACTTATTGGACAAATGGAAGATGCGCCTGGATTAAATGGAATCTTAAATCTTAAGTGTGTTGTTCTTCCGCCAAGTAATATGTTGAAGCGATCTAGAAGTTACGGTGGCTAAGGTAACATGACATTACTTCGAAGATATGCTAAAATAGCACGATACAAAAAAGTTTTTCCTGTCCCTCCTGGACCACCAATGAAAAATATGGTTTACCCACTTCCATGATTGTAGACTTAATTGAGTTAAATGCATTTCTCTAGTCATTTTTTAAGAGTGCAATTGCATTCAATTCTTCATTGGTCACTGCAATGGACAACTCATCGTGTATAACTCTTAGTATATTATCTTCTCTAGTTGCTTCATATTAGAGATTTGATAAGTCATAGTCAACTAAACATTTCCCACGTTGTTCTAGTAATGTATTGATGTCATACAATAATTTTTTGATTAGTATCGCATTTGAACTCATTGATGAGATGAGTAATCTTGTAACAGACTTTCATGGAATTCATTCCATAATGATCTAACATGAGTTGGTTGATAATATACCATAATGGTTACGAATAACCTCCTAAGAGCATGAGGCATTTGAAAGGAGACGGCCTCAAGCAAGCATTTGTTGCATTCATCATTCTCAATAAGACGTCGACTCTCTGCGTTTTGAAATGAATAATGTTGTACCCCATGATAAGTTAAAAGATCATCAAAAGAAGTAGGGCAGATGTGATTAAGCAACACCGAAGTTAAAACATCTCAGAATCTGTTAGGGCTACGGTATATATTCTTCTAATGACCCTTCATATCTTCCTATAATTCCATAGTGAATTTTTCCATGCATAGTATCTTGGGAACTCTTATACAAAAAAATCGTCTTGCCTCAAGATCCGTTGCATTTGTATGGAAGAATTCTATAAGCATTGTTTGCATGGTAAAGTGATTAGCCAAAATAAAGTCACAGTGTCACCATATCTAAATGTAATTGTATGCATGTTTTATAGGTGTGTTTGTAGTCTGGTTATAGTTGGATACATGATTCATTGAAAACTTCATTAACCTCCAAACTGCTTCTGGAACACATATCCAACGTGCATCGATAAACTGTTGGATTTCATCATTGTCATTGCCTATATGTATCTCAATAGAAACCCTATCCAGGCCTTTGTGAATGAATTTGTAGATACTTTACACTCTTGCACAAACCTTGACATTATATGACAGTCATACTTTAAAAGTAACCATGGGTCGTAAGGGATGATCCAATTGTTATCCACCATAATGTTTGGATAGGTTAAAAGAGGGATGAGATTATTTCTTCTCCTTCTATATGCTAGTTATGAGTCATTCCCTTGAACAGTAGAATTACAAAATGGCTTAGGAAAATGATGCTTATAATACGCTACTTCATGCATTGTATAGTTAAATTATAGCCACCACATGGTCCATATACCATATGCTTTAAGACTGTAGTAAATAATCGAGGCTCCTCATGTACACTAAGAAATTCGACCCACACAACAGAATCATAATCATTGGGTGAGTTCAATTTAAAGTCATTTTCTAGTATGATAAGTGTATGTGCATGCAGTAACCTTTGCTTTTGGAACTCTATAACATAGGTGTAAGTAATAACCTTTCCTAAAATTGCTTTATCAATAATATCCTTTTTGAACTCCTCCAATCGAGAGTGAAAGACAAGTGACAATAAGTCTAGCCGATTTGTAGTGATTGTCCTTCAACCAATTCATGCTGAATCTCAGCCAACTCAGGTTACATGTTATGGCAATGAAGAAATCAGGTCCCTAATTCTTGGATTAATACCATTGCATCTGATATCTTTGGTACATGTCTTGAGGACTTCTAACAAATGAAGAAGGCAACACAATTCTTCTCCTAACATTGCTTATATATGAAATATAAAATTTGTTGAGATTCAAAATCAATTTGTAGGGACAAAGGTGTAGAAAGACTTGTACAATAATTATATAAGCGAACCTGCATCATTTTCTCCGTTAGCAAGTGAATCTTGTAGGCATTGGTAGTACTTGACTCAAATGAAATCCTGATTATGTCTTAACCATTTGAGCCTTTGTTTTTCAATTTTTCACAAAATTATCCGCTAAGTATTGTTAGAAGAGTCTACCCCCTTGAAGGAAAATGTTCCTCATGGCTACACATCTGAGGAGAAAAACTTTTAATTAAGTAATGTAGTGGTAGATTTAAAGAACAAAATTGAATATATTTGAACGTAACTATAACCTGGATATAATATGCATAGAAGCCAAGACATGATAGGTTTTCCATTTGTAGAGCAAGTGTTAGGATCATACCCATATGTTTCAAATGGAAACATTAAGGGATATTGTAATGGATCATAATATCCAGCAATGTTACTGACTATCATGAGGTTGCTAGCATGTGATTGAATGATAATATCGCGATCATGAAGTTCACATGCTTCTTCACCACCAACTACAATAGCAACTACTTGAGATGCAGTTGCAAGGGCATATTGGTGGTGGTTAGGAGGTTGTTGACAAATTATAAGATGACACTCCAAATATTATCAAGTGTGAAAGATGGCGAAATTGATGGATGAAAGGGTTATGTGAATTCAAAATGGAGGTAATTGTTGAGATAAGATCTACATCTAGGTTTTGATTTTCGAGGATGCGATTTTCAATTTCATGGTCAATATCATATATATATATATATATATATGTATTCAAAAATCGTGGCCTCTCGTTTATGTTAGGTTAGAGACTACTAATTTTGTGGTAAATCGTACCTTGAGCACGAAATGTATACACTGCATGATTTGCTAACAATAGATTATCGTACATGGACACCCATTGAAGTAAATGTGAAAATATGGTTGTACAATCGGATATGTTGTCCTGAATATTTGCTGAGGTGATTTTGTGCAGTATACAAATGAAGGAGTTCTTGGGGTGATGGAATTGAAGGTAGAACAATTTTGCTTTTTGAGCAATATTTTTCCTATGTCTCATGCTTAAATAATTGAGTAGCGCAAAATGCGCATGTGATTGGTTGGGGCAATTGAAGCACTTGATAACCATAACTTTCATGGAACTCTCGACCAATGCTAAGATTACCCCGTCATCGTGTTAGCATAAGGATAACTAATTTATCAAAATGTGTAAATAATGATAAAAAATTAATTTCCAAAATTTACTGAATTTTCTAATATTAAAATACATACCTCTATAGTAGCATTACTATTTTGGGTGTGCGGTTCGGTAGGTAAATCACTTGCATATACATTTGCAAAAATATAAGCTACATTATAAGTTCACTATAAATCATTACAAGTAATTCAATGTAAGATCGGGTATATTTTTAGGTGCTTACTTGTTATGGAGGTAGATGTTCCATTTGAGCATGCAAGACGTCTAATAGCTATGAAGTGAAATCCCCTATAGGTGCTTAGATATTCGATAGATATTACAGCATGGTTAATAGTGTCATGTGGGTAGTTTGACACCGTTAATGGTTCAATTTGTCATGATGCAATAATTAATATGTAAAAATTACTCGAAAAAGAACATTTTGCACATGCATGCTTATTTGTTCATCGGGATAAGTTGTATTGTCGATGAGAGGGGTTTCGGAGTCTTGTGCTAGTCTTTCTTTCATGATATGTAGACTATCGTGTAGCTAGATAAGATTATCTTCGTTGTGTAGTCATAGATTGTCTATAATTCTTAGCTTGCTCTCTCCAACACATTCTGAGAGCTTGAAGTTGAAAACAAATATTAAAAATCACAATAGGTAGGACATGAAATTTAATATGCAAATAACATAGTAAGCGTTAATGAAATAGGAAAAAAAGGTTTATGACATAAGTACAATCTAAAAAACTATAATTATAGTTAATATATGAATTATACTGATGATGTTAAGGATGCGAAGGAACGAAAGGTGATAAAGAAAGGTGGCACCACAAATAATTTCAAATTTTTTATTAGATAGAGTTACATTTTATGAATTATTAATAAAAAATATTAGCTTTAGTGGTAATTCCAAAGCGAAGGAACTAAATACTGAAGTGTTTTTTTCATTGCTATTTGGTGTTTTGGCGATACCTATTCGAAGTTTTGACTAAATAAATTAATGACGCATGCAATAAATTAATATTATGCAGTCAGTAAGAATTAAAAAAATACCTTATATCCATGGGATAGCGTGTCAAGGGCAATTGGGCAAGAAATTTCTGATCAAATCTCCTATGAAGAAAATGCACATAATTGAATAGAAGAAGAAAGAAAATCATTAAAAGAGTTAAATTAAAAACTGATCATTATGAAAACTATACCTTTAGATTAAACACTTGATATTAGAATATATGAAAAGACTTTTCATGAAAACAATATTTGATACTAAATCAATTATCTACATCATAACAACATAAAAACATGAAAATAGTATTAAATGAATCCATAATGATAAGTAAATTGTACTACTATGTGTTAGAATAATAAAATTTTATATCACTTATATAGAATAAATCCATATTTTAATGAACAGATACATATAAAACAAAACATACCATAAATAATAGCTAATGCTAGAGATGTATATTTAACCAAATAATAAAAAATAAATGGGCATATAGCAATTACAACATTATTAACGAATTAAGGAAAAAATGGTAACTTTTTTCAAAAATATTACATAAATCCCGCTATATAAGAAAAAATCTAAAAAATAGGCAATTTAAACTCGTCTCTTCAAGAGACAAGGATGTAAATAGCCAATCTCATCTCTTGAAGAGACAATGACAGAATAAAGTAATAAACCTCGTTTCTTAAAGAAACGAGGTCAGTCACTTATGATCTCATCTTTACCTAGTTTTGAAATTATTTTCATCTCAATGGTATTTTTGTAATTTTATTAAGAATATATAATATATATATTAATTTCCTTTTCCCCATTAATAACAGGATAAATTACATTACGTGTTGTGTATATAACTTCCTCAGGATGCCGGTCCAATGAACTATACTGATCAAATCTCCTATGAAGAAAATGCATATAATTGAATGGAAGAAGAAAGAAAATTATTAAAAGAGTTAAATTAAAAATTGATCATTTTGAAAACTATACCTTTAGATTAAACACTTGATGTCGACATATATGGAAAAGACTTCACAAGAAAATAATATTCGACACTAAATCAATTATTTGTATCATAAAAACCAAATACATGAAAATGGTATTAAATGAATCCATAATGATAAGTAAAGCGTACTGCCGTGTGGTAGAATAATAATAATTTCAATATTAGCTTATGCAAGATAAATCCATATTTTAATCATCAGACACATATAAAACAAAACATACTATAAATATCAGCTAATGCTAGAAAAGTATATTTAACCAAATCAACTAACATGTGTTGCTGATGGTAAGAGAAAAAAAAAAAAATCTAACATGTGTTGCCATGTATTTTTATTTTTATTTTTTTTTACTAGTGGTCAATGCATCCATGATGTGTGCGCTAGGAAAAAAATTCATATTTAGAGAAGTAAAAAGAAAATATATAGAAATCTACTAAAAAAAAAGTTCGACACTAGCAAATAAAATCTTCCATCATATTAAAATTATATACAATTTAAGAAAATTATATATATTATATATATAATTTACTTTTCAATTATGGAGGAAGCGGTTATTGTTTTGAAAAAGTAGTTATAGAGAGCAATTACTAATTTAAAAAAGAGTTACAAATTTATTTATAATTAAATAATACATATAATAAGAATTTAAGTGTTGCTGATGGCCCCAAAAAAAAAAAACTAACATGTGTTGCCATGCATTTTTATTTTTATTTTGTTTATTAGCGGTCGATGCACCTACAATGCGTGTGCTGGAAAAAAATCATATTTAAATATATGATGAATTCATTTTTTACGACTGTAAAGAGAAGTAAAAAAGAAAACATATAGAAATTTACTAAAAAAAGTTCAAATTAGCAAATAATATCTTCTATCATATTAAAATTATATACAATTTAAGAAAATTATTTATATATTATTTTTTTTAATTTTCAATTATGGAGGAAGCCGTTATTGTTTTGAAAAGTAGTTATAGAGAGCGGTTACTAATTAAAAAAAAGTTACAAATTTCTTTATAATTAAATAATACATGTAATAAGAATTTAAGTATTCCTTGTGGCAAAAAAAAAAAGTAACATGTGTTGCCATGCATTTTTATTTTTATTTTTTTTACTGGTGCTTAATGCACCCACGATGCGTGTGGTAGGAAAAAAATACATATGTAAATATATGATGAATTCATTTTTTATAACTGTAAAGAGAAGTAAAAAAGAAAACATATAGAAATTACTGAAAAAAGTTCTAAATTAGCAAATGATATCTTCTATCCTATTAAAATTATATACAATTTACGAAAATTACATATTTATTTATTTATTATTTTTCAATTATGGGAGAAGTGGTTATTGTTTTGAAAAAGTAGTTATAGAGAGTGGTTACTAATTTAAAAAAAAGTTACAAATTTTTTTATAATTAAATAATACATATAATAAGAATTTAAGACACTAAAGACACCAAACCCCTCCTTTTTACTTTAATAATATAGATAAAAAAAATTGGTCATGTAGCAATTACAACATTAATAATAGGATGGATTAAATGAAAATAGTATTAAAATGAATCCATAATGATAAGTAAAGTGTATCGTTGTGTGATAGAATAAAAACAATTTCAATGTGAACCAATGCATGATAAATCCAAATTTTAATTAACAAACACATATAAAACAAAACATACTATAAATATCAGTTAATGCTAGAGAAATATATTTAACCAAATAAAAAAAAAAAGATTGGGCATATAGCAATTACAACATTAATAACAGGATAAATTGCATTATGTGTTGTTTGTAAAACTTCTTTAGATTGCCGATCCCATGAATAATACTGTAATAAAGAATGATAAATTAGTATGGGATTTCCAACGTTAGGCAAAATAAATTTCATGGCTTACTAGTTTAAACTCACATTGAAGCCAAAGAATATAATAGGAAACTTAAAAGTGATGCAATTAAACTTGGGTGGACAAATAGTAGGACATGAGTAGCAATGTAGTTTAATGGTGTTGAAAGGCTAATGTCTTAAAAGCAAAAGAATAGTATATACAATTGAAATGGTTAAAAAAAATGCTAAATCAACAATTTAGCAATAGTGCCCATGCGAATTGAGTACTTGCAATAGAAAACAACACAATTTCATGAAATTAACCATTTTAGAGGAAGATTAGGGATGGTGGAGAAGGTAAGGAGTTCAGATTAATGAATACCCTGGTTTTTTGTAAATCAGACACGAAAATAAATGACAAAGAGGTGTGGTGTGTGTCATTGGCGTATTCTTGCAGAGCCTTGTGTACATGAAAATAATTGATAAAGTTTTGAAAGTCTCATAGGGAGGTTGAGTATGCTTTGTCAAAATTTTAATGGTGTTGAAAAGCTAATGTCTTAAAAGCAAAAGAACAGTAGCATAGCTAATTTTTTAACAGTTGTAGTGAAGACATGAATAATGTTGTTGTTGTGGAAGTTGGTGATGAAAGAATAGTGGAAGTTGCCAGTGAGAGAATAATGGAAGTTGTGGTGAAGCACTTTAAGAAAGCTTAATCGGTGTGTACAAGTGGCTTGTGCATGTGTTGGCACATTGAATATAACTAGATGTTGAATAAGCAGTTTCAACTACAGTTGTAGTGTACCTTTTGGCTCTAATAGTATAGATAATTAAGATATTTTATTATAAATATATTAGTTAAGTGACAGATGGCTATCAAGTTAGGAACCAAAGTTTGGAAAGACAAAAAAAAAAAGGAGTAACCATTGTTCATTTGTCAAAACAAAAGTCTCAAAAGATGGGTCTAATTATGCGTTTTATGGACTCTGTTTGGTTTGTTGGTGCCATATGCTGAGTATGCGTTGTTGTTTTAGTTTGAAACTATTTGTTAAAAAACAGATATACATTAAAAACACACATTATAATTCAAAAACATGTCAAATAGACCAAATAAAAATCAGATAAATACATGTAGAAATAAAAACTAGACAATTCAAATAGGCCCATAGAGTAAAACTCATATTTTCTGGTAAACATATATTAAGATATCTCCTTACTGGTTTTGAAAATAACACAAAGGAAATAAAGTTATCTAATTAATTTAACTAAGTGTATAGATATAGTAAGAAGTTTTGTTAGATTCAAAACCAAAAGCAATGCAAGATCTCTAGGAGAAGCTTTGATAGAACTTTTGCTATAATGTTTGAGTTGCTAAGAAAGTTTTTATAAGAATTTTCTGTGAACTTCCTTTATATTAAGGACAAGTTTTAATGATGAAGACCCTCTCTACTCATTAAACGTATTTAAGTAATGCATCTAATGCGTTCCACTTAAGAGGACTTAAAAATCCATGGGGATAAGCATATAAGTTGGTTATGCCTGGACTTACTGTTTTACAAGATTTTTGAAGAACTTTGTTATTCCATTTTAATGAAGATATTTTTGAAGATATATTTGTCTTTAACATAAAGGATATCAAGCGAATTTTTTTTAAAGGTATGGATTAACATCATCAAGGAATGGATACATACATGGACCATAAGGTTTCAATTAGAACAAAATATCTAAATTTTGTGGAGCCTTATTTTATATAGTTTCAAGATATTCAAAATAATTTCATAAGACTTAATATCAAGGATTTATAAATATTGAAGGCAACAGCAAATTCCAGCTTGGATAAGATCAATTCATTCAAATATCCTAAGACAACAACGTGCGATTTTAGGAAGATTTTTCAAGACTTCAAAGTTCAAATACTCAATAGATAAAATTTGTTTCTTTAGAGAGATTTACTCGAGAAAGCTGTTAGATACACTTGCGCTCACATTTTAAGTTTCATACTATTATACTCTTTTTTTTCTTAATTTTCATTAGAACCTTCGTTAGAAGCTACCTATATTTACTACTTTACATTTTGCTTTATGCTTAAATTTGAGAACTCATATAGCTCTTTTGAAACCATCCTCTCTCTTTATTTTGAGAGTTAACTTGAGAGGATTATACTTAATATCTTATAATTCTATGATTAGCCTAGGTATGAGGCTCGTGAGACAGAGCAGTATAGCATTAGTAATTGTAATCTCTCAATCAGTTATTGGATTAGTGGATATATCGGTGTTGATGACCAGATCCCCAGTAGTGGAGCTGGAAGAGAGGACTGGCTCATGAGGAAAACTTTTATAAATCTGAGTCTCATTTACTTTTGACTTAATTTCTTATTACTTTATTTAAATCATATTTAATCATCATTTGTGCACGCTAAGTTAATATAATTTGTTACTAAGCAAAAATTTTAATTACAAATAATTCACCCCTCCTGTCTTGTTTTTCATATGAGACCTACATTTGGTATTAGAGAAAGAGCTCTTTTACATTAATAATATGATCAAAATAGATGGTAACACAATCACAATTGAATCAAATTGCATTCCATTCTTTGATGGCACTAATTTCCCTTACTGGAAATGCAAGATGGAGACATACATCAAAGCTACTAACTTCGCTTCATGGGAGATCATCCAATATGGTGGTCAAGAACTTGCTCTTAGGGAAAATCCAACACTCACTAAGGAAGAAAAGAAAAAAGCTGGATTGAACCATACTGCAAAGAACAAGATCTTAATGAGCATATCCCAATCTGTGTATGCCATGGTGTCCTTATATGCAACGCAAAAGAAATATGGAATAAACTATGTGAAACCTATGAACGAGTTACCATGATCAAATACACTAAAAGAGGCATTTTAAAGAAAGACTATGAACTATTTCGAATCAAAATTAGTGAAAGTATTCTGATGACTTTAATCATTTTACCTTAATAACTAACAAAGTTGCTTTGCTTTGAAAGAAATTGATGATGGTGAATGGTGAGGAAGATCTTGAGGATCTTGTCAGATTAGAGGACTTTAAGACCAACGCAATTGAAGAGGCTCATGACTTGGACAAACTAACTCTAAGTCAATTCAGAGAGAAGCTACAATTGTATGAATCAAAGCTGAAACATTGGAATGATTATGAGAAAAATAAGGAGTCTATTGCATTTAAGGCTATTGAAAAGAATCCAAAATTTGACATAGATTTTGATAGTGATGTTGTGAGCCTCCTTATGAGAAGATTATTAAGGTTATTAAGGGAAAAGGTAAGCATACTAACCACAACAACCGTTTTGCTAATGATCATGCTAAGTAAGATGTAGGAAAAATGTTGAAAGAAAAGGGAAAAAAGAAGGAGAAGAAGAAGGAAATTATGTACTATGAATGCAGAAAGCTAGACATATCAAATATGAATGTCCTATATTGTTGAAAAAGATGGAAAAATACAAGAAGAAACAAAAAGCTCTCATGGCTACGTGGAGAGATATAGATGAGTCAGAAGCAACATCGGACGTAGAATTAAAAGATGAAGAAGAAGCCAACCTTTGTTTCATGGCTCAATTAGAGGTATCTTTTGAAGTTGAAAATGAAATGCCCAATAGCTTTGGAAAACAAGATAAACAAATTTTAAGAGTTTTATTAAAGGCTAATGGGAAAATAGAAGCTTTAAAAAGTGAAAAAGAGGTAGTATGTCAAACAAATCAATTATTGCTTCATCAAAATGACATAATAAAAAGTGATAGTGAAGTTTTGCATGAATAATAAAAGTTTGTGTGAAACTTAAGATATCTTACCAAATGAAAATAACAACTTATGTAAAGAAATAAAGAAACTTAAGGTAAGTATGGACAAAGTATCAAAGGATCTAAGTTCCATATTTAACAAGTTTGCAAAGAGTGATGAAAAATTGTAAAAATTAATTTCATCTTAAAGAATTGGTAATTCTAAAGAAGGACTGAGCTATAATAAGGTTAAATCATCTAATCAACTAAGAAAACAGTATTTATGAAAGGAAATCAATCAGTCACTAAAGAATCTATTGATAATAATAATGATAAAGTTTTTGCAAATACTAAACCTATTGTGCAAGATAGAAAATATGTTAGAAGATATCTAGACAGGTTTACAACTACTCAGACAGAGGATACTACAAAGGATATGTCAAAAGATATGCCAGAACATATCCTTATCAACACCAAAGAAGAATGGTAAGACCTAATCAACATTGTGGGAGGATGGTAAGACCTAATCAATATTGCAATAGAGTAAGACATTGAAAAATATTGCTACTATTAAAATAACAAGCTTAGTCAATAATAAGTAAAAGATCATAATAATATAAGCTTGAATTTTAGTGGATCCAAGCTAGTATGGGTTCTAAACAGGTTTGATCACTTATTTATAAATGCAAGAACATAAGGCAAAGCTGAAAGAATTGTGGTATAGATAGTGGGTGCTCACAACATATGTCAGGAGATGCTTGCTGTTCACTTGAGTAAAAAAATGGAGTTATATGTAAAGTTTGGTGATGATAGCAAAGGAAAGATAATTATTACTGCTACTATAGGTTTCCTCCCGACAACAATTGAAAATGTATCTTTGGTAAGAGGTCTTAAACATAATCTTTTGAATATTAGTCAACTATTTGACAAAGAATATAAAATGATCTTTGGTAAGGATAAAGTTGAAGTTTATGATGAAAATGGTGAAAAACTTTTTGAAGGTTTTTGCAAAAGGAATATCTATATAATTAAACCGCTAAAGTTGATGTTGAAAGATGCTTTCTATCTATAAATGATACTTCCTTTGTATGGCATAAGAAATTTGGTTATGTTAATTTTTCACAACTTGAAAAACTTTCTAAACAAAAACTTGTTAATGGTTTGCCTAATATTTCCATTAAAAATGATATCAAATATGATACATGCTTAAAGAATAAAATGGTTTTAGTTTCTCATAAAAAAAAAAAAAAGATCTCTACTTAAAGATCTTTAGAACTGCCTCATCTTGATTTGTTTGGTCCAACACATACACTTAGCTTAGGAGGTAATAAATATAGTCTTGTAATTGTGGATGATTTTTATATATTTACATGGGTGCTTTTTTGATACATAAATGTGCCGCTTTTAGTGCTTTTGAAAAATTCTTAAAACAAGTATTTTGAGAGTTAGGTTGAGAGGGTTACATTTAGTATCTTGTAGTTACGGGATTAGTCTAGGTGAGACAGAGTAAGGTAGAATTGGTGATTGTAATCTCTCAATCGGTTATTTGATTAGTGGAATGGCTTATATGGATGACTGGATCCCCAGCAGTGAAATTAGAAAAGGGACTGGCTTATAAGGAGAAACCTCTATAAATCTTAAGCCTCATTTACTTTACACACTTTAATTTATTATTGCTTTATTTACGTTGTATTTAATCATTATTTGTGCATGCTAAGTTAATATAATTTGTTTTAAACAAAAATTTTTAATCACAAACAATTTACCTTTGCCTCTTGTTTGTCATCTGGGAGCTACCACATTGCATACACTATAAATTACATAAATGAATTAAAATAAAATTTTTGTTAATAATATAAGAAAAAGAACAATACGCATGTATAGGGTCATTTAAATACTTGAATTTCACCTAATTTAATATCATAAACATTTTTTTGGTTAGTAATATGATCCAAGAATCTAGACTTAATTAGGGATGTCATAAGGAGATCTGATTTGGTACACTTGAAGAAAAGATTAATGAATCAATTTTCTCTACTCTAAGCCTTAGTGAGTGTTCTTACACATGAAAATCAAACTTGTAAATGATCATTTTAAATGCATATGGGTTTCACCAATGGTCTTGTAGTCTGATCATATTAACATTGATCTTCCAAGTAGGAAAAACTAGGTCTAAATCCTACCTTTTCCATTGTAATAACTAAAAATCCATTTAGGTTTCGTTAACTTAAATAGACCTTAGAAAGGCTCAAATAAGTAATAGGTTTGTTTAAATAAAATAGGGGCTTCTTTAATTCTTATAAGCCTTTTATATGACTTTAGGATTATCTAAGCCCATTAAGGCCAAAATAGAAAACAAAACCTCAAAGATAGCTAGGGTTGCAAATGCGTTCAATTGAGTCGAGCCTTTAAAGGCTTGAGCTACTCATATAAAAATTATCAAGCTTAAGTTTGAGCCAAGTTTTTTATTGCATCTAAAATTTAAATTCAAATCAAACTTGTCTCATTTAGTTAAACGAGCTTTATTTTAAGCATGAGATCAACTTATTTACAAATTGAGTTTGAGCCAAACTATTAGCGGAGCTTTTTATCGTACTTAGCGGAGCTTTTTATCAAGCATGAAATTCAAATTTGAGCTCAACTAGTTTAGATAACTCATTTTCTATTTTTTCCAAATCTAAA
The DNA here is from genome assembly GCA_024138025.1 of Combretum micranthum. Lineage (NCBI taxonomy): Eukaryota > Viridiplantae > Streptophyta > Magnoliopsida > Myrtales > Combretaceae > Combretum > Combretum micranthum. The sequence continues at coordinate 2,186,889 of JAMXBD010000026.1, forward strand.
AATAATATATATACATATATACTAAATAGAAATTAGTTGTGTTTAATTATATATTTATACATAATATATCATAGATATAAAACTCACAAATCTACAAACAAACTCATTGACAAATCTATTAACGGCCTATTTCCGAGTTAACTTGTGAGTCCATATTGAAACCTAAGGTCTTTGCTCATTTAGATAAATAAGCTTTGTTACAAACTTGAGCTCAACTTGTATACTAATCGAGCTCAAGTAACTTGTAAATATCTCGATTCGTTTGCAACTTTAGAAATGGCCATTGCATCCTCATGAACAAACCAACATTATCCTGTAATCGTTACTCTCAGTTGTTCATCTCAATGCCATGCAATCGCCTCCAAACTCTATAATAAGAGGCCCTTTTTCTTATTTAGGTTATTCTATATATTAGAAGATTGAGAGAAACACAAGCTTGACCAAAATAGCTCTATATGGAACGTTAAAGTAGTAAATTAATGAAGGACAACCAAGAACACCAAGTTTGACCTACTGCAATGAGTGCATACTTGAGAGATGAGGTTTTCATGAATAGTACACTTGTTACACGTGATTAACCAGTTTAAGCATCCCCACTAGATAATACAATAAATTTGATTCCATGATACATTATGATCGCCTCAATCGCTAGTTGTCTTTTATAGAGGATTAGAGTTAGTAATGAAGTCATTTACTATTGAGCTTACTTCAAATTCTTTCTTATATGAGCTGGCTCTTTGGTCTAATGGTAGGACCCAAGAAATCATACTCATTAAATAGGGTTGTATCGGAGAGATTTATCTTGGTGAGCTTTGAAAATGAATTGTTGTACTAGTTCATTTGTTCTTAACCTTTTTCAACTAGCTTGTATAGAGAATACTTATCCATAAGCATGTGTAAGAGATTCATTAATTTTTTGCATATCCATTAAAGCTCAAAAAGAGTTAATTATATTAAAATCTTGTGAATAATGTTATTAAAGGTTTATCTCGTTTGTCGATCTCTAAGGTCATTCAAGGATGATCCAAGGGATGACAACAAACTCCAAAAGGTATATATAAATGTTCCCTTCAACTCATATGCACCTTATAAACCTTTCAAAGATTGTTGTTGCGTTGTAGGAATCTAACTTTGGAAGATCAAAACATTCAACTTATTATCAAATGTGTTGGAGAGAAATGAAATATTGCTTGTTCCTTTTCCCATGCTTTGTCCCATTCATATTCCTCCATGTATCATCGAATTAGATCATCTCCAAGGTCAAGTAAACTACAAGCATTAGACCTCTACATAATCTAGCGATTTCCATTGGACTCGGTGCGAAAGGTGCAGTGATGTGGTCCAAAAAATGAAGTGAAGATCCACGTAGAGTTTTTTTTCATTAATTTTTCATTTTGATTGTTAAATCCAGAGCTGTTCCAATGTGGGATATATTTACCAACACTTCATCGGAACACTTTGTTAAACAATATTGAAATTTGCACGATAATTTCACACTTCATCCAAAATATTTGATGCATTTTATCATATTGACAATTAGCTATTTCAACTAGAAATAATATGTGACCAAGAGCTATTCCATATGCTCCAGCATCATGCTAAGTGCTTTAATTCATAAGGGACTTCATGGAATACAACAACACCACCATTAAAAATCTATTGTTTTGCAGATATTTGTGGAATTCTCTGTCTATAAAAAGATGCTAAACTAAAGCTGCGTAATCTGTAACAAGATCAAATATAAATAGTCTGAATAATCGATAATGGGTTCCCAAGTTACAAGAATATACAACATGTAGCAACTTAACATGATAACATCTATACAGATCCAATTGAGAAACCCAGTAGATAATATAACAAAAGAGCACACACAAAAATACGAAGAAGTTACAAGAATTTGCTATAGATTTTGTTGATGGTGTATAATTTGCATGACCACCTTTTATGACAAGGCATAAGAATGTGTGTTTCATAAGTAGGCTCTCAGATCTTTTGGTGCAATGTCAACATTTCCTTGTACGCATTCATTTGGTGTTGCCTTCCGACAACCGTCAATGATGTTGACTTTGATATACCTACGCTCAAAGGAAATCATTAATCAACAATGTGTTTAGCAAATTTCTTATGAAAAATTAAAGTGTACGGATGATATAATAGAAAGGAATAAATAAAAATTAGAAATAGAAACCAATATAATTTTTACTTTGGTTTGAAATACAGAAACATAATATAGAAGAAATTGAAGTGGGATGTTGACTTTTAAAACAACATGGGATTGTGCAATTTTAGATAATGGGGGGTATCCATGCAATTCATCTCATTTTATATAATTTAAATTATCTAAAATTATGTGTTATTAGATTATTATTTTAGATGAATATGTAGTCGACATGTGTCCCTCTTATTATATTAACTAAACACTTTTTAAAATTACGCATGTCCAATAAATCATATGCTTTTCTTATATCCAGCTTTATGATAAAATCCATCCTCCCCTCTCCCTCTTTTTTACTCTTGGTCATACATAATAACCTAGGCAAGAAATGTTATCAATGATATTGTTGTCCTTAACAAATTTGTTTACTTATTGTAAATTATCTTTGGAAGGATTCTAAGCATATTAGTAAGTATTTTTTAAAAAATTTGGACATTGTAATACATAAAATAATAGGCCTAAATCTTTCCATGTTTGCAGGTTATTGTTTTTTCTGATCAAGACAATAGTGACAACAGTATAAAACTTGGGCAAAAAAAAAAAAAATCGTCAAAAACCTCTAAAGCTACTTCATAAAGTCAATGGAAATAATTTTCCAACAATTTAAAAAAAAAAAAAAACATAGAACCAAATCCATCTGAGATAGGTTTGAAATTAAATTTTAACTAAAACCTAATATTAGAAGCTCCTTCATTTGAAGTAGTAGTTTATTGTTTAAGTAAGACATTACCTGTCTAAGTCAAACTAGACAATGGACCTATTCAGCTTGGTAGTCGCACGGTTCTCTCGATCTAGTTCCCATCTATTTATTTAATTTTGCTAATAGCATTTCAAACTCTTCTTTCTTTTACAATGGCATCATAGTAATTAATTGTTTATCGTTATTTCCAAAAGATTTCTTCTTAATCAATTAACTTTAACATTCCATTTTTTTTTTTCACATAGTGATCCTATTTGATATTGAATTCGTATTTTTTTCTAAACTATTAACTTTTTCCTCCACTTCATTAACTCTCTTGCGATTATTACCATATATTCTTATTTCAATGAGAGCATTGTCAGTTTTTGAAATTTGATTAAACCAATAAAGTTGCATTTTACATTTAGGATTTCTCCAACAACGATAAGAAAGAATGATGTTAAATTTCACATATTTTGAAAAAGAAATTTCCAAATATGAGCATCATCTTTATAATGGTTTGGAAACATAACATAGATAGAGTAAAACGTGGCTTACCTTCTTTCCTTTCATGTGGCAAGAGGATTGCATTGAAATCTCCGACAATCCAAAACCATTAATGTCATAGTAAACTCTCTTAAGTTTCCCTAAAATTTCTTATTAAAATTCTACTCCACTTGGTGTATTTATAATAGTGATATATATAGGAAATGGAAACAGGGACCAAGAGCATTCAATATGGACAAATTGATCATGGTTTGAAGGTATAGTACCACTAATACCATTTTTCCATAAAATTTATATTTTTGAATTGTTATTAGCAAATTGGTGTTTAAAATATAATTGATTATTAGTACTTTTGATTTTATGGGATGATGTCATTGGATTAGCCATCAGGAGTAAATGTAATTTGTGGAGGATAGACAACTTACACAACCACTTCCTAGACCATCCATTTGTAATCCCTTGAATATTCCATTATGTAGCTTTAAGGGAGATTCATAATATCAGACATTAAATAAGCCTTTGCTACGTGCCCTTGTAACAATTGGAGAAGGTGGGTAAGATGACATGTCTGTATCCCGCACTTACATTAGAATCATTTCAAGCTGTCCCAATCGTCTTTAATTTTGTTTCTATATGTTTTAGAAGTTAGATCTAACCCCTTATCATCAAAGCTAACATCATTTGAACCTTTTATGCTCACATCATAATTATCATCCCTTCTGCCTATGGGTTCTTGGCAAGAAGGACCCACCTCTAGAGGTGTAAGCCTAATATCAATTTTTGGAGCTAAAACCAAATCCTGAGAAGTATTCACAAGAGCACTTGTTTCTTTCCTTTATTAGGGAATACCTCCAAACTAAATTATTTGACAATTTGAAATTTAGCAACATAAAATTGATCAGCTTCAATTTTTTTTTTTTAATCTCCATTCTTATTTAGCATGGTGGAACTTGTAGAGTTCCTATCATTTTCAAGACCTTTCTCATCCTAGAATCCATTTTAAGTAAACTCCATCACTTCTGTTATGTTTGCATCTTTTGACGCTTTAAAGATACAATTTCTAAAAAGGAAACTTTATTTTTCCTTATTTCATTTTCATCTTTATTCTTTTTAGTCTCATAAATTTGTTGCACATTTTTAAGGTTAGCAATTTGTAAAAGAGGATTAACCTTATCAACCTGCATAAATTATTTATTATTCTCATGTGAAGATCCTTTAAGACAAGAAGCTTTGTACAATATTTTTATAAAGAGTGGCCCATTTCAAAACAACTAGAACAAGAAAAAAAAAAACCAATAGGTTGATAAAAACCCTCGTTTCAATACGGGTAAATTATACCAAAATGTATATGTATCAATATTTGGGAGTAAGTTCATTTAAGGTATCAACGTTTTGAGTAGTTAAAAAAAGGTATAAATGTTTCACAAAGCGTATCAAATAAGTATCAATGTTTTGCAAAGTTCATTTGGGATATCAACATTTGGATTAGTTTTCAATTAAATCTCTTTGATTTTCTACCAATGGTCAATTATTAATACCTTATTTGACTTATTTTATCATAAGTTGATATCTCTTTTTAACCACTCAAAATGTTAATACCTTAAATAAACTTACCTCCTAAATGTTGATATATTTTTTTAACCACTCAAAATATTGATACCGTATATAAACTTACTATTAACTTATATAGAGTCAAAATGAGTCTGTAAATAGTCTTTTATTTTACACGATTTTGTTTAAACTAATGTATACACAACTCTACCTATTAGTTTCTACATGTTTACTTGTAACCTTAGGTATAAATACTTATGATAATAGAAAGTTAGTTAAGTAAAGTTCATTACTTTTCACTTTCAACTCTATGTTCTTAGCGAAGATGAACTTTACGAATGTTTCGTTTTCTTTGATTGATTAAAGCCTCTGAAGGGTTTCTTACATGGTATTAGAGCAACAACGATCTAGTATAATCCTTGTTGTTCAATCTTCCTTTTTGATTGATTAGATACTTGTTGATTACGAAGATGGTAGATCAATTTAGGGATTTGAATACACAATTAGGAATTTTAGATCCACTTTATTTGTCTAGATTTGATATGCCTGGAATGACTCTTGGAAATATTGTTTTCAATGGATTAAATTTCTTTTCATGGAATTGATCTGTGACAAATGGCTTTAGGAATGAAAATGAAATTAAGGTTCATAGATGGACAAAGATCTAAACTAGAAGAAAATAATAATGATTTCATTCATTGGATGAAATGTGATCACATGATACGTTGTTGGATTTTTAATTCCATGACAAGTGAACTTTCTCAAATTTTCATTTTTGTTGAATCAACCCAAGAATTGTGGAAAGCAGTGTGTAAACAATATGGCCAAACTAATGGTCCTATGATTTTTCAAATTCAACATGAGATTACTAATTTGTGTCAAGGATGCATTTCTGTCACTACATATTATAATACGTTGAAATCCTTATGGGACGAATTACAAGCATTAAATCTTCCTTTGTGTGATTGTGGTAGACTAGCTTATTGTAATTGTGCTTTAAGAAGCGATTACAAGATTTTGAATCTCAAGGAAAACTTATTCAATTTTTTATGGGACTATTAGAGAACTATGAATCTATTCAAAATCAGATTTTAGCTTTTGATCCAATGCCTAATGTGAGTAGGGCATTTTATCTTGTGTTGCAAGTTGAGAGACAAAGGCAAATTACATCATCTTTTAATAGTGAAACTGATTTGACAACTTTTAGTATAGGATGTTTGGTTTTTAAATTTGGAAATATAGGAAAGAAGGACTTTAAGAAATCAAATTCACATTTTAAGCATTACAACTTGGATGGACATGCCATAGACAATTACTTTGAGATAATAAGTTATCCAAAATGGTATAAAGGCAAGAGGAACAAAAAGTTTGTTGGTAGAACAACTAATCATGTTAGTTCTGAATTTCCATCTAAATTTTCAACTCCTTTTGATCATTGTGAAGTATCTACAACCATGAATTCCTCTAGAGAACATAATTGTAATAGTCTTGTGCGGGGTAATGTGGATCATCAAATGGTTCATGCTGTCTATGAGGAAATGATGAAGATGATGAAAGCCAATACCATTGTGAACTTCAATGCTGAAAAGGTGAATGGAGCTTTGAACTTCGCTTCTGCTTCTCATTTTTCAAGTATGCTTCCTTCTCATGGATCTTTGGGTGCTTTAGAAAATAATAAGCTTGCTTGGATTGTTAATATAGGAGCAATTCACCATATGACTCCTTTCGAAACCCTCTTATTTGACAAACACATTTTTGACACACCAATTCCTATGTACTTACTTGATGATAGACAAAGCATGTCACAATGACTAGTTCTATTTATATTACTCCAAGTATTATGCTTGTCAATGTTCTTTTCATAGTTGACTTTTGCCACAATTTGTTTTCCATTAGTCAATTCTTAAAAAACTCCTTTCACATCAATCCATATTAATAAAACTTCTTGTGTGTTATAGGACCAGAAAATTAACTTGGTTGTAGCCAAAGCTCCTTTGATAGGAGGGCTTTATGTGTTGCACGTAGAACAATTGAGGAGTTCGACTACTCTTGCTTGTGACTCACAGCTATGCTCTTTACTTCATTTCTAGTTGTAAATTTTCTATTAAAATTCTAGATTTGTTTTCATGTTAGACATGGACATACTTCTATGTCAAAATTGATACATCTTGATTGTTATAAACATCTTTCTAAGACAAATTTCCTTTGTAACACTTTTGAAATAGCCAAAACACATCGCCTAACCTTTTCATTCTAACGAGCATGTGTCATCTTTTGCTTTTGAATTGGTTCATGTGGATATGTGGGGTCCTTATCATGAAGTTTCCATTTTAGGAGCAAGATATTTTTTTACTATAGTTGATGATTTTACATGTTGTACATGGACTGTTCTAATGAGTTCTAAACCTGAAGTGATTTCACATTTGAAGCATTTTTGGCTAATATATAGAATCACTTTAGAGTTGTTCCAAAGTATGTAAGATCAAATAATGTATCCAAATTCATTTCTAAGGAGTGTCAAAATCTTTTTCTTCACCTTGGCATTGTTCATCAACGTACTATGCCTTATACCCCACAACAAAATGGCAAACTAGAGAGCAAACATCGCCATCCTCTTGACACTTCTTGTACCTTAAAGTTACATCCTAGTTTCCAAAATCCTTTTTTTCCGGAAGGGGGAGTGTATTTTGACAGCTACCTACTTGATCAAATAAATGCATGTGTCCAAATTACAATGATAAACACCTTATGAAAAGCTTTTTCATGCCAAACCCTCTTATGATCATCTTAGAGTTATGTTTTGTCTTTGTTATGTGTCAATTTTTGGAACGAAAAAGTATAAATTTGATGCTAAAGGTGTGAAGTATGTCTTCTTGGGATATTCACCAAATTAGAAAGGTTATAGAGTTTATGATTTACTTAGAAAGGTTATTCCAGCAAGACGATGAATCCAACGGCGATCTGAGCAAGATATTATCAAGAACCAAGTGTTGCTCGGGCTTCAATCCTCTTGACATCATATTCAATGTCAGATGGAACTGGTGGGATACAGTCCTCTTCCTCCTTTAGTAGATAATGGTCATAATATCAAGCAATGGATTCATTGATCCTTGCTTTCCCCGGGAACCCAATCGAGCTTTGTCTTCACCTTGATGGCAAGCACCTCCTGCTCGAGAAGAACATGTCTAATAGCGAAGCCAAAGTATTTATGACAAGGTTGACCAGAAGATATCGATTTGTATAATAGAATGGTACCAATTTGGATAGTTTATCAACAGTATAAAATGTAGCGTCCTTAAATGCTGTTGCATTTGTTAACCGAATATAATAATATTTAAGAAACAATAATAATATCATAATAATTCACCCATTCATTGTCATCAACATATGATTTGTGTTTTCATTTCTTCATAGACTCATGGCAAAAATGGAATAGTCTATGGAAAAACTTCTTGGGTAAATTGTAAAAACACCTTTAAACTTTAAGAATAGTGTGAATTGACTTATTATACTTTGAAAATATGTTTTTTGACCTCCTAATTTATGAACAATTAGCATTAACGTTTGTACTTTTATGTGCAAAAAGTATAATATTTGTACCATTCCTTATAGTACATGTATACCAAAAATGGATTTGGTCAGAAGAAGTACAAATGTCCTTAACAATACTAATTGTTCATATATTAGGAGATGAAAAAATGCACTTTCCAAGTAAGATGATCAATGCACACTATCCTTAAAGTTTAGAGAGTGTTTTTGCAATTTTCCCAAATTTCTTATCAATAAATTAAATTTGTCCAATTAAAAGGTATAAAAGAAATATGCCATTCAAATCGGTCTAGCTCACCACCCTATGCTGAGCCTTATTACTTCACCACTTCAGCCCCAATAGCCCATAAATGACGTGAACAATGCCCTTCGGCCCTTTTCCTAGTTCTCAATGGTAATTTATTTCCGCATGGCCTCAATTTCACAGCCCATACATAGAAAGGAGTCCATTGACTTCTGGCCCAAAAAAAGAGTCCATTGACAATTAAGTTGCATTAATATCAATAATTTTTTATTTATTTTATTTTTCTTTTCATACTCTAGAGATTTGAAAAAACATTTGACATAAAAGGGAATGAATTAGTATTAGCTACCCAAGCTTTACTTATTTTCTACAATTAACTATTTCATCTAAGTATTACTAATGGCTAGATAAGTTTGTTGTTAGTATATTAATATTTTTAAATTTTAAGTAATTAATTACATATTTTGACAAAGTTTATCGTTATGAAAATGACACCTACCAACATGATCCAATTTCCACTAAAATTAAGGGCTGGCAACTAAAATATCTGCCTTCTATTATAAAAATGCTTTTAAAACTTAAAATTAAGATTCGATTTGTTTTTGTTAAGAACAACAATTTTTTTTTTTTCACTCTTTTACGTGACTATAGTAAATATACAATAATAATCTGAAAATTTTGTATCATAGGTGATTTCTACAGTAAAAGGTGGTAAAAACTAAAAAGAATAACTCTAGTTGCCAGTTTTTATAATAGCAGTTGATAATTAGAAAAAAAAATAAAAAATAAAAAATAAAAGAATAAACAAAGGAGATCGCTTTTCTCATTTTTATATATTTCGTACTGAAGGATTTTATTATAACCATCACTCATTGATTACTATCATTTTCTCCCATCATCATTAACAGCTAAAATAATGATTAAACCTTGTAACTATAATGATAACATCGCACAATTCTAAAGTTATGAGATATATATATATATATAAATATATATATATATATAACGTCTTCATCGGAATAAAGCTATGATTTAATCATGATTAATGCAAATCTTGCAATAGGTGATTTGTATTTGTCCAATTTTATATCATTACACTACAAGAAAATTGATCTTTATATACTAAAATTTTGCAATGAAAAGTTGATAAAAGAAGTTTTGTTTCTATAAATAAAATTAGGAACGATAATTTTTTAGACATAGATTTATTTTTAGAGACTTTGCTTTAAAATTCAGTTTTCTTAAAGTGTTATTATGACATTTACTATGATATTTATAAGTTCATGTTACGAGCTTTTGAGATTATTTTTCATCCAACAACATTTTTTAGATTCCTATTTTAAAATATTTTTTTCCTTATCCCATGAGTCATGTCATAGTTGAACAAAATCTCAAAAAATAAAAATTAAAATTAACTAAATAAAATTATAGATAATTTGCTAATTTTCCTCTATCTTTCTTTCCCCTTTGATGTAAAAAAGTTTGCATAGCCATTTTTGTTGTCTTTAATTAGGTTGCTATGATGTAGATAGTCAATGAACCACCTAATTTGTAACACTTTCTATTAATGATGTGTCAAATAGAATTGTGGGACCACTATACCACCTATCTTTTTTTTTTAGTTGTGATGACTTTATGCTACATCGCTACTGTTTAATGAGCAGAAGCCCATATCACAACTTAAGATTTCCTTTCGTCTTTTCCCTTTCTCTTATTATCATCATCCATTTATATTCAAAGGATTAACAAAATTAGGGTTTTATTGAGTAGAGTTTAAAGCTACGCTACATACCTTCATCGTGATTTTATTGAAAAATATGATTATGTATTTGCCCAATGATGAAGACACTTTATTCATCATCAACCAAGGTCTGAGTAAACATAAGGTAGTGCTGATAGTGAATACTTGGTCATAGCCTAACAGGCTCAATATTGACCTAATAGGTTGGTAAGCCTATGAAAGGCCTCATCAAGCATTTTAGCCAAGAAGCTCCACATGGATCTCAATTCCACGATGATCTTAGCCTTAGCTGGAGGCTCCACAAGGACCTCAATTCTACAGGACCTAGCCTCGTAACAAAGCTCCATACGGCCTTGATCTTATGAGAACCTCAACTCCTCGTTGTTCTCATGGCAATTCTATACATCAAGAATCACATCACCACTTCTCATTTTTATCTCCTTAGGGAAATAGCTACGAGCTCGACCACTTTCATCTTAAGTAGGGATCCCTTAGGCCTGAGGTCATCTATCCCTATATAGGTCAAGACCTGCAAGAAAAGATTTTGTGGCTCCAATTATGGTATGCTAAAGCTATAAATAAGCCCTTACCTTCATGTAATGGTGTTGAGATTGTCAAATGCAAATCGTGTTACTACAAGATATATATATATATAATATATAATATTTTTTTTGTGCCAGAGTTAGTAAAAGATACTTGTCCATAAAGTTTGAGGTGCTTCAATGACACCACGCTGCAATGTAATACTTTTTTTCACTCGGAAATTAATAAAGTTAACAAACTTATCAAAACTGAAGTTTTTTAAAAATACAACTTTAAGATGTCCACATTAATATATTGAAAAACACGTTTAACACAGATATATAGAGATAAAATTTATATAATCATAACACGGAATACACTGTTCCTTCTTAATCGAAAAATAAAATATGTAATACATCACAGTATATCACTAGTTATGAATTATGATAGCACTATGGCCAAAGTCTTAAGGAGAAATTTTTTTTTCCTAATATAACCTTTTAATTGATTCGAAACATTTATAAGGATTGGTTTTTCTTCAATTCTGACCATTTTCATTTATTATTCGTTCATTGAAATAAATAAAATTTGATTCTTTCTCCTGAAAAATATACAGTTGATTAAAAAAATTGTCGGAAGAAATGGTCCCATACATTAACTTTTTTTGGGTTTTTAAATAACATGACAATAAAATTAAGGATCAATTGAGAAAACTGAAAACTTGGTGCCTTCCATGACCGTGAGGCAGTAGGCCATGCCCATGCGAAATGCACAGGACACGACATGATTCCATTAATTTACAAAACATCCATCAAGTTCAAGTGGCGTACTGCTCTTATCCCACTACCCTAAAATACTAGGGCAAAAGGGCTCATGCATTTACACATGGCTTTTGATTCTCCCAAATTCATTGGTTTAGACATAACGACAGGAGCAATTGCCACGGCAAGGGTCAACATGCCATTCATATTATTCCATTTTGTCAAAAATTATGATTAGTAGAAATAACCCTCAATTTTATACATGATCTCTTAAACTTTAACAAAATTTCAATTTAATGGATATTTTCAAAAATAAAAAATACAGCAAGATCAAAATTTAAATGGTGCTAAACTATATCTTGATAAGTTCGTGGGGATATTTTGCACATCAAGATCAAAATATAACAATATTGCAGTGATAGCCAATTTTTGAAACTTGAGCTCCTCAAGTTCACTCAACCCATTGTGTACTTTGATCGATCCATAGGGCTCTTTATTGTCCTATCTTGACTCATTTGAGGCCATCCAAAGCATTGGATTTCTTTTGGTTTGGAAGGTTGGCCTTTTGAGCTATACACCAGGGGGACCTCAAATCGAAAAACTTGACATATTCTGTACAATCAATGTTGGCTTCATTGGATAGAACAGTTAGATAGGGATTAGTAGTCCAACCCCACGTCCATGATAACTGCTCCAAAATTCCCGCTACTCCATGACACAGCTAGTAGCATAAGGAACAATAGAGATAATCAATGATTAATCTTAAAAAAAAAATACATACTAATTTTGATAAATTCTAATCAATCGAAATAATTTTATTAACATGTAATCATCGCTAAAACATAAAAAAGGACGAATATATATATCATCTCCATAAAAGTCTAAAGCACAAAAAAAGACACGAAAATTAATAAAGAAAAATAAAGAAAGCCCGTTTTGGGACCATAGACGATGGTTTTTAAGCCTAAAATTTATAATTTTATGGTACACCCTATTGCTAATATGGTTCTCTGAACAAGCTTCATGCAAATATATAATAATAATAAACAAAGTTATATGCTAAAAAGTTATGGCTAATTGAATATGGATTGTTTGTTTATTTCTTTTTTTAACCTTTTGAATTTGTCTAATTTATCTAAAAACTAATCCATAATTTACTCTGCATCACTCCATAACCTATATGTTTCTTAAATTCTCTTACATACTTATGAGATATAATTTAATTTAAGTGTCAGAATGGCTATAGTGAAAACTCTTAATGTGCCACTGTAATATTTTGTTTTCCTATCCAAGCTGACAAGCTCATAGTTAAGTTCTATTTACCAGTTTCAAATTAACGACAATTTTTCAATATTTATAAATTTAATATTATATTTGTACCATAATGATGGTCTATAAGGATTACTTTGTATTTTCCTCAAATTTTTACATGATTAGTACTTTGTACTTTTAAATCTGTTAGGAGCCCACTGCTATTGTATACGGGCCCTATATATCCACGAGAACAAGACGTATGCATAAACTGAATCTCTAGAAGAAAAGTATCCGCGGGCAAAAGACAAACACAAGACGACAAACAGTTTCAGTGACAGACACATGATTTACGTAACATTAAGGTAACATGCGTTTGCCCAGCTCCGGTGAAGTACTCGGAAGGCAAAAATTGACCACATGCTTTGCCACCATCTCACATGGTATTTCTTTTTATCAATTATTGCTCACTTATGGGGACAATAATTTTATGGACATTTGTCCATTTCAATTGCAAAATTGCGGTTGAAGCACATAGGTCTCCTTCCATTTAATATTAAATGATGAACAGGGACAAACAGGCCTTTTGTGCAATTTCCTAGGTGATCTTGTGCATGTATATACAACAATACTGTTTTTTTTTTTTTTTTGCCCCCCCTTCTTTGATGACAAGAACAATAGACAAAATAACCCAGACTTCTATGTTTCTCAATTGGTATTAGTTGTTGTGTTTCACCTGATTTATAAATGTGAGAGTAGATAATGGTGATTATAGATAAGGGCACTCATTGGAAACTTAAAAAAACTTTGTCTGGACACATTTTATTGTTTCATTTCTGTACTTATTATCCTACTACACCATTTTCAGTAAAAAAAAAAAAAAATATAATATTCTATATGTTTAGACTTTTGTGAAAGGGTGTAAAACATATAATTTTTTTTGGCCGTTTTAAAACATATAATTGATAAGATAGAAAAGATAAAAGGAATAATATCACGAATGTTACTTGAACTTTGGCAAAATATAAAATAGGTACTTGAATTTTGAAATTGATCAATTTATTATCTCAAAAATATTGTATTTCATCAATTTAATACCTAAAAGAATTTGATGGAGATATTACTGGCATGTACGAAAAGTTTTTTCAAATAGAAATTGATCAATTTTAAAGTTCAAGTACTCAATTGCATATTTTTTCAAAATGCATATATCATTTGTGAAACTAACTCAATTGCATACGACCCAATTTATTACAAAAGGGCATAATTAATAATTATACCGAGAGTCTCATGTCAAATTCAAATAAAATTAAAATGAGTTAATCTCACAAATATTATCTAAACTTTGATAAAATATACAATTAAAACTTGAATTTTGAAATTAATCTATTTAGTGTTTAAATTTTCAAATTGATCTGTTTAATATCTGAAAATTTTCGAAATTGATCAATATAGTAGACATCATCACGAGGCAGTTCGAGTCCAACTTGTGGATCAAACTTGCCGGATCCGATTTTGAATTTTCAAGACTCGTAACAACCACTCCGCCCCCCTCCCTCTCTCCTCCCGTGTAGGGGATGGGGCGGGTCAGGATGTGCCCTACTCTTTCCTTTTTAATTTGCATATTGATTTTTTATTTTTTATTTCTTTTAATGAGGAACCCGTGGACCATGGTGGTCTGCTTAGCGGTCAGAGTCGCACTGCCATGGGCGGGCTAATTCAAAGAGATGTCTACAATATAGTACCTAAAAAAAGCTGACGAAAGTAATGTTAGTATGCATGAAAAGTTTTTTCAACTAGAAAATTGATCGAATTTCAAAATTTAGATTTTAAATCGATTAATTTCAAAATTCAAATACTTAATGACATATTTTATCGAAGTTCATATATTTTGCGACATTGTCCTAAATTAAAATAGAAGATAAGCGTCCCCATTTGTTGTATTTTCGCAACATCTGCGATTGATTTACTTGGCATATGAATTCAAGGCTTCCGCAACACAAAATGTTACACCAGAATCCAAATTTCTTGAGGATGTTGCTTCTACGAATAATTTATTTAAACCGTAACGTATTGTCCTTTGTTCATCTATAACATGACCATATTCTGAATACCTTGTAGTTCCCGATCATATGATGTCCCGACACGTTCTTTAATTTAACGTGCAAAAGGAAACTTCGGTTTGTATTTGGTTTTAAGGAAAAGGATGCTTCATGCGTAGGTTTATTTGGTAGTTTACGTAAATGAGTATTAGGCTCTTAGTTATGAAAAACAAGCGTGTAGAAATCAATATTTTCGAACCCAAAATGAAGAAATTCAAGTTTTGAGGACATGGGGCCTAAATCCTTTCCAACAAGATGTGTGTGTATCTCCTGATCAGAAAACAGATTGTCTTTATGATGGGTATTGGGTATATATATGGTAAATAAATCCACCATTTGCTCTATGCACAAACTGCTGGAAAATATATATGTTTTTAAATTACTAATAAAATTACATTAAAAAATAAAAATTAATATAAATATAGTGGTATTTATTTCTCTTTTGTTTTTCCTTTTCCAATTTTGTATAATTTTTTCTTTCATCTTTAGTAAGTTGTCAATATTTTTGTTAAGCATAAAATAGTCATGTAAAATTCTAAAAAAAATATCCTAGGAGGAGGGACCAAGTATGTTTGGCACAAATATAAGGTCGTGTACTTTGCGAAGCTAGTGTTGAAATGACACACATAGATTCAAAGAACGTGTAGGAATGACGTTTTAGATCAGTTGAAACTTAAGGAATAAGTAGTTCCTCGAGCACAAAAACTTGAGGGAAAATCTAAAAACCTTAATTTTAGTCAAGCCAAACTGTAGAATGGTTGATCGAACAACCTCGGTAGGAGAGAAGTCCAACATGGGTTAGATTTGAGCAACCGAACTGTAGAATGGCTAGCCGATCACCTTTGGTCGAAACTTGATCCCCAGTGTATTTTGGTCAATCAAACTTGATTATGATCGACGAAATTAGGGCTCTTTGAGAGTTTGAACTTTTAAGAACATTTGTTCAATTAAAACTCCCCTTTCCTTTGGGGGAGGGACGGGGGGACTGAATGTTTAATCAAATATACATAATTGAAGATGGACAAAAAAATGAATGTTTAATCAACTATAAATTATTGAAGATGGACCTAGACGGCAAGACTAAAGGTTTTTTTGGTATGTTTCAAATTCAAGTGAGTTATCATTGCCCTTTTGTCTACTTGTTAGTTTTATTTATGTAAAAGGATTAGTTTATACCGATATATCTAAATTTTCAAATTAATCAATTTAATATTTGAAATAACTTATTATAGAGGTAATGTTAATGTGCATGAAAAATATTTTTAAGTGTTAAATCGATTAATTTTAAAGTATAAATATTAAATTGATTAATTTTAATATTTAAATACTAAATTGGTTAATTTTAAAATTCAATTATTATTTTATATTAACCATTTATATATTAATGATGATGATTTAAGCCGGTCACAAAGGTGAGATAATGGATTGTGTTGGAGGTCCATTGTCAATGCAAGATAGAATACATAGGTCATGGATTGGATAAAGAGAACCACTCAAATAGGTCAAGAAATCTTGAAGAAAAAGTAACTTATATATGTTGTTTTGGGATGGAGACCCATAAGTAGCTGTCACAAGATTTTGCGGGAGGGGAAGAGGAGAATGAGGTAGTTCATCTAGGTAAGGTACAAGGCTATAGATCAACTAGTAAAGGCACAATTGGGTTAAAAATTCACTACATTTCAATTATCAATGTGATACCCCTCAAATATAGATGATGAAACTCTAATCACAGAGGTGCTTTTTAATTTAATGGCTTGATGTTTGTCGAAACTCCAAAGTTAAGCTTGCTCTAGGTAGAGCAATCCTAAGATAGGTGACTCCCTAGGAGATACCGATGCCAAAATGACGAAAGTGTGCGATGTATGGCCAAAACAGACAATACATCGGTAGGAGGAGTTCCAGGTTGTTACAAGTGGTATCAGAGTAAGTCACCAGCCAAAATGGAGGAATGTGTTATTACTGCCTGGTGTGGTTCTGAACCTTCTGGGTGTAATAGCTTAGAGTTTGTCAGAGCTCCAGAGTTAAGCATACTCTTGCGTCAAGTCTAAAGGATGTAATTGAAAAAAAAAAATTGAAACATGGCAAGAGTGAGCACTTTGCTAATATGCAATCAATATATGTTGGGAATTTATTAGATCTTGAATCCCTAAATCGAATAGCAGATGCGTAAGTAGGGCACAAATAAATCTAAATAAATGTGAAGTATACTTGAATTCATTGATATGGAAGACTCATAAAATTCATATCGTGTGTGTGTGTGTGATGATGGGATGTCAAAATGAAAAATTTGCAACACATATGATTTGAAATCACGATCATAAAACTAAAACTGTTATATTCGGTACTATCACATAATATCTCATACTTAGTATGATGTATTAAAATCTATAACCTTATGAGATCATTTTATTTTGACTTTATATCTTATGATGTCGTATTATACAATTATTTATAGAGTAAACATCAAATTTGGTACCTAAATTTTATATGAAAATTCAATTTGGTATTTGAACTCTAAAGTGGTTAATTTGATACTCAATTGAATTTTTCATGACTATTTTTCTACATCTCTAACATTGTTTTTCTCTATTTACAAATTGGAAGAGATAGTCTATCATTAAATTTTTACCACCTCCCCTAATATTGTTTAACACGGATATACCATCTTTCCTATGCTAGCAAATGGAACAAATTACATTAAGTCAGGTTATAAAAAAGCTATAAAAGTTTTATTAGATATTAAATTAAAGTTAATAAACCAAATTGAATTTTTTTTCCAAAAAAGTTCAAGTACCAAATTTTACATTTTCTCTAATTATTAATAGATATAAACTCGTTAGGTTCATTAAAAATTAACCCAACAATCTTTGACTTGGGTTATATGTGTTTGACTTTTTAATTATAAACCTTATGTTTCCTCAAAATTTTACAATCCCTTTTTAATGCATCCTTGAACAATCCAATCCATCAATCATATCAATGTAAGACCAAAATAGGTTTCACTATGTTAATCATACACCTCCATATAATTAAATGACATGAATAAAGTAAGACATGTAGCATTATTTAACACGGTCTGACATGCCTATTTCCAATGAATTTAATGTTATACCTTAATAAGATCAACCTTATGTGAATTCATAAATAAATTCAACCAGAAACCTTACAACTGAAAAGCAACAAAATTTTACCTTGATTGTATAATAGTTTGTAGATACTATAACATGTCTGTAATAATTAGCTTATCCAAAATACAATCTTTGAAACCGTACATCCTAAAGATACATGAGACTCATATGAGCAACATGCTCATGAAAGACCTTAGATGGTGAACCTTTTGTAACTAAATCTATGGTCATGGGTTTTTATGTTTGTGTTCTCTATGACCATTTCGAACTCTTTCTTTCACAACCAAGAACACAATGTCAATATGTTTTGAGTTTGTTGAGCTTTTGTTGTTGTTAGAATATGGATTTGCTAATTTTGTTGAACTCATGTAACACTTAAGGAATTAAAGATTATGCCTAATTTTTCTCATTTTCAAACTTCAATCCCTAATTATTGCAATTCAACAAATAAACAGTAACAACTAAATGCAATAAATAAAGAAATAGAGTAAGAGAAGAAAATACCACAATATAACGTGGAGTTTGGGTCAGCCTCCTAATCTCCGCAGCACACACAATGCCTCCGAGGACTTCACACACTTTATACCACTACACACAAGAATACTCTGATGGAACTACACAACAATTGAGTTGTATCTTTTACAAGAACACTCAAATATTCCGGGCACAATTTTTTCACCATATAACACACTTGGGAAACTTTTAAACAATCTCTAGTATAATGTCTTACAATTGCAACTTAAAAACAAACGACACCACACTTTTCTTTCTAACTCACAAGATAGAGCACATGAAACACAAAATAAAATTGAGAGATTCAATACAAGATTGTGTAAGTAAATAATGAACTCTTCATAATCTTTAGTCTCTCTAACTAATTATATTTATAGCCTTCTTAAAAAGTGGCCCTTGGTCGCCTTTTTCCCTCTCTCTTCGTGTTGCAATAAATGCTCCAATGATTTCTTGAAAAACATAAAGAGTTCGGACTTTTTACAACAATTTCAAACCACTTGGAAATGGGGTTGGACTTGAGTCAAGTCACTTATAGGGAAGATGCAACATCCACCATTGGATCTTGCATAAAATTGTAGGTTTGTTTAAAAAGTTATAGGTATGGTAGGTTGTAAGTGTCGTAGATTATGTATAAAAGTTATAGGTTCTAGGTTGAAAAAGTAATAGGTATGGTAGGTAAGTAACTTGATCCATGTAGGTCTCCTTCGAAGTGCTTTATAACTTTTGACCATCTCGTGCTCAATGGTTTAGACTCTTTGATAAGTGGTCCAGACCTCTTGGAGTACTTTCTTCCTTTGGACCATTCTATAGCCAAGCGGCCTAGACTCTTTGACAAGTGATATGGACCTTTGTGCATGTTGTATTTCCTTTTTCTTATATGATCACTTTAGCTTTGCCAATTGTTTTAGATTATGTAGATCGGGTTCTTCAAAACACCTTCCAAGTTGTTTAAACTTGTTAAAAATGACCTACAAAAAATAAAACAAACCATTGTATAGGTCTGAATCACTTCAACATGATCCGAACCACTGTGTAAAAATAATATATCACATCACATATTTTTTTTGCTAATTCAGTGTAACTTATTCAAATCAAATGGGTAATTATGCAATTTGTTTCCTCATCAAAAATCACATTGAACTCACTAAATCCATATACCATGTGTGCTTAGGTATCGAAGTCAAATTAACCTCACGATAAGAAAAAATAAGAAGTGTACCCTTCTCGGCACATCAAGCATGACATCATGATCTTGCTCCTTATATTGTTTTTTTTTTTTTTTTTGGTGGTGTTTGTAATGCAATCTCTTTACTCTTACTTTTCTTGCTACTTTTGTACCTTAAATGTATCAGTTAACTTAACACTTTCAACTTTCTTATGATCTAGTCTCTCTTTTTCTTGAACATGATGGGATATGAGCTTATTTAGGTACAAGAGTCCCTTTAATAGTTACAGCTTACCTTGAACTGACTAAATCAAATCGTATAAGAAGTGATATCAAAACTAAGTGCACTAATAAGTCATAAAAAATTTTCAATTGCAATACCTTGCGTTTCAATGCTTTATGAGACATCTCCATGATGTATTTTCTTTTCCATTATACCTTAGTTTTGACAACAGCGTATTAGTTTTAGCCTTTTCATTTTTGGCAAACCTTTTTTTTAGGTCTTTAAGATACTTCTTAACCAACTTAACCTTATTGGACATAGTATTCCTAAATGCTTGTGGAATAGAATGTTTCATAATCATTAGACTCATACGATTTAATCATTCTCACTTTTCATATCACTCTTTTAATCAGAGGTACTCTAGTTAATAATAGCTAGGGGTTGATCTTATCATAATGCAAGGTCCACATCCATGACTCTAAAAGCAATCATCATGTGCTCTTACCATGTCTTAAAATTCATGTCATTTAGCATAGGAATCAAGTTGATATTGGCAAAGATATTTGAAGTTGAATCAACAACTACAGAGAACAAAAGAAAGCCAAACAAAATTATGTTTACATTTAAATTAAATTATCCAAATAATAATTTAAATAATGACATAATCCATCACAAGATACAAAGCACAACAATGACATATAGCCTTTAGACAAAGATATCAACTTGTACTTATACTGGTACTCTTGATGCACCGATCAGACATTGAATGTAAGCTCCTGTTAGACGATTAGGCCTTTCATTGAACCAACCAATCATTTATAGGGAAATCCAAATAGTTATCACCACATTATCACCATAGGTGCTCATGTAAATTGATCATATACTAACCTTTCTAAGTACCCACATGATTTAGAATGAAAAACTTGCCAGATGTATTACTTGAGAATCACAACTATGTATGTATGAATATACGTACGTACATACGTACGTATGTATTATTTCTAATTCTAACCATCATAAAATTGAAAATAATATACCTCCTCTCCATACATAATATTTTATACTTAATATGATGCATTGAAATCATTATTCTTATTGGATTTTTTAATTTAGATTTTTTTTTTCAGTGGGTGCTTTATTTAGATGTTATTTTTGCAATAACCTTATTACAGAACTATTATTATTATTAACACATAATAAGTTATATCATTCAATAAAAATAAACTCAACAATATATTTTCAAGTGCCAGAAACATATGCTCCGACATGAACATAAGTTCCAATTTGCTTACGGAAAAAGGTCTAACAATTTAGCGGCATATCCCGGAGGTCTTGACCTGATCATCGTATTTCAGGGATCCCAGTCCCACCTGCTGGAAGACATAGCATAAAAGAAAGCATGGAGTTTAATAATGATTCCCGGTGGCTAATGGGCCCGGTAACTAAAGGCAAGATGAACGTTGTACGTCTAACGATATGACCGAATATAGGAAAAAGACATTAAAGAAAGCAAAATTCTAAATGATCTTTGCGATATACAGACACGTGGCAGTTGGATCCCCCAGTTCCTAAGTCAAGATTACTCTGTAAGCATGCAAATCCGTGCATTAATTAATTAAATTAGGGATGCCATAGTGGGAAGGAGATCCAATGCTACCAATAAATCTAATGAATTAATAGATGATTGTTAAGTATGAACATAATAATAATAATAATAAGAAAATTTAATGTAATTCTTCCTTTTAGGATTGAAGTGTAATCTATGATCTTAAAGCAAAAATAGTAGTGGACTCAAGCACTCCGATCAAATTTGCTATCCAAGTACATACATCACCTTACTTGTTGGTTGTGCTTTTTAGGATAGTTCAATAACTTGACTAGCAATATATCTAACTATAACATTGTAGACATCGTTACAGCTTCGAAATCGAACCAAACTGGAACCGGAATTATCGGGTCCGGATCTTGAAAATAAGGAATCGAAACCGCCTCCCACGGTTCCAGTCCGGTTCAATGGAACCGACGGTTCTCGGTTCCGGTTATGAAATCGTGGAACCGTTTTTTTTAAGTAAAAAATAAATTTTAAACTCAAAATAATTAATTATTGCATCTAAAAGTATTAATTATTTAGCCAAAATTTATAACTATTTTTTTAGAATATGCATTTATTTATATATAGACACAACTAATATTAATTATAATTAGTAATATGAGATCGCAAAATACTCTAGAGGATAATTAAAAAATTATAATACAAAAAATAGTCTCATTTTATTAAAGAATGAATTTTACTTTTAGGAGAAGCTTATATAAACGAAATTATTTATAATTTTAAGTTATGTTTATTTGTATTATTGATAGTAAAACATTAAATATTGCAAATAGGTTAAAAACTTTACCATTCATATGAAATAGTGTAAACATTAGTAATTATATATTTGATATAATTTTTTTAATTTTTACATAATTATTTTCTTTTTTTTTAACGGAACCGGTTGGAACTGCCAATTCCACCCGGTTCTAGGCCTAGAACCGTTTAGAAACCAGAAAATTGACGGTTCCTTAGCCGGTTTTAGAACTGTCCAACCGATTCGGTTCCGATTCTAGAACCACCAATAACAGTTCCGATTTGGAACCAAACCGTACTTATGTCTATAACATTGTATGTTGTGTGTTTTTTACTGTAATTAGTGGACCGGGAGTACTAATCAAGTCAATGCAACACTCTAATAATCCCTATGTGATGTTGTCACTACATAGAATCATACATGGAGATGATTAATGGTAGATCTGGGATTAGATGCATGGACTCATAGATGCTGGGAAATATGTTTGTATTATATATAAGTAGTATAATGTCGAGATACTAATTTATGACAATGTTGCATGATGGACCTAAAAGCAAAAATAACAAAAGGTTGTTTGTTACATTAGATTTAAGTATGTGTTTGATTGTATTGTGTTTGCTCACGCATTTATGTTTGTGTTATTATTGTATTAGGCATTGATTCGCTCTTTTCCTCTTTTTTCAGGTTCAAGGAACAATCTTATTACGTTTGATCTTTCGACTTATGCCGTTGTTGTAGACTACAAGAATGACACTAGTAATGTCGATTTTCCAATTGATAAGTAGCATAATCATTTAGCTTTAGAGATAAAGACTCCTTAAGTTTGATGATGATGTGTTTAATACTTGTGTTTAGATTGTCTGTCACAGCATGGACCAAGTTTCCTGTATGTGTTAGTTTATTGTAAGATAGATGGACTCTTTTACGAGCTCTCTCTAGCCCTGGTATTTAGATATTTGGTGTGGTACTGGTATGGTTATGCCTATTCTATGTGTCTCATGTATGGATGATTCTTTACTTATGTGTGTGAACTGAAGTTAATGATATTATATGCGACTGTTGTGGATTTTGGCATATTTGAGTCTCTTTGTGTCTATATTAAATGTACACATATAGCAAGTTATAAATTACCTAAATATTTAGGGTGTACACACATAATACAAGATACCTTGTAGAATTTTATAATCTTTTTATAATATATATTTTTAGAAAGTTGTGTAATTATTGTTAATTTGTCAATGTGATTGCAATCAATATAAATATATATATATATATATCTCAATTTGCTAATCTCTAATAATTTGATCCCATAATTTTAATTTATATAAAAAATAACAAATTGGGGTTATCTTAGACTAAAGAGAATTGAGTGATAGTAAAAAAAACTAAATGAATTACATATATTTGATATTGGTAATTGAGTTTAGGCTTTTATTATGTGTTGTATGTTACATATTATATTTTACCATGTTCAATATTATGAAATAATGGCCAAAAAAAATATTATGAAATAGAAATTATTATTTTCAGGTGATTATAGATACCTTAAAACATGTACCTCATGTCATAATTATTAAAATCATGATTTTACTCTTACATTTTCATGGGTTTATGATTTTAGAACTTATCTTAGTAAAATAAGTTAAATACATAAATATATATATGTGCAATTGGGATTAAGCCTATCAACCATTAAAGTAGTACATCTTTCTTATTGCAATTCTCTCTCTCTCTCACTCACATACAGGTCTAATAGAGTTACAATTATATAGTTTATAAGCAAACTTATTAATTTCAATTATATAATTAAAATTTTAAGATAAGCTTAAAGGTTTTATTCTTCTTTATTTCGCAATCTTTTAAATAAAGTAACAAAAACTAACTTAATTTTGACTATGGTTATCCTTTCTTGATGCATGTTATATGATGAATAAGAATTACTATGAAAAGAGAGCTTAGTTATTATTATTTTTTTTAAGTGTTTACGACTTTTCTAAGCATATTTATAGTTTTACAAAATTATTTTTCATAAGTTATAAACTTACTTATGTTCGTTTTAGTTCTATAGACACTACAATTATTGATGCCATATATATATATTATATATATATATATAGTGAATATTGAGAAAGATTTTAATAGCCCTAACACATCATTTAGGTTAATCAATGTAGATTAGATATGAAACTTGATCTATGCCTTATCCCATAGGTATTGATTTCCAAATTTTGAAATCTAAAGCCTATTAATAGCATGCATGAACCATCATAGAACACTTGGAAGCTACAAAATACAAGATACCTTACAAAACTTATACTATTTTTATAATATACAATTTTAAGTAAGTAGATTTGATCTCATAATTCTAAAATTATTTAAAACAATAGATTAAGATTATGTTAGACTCAACAGAAATGGAGTGGCAGTTAGAAGAAAATGAGTAACATACCGAGTGTCCAGACAATATAATTAGTAATAGTTTTTTCGTGATAAAAAGAAATAGTAATAAGAGATGGCAAAGGAATAAAGAATGTAACATGCTTGCCATGGCTAATTGAGCTTAGCCTTTAAGTATTTGCCATGTGTTTTCCATTATATTTTAATATGTTAAATATTATTAATTAAGAACTATTATTATTGAATGATTATAGATTTATTAAAACCTATACCTCATGTATTTGGAGTGAATATTGGAAAAGGTCTCGATGCTATTTTTTCATCACATAAAATGGTTAGCAGCATATAAATACCAAAAAATCATGATATGTAAATAATTTTTAAAAAATTATGCATTATGATCATTATTTATCCAAAAAAATATTGATATTGATATATCACTCAGACGAAAACATAACATGTTAGCATTGGTAAATCTTTTTTCATCAACATTTTCCGATGATTGCATGGTATAAAAATGTTACATCTTATAAGTTACTTGGTAAATGGGTTTCTGAAAAATTAGAATCGAAAACCTCCTCTTTACTTTTTAGCAACCGACATCCCATCCGTTTGCTGTGCGTAGCTAGGGATGCAACTGGGGCGGGTTCGGGACGGGTTTTTTGAAACCCGAACCCGACCCGAGTCCTTAATGGGTGTCCCAGAACCCGAGAAAAACCCTATCGGGTTTTTTTTGTCAATCCCAAAACCCGACCCGCTAGGATTTAAGGAACCATAACCCGACCCGACCCGACCCTACCCGGCTCTAAGATTTTTAATTTTTTTCTTTATAAAAAATAATCAAAAGAAAGAATTTTGTTTTAAGTTATTAATGATACAAACACTTATATTGAAAGAATGAATTTTAGATAATAATACCATATAAAATGATGCAAACACTTCATTTCCACTTACTTTCACATATATATAATATAAATAGGATCCTTGTTTTAATAACTTAATATTTTTAATTTTTTAATATTTTGAATTTATACCGGGTCGGGTTTTCCCAACGGGTTACATAATAAACTCAAAACCCTATCCTATAACTTATCAGGTTTTTTTTTTAATCCCAAAACCCTATAGGGTTTGACCCTATAAGGTTTTTAGCGGGTTGGGCGGTCGGGTACCCTATAACGACCCACCCCGCTTGCATCCCTATGCGTAGCAAATTCCAAGTTAAAGCAGATGCCCAAGCAGCTATTTGAGATGTACACGTACAGAATATAGTATATTTCTGAAATTCTGAATAATTTTAATGATTCTGAAGCATTTATTTCTTTTGTATGGGGCAAAATAGTAATAATTAAAAGGGAAATGAATATATCTAAACATATTTGCTGTTTTCGTAATGCTATCTTATTCATATTTCAATGAACTAATATTTGATATAAGTCTTAAAATAATAGCTATTATTTATATTATTTTAAATTTTTTTAATTTTTTACATATATCAAATTCTCATTTACTAGATCACGGACAAGACAGCCGTATTCTCTTACAGAATATATGATACCCAGATCTTCTCCGATGAGTGGTGATTGAAACATAGGCCCCACGTCAATTGCCGCAAAATCTGAAATAAGATCTTCTCCTAAGGCCTGAACCATTTGGAACAGTTGATACGAAAAGGGAAGAGGGTCCATGAGCCATCCATTTGATTCGACTCCACCACTTCCTTTTCCCACCACTTTTGAAATTATTAGTCTTTTCCTTTTCAAGGTTTCATCACATTAATGCCATCGGTTTCACTGCATGAAGATTAAAGTAACCGTGATTGATCATCTGGCCCTTTATGCATTTTTGGAAATATAAATGGCTATATATATATGCATATATATTTAAATGCATGTTACTTCCAAATGGGGGTGAAAACTGCAAAGGTAAGCTAATTGAGCCCGACTCAGCTTTAAGATCAGTTCCAAATGAGTCAAGTTTGAACTCGCTGGAATTTGAATTTCAAGCTTATTTAAACTTGTAAGTTTTTAAAATAAATTATTATGTATATTATTTATCTTATGCAATAATATATTAGTTTATTTTTTAATTTTAAAAGCACTTTTTCAATTTTAGATTTCAAACGCCATATTTGTTATATAGACATGATCTGGTTGATTATATATAGGAAGAAGGAGAGCATTTCAGCGTTAAAGTTTTCCATGTGGGACATTATAAAAGCTCTTGTACTAATTGTAGTGTTGTTTATTGTTCCATATGGGTTAATTGACAAATCCACCTCTTATTTGCACTCTATAAAAAGGTATAGTACTCCTTGCACCACACTTACTCCGATGCCAAAAATGTTGTTGCTTTCTTGGCATCTTAGTCTGGTGAAGTTCATTGGATCATTAGTTTTTTTTTGTAAGTTTGAAAATTTAAATGGGATGTATATTTCAAATGCTTCATTTGTTGCATTTTAAATTTTAAGTTTTTTTTTTTTTTCATTTAGCTTATTCTTAAGCTTGGTAGGGTTATTAAATGAGTTGAGCTTATGAGCTCCTTAACGAGTCAAGCTTAGGAGCTCCTCATCAAGCTAAGCTCAAACTTGATATTTTCTTATCAAACTTGAGCACTAGATTTTTAAGACTCAATAAAAGCTCAGTTCAAGCTTGTTGACTCATTTACAATCCTACTTCCAAATGTTTCATAGTATAGATACACTTTTTGTCTTTTCACTACAACCAACAAATAGTCCTTAACTATTAAAAAAGAAAAAAAGTCTCTTTAAATTTTGTTCTTTAAAACATCGTTTGAAATTTATTAAAGTTTGCTTTAATACCCTTATTATTCAATTAAAGTATTGTCAAGTTAGAATAGCTTAAGAGGTGTAAAGTACACTCTTTAAGTTTAGGGATCATGTAATAATAAGAGGGTTAGTTGTAGTTTCTCTTTTTTTTTAAAGTAAATTTATAAATCAATACTTCTCCAGTGAACTCTAACTCTATGTATTTGTCCAGTCTAATTTCAAACAATTGAAAACGAATTAAACCTAGACTTAAAATTTAAGCTACATGAATTCCTCATACCGAGATACTATTCACTTTGGTGTGATACACCTCATAGCTTTGTCCTCAATTTTAGTTGCTTCATAGAAGTCATCCATTCGAGGAGTGTATGTATTAAGCACACTTAATATTGGAGTTTCAATAGATTCTAAGTCATTACACCGGTAAGCATATTGATGATTAGAGTTTCATTACACTTCATTTTGTAATATATCGTAGCAAAACTTTAGTTACTAATGTGCTTTTTTGTATTATCACATGATGTTCATTAGAGTGAACACTCCTAGAATGAGTGATTTCCTAGGAAGCAATTAAGACCCAAAAATGAAAAACATGAAACATATCATATCAAAGCGAACAATATCTTCAATATGTTAAATTTTGAGTTGTTATAGGTGCTATTAAAGTAGTTCATTAAGCATATATGGGAAAGCAAGGTATCATCTAGTGTAAAGTGTTGTTGTATGGGTGCACCTATTGAGTCTATAAAAAAGTACTTCTAAAGTCTTCCTAAACTAATGTGAACTAGAATTTGTGTAATGAGCGAGTCAAGGATATTGATTCTATAAGTGGGAACTCTAATTATAGGAATACTTTTAGTGTAATGGTTTGGAATTTATCGGAACTTCAAAATTAATACTAGGTATGTCATGAGGAACACTTTTTAGATGAGTGGCCTCATAGGAAGCAAAGACACTAATGACAAGGCCCCACGACATATCATGCTAAAGTGAACAATATCTTATTGAATCGTATTCTAGGTCTTTATGGATAGTGTTAAACTAACTCATTGCAGAAAATGGGGAAGCTTAATGCAACCCAAAGTAAAGTGTCACAGTATAAGTGCACGTCTTGAACCTGTAAAAGAACACCTTAAGAGTCTTTCCCATCTAGTGTGTTAGACCTTTGTATAGAAATCAACAAGTAAATCAATTTCATAAATAAGGAAGATAGTCTGATGTCCCTCAAATAGAATGTGACAAAGTTTTAACAATTCAAATATCTTTTGGTTTAACGATTTAGAATTTATTGGAACTCTAAAGATAAGTGTACTTAATGGAGAGGGCATCTAAACTGTGTGACTTAAATTGAGTAAGAAGAATGATAGTGTTCGTCGAAATTTTAATAATTCAAATGTCTTTTGATACAATGGTTTAGAATTTATTGAAACTCTAAGATTGAGTGTACTCAATAGAGAGGCCTCTAGATTGTGCGACTTTTTAAAGCGAACAATATCTTCAATATGTTAAATTTTGAGTTGTTATAGGTGCTATTAAAATAGTTCATCAAGCAGATATGGGAAAGCAAGTATCATCTAATGTAAAGTGTTGTTGTATGGATGCACCTATTGAGTCTATAAAAAAGTACTTCTAAAGTCTTCCTAAAATAATGTGAACTTGAATTTGTGAAATGAGCGAGTCAAGGATATTGATTCTATAAGTGGGAACTCTAATTATAGGAATACCTTTCAATGTAATAGTTTGGAATTTATCGAAACTTCAAAATTAATACTAGGTATGTTATGAGGAACACTTTTTAGATGAGTAGCCTCATAGGAAGCAAAGACACTAATGACAAGACCCCACGACATACCACACTAAAATGAACGATATCCTTATGAACCGTATTCTAGGTCTTTATGGATAGTGTTAGACTAACTCATTACAGGAAATGGGGAAGCTTAATGCAACACAAAGTAAAGTGTCACAATATAAGTGCACGTGTTGAACTTGTAAAGGAACACCTTAAGAGTCTTTCCCATCTAGTGTGTTAGACCTGTGTATAGAAATCAACAAGTAAATCAATTTCATAAATAAGGAAGATAGGTTGATGTCCCTCAAATAGAATGTGACAAAGTTTTAATAATTCAAATATCTTTTGGTATAACGATTTAGAATTTATTGGAACTCTAAGGATAAGTGTATTTAATGGAGAGGGCATCTAAACTATGTGACTTAAATTGAGTGAGACGAAAGATAGTGTGCGACAAAATTTTAATAATTCAAATATCTTTTGGTATAACGGTTTAGAATTTATTGAAACTCTAAAGTTGAATGTACTCAATAGAGAGGCCTCTAGATTGTGTGACTTTTTAGTAAGTAATTGTCACTAAGGATAAAACCTCGAGACTCATCAATACTCGATGTGCAACGTTCCAAATCACTATAGAATTGATCGAAATTGAGCTTTATAATATTTTGTTCAAAGGGTAGCAAGTGTAATCAATTTTAAGTTGAGTTAAGCTAGAAGTTAAGTTTAAGTCAAATTTATGTTTTAATATTATTTCAATTAAAACAAAATTATTTTTCAAAAGATAATGAGTTTTAGTAAGTACAATCAAGTCACATTCATATCCATGAGACGCTATTTTTAGATGGGCACTAACTCGAATTTTGAATTTTTAAGTTGGTATTATTTTATCTAGACTTGACTCACAACTAGTTATATACCAAAAGTTCAAGTTTTACTCCAATATTAATAAAAAGAAATGTATTACCCTTAAGATAAAGTGTATTTTCTTTCCCAAAAAATACAATTTATTTATTCAATATACATGATCATAATCATAACTTTTACAAATTAAGATGGGTTTCATTCAAATTTAATAAAATCATATGAGATCTAAGGAATTGCTAAAATGGATTGATGACCATATAGTGAGCAATATATAAATCCAATCTATAACATGATTACATCTCTTTTTGAAAAAAAAAAATCAACAAATCCTATATTATTATTATGGATATATCCCAAAAATGATGGCAATTTGCTTTGGCCATAGTGGAAGGTCTTAATTCTTTTATTCATATTGGAGCTTCTTCTCGTTCCTCATTAAACTGGCATGGCCTAGCAACATAGTTTGGTAGCAGAGGCGATACGCCATATCGTATGCAGCAAGATTTTTATGCCTCCGGTACAAATTTCCACACCGGACCCACATTTCGTTGGCCGCAAAATCTGAAAATCAGATCTTCAAAAACACAATCAGACGGTGATGGTACTAGTAGGGCCCATCCGTACATGCAAAAACACTGGACTAGCTTCCAAAATAACAATCTCGGTCGTATTAAAGAAGGATCAATCAACTGCATATTTATTTTCCTTCAGGGAATTTCGTTATCTTTTATGGGACCCTTGGACGTGTAATTTAATGAAAATCGTAGTTCTCGGAGGATGGAGGGAAGGAAAAGCATACTCTGTTACGAAATTCAGGAAAGTGCAACGGTGGATGTTGGGTTTGCTCTTTGGCGTAGGGCCACCATTTGTCGCAAAATTTAGTGATATGCATCATAACATGCCCAAAATTTTGTTTACAATGATCATCTATAAGAGATAAAACTTTGTATTTAGTGTAGTTTTACTTATCCCTACATATTACTTGGGTCCAAACAAATACCCGACCCAACCTACTGCTAGTAGCTCAACCAGGGTCCTAATATGAAATGACGGGTTCAAACTTATTAGGGATCTATCAGTGTAAGATCTTCTTCATTTAAAAAAAAAAAAAGAGAGAGAAAAATTATATATGCATGTAAATTATTTTTAATATTTGAACTATGTACATGTGAAAAGCAAAAAATTATCATCTATTTATGACATTTAATATGTAGCTATTGAGAGGATATAAGTATATCTTAAAAAAAATTATCTTATTTGATTTATTAAAACTCAATCAAAAGCAAAATATTATTTCTTAACAATGTTGGACTACTATTTGTATTATAATTTTCTTTTTTACTTTTAAAATAATTTATAATCTTACGTTACTAATATTAATACTACAATTAAAGTTTTATGTGTGTATATAAAAAAATCTTATCTTGAATTTTTAAGATGCGATTCATCTTAAAAAAACATGAAACGTCCTTTGAAAATGGGATTAATTTGAAAATGGGATTAAAAAACTGTATGACTTTTGGTCGAATCACATCTTTAAAAGATGTTTCATGTGTAAATTTATGAAATACCTATTCAATATGCGATTTTACATCAGTATTTATGTAATTATTTTTATATAATTTGTATTTGTGTAGTTTTTTCTATAAAGTTAGTAGAAACGTGTTTCCCTTGGTTTTATCGATTGATTAAAAGTGGCAATACCTTGTGATCATCCAGGAAAGAGGTACAATCTGTCCCTTTTAAAAGTGCTAGCCCCATGTGTCACTAAAAATAATTTGCATAATTATTTTTATTACAACAAAGACGGCTAGTTGAATGAGGTATTTCTCGATCAAGAGTCTAAAAATGATGCCGTCAAACCATAAAGTTATTGGCAATACATATAATTTTATAAAGCAGAGGAGTTGATTGATGTATTTTCGAAAGTTATCAAGCCATGATTTTCATTAAATCGAAGAATTTTTTTTTTAGGTCTATAATTTTCTATAACACGATTGACAACATTCTTAAACGTTTGTTCTCGAGCATATAGTTACACAAATATAATGAAACTCCACTAATCTGAAACAAAAAATGAAAATATTGGGCAACATAGAGAAGAAACACTTTACACTGATTATATGTTATACAAAGATTTATTTAATGTTATACACATTCAAGTGATTTATATAAACATTTTTGCTGAAAACTCGGGATAAGATGGCGGGACGGGAGAGCAGTGGCCATTAAGGTAGCTGAGCACGTGCAGGTCGGCATCATTAAATCGTGGAGCAATGTCACTCCCTCCAACATCCGAAATGTAGAAGAGGTGCTCATGAAACCGCATCATGTGCATGAGCAATTAAACAGCAAATAAAATCGCCATCACATGGATCTTCAACTGCGTCAAACGACAGGATTTGATACCCATATAGAGACCTTATTCGATTTATTATAGTGAAAAGAAAAGCAAACCAGAACGGAACGGCCCGAAATGAGTTTTTGTTTTATTATTTGAGCGACTGGGAAAAATATTCAGTGCACTATCAAGTCGTGGGTAACTGTAATTATATTTTAATATATAAATGAGGTAGTCAGAAGTTTTTAAAGTAACTTTCATCAATACGATCACATGTTTGAAAACTATTAATAGTTACTCAATACGTATATATTACACATAGCGTATAATACTCACAAAAACCTTTCTCGAGACACTATAAGTGTTGACTAATTATGGAAAAAAAAATCAAAATTTTACACTTTTAACGGTTAATCATATAGGATGGTTAAAATAGGTTTGT
The DNA here is from genome assembly GCA_024138025.1 of Combretum micranthum. NCBI lineage: Eukaryota > Viridiplantae > Streptophyta > Magnoliopsida > Myrtales > Combretaceae > Combretum > Combretum micranthum. The sequence continues at coordinate 2,220,009 of JAMXBD010000026.1, forward strand.
TGGAATGCAAGTCTAAGTTAAGTGAGAAAAATATATATAAGTAGGAACGAACCATGAAACTAGTACCATAAGGATTTTGGTTGAATAAAATATTATTGAACCTATACGTATATGTTAGGTTTTAAATCTAATAAAGAGGCTCAAAGAAACAAATTAATAAAAGATTAACTTAGATACGAATGATATCCATTTCCTTAGAAAATTTACATTCCTCACATAAAGTTTGCTATCAGAGATGTATTTTGTAGAATTCCCCTAGGATACAACTAAGTTTTGATACTTGAATAGCAAATATTTAAGTATCAAACCACACTTAAAAAGAATTTAAGATATTATATATATATATATATATGGTTATTACTAAGAAAAGACAAAAATAAAGAGAAGAATTATAATAATTATCAGTACTTTCTTACTATCAGACGCAACACATTTTATATCATAAATAGATATTCAAACCATCACAACTTTCTCCAAAAGTCACATTGTTTGGACATAGGTTGCATCCTTTGAATTTCAAGTTAGTTAGTTATTAATTTACTTGAAATCATCATGAATGGACACAACCTAAACATATGAAACTCTTTAATAAATTGATCAAAAGTTTCAATTTTCAAAAATTAACCGTTGAAACAAAATTTGAGATATGATAGTGCAGATTATGGGTGTGATCAAGCCCATAAAATTCACTGTGCTAGATAGATCAACAACCACGGCTGTGATATAGCCCGTGATTTTCATGGTTGCCCCAATCACGATCGTGATGGGACAAGTGATCTCCACAAGCTTTCAAAAAATTCATCACGACCTTGATTACAGTCGTGCTTGTCACGGATTCCACAATTTTATTTTATTTTTTTAAGTAAAAGATCTACATGATAGATTATATAATCGACGGTCTATTTTTACAGTATATTCTTTTAAAAGGTCTATATATAAAGTTTCTCTACTGTGATTAAGGTTAAGGATAGTGAAAAATTAAGTCATAATTTTTATTTGATTCTCTCATTAGAAATATATTTTTCCCTTAATTTTATCCAGTTGTATTGATTAAATTAAATTAAAAAAGAAAAATAAAAAAGCTTAATAGGAAAAGATTGTAGATAGATTAATAGTTAATTACAGCTAACGTGGCCATAGATGAAGATGAAGAGGCTAGTACTAGTAGAGATTGATTCTTTTCGAAATATATGGCTATAGGATTTGGTCATTCAAAAGATAAGGCTCATTTTTTTTTTTCTTTTAATTGGGTAGCTCAAATTTTATTTTGCATGGGAAAAGGAATATTGCTTATACATTCTCACTTTTATTTATATATTTTGTATTCTGACTATAGTGGGTGAAACAACGGTACCAAAATATGTTGAGGAAAAGTTTGAACGGTGAGCTAGACTGCAAACCAAAAAGATGGAAAATATAAATATTAGAAACAATTAATAAAAAAAAGGAACTCAACAAATACAAATTATTAATATATTTAGAGAAACAAAACATTAATTTAAGCTACATCCCATTGGATTATACATTTAATCTCTAGACATATATTAGATGTATCATGATCATGAAGATAAATTTACACATCAAAATTCAATGGAGACAAAAGTTTTCATCCAAAATTCGTGTTACTTTAAAGAGCCACAACATTTGTACTAAGTACTTCAAATGAGCTTATACATGTCCTCTCCAAAATTAAAATTAAAACTTCTTTCTTGTGAAACCCACAATTCTAAGACACTAAAATTAAAATTTTAGAGTACCTTACTATGCTCTTAGCATATCCCAATTTACACAATCCCTATTGATTTAATTAATTTTTGTACTTCATCAAACGACAAACAAGATAACGTGGGCAGCGGCTCAAATCATCTGCTTTTGCTGGTACAGGCAGTGACAGTATTGGGTGGAAAATCTAATATAATGCGCAACCCCACCCCCACCAGAAAAAAAAAATGGAAAAAAAAAAAAAAAAGAAAGAGAGTGCAGAATTTAATATTTAATTAACTAGACAAAAGTCAATGCATGCACTAGGTGTAGAGGTGTGAAAAAAACCGATGAAACCGAGAAATCGAACCGAAACCGTAAAATCAATCCAAAAAACATGGTTAACCGGTCCGTTGGTTTAGATTTAGGATCACGGTTTTTATTTTTTTCGGTTTTCGATTTCGGTTTCGGTTTCGGTTTGTAACAACAAAAAACCGATGGTTAACGGTTAACCGTTTCAGTATTTATAAATATATTATATATATAATTTACATATACAAATAATTATTTTTATATATATACATATGATTTTCATGTACATATAATTTACCTATGTTAATATTCCTTGAATTTCGATTAAAATACTATTGTCCTATGATTAATGGAGTTAATATGGTAATTGATTTAGTTTGATTTTTTTGATAATGATACATTCAAAGGTTCATTTTTCCCCTTTTCCTTAATTTCATTTTCTTTTTTTTTAGCTCTAGTAATATATATAATTTAAAGAAAAACATTATGATAAAAGCCAAAAAAAAAGATTTTTTGAAATTATCAATTTGATTTGTCGAAACCATTACGTTAAATGGTTAAAAACCGAAAACCGAATAAATTAACCGAATAAAACGGTTAACCGTTAAGGCGGTTAACCGTTTATAATGGACCGGTTAAGGATCGAGATATTTAAAAACCGATAATTACGGTTAGGTTCAAAAAATAAGGCCACGGACCGGTTAACCGGTCCATGAACACCCCTAACTAGGTGGACTTAAAGAATTAATAAGCCCCATAAAATAAGGTTAGATTACGATTAGTTTTACATTTTTATTTCTCAAAAATATAAAATGTTTATCCTTATATTTCATGACGAATGGACTAATAGGGGATCAACTTGTTGCTATTAGTAAGAAAGCCGATTACTAATTAATCAACCAAGTGCCGGCAGCAACAAAGCTGACTAGCTAGGAAGATAGACTAAATGCAAGGAACAAAGACGATATTCGATTAAATGGGCAAATTACATAGAAAAACTCAATGTTTGAGAATAAGTTCATTTAAGGTTTTAATATTTTGAGTAATATAAAATATGTCTCAACATTTGGAGAAGTAGGTCAATTGAGGTCTTTATTGATACATGTCATTATCAATAGAAAAAAGTTCTTCTGAATTTTAATTAATTATTTCTCCTATTGACACTTGTTAATAAAAACCTTGATTAACTCATTTCTTCAAATGTTGGGACCACTTTTGAAACACTTGAAAGGTTGGGACCTCAAATGAACTTATCATAAATGTTGAAACATTTCGGTGTAATCTACTCTTAATTAAAACATCAATAGCCATCCGTATTCTTTTACTATTAATTAATATATATATATATATTGTCTAAGTCACAAATAATGCATTATTTTCTCAATTTATATTAGGGATAAGTAGGTAACTTAGTTGTACAAAAAATTTAGTAGAGTGTAAGTGAGTATAAGGATCACAAGATAAGGTATGTGTATGAATTTACTATAATTTGTAATTATAAAGCAAGATATGGGTATAAAATCTTCATACCTTGTACCCTAAAAAATATTAAATGAGCATGGCATGCCATGTGTTCAGTGAATGGTGTGCAAGCACCATTTGTATTTTAAATAAGCAGTGGGAAGAATGCTTAATTTTTATAAAATTGTTCACACATAAAATTTTACCAGTATTCATACACCACTAGGCATTTCACATGGCATAATATGCTTAATGAATTTTTTTTCTCTCTATACTCACCCTAAAACTTATATTGTGATATTAGAGTATAAGATCTAGTGTATCATGTACACATCTTATTTAAAATTATAAAAAAAATTAATAAATAAGAATATTTAATAACACACTAATTTTTTATTTTATATTGCTTTTGAAAAGATTATTATTACTAGATTACCTTAATGAAATTTTTATTTTTGAAGAACTTATATTATCTTATTTTGATTGAACTTTGGTTATATGAGCTTATATTTCTTAATTATATAAAAGTGTCGCTAATTTTTTGAGGTAATTAATATAGAAATGTCTCTAGAGTTTTTAATTTTGGAATTTGCAATTTCATAACTTGTGATATTAAAAAATTATTTTTTAAACCCACTTCCACAAGTTACTTATATTGAATATAAAAAAGTAATGCAATTCTACATATTTCATGAAATTGTATATATTTTTATACATCAAATTTAAGAAATAATTAAAAAAAATTATAGATTCCACAAGATAATGTACTATGTATACTATAGGTTTCATAGGCACAAGGTATATGGTGGATACAATGTATCATAAGATAGATTTTAGATACAAAATTTAATACTTTATGCATTACAAGATAGGATTTGAGTTAGCCTTTATACTCTATTCACCATGTACTTGATTGCCCCTACTTTATATACGTGTGCTTTAGTTTATTTTCCTTTTTTCCACTTTACCAACTAAAACTTTGTTACATAAAAAAAAAATGGTAAAATGCCCATAATAAACAAAGGGTTAAATGTCAAATTTAAAATTTAAACTTTGCTCAAAAACTCAATTTAGCATTTGGACTTTTAAGTGATCAATTTAATACTCAATTAAATTTTTTATGTCCTTTTTTACTACTTTCTGAACAAAATTCATTTTGTTTGTGGACGTAGAAAGTGCAACATACTACTGAATTTTCACTATTGCTCTTAACACTATCTAATACTAATAGACTGTTTGTTCCACATTAGGATATACAACAAATGGCGTTAATGAGGTAATAAAATTGGTTATGAAAACTTTAATAAAGTATTTAATTAACCAATTCAAATTTAGATATTAAATTAAATTTTTATGTAAAATTTAACATTTTCCATAGACAAAATACATAGGACACATGTGATAAACCTTAATCCCTATCTCTCCCTTCGTTGTCTAAATCAAACGGAGTGCATACGACAAATCTAAGATAATATTGTAAAGGGATCTTAAGCCTAAACTTGATTATGTTTCATTTCTCACTTGGTTGTTTTTATTTAGACATGCCCCTAGTACCTTAATTTAATGTGAAATTAATATTTTTATGATGGAGTAATAGCTTAGTATAACAAGGCTTGAAAAAGTAAAAAGGAAAGACATATGTTAAGTAAATAATGTATAAAGATACAAATAAGCTTGAAAGCAAACATTTCTTCAAAGAATTCAAAGTCAATTAATGTACGATTTATACATTAAACCCACCCCTAGTAGAGAATTAGCGTGATGGTTCTAATTAAGAATCGAAACTTACCTATTGGGGTAGGTCGCATGTTGCTATAAACCAATGAACTTACCAATTCACGTTTGGGTTTATTAATAATTACATTAAAAAAAAAAAGAAGTAAATGTTGGATTTGTTATATAAATTTAGTCCAAAAATTCAATTTTGTATCTGAATTTTGAATTTTGAAATTTTCAATTTAATACCTAATTGAACTTTTTATGACTATTTTTACTATTTTATTAATATTGTTTACTCTATTTACTAACATGAAATAGGTGACCTCTCTTTGAACTTTTACTATTTCTCCCATACTGACTAACACTTATGAATTGTCTCTTACACATTAGAAAACAGAGCAAACAGTGTTGGTGAAATTATAAAAATAATCATAAAATGTTTGATTACGTATCGAATTGACTATTCCAAAGTTTAAGTTCTAAATTTGACATTTTCCCCCCAAAAAAATAAAAAACTAAGAAATGTTAATCAAATTTCATTGTTTATCCCTTTTGTCTACTACTCTTATCTAACACTCATTCAATTTAATTCATGACGCTCGAACCCCATCATTACCTATGAATTCACACACACGCATACACAAAGACACCATACTACACAACCGTTGTCATTAGGGTTTGCGAATGTTTCCTCACTTTTCCTTCAAAATATCTCTCTAATTGATGTTTTTAAACACATATTAGATATTACAAGTTCTTTATAGCATATTGTTCGTATATATTTCTCGTCATGTAACTCTTGAGTTTGGTCTAATGGTCCTCCTGTAATGCGTTGGTGGAGTTTAAGCATACACAAGGAGCAAATACGAGTCAAGTGGCTCCAAGAGTGGCCTTGATACATATGATCTAGTCTACCTAAGTTAATAGAGGAGTTAATAGAGGACTTTAAGGAGTAGAAAATATTACACCAGCACTCAAGAGAGGATAAATGAAGGTCGAATCATCTTAACTATCCGGACTCAAAGGATTGGTCAGTAACTTACAGTGGAAGGTATAGAGGTAGAGTGTGTAAGAAGATCTTCTTGCGAGATCTTTGTAAAGGCTCATATTAAGTTAAGGTTCTTGTGAAGCACCCCTTGACCTTGGATTTCAAAGGACTTGTAGGAGATGACAGATGAGATGCTTGCTTATCTAGGAAGGACACCTTCTCATCTACCCATGTCCTAAGTCTAATCACAACTACTTTTTGGCCAAGGAGAGAAGAGGAAACGTCTTTAGATAGAATACTTAGACCAATTTTCTTCCAAGATAGGGCCTTAATGGACCATACCTAGATTTAGACAACTAGTAAAAAATGAGCATTAACATTTAGTTATTGTGATAAATATCAATCTTTTAATCCATAGAGCTAGTTAAATATTAATTCATGTCCCTTTCGTTTCAATTTTAACAGAATATAGTGTTTTAATTTAAAAATGCATGTCACAATCAGTATTACTATCACTTTCTATATCACTATTTGCATCACCTACATGTGAGTTGTCACTATAACTTGCATCAAATACTTGTTGACAAATCCGCTATATTTCAATCCTTTACTAGAACATATATACCACTCAATAAAAATTTAATTGATGTTGAACTTTAAGCAAATGACTGGATGCAAAAATTAGGTGGATGTTGAATGCATATACCTAACTGATGTTGGTAGCAGTTAACAAAGGTTATGGTATTCGAATTACGAAAACAAGTTTATCGCTAAAAAATTTCAAGCATATTTTTTAAATTAAAAGCACTATATGCATGGATGCTAACGATGATTGTACTAGGGGTTATAAAGATAATTGTGAAATTTTGATATTACAAAAAATATATATATTAAAATGAAAAATGACTACACGTGTAGATTTTAATGATTTCAATTGTACTCCTTTATTATTTTTTCATATAAAAGTGGTTGTTTATTTTTGACACGATTGTTTTTTGTTACAAAGGAACGATGAAATTAACAATCGTTACACTTGTGAAAGATAATTCCACAACATACCTTTAAATTGTTACACTCTTTTAAGTTTTGACAACATGGTGATTGTGCAATATGAGCAAAGGAAAAAAAAATAGAAATTATTGTATGAATAATAATTTAAAGGGGCCTCACAACTCCTCGATTCCAACTCAATAGGATTGATGTGGGACAAGGCAACTATCTCTAGACATGTGTACTCATAACAATATACATATATATATCTCTTTTATATCTAATATGGGAATAATTATAAGTAAGGAAATTGACATCTAAGGTCAAATTCAAATAGAAAATGAAATCTTCAAATGGTTAAAATACATGATTGATGTTATATCTAAGTGATTAAAATAAAGGATCAAACCTTTAAGTAATTATAATCGAGGATTAACATAATATTAAGTAGAATAAGAGAGAGGATTCCATCACTATTATGGGAAACATTGTGTGTCAACATAATTCGACGATGTTTATAATGGTATTGTGACTTGAACTATTTAATATAAGGTTTTTGTTTTTTTCAATCACTCGAAAGTTCTATTATATAAACCTCACTCCACATGTTGTTTCTCTCATTTGTAATTTTCTATATATATATAATAGAATACTCATTCTTTAACTTACTCTACCCCATTTCCAATTTGCCCCACTAGACTATTCCTTGATTTTATTCATATTATATAATCTTGCCCTATTTGTTATATCCCATTAATAAATTCTTCGGGTATTATTATTGACAAGTCAAAAAAGAATTTTCTTTTCCATTTTTCTTTCACCTCTAAGAATGTACAAGAATTTCTTTTTTTCTTGACCTTTACTAAGATATGATCTCTATGTATTATCGATATTCATAATTACAAATGAAGCAATTCTGTATGTCAATTCCCATACCATGCATAAGCCGACCAAACTTTAATTTTTACCAGCAAATGAAGCAATTCCGTGACCAATCATCTCATAAATTATATATCTAAATATATATTTTTTTACCATTATAACAGAGAAAGAAGAAGTGGAACCTGATAATTTTGCTTAAAAAATTAAGAAAAACTTATTAAACTACAAAGTAACTATTCCCGGGAGTCCACTGATTACTTGCCTGCAAAAGAAGGGTAGCTAAATGTAGTCATGAAAGGCCCACCGTTCCGTATGTCAGCCAAGCGACGACGCATGCATTACCATGAAAGTATGGCCAACTTGAATGCAAACAAACCGCCCATTATTACATTGAAAATGATAATGATTAATTAACTAACATCCCCACGTTATGGTCAAATCAATTAACTTTATTTCTGATATTTTCTTAGTCAATTATTCCCATCGCTCTCCTTATGCCTTTTACTTTTACTCAACAGCCAAATACATAGATCCAAGGGATTAAAGTATAGCGTTTATTTTGCTTGGTGCTTTCTGAAAAGTTTTGCTAGAAGCCAATCTCTAGTATATTGCGCTAGAACCGAGGCATTGACGGCCATAATGCATCGATCTTTTCAAATCGGATGCAACATGTTCTTATTTCCAAAGATAATATATGGGAAATTGTGAATGGTTATTATAAATCTTAATTTTGCTATGTATATACCTTTTACTTAACTTTCATGATAAAGAATTCGTACTATTTTGATATCAAACTATAAAAACGCTTTAAATTATATATTATTATTTATTTGGATTTGAGTCATGGTCTATATAATAGAGACTAGAACTTTCTTGTAATGACTTGGGGAGATTTGATTTGGTAGACACGTAAATAGATCATTTGACTGGTTCACTTCATTCAACATTTTTCAAGTATTCCCATCATACAAAAGAATGGCTATTATAGTTAGCTCATTTAAGATAAGTATGAATCGATCTTGCTTTATTTCATTTGTCAATCATTGAAAAGTATGATGATTATTATCCATATCAAGTACTTGTAAATATCCAGCCATACATTCTCATTTACAACTCTAATTGCTTAAGAATTGTAAGGTTAGCATACAAGGTTTGTTCAAACTTCTTTACCTATCACTTGTGCATTCAAGACATTAAGACTATCTATTCATGAGAATGGAACACAAGAGAAAAACTCATGAGAATGACAATTTTAGGAGTACTCAACCTAATGCGCATCTTATATATAAGCAATGTAAACCCTTAAATATCATAAATATTTGAGTGGACTTTTTTTAGAAGTGCACAACCACTTGTAGGAGCCCATGTTTAGGTCACCGAACCTTATGTAAGTTGCATGACCATTTGCATGAGCTCATGTATAGGTCATGGAAAGCTTATGTAACTAGCACCATCTTCACCACAACTGTGCATTTTGCCCGTGCACTTTACACCACCTCTAGCATGGTTGTGCACTAACTCATGCACTTTGAAATATCTTCGAGTTCACCTTTTTCCTTATGAAAAACAATTGAAATTTTATTCAACTCATTCCTCTAAGATTAAAGTTTACTATATTACCTTAAAACTTAAGTGTTGGTGGGAATAAAGGGGTAAGAACTATAACTGGATAGACCATAAGTGAGATTAGAAATATTAAAGGCTATGAATATCTTGGTTGCTTTATAATTCAAATTAGAGGATTCTAATATTTGGGATAGATCAACTTTATAGGTATGTATATACCTTACTTGTTGCTTGTGTTTGCTTAAGTTAGAAATATAAATTGATTAAATGATTATCTAGCCATAAGAATTTCTATGTTGTTTGTGTGTAGCTACTGATAATGCTGGAAAGCACCGATGCTATTGTCATGACATCTTGATGATTTTTATATGGCACTATCATAAGTGGAGTTGCAACTAAAAATGATGCGAGTAGACTTAGGTGTTTTGGCGTTGTGGCTATTAGGAAGAACCCAACATCTAGTGTATGGATTCATGGATGTTGGACAATACCCAATACCATATATACTATATCATATTTATGTGTAGCGAAATACCAAGTTATCCTTTTTATATGTGCTTGGCTTAAAAGTTTAAGATAAATGAATTGGACAGTTATTGCATTAAATATATGTGCATGCATGTGATTGAGTGGCTGTCTTTTCATATGTGTGTGTTTATGGTATATTGTCCTGGGCTCCACACTCATTCTATATCTTTTTCTTTTCTAAGGTACATGAAATTAAGGAATTATGTTTTGTTCGTAGTGGACTAAAGAATGGGATAAGGTATTATGCTAGAAATTCTGAAAATTATAACAAGCTAATGTAATTGTTTATACTACTTTAGGTTACTTATTTTGAAGTTTGTATAGATTTTGTAATAGGCATTAGTAGTCTCCACTATGGGATATTAAGAGTTGTGATAATTATTTATTGTGGCTAGTAGTAGGTTTTAAAACTTTTCGTGTTCGTATTTAATATAAACATGGTGGGTTCTAAATGTCCTGAGGTCCATGGATTTATTGGAATATTATAAATTAAAGTGCAAATTGGCAAATAAATTTGTGAGCATAAGAATAAGATAATTGCGCTTTGATAGATTTACTTAATTGTTTCAAAGCTTTTCGTTACTCATTTTTTGCCTCCATTTAATGCTTGTTTGCAACGTCTAGTTTCTCGGCAAATCGACCGAATCATTCGGGCAACCGCCCGTATCAATAGCCCTATGAAGCTGATCTTGCTCGGGGTAAGACTTAGTCAAGATTTCTTGGATTCCCCTGAACCATTCCTTGCCCTGATGAAATCGCGAGAGATCCATGAAGGGTTCATATCACTTAAGCATGAATGTGGAGGTTTTTTATCATAGACTTGTCTTAACTATTTTTAAGTTCTCCAAAAATATTTCGTACTAATTTTCTTGAACAACTATGAAATTAATTATCAAAGAATGAATCATAATTACTTAAATTCAATAAGAGTAATGTTTTATTTCATCCATATTATAATCCATTTCAAGTTCAACAAATATATATTGTAAATTCCGTTTAAAGTCGTTATAAAACCTAAATGCTGATGTATTTAAACCAAAACTTTCGAGCAAGATTGTAGGTAGGGCTGTAAACGAGCTTAGTTACTTGCAAGCTAGTCAAGCTCAACTCGTTTCAAGTTTCGCTCGGCTCAGCTTGTTTAACTAAATGAGTCAGGTCTAAACTTATTTTCAAACTCGTTAAGGGCTCGCAAACTAGGCTCATGAACAAGTCCGTTAAAAGTTCATTTAACTTATATATAATATATTAATATAATATCATTAATTTGTATTAACATAATATTATATATAATTATTTATATTAATTTAATATTACCAATATAATTAAAAATATAATCATATATGCTAAATGAGTCAAGATTAGACTCGTTTAACTAAATGAAGCCCAAACTAAGCTTGGGTTAAAAAATGCTTAATGGGCTCGGGCTCGAGAGCCACATTCCAGGCTAGTTGAGAGCCCGACCCAACTCGAGCCCATTAAGGATTTCAATAAACCAAGCTCGAGCTAGCAAAAGCCCAACTCGACCTAGCTTATTTGCATCCCTGTTTGTCAGAGGTTATTTTACACCCTATCCATAATTGTGAACAGGTTAAATCAAGAAGATTAGCATTAAAATTGTGCTTAAGTTCAAGTTTGACTTAAATTTTTAAAACTAAAATTCAACTTAATTAAATTTGTTTATGCTTTAATTTATTGAATAAACATATATTTCTTCGTATTGATATAAAGGAGAAAAAGAATAGGAAAAGCTGCACATCATAGGAAAAAAAGACAATTGATAATTTCAATATTTGTAGGCCTAAATCAATCAAAAATTTGTTCTAGTCTATGTCTATTATTCTTAATATGCTTCCTTCACTAATTTAGTGATTTAATATATCGATTTTCTAAACCACATTATGGGATGTCACAAAAGAAATAAATAAATATATATTGGAAACTAAATTTTAAGCTTTAGGCTGTAGTCTGACTTTAAATAATACATTCCAAATACTTAAAACAATATATTTATTTCTTTTTGTTTATTACAATGAAAAGGAGAATCGAATCCAATCTCCCTTCTTTGAAATATCATGAGAATTATTGCTAGATTAAAAGGCGATTCACTTATTTGCTCAAATGTTGCAAATGGAGCAAACACACAATTTGTACACTTTATCTAGATCCCTTCAAACAGCTCATTAGGACAAAGCTTCTGTGACAGACGCTTGCTAGCTCTGTGTGTGTGACTTCGTTTGATCTCAAGTATTGTCACAAATTCTCCCTCCTATTTCATAAGAGTTCATTGAGACCTCATAATCAAGACTCATTTTACAAGTTAAAAGATTTAGACTTGATATCACATTTGACCAATGTTCTAGACTAGGATAAATAACTCAATAGGTATTATATGCTATATGTCATATATATATGGTATTTAAATACAAATAAAATTTTGATATATATATATATATATATATATAACGTGCAAATCACCGGTAATAATTATTATGATAACTTTCATTTTCTTTATTGTATATATCAAAATTTTATTAGTGATACACGTGATGTGTAAATATTAATACAATGAATCTTTTTTCCTACATGTACTACTAATCCATTTCGATGAGTAAATACACTTCTAATATGATTTTATTTCTTCAAAATGAACTAGAATTGTAATTAAATTTTCATTTGTTAATTTTTTATCTAATTGAGGATATTTTGTGAAAAAAGAATCAATTTCAGTATTTACTTGATATTCTGTAGGCTTGGCTTGTTTTAGAAGAACCTCAAAGGTTTATGATAGATTTGTACATGCTACTTATTAGGTTAGGGTTTATAAATGTTGATAGGGAATACTTAACTATAATCTAGCAAACCCAACATCAACCTAATAGGTTAGCAAGTCCATGAAGAGTCTCACAAGTATTTGGGCTAAGAAACTCTATGAGGGCCTCTAGCCCAAAAAGATGTCGACCACATGAGGACCTTGGCCTCATGAAGAAGCTCCACGAGGGCCTCAATCCGATGAGGACCTCAACTCTTGGGCTCCTCATCTGCTGTCGCTTTGGCTCTACACATTGAGGAGCACACCCCTTGCTCCAAGCTCCTTTTGGAACAACTCCAGGCTGGACCACCTTCACCTCAAGTGGGGACTACCTTAGGTCCATTGTCATGTACCTCCTCATAGGCTGCAGCCAATGTGAAACAAGATTATGTGGCTCTCAATTAAGGTATGACCAAACGTTATAAACAAACTCTCATCCCCAAAAGTAGAAGCATCTAATTTAAACTTATCCAATATAGTCTAAGCTCACTTTAATTCATTACTCTCTCAAACCCACAAGTTAACATAAGCACTAGAGTGGCTGTACCAAACAACCCCCAACGCACCATTAACTGTGTATTTGTGCTTATAGATCCACTATGTTTCACCACTCCTTCTACTGGCGACTCATTACCTGCAACAAAAAATATTCATCAAAAACCCTTTCGATCATATCTCTTGACATGAGTATATTATAAATCATGTGTCAAATCTTTTAACCAAAAGCTAAAAAAAAATTTAACAAAAAAAAAAAAAAAAAAATACAAGCCCTACTTTTATATAAAGACAATATATGAATTAGTAAAGCGCAAAACCGTAAAAATACTCACCACAAATTTATAAGAAAAAGAAAGAAGGTAGAATTCTTATTGTTTCACAACGTAAGGTTGGACATTTGCAAGAAGGCAATTTGATCGTGAACAGTTGAAATTTTGAGTGATGCAAGTAAAAGTAATATTGTAGAGCAACTTTCATTTTCCTCTCATTTCCGTGGTTTCTTCTAACACCATTCACCTGCATGAATCATGATATAAAAAAAAAATAAAGGCAAATAAATAAACAAATTACTAGATAGATTTGAAGTACTTATCAATAGCCGCATGCAAAATGACCGTTTTGTGACTTTCTTAGCTTTAATCTATATTTGAAAGGATTGTGATGACATATTTTAGATAAGAACGTGGCTGGAGTGGTGGACTAAAAAGGTTATAAAGAAAGAAGATCCAAAGGATGATGTAGTAATTAGTTTTATGAAACTTTTATTGCCTATCTTTGGTGTTTCAGTGGAGGAAGGAAAGGGATGTATTTGAGAATTATAAAATTATGTTAATTCAAGCAATTTTTCTTCTTCTTTTTTTTTAATTTCCTTTTCAGATGTTTAAGGGTATAGGACAAAATCTCAATTTAGATTTTATATTTTATTTTTCTTGCCAAATATTATTGTATTTCACAGTATTATAAATAGAATTTATTCTTAATCAATGGGGTAATAGTGATTATAATATTTAATTTTGAGTACTTCAAGTTATAAAGTCAAAATTTTTTGCATTTAGACTTCATATTTTCAATTAAATAATTTCTTTCATGGTCTCACTTTCCTTTCTCTCTCCTACTATCACATTTTTCTCTTCACCACATATTCAGTTTTAACAATAGCTTCCACTATTTATAATTTACATTATTTATGCTAATAATTGTTTTTTGTTCACAATTTTTTTGTTATTTTCATTGACAAATATAACTTCCACTACTTGGTCAGCTTTCATTTATTTGTCTAAACGCGGTTTCATTAAAATTTTGCCCAAGCAACCGGGTTGTCAAAAATGAAGTACTAAATGTCAACAAGAATTTTCCATATTTCAACCATTTATTTGTCATATCTCTCCGCAAACTGATCCATCCCATCATTGTTAGCATAAAAATACATGTATTCTTTCTTTCCCTCTAGTAATGGTGGAGTGGATTTGCCTTTTTTCTTTTTCAAAACTTTGTTCATTTATTTACATAAGAAATTTTTATAATCCTAAAATGGAAATCGTTGACTTGGAAGGGGCAGTCATGTCATGGTCTATGTCACGTGAGTTACTGCCCCAGTAAAGCTCCAAAGTTAACTGATGTAGTTTGGATTGTTTCACTTTTTATAATATTATATTTGAATTAAATCTGTAACCGTAACTATAATTTATTTATATTATATTTATTTAATATATTTAAAAATAAAATTATTATTTTTTATTAGTATTTATTTTTTAATAAATATTTATTTTAAAATAATAAAAATATAAAACTAAAATTACTACGTGAATACAAGGAAACAAACAAACCCCCGACAGCTGGGACACAAAGTCGGCTTGGCTTTCCACAAAATTCAAAGTAACGCATCGCATGATTTTTATGAAGAGTTTAACATATCCATCAATCCTAACCGACCCAAGAATGACAAAGATCGTGTTCCAAGTTCCAACCCTTTTATTACTGTGGATTCGACGTCAAGTTCTTAGGGCACCTTTTTTTTTTTTTACAGAGAATCCGATCAAAATATTTCCATTTTTTGGACTTAATTTTGGAAATTTAACAGTTTGTGTGAAGATAATTTGAGAAATATTGTTGCAAAAGCTGAGTTTTCACTCTAGTGGCCTAAGGCTTAAGGAATTCTTTTCTTTAAAAACCTTCTTTAATTTATCCATAAAGTTTCTTATAAAAGCTTCTTAATTTTTTTTATATTATTTATTGGATCCGTAATATAATAAATTATATAAAAGGAACTCAAAAATTAAAAAAGATACAAATTTTCTAGTAGTATAGAGAAAGATAGACATTATTAAGATTAGTGAAATGGAGAGATTAGTGGCTAATGACCTTATGATCTAATGATATCTTCACCGATACTCGTTACTTATGTGAGAAGTCTCAGGTTCGACTCCCTCCTCCTTCTCATTGTAATGGCTAAAAAAAGAAATAGAAGGATTGGTGGGGTCGAAGGGGATCTCTCCCAAAAAAACAAAAAAAAAAATAAGTTAAAAGAATAATTTTTATAAATGTTTTAGAAAAAGAAAAAGCAGCTATATGTAAATTTCAAAGAATAGATCATCATATAAATGTTAGACTTAGCATGTTTAATTTCACAAGCAAGAGGTCCTTTCATAATTTAATCAAAAAAGATATTTTTTTCGTAAGTATCATTGTACATTTTCATAGTACCTTTATTGCTTGAACTAAAAGAAATCATATAATACTTTTTTTTTTTGGTAAACAATCATGAAGTACTTTTATTTATATCAATTTGCTATTTTCATTTCACTTGTAATTTTCATATAAGATATAATATAAATGTAAATAAAAGAGAATGTTTCCCTAATGACAATTCTAATATTTACTTAACCAAGATTAGTCAATTTCCCTAAATAGTATGATCTTGTGTTTATGATGGATGGCCAAGTATGTCCCAATTATTACAATATTGTTATGGTCAAATTTGGCAAATGGGTTTCCCAAACCTAGTCCAACCCATCTAAGCTTGGATCAGCCCATTTGACCTAAGCCTAGTCTTATCTGACTTTCAAAAACTCTTAAAAATTTGGAGCAATCCTTAACTTAGCATGCCGGCCTCTTAACTAGGCATTTGGAAAAACCAACTTACGACACTTGGCACACTCTCTTACAGCCTGTACCAGCCTTGCCCTCAATGGAATCAAGATGTGTCTTCTATTAGAGATTATGCACTAGGTCAATAATTGGATATCATCATCCTTATGTTATATTAATAAAGAGGCAATTATTATTATATTGTTTGTATGTTTACTTTATAATGATATCCTTCAATAATCATATAATTATTCTAAATGTCCCAAGATGCTCTTTATTATGGAAAGAATAATGAATTAAGTCTAATATGAGGTTTGATTGATAGTCATGAGATGTTTATATGTGTGAAGATACAAATAAACCTTATAGGTACATGTTGAAGAACTAAGTATTGGACTGACTCATTATGAAATCACTAAATAGATTAATGTCATAGGTGATTCTCATAATGACAATGTCATTATATCATTAGACTTAAAATCACCATAGATTCCAATATGAGAAATATTATGATTTGACACAATCAAACTGTATCTTTAATTAAATAATGATAAATGTTGTGATTAAGCATAGTGTAAATCATGTAGAGATAGATATGAGTGATTAAGATGAGATTCATCCTTCTCATTAATTAAGATGAGATTTGTCCTTCTCAATATGAGAGAGATATCTCTAGGCCCCTTATTAAGTGAAACTGATAAATGCATGATCATACTTAAATGAACTGATAGTATGATCAATATCATTTGTTTTATCAATTTACATGGGGATCAAGAAATGAATAGATTAAACAATATAAGGGTGACATTATCAATATCTTATGTTAAATATAGATATCTTGTGACTAAAAGATTATGATATATCTTATGACTAAAAGATTATGACATAAGTTATGAATTAAGTTATGTCGGATTGAAGACCTTTAATTAATTTGGTTAGTCATAATATTTTATTAGAGTTCACTTGTGACTTGTGGGCCTAAAGTAAGGTTTAGGTCAACTAACAATATTAAATGAACCTACATACCACACATAAAGAGTAAACCAACATAAAGAGAAAGTGTCCAAATTTTTTATATACTATCTTAAGTAAATTATCCTGTTTAAAATAGGAAAGTGGTGTTATATTTTGGATTTAAAAAAATATATTTATTTAAAAATATGATTCTAAAATAAAAGATAACAAATAATATGTATCTTAGTTACTAATTAGGGATAAGGAAAACGGGATTTACTTAAGATTTACTTGATCACCTTTCATTCTAGTATATATATATATATATATATATTCTCTCTTAGGGTTTTTGAAAGACGTAGATATTGAGAGAGAGTGAGAGGGGGAGGGAAAGGAGAGGAGAAAAACCCTATAACCCAATAACACGTTCATAATAAAGAATAGGAAATTTATGCAGTGTGAAAAGAAAACAATAGTTGTGATATCTAACGTGCTAGCATACTTGTGTTCGTATTTCGAAAGGAGTTCTTTCATGTGGATACCAGTGGATATTGTTCACAAAAAGGCAGAGCAAAAATCTAATAGAATCAAAGCGGAAAGCATCTAGATATGAGATTTGTCCATCCACGTTTTAAGTTAGCAAAAAAGATTGATAATTCTATTTTTTCTCATTTATTTTGTTGAATCGATTGGATCCTGATAGGATTTGCTAAAAAGTTTTATTCCATTGTGTTATTTGTAATCATTTTTAGTCTCTAAAAATCCCAACGCCTACATGGCCTAACACCTACAATCCCTATAAGGCTATAACCGCTTTTAACTTCCCATACCTTTATATTTTCCATGACATGAGCAACTGTAAGGAGGCCTCCTCCTATAACTACCTCCTATGCAAGTTTTTGAGGGTGGATACACTTACATTACTCGCTACCATACCAAGCGAGTAATTCCTCTACTTTATTTTTCTCTACTCCCTACATTAGGTAAACATTGATCTGAGCATAAACTAACCGAACCAAACAACCCCAGTATCCCCTAGTCATATCTTATTTTGTAAGTCCTACTTTATAGATCATAATCAAGCTCAATTACTCAAAAGTCCTCCAGTAGTTTTAAACTAAAAAAAATACCAATTATGAAGGTTTTCAATTGACATCAAAGATGAAACCTTCTCATTAATGGTAGTTAGGCGATTGTTATGACCATCTATCCATTTATAGAGGTGATATATATTGAATCTTCTTCGTGTGTGTATGTGTCATAATAGATATGAAATAATTTTCTTACGTAGAAAGTTATGACTTATGATAGGAAGTATTCATAACACATCTCTAGATTTTGTGAGATCCCATCAAAACTGCATATAAGGTAAGCTTAAGAACTCCCATTAGTTATAACAGGAATTACCTATTCAATTCATTGAATGAATAATATTGTAACAGAATTGCTATTATTAAATGGAACTGTAAAAAGGTTTTCATTTGTTTTTTTTTTTGGGTTAAATGAAAGTATTTTAGGAGAAAAAAAATTTAACATTGAACTGTTATTCATAGGTTTAGGTAATGAATGACCATTCAATATTTTTTAAAACAAAAATTCATTACACTATCTTTAATAATAAGTTACTTAACATGCCACATTAACATCTTAATTCTTAAGCAACTCTCCCTACTAAGAAACCTACTACTTTATCGGTGAGTTACTTAGAAAATCACTTAATATGATCTTTAAAATTTTTATGGGTCTCACATTATAAATTATAAATAACTAACATCAAAAGTACAAAAAATAATAATAAAAAACCTAAGCAACTCACTTTTTGGGTTGTTTGGCTATGCAACCCACTTTATTGGTTAAGCAACTCCAATAAAGTTGCTCTTATGAAATTGCTATTAAGTTAAATAAACATTGTAATAATTTTTCATAGACAATAAAACTCTAAAAACGAAGTCAACCAACAGCAAGTATTTGTAGCCTAACCTCGTCAAAGGAGCTTTCTAAAACAACAAGTTACTGTACAACAATCTAGTACATTTCTTATGGCAATATACATGTTTTAAAATGCATACATATGTGAGGCAAGCCTTTAGGTTGCATAATGACAAATAAAATGTGTTAATGATCTTGTAGTCAAATGGGATCACCCTTAAACTCTCAAATGAGAGACATTAGGTTTGAATCTCCTCTCTCCATTGTAGGAGGCTTCTACAATTTCGTTGACAATACCGTTTAGTCAACCGTTTAACCGTTAAAATAAATACAGTAATTGAAATATTAACTACTTTAGTGGCTCAATCATAGTTAGATATCGTGTGAGCCATTGGATAATAAAAAGGCCATAGAATCCCCCCATTGCAATACCACAAAAAATAACAAATAGAAGGTATGAATATGTGTCATGTGGAAGTTAATTCATATAAAAAGTATATAGACATATAAAATAGATTTTAAAATATTAGCCTTAGACACCGAGTTGAATAGAAATTGGAACCTCGGTTTGGATTGAGAAACCATGGAACGACTACATTTTATTAATTAGCATTAAAAAATAAATAACGAAATTTTATTTTAAATACAAAAATTTATAAACTCAAAAAATAATTAGGTGTAATTGCATTAAATTATTGACCCTTTTTTTATTATCTATTTAGGATATATATTTAATTATATATAAAAACATCCAATTTTAATTATTGTGTTAGCAACATAGGAATATAAAATAATCTAGAGGCACAAAAGAAAATTATGAGACAATTAGTCCTATATTTATTATTAAAGAACGAAATTTCACTTCTAGTAGAAAATTATATACTGCAATCTAAACATTTTTTTAAACTATATTTATATTATTAATAATAACATATTAAAAGTTGTAAATAGATAATAAATTTTTACTGCTTACATGAAATAGTTTAAACATTTGAAATTATATATTTAATATTATTTTTTATTTTTCTTCAAATTTTTTTATAGCAAAATCGATTGGAACCACCAATCTCACTCGTTCTAGGTTGAGGAACTGTTTAAGAATCTAAAAATCGACGATCTCTTAACAGGTTCAAATCCAAGCCATGACCATATCTAGATAGCCTTAGTCAGAGGGGGTGGGGAAAGATGGCCTTAGGTCAATAAAGACAAGTTGATGGTCTTGGTCTTGGTCTTGGGATTATTAACATCTTCCATCCATTTTTTTTTTTTTTGGTGTTTCATAAGATAAGAAAACCAAGAATATAATTTTTTTTAAAAAAGGAATATGCTTGTAAAGATCCTCAACTAATTAAAAGTCCTTTCAATAAAATGAAAAGTGATTTTGCTAGCAAGCGTATAAGACACATTTGTTCAAAATATGAATGATAACATTAGTGATTTTTTAACACCTGATTAAGGAAATTAGCGTTTTTTAAAGACCTTTTATGATATAAACAGCCATATCGAAAAACTTCCGACAGCCTAACGGGAAAAGCGATAGTGACTAGTGAGTGTTCCTTTTTTTTTTTTTTTTTCTTTCTTCTTTTTCCAGAAATCAACAATATATGTCATTAATAAAATAAGACAATTACAAGAGCGGGAGATCAACTAAAAAGATGAAATCATGGACTCAAAAATTAAGAGGTCACATTTATAAAACTAAAAAAGAGTATTCATAATTATTAAAAAAAAATACTAATAGAAAACTGTGATTTAAAGATAAATTTTTATTTTCAAATATAAATTTTTATCGTAAAAATTATTATTACTTATTCTATTTCTAAAAATAGAACTTATGTTATCAATTTTTCATTGTAGAATAACACTGGTATTCTTATAGTAAAATCTACTTAAAAATGGGAAATCGTTAAAAATAAATAAATAATTAATTAATTAATTAACAAAATAACGAATATACCCAAACCGCACGTTGAAGAGGGTATGAGGTTGTGCAGATCGAGGTGATTGCTTTGCTATGCCACTGGCTAGATGGAAATGGAGATGGTTAGGGGAAGGAAAATGAGATAGAAGAGTCAAAAAGCTCGTGAATAGGAAGATTTCCTACACTTGTTTTTTTTCCCATAAAATATTCAATTATCCTTGAAAATGTAAAGAAAGGGAAATTAATATTATTAATTAAAAATTAAAAAATATTACTAAAATAATAATAATAATAATAATAATTTTAGATAAACTAGCTTCATCTTTTTAAGAGATAAAACCATAAATGAATGGTCTTGTCTCTTCAAAATCAAAATAACTTAACCTAGCACCGCCTGTTGAAAAAATGAGGCATGAAATTGAAATCTCACAATTTGCTTCTCTGGTTTCTTCGTCCGGAAAGAAGTACTGAGGAAATTACTGTTTGCCTTTGTTTTTTATCGAATGCAAGACATGAGGCCCCTGTCGTGTGTGGAACACGTGACTTCTTCTCCATGGATCTAAGCGTGGGCAGTGATGAACTGCATATTTTTATTCCAATCTCAACTCATCTTTTTCTACTCATTTCAAGCAAATAATGGTACAAATTGATTGTCGACGCATTAAAGAGGGTATTTAACATCAAATCTAATCAAAAGATTGAAAGAAAAGGCATCAAAATAGTCCCAAAAAATTGGACGAAATAATATATCGATCATTGATTGTTTATAAAAAATAAAGCACAATCCAAGCAATTTAATCGCATTTGACGTCAACCCAAGATGTAAAAGATAATAATATGTACTGGGTTTCCTTTTTCACAAGAGATTTTGATGTGTTTGGAGAAGATTGCGATGGAAATGGAATCAATTATCATCCACTCGGATACAATTATGAATGAACGCAAGAAGAGATCTTCGACCAATTTCGAAACTTGCCATTTGAGTTCCATATCATACATGTATAAATAGAGGTATGAGGAATCCATTTAGGGAGGACCTAATGATCCACAATAAACTAATACTCTTAAATCATTTATGGATTGTTCATTTTCTTTCTAGCTCGAGTTTTCTCATATGTCGCTTCTCTTTAGGATTTCTTCACTCGAAAAAAGTATTCACGAGTTTGACGGACACCATTTTTGATCTTATCTTTTGAAAAGACCAAATTAGTGTAAATTATATTGACATCGCCATCTCATTCTTTCAAAATAAGAGTTCAACTTATCTAAAATTGAGATTATTTTTATCTCAATAGTATTTTTATAATTTTTTCAAAATTGATAATATTATTTTCTTTTTTTCTAAAAATGTAGATGCTTATTTTATTTGTAAATTTTTTTTTAATGAACGAGGGATTAAGGATAATACTATTAGGCTAAAAAACTTTCACCGCAATATTTTTTTTTTGTTTGGTAGAATAAGTATTTCATAAAATTATATAAACTAAAGAATTGTAATCTTTATAGGGGAAAAAAAAGGAGCAACTATTCTTTGATTTTTTAACACATTTTTATATTTACATAAATTTTAAAGAAACTATAAACACATCATAAAAATAATATTTAAATTAGAAAATATATATAAAGTGGGCAAACTTTCTAACAAAGCTATAGTAAAATACCATTAAGTTTTCGGATTCTTTTCATAATTATGCCATCATAGAAAAGTAATCTAGTCCAAACCACAATGATAATTTAAAGCACCTTTTAATTCCTAGTTGTAGGGGATCAGGTAACTTGAAAAGCCTTTTTCACTATCATCAAAAGAGAGAATATTGATCTGATCGAGGAAAAGGCATAGATGCAATGCTTAACTATGAGAATCACTTTTAACTAGAAGAATCACTTTGACCGTGACCCTAAATTTAGATATCTGAGAGTGCTTGCCAACTTTTAGCACCAGATTGAAAAAAAAAAATAAAAATTAAAAAAAGTGTAACAACAAACATAAAGAAATGATGTCCATTGCTATCCTCTCAACTTGAATTAGAAGTGTTCATGATTCGATTAACTAGATCGTGATCCTATTTTTTGATTGTAATCGTAATGATCGGATTTTCAAGATTCCGATCCTAAACCAATCCATTATGAACAGTTAATCTTTTTTCAGTTAATTTTTTTAATTTTCGATTTTTAACCGTTCAACATAATGGTTATGCAAATTTTACAGTTAATTATATATTTTAATATGTCCATAAAAAAATTAGAATATTTTTTGTATAATTATATTAAAAACTATAAATTAAGAATGTAAGACATGTAAAATAGTTAATATATATCGGTGCCATCAAGATAATCATCGTAATAGCCTTTTACTCATGTGTTCTTATCAACCTTGATCGATTGAGATCAATACAAAATCGAGATCAAACACCACTATTTCAATTTTCAAACATATATATTTGTTTCTTCTTATTTGAATCATTCATTTTAACATAATTCATATTGATAACACTAAATAAATAATTATATGGGTATATTATAAATTACATATATTTATAATTATAGATCGGTTAACTGAATTCATCGGAATCTGGTATCTAAAAACCGAAATGAAATCGAAAGAATTAAAAATGCTAATCCTAAACCGAAATCGATGGATCGGTTAACCTTTTTTCCGGATTGGTTTTTCAGTTTCGGTTCAGTTATCCTAAACATTTGTTTTTTTTTAGCACACTCCTAATTGGAATTTTGTAATTCTTGTATGATAAGTAGAGTGGGGAAAAAAAAACAAAAGACGGTAAAAGGAAAGAATGGGGAAAAGAAAATAAGAAGAAAAAAATATTTTTTTATTATTTGGAAACAAAGGAAAATGAAGGGAATAAAATTAGTAGAAAGTAGGTTCTTTATAAATTTAAAATTCATAATTATTAAAATAGTCCTGTCATATATAATATTTTTATTTAAGAAAGATACTATTTATAATGGCAAAGTTATAAGTTTAATACTTTTTCCTCTCTTTTCTTTTCATTTTAAGAAGAATACTTTTTAGAGGTCCATAAAATTGATTCAACCCATAATTTCTTCCTTTCTGTTTTTCCTTCTCTTAAACAATGTAAAATATAAATTTTCATTCCTTCCCCTTTTTTCACTCTTCCAAACATATAGTTTTAAGAATGATAATAGAACCGAAAAAATCATATTACTACAACTGCAACATTCGAGAACATGCTAGCAACGTATCTTATATCCATGCTACCTTACTCGACCAAATGGGTTTTAGACATTAAAAGTTCAAGTATAAATTTTCAAAACCTACTTTCATAGGACATGGTATAAATACAATATCTTCATACTTATATCAACCTGGAAGTTTACTATAATTTTTTTTCCTTTTAAAAAATTTAATGTTAAAATGATTTTAGATTAGCATTTTATAGACTATATAATTAATGTCAAACTAAAATTGAAAATAATGACATTAATAGACTGCCAACAATCAACACAAATGATACTAAGGACAAATACTTCGGACTCCATATATCTACTTAAACTAATCTGTTTAGTTCAGCTGGTCCTCCTTACTTTACACACATAGATTGAAACCCTAAAGTGATGAAAAATTAGAAAAGAAAAGGGAGTGAAAAAAAGGGCATAAATGGAATAATGACAACACTAGAAAATAAATTATAAAAAAATCAATTCAATTGAATTAGCATTTTATGCGCTGCTTTGCTATGTCGAGTTTCAAGTCTTCCCAAGAAAAGGAGAAGGAAAATATTTTCCTTCTTGAGAAAGAAAAGAGTTAAAAAGAAAAAGAAAACCTGATTTTGTTTTGTTGATTAGAAAACCGGAAATCAATGTAAATGCATAGACATATATGATAAAAAAATAATTTTAAAAATTAGTTATATTAAAAATAATTTTAAAAATTAGTTATACTAGAAAGTTAGATTAGGAAGTTATATTAAGGAGTTATTTTAAAAAGTTATGTCAGATCAAGGAGTTGTAAAATTTTTTAGATTCCATGGCAAAATTTCTATTTCCATTATAGAAGTATGAGAGATGGTAAGGTAGAGCAAGGAATGTAGATGTTTGAATTTACGTATTTAAACTTTCATCATTATAGATACGCATATACAGGGAAAAAATTTTCCAAACAGGCATAAAATATTTGAAAAATACCCGAACAGTTATATTTTTTTTCCTAATCCTAGATGGGTTTATTTATAAAATTATAGATTAAATAATTTTGTTTGACTAGTTATTCTTTTAGCACCCATGTAGTGAGTGTATCATCTGCTTGTATATATATGTGTGTGTATAACAGTAAGGTGGATACATGATATGAAGATTGATAGCAGTTAGGAAAAGAAGAAAACTTCTATTTGAGAAAATTCTACAAATTGAATTTATGAAAGAGCACTCTACAATCTCTTCTCTCAAATATAAGTATCCATAATGAAATTCTCTTTGCTTATCCTACACGCTCACTACAGTACTAAAACTAACTGCTAACTGCTAACTGCTAACTGCTAACTGCTAAAATGCACTTTGCTCATTCTAGCTCTCAATACATTACACTTCTTATTAAGGTGAGGAGAAAGCCTTCAGCATAGAAAATTTTTACAAATTGACCTTGTAGGAAAAGAAATACATTGATGGGTTTAACACCAATATAACCAAAGATCTTAATGTATTAGATTAATAGAGTTTTCCTCTTATAAATTATTCATATAATCTATATATTTCTTATGCGACCTCATACTTGCATCGTAATGTATCTATACCTATAAGAATAGGTTATTGTTTTGGCTTATGGACTCATTCCCAATAATTTTATTAATTTTTATTTTTTTTCCTTTTATCTTCATGTCCCAACACACTACATGATGAATTTCCCATTCTCCATTTCCTCCAAGCTCTAACTTTACTACTATCTTAAAGCTATGCTTACTACTATCTTAAAGCTATGCTTACTACTATCTTAAAGCTATACTCCATCTGTTTTAACTTTACTACTACCTCCAAGTTACAACTTTAAACCACATGCATGTTTGTTTCTATTTGATATTAAATCTCATTATTGTTGTGGGAAAAAAAAAAAGGAGGCCTATTGGTGTACTAGTACCAATTGGAACTTTACTATACGGGTTTCATGGATATATATCTTTTTTCTTATGAGGCAATGATGGCAATTGTATTATCCACAATGGTTATTAAGGCATTGAATAATCAATTTAATGTTTATTTCATATAAGATGAGAAAAGCAAAACAAGAAAATAAATGAAACAACTGTGTTGATATCAAATTTGATGTAAGATGTGTGAATTATTACTGAAAAGCAGCAAAATCAACTAGAAAATATACAAACGAATGTTAAAGGATTTCAACAAAAAAAATTAAATTAAATGTGTGATCTATTTTTAATAAAAAATAACGAATCTAGAAAAATAATATTAGGTAGTTTCGCATAATCAAATTTGTTATCAACTTCATATTGTAGTGGATTTCTTCAAGGTCTCATTATAGCAAGTTTTTGATAACCGTATCCCATCAGGGCTAGGAAAAAAAAGGAAAAACACAATCGAGTCCCGAAACAAACTACGTTGAACCAAACTAAAGAGACCAAATAGTTCAAACCGAATCGAAGCTTTTATACATTAAAAAATTCAAATATTTTTAATTATTAAATAATTTAATTAGTTTTTCTATTATTAATTCAGAATTGTATCATTTATGAGAATGAATTTAGATTATTTTCAAGTTTTTAGCTTTTATTGTTCCAAACATTCTTTTTTCCCCCCTTTATCTTTCTTATTATTCCACTACAGTTGCCTGACACTTACTGATTTCTGCATTTGATAATGTATTGATCAGAAACGTAATTAGTTAAAATTTGTATCTCACATTGGGACAGTATATTATAAATTTTATTAAGTGTAATATATCATTATAGTTTAAGAGATAATGCTAGAATACAGTTTTAGTTTTTCAATAATGATGAAATCACTCCCGCTATAAGTTTTACATATTAATTACTTTGGTAAGTTATTATAAGTAAAATATTATTATATTTATTTTGTAACTACCTAAATTTTAGGGACACTTACAACTCGCTATGTGTTCTTATAGGATAAAGACACGCAAAGGCTCAAATTCCGCTATAAAGCACAATCAAACAATTATAACTCCAATTCACTCTAAGGTCCACATTTATAATTAATAGTACTTTCTTCTTATCATAAAATCAACATCAATCTTACATACAAACTATCACATGCCATGACTTATGTACATCGCTAAGTTTACCAAAAACAAACATTAAAATCTTCATCCTTAACTAAAAATTAATACACAAGTAGTAATAATACACATATCATTTACTAGGAATCACTATTTCCAAAAACCATCTAAGAGTTCACACATTAGCAAGGTAATCTTTGAGATTATCGCCCTTCTCACGGTCCATAATGATACTCTAACTGGAAAAGCCAAACTCCACCAAGGCAACACTTGTACTTGAAATAAAAAAGAGCAAGCTGGAGCCCGTACATATACCAACAAACACACACCCATGACCAAGCATATGAACATTCATAGGTAAACTTAATTCCAATGCAACAACCAACATCTTATTATCTTTATTTTAAGCAGAACAAGCAACACAATGATAAACTAGTATCCCGCCACACAAATATATAATAATACATACATATACATGATATTGGTTACTTCCCAATATCCCAGAGTCTAAACATAAATATTGGGTACTCCCCAATATTCTCAAAGCCGAAACACCTAGATTTGCCTATCATTTTCATGTTCAACTTCACTCCAGACAACACCATGCATGGAGCATCGGGTTGCCGCAATAATAGGTGGAGAGTATCCATACTATTACTAGCAGTCATGCGCAAACATCAAACATATGTTTATAGTTGGATAACTAATTAATCCATTTCAATTTCTAACTTAACAGCCATAAGTAACAAACAAAGTATACACGTATCTAGAATAGATATTCATTGCAACACTGGAATCTTCTAAACTTGTGTTACAAAGCAAATAAAGCATTTAGTATCTTCTACCTATCTACTTCCTTCTATAGGTTATACTTCCTATAGTTATCGGTCCTACCTAAAAGTTATCAACACTTACAGGATTTAAATTTGAAATAAAAAGAAAATAAGTAATTAATTTATAAATGTTTAGCTCCGAAGTGTTAAAGTATTTTAAACATTTAAGGATGAATTTGAACAACTTTCAAAGGTTTTTAATAAAGAAAACACAAGTTGTCCAAAAGCCTTTTTGTACACAAGTGGCAACATCATTTGTGTTCTCACTCACGTACTTTTGCTTCTACATGAGTAAGCTCGTGTACTCATGTACGTGAGAAACAGAAGCATGATTTTTAGACTTTAAAGCCACTATTTCAACACAAATCTCAACACGACTGTATATCCTCTCGTGTGGGAAACAAAACCTTCAAAACTTGAAAAACATGTATTATAAAGTCCTACACAAACCAAACATGACTTATGTACTCATTCACGTGTGAAATAGAACCTAAGATGTGCAAAACAATATTTTCACATATCCAACACAAGGAGGTAAATAGTTTGTGTACTCATTTGTATTGAACACGGGCTTGATGATTCCTTCATGAATTTTTCATAAAGTTTCATCATTTTCTCATTTCCCAACATTAAAACATTATGAATAACTAAATCTAACTCTTATCCACATGCTCAAACACCTTTCCAACATTTCTTGCAAACTAAAGATTCAACTTTTTCAGAAAACTTTGTTACCTTGTTACGAACTTAGTGAATTCTTTGTTATCCCTCCATTGGCAACCTTCTATCTTTCCTATTCTATGATTTCTTTACTATCACCCTCACATTATTGTTCTTCCTTTGTAAAATTTGCTACCAACCCTCAAAGCGTTGTTTGTCGTGTTCTCTTGTACGAATCATGGAAAACAAAAGGAAAATGTAATGGAAGCGATTACTCATAGATGATTTATGTCGAAGATCTTCAAGATTTTATGGAGATTGATAGAAAGGAGGAGAATGACTTTTTGAAGCATATGGAAGAAGGAGAGCAGTTATATAATTTTGTAAGTTCTTTCAACTATAATATCTTTTTAAAGATAGACAAAATTATAGGTATACCCTTTTACTAACATTATTAATTACCCTTTTGTCATCCTCTATTTCATTATATATATATATATATATTAATTTGAGACATTTCATATTTCCATTAGTAATAAGAAATATGTATTTTATACCTCTTAGTAGAATGTGTTTCCTTTTTTTTATAATGTGGAAAAAAAAAAACAATTCAAACTACAAACCAAAGTGTTTTCTTTTTGTTTCAAA
This sequence comes from Combretum micranthum, assembly GCA_024138025.1. NCBI lineage: Eukaryota > Viridiplantae > Streptophyta > Magnoliopsida > Myrtales > Combretaceae > Combretum > Combretum micranthum. The sequence goes on from JAMXBD010000026.1 coordinate 2,249,721, forward strand.
AAAATTATAAACCAAATCATATGATTAGTAGCTAACATAAAAGAAAAATTGAATCAAATTATGATAGCAAGCTAGACTAAACCGTATCACACCCACCTTGGGTACCACCACCAAAGTCTTAACGTGTTAAACCATTAATTAAAGAGGAAGACAATATTTTGCACTAATTCTTTATTAAATAATTCAATTATAAAACATCTTACCACCATTTATTATGGGATAATGTCACAAAGGGTATCTAAATTTTACCAAAATAAGTAATTAGGTAACTAAACTTTGAAATTGTTCAATTGAGTACCTAGAAGAACTTGATAGATGTACTATTGACGTGCACGAAAAGTTCTTTTGGTATTAAATTAATTAATTTTAAAGTTTAGGCACTTAATTGCATATTTTTTTTAGTTCAGGTACCATTCGCGGCATTAAACATTTTTTTATCCATCATAAGCTTCTCCACGTATAGGATATAAATATTTACAGAAACTACAAGCAGACGACGCACCAACCATGCATGTGCAAATAAAACAACTCAACATATATAAATTAAATAGATATATTTTTTGACAGCCTGAAACAGGAAAACCTTAATTAGTCCTAAAAATTAGAAAATTAATTACAAATCATAATTATAATTGTATTTTCCACATATAACTTCTCCATATTGGGTAACTGTCATGCATAAATATGGTATCAGAAATTTAGATCAGTATATAAAGATACATGCTTAGGCTGAAAAAAAAAAGACTATGTCTATTCAAGCCATATTTAATTATATTCAAACCCTATTTAATTTCATGATTTTAGAGATACCAAAAATATTTTATGCCTATATATTAAAAAAGGAAAAGAATATGTCTATTCAATCCCTATTTAATTTCATGATTCTAGGGATACCAAAAATATTTTACCCAAAAAAGATTGTCTATTCAATCTCTATTTAGTTCTATTCAAACCCTATTTAATTTCATGATTTCAAGGATACCAAAAATATTTCAAGCCCATATGCTAAAAAAAAAAAGACTATGTCTATTCAACCCTTATTTAATTATATTCAAACCCTATTAAATTTTTATGATTTCAGGGATATGAGAAATATTTCATACCTATATGCTAAAAATATTATATTAAAAATATTTACACAAAAAATATTTACACCAAAGACACCAAAGGGGGTGGTTTTGCTTTAATAGTATAGATAACTAAAATGTAGATCATCATGAAAAATAAGAAACATTTCAAATAAGTAAACTATCATAATAAGCATCTAAACTATTGAAAGATAAAAATCAAATGGACTTTACATCTTTGGCAATTTAACACTCCACTCAATCAACTTAGTGAGAAGATTGATAAAGTGCATCTTCAAGAACCTTTGTTAGATTCTCTTAAAATAGGTTTTGATGATAACAAAAGAGTAAAAAGATTACTAACGAGTTTATTAAGTGTGTAATATCAAGTTAAAGAGAAAGAAGAAAAATGGTGAATGGTATCAAGAATCCATAAGGTTTTACAGAAGATTGTCTGTGAGAAAAATGAATATTACTAGAAATCTAGAATGTTTCACAAAACCTTTCACTGCAACTTTTGACAGCACTCTATTTCCACGAATTTTACTGTTCATCTTCTCCAACTTGATCCAACTCATTCCAGTTCATATTAAAATGAATATTGAAGGCCTAGCTCCAAGTAAATGAGTTTTTTTGGGTAATATACTCATTTGTTCCACTTAAGTTGGTCTAATCCAAGGGGATTTAACGTTTTTTTCAAAGTTTCTCTCTCTTCAATAATGAAAATCTTCATGAACAGTACCAGACCTTTTTTGAACAGCTACCCCACGTTTTTCTCCTTCAAAACAAGTGAAATATCAGTATCTACAATGTTTTAAGGCAAGGATAAGTCCATCACTTACCTATGTTTATGGGATTTCAACAAAAGTTCAAAAACAGTGAAGATAAACGTTATCTTCTTCAAATGATAAGGAACAAAATAGTTTTGTTGATCAATTTCGAATTTCAAATATAAAATATCACCACAATATCTGTAAGGAAATATAAAAACGGGAAGAATTCAAATTTGAAAGAAAAAGAAGGATAAGGCTCATCAGATTTTAACCAAGATTTTGGAAAGCTTATCTAATTTTGGAGTCTTGCACGTTAGAAACAGAGAAAGAGAAGAGGAAATAAATAACGAAGACAGAGAAGAAGAAAGAAGTATCGCTACAAAAAAATTCTCCCAGTTGCTTCTTCTCACGAGTCTTGAAAAAGAAAGAAAAGAGAGAACTCCCATTGCTCACTAAAGCTTTTTCACGAATTGATTTTATGCATTTCTTTCTTATTGCAAATTTCTAATTTTTTTTATTTATAAAAGAAGGAACGTGTTGTTGCCTTCTTAGTTGATAGCTTAATTACAAGATTAGCTTCTGTAGATCGATTATAGCTAGATGATAGCTGTGAGAATCGAGCATAGAGGATTGCAATGTCTTGTAATTTAAAGTTATTGAATATAGTGGAACAAACCCGTAGGATAACGGAGTCCCCGGCTCGGAGCTAGAAAAGTGGAATGCACAAGGCGGAACCACTATAAATCGCTACTTGATTCTCTAATCTCTATATTTTGAATTTATGCAATTTAATTGTTATATTTGTTTAATTGTTTATATTGTTCTCCTATTTAAAACTGAAAGGGAATATTTTTTTAAAGGCAAAATTTTTTATTAATAATCAATTCAATCCCCTTTCTTGATTATTATTTGGGACTAACAACCTTCCTCTGATCAATGATGTCAAAAGGTTATTGTATAGGTCTTGTATGAATACCTAGTTTGCCTTACTCCTTCTCTCTTGAGAAGATTTGACATCAAATGTATAAAATGTTTTCTCGCATTTGGCTCTAATCTAGAAGATTTAAGCTTGAAATTACAGCAAAACAATTTCGCATGGTCTTTGTTAATTTACCTTGAGAAAATTCACTTTAAATAGTGTGGTGTCCATTTTAATCTTCTATGATGTCAATCTCTTCTTTTTTTTTGGTTAAAACGTATATCTTTCTTTAGACAATTCAAATCCTACAATGAATTTTTACAGTGGATTGACGTAATTTATTGTTTAAATTAATTTTTTCCTTCAATTTCCATGAAGCTCTCATGAATTTGGATAATCATCGACTCAACAAGATAGTTGACCAGATGGGTCATGACTTAGGGTGCATTTGACCCATCATCAACGATGGGTGGCCACTCTTACCATTTTCTTTTTCTTTTTTTTTTTTAAGAAAATGAACTTAAAGCTTGATTAGGCTACATTTTCCGTTTTCTTTTCTTATTTTTTTTTTAATGATGGTGGTGATCACTACCTACCATTTTGGGGGACTCACACTACCAACTTAGGCTTTGTTTGGCATGATGAAATGAATTAAGAAGAAAATATTGTGGAAGGAAAAAAAGTGAAAGAGAATGAATTATTAGAGAATTTGAACATTTTCATGTGTTTAAATAATGAAAGTAAAAAATGGATGGGCTCTTAATTATTATAGAATACAAGATAAGATATAATAATAAATTACTTATATCTCCTTAAATAATAGTAAGTAATTTAAAAAAGAAGATAAAAAAAAAACTTAAAAAAGAAGGGTGGGAGAATAATTTTAAATTTTTTTCCCTCTCCCTTCTTATTCTTTCGATTTTAAAGGGGATAAAAAATAGTGGGAGCTTAGGATAATATTGCATTAATTTTCCTTAGCTCTTTTTTCGCTTTCAAAACAAATAAGATAATTAAAATCAATCCGATCTATTTCCTCCTCCTCCTAGTAATCATACATTCACAATTTCCTTATACCAAACACAATGTTAGGTTATCGAGCTTTAATAAGTAGGTCGCAACCTACATTGGGTTTGTGCGCTACGTGGTATTGGTATAATTTTTTAAAAAAGTTTCATGCATCTTTTGCTTTTTAATTTTTTTATATTTTAAAAGTTTTTATTGCTTTTTCCTTAGATAACATTTGCTTATTTACATTATTATTTAAAATAATTGGACAATTCAGATGATTAGAAACTAACACATGCCACTAATGAAAAAGTTAACCACATTAAAAAATGTCTAAGTTTTTAATTTTTATCAAACATTAATGATTTAAATAGAAAAAAAAAATGTTGATAACTGTTGGTGTATAATCATCATCTACTATTTTTCAACCCACACAACAGGCTTTCCTTTTATGGCATATTTGGTACGCAGGAATGGGCTGGAATGGAATCGCGATTCTGACTTTATTCTCTTTCCCAGTGTTTGGAAGCGTTTTTAGAAGCTGAATTCGCGATTCATTGGAATCGATAATTTCAGCTTTGAAGGGGAATTCGATTATGCCTTCTCAAAGGCAAAATCGCAATTCCATTTCACTCATATTAATTATACGAATGTAATTACTTTTTTATCTTATCATGTATTAATTTTTACATTTATTACTAAGGGCATTATTGATGTAATCTTTCAAACATAGGAATGGATTTATCATTCCTAAAGTCATTCCATTTCAATCCATTCTAATCCATTCCGTTCCAAATTATTCGTGCGTACCAAACGTGACATAGTGTTTTGGAAAACATGCATAAGTGGCTTAGTGCAGACACTTTGGCACCTAAGTTAATAATGTACTGGAAAAATAAGGAATATAGCTACATTAATTTAAGGGCAAGGAAGAACATGATCGTCCTAGTACCAAGACCAAAATGGAGTATTAGTCGAACTCTTATAGAGGGTGAGAATTAGACTCTTATAAACTATAAAGGGTGAGAGAGTGAAGTGTGGTGGAAAATAGATGTCTCTCTTTATATTTGAGAGAGCCCCATCGATCTTTGGATTAAGGGCTTTATAGTCGCAAACTTGCTTGTCTTGGGGGTCAATATGTCGTCCTGTTTTATTTTAAGTTTAGTTATAGCTGCCATGTGTTCAACATGGGTGGTGGTCTTTATGTTTTAGGTAGGTTTTCACCTTTGAGCTTCCTTTTTCTTTTTTCTTTTGTTTTTTTTTTTGTGAATCACATCTTTTTTTTTTTTGATGGGTCACAAGGGCTATGACTCGACCAGATAGAACTATTACAACGCATCAACACTAAGAATCAAACTCGATACCTCAAGAATGAGGACTTGAACCTAATGCCATTAGGTTACAAGACCATTGGTATAAATCACATCTTTGGTCCAAAAAGAGTTAGACTTGGCCTTCAAGCGATCTAAAAATGATTGTCAATTATCTTATAAATAGAAAAACAAATGATGGAAAATATAGTTTTTCATGAAAATTAATCGAATACACATAATATATGATTTTTGAAAAATACGTAAGTTGCTAATAATCTTATTTAAGGAAAAAAAGGTATTTATGGTATGTTTGACTGATAGAATAAAATAAGATAAGAATATAATTATAATTTTTAGCTTCTTATTGAATAAAATAAAAATATAGTAAATAATAGGGATAATATTACGAATGCTACTTTAACTTTAGCAAAATATTTAATCAGGTATATAAACTTTAAAATTGATCAATTTAATATTTGGACATTAAAATCTATCAATTTAGTACTTGAAAAGTTTTGAAACAAATCAATTTAGTACATAAAAGAACTTGACTAGAGTACTGCTAGTATACAAAAAAGAATTTCAGGTATTAAGTTAATCAATTTTAAAATTTAGGTATTAAATAGATCATTTTCAAAATTTAAGTATTTAATTGTATTTTTTTTAAAAAAAAATTATGTATCATTCATAACATATTGATATTAACCCTAAATAATATTATAGAAATACACATATTATTTGCAAGCAATATTATAGAAATATATCTAAATTTATCATATAGGTAACTGCACGCTTGTGTTGGTCATTGGTTCGATGATAAAGTTTAAAATTCGCAATGAATACAAAAATTAGCATAGATATCCATATAGGAATTACAATTTATTATCTAAATGGGATGAGAAAGTAATGAAATAACAATAATCAAATAAAAGAAAGAAAATAATTATTTTATTCCATGCACTAAAGCCAAAATCAAATATGTTGATGAGAGTTTTACCAAATATGTAATATTCCAAGCAAGAATATATATATATGAGATAAGAAAACTTTATAGAAAAAGAATAATTATTTTATTGCACGTTATAAACAACCACTCAAATGTAATGATACGGTTTCGCAGGTTTTGGCGAACATACCACGTTTTCTACATAAAATCCATTTTTTTTTTTCTTTTTCCAACACAGATAATCCATTTTGAAAAGAAAAATAAAAAAAAAGAGAAAGCTGAACGGTTGGATGGTTCGAAGTTTCAGATGTTAAAATGGGGAAGCAAACAGCGTGTCATTTCCAAAAGGCAGTTAACAAGTTCTTTGCTTCTGCGTCTCTAAAATAATTTAAAAAAAAAACACATCCTTGTCCTCTTCTCTCACTTTCACTTTCCCCGAGGAGAAAAAAAAAAAAAGACATAACATCAAGCACTTCAAGCAAGAACCAACCAAAGCCTCTCTGTCCGTCCTGTCCCTTCCCCCCTTTGTACTGGAGGCGCGAACCTCAAAGTAGAAAAAGGCCTCCCCTTTCCCCTCCCCCACCTTGTGTTTTGCGTGAAACCATGGTGGATGAGATGTCAGAGGAGAGTAGTGCCCTTTCTACCACCATTACCACCTTAACAACTACCACTTCATCCGACTGCGCCGTGGATGCTGACAGTGGTGGTGGTGGTGGTGCAGTGGTGGTTGTGGGAGTGAAGTTGGATGGTGAGAGCCGTGAACTCCTTACCTGGGCTCTTGTTAAAGTCGCTGAACCTGGTGATCATGTTGTTGCTCTTCATGTCCTTGAATCCCCTTCACCCACTTTCACCGGTATATTTACTCAACAATGGTTCTTCTTCTTCTTCCTCTTTGCATGGTTCTGGAACAGCGAAAAATGAGATTGGGTGTGGTTAGCTGTGTTGGTGCTAGAGCTCTGTAGTTTAGGTGTTGGGAGTCAGTTCAGTTATTTTTGATAAATTGGTTGTATGGTTCTTGGAATTTTGCAAAAAGAAAACGGGTGTCTGTTAATTCAGTTAAAGTGGTTCGATTCCTGTTCATGTTGATACAGTAGTTGGGTGGTTTCGGAGTTACGAAACTGGGTGATCTGTTAATTCAGTTGGAATAGTAGTGAACCATGGAAAATTGGTGTATATTAATTCAACTAGAGTCTATATCTGATGAAATGCGTGTCCCAAACCATGGAAAATAGGTTTTTTGAATTCATGGGTGTCTATATGAAATGAATATACGTGAGTAATGGCTGAAAGCTTTCACTTTTCGGTGCTAATGGTTGTGTGGTTTTGAAACCATGATACGTTGTCTTGAAATATGTCCCATACTTGATAAAAAAGACTCCTGGCTTCCATCTTTTAGTACTTTGGAGCATTTAATTCATTGTATCTTAAATAACCAAAAATGGGTGTCTACATTTATTCAGAAAGAATCCCAAGATCCCATTTTTCGTTGGCTCGAAGACTTGATTTCTTCTTTTACGTTTTCTGAGTCATAATTGACTAACTGTGTTGTTGTGTTTCCAGAAGGAACATCTTCACTCCTGGGTCTTGTTAAAGCATTTGATTCTGTACTCGCCGTCTATGAAGGTTTCTGCAACTTGAAACAGGTTCAATTTGCTTACTTTTTGGTTTCGTGCCCTGTACTGCATGTATGATGTAATGGATTATTTGACGAAGTTATAATAGTTTTTTAGTAGCCAATGCTTAAAGGGGCTAATTTTATGGTTTTATTGTTGATGTGGTTAGGTGGATTTGAAACTTAAAGTATGTAGAGGAAAATCTGCTGGGAAAGTACTAATAAGGGAAGCGAAAGCATTTCCTTCGGCAAAGATAATTGTTGGAGTTTCCAAGACCCATCATGCAATTCGGTCACGGGTGTCAATGGCTAAATTTTGTGCAAGGAATTTGCCTAGGAGATTTGGTGTTTTTGCTGTCGACAATGGCAAGGTTTTGTTCCAGCGAGATGTGATCCAGTCGGAAGATGAACATATGCAAGGTTCAATTTCTTATTTGTCCTTCTAAGGCATTCCTATAAAAGCTATTTTTATTTACTTCTTAGGATTGATGTGATTATGCTTGTTGTGGAACAGATGATGGCAGGGTTAAGAACTACGTCCATGGTCTACATCGCTCTCTAAGCAGGAAAGTTGTGGAGAAATGTAACAAAAGAAGTAACAAGTGCATACAGAGCTGTGATTGCTGTTGTGCTGTGAAGAATAACCAAGAAAGATCGTTGACAAATGCCGTCCGGCTGTCTGGGGAGTCACTTGGAGACAGCTATGTGGACAATTCACTGGCTTTGGTGCCATTTCAATCAAAAGAGGTTGTGGTGGTAAACCGTGGACGAGGATCTCATAGATTGAGATCAGGTTGGATGTTTCTTCGCCGCATGTTTGTAAAGCCTCAACCGGAAGAGAAACCAACAGGAAAAAAGAAATCTTCTTCTGCAGTGGTCTACCCGGATCAGAAACAGGGTTCTTCATTCAGAACTGAAGAGAACATTTGTGAATTGGATGGAGAGAGTGGTGCTATTGTGCCAGTTGATCCAGAAGTGTCCTCTCCTTCATCATCGTGCAATGGCTTTAGAAGTATTCCTGAAGAATTAGAGGGCCTTCTTGAGAGATTTTGTTCCACATGTAGACTGTTTGAATACGATGAACTAGTTGCTGCCACTGCTAACTTTATTCCTGGTATGTTTGTAGTTTGCCTTTTGTTTTCTTCTTCACCTTTAAATGCGGAGTAAGCCTTTCTGTCTTTAAATGGTGTTTCAACTCTGTCTCTCTCCAGTTATGCTGCCATGTATGAATAACATTTAACGGCTATCCCACCTTTAGCCTTTTGCTCATATATGTCAGCATCTGATTGGAGAGGATATGGATGGTACATCATTTAAGCATGGGGAGACTTTGTCCTTTGTTCAATCAAATATACTTCTGTAGCTTTTGTGCCCTTTGGTTAAAGTACGGCTATAATCTCAGAGAACATGGTCGGGAGAGGTGGCAGCAGTCGGGTTTACAGAGGGTGTCTTCCTGATGACAAAGAAGTGGCTGTTAAAACCTTGAAGCCATCCAAGGATGTGCTGAAGGAGTTTGTTTCGGAGATAGAGATAATTACTACTCTCAATCATAAGAACATAATATCGCTATATGGGTACTGTTTTGAAGACAACAACCTTGTCCTGGTTTATGACTTTCTGAAAAGAGGAAGCTTAGAAGAAAATCTCCATGGTATGTGATTGGGTTACTTAATTTGAATTAAGTTAAATTTTAAGTTCCTTTGTAGCTCACATTTTCTTTGTTCCCTAACGAAGGTGATAAGAAGGACAATTCTGCATTTGGTTGGCGTGAGCGGTATAAGGTGGCAGTTGGTGTTGCTGAGGCACTGGATTACTTGCATAATGGGTGTGCTCAACCTGTGATTCATAGAGATGTGAAGTCTTCAAATATTCTTCTTTCTGATGATTTTGAGGCACAGGTACAACATTTTGTGTTTTTATGCCTTTTGCATAGATGGACTTAACCCCTCATTGACATCTTGTGCATGGTGCCATAGTTGTCAGATTTTGGACTCGCTAGTAGAGCTCTAGATCCATCAACCCAAGTAACCTGTGATGATGTTGCAGGCACTTTTGGGTATGTTCAAAATTTCCAGCTCTATTATTCACCTGTGCTCTTTTTCTTTAGAATTGTATTACATCTGGATCACATCACATCTTTTGGTAGATATTTGGCTCCTGAATATTTCATGCACGGAAAAGTAAGCGACAAAATTGATGTTTACGCATTTGGTGTCGTAATTCTTGAGCTTCTATCTGGAAGAAAGCCAATTGATGGTGAACATCCGAAGGGCCAGGAGAGCCTGGTAATGTGGGTAAGTTAATTTTTGTTCATTAGCACAAGAATTATTCTGGCACTGTCCACTATTTGGTAGTGTAATTAGGGATTGCTTTGAATTGACCTAATGAAAGATGGACTTACCTGGATTAGTATCACTTTTTAAACTTTTTTTTAGGCTAAACCCATTTTGAAGGCTGGAAAAATATCCCAGTTGCTGGATCCAAGGTTGGATAGTCATTATGACCATGAACAGATTGGTAGAATGGTTTTGGCCGCTACCCTTTGTATCAGAAGGGCCCCAAGAGTCAGACCTCAAATCAGCCTGGTAAATTCCATCCTATTGTTTTTGTCTTCCTTTTTAGTTCCATTTTTCTTTTTCTTGTCTTCTTATGGTAGAGAATATTTGCTAATTATATGCTATGGTGTTGATACTTAGGTTTTGAAGCTTCTTCAAGGTGATGAGGAAGTTTTAGTATGGGCACAGCAACAGATCAATGGATCAGAATTTGATGTGGCAGACGAAGAAACTCTTCCAGTCAACATCCGAAACCATCTTAATGTTGCTTTACAAGATTTAGAAGATGAAACATTATCTATTAGCAGTAATGAGCCGAGCATCTCAATGGAAGATTACTTACAAGGAAGGTGGAGCCGCACATGTAGCTTTGACTGACAGTGTTTTACATGGATGCTGCCATTCCATTAGGAAAAATCAATTAACTTGAGCGCCCTTTTTTTTGTTTTTTTTTTTTTTTTTTTTGGTATATGTTTTTAGATATTTTACTTTGTTTCAATTTTCTTATCCTAGGTTACCTAAACTGGAGTCATGGAAGAGAGGTAATTGCAAGTGTCAGCCCCCTCCTTGACTCCAGAATTTGCATCTCGGTCTGGTTTTTGTTTGTACTTCAAAATGTGTTTATTGTGCTTTATTATAGGCATGAGGCTGAAGTATGGGTCGGTACATGGATATGGTCTGTCATTCAGTTCCACCAGTCATGTAAGAAGCGCTAGCTTGGATTTCAATGCTGAGTTACACATTGTCTCCTTTCACCATTCCCTACCCTGGATGTAAACGCTGAATTCTGTCCCCTTTGAGGAATTATGTTGAATTTTAATGTTTCACAAGTTAAAAGTCATTTTTGGTTCTAGAATGTATTGGTCGTGTGTTGGTTCGACTTAGTGTCTAGTGACATATGAAATGTGGGGACACTGTAAATTCAGCGGCACTCTTCCCTAGATCTATTCCAAGAAAGGGATAATATGTAACCTCCAGTTATCAATTATATTGTTTTCAGACATGGCAAGCCAATTTAGTTGTAAATTGTTTCTTTTTCCCTCTCTCCATTAGTTGATTGTAATGTTGCAGTAATTGTGATGTTAATTGTATAAATAACTTGGAGACTTTGTGGCATTGTCAGCTAATATTATCTGGCATCCTATATAAAACTTCCTTGTATTTGATCCGCATTTTTGTCAGATTATTTGTTGTTCTTTCCTTCACTGTGTCAAAGATTCTGTCCTTGGTCTTCTGTTCTAACCCCCTTTTTTAGTTCTTTTTTCCCTTCTTGGATCCTACTGCACAGTGCACATTATTATATCATTGAGCACACATGTTCACATGGTCTTACATAAAGTAGTAGTTCCTGTTCACGTGTTCCTCTTAATGTGTCTTCTAAGATGCCATAAAAAAGTGGAAAAAGCTCATGTCTTTTTGCACCATGCTTTAACTTCAGTATATTTCCAAAGTATGTAATTCTTTTCTTCACTTTTCAGTCTTCCTACCTCTCCCTTCCGTGTTTTCTCCTCCATCTACTTTCTTAGAAATCTGTTCTTTTTCAGGAATCCTGTCTTTTTGACTCAACCAAACCAAGACATATGCTTGTTGAAAATTGGTGTACGCTCTACACAGCTAAATATCTTAAAAGCATGGGCATTTGGGTGAACTGTGTAGTTGATTGTGGTGACTATTAGGTGTCCAAGACCTCGTCAAGTACAGCAAAAGTTGGATGGTCTTGGACTGGGACCAGCCAAGGCAATCCTGGCTATTACTCCTACACTTACGATAGCATATAGGAGAAAAAGAGTTCCAAGTGTTGGAAAATGGGATGGTGGGGTACTTTTTTCTGTTTGTAATAATAAAAATGTTTGAATATTGATGGATGAAATGATATGAAAAACTAAATTCAAAGATATGCCGGTTCAGTTTATTTGATTAGATATTTTGATATTATATTTTTATTGTTTTTAAATAGATATTTGCAAAAAAATAAAAATTAATAGTTTTATTCATAAATTGATCAAATAGATATGATATAGATATAATATAAATATAATACAATTAAGTTATAAATACAAATTAGATATAGATATAGTATAAATAAAAATCCAATAATCCAAACAGTTGATTGTACTTCTTTCTTCGTGTGTGCTATATATATGTTATATATAAAATTACATATCTTGTTTGTGCCTCCACATCTAAATGAAATTTGATCTTTCAAGGGTGATTGGAGAGTAAGAGTAGGGAAGAAACAGAAATTAGGCAAAAAGGAAAAAGTAAAAAGAAAGAATTGAAAGAAGAAAGAAAATGAATGGAAAAATTATAAGCCTTTTTGTTTGGATAAGAAGGAAAGATAGTAGAAGAAAGGTTGATATAATTTTTATATCGTTAAAATGTGATAAAAATCCTTATTGATGACATCACTCAAGGGAAATTCATTATTGAATTGTCATTTCTTGTTTGAAAAAAAAAAAAAGAGAATTGTCATATGATCCGTTAACCATTGGAATTCTTGGTGGATTAACTATTATCTCTATCGTAAGATCAGACCATGGATCCGAGTTGTCTGAGGTGGAACTATGGAAGTTTACAAAGAGCTCCAGGTAGCTGGAAGATGCTTTGTCATTTGTCAGCGTATGTCTCTAAATATTCAACTGCTTTTTGAAGTTTTCCTCCCCTCCCACCACGTTCTAAATTATTTCTAACGTCTAAATTGTTAAGACACAACAAAAAGTGAAGATGGGATAATGGTACTAGAAACCACAGGAATTCTTAGCACAAGCTTATAAAACAGATTCCAATAAAAAATTAATAGTTTTATTCATAAATAGATTAAACAGATACGATACAGATACTTATAAAAAATTAATAGTTTTGCTCGTAAATAGATTAAATAGATACAATATAAATATGATATATATATACACATATATATCTCATACAGATAAATTACAGATACAGATCAAATATAATTATGATATAGATAAAAATCCGACATTCCAAACACACTTCATAGTTGTTTAGGTCTAGGAAACAGTGTGCCAGAAAGGCAGAAACACATCTCTATAAAATATTCTTCTGTTTTTGTTTCAATTTGTTGTAATCTTTTATATTCGTGGTAAAGTTTGATCAAATCCTCTATTTGTTTAGTCAATTATATAAATCCTTTATACCAAGGTAAAAACAAAACAAGCTCTTTACGTTTTAATCTAGTCATTTAAGCTCTCGATTGACTGAGCGATTTACTTGGTGCAATGGTGCTGATGCGAAAGTTTCACTTTACTCACTTTTAAGTAAATGGAATTTCATTGAATTTTAGTATGAGTGTAAATGATTTAAACGATTCACTTATATATATATATATATATATATAACTTTTACTATAACTACCTCGAGAAGATAACGCTAGATGCCCTGGAAAAAATGAGTTGAGTTGAGCAACTTTTCCTCCGGAACGTGAGTTGTTGGGGTAAATTCTGGGGTCTAAAATAGCACTAACGACTAAGGGGCACAAACTAATGTTTTTTCTCCCTTACCTACCCCTTCTGGCATGTATTTTCCTTCCCCTAATTAATCGTTCCCACTTATCATCACTCTTCAAAGTGAAAAATTGATTTTGGCAGTCTAATTCTATGCCATGTTGGATGGGTTTAATGAAGGTTAGATTTATTATGATTCATGAATATGACTAATATAGGATAAAGGCACCAAAGGTGTTTATAGTTTTGGCAATTTAAGATCTAAACTTACAATTTTTATCATTTACAACCCGTTCACTTGATATAAATAGCTATTTATTTTCTTTTCATTCAACGTAAAGTTGCTATTATGGTGTTTACTTGGGGGAATGACAACTCATAATACATTGCTATCACGTAAAATGATAATAGCAATTCATGTCCACACCCCCATGAATTACCATTCAATGTTTTATTTTTCAGCTTTGTCACAAATGCTGTTGTCTTGAAAATATCACGTATAAAAATTATTTTCTTTCTATAATAAATACGGGGGGCATTATAGATATCGTACCTTCTACTTTAATAATTATCTATTTTATTTTTTATATCAAGTGAACATAGTAATAGCTATTACCACACTATTAGATTTTCTTTGAATTGGAATTTCATTCCCTTTTTATTTCATACAGCGAAGTGAGCAAGCCGTTAGTGCTTATTTTTTTAATTTAATATCATCGTCAATAGTAAAGTTAACAATCGTTACTTGTTTTTTTAGTGTCTATACTCTAATTTTAATTATATTTACTTTAGTATAGATGACTTTAATTTCTATACACTAATTAATTTATTAAAATTGATATTTTACTTTTCTTAAGTGATTTATTATTTTATAATTTACAAGAGACTTAACTATTAATTCATTGAAAATTGGTTTTTAGATTTTTAATCGATATATTACTTTAGACATAAAAAGAAAATAATTTATATATGATAATTTCAAACATAAATAACTTTTCTTATGTAATCTTCGATTTTGATAAAATCTTATATCACTAGTGTTAATCGTTCTAATTTGATAGAGAGAGAGAGAGAGAGAGAGAGAGAGAGAGAGAGAGAGAGAGAGAGAGAGAGAGAGAGAGAGAGAGAGAGTATATGGGCTACACTTATTTGCTTAATAGGCTTGCAAAACAAAACACGATTTGTGGCATATTTAGGTTGGGCCTGCTGTGGTCACTTTGATGCTTATGTCAACAAGCATGTCGATTCAAGAGTTAATGGATGTGGGAAAGAGTCTAGGCAACGTTATTATTCTCGTGGAGTGGAGAGAGATACTTATAGCTGTGGATCCTCAACTAATGGATGCGTTGTGAGATCATGGATGGGTGGGTAGTTGTCAACAAATGGGTAGACATGGTATGCATGTGCTAAGCTCGAGTGAGAAGATGATGGTGAGAGATGCTATAAAGGTCAATCGGTACTCTGAGCTAGGGTAACGGGTGCCCTAGTGAGGTTTCAGGTTTCTATTGATACCAACTAGGCATTGGCTTATTGGGTTGGCCCAAATGGCTAATGGGTTAGACTTGGTTCAGAGGCTCGTGGTCCATAATAAAGTGTCAACAACTAGAAAGCTCTTGATATTAATTTTATTTGAAAATAAGTTATTACTTTGTGTTTCAAGATTACATAGGCTAGATAAAATATGAAATTATGGCAAAAGAAAAAGTAAAATATGAAATATGTAACAATTAGTAAATCAAGTGACATTTGCCCTATAATATGAATTCTAAATTGTTGGATGATACACCTTTATATATTATAATATTTCTTTCAAAAAATATTTTGTAGTAGCCTAAAAAAGATCCTTATGACATTTTATAAGGTTTCTTAATGGCATCAAAAGAATCCACATAAATATTATAATATATAGAGTGGTATTATTCAGTAAGTTTGGAAATTCATGATATAAAGCAAATGAAACCTCATTCATAAATTATAACCATTTTCATATTTTACCTCATCTTTGTAATATTATAACATATAGTAAGATCTTATTTTCAAATAAAGTTGATGTTAAGAGCTTTTAAGATATAAGCTTTTATCAAAATCAAAGATTATATACAAAAAGTTATTCAATGATTGAAATTACTACATATAAATAATATTCTTTTTATTTTTGAATAATAAGTCAATTAAAAATCTAAATTCAATTTTCATTGAACTAATACATAACTTTCATTTAATTATAATATAATATATCAGTTAAGAAAAGTAAACTATTAATTTTAATAAATTAATTAGTAAATAGCTGTTAAAGTGTATCAAAGTCAAAGTAAAGACACTTGAATAAAATTAAAACCAAAGTATAGAAACTAAAATACAAGAAAATGTAATGCCCATCAACTTTTCTGTTAACAAAGATACTAAATTGAAAAAATAAGCACTAAATTGTTAAAATTGAAAGTTTAGATACTAGATTGTCAAAAATTAAAAGTAAAGGCACTTCTTGTGCCTTTACCCTAGATCAATACCTATAGTGTGGTTTATTCTTTGAAATCAATATTAACATTGACCTTATTTAGATTCTTTCAATTAACTAATGATAGAGACACCTATTATCATCCTTTATATGGCTTAATTGGTTTTATAAGAATTTTAGAATTTGAGTTAATTGCAACAATACAAACTTGATTTTTTGGATTGAGAATAAGCTGAATCACTCAAGGCCACATCTTAAAATGAAGAAGATATGGTATGATAGATTCATAATAGAAGTAGCTAAAGTAGATTTGTTTGTTTCTAACCTTTTTCACGTAGATCATCCACTTCATAGTACTCTTTGAATTTGGGTTCAAAAAAATCCATGCAAGGATCCATGAGTGAAGAAGACTTCATCTCATCCGTTAACCACCAAGATGATCTAAAGAACAACACACGATTCAAACTCTTTAAATGCTCAATTATTCTTTTAGAAGAGGGGAAACGAACAAGAAATAGAATTTCACCATCAAATTGATCTACGCGAAGGTGTTGTCACTATCTTCATCTCATCCCTTAAGATATTATTTCCACACCGCTCATTCATGGCTATATAGGATGGACACAGAACCATCACTAGCTTTCTCTTTCTTAAATTAATGTTGGTTTTATTCATGAAATAAAAGTACCTCTTTTTTGTATTATATTTTATGATATTACTATTTATTTCAACTATAACAAAGCAAAGAAACGCAATATTATGAAAGTAACTATTGAATTCCTAATAACATAAAACAACTTCTTAATAAAGTAAAATAGTAAATATATATAGGCTATTCTAGGGAATGTATAATATCAATTCATTATATCTACGGAACATTTCATGTTGATTATCTACCTTTACAAAATATTTCTTTATTAGATGTGTAAAGATAAGATACACAACATCATAAAATGGTCAAAAGTGAGTAATGATCATCAAATGGATTTTAAATATTACTAAACATCATAAATTCCCTTAACATGGTGTTTAAAGAATTTTTTTTTAAATATTTATTGGACATTTCATAATCAATATCTATGAAATTATATCATTTATAATAAGAAACCTAATAAAATCTTTAAAATACTAACTGATAAAGCACCGTATAACTCTTTGGGAACTAGAGCTACTATTTAATAATTATTATATAAAAAGAATGATTTAGTTTCACCATATTTCCTTTCTTATTTAATTAATGATGAATTAATTTTTTAAAAAAGGGTTTAAAAATACATCTACCCATATATATTAAGAAAAATAAAACATTTTTTTCTATAGAAAAAATAAAGGAAACATTGACAAAATTAAAAAAAAAAAAAAAAACCTCAATCTTAGAGCTATAAGTAGTTTCTTTCCAATTCAATTAACCATCAGATTGGGTGGATGGGCTTCGAACCTATGACCCACAACATGCCATGAAAGCTTCCCGACCGTTATGCTAACACCAATCCAATCATGTTTAATTTTTTCTAATCACACCATACATTTATATAAAAAAAAGTAAAAGTCTGTCCCTTTGGCTATATAAAACATGAAATTAATGTTATACGTATGTGCTACCATCTATTGAATCCCCAATTTACACCTCTATGCTAATAAAAGAATGGCGGTTGTATGATTATGCTATAAAGATTTTGGCTAGGGAGGACTTGATGACTTAATAAAGAATTTTGTTTTGACTAATCAGAGGTTTATTATTATTAATACCATGACAATTCTCTTTATTGAAATTCCAAATGCTTAAGATCTTGTTTGATGCTTTGTAGAGTGGAATCTATTACCTTAATGTCATCTTTCATGATTTGAATAGCCTCTACAATAATTTGTCAAACATTAAAATTATGATGTCACAGTTGGGTCGAATTACTCACAGATTGAACCTTAATTCTACCGGTAGAGATCTTAAAAATTTGGGCCTTGAGAGTGTAGTTAAGCTGGAAAACAAGACCCCCTGATGCCCACTCTAATACTTAAGTCAATAAATTGCAGGATTAAATTAACACCGTGATAGCAAAAAGTGTTTGCGTGTAGATAATTGCACAAGAGAATGGAGAGGCTTTTCAATAGGATTTAAGGTAGTGATTAATAAGGAAAGTGGATCATCATAATGGGTAAATACATTTTGATATATGAGGAAGGTGTATCCCCATATATTTGGAAAGCATATTCGCCTTTATGATTATATCCGAGATCTTAAGGAAGTGTGTTGGAGATAGCTAAATGCAATAAAAAATTGCTTAGCAGAGGGTAGCCTCACTAATCAACTAAGGAGTTGTTTAAGGATGTTTCGATAATAGTATTAAACAGTAAGCAAGGAACGACCAAGCTATTATAGACTGGATAGCTCAGTTTGAGTCTGCGAAGTTGCTCTAAGCTCCCAAATAATTCTAACTAAGCCTAAAGAGTTTGATCTAGGTCTAAAAGGCTAGTATGAACCTATCAACACTTGCCACCTAACACCAAACCCCTCTTCCCTCCCTTTCCCCTTCCCCCTAACCAACCCTTAGTGATGAGTTGACAATAAGAGTAGGCATATGGATGAGCTTAGGTTATGATTGAGTTGTTCCGAACCGAAGATCATGTAGAGCTTTAGAACAAGCCTAGGAAGTATGGGACATGATAATCCTAAAGAAGCAATTGTGTGAGACCGAGTTGGCATGTTGAAGGTAATTAGGTTGCTAAATATTCCCTCCCATGGGCACCTAGTGATGGGGAGATATTGAGTTATACTAATACATGCTCAGTCGTATTGACACATTGCCATGCCCAGGCACACAGGACGTGCTAATTCACCGCATATATATATATATATATCACCTTTGGTTGATATATGTAAGGCATCTACTAGCTAGGTGGGTTTCCAATCATGTTTTAATTAGAAAATCATTATTAGAATTGTTAAAATCCCATTAGAGCAACGTTAGTATCTCAATGGTTTGAGATTCTAAAACTTGTAAAATGAACCTGTTTAGAAAAGGCTTTTCATAAAAACACACTCAAAGAAAGTTAGCCCACTTAGGCAAAACATAAAAGGGAACTAACCTCAACCTATAACACAAATTTTGGTAATAGGCCCAAAAGTTATATTATAATCATTCAATAGAAATAAAAATCAAGATATTTTTCCCAAAATATTTTGTAATTCCTAGTTTGAGTCTTTAACTACTTGTCTCCATAAACTAATCTAAATACTATGTTCTCATAGCAATCTTTACATGATATTTACTAACCAAATCAGTATGATTAAAGATTCCATCTTAGCCCTTATCATCATAACCCTTTCCACTATTTGTATTCCCAAACTCATCCAACAAACAATTAGCCAATCAGAGCCTCCTCAAAACATTTCATTAAGATTTCAAAATTCCTTTATCACTTCTCATGGATCAATCAATCACATATTTGTTAAACATTCTTCAAACATTAAAATTACCCATATACTTAATCTCCACTCCATCCTAAAATTAGCAAATAAAAAATTCATTTGAATTAATTCCTATAACAAGCGACCACAAGATCATTATTCCTCATTTATTCAAAACATGTTAATTAACAACAAGTTCATTTATCAAACTTTACTCTCCAATTATATGCATAATCAAACTAGTTCATTCATTTAGTTTTTCCAGAATCCTAAACCATATCAAATAAGAATCTTACTTATGTAGATCACCTCCCATCACCATTTATGCACCATTTGTAGTTCCAATTCCACATTGAAGTAGTTTAGATTAACATGCACCACTAATTTGTTTCTATTACTCAGCCATGTAAATATTTGTCCATTAAAATCGAACTCTTATTATCATGAAATGTGATATTCATCAGTAACTCCTCATAACACATTTAGAAAGAATTAACCATGCTAAAAGTATTCAAACTGTCATTCCATTCAATTCATCCTATCCTCTATCCTCTAAATTAACAATCACTTATTTGTAATAGCAACTCATTAATCAAACCTTATCTAACATCCCTTAAATAGCTAACATGACTAAATTTAGAGATTTGAATGCAATCCAACAATTTCTTTATAAAACTTATAGATCTAACCACATTTACTCCTAGCATTGTATATATCCATCATCTTTAATTCATCTCTTCACTCCACTTCTTTAACATACTGTTCATTAAGTCAACAAGGTTCTTAGAATCACGTAGTGTAAGGAGATGAGGAATTTGACTAAAAAAACAAAAGAAGGGAGTGGTGAGGTGAGGAGGAAATTTTCCTTAAAGGGCATCACCACGTTTAATATTTGCTCATATTTCAGCTTATCAAGAAGAAATAAAACATAGGGGACATAACATTCTAAAACATGTTAAATTCGTTTTTAGGCTCCATTTCCATGATATGTTTGCTGAAAATAAAACAATTAAACTTTGAGTCGCGTTGTTAATTATCTTACCTTATCCATTTTAGGGGTTTTTAAATTTTGGGCAGCATATTCAACAAACAATTAATCAAAGAGCATCCCCACCCTATATTTACACTAAGGGCATGGAGTGTATCTTAGGCAATTCATCACACGAATCTTGAAAACTTAAACATTTGCCCAAGGAAGTATGAGCATAAGGATAAGATTGAGGAAATTAGACCACTTCCAGTTGATACCTTCCATCAGTAGGGAATTACAAAGGTGGCTGACCCTAACAAAATATTGAGGCTGAAGGTAAGTCTAGTAAACCACCAGCCACTACAAACTACTCTACTGCTAACTTTGCTTGGCTGGAGGAAGAGATTACTTAGTTAAGGGATGAACAAGGCGCATCAGAGAAGAGCAAAAAAGCATGAAGAAAATGATTAAGGAGGGCTTCATGGCTATTTATAACAAGATGGGGATTCATATGCCCTCTTATTTTAGTAGTAGCCTTGCAAGAGATGATGCTGGTCTAAGTGAGCCTACTTTAGCCAATATTGAATGTGCCTTAGTTCTAATGAAGTAGGGTCAGGTACCTTTTAAAGCCCTAGCACCTTCGCTTCAAGCTCAAGAAAGTGATGATGAAGAAGATGACTTAGGTGAAAAGGCATATAGTTCTAAGAGTTTAGAGTATGAGGCAGAAGGTTAGCTACAACATGGGCCAAGGGTTAGACCACAAGGCTAGTAGTAGGCTAGGCAACAAAGTACCCTTTGAGAGGCTAAAGAGAGAAGCTCAGGATCATATGAGGAGGGGGGTAATCTAAAAATGATGAGGATGAAATAGAAGGATTAGGAGATGAGTGTAGGAGTGTGAAGAATAACTAAGTGTGGGCTTCTTATGTTTTTTATTTGGATATAGATTAAGAGAGCATGATCTTTTATTGATTGCATTTCACTAAGACTCTCGGTTATTTTATTTCATTCGGTTGTATTTCCTTTTATTTTTATTTTTCACCTTTTTATGGTTTAGTGTTTTTTTTAATGATTTGCAACACAGTTAATCAAATGGAACAATGTGAATCTTGCTATTTCAAATTACATGGGGAGTGTTAGTTTTCTTTCCTTTGTCATTCAATTTTTTAGTTTTTATTTCTTTTCCTTACTTTTGGTGTTGTAGCTAAGACATTAAGAACAATGTCTTTCTCTAAGTGTGAGGAGAGGAATGTTGTAGAGTAATGGATACATTATTGATATCTAATTTTCCCTCATTGAAACATGAAGTGGGAAAACATTCGCGGTGCAAAATTTTTAAGGAAAATTTTTCTGTTAATATCTCTCACATTAAAGTAAACTAAGGTGATTAACTGTAAATTATGCTTTAAGATTCTACTTGCTTATGTGATGTTGTTAACATGTTTGAATTCATAGTAAAATCTAAGTAGTATAGTCTTACTTGTTATTTAAATAGGAATTTAGTCTTGAAGTTAGCGTAAGTTCCTTAGTAAAGACTAGTTAGCTCAATTCTAAACTTAACAAGTAGCATAACCTTTCATTCAATTTTCTTAAAGGCTTAATATTCTTGTGATAAAAGTTCAAAAGAAATGTATAGTTTGATGATCCCCTTGCCTCTTTTTTCCTTTTTTATTAAAAAAAAAGTATATTCCAAATTGTTAAATGATGGAGGTTTGATGGGGTCCTTTTAAAATCTTGTCACTTAAGATTATATGGCTTGGGATTAGCTAACTGATGAAATTCATCTGAAAATCGAGAAAATAAAAGAAAAAAATGTTCGGTGGCTCTTGAAACTCGAGTGAGTAAGCCTGCGGGATGCCTTCTTAATGGGAATAACATCTATTAACTTAAGTAACAAGCTTGAAATTATCGATTGAAAGTTCACCACATGGGTTGCGAGGTTCCCTAAAAATTGGACACACACACACACACACACACACACACACACACAAACACATGTAGTTATAAAGAACGAAAATAAAGTATAGTAAATACCAAGGAAGAAAAAGTAAGGGGATATGTAGATGTCTAGTGTTGTAGAGGTAACTGAGAATGTTTATGCTTTCATGTTAAGGGGATGAAATTGGATAGCTCTTTTTTACTTTATGATCTTCTGCTTGCTTTTTAACTTTGAAACCCTATTTAAATGATGTAGCTAAAGGCTAGATTACTCGGATTAGCCTTGGAATTCTAGCATTGTTAACTCAAGTGCATGTAATAGTAAGTTGAGTGGAACAATAGGGTATTTAGTTTGTGAAGTCCCCTAGTAAATTGAACAAAACAATTGAGAGAAAGAAACAATTTGGTATGTTTTTGAAAGCAACACTTGTGATTTGTTTTCCTAACACAAGGCTTACTTTTCTTTTCATATTCTTATCAGCTTATCTGCTTAAGGGCAAGCAAAGGTTAAGTGTAGGGAAGTTTGATAGGGGTTATTTACTCTATGAAATTAAGGTTAATTTTGTTTAGCTTACTTGTATTTATGATTAATTCAAGGGATTTGGTACTTAATTTATGAATATGTTCATTTTAGGTGAGTATAGACAATTTATCAATATTTGAAGGAAGATAAATCAATTCAAGATTAAGATTTAAAGATTAAGGGTATATGATGACCGTGATAGAAGATATAAGCACTAGGGGTTAAGTTCTAAAGCACCGTAGATGTGAAGGGAAGAAAAATTACGAGTCGCGCTTATCATGCCCTGAATCGCAGCTGTGATTGAGTTGGTGATCAATGTGGATGGAGCTTTAGTTTTAATCATGGTTCGCGACAGGAGAAGAAGAATTAGAATCCATAAAGATCATGAGCTATATTACAGCTGTGATCACACAGAGAGTGAATTGCGATATTTTGAGTCACGAGCATGATAAACGATGAAATTGCGGAGCTGCCAAGATCACTAGCCTTGTGATACGTGGAGTTATCTGTCTATTTCATGCATCAAGTTATAGATCACGGGCATAACATGAATGGGAATTCTATGCCATGATAATCACTGGCAATGTCATAATCGTGATCTTCCATGGATAAAGTGATTTTTAGGTTATCACAGCTTGAATAACGACCTTAATGAAGGTCGTGATTCGCCCTATTTTCACATTTGAAATAAAATAACCACATCTTGAAAGGGAACAAACGTGAGCAGAGATGAAGAAAAGATACCAAATGGTATCCTATTGTATGAGAGCATATAAATACAAGGTCCAAACATCACATAAGGGATTGAACCATTTTGTAAACACCGAATTGATGCAACTAAGATTCTTTGAAACATTGTACCCATTCATAGTAATTTTCTATTATTGTATCAAATTTGTAAGCAAACTCCTTAGAGATTCTCAAGAGGGAAAGAAGAGGAGATGCATTGTCACTCGTGTAACAAAGGAACTCAAAAATTGGTAATGCAAAGAGGGGTTTTATCTAGTTCCTTATCTATTTTATTTTGTTTCTTGTTGTGATGTTGTCTTGCATAATGTGCGTGTAGTACTATTTAATCTTGCAACACCACAAATTAGCATGCACTAGCATAATAATGCATAAATAATTATTGATTTTCTTAATTCCGACTATTGCTATTCTTGACTCATAATTCTATATAGTGCAAAATATAGGTTTATGTTACATTTCTTCAAGAAAAGATTAAGAAATCATCCTGTTAAACAAATCTAGGCTGTTAAAAAGGTTTTTCGTGATTTTAGAGATAGACTTGTGAAATCCTCTACATAAAGTTTGTATTAGTATAAATTCTTAGACTTGATGCAATCATAATCAGCTATTAAATAGGAAGAGATTGTGGTGGATAAGATTAGGGTTAGATGTCAATGATCTTGTGAAGGACATTGACTTAGCTCATGAATTCCACAATCAAGGAAACAAACAATGCTAATTTCATATGTTAAAGGGCAAGTTAATCTTGATGGTGAAGCGAATCTAAGTTGTTGTAGTGTGTTGCATCAGTTAAACAATTCGGTATTTGTAATTGTTAGCTGTAACTTATAGAATTTTAGTAGTGTAATTACTAACATAGAAATATACTCATTTAAGTTGTTAGTCTAGATAATAATTAAAAGGGTGATTACTAGTAGTTATCGATCCCCATGGAGATGACCTTATACTCTATTCCTGTATTACATATGATAGGTGCACTTACTTAGCATTGATCATTTTTAGGGAAGAGATCATAGGACAATTAAATTACAAAACTCGGTCATAAATACGTAAACCATGATCACTCCTCTAAA
This sequence comes from Combretum micranthum, assembly GCA_024138025.1. Classification (NCBI taxonomy): domain Eukaryota; kingdom Viridiplantae; phylum Streptophyta; class Magnoliopsida; order Myrtales; family Combretaceae; genus Combretum; species Combretum micranthum. Next base: position 2,274,490 of record JAMXBD010000026.1, read on the forward strand.
TTGTCAAACACATATGCTATGGAGTCTTAATGACAATCTACATAAACATCATCTTCGGTACCTAAACTGATAAAGAATGAGTAGCAAGGCCAAGTACACAATAAACAAACACACACACATGGATGTTACATGTACCTAATTTAATGATTCAAGCACAAGTATAGTTTAATTAATTCAAGTCCATAAGCAAGCAATTCTAGCATCCTAAATATACTTACACGCATTCGAATATTCATGGCTCCCGTTAAACAACAGTGCATAGATCTCTCGCCAAGTGATGCATTGAAGAGAGGGTTTGATAAGTCCCCAATACATGCTAAAAGAGAAAAACAAAAATTAGTCTCATCTTCATCCCTCATATACAACCATCAATAAGCATGATTCACTGTAATGCCATAACTTCGTTTTTGCTCCAATTGAACAACTGATCTTGAAAATTCCCTTATCAACTACTTATGGAGCCCAACCACACACTTCGTGGAGGTTTAACAATAGAAGCTATTTACTTTCTTAATTTAGGGGTTATTTGAGTTTACCCGTACTTATATTTGTAAATAATCCTAAGAATTGGTACTTAGTTTGTTTATGTGTTGATTTTAGGTGACTTGGGACTTTAATGGACCATATATCAACATGAGATGAAGAGAAATCAACCCAACTTCAACATATTTTGAAGGATTACAGATTAAAGGCATATCACAATCGTGTTTAAGGCTGCAGAGGAAGAATCTAACATAGAGGATTGGATATGGCAATAACAATGCCATTGAATAGAAGAAAAATAAAGAACCATCAAGATCACAATCCCATGCATGGCCATAATTGGAGAAATGAGGCAAGCATATTGCACCAGTGATTAAATCATGACTGCGTAAGCATGGAACAAAATAAAGAACCATCAAGATCATGGTTCACATCATGATCGCGCGTGATCTTGAGGAAGGCAATAACATCTTGAATCTCAACTGTAATGCTCATCAATTTACTTTCCACGTCTATCACAATCATTGGTGCCATGGTGATCCTCATTGGATCTTTTTCCATAGAGCATATCACATCTTAGATCATAGTTGTGACAAGCGATTGTAATTTCTACTAAGACGATCATGAGGCATGGTGTGACCGTGATAGATCATTGAAATAGCCAAAACAGGTTATCACGGCCTGAGTCCCGGCCATGATGGTCGGTGTATGTGATCCTGTTTCCACGTTAAAAGTTGCTGTATTTTGAAAAGGAATGAAAGCGAATAGGGATGAAAGGGAAGCACTATATCACATCACATCATTTCAAGACATATATATGTCATCACATCAAACATCAGAGGGAATATAATCATTAACATCATATCATTTTGTCACATGCCCATTCATACCATCTTTCATATCTTATCAATTAGAGACATATACTCCTTGTAAGTGAAGATTTTAGAATCATTGTAGCATTAAAAAGGGGTTTTTACTTATTTCCTTTCTAATTTTATTTCATTATTTCATTGTAATGTTGTTACATCATGTATGAGTAGTTGTGTATCTTAGGTTTTGTAGAATCGTTGATTGGCATGTAATTCTGACGATTGATTAATGAAGTGTTATTAGTTTTCTTAATTTCGATTGTTATTTACATTGAATTGTGAATTTGTATTGTGTGCGATACAATTTCATTTTAGATTTCATCATGGTTGATTGAGAAATCATCCTAATGAGTAGATCTTGGCTGTTGATGAGAGTTGCTCATGATTCTAGAGATAAGGTTGTGAAATTCTTTTGCGTTTACTTAATACAACAAAAGAATTCCTGAACTTAATGTAATCTTAAGTTGCTATTAGCCTAGAAAGAGACTCTAGTGGCTAAATTTAAGATTAGATATTAATGACCTTAAGAAAGACATTAACTTATTTAATGAATTATACAGTTAAGGAACCAATGATATCAATTGACATGCTCTTAATCTACATGTTAAGTTTACCAGTGAAGCAAGGTTTAAATGGTTCATTGCATTTAGTACTAGCACTTTGTGTTGATGATTGTTAGTCCTAATTGGTTGAATGTTATAGTACAATTAATGGCTTAATAGTAATACTCACTTAATTTTATATGCTAGATAATAAGAAAAAGATAATTACTAGTACTTAACAATCCATGTGGGAGACTACTTTGTACTTCACTCCTATATTACTTTCGAAAGGTGCACTTGCTTAGTGTTGATTGCATTAAGGAAGAGAACTATAGGTAATTAAATTTATAATTCGGTCATTATAGCATAAATAGAGTTTTTGGACTCGTTACCAGAGATCAGCAATATTAGGAAAAACCTAATATTTATTAATCTAACTGTATATGTATATATATATTTTTGCCTTTTGTTCTCTATTTAACTTTATTTTTCTTTATCGTTTTGATAGTGCATCAATCAAAGTCGTTTAATTGGTTTACTAGATTTCAGTCAAAAACCTGAAAGAGTTACACTTTGAAATTAGAGAAGAACTACCAAAGAGATTTTATAGAATTTACCTATTAAAGCTATGGAAGAACAGCCATGAACATTAGGGATGATTAATCAGAATGAGAATGTTAACTTGAATCCATTGGAGGAAGAATTAAAAAATCTAAGGAGTTAAATAGAAGGAATGGACAATTGAATGAGAATCCAATTGGGGATAATGGGAATAATATGCTCATTAATCAGAGTATTAGGGCCAATCAACTTGCGAGAACTAGCATAGCCAGCCCCAAAGTTGTTACCAATAATTTTAAGATCAAGTTGAAAGTAATTCAAATGGTCCAACAGCATGTCTAGTTTGATGGTTTCCAAGATGAAGATCCTAATGCTCACTCCAACAGTTCTAGGAAATATATGACACATTCAAGGTTAATGGGGCCTTTGATGATGTGATCCGTCTAAGATTGTTCCTATTCTCATTGAGGAACAATCTCAAGAAGTGGTTGAATGGCCTATCATGACAATCAACTACCATATGCGATAGACGACATAACAATTTATGAGGAAGTATTTCTATAATCTCTTTAATTTTACATGACCTGATTATAATAATTATTAAAAATATAATATAGAATCATAAAGAACTATAACAAAAAGTAACAAAATCACTCTCAATTTTTCACGATTTAAAAATTATTAATATTAAATGTGAACAAGTTGATTATAGTTAGAAAAATTAGAATCCTTGTCAATAAAATTTAAAACTGAAAATTATGACTTCCATAACTTTAAACAAATAATGATTGATGATAAATCGATAGTTACTGTAAAATAAAAAATCAGTTTCCTTAAGATCAATATTTAGAAAAATAAGATTCTAATAATGATACAATGATTTTTAAATTATCCTTAATATTTGAAAACTATAAAATAACATTATAAAATTTAATATTATTAATAATTAGGATAAATAATTTCTATATAGTAAAAGATAATATTCTGTGAAAGAAATCAGTAATTCCACAAATAAACATAGTTAACCTTAAATTGCAATTACAATAAAAGATGATTAATTTTTAGAACTCATTGATTATAAAAAAGATTATTCAAATATAAATCAATAGAATTATAAAGTATGCAAAAAGATCAAAAACTGATCAATACTCAAGAATCTAAACCTTAATTAAATATTTGAATTATATCAATATTATAGTTAGAAAATTTTGACAAAAACCCTAATTTAACTATTGTAACCCGAGAATCTTTATAACTAGTAAAACAAACAGAGTAACAAAAGTAAATTGGATATTAAACATAGGACCAAATAAAAACTCTAAAATAAGCCTATGAGTAGTAATAAGCTTATTTATAATTTAAAAACCCAAATAGAAAATTCTTTGACCATAATAGATACCAAAGACAAGATTTCGTATCTTGAGCAAATAACTCAAGATATAATTAAAAGTAGCTCTACATTTCAAAAACAATAAAAGACTTAGCTTATCGGACCTAGAAAATCTTAATCGCATAAGCTTTAAACTCAAAATTGAGCTCAATAATAACCTACAAAATTTATATAAGCTTTAAACAAATTCCTAGATACAAAACTCCTAATTAACTGACATATTTAACTTAATAAACTATCCTAAAACTAAAATAATTAATTAAATAAATAATATTATAATGTTAGTTCTATCATATGCGATGGAAAATTGCTAGAATTGTGGTTGGGAGGCTCTCAAATTGCTGCAGCCGAAACTCACAAACAACTTGCCCCAATTTTCATGTGGAAGTTAACAATTTATACACACAACACCAATCACAAGTCACCAAATAAGCCAAGTATTTAATGCATGATTGGAGGCTGATATGCACTTGCAATTTCTATGAAGATCACATCCCCTATAGCTAAGCTTTGCTTTGGAAAATAAAAAATTTTCAAGCCTATAAATAAGGAACATGATGAACTAGAAAAAAAAGCATTAAACACTTCAAAACAAAGCCATACTTCTCTAGATTAAGCTCCACCCGAAAAACTAAACAACAAAGGCAAAACCAACACAAACTAACTCAACATTATAGCAAACATATATACAGCTCAAACACAAGAACAATAGCAAGCTGAAGAAAGGATCAAGTAAGGTAAGTTAAATTTGTTTTAAGTTAGTTTATGTAATAAATAATAGCTTAAACAATCTTTTTAATGACATAGGTTTGTATCAAACCAACGAAGAAGATGATGAACAGTGCCTATACCGGCACTATGCTGGCAATAGGGATGTGCAAAAAAATCGAATGTTTAGGATAACTAAACCAAAACCAGAAAACCAATATGAAAAAAATGGTTAACCAATCCATTGATTTTGGTTTAGGATTATCATTTTTAATTTTTTCGATTTTCAGATACAGTTTAGGATTATAGAACCAGAAATCGATAGATTCGGTTAATCTATTCGTATTTATAAATATATATAATTTATAATATAATTATATAATTATTTTTTTAAAAAATATAAATATTAAATAAAATAGGCTAAATAGTTATGGTGTACATTTGCGATCCTTGATCAAATAATTTTTGTCTTTTCTGTTGATAATTGATGATAACATTTTTTTTAAATTTTTGCCCAAAAGAACATCTTAATAAATTCAATACTAGATAATTTTTTCTAGTTAAAAAAGAGAGAGAGAAAGATAATTCATAATGTGAAAATTTTGAAGGTCGTACATCCTTCTTATATATAATGATTTTAACCATAGTTAAGCAGTAGAAAGTGGGAAATTCCCATAAGAAGTGTGAAACAATGATGTCAATATTAACAAAACTTTGTATATTAAAAACATAGGAATCTTAAAAACAAAACACATGTGAACGTAAATTTAAAATAATAATAACAAGGAGAAGAAGAATGGCTAAAAACCAAAAACTAAAAAATACAGTTAACTACAAATTTTGTTCGACCATTATGTTGAATGGTTAAAAACCGAAAACCATAAAAAAACAGTTAACCATTCATAATGGACTGGTTTCGAATCAGGATATTAAAAATCTAAACATTATGGATAGGATACCGATCCGTGAACACCCCTAGTCGGTAACGTAAACCACTAAGGCTAGTGGCGTACGAGGATAAGTTGATGGCCTTTGTGCTAGCCTTCACTAGACAAGGCTACATAAATTAATTGTTACGTGTAATAATGCACAAACGCTAGCGATGTACATATCTACACCAGCAACGTACATTGGATACATGGCGGCTTTCGATCCAGTGTACATTGGAACGAAGTTATGATTTATGCATACACTGGCAATCCGAGATTCATGTCGACGGCATTGGTGCTGATGTACGCGCAAAATTATCTCTTAAACGAAATCCCCTCCGTCCGTAACAATGTATAATATATATATATATATATATATATAATAGAGAGAAACAAAACATTAATTGATTAAGTGATAAACTTTAATAACTAATACAAATAGACAACACTTTTATTACACTAAACAAAAGATTAGATTATGATAAGTATTTTATATAGGTAAAAATATAAGAATGGAAAATATAAATAAGTTAAAATTAAGAATAAAGTGATTTCCACAAATAACAAAATAATAATATGAAGTAAGATCAAGAGAAATAAGATGAAAATAAATGATAGAAAATAAATATCAGTTACAATAAGATAGTCAAACTAAAGAACAATATAAAAATAATAATTATGACAACAATAACATCCTGAATAATTAAATACAAACTCTGTAATTATTTGATAAAAATAAAATTCAAGTTCAATGAATATTTGATATATATTTAAACTCTAGGAAACTACGATTATATTAGAAAAATAATTAAAGAACTAAATATTAAATATAATTATATAAATAAAAATTTCAATTAACATAAGATAGATAAGGTTGACAAACGAAGAAATAGTAAAAATTCACTATCAATATGGATACTAACAAAAGAGAAACTTAAATAACTACAGGATAAAGAAAACACCCTAAATAAAAATAGATATTGCTTAAAATCAAGACAAACAAAATGAAAATAAATCATAAATACTAAATAAAGCTACCTTAAGATAGACATACCAAAAGGTTTGCTTAATAATAAAATTATTAAGTAAAACAAGACTTAAAATATTTTATGACAATTATCGATATTCATAGAATAAATAAAATTTAGAGATTAATAACTATCATGCAACACTCAAATAAGTTTTTTCAACACCTAATCATATGCTAAAATGGAGTTGAAATGAAAATAATAGACCTAGTCTAACATTATACAATTAAAGTTAGTACCTATAATTTTTAGGAAGACTTCTCTTATAAAAAATGTGTTTACATAGATTTTCTGACCTTGTTAAAAAAGACTAACCCTTATAAAATTCGAAACTCTTACTTAGGAAAATAAAGTGAATTAAAAAGAGTGAAACTTAAATTTAGGACATAAAAAGTACAACCGAAAGCATTATGAATAATAGTGTAATAATAAATATTTACTGTCTCATTTCATAGGAAATATAGAACAGTTCTTAGACTTAAGTAGCATATTACGACAATTTAGCGAGGATAACAGATGAGTAACTTTGACTTTATTACATTGTTTGTGCTTATAGTATAGTAGGATTTGTAATAATATATCAAACTGATATGCATGCGGGATTAGATATATTGCATAATGCTTGTTGTACGTTTGATTTCCAAAATAACATAACGAAAGGATAATCATATTTTATGATAATTATTGTATGAAGCAATGTTGATGTTTGTCTACGAATTGTATGATCACCTTAAATCTGACTAAAAACTATTGGCACCATAAAAGAAAATGGATATGCATTACATAATTTGCATATACTGTACCATAAGGAGTGGTGACCCGCTATATTAGCATTTCGGTTCTCTGGCAACGCGCTTGGTTTTTCTAGATGATATTTTGCAGTTCTACCAAGAGTACCTTTGTTCCATTCGGTTCCATGGGAACTAACTGGCATTAAAGGAGCGGCACTCGTGGTATCTACATGAAAGGGCTAATACTTAATAAAGTTTCTTTGTTCCAAGAATAAGAGTGAAATGTTTTAAATTAATTTGTGAGAGTTTATGGTACCCATTTATGGTACCCATTCTCCCTTGGTTCTCTGATTCTCTTGGGCATGGTATACACTCATAATGGCTTCCTTCCAACCTCGATGAGAGGGTGTAAATCTACATCCTGTTCGGATTTCTAGCCATCCGAGCTTGTACTTGTACATATGGTTGATTGTTGCATTGCATACACTTGCTAACTAAACTTGTTCTGAGCCCATGGTTTCGCTCACCCCTAACAGTTTTTGTGCAGGAAAAACACTAGCTGGCAATGGGTTAAGAATATGTAGAGAGTGCTTCTCTATCAGACCTACTTAAAGCTAAAAAGCAAGATTGCTATAACCTTATAATATAATTTTGAACAAATCGTACAAATAGCTAAAACTTTATATTTTGTAAGATTGAAATCCCATTTTTACTATTTGGTAGGGGATACCGATTCTTTGCGATCTTAGTGGAATGAGGAAAATCGGATCCCATAGTTTAACGCCAATAATACTATTACATGTATATGTATCACTTAAGTAAGAGATATTAATAAATAAATAGAGTCTCGTAAACTTTGACTTACAAGGTGGTCCTTATATTACAGGTGCACATGTGGTATGATAACTTTAGATTAATCTTACTAGGCCCTCTTTTGAGGCTTGATAAATTCCCTTCCTCAAGAACAGTTAAGCTTTGAGCTGATATATTCTCTTTCTGTCATATGGGTTCAGAGACTTTATATGTAATTTAGAAAGGTGGAAGGAACTGCTTAGAAAATGCCCACACTATGGATTCCTGAATGGACACAAGTTCGTACTTCTACAATGATTTGAATTATCACACAAGTAGTTGACAAAAGTTGTTGTGGGTGGGGTGGGTGGGGTGGCAAGGGAGGGGGGGGAGGGGGTTGCATTTGAACTATAAATCACCAGTACAATGCTTGCAGCTATTTAAGGACATGGCCAACAACCACTACTAATGGTCATCCTCAACATTGAAGAAACAGAAACTCGTCAAAATGTATGAGATAGATGCAGCGACTTCTCTAGCACCTAAGGTTAAGGCATTGACCAAAAAGATTGATGGTTTAACTGTATCTCAAGGCCAGCAATTGATTGGTGTAGATTCCACTTATCTAAGCACTCAAGAATTTGATCAGTTGGAACAAGTAGATTACACAGGTAACCCTAATAGGCCTCGTAATGATCCATTTAACAGTACTTATAATTCGAGATGAAGGAATCATCCCAACTTCAGATGGAATAACGCCAATGGTTAGAACTCAAATATGCCACTACTAGGTTTTCAAAGGCCTCCTCCTTCTCCTCAGAATTAGCTAACATCTTTGGAAGAGATGATGACCTAATTTATTAAGGTTTTAGAAGTATGCTAGAAGGTGATCGACATAACTCTAAGAATTCATGAGGCTTCTATTCACAATTTGGAGAACCAAGTGGTCAGATAGTCAAAATGCTTTCAAAAAAACCCAAGGGTTACTGCCAGGAAATTCATAACCATATCCTAAGGAGCAAGTAAAAGCTCCTTTTGGCCGACTACTAAACACAGAAGCATTTGCATGTCAAGCTAATGACGTTAAAGAAGTGCTTAATGGGAGGCAACCTATGTTTTACTTAGTTATTTTTGTTTTGTTTTAGTAGTCATTTAGAATTCATATCAACATGTATTATTGTATTTTCAGACATCCGAGACAATTGAGGCTAAAGTTCATCAATAAAGATCCTTTCAAGAGTGGAATAACACATTGAAGGGATCTAAATGCATTAAGTGTAGCAAAAAGACAAGGTAAAGCATTAAGCTTTCTATCACAGGCATGATCAAGGCCGTGCCAACATAACTTCAAATAAAGGGCCACGGACTCTATCAATCATGCTTATAACGAGGGGTGTGACAGAGTGATCATGGCAATGAGAAGGACTTGACTATGATAGAAATTACCTACCACTGTAATTAGAGGCCTCATTGCACCCGTGCTTATAGGAGAAGTATCTATGACAATCATGAGTATTATCACACCTACAATTTCGATCAATACACTTGGAATATAACATGCCACATTGATCACATCCTTCGTCATGCCTGCAGGTGAGGTCATGAAGCATGATCTAAACCTTAAAGTGTTTGTACGACCTATGTCATGGTCATGCATCCAAGTAAGTATTATATTATATGCTTTACGTAAATATCACATCTTGAGTCATTGTTGTGACTCAAGCTATCTTTCACTTTGTATTTAAGCGTAAACAATTTTTTTTCTTCTCATTTCAAACTTCATGGCCAAAATTACACTTTTTTTCTCTTTATTTTCTCTACAACACTCGCTTACTCACACTTAGATTTTGCTAATTCAACCACACACACCTTCATTATCTTTGAAATCATCATCAACAGTACATAACAACAACTTTATTGCGATTCTTGTTAAGTTTTTAATTTAATTCATGAATTTTAGTACCTAAAGTTCCCAAGTTTAAGGCTTTTTGTTTTATATCTTTATGCATGCTCTTTTGTACTGTTTAGATGTGATGATGCATGTTGTTATTACATATTCCATGTTATGAAATGGAAATTTGTCTATGAACCCTAATTTCATCTATTATGAGTAGTGATGCAAATTTTAGGGCTTTGCACAATTGATGATTGATTGATTATTAGTACTGAGTAAATTACACTAGAAGGTATTAACATTCGAAGGTAAGTTCATTTAAGGTTCCACAATTTCGAAAAGTTCAAAAGAGTCCCTAATGTTTGGAAAAGTGTCTTCTGAGTTTTAGTTAAATATTTCTCTTATTGATACATGCCAATGGAGACCTTAGAAGAAGAGTTTTCCAAGTTTTATTAAATGTTTCGCCTATTTACATGGGTTAATGGAAACCTTAATTGACCCACTTCTCCAAACGTTGGAAACATTGGCACCTTAAATGAATTTATTCCAAAAATGTTGGAACCTTTCAGTGTAATTTACCCTTAGAGTACTTGTTGATTTCACTTGAATTAGTGTGATTCCTCATGTTTAGGCTAAAGCTTAGAGGCTCAATTATTAAGAACCATGATTTCATAATGTAGAAGTTATCCTAAAACTGAATTGAGGCTTTTTGCAATGGAGACTAATAGAATGAAAGTAGTATAATTACTATTAAATCTAATGTTGTTTAAAGGTGCTTTCATGTATAGGTTGTATACTAGCTCTATGTGGTTGAATTATTTCTGATAAACAGAGATGTTCCTTTTAAACCTTGCATGTTTACGACATTTTGATGCTCTAGTAAGTTCTATCATCATGATTTACTTTCATCTATGTTGGTTTGGTTATGTTGTAGGGACAGGACAATTGTATTTCTAATGTTGGATAATATTAGAGTGTGACATTGCGCTATAATAGTCTACTACAAGCTTATAGCATAGATTTGTTGTTTTCATCCATAACATACCATGCTTAACTTTGTTCATTTATTTTTGCAATTGGCTCCAAAGAAACAATTTGATCCTAAAGGCACCAAATGCCCACACATTGATAGATCTCCTTCTTCCACCCATCAAGCTTAGTTTAGTAGGTCCAACAACCTACCATCTAGTCTGAAAGAGAACCACAGCATCAGTATAAGGAGGTAGTAAGTGAGAAGGTATTGAATCCCTAGATGATTGCGAATTGAGAAAGGTTGGGAGAGTATAAGCCAGTACTGACTTTTAAGAGGTTGTCGGTAGATAATGCTTGGATGAAGTTCTTTACCCTGAGTGAAGAAATATTTTAGGAGACCACCTAGGAATTTTTTTGCCTCTTTTGAGCTGACCTATGTAGTATGGCATCTGGCATGGACAATCAGGTTCCATTTTTTGCCTTTGGGAAGTACCATAACATGAGAATGCATGACTTTATAGCTACAATGGATTTTTACACGAACGCGGAGATTAATGCATCAAAACTTCATAAGTTACCGATGAAGCCGCCTAATGGTGTATCCAATGGCAATTTCTGGACAGAGATCTCTACAAAGAATTCTTTCAAGCTTGCTAAGTCCAAAGGCTCCACTATTGAATTGTTGAGTCATAGGATCATTGTCACGCCCCAACGGGTATCCTGAATGTGACAGCCCACTGTACACAATATTAAAACTTGAGAATGACTACCTTAGTCACTTGGAAGCTTTCATATTGGTACAAGGCATACGTTCACAACAAGAGAGACCGGTGGAGTTATGCATCTTAAGATAATGACAGCGGAACATACAAAATAATACTTAATATAATTTATCAAAATATAAAGTTCTACAACTTCTACAAGGCATTCCCCTGATAATCTCCATAATAACATCATATTAATATGATAAGTAACTAAAACTAGAAGATTTTGGAAGGAAATCTAATCTATCTTTAAGTAGAATTCCTTCAAAAGCTTTCCAAAACATAGATTCTACTCGAACAATCAAGGTGGTCTTAGGTACAAAATAAAGATCCTGCAACATAAAAAATCTATTGAAGAGTAAGCATAATTAGCTTAGTGAGATAATCATTATGCAAAAGTATTTATTAACAATACAATCATACAAGTCCATTGAGCAAGCATATGAAGTACAAACAACCATATGAGCAAACAATACATATCACTATTCAGTTTCATATGTAAAATGGATTTACCCCTTCATTGTGGGTTAGGGAATGCTTTGAATAGGTCACCAACAACCTCCTTGAAATTTTGCGCACGTCTTGGGTTTCTAATGAACCATACTACTAGTCCTCGAGCTTTCCTTACCTAAAGCGATCGATCTGCCTTGGCTATACCGTGAGGTCGTATTCCCCGAACGTCCTAATTCCTGAAGATGTAGCTAGGCAGCTTACATTCCTGGTCCCATGCTGAGGAGTAGTAGCAAAATGCGAATATGATATTCTAAATGATATGCATGAGCAATTTACTTTTAAGGGATTTCCGATTTGATATTAATTCATTTAAGACAACCAATCAATATTTGCATACACAGCAATATACATAGAAACAATTTATATTAATCAATCAATTGGACTCCGATATACTTATCGTTTATTGATCAAGCAAAACAAATCACATACATAGTACCCATAATAACCCGCATACACATCAATTTTTATCTTTTCCTAATATCTAGTACTCTATTCTATAAGCACATGCATGAATACATAAAATGTAAAGGAAACTCTCTCTGCCATGGCTATCTTCTATCAGTCGAAGTAATCTTCGAGAAAGAGAAGATCTTGGTCCACGTCATCTAAACAAAGAAATACCCGAAATGAGTGTTTCATCCAAGATCTACTTAAATTTTCTAACTCTATCTTATTGAATTCGTCAAAATTCGGTTTTAAGGAAATTCCAACTTAAAATAGCCATAACTTGCTCATTTTAATTCGGAATTTCACATATTATATGTCATTTTCTACTTATTCGAATATCTATATATTCTAAGGTTATTTTTATCATAGAAGGTTATTTAGGCCTCGGAACATGGGTTACAGATTCATTTCAAATTTTCCAACCTTTGAAAACATAATTTCCTAAACTTTTCTTCATCCAAAAATTCTTGTATAATAGTATAGATATTTGTATAGTTGAAAAATCCTTTGAACATATATATACACTCATATTATATGCATGAATTTAGTGGTGTTGTCTAAACAATTTTTTTTTAAACAATGTGTCTTAAAAGTTGGAAAAAGCTAAAACTTCAAAAATTCTCTTTAGTTTGTTGGAAAATTTTCTTGAATTATTATAAGTGAGTGTTTTCTTCCTTTAACTTCATTTCTTAACCTTTCAGAATAATTTAATTTTCTAAAAATAATTTTAGTCTTTTTAAGATTCTTACAACTTCATTTCTAGTGGTTGAAAAATATCGTTTTTCTAAGTATTTCTTGGTAGTGACTAAATATCCTTAAAGTAGTCATGTTGATGTGCTCTTAATTTTTCCTAAAGTTGGTTCCACTTTAAATAAATAATAATAATGATCTTTGAAGTTATTTACTAATTTTATTTCCTAAGTAAGATTTATCTTTAAAAAGTTATTCTTTGATGATTTTGTAAAACTTGTCTAGACCTTAATATTTTAGAATGTTCATGAAAACTTTATAAATGAGTTTAAGAAAATCTTTATTAAATAAAGAATTAGTAACATTAAGTTTTAAAGAAACTTTCTTATTTTATTGGTTTGAAAAGAGAGTATGTGATAACTTTACTTTATGTATTCTTTGATGAAACCCCATGTATTATTATTATTAAAAACTTGTGATGAACTTATCTAATTTTTGGAAAAGAATTATTGAAATAAAACTTTAAGTTTTTATGGAAAAAAAAATCATTTCTTAGGTGACAAAAATTTATTTTTAAAGAGATCCTATTTTTCTTTATTTAAGAAAACTCATTTTATTTTTGTTGAGATAATATCAACATGTTCATGCATGGTTATAAATATCTAGCCATAGGAAATGGAACAATGTCACATAACAAGATAAGATATATATAAGAATAAATAAGAGCATAATAATAAGGTCAAGTATTGGGGACATTAGCTTCATCAAGATATTCTAGTCGAGTATTGGGAGTCTTAGCTTCATCAAGGCTTTTCGGGACTAAAAATAGACTAGTCCCAAAAGAAATAAAAAAAGAAAGAAAAGAAAAGGCATAATATTAAGAGCAATAATAATAAGATGTTAGGTTAGTAAAAACTTAGGCTCTAAGAAATATATATACATAAATATATAAATATATAATAACATATAGAAGTTAGATTAGAGCAATAATAATAACAATATAACAATAATAAAAGAACATGATAACATAAAGAAATCTGTGCATGAACAAGAACAAAAAATGAACATATTGTTACTTCCTTAACACTCTAGTCTTAGGAAACACACATTATGGTCATGTAATGTTGCATGACATAAATAAGAATATAGTTTAGAACTTTTATCTAAGGTGGGTGATGGTGTGTTTAGAAATTCTCTTAAAGAGTAATGCGTGGTTTATGGAGATGGAAAGAAAGAGAGCATGGTTGTCACACTCGAGTTTCTACCTAGAATTGCTAGAGGGGCCGTAGAATCAGAACGTAGAATCAAAACATAAAATCGTAAGATTCTACGACTGACATAAATTTGCTTGCAAATGTTATAAATATACTTACTTTACTAATAAAATCATCAAATAAAACGTGAAAATAAAGAAATTTAGCATCAATGTTAGTTACAATTCACAATTCAATAGAACTTATGCACTTAACAGTACGGATAATCAAACATAAGTCATTATGGTAATACTTTAAGTTATAGTATAAATACTTGAAACAACATTCCCAATGCAAAATGCAATACAACAAAAATTATTATAATGAAGTACAGACTAAAGCAAATCATCAAAGCTGCCATCGGCTCCCCAATCTCTATCCTCATCATCATCATCTTCATTCTTATCATCAATATCAACATCATGATTACTACCAATAATATCCATATCCTCTAAATTACCCATTTGTGTTTGATCTTCAGTAACATCAATATCTTGAATCTCCAAATCATCTTGACTCTTACTTCCATGACTCTCTTAATCTATAAATGCACCAACATCCTCCATATCTTCATCATCTTTTTCCCTTCCCTCAACACTTAGAATATTCAACAAATCCTCATTTGATGAATTAAACATATCTTCTTCCTCAACAATCCATTCATTATCAGATGAGAGATCATCCACTGTAAAGTCAACACTACAATCATTTTTTCTATGATTCTTCTCTTTTAATTTCAAATTATGCATCACAAACACTAGATCGTTCATCTTTTGCTGGTGCAACCTATATCTTCTTTTTGTATGAACTTGAAATTGATAGGGTTATATATAAGACTAATAATATTGATAATAAATAGAATGAAAGAAAAAATAAAAAAATTATTTGCATCATACCATTTCAAATGCACTCCAATTGCACTCACAACCAGAAGAACTACAAGTCAAAGTCAATATGCGAATAGCAAACTTTTGTAATTCGGGGCATTCATCTCCATATGAATCCCACCATTTTGCTGGAGATTTTTTTATCTCTTGCTAACCTTGCAGCCTCAATACCAAATAATCCCTTAGCATCCTTAAATTGTTTAAGTTGAATGTCAATCTTGCACCTTTCATCTGCATTAGAGACCATGTGGTGTAGACATTCATATAGTGCTATTTTAACGTGAGCATCGACTTTGAAAGTAGGACTATAATGGAAATGAGGATTCGAATAATAGGCTACAACATGTAATGGTCTATGAAGTTGAAGCTTCCATCTCCTATCAATGATCTTGAGCATAGGTTCATAACCACATCGAATGAATTGGATATGACCATACGAAACATTTTAGAAAATTAAACTTTAAAATACAAATTGAAAAGAAGCATAGTTAATAAATTAAGATATTACCTCTTCTTTACATTTTTAAAATTTGTTTTGATTTTCTCTTTAACATTATCCATTGCTGGATAAATGAAGCCTGTAGCTGGATCATTTGAATCTACCAATCTAAGTACTTTAATGAGAGGAAAAGCAGCTTTAAGGCAAGTAGTAATATTCTTCCAAAATCTACTATCCAAAGCCAGTTATTGAATCCTCTTTCCATCTTGTTTTTTTGCATACTTAGTGGACTTCCATTAGTTGGAAGTAAACATACTCATTAATGCACCCTTTTGATCATTAAGGCAACCCAAAGTCAAATAAGAAGCTGCAAAGTGAGTTGCACCAGGTTGAACCAAGTCCCTTTTTTGGTAAAATGTCGTAGCATTGAGATAAGCATAGTTATAGAGTAAATATATGTAGTGATCCTCCTCCCTTTTGTAATTGTTGCACGATGAATATTTAACTCCTTCTCAAAGTCCTTTAGAATCAAATCAATACAGTATGCTACATAAGGTGTCCAATATAAACCTTTTCTTTTCTCCATCAATCTTTCTCCAGCTACTTTATAATTTGCAGCATTATCAGTAACTACCTGAACAACATTCTCCTCCCCAACTTTCTCTACAATATTGTCTAACATATCAAAGACCTTATCAGCTGTCTTTGAGATATTAGAAGTATCCAAAGAAGTTAAGAAGTTCCTTTAGGGCTATTTACTAAGAATTACATATGGAATGCCTCTTTTTATTAGTCTATCCGTATGACATAATGGAGCAACCCGTTTTCTTCCATTCTACTTTATAATCCTCAAGTAATTCCATCGTCCGAGTTACTTCTTTCTTCAAATATGTTACCCTTAGCTCATGATAGGAAGGAGGATTAAGCCCACAACCATATCAGCCAATCGCTTCAAGCATCTTTGCGAACTCTGAATTTTTGATACAATTAAATGGAATTGCACTAGTATAAAAAAACCGGGCAATTTGTTGGCAACAATCTTCTCTTAATTCTTTCTTCATGACTTGGTTCATGGTTGTTTAGTTTGGCTTTGTTCCACCACTTTTCTTTTTGAAGAATCTATCAATGGCATTCCTTCCTCTTTGCTTAGAAGACAGTTGTTCTATCTCATCATCATCAGCTTCGTCAATTCCATAAATTTGCTTTCTTTTCCTTTTTGTCGCTTCTGTTGCTTTCGCTAACAGTATCATCATTTTCCTTTTAACATCATCAGGCACACTTGTACATGGCTCTACATTGCATTTTACTCTTTTCCCATTGTTATCAACATCAATTCCATGCTCCCAACTAACTGCAGATCTATTTCCTAAAGCATTTTTCCTTTTAGTGCTCTCTTTAGATGGCTTGGATGTTGACATTTCAACTCAATTGCTACTTATGTCCCTGAAAGAAATAATATGAAATTAAAGGAAAAATAAGTGGTGGAAAAAAGAAAGCAAATATAAGCTATACGAAAATATAAAATTCATTATGCACTTCATTGGAAAAAAAGGATAAAACTTCATGGCATAACTAGTGACAAAATTACTTTCTTATATGAGAAAGTAAGCATATTTAGTCTCTCATAAAATTAATAGCTACCAATAAAACCTTTGAAAACCTATCTTGCCATGATGTTATAAGTGTATTATAACTGATATATAATATATTTGGATCTACATTTATGTGCATATAATAACAAACGATAAAAAGCAACTAAATGATATATATTATTAGTCAATGGTAACTTATAACAAATGAAAACGTATCCAACCACAAAAATTAAATAGATATATTAAAGATATCAAAGGCCAGACAAAACATTCACCTCTAACTTAAGTTTTGGATGAATCAATAGAGTTTCTCTTCAAATTTAGGATCGCATCAAAACGGAAGTTGAATTTGATTCTTTTTTTGTTTAATATATTTTTTGCCTTTTATTAGTTTTCACATAGTATGTTTTGTTGAAAATATACCATAGCAAGGAAAGGTTTTCAAATAATTTTTTAGCACACACTTACATCTATTAAATCAGACTTCAAACGTGATCTAGCAAAATTCTATTCAAACTTAACATAAACAAGCTGTACCTGTGTATCTTAAAGTGGGGAGTTAAATGCTTTTTACAACTTTGTTCAAAAGAAGAAAAAAAATGCAAGTAATTCTTATGAGTGTCATTGTAATTTATTGTTCTCATAGTGTTTACTCTACCTCTCAGTCTATATTCCAAAACCAGGCCATCCTCCATTAAACCATAACTTTATAATTGAATTGGGGGATCATATATATATATTATATATTATATATACACATATACAGAATA
The DNA here is from genome assembly GCA_024138025.1 of Combretum micranthum. NCBI lineage: Eukaryota > Viridiplantae > Streptophyta > Magnoliopsida > Myrtales > Combretaceae > Combretum > Combretum micranthum. The sequence goes on from JAMXBD010000026.1 coordinate 2,292,744, forward strand.
TGCCTTTTCTGTGAGAAGAAATAATCTGTGTTTATTTTGGCCAAAAATAAAAAATTGGTTTCAATCCTTAGGAATGCCTTTCTTTTTTTTATAGAAAACCTGGCATGACCATAAACTATTTTTCAAAGGCTTTGAGAGATGATATATTTTTTTTATGCTTCTTTCAATAAAAATTTATCATATAATATAAGGTTTATGATTCCCCTTACGTTCATAAATGTTCAAAAAATATTACGAGTTGTATAATCTTCTCAACATATTTCACAGATTCATCTAGCACACAGGCCCTGTTTGACAGTAATATATATTATGATTAAAAAAATTCTCTACTGTCTTTCTAAATATATAGATAACATTAATTCGTCAGTAGGCAGTCACTCAATCTTGCATGGTCATACTATATACACTCATACTAATTATTGTAAATTCATGTCTTCCTATACAAAAAAAAAAAAAAAAAAAAACTAATGAATTAACTTATGAAACAATACCAAGTCACCAGAAGGTCTAGATCCAGAAACAATGAAAGATAACTTATTTGAAAATAGTTCTTCAATAAAAATAAATCTAACACTTAGATATGAGAATAGGGGGAAAAAACTAACTTGATAGTTGGCTACTTGGCTTGACGAAACCAGTAGACGAAGATGACGATTGATGAACTCACACAGTCACACTAGATATCAGATGCCTAGAACAACCGCGAAGCCACGACAAAATGGAGAACTAAAAGAAGTCACACACGAAGATAACGAAGATGAACTCACTCTGATGCTTTGTGATTTTTTTTTTTCAATGAAAAGTAGAAGACAGCTGAGTAGCCGACTAAGGCTACAAACGAAGAATTGACATACATATGGGCTTGCGGTGAATGTAGCCTATGAAAGTTTAAATTTGAATTAGAGGTTGCATAATGAAAATAGCTAAAATCAGTCCACATGAACAATTTACGTTTTAAACTTGCAATTCTACTCCGAGTTTACTCAATTTCTGATTTTTACACGAGTTGAATCTGAAGAGGCTCACAAGCTCATAAAATATTAGAAACGTACGAGTAGAAACGCGATTTTGACAACCATGAAAGAGAGTATTTGAGAGGAAAATGGTTAGAGATAGGATTTGAGAAGTGATTTGCAAGAGTTTTGTTAAGGTAAGAAAGTATGAGAAAAGAATGAAGGAGGAAAGGGATATTTATAGAGTTTTAGAGTAGAAATTAGATGTAATTAAATAAAATGAAAATAAAAATTTTGAGGGAGAGGGAGTGGGGTTGCACGACCATAGCGTAGAAGGGGGGGAGAAATTATTTTATTTTATTGTTTTGTAATGAAAAGAAATAACGTGTAAGGTGTGATGTGAATAAAGTTGTATGGGAAAATAAATTATAAAGAATAGGCATGGTTGAGTTTAAGAATAGAGTGCAAGAAAAAGTAGAGATAGTGAAATAGTAATGAATAGTGAAAATAATACTATATATAGTAGACTAAACAAATAAAATACCGATAGTAAAGAAATTGCACGTAAATGGCTTATATCTGATGTTTTTAGTTACCAAAAAAATTCTAAAATTGGTATTTTTGAAAATCTTATATTTTTACGAGTCTAATGGTATTATTGAAATATTCTCACCGTCGCTGTACCAAGGCACGATTTAAAAAACTGATCATGTTCGAATCTAAAACACAATAAAAATTAACAAATATGATATTTTTAAGTTTTCCTATATTATTACGAACTATTATCTATAATAATCTTAATCTGTCGAATAAGGGTTAAGAACGTGGGATTTCCGAATCTAGATTCACTAAACTTAATATAAAGCTAGGTTGGTTTTAGGGTTTCGGTTTGACTTCCGGTTCTTAGGGTTTTACTTATATTTATTGAAAATCTAGGGGTTACAATCATGCACTACATGCCAGTGCGCTCTTTAAACTTAAGGCTGGAGACTGTAGCGTATGTAGCTAATGATGATATCCTTCCCTTTATAGCATGGTTAAGGGATCATCAAGTAAAATGTAGGATGCTTCTCACTTTTGCTATCAGGCATAGGCCTCTAACTCGAGTAAGAGAGAGTATATGTACGGGCTTATGATTGCGAAAATTCCTGAATAATGTAAGGGCTTGATCAAGAATGAATGACCCCAAAGATCTTGTTGGGAATCGAGCCCTACCTATTACTCCATTTTGCCAATGAGGTGCAACTAAAGTGTCTAACCCTACTTTTGACATTGAGGCCTAAGGTAGATCTAGTATTCCCTCCCTATCACTAACTATTTTACTGCCAACTTTGCTAGATTAGAGTAAGAAATTGCTCAACTGGGGGAAGAGTAGAGAAGCTTGAAGCAAATGATTAAGGAAGGGTTTTTGGCTATAGCCAAGAGGTTTGGGGCTCAGATACCCTCTTATTTTAGTAGTAGTTCGACCAGAGAGGAGACGGAGCCAAGCGAGCCCTCTTCGCTTGCACTTGAACCTTATAATAGCCATCTACTAATACTAAAATGGGAGCGATTGAAATGCTCCAAATTTTGTCAACCTAAGTTAGAAATGTTGTAATTAAATAGTACAATCGGCAGTTAATTGTGAACTTTAATTTAAGTTTAATTTAAAAATTGAAATTGGATAGTTTAATCAAATGAATCAAGTAAACTAAAATATAGAGAGTGATTACATAAAATAATCTAATCGAATTAGTAGATAGACTTAGTTGAAATTACAGATTTCGAATACACCTTTCAACTTATCTCTTATGCTTTAATTTTCTATTCCAACAAACTAAACTACTCCATCCCTTCCAATTCTCAAATGAACTAAATTTCTCAAGTTCAGTTACTTATTTCAATTAATTATTATACTAAATTCTTTCCAACTATCAATTTGAACCTCATATTCTTCCAATTTCTATTCCTTAAATCCTTAAACATGCAACTTAGGCAATTTAGTAAATTCCTGAACCCTTAAACTTCAATTATTAAATTGAACTCAATTTCTTAAGTCCAATCACTTAAATCCCTAAATATATAGTTATTTATGTTTAAATTCCAATTTCTTAATCCCTATAAGTTTAAACCCTACTACTTAATCATAAATATCAATTCCTAAATCCTAAATTCCTACGAATTAAATTTCTAAGCTAAATTTATAATTCAATTTATCAATTTATATTCCCTAAATCATCTTATCTCTTTCTAATTATTGCAAATTCTTAAAACTTATGGACTAAGAGGCCAACCCATTTAAAACCAAATACCAAGCTTATGGCCCTATATAATATCTTTAGAAAACCCTAATCCTTATCCTTTTTTTCTTTCTTTTCTTCTTTTCATTCCAGTTAACACTTTCTATTTCCTTCTCTAATTTTCTCTTCATTTCTCTCTTTTTTTCTCTCATCATGAGGACCCCCATCTTAGGGTCCTTGACACGAAGACCTCTCTTTTTAAGATCCTACTGAATGGGGGAGGTCTTTAAATTTAAACCGGGTCCTTTATGAAGGATCTCTCCTTCTCTTTCATTTTTCCTTATTTTATTCCAAGTTTGGTCAAACATTGTGGCTTAAAATGCAACTGTTGCCGCTTACTTATTTATTTATTTTTTAATTGATTCTTTATTGATTCTTGCAATTCTAGTGCTTGCTTCAATTGGAATTCCAACCATCACATTTCAAAATGGCAACTTTCGTATTCTTTTTCAATTTTAGTTCCTTAGTTGACTTTTCACTCAAATGTTCTGAATTTCACAATGACAAAATTAGATGATTTTTTTTTCTTCACCTATAAATATGTGAAAATTTACCTTCACCATTCACTTAAAAATTCAATAAAACTTACCTCACTTCAAAAATTATCTCATAGTTGATACTTGAGCTGCATATGGATCCCAATAATCCTCAAAGGTTGCCACATTCCAATCATCCGCAAGACATCAAAAATTTTAAAATACCTTCAAATCACAAAATGCCTCTTATTTTCCATATGGTATATTTTTTCAAGGTCCCCCAAATTTTCAAAATCCTCTAAATTTTCCAAATATGAGGCAAGTCAAGGCCTACAAAATTTTAATCTATCATTCTGTTTCATTCAAAACCCAAGAACTATAATGTGTATATATTTTCAATGTCCTCCTCACTTTAGTCCCAAAAACATACAACAATTTAGTTACACTAGAGTGCATCTTTCTCAATCTACAACTAATCAGACACCATAAACACCTAGTGGCACAACTTCACAATATCCAAAATTCTCCACATAAAGAGATTTAGAGGATGGGGAGGATAACAAAAATGAAGACGGTGACGGACATAGGAAAAAGTGGGAGTATATTAATGACAAACTCCTTAATTATGCATGATTAAGGATAAGTAAAGATCCAATTATTGGAAATAGTTAGCCGATGCAAAGTTTTTAGCAACGAGTCCATGAGAGCTTCAAGAAAGGGCAAGCCTAGGAGAGTGAAAAAAATCCGTGGAGACAAACATGGCAACAATGCAAATCAAGGTGGATGAAAATCTCCGAGGATGCATTGAAATTTGGAGCTTGCTATGTTCAAATAAAATGATGGATTGAAAGCAGAAAGAATGAGAATGACTATATAAAAGATGCTTATGATTTATTTAAATAGAAAAAAAAAAAACAATGCATGGTTGGGCATTATTGGGTTATTTTGTGAAATGAAACTAAATAGAGGTCTCAAATTGGAAATGACAAAAAGAATTAAAGTAAGCAAACCAAGATGAGTACATTTGGAGCGTATACAAGTTTATCCTCAAATAATGATCTACCTCATGATGATGAGGTTGCTAAAGTTGTAATTCAACCACTTGACAAAGCGACAACTAAGGGGAAAGCAAAAGAAAAAGTTGAAAATAGTAGGGCGCTACCAGAGTTGGCTAAGAAGTTAGAATTTAAGCAGCACGGATCATGGGAAAGTTGATGTATTGCCTAAATATAACGAAGACATCGAACAAAGGGAATGTCAGAAGCAGCTCGAATGGGAGAAATTGATAATATTTGTTGATACATCGTCAATGGATGAAGTGCAAAGGCAATGGATTGAAGATATTCAAAAGGAAATAATTTAAAGAAAAAGCAATCATTAGTTCTATTTCAAATTAACAATTAGTTCTACAAGTAGCTTTATATTATGTATTGCGTTTATTTAATGAATTATTCAATGTAAGGGCATTTATTAATGAAATTATTTTAAAGAAACTAGCCGTTACAAAAGTATGTGTCAATCAAATCAATTTAAAAAACTAGCCGTTGCAAAAGCATTTGTCAATCAAATCAATCTAGAAAAACTAGCCATTGTAAAAGCATCCATTAATCTTCTATATATACGGGCAGAGAAGCACTTTCTCACTAAGCACTCTCACATTTCCTTTTAAGGGTAAATTACACTAGTGGGTCATAACATGTAGGGGTAAGTTTAATTTGGGTTACAACGTTTAGAAAATTGATTCAATCCAGGTCACGGTGGACATGTGTCAACAAGAGAAGGTGACATGTGTCCATCGTAACCTGAATTGAATCACTTTTCCAAATGTTCTGATCTAAATGAACTTACCACCCAAATGTTGTGACCTAAAATGAATTTACCCCGAAACGTTGTGACCCAGTGGTGTAATTTACCCCTTCCTTTTACATCAATACCAATTCACCCTCTCATATAATCATGTCAAGAAGTTACTCTAATTCAGAGTTAGAAGAGGCAGCCTATGAGGTAGCTAAAGAACCGTTCCTATCATTTAGTAGCACAAGAACAAAGCTTATTAACTCTTTATATCAAATGCTTCTAGAGTTAAGTGGGAGTTCTTCCATGACAAGATGAAAGATACGATATATAGATAGAGGTCGTATTGAAGATCAAAAGCGTTTGTATAACAACTACTTCTAAGATAATCCGGTATATGCAGATGAGCAATTGCGATGAAGATTTTACATGAGGAAAGTTGTATTTCTTCGTATCATATGATACAAGCATTACAAGATTACTCCTCCTATTTCAAACAAACAAGAGATGTTGTTGGTAAACTTAGCGCTTCACTATATTCGGATGTTTGTATATGGGGTAACAAGTGATATTTTAGATGACTACTTGCTTAGCTGAAAGTACAATAGTGAAGTGTGTCAAGCATTTTGTTGAAGGTGCTATTGCGTGTTTTGGTGATAAATATCTACACAGGTCTAATTCTGCTGATATTCAATGTTTACTAGTTGTTCCTGAGCAACGTGGATTTCCTGGCATGTTGGGGTGCATTGATTGTATGTATTGAGAGTGGAAGAACTGTCTACTTGTATAGCATGGTATGTATACTCAAGGTGACATGGTTGTACAACAATCATGCTTGAAGTCTTTGCTTCATATGATATTTGAATATAGCATGCATCCTTTGGTGTTTCGGGATCAAACAATGATATTAACATGGTAGAGTGCTCCCGCCTATTTGATGATGTTTTAGAGAAATGAGCTCCTCCAATCAACTACACTGTTAAAGGTGGAAATTACAATATGGGATACTATCTTACAGATGGTATATATCCAGAATGGTCAACTTTTGTCAAATTTATTCCATACCTACGTGGTCAAAAGGATCGATTATTTATTAGGCACCAAAAAGGTATAGAAAAGATGTTAAATGGGTTTTTGGAGTGGTACAATCTTGTTTTCATATAGTTCGTGAGCCTTTACATTTTTGGGATTAGGAGGTTATGGGACAAATAATGAGAGCATGTACAATTTTACATAATATGATTATTGAGGATTAACGTAACTTTAGTTACAAAGTTGTAGATTATGAATTGGAAGGCACTAGTGATTCGACACCTCATATCTCTCGTAATTACATTACGAATTATGCGACATACATTGAAAATAATTTTCAACTACGTGATAGAGTAATGCATCATCAACCACAGGCCAACTTGATTAAACATGAATGGCAACGATTTGGAAATTCTAGTTCATGTTTGTTGATTAGTAGTTTCAAAGTATATGTTCTAAAGTGGTTTTTTATTTTGTTTTTTTCTTAAATTCTCATTATGTACTTCAAATTAATCTATGATTGTATTTTTTCTCTTGCAATCGGTCCTAAGCTAAATGATTTCTTCCTTTTTGTGTTATGATTATTTAATATATTGTTAGATCCATTATTAAATTTAAATTAATTATGATTTGAAATAATAATAAATTAAATATTAATTAATAATGCATTTACATATATTTTCTATTTTCATTTAATTTATTCTTACATAATTTTGTACATCATCATTTACATTAATATCACTTGAAAAAAAAAAGGTATTATATAAAAAGTCCATAAGGCCACAAAATCTTAAAAAGTTGTGAAAGATCTTGTCTAAGGAATCTAGGGATAAAGTGGTGATGTTCTTAAAAAGAAGAGATCATTCAAAAGCCGTGTGGCATCTTAAGGACCTTATAAAGGTCTTTAGAGTTGTGGTTGCTCTAATCAACCTAAATCTCTATTTCAATAAGATTTTAAGTGAAATTGAGCATAGAAATCAAGACTGAAGTAAGAAAATATGCATGAAGAAGCTTCATTAACTAAAGAAGCAGTAGTAGCAGTAATGAAGATTTAATTGCTTATCTTTGCTAAACAAGTAAGTTTAGTTTATTTCTTTAAATTGATTATTGTGAATGCATGATTTTGATAAATTAGTGTTAAATAGACATAGGATTTATGATAAAATTTATAAACTAGTGATATATAAACATATGTTGAAAAACCTAAATATGTATATATTTGTGTAGACTAGGTGTTTGATCAAATGCAATAAGGAAAAATGATGAGTAAATGTATTAAACTGTTATACAGTTAAGAATATGATTTCATATGTTGATTTTGAGATGTTTTTGCTAAAAATGAAACCATAAGAACTAGTTAGATAAATCAAATTTAGGAAAATGGATGAAGGAAAAAAGTAAAAGTTGATACCTTGTGCATCGCAGGCATGATACAGCCCGTGATACAAGCAGAACATGCAATTTAAGACTATCACAAACGTGATGATGCCCGTGATACAAACTGATCAATATATAAAGAATGATCATGGGCGTTAACAAGGGTGTGACCTTGCTTGCGATTCATATTATGGTCTCGACCATGATTGGCAGCGTGATCTTTTCTAATCCTGTTGTAGTAATACCTATAAATATTGAAACCAAATTCTTGTTTGAAGATATTAGTTTTTATGTCCTAAATTTCCAATTCCAAACTAAATATCAACTTTAATTTAGATAATAAATAAAATTAATTAAAGTAAATCAGATAACATGTTTAGATAAATTTATATAAATTAGTAAGTAAGTTGAAATTGAAATTTAAGATTTTATATATTATTTTAAATCACCTATTTGCCACAATGACATTTTTCAAGGAGCTAAATTACTCAATCCTTCCCAATTATTCATTTAAACTCTTTTTCTTCAATTTTATTTCCATAAACATCTAAATATATTTAAGTGTTTTGCAAATTTCTAAACCTTTGAACTTTAGTTTGACTTCCATTTCCTAAATCTCTATGATTTTTTAATTCAATTGCTTGTTTAAAATATCAGTTCTCAAGTCTAAATCGATTAAATGTCAATTTCTTACAAATTGAATTCATAAACTAGATTTTCAATTCAAGCTATTAATTTCTATGTTATGAATTCTGAAATTACTTCCTAATTATTTTCAATACTTAAAAAAAATCATCTGAAAGGTTTCAACGTAAAATCCTTATCCGAAAATATCTTTAACTTTATCCTTTATTTCCTTTTTGCCTTTGACTTTGCTACCTCCTCTTCTTCTTTTTCTCTTCTTCTTTTGTTTCTTTTCCCTTTCTTCTTCTTTCCATCTTCTTTTCCTTTTCATAAATCCAACTCAAAATCTCAAATTAAATAAGATCATAAGAGAAATCAAGGTTAAGAAAGAAGATAGAATGTAGGAGTTAAGCTAGAAGGAGCCACATCAACTTAGGAAGAGGAGTAGTAGCAACCAAGATTAAGAGACTTATGTTAAGAAAACTTGTAAGTTAGGTTGTATTCTTGTTTGATTGTTGTTATTGCATGTGTGTGATGAATTAATGCTAGTTATATGTAGGATTTAAGATAAAACTTGTAAACTTATAATATATGAAGTTATATGTTAAAACTTAAGTGAGATCATGCATGTTAGAATTAGGATTTTGATGAAATATAAAATAAAAACACGTATATAGATGTTATAAATGATGATTCTAAGTTTGTATGGTGAGTATAAGATGTTAGATGTTGAAAAATGATGTAAAATAAGAAATAAAAATGGTTAAGTTTTGAATGAAGTCAACGAGCAAAGAGTACAAGGTCAACATGGGATACCATAACTAGTTGTGCTCCTTGTTGTTGCCTGAAAACACATGATTTTAACCTACCCAAGAAGAAGCACGACTAGAACACGGCTTATCTTATCCAACCATGCTTTTCTCTGGCCTCAAAAACTCAAAGAAAACATGTTTTCTAGAATAGTACGGCTAAGAACATAGGATAATGTATCTGTTCGTGCTTCTCTCTGGTCTCAAAAACTCTTTCAACTCTAAAAGAACACTAGGTATACATGTGCCAGTGTACCTGCCCATATACTTTTCTAGCCCCTTCATAACTCTACCTTTTCTCATCCAAACTGCACGAAACTTGACTCAATTCATCCGTTAACCTTAAGTAACCCTCCAAGGCCTTCAAAATACAAATTTAACAAGTACTAATAACCTCATTTATAATGTATATCGCCCAAACACATTAAGTCGAAAATGCTTCACCAAAATAAAGTAATTCAAACTTCATAAAAATAGATTAAAGAATGATTGTTAATATGATATGTTAGTTATTTATACAATTAGGAATGAGTTAAATGAACTTATAGATTTAACAACTAATTAAATTAAACATACAAGTTAAGTATAAAATGAACTTAATTAAGCAACCTAAGAACAATTTGGCTTAATGAATCTGAATAAACTAAAATGAAATAGATTAACTAAGATCCTAATAGACATATGGTAATGACTTAATAAGATAACTAAATATGACTTAGTAACTATATCAAATGATTAATTCTATGCAACTTAGTTAAGTTAAGTTAATCTAAGCTTGATAACTTGTAAATGGCTTAAATTAATATATTAGACTAAACTATAACTAATAAGTGGAATATGTTGTTTCAAATATATGTTTCAATCAAGTATAAATTAATGAACTAAAAATGAGTTTGAATACTAAAATTCAATAAAGTATACTTTAAGAAAAGTGATGAATAAGTACTATTTTGTTTCTTAAGAGGAGCAGATCAATCTTTGGTTCTTCATAGAGGATTATTATGGATTAGCCAGTATGCCACGTGGGTAACGTTGACTTATAACATTGTTTATACTTGAAATGTAGTTGCATGCCTGCTAATATTACAGTAATTGGACATGTGTGGAGAATTGGGTACTTGTCTGCTGTTTAGTGATTGTTTTGGTTGATAACTCATTAAAATAAAAGTGATCACACATTGTATGTAGTCATTGAGTTGTCATTGCTAATGAATGTGTGTTAATGGAATGGTTGCCTTAATAAATGAACTTAATACTATATGACTATTTAATTGAACAAACATACATTGCACAATAGAATATTTGCATTAGCATGGTATTCACATCACATACTAGCGTTACAGTTTCATGGTGATCCTAAGCTATATTAGTGAATTTGTTTCTTCAATTGGATGTCATTGGGTCATCAGACCTCTAGGAACTATGTAGGCATTGAAGGACATCGCTTTTATAAGAGTTAGCCTTAGGGGTGCTAGTACTTAGGGAGTTTCTAAGGTTCTAAGGTGAAGTCGAGGTTATGTTTATAATATTATATATATATATATATATAACAAATAAGTTTCAAAAGAAATCCTCTTTCTTAGTTCTTTCTAAGGTGAAGTTCAGGTTATATTCACAATATGTATATATAAATAACAATGAGTTGATAATAATTCCTCATTCCTTAGTTCTCATTTTCTCCTAGGTGTGAATAACTTAAGTTGATTCTTCAACCCCTAAGAGAGGGCGTAAATCTCTGTTGGTCTGGATTTCAGTCATCTAAATTGCGCATGCCTCATATGGATTATTATTGCATTACATATGTTTGTAAAAAAACTTGTTTGATAATTCTTCAATGTATGGTTGGTCTTGTTATTCACTTAGCTGTGATTGGCTCACACCCTTATAGTTATTGTGCGGAAAAGCATCGGGAATGGGCTAAGCATATGTGAAGACAGGCCTTCTTCAGTGACATCCTTGAAGATAGAAGGATGATCGTGGAGTGTAATCCACATGTTTAGCGTTTAAGTTTGAAATTGCGGAATGTAGAAAATAAACTTAGAATTAGATTATTTGTATATGGTTTAAAACTTAAAATATGTAGTTTATTATCCTATTTTACTATTTGGTGAGAGATACGATTCTCTGCAGTTCTTACAGACTATGGGAATTCGTATTTCCCTAGTTATAAAAATGTTTTCATATAATTTAAAACTTGTATAGCAAATATTAAGTAGAGTTTTGCAAATCTCTAACTTGAAAAATGGTTCACATATCGTAGGTCATACTTGATATGATAACTAGGTTAATCCTACTAGGACTTCTTTTGGTGCTTGACAGTTGTGGCCCTTGATCACAAGCGTAATGAGGCCAATGATATGTATCACTATCTCAAGCATGGGGGTGATGTATCCCGGGTTCTTATAAAAAAAAGAAGAAATCAAATAAATAATAAATAATACATACTGGTACTTATATAAATAGGAAAACCGAATAAGTATGTTTATGTTATACTAAGTGTACTTTAGATTATAGAGTGTATTAATAGACTTAATAACTAATTAAGATGAACATGGGTTTTGAAAATAAAGTGGATTTAGTTAATAGATCTAAGTTCAACTTGGTTTAATGGACTTACTTAAGCTAAAATGAACCTAAATTGGTTAATTCTATACAACTTGGCTAAATTAAGTTAATATAGACATATTAACTAATATGAAGTTGGTAATTCTTTAGAGTCAAATAATTTGTATTTAGTTATTTATCTAATTAGTGAAATCTCACAAGGCCATAATAATTTATAATTGGCTTAGATTAATATGTTAGACTATATCATGAATAATAAAGGGAGTATGCTCTTGCAAAGGTATATTTGCCAAAAAACGAGTATTTCATATAAGTTGATAATTGATTTAAATACTTATGTGAATTAACTTTTTGAACAGATACATGGGTAGCTTTTGACTTACCCTTTTTTCTACCTGCTGGGTTGTTCTAAATTTGGGTGTTATGTCATATTACAGATGGTACATTTGTATGCAGTAACTTATGTGTTGCTTGTCTATGGTTGGCATTCTCAATGAACTAAAACTTAAAGACGGCTATTAATTAATTGTTGATAAACCAAAATTATTCCTATTTTATGAATGCTAAAATGAACTTTTATTGGTTATTTTAATGATAAATATTATAAATTTGACACTTAAAATTATTAATTTATGCTTTCAGATCTTTAACGAAGATATTTTATAAAAAGAAAGTAAAACAAGTAAAAAATACAAAGTTTGGAGACAAAAAGTGGTTAACACAACAAAGACAAGCCATGTCTATCAACCATGTCAAGAAAAAGCATGATCGGGGGCTAAATCTTAATTTTGAAGGGACATGACCATGACATGACCTGTAGCCAACCATGTCAATCTGGAAATTTAACTTTGCAAAGGAAACGACAATGACATGACCTGTCACTGGTCATGTCGTTCCAAGGAATGAACTACAGCAAGGGACACGACAGTGGGACAAGCCATGTCCCAGTTGCGTCAATTATCACATTAAAGGAAAAAGGCCAGACATGCTCAGTGACACGACCTGTCACCAAACACGTCAAAATGACAATGTGTTACTTTTTGAGAAACGACTTTCTAACAAAAAAGTAACCTCCTTTTTATTGAAGAAATGTCCATTGGGCATTCAAGGAGTTTTATTTTGGAAAGCCAAGAGACCCGTAACTTCCCGTTTTCCATAATGAACATTCACTTGAAGATCATTATAAAAGAAGAATGGAGGAAGAATCAAAAAAGAGAAAGAAAGAAAAAAAGTAAAAAAAAAAAAAACAAGAGTTCTTAGGGAACAAATTAGCTAAAGATTCGTGAGAAAACAACAAGTCAAGATTATCTTGGATTGAAGATTCACAATTTTAAGCTTCATTTTTTGGGTTGTATCATGAATTCTAATTTATATTGTGAATTTCATGTTCTCGTTAATTACTATGGAAGAGTAAAAATCCAGATCTGGGCCTTGTTTGAAATATGATTTTATCATGTGATGAGGATTTAATCTTAATGAAAGATTTATATTCTTTGGTTCAATTGCATGTTTGTTATTGGTTTCTTAAGTTTATATATTTGGAATGCAAATTTATGACTAATGTTCATTTAAGCTAATTGAGAGATTGCTTCTATGAATAGATCTATGCAATTGGTGAGATTTGTTTGTAATTCTAGCGATAGAATAGCAAGAATCTTTTGTATATGTGGATTATCCTATAAGTTCATGTTCTTAAAGCAAGCTTAGGTTGCTGTTAATTGAGGAGAGATCCAAATTGATTAACCTAAGTTTAGATAAGTTGATAGATTCGAGAGAAGAGGAACTTAACAACTTAAGAACTCAATCTTAACAATATAAGTTGTAGTTTCCAAGGATTCACATGATAAATTGTATGAAAGACAAGATCTAGGTCGTTTGTTTTATCTGAATCTTGCTTATTGTTAGTGATCTCTGTCTATTTGTTTCTCCAAGTAATTTAGATATAATCATTAGTTAATATTATAAATTAATCATCAAAATTGTTAGGTTAAATAGTAGAGAAATGGTAATACTAGTACTTGATATCCAGATCCAAAAGGATGATACTTGTAGTAATTCTATTCTATAATCAATAGGTGCTCTGCCTATTGCCTTTATAGTGAATTAAGAATAGGCTTTTATAAATTTAAAACTACGCTCGAAGGTAACACATCAATTGTTTTTGTGCATGTTCGTTTAATCCTATTCAAGGAACAACAACCTTACTAGGCAATGCCAACATAGTAGTTAGACGCTTAGGCCACCCCCTATTATTGTTAATGATATTCATAGGTGACTCAACAGGTAGCTGATAGGTCAAATAGTATTGGGATAACGTCTAGCTAAATCGTTAAGAAGTAATATAGTATGGCTTACGACTTATGGGGCCGACTAAGTCATATTATATTATGGACTATGATAGGTAGAGATGTGCAATGTTATGAACCCTAAACAAAGCTATTATTATAAATGGTCCTATGAGGGATATAAATATTCGAGTTGCTTATACCAACCTTAGAGCAATTGCTGCTACTCAAGAACCCCATATTCTAATGGCGCATTACTGGAGTGTGAGTGCTCTACTATTGTTTTGCTATGCTTTAATTAAAGATATAAAGTGTTGAATTTTTGCATTACATCTAGAATAAGCATGTGTGCTCATCTTGTGTGTGCTTATGTTGATATTATACTAAGCTTCGACTCATTTCTTTTTTTTCTAGGTGTAGATTTTGGATGTTAGTGATTATTTTGGGTATGGGGCAACTTTAAAGGAATTTGTTAGCAAGAAATGCAGTTAAGGTCGTTAGATTTATTTTATTTGGTTTAAGTTGGATTTATTTTAATTTGTATAAGATCTTGTTTCATCTTTTTGAAATTATATTTCTTTAAGGGCCTATTTGTGGAGCCCATGGTTTGTAATTTGACTTTGAGCTTTGTTTTACCATCATGACAAGGTATTCTTTGTTTTGAGATACCTAATGGCATGGTTTTATTTATGAACGTTGGTTTACTCAAGATAGTAGCTTTTAGAATATTTATGTAAAAGTTTATTTAACTGTTGCAAAACCCAATTGTTTCCAGAATCTAATTATACAATTTCAAAATTTAAAATTGGTTAGCAGTGTTCATGATAAATAGTTCTTCAGGGTTAGCCTAAGTGCGCAATGCCTAAGTATTATATGTTACGGCTGGACTTACCTAGACCTTATTTTAGGGTGTGATAGCGTCGACTGCTCAAGATCAGACTATGGTTCCTTGAGCTCTAATCCTAGCCACTTGAGCTCTAACTCAAGGCAACAATGAAGAAGCAGGGAGCTCGGACGTGTATACAATAAACACTAAAAGTTCAGTTGAGGAGGAACATAGTCAGTAGCAAATTAAGCAGCAAACCACTCCTCAAGAGGTTGAAAAAGGAATTTCATGTGAAAAGGAAATCTTAAAAGAATAAGAAGAAGAAGAAGAAGGTTCAAAGGAGGAGAGTGGAAGTGACAGAGACGCTTAGGTATTGGGTCGCTCTTTTGTTTTCTATTTTGGATGTCTTTGTGAGAGCAAGAGCATTTATTGGTTATATTTTATGACGATTCTCTTTATATTTTGCTTTATTTTCTTTTCTTTTATTTTGCTTTTTTTTTATTGTATTTTCACTTTTTGTTTGCCAAGTGTTTCGTTGTTATGTTCACAACACAATGACTCAATTGGAACAATCTTAAGTCCTACAAATCCATATTCAAGGGGAGTACTGGTTCTTTTTTCTTTATTCCCATTTTGTTCTTTTATTTATTTTTCCCTTTTCTAGTGTTAGGAAGGGATAAAGAGTAAATAGGTTACTAAAAGCTTATCTTAGATTGTTTCAGATTTCCCCTTTATTTAAGTGGTGCATTAGGAAAACACTTAAGTGGTTACAAATTTTCTATAAATAACTCTCACATACCTAAATTAAATTGAACTACTAGGTGAATGAATGTGATCTTTGTATTGTAGCTGCATTCTCTTGCATTTGTATTACTATTACCATGCTAGAGTTGCAAAGCAAAATCAAGGTAGTTTAGTTTTACTTATTATTTAAGCTAAGAAGCTAGGGTTGGAATTAGCATAAGGTCCATAGTAAAGGTGAGTTAGTTATTTCTAAGCTTACTAATTAGTATACTCTTTCATACAATTCTCTTGAAAGTTTTATGGTCTTTTGATGAAAGTTCAAATGAGACTTTTTAACTTGATGAATTCCCTTTTGATATCCTTGAAAAAAAAAGTATGGTTATATCTCAATTTGTTAAAGTAATCTAAGGTTGTCTAGCCTGGATTGGTTAACTGATGAAATTCCTTTAACGGCTGTGATATTAAAAGAGTAAGATTCAGCGGGTCTCATAACTTGAGCAAGTAAGTCTGTAGGATTCCCTTTTAAGGGAATAATACCTGCCAACTTAGGTGACGAGCCTGGGATTATTGGCTGTCGCTACATGGGTGATGGGATTCCTAAAAAACTGGACTTATATAAATATAAATGAGAGTATAGAAATTAAGTATAGTGCATAACGTTAAGGGAGAGAAATTCAGGGGATAAGTTGATGTATATACTTTCACTTAAGGGTATAATGCTTAAAGAGGTGGGTAGAGAGGTTTATTCTATTATATGTAAAGGAAAGAAGTTGGCTGAATTTCTTTTACTTTGTAATCATCTATGTAATTTTTACTCTAGAAGCCTGTTTAAATGATAAGGGTAAAGACTAATTTACTTGGATTAGCCTTGGGACTCTTAACATTTGTAACTCAAGCACATGCTATAGTAAGATGACCGGAGTAACATGCGCATTGATCTTTGGAGTCACTTAGTCAATTGAACAAAATAAGTGTGAGGTAGTAAAAGGTTAACAATTTTTTTTTTTTTAATAAAAACTCCACTTATGATTTGTTTTCCTAATTATGAGCTTTAAATTTTCTTTTAACTTTCTTATCAACTTGTTTGCTTGAGAACAAACAAAACTTAAGTGTGAGGAAGTTTGACAGAAGCTATTTACTCTATTAATTTAGGGGTTATTTGAGTTTACTTGTACTTATATTTGTAAATAATCCTAAGAATTGGTACTTGGTTTATTTATATGTTGATTTCAAGTGACTTAATACTTTATTGGACAATATACTAACATGGGATGTAGAGAAATCACCCTAACTTTAACATATCTTCAAATGATCACAAATTGAAGCTATATCATGGTTGTACCTGAGGCCATGATGGAAGAATTTAGCACCAAGGATTGGGCCTAGCAATAGCAAGGACATGAAATAGAAGAAAAATGAAGAGCTGCCAAGATCACAGTCCCATGCATGGCCGTGATTGGAGCAATGAGGCAAGTGTATTGCACTTGTTATTAAATCACGGTCGTTCAAGCATTGAACAAAATAAAGAATCGCCAAGATCACGATCCGCATCACGATCATACGTCGTCCTGAAGAAGGCAATAACATCTTGAATCTCAATCATGATGCTCCTCAATTTGCTTTTCCATAAAGCATATCACATCTTGGATCACAGCCGGGACAAGCAATTGCAATTTCTACTGAGACAATCATGGGGTATGGCATGACTATAATAGATCATCAAAAGAGATAAAATAGGTTATCACGGCCTGAGTCCCAGTCATGATTGTGGGCGTGCATGATCCTATTTCCATGTCATAAGTTGTATAACTATATTTTGAAAAGGAATAAGAGTGAATGGCAATGAAAGGGAAACACCAGATTGCATCACATCATTTCAGGACATGTATATATCATTACATCAGACATTAGAGGAAATAGAATCATTAACATCATATCATTTTTGTCACACATCCATTTATACCATCTTTTATACCCTATCAATTAGAGACACATACTCCTTAGAAGTTTTTCAGAAAGATTAAAAGCATGTCAATTGATGTCATTAGTTCTTTATTTATAGAATTCGGTAAATAAGTTAATATCCTTCTCTAGATCATTAACATCCCATCCTAAATTTATCCACCAAAATCTCTTCTTAGGCAAACATTAACTTAAGATTGCATTAAGTTTGAGAATTCTTTAGTTGTATTAAGTAGATGCAAAAGAATTTCACGACCCTATCTCTAGAATCATGAGCAACTATCATCAACAGCCAAGATCTATTTAATGGGATGATTTCTCAATCAACTCCGAAGAAATATGACATGAAATTATACTGTGCACAATACAAATTCACGATTCAATAAAAATAACTATTGAAATTAAAAAAAAAAGAAACTAATAACTCTTCATTAATCCATCATCAAAATTTATATGCCAAGTAATGGCTCTATAAAGTCTAAGATACACGACTACTCCTACATGATGTAACAACAATACAATGAAACACTGAAATAAACTTAGAAAGGAAATAAGTAAAAACCCGTTTTTAACGCTACAATGGTTCTAAAATCTTCACTAACATGAGTACAAATTGACGCTCCTTTTGCTTCTTTCTCAAGAACTTCCAAGGAGTATGTGTCTCTAATTGATAGGATATGAAAGATGGTATAAATGGATGTGTGACAAGAATGATATGATGTTAATGATTCTATTTTCTCTAATGTCTGATGTGATGATATATACGTGTTCTATCAATTAGAGACACATACTCCTTGGAAGTTTGTTTGTGATAGATAATGTAATGTTCATTGGTTTGTAAATGTTAAAGGAAGAAAAAAAGAAAACCTAGAATGATATATATATATTTATTATTTTTTGTATCTAGAATGACAATGTTTCTCCATCTGATTAAAGTTAAAGTACTAATGTATTTTCATTTGCTTTGGCATACTCTAGGTGTCTTTTATCCTTTTTAACACATGAATTGTGTGCAACAATAAGAGTCAACACTTCATACAGAAATTGTTCTATGTGGTAAGACACGTATTAAGCTTTGATTACGTGAAAGAGGTGATTAGATAAACACAAATATCACATTATGCCTCAAAAATAGTAATAGCAATACAAAAAATTCCATTTAAGGACTAAATTAAACTTTTTGTAAAGTTTGAATAATAAATTAAACTTTTAACCATTTTCCCTTTAATATATGTAATCTATACAAAATTAAGCTGAAATTTTTCTATCGACGCAAAATGAAAAAGGAAATCTGTGCAATAAGCATTAGATTTAGCTTTATCCAATTAAACCTGTACACTTGTTTATTATCTAAATATGCCTCTAATTTTATTTGTTATTTTGATAATGAATTAATATATTTTGGTAAAAATACTATTAATTAATATTCAAATTTGTGTTCTCTCCATTTTATATTTCTAGTAGGAGGGGTTTATAGTCGAATCCATATATATATATATATATATATATATATTTAATCTATAACATTGTGAACGAAGGCTTGTGTATAGGCTGTTCAAAAATAATAATGTTGAGTTATTGGATATTAAGCTTTTGATTATCATAGTAAAGTTTCAATCATTCTTCCTTAAAGATTCATTTAATATTTTGAACTTTTATAAGATTTTTGAAGCTGAATTCAAAACTTCGAGTGAATTTTGTTACGATTAAAAAGTTGAGGGGCCTTTCTAAATAAATATAAATAATATATGGTTCAACTACATATAATTAAAATTTAAAAGTTTAGTTATGCTACTTTTGCATAAATATTTTCAGAAGATTTTGTTTAAGACATCTCCTATTTTTTTATACAAAATATAACTTTAGAATACCTATAATATTTACATAATTTAATACAAAACCAACACAACTTTTTGTATTTACGATATTTTATTTTATTATTAAAAAATTGTAGCCATTTTTAAAACATGCATTATTTCATAGATTACCATCCAGTTGTTAAAAAAAAAAGGGGATAAATTGCAAATTCACCTTAAATATTTTCTTCATGTGCATCTTTTCCTTATTTTTGATATTGAACATTTAAATCTCTATATTTTCTTTTTCTCAATAATCATAAAATCTTCTAAAATGGTGCTTTTGCTCCTCTTAACTATCATTTTACCTCTCAAAAATAATAAGAGATAATTTATATACTTTTTAAATTATTTTATCTAAGGATATTTAGTAAAATAAGGTTTAAAGAACATCTTTATGGATGTGCAATTTACCCAAACTTTTATATTAATTATGTAACAATATTTTAAAATTAATATGCCATTCTAACGAGTAAGTATTTTTTTAATTCAACGTTCACCATTTGTTTTCTGTGCACCAACTGGACATGGACCGGGAAATTGAGATTCCGGTTCGTTTTGTGTCTTCCTTCGGCTTCATTTGTTTTGGCTGGCTCTTTATTCCTCTGCAAACCGGAGTTTTTAGGGTATAGGGTTTATGCTCTCTGTGATTTCTCGATTCCATCACACAGTGGCTATAGACCTCAATCTGCTGGAAACCATTAAACTAGTAAGTCTTCTCTCTCTCTCTCTCTATGATTGTTCTTTTTTGTTTCCACTTCGATTCAAGTTCGAGTCTTTAACTTTGATGATTGATTTTTTTTTTTCCTTCAATTTCTAGAAGAAAAAAATGAAAGATGGGTTTTATTTCTCTTGCGGAAATAGTTTGAAACTTTAGGCAGCTTCATGCATTGCCAAGTTTGGAAGTACGGGTTTTTGTGTGTGTGTGTGTGTGTTTGTGAATTAGCATTTGCTTGATGAAGTTATCATGTTTTCATCAAGAAGAAGCAGCGTGGAATTGTAAAGGAAATGATTCTGTGAAACGTGATGTTTGTGATTTGAATGGCATGATTATTGCTCTTCCACCATGGGATGGATTTCTCCTTATATCCTGTAAAATGTAGAATTGGGAAAAGGAAAAGAGGGGAAAAAAAATTACTGAATGAAACGATAAGGCTTTTACAGATCAAGCATAAGAGCATTCAATGTTTTAGATTCATAAACGGCAAGGTCTGAATTGATAAAGTCTGTCTTGACGATACATTTTCTCAAATATGGAAAATTCCATGGATCTGTTTCATAAAAGATTGAAAATTGTTTCCCTCCATAAATCGGGGTTTTTCTCTTTGGCATCTGGCCTTTTCTTCCAAGTTAGATTATGAGCATTGTTACTAGTCTGAAAATGACTCTTTTTTTAATTTTGTGTGTAGAGCTGGCTCACGTATTGAATGACTAAATTCAAAATTTTTGTGAAAATGTTAAAAGAAATGGAATATATACCGTTATGTTCTGATATTGGGAGATTTTGTTTGTCTATGGGTGCGAAGGGCAAGGATGATACAATATTTTTGTCTCATTGTTATGTTGTAAGTAGGCGTTTTCTGTCCTAAACCTGCTGTCAAGATTTCAAGAACATTAATCTAATCCATATCACCATGTCATTTTCTTGTTCTTGAGTGGGTTTGCTTGATAATTTTAGGTTTATGCTTTACTCCAACTAACGAAAGGGAAAAAAAAAAGGCCCAATTTATGGTTTCTGAAAAAGTTTTCTGATCATTGTCGTTATCATTAATATTGCTATTGCACTTTGCTCATATTTGTTGGCTGGGTTTGTGTGTTTCTCGGTGGCATAACCTGCCAAAAACAAGTAAAATACCAAGTGAATTCATGAATTCTTCATGTAGCCTAGTCTAAGCTAATTTAAAGGAGTGTAACAAGGTTATGCCCTCTTGTTATTATTTTTCACAAGCTGTCAAATGGCAGATTATTGTAAAATGAAGGAAAGAAAAAGAATTGTCTAGTCCTGTTTCCTCTTCATTAGATTGATGTTTTCCTTTCTTTTGTCTCTGTCTATCAAGCTGGAGTTCCTGCTGACCACCAGCATGCTTTTCATCTTGACTTTGTTGATATTCGGCCCTTTTTTTTCTCTGATATGTAGATTGCATTTCTATTCATGCTTGTACATGCTCTGTACTGGGCCACAATCTGTTCACTATTCCAAGTAAATGGACAAATTCTTTTAGCATTTTTTTTTTTCCCTATTTTCATCCAATTGTGAACTATCATAATCTGGTTACTGCTTTGGCCTATGATATCTCTTGATATGCATACATTTTTTACCTAAACAAATCTATATTGATGTCTAGTTTTCATAACTGGGAGTATGAATGTTAGTAACATAAGTTTCAATTTGGTAGATAGCTTTTTACCCCAACAGGTTAAAAAAAAAAAAAAAAAAAGGTTGAGAGCTTTGTATTGTTGTTGATAACAAATTAGGACACTATTAAAAGACCTCTCTATCTGGATTTTATCATTTTGAGCATCTTTGACATATTCATGTTTTCAATGACCCATGAAAGACAATATTTTCAGCATTGGCAGGACTGGCTTATCTGTAAACTTTTGCAGTTAGTCTTTAATTCCCTGCAAATAAGATGATATCTGTTTCTGCAGAATCTATAAATTGCTTCTGTGTAATATTACTGGAACCTTGTAATTTTACTTAAACAAAGCAATTTTGATGGCTTTGCCAGCTGCCTTTGATGGTTTTATAGGTGGATTTGTGAGTGATTGTCCTCTGCATTATGAGAAATGTGAAATGGAAATGCCATTAGGGAGCCTGTTTATTATGCAGGGCACAATATTTACTTGGGATCTGGATTTCTTTATTTGAATTTTCAGATTACTGGGATGGTGAATAATTTTTTGTGACACTGGCATTGGTTTTTTCACTACTATGTTGCACGTATAGAATTCCATTTTATTAGATAAATTATATGACAAATAAAACTAAATTATTCAGTTTTCATTTTAAATACTAAAATACCTTTGCTCGCATTGGATTCTTGATCTGATTACCTTGAAACTACTCAAAGTTCTTGCTCAAAATTGTTATTTAGATTTCAGTCTAAATATCCGTCTGTTGTATGAAGAACAACCATGTCAAGATCACTCATGCCTTACCCTCACCCTGTTGGTTGGCTTCATTGATTCTATGTTTCCATTGCATTCTATTGCAATTAGTATGCTCTCTGATACCTAAGTATGACATAATTTTGAAATGGAGCATGGAATCTCAGATGAGACCGAAATACACTATCGGTTTACATAGTAGGAAACCAGGCAGCTTATTTGGAAATGAGTGCTAGGAGATTCTTTTATTGTTGATCATGCATTATTCATAAGATGTACCTTTTCATAGTTTTCCTTTTTCCCTGTCTGAAAGTTGAAGCCTTTAGAGTTAGCGTTACCTCCCAAATGCATGCTGTGCAGGAAAATAATGGCAACTGAGCAAAATCAAAATGGAGATCAAGAAGCTGCAAGCTCTTCAGCTGTCGGTTGGAGTGGAAGGGTGGAGAAAATGTATCGTGATCTTAAAGAACATGCAGATATTTACCCTTATGTTTGGGGCTCATATATTCTTGTATATGGTGGATTTGGCCTTTGGACAATTTACAGATGGAGAAAACTCCGGAGAACAGAGGACAGAGTCCGAGTCCTCCAAGAGAGGTTAAAAAAGCTCGTGGAATCTGAAGAATCAGCAGCTGCTTCTGGTTCAGTGGAAAAGGCGACTCCATCATCTGCTTCGTCAATTAAAAAGTCATTGCCATCCAAAGCTACCCGGGTTGAAAGTCCTCTTCATTCAGCTCGGAGTAGTGTTGCCAAGTAGTATGGATTTTTGCTACTTATCCCCAAAACACAAATTTGCTTATTTAATTTTTGTATAACTATCTCATATTTTCATATATATGTCAGTTTTGTCATATTACAAGTGATGGACCTTGATTCAAATAAGAGGTTCTGTCAGAGGTCTTGGTCTAATCATGATTACTTCTTTGTTAGAAAATATGGCAGGCAATGGAAGGTTGCAGTCGGCAGAGCCTAGCCGCCTAGGTGCATAAATCAAGGTGGGAATTGCTTAGGCTTATTTCCAAAATATGAATCAATTATATACGAACTTCCTTCTACATCAATGATTAAAAAAGTTGGCATCTCCATCTTTGCTTTAGTTGTGCGAACACTGGTTTATGGCATTGTAGCTTTTGTCCGGTGGCTTCTTCACGGTTTCCCATGTTAGGCGATCAAAATTCTCCATTTTTAAGTTGCAGCATGCATATGATCTTTTTATCAACAACAGTTACACCCGTTCTTGTAGCATCAAATCACTATTCTTGGAGCAATCCTTTATTTTTGTCTTTTCCAATATGTGGATAAGCTGTGGTTTAGAACTGGAGCAGGAGACCATTATTTTGGGTCATGGATTGTAACAACTGGGCAATGGCATTTTATTGCGATCCAGGACTAGTAGCCAGGGGGTGGGTAAAAAAAAAAAAATGCCAAACCGATTCAATCTGTAATCGAACTAAATCAAATTAAAAATATGATTTTTTTTAAACAATTTGATTTAAAAAATTTTTAATCCGAATTAATCCATAAATTTATGGTTGGCTTGAAAAGGTAAATTGAAGCAATCTATAAAATCAAATTAAATCGTTTTAGATAAACATAAAAATAATTTTAATTGTAATTATAAATTTTGTTGTAATGATTTATTATATGTTCTTATGATTTTTTTATCGTATTTATTATATAATGAATATTGGTTAATAATAACTTGTTTCTTTTTTAAAAATTATTTTTTTGTTTTAAGACATATTTATTCATTGGTAACTTAATATTGTTTTTCATTAATTGTTTGAACTCTATGAAATATGGATTTTGTTATTTAGTTATATATCTTATTATGTATTAATTTTTCATTAAATATTTTATTAGTATATCACTTTTATTCATACATGATTTTATTGGTAGATGGTTTTTTTTTTTTTTCAAATTTATTAGTAGATGGATGGCTGAATTATTTTTTTAGAGGACTAAATGATTTTATGGATGGATTATGGATTTAAATGTGATGAATTTATAAAGTATTTTGTTAAGATTTACAATATGAACTTTATAATGTGACTTCAATATTTAAATATTCGTATAAATGTAATATATTATAACTAAGTTTTTTTTATATAAAATTTTGATTTAATCAGTAATACAAACCAAGCCGAGCCAAACCGTTTTTTAGTAGTTTGAAAAATTTCTTATCCAAACCAAACCACTATTTAAGAGTTTGGTTTTAGTAAAAACGTGACCAAATCGATATGTGCCCACTCCTTCGTAGCTTTTGTAACGCTGTTGGTTCAACTTGTTATATTTTGAATGAGTGGAAGATTAGAAGCAAAATCCTTAATGCTTTGCTCATTATGTAACTTGCATTAGGTTTTAAATGGTTCTAGTAAATTATACGGTATTACTATGACACAAATAGTGGAAATGAGTCCTTACCTAAAATGGATCGGGTACTGAGTTACATATTAGTACATACTGTTCATAGATTGACGCAAGTAACAGATTTGATCTGTTGTCGTTGTTGAAAGATGGGACGTGGTGCTATAATTCATATAATCTTACACCAATTAAATTTAGAATTAGCAAGTGCGGAATCAAGGGGAAGAAAAGGATCAGCAATGGCAAGAGACAACTGTAGTGGCATCCGCAGGGACCAAAAAGTTGCAGCTAATGAAGCGCTTTGATGTGATGGAATTTGAGGGTCAATTAATCGGTTTAGAGGTCCAAGAATAGTACTAGGGAATGAAGCTAAAAAAAAAGTAGGAGCGACCAAAGTAGAGTTTGAAGTTTGGAGGACCATAATTTGCTGCAGAATTCTGCAAAGAGAAAAGGTTCTGAGCGCTCGAAACACCACGATATGCATGCATCAAGCAACACGCAAGGGTCCGAAAACACGCCTACATAAGGTCCAGAATAATGAGCATAGAATGTCATTAAAGTTGCGAAATTAAAGCAAAAAGGTCAGAGCACTTGAATAGGAAATTCTATCATTCCATCGTTAATTTTGACGAAATAAATCTCTCCATCATCCAACGGTTCACACTATATTCAATCATGATGAAACAACTAAAGTAATTAATATTCTAATTATTTTATTTATTTTAACAATTAGATGATTTATTGAACTGTCTCGTTTCAATAAGACCGTAAAAGCTCCTTTCAAGAAGTGTTAATAGCATTCGGCCCTTTCATAATAAAATATTTTGTTTTAATATTTTATTCATTTTACGTCATATTTTTTATGTCACTATTTTGCCCTTTATAGTAGGTTTTAAGTTATTTTAGTAGCTCTCTTCATACTCGACAGCAATAAGTGACATGATTATCTCATTTTTCTTAAAATTGCTAATCCGTTATTGCAAACAGGACAGTTAAATTACCTCATAATTTTATCGCCCAAGCTGTCTATCTTCATTGGCTTTTATTTAAACTTAATAACCAATTATATCCTTAGATCAATAAATGTTCATATTCTTCATTTTTACCACTTAATCCAAAAACATCAAAAGCCAAAAAAATCGAATCTTTCCATAAGCGTAAACCTTAAAATCAAGCATATCATATTATGACATTACCATTTGCCGCACTATGATTTTGTGCCTTTATTCCTGTATCAGAAACGAGGCATATCTAGCTCTGCCATAACAGGATCGTGTTCATATTGCACCTTCCTAATCCTGACGGTTGATCCTAGGCCGGGACAAGTTCTTGATTCTGGCCTATTAATTATGTTATTTAGGATCGATTTGAGTTGTTTGATTTTCATTTATATCTTATCAATATCCATAACTTTATTGTATCTTTTCTATTTAATTAGTTCATGAGTAAAGATATATGTTTTTATCTATATCTGTTTTTTAAAGTTTATTTGAAAATGACAAAAATAAGATACCAAAATGACTAGAAAACAATAAACCAAACAGAAAGGAACCATAGATACTACTCACAAAAGGCTTTATGATCTATCTACAAACATGAAATGATTGAACTATACATAGTAAACAATTGCACTGCAAAAATTTCTGTTGAATGTCAACAGAGTTCCCCCTCCAGCCCTCCACCCTCCTCTCCGTAGATGACAACTGAGGCGAAGGTAGAGCACATATGAATAACCAAGGCTTTTAAATCAGCAGCAAGCTCCTGTGAACCTGTCTTTTCCTTGCTTTGGAGAATCCACCAAGAGTTGATCAATAGCTCCCTAACCGACAACTGGTGTAGGGAATTTTTGCAGGAAGCATTCTGATTGGTAATGGTTAGTGCTACCTCCTTGGGAACATTCTGTAAAAGGAACATCATAGGAAGCTCCATGCAGTTACCATATCATCATCTACTTTCATTTGCATCACTCTGACTATACTCAGCACATGAAAACCCCATACTAATGCAGATATCAAGAGCCTACAGTTTCTGCAACAATAGGCTTGGATCTATCATTTTCCTCATCTTCCATGACAGAAATCAGGAGCTGCTGTCTCCTTTGTTCCTGAGAATTCCTTCTATTGGATTCAAGGATGATAAGAAGAGCAGTAATGTCAGCAGGGCTTACTCCCCCTACTCTGCTTGCTTGTCCAAGTGTCTGAGGCCTGACCTGCAAGCATCAAAAAGCAAGTTATGTGTAAGTAGCAATCATAAGATCCATCTAGTCTATCTATAACATGATGAGCATGCAGGGGTCACTTAAGGCATGATTTGGGCATATGAAATATGGAGGCCATAATGCAAGAGATAGATGCAATTATAAAGACATTATATACTAGGCACAGAGATACGGTGGGGAACTGTTGTGAATAATGGAATTATATATAAGAGGCATCTGCTGGCACACTGATCCGATCCTGAGGTTCTTAGGGCAATTGCTAGACTATTTTACCGATTGAAATTGAAAGAGCACCACAACGTCCAGCTACAACGGCTCACAACAGCATTTCTAGCTCTTCTAGGGTTCACAAGCTATTCTTTGATCCAACCCTAGTCTCGGTATTTATGCTAGTTGCTGACTACTAACTAAATAACTTACTTCTTCTAGAACTACCTAGGAAGTACTGAGCTAACTACTACAAAAGACATCAACTAAGCAATACAAAACAAAACTTAAAGAATAAGACTACTGGCGATGCTGATGTTTATACACCTACTGCCCATCATCGCATGAAATGAGGGAATAGAATCATAATCAATAGCAATCAAATACACAGATAATAAGCTTTTACTTTTTTCTTTTTCCTTTTCGTTTTTTGGCCATTTGGCTTTTACTTTATTTAGTTCAACAAAAATATACGTATTGAATGGATAAGGAATATAATTAAATATACAAGAATGCCCATCTATTTAAAATTAGAACCAGTCAGGTCACCATCACTATCCTAGATAAAACCTCAGGGATGTACCACATCACACATGATGTCATACCAACATATAAACCATGAAAAATCATTCTATTACAATAAATTCCCCTTAGGAATGACAGCATGAGAATTTTGTACCCAATCTGACTGAACAAGATAGGCCTTGATGGTGTAAGTTTGGAGCTTTGATTCAATTTTAGCACCTTATTTATGGGGATATGGTGAAAATTAGGCAAAGTCTTAGGTATTTAACAAACCCAACCAGATAACTGAAGACATGACCAGACAACTAAATAACATTTTACCTTCCTAACCCTAACCTTCACATGCCTACCACATCCTAAGTCCTGGTCCTCATACCTTCCACCTTGTCTCCTCTCTTCGCTGTCAAGACTACAATATTCTCAAAATCAACCAGGAAATTAATACAACCTGGCACCACTATAATGGCCCTGACGAGACAAAATCCATCACAACTCGCTCTGACAAAAGTTAACATAGTCACCAAAACAGCAATGTTCAAACATCCCTCTAGTCCATCGAGGACCTCCATTTTCAACCAAGAGAGGTAACACAGCTTATGAAGATGAAAGATCCTGAGTTGCTGCATAGGATTCTAATAAGATGGTTTGAGATTCATGTCATAGCTGTTTGATGATTAATGTTGGTTGATATTAAAATGCGGGCCCTGAGTGATGAAATAAGCTTTTAGATGTAAATGTAGAATAGTTTGTACGTTGTGATACATATGGAGGGACATGAACTTTGGTTTTCATGCTGGATGACATAGTACAAAGTGGAGAATACAACAGCTGCAAGGATGGTTTCAAGCAAGAAGTAGCAGGTCTGGTTAAATACCCAATTCTCATAACAGCATTACTCCACTTGTAACTCATACCAGGAGAACACAACAGTTAAACCTGAGAGCAGCTGAGGCAAGCCGGATCTGGACGAGGATCAAGCAAATTAAATATTTCCAGTTTTGATTTAATTTAAGCTTTCAACATTTATTGCTTGGATATGTTTAACAAACTATGAAAATTATAGCTGACCAACATAGTGGGAATAAGGCCTGAGTATTGCTGCTGCTGCTGTATGAAACTGGGATATAAATGCCACATGTCTGTGCAAGAGGTTTCTCCAACTACTTACTTCTTTTTTTTTTTTTTTTTTTTTTTTTTTTTTTTTGGCCAGACTCCAACTTACAGAATATTGACATCATTTGCCTTATCAAACATGCATGAGAAGACTGGTCAATATTTCACATTGGTAATAACTGAATCTGTCCTAAATAAATTCGTTTGTCTATACCCTATAAAAGGCAAGACTTGGAATTGAAAGCCACTTTCTTTGTGAACAAAACTGGAAATAAATTTGTGGATCAGTCGAAGAAATAAATACCTTGGACAGCTTCTCCCTAGCTTCATGGGATAAAGTTGTCATTGAGTAGTAATCCAAGTCTTCTGGAAGGGGTCTATGCAGTTGATGGATCATCTGCATGCAAAACAGGGATGAATTATCTGATAAAATGCAATGCACGTTTTCATATAACATGCTACCAGTCTAATGCTGCCAATTAAAGACACCAAAAGACTCGACAGGGATGAAAAAAAAAAAAATTAAGCCTAAGAAATCTATGAATTTCACCTGCTGGAGTTGACTTTTCTGGCGCAAAATGAAGCCCTCATATTTGATGTCAATCTCAACACATTCTTTCTCTGCTCTTGATAGGTTTTGGTTTCCAAAACCATGCTCATCAAAGATCTTGTATTGTATGTGTGGCTTCTTAAGAATACTTTCAAGAGTTGAAGAATCCTTCACAGGCTGATTAGACAGAAGACTAACAGCATCTGCTAAATCTCCTCCTGGAATGTCAAGAAAGGCGATAAAGGATGTGAACATGAATATTCCAGTAAACCACTTTCTTAATTATCTTACATTCATGCGTGATGTTAAAAGAGAGATTATAAACTGATCTATTTGACTGTTGCAAATGGCAAAACTAATTGTTACACGTTTCTCTCTTGTGCACTTTTAAATAAATCAATATAAATTAATGCATTTTTCCTTTCATGCCCTTGGCAATGCAATTGGATGGGGTGTACACTTACAGCAATGGCAGAACAGCCTCATCAAAGCATGCAGTGCAGAGAATGAATCCCCTAGAGAACTACAGATTACTTTTCAAGCAGTTTTTGAGTTGGAGAAATTATACCAGTGAAGCTATCTTTCAGTTCTACTCTCTGTTTGTGTACTGAATCTTCCAAAGATGAGCATAAGCTATCTAATGGATAATACAAGATTCCAGACTTCCAACAATGTTTTTAAGTGTTCACTTTAAGGGTCCAATCATAGATTCATAATAGTTTCACTAACTATTCTCTCTACCACCAGACAGTCCACCATTATAAACACTAAGTCATCATCGTATAGTATAACAAAAAATCCACTATTTCAAACAATGAACCTGAGATCCTGACAGTTTTCAGCCGCTTTTTCTCATCAGCAATTCGAGTTTGCTTATCTTGGTACAGTTGCCAACGTCTATCATCAATTAAACCAATTTCTCGCCCCAATGGCGTGAGACGGCTGTCTGCATTATCAGAGCGAAGAAGTAGTCTGTGTTCGGATCGGCTGTAAAGAAGAGCATAGAAATGCATTATTGATGAGCAACAAAATAATTCAGATTTGAGAGATGCATGGAATGAGATTGAGATTGTATATAATATTGGAAAGATGGATGTCATGCTTATGCAGTAAAAAAAACTCCAAGGTAACTGGATTGAGAGAAAGGGTCCATGTCGTGTTTGGTACTAGAACTTTCTTAAAATGCATAAGCAACTACTTGAATTTTAAGGTAGTCAATTTAATATCTAATTAAAGTTTTCATGTTCATTAATTTTTTTATTTAGCTAATAGAAGTTAACTCTGTTAGCCAAGCTGTTACTTTAAGCGAATGGAAAAGTGACGCGTGTCAAATAGCTAAATAAAAAAAACTAAAAATATTTTTGAGAATCAATTTGCCTACCTAAATGTTTAATAAGACAATGTGTGTGTTGATCCGCTTACTTAATTGTCTAATTTTCTAATTTTATATTGGCTACATGATGTATGTCATTTCGCTATTCGTTGGGAGTGTCAGCTCTGTTAGCAAAGTTAGAGCAATAGTATTAATAAATACGAAAACTTTGATTGAGTATCAAATTAAGTACTTTAAAATTTAGGTGGTTAATGTGCATTTGGAAAAATTTCAAGTATCAAATGCATATTAACCTTAAGAGAAAACATGTCATTTATCGAATGCTAGCTAACACGCAAAATTTTTTAAGCAAGAGATAATGTTTTCATTTGATGCATATGCCATGATCAAAATATGATGAGCAAAAGCTTATACATATAGCTCAATAAAAGGAAAAAAATTTCGTAATCCAACATAGTACATTTCTCTTTTCTTTTTTCTTTTTTTTTTTTTTTGATGAAGGAAGGGCACATTGGGCCGACCCCTTAGGTGCAACAGTCGTAAAGCCAACTACCTCCGGACACATGAACCACCCTACAAGACCCGTGCACTAAGTTCAGTATAGCATACGCCATGTAGGTATCCCTATAGCTGTCCCAGCAAGTTTCGAACCTTGGATCTCATGCAATATGTTATGATATGTCCTAGGCCTTTACCGCTTGGCCGACCCCTTGAGGGTAATCCAACATAGTACAGTTAACAAACAAAAATTAAATTGTGTCTAACAAGGGCTACATTCCTATCCATTTATATAAAATAAAGTGTCAAATGAAGCTATCAAAATGTCATCATTCATCATGGTAGAGTACATTGAACTTCATTACCTAGTCAACATTCGATATGGCTCCCTAAGGTCCTTGGTGACGAGATCATCAATCAAAGTGCCAATATAGCTGCTTTCACGCTC
This sequence comes from Combretum micranthum, assembly GCA_024138025.1. Lineage (NCBI taxonomy): Eukaryota > Viridiplantae > Streptophyta > Magnoliopsida > Myrtales > Combretaceae > Combretum > Combretum micranthum. The sequence continues at coordinate 2,324,696 of JAMXBD010000026.1, forward strand.
AAGGACAATTAAGGATTTCCCATCAGCATGTCTAGCAGCATTGATTCCAGAAATAATCCCCTGTATCACCCTCGAAGAGTTAAACCAATAACATTTGTCAAAATTGCCATACTACATGCACTCCTGTATCACCCTCGAGACTACAAAACATAGATATATTTGTTTTCTCTGGTATGTCTGAGAGCAGATCAATCTATCTATAATATATTTAGAGAATACATAATAACTCTCAAGTCTTAAGAAGAGAACCTGTGCAGCAGCCTCTTCATAGCCAGTTGTCCCATTTATTTGACCAGAAAAGAAAAGTCCCTCAATTTTTTTAGTCATCAGAGACCTAGAGCATTGATGTGCAGGCAAGTAATCATACTCAACAGCATAAGCTGGCCTCAACATTGAACAATTCTCAAGTCCAGGCAAACTTCTCAAAAGTGGCAGCTGAAGACGTTCTGGTAAACCTGTTGAAAATCCCTGTAAATACATTAGTGTTAGTGGACTCACTGGTGTTGCCTTACTTTTTTAAGATAAAAGAACAAGCATGGCGGTACCTGAACATAGAGCTCTGGCACGGTTCGACCCTCTGGCTCAAGGAAAATCTGATGGGACTCTTTATCTTCAAACCTCACAATCTATGAGGAACATATATATAGATATAATATATATATATCCAATGAAATAATATCATATCAGGAAACCCAAACCAGAAATATATAAAAAACATAATCCACAAAAACATTCATATAAACAAGTTCAGCATACCCATATAAAATAAACACAAATAAGAATGCTTAATATCAATGCTGGCTATGTCTTGATGACAATTTCTCAAAATGGAAACCACAACAATGTTAAAAGAGCAGATTTTCCTTATTTTGTTGGGCTAATATTATTGCTCCATGACAAGCATGTCACATTCTGTAGAAGTGACATTTCATGGTCTTGTAATTCCTTCTCTAATATTGTGCAAGGTCCTTTATGGCTGAGTAAGAGTTGATCCTGTGTTGTAACTTTGCAAGTAGTTTATATTCATCTAATAGGCATACACGTCTTTGATATTCTAACAGAAGTCCACAATCCTAGGCTTTGATGGTAATAAAGCCGACAACTCAGCAGAAGCAGACCATCTTGAAAAGAAGTGTTAAAAATGAACTATAATACTGTACCCGACAGGGCCAAGCCAGGCCCAACACCCACAGCCTCCAATCTTACATGTTTATCATGCAAGGGCAAAAGAATGTCATTAAGTGGTTTCCATTATTATTTCTCAATCAGTACAACACATGTAAACCCACACTACTACACATCTATCCTGGAAATCTCAAGAATATGTTGCTATATATATATGCACAGTAAGGAGGAGAAAAAGGAGGATGTTTTTACTGAAATAGAAGTCCCTATTGACTCTTTTGGAACTCTAAGCTCTTTGTGCTCCCTTCTTCTTCTCTAGTCTCCTCTAGTTCTGTTTTCTTCTTTTTTTACTACACTTACTTCTCCACAAGCACTCAACAGCACACTCATGTTAGCATTGCCAGATTTTTCCAGTGAGTTTGTATGAGTGCAATGCTTTGGCCTATGGAGTTGGGGCAGTGCCAATAAAACATGGGCAGCCTATAGCCTATTTTAGTAAAGCATTGGATGATAAAATGTTGGCTAATTTACTAATGAGAATGAGCTGATAGCATTGGTTTTGGCCATACAACATTGGTGGCCCCACCTCTTAGGGTGAAAACTTAAGGTGTGCAGGGACCAATGGAGCCTCCAGCATATAGTACAAAAACAGGTGACAACTCCCGTCCAACAAAATAGGTTGACCGAGCTATTAAGTTATGAATTTGAAGTGAAATATTGAACAGGATGTGGGAACCGCGCTGCTGACACTCTTTCCTAGAAGTTTGATGAGGTGGAGTGTCAAGGAATCTCTGGTCCAGTGTCATTGGATTTGTCATGGCTAGTCAACAAAGCAAAGAAGGCTCTAATGTTGTTAGAGATTAGATAAAAAAAGTGGAGTTAGGCGCACCAGGGGTCAGGGGATTTGGGTTGCATAGGGTATTGTTTTACAATGGCAAGCTGATGACTTCTTCAATCACAATGTATTCCCCAATTACTGTTTGAAAATGCATTCATCTCCAACTGAGGGTCATTCGGGGACTTTTAGAACCGCTCACCACATAGCAGATAATGTCTATTGGGTTGGAATGAAAAAACATGTATAAATATGTGGCTGAATATCAAGTGTACCAGATAAACAAGAACCAAGCAATGGCACCGGCGGGATTATTGATTCCGCTGCTGATTTTTAGCCCAGCACGAAAAGATCTCCAGAGATTTTACCATGGAATGGCCTCCCGAAAGCACAGTATAAAGGAGAAAGTCAACAATATTTTCACTGAACTAGAAGTCTCTATTAACCCTTTGGAGCATTAAGCTTTGTGCATTCCCTTCTTCTTCTTCTCTTATCTCTTCTAGCTCTGTTTCCTCCTTTTCTTACTACACTTGATTCTCTATCAGTACCTATTATGAAGCATTTTTTTTTTTTCCATCTGTATGTACGAATTTTTTATTATGTCTAAAGATATTTTCCTTCCTCCTTTCTTGTTTCTTCTTGTGTCTGACATTTGATTTGCATACAATACAATAAAGAACTAGAAGTCTCTATTAGCCCTTTGGAGCATTAAGCTTTGTGCATTCCCTTCTTCTTCTTCTCTTATCTCTTCTAGCTCTGTTTCCTACTTTTCTTACTACACTTGATTCTCTATCAGTACCTATTATGAAGCATTTGTTTTTTTTTATTTTTTTCCATCTGTATGTACGAATTTTTTATTATGTCTAAAGATATTTTTCCTTCCTCCTTTCTTGTTTCTTCTTCTGTTCTGACATTCGATTTGCATACAATACAATAAAATCCATTATTTACATAGACGTAGTCTTCACTGTGGAATCACATTGAGCACCAATGCTATTTCTCTCTTCAGTCCTCTAATCTTCTTTGATTATACATCATTTCCTCCCCTTTTAGAAGCAAGGCCTCAGGAAGGTTTTCCTAGCCCTCATTATTCCCTGACACATGTTTTGGATAATTTATTCTCTCTTATGTTCTTTCTAGTTGCTGGAGGTCAGGACCATACCAAATGATTTAATATTTGCAGAACAACAACATATTTGAATACAAATATGTTACTTTATTTTATTTTCATTTATTTATTTATTTTTATTAGAATAAAGAGGGATTTGTGATAGGCTCATTATATTATCCCTTGTCTCCGTTTAAGTGTGGTAAGTGCACAAGGGTGGTATAGGGCTCAAGATTTTATTTATTTATTTATATGAAACACACAAAAATTTTAGTATGTAATTATTCTGATAGCTAAAGACACCTTTTAAAGGATACTCGACAAGTGAATTCATGGCTGCTGTGATCTGAATCAAAATGAAACAAAGCATATTTTCTTGTTTAAATAGTTTGTGGTTCAGAAAATAGTGAATATAAGGATTTTGCAGGACTGGAGAAAGTACTTAAAAGAGAACTAAAGCAAACTGAACACAAAATCTTCCCAGAAGATTATGCAAATTCTAGTTAGTAAGTTAAACATCTAAGACAATGCTCATTTACAAGAGTTGTTTCAATCTATGTCTGCTGTATTTAAAAAATAAAAAGTGGTAGACATAACAGTTGAAATTACCCCCCTTTTTTGAATAATTAACAAATAACACCAGATTTGTCCCACTAGAAGAGACTAACTACACTATAAGTATCATTTTGTCAGGCATTCCAGTGACAGTTATGTGTTTTTGCATGCTTCAATAACTTGATCTTAGTTTCAAACTTACAAGGCATTAGCCCTTTGCTATAACAATCATGGAATATGAAAGCAAAAGGTATAACGTTGTACTGTGTTAATGTTGCCTGAGCAAATGATTCAGGAAAAAATAAGAAGGTTGATTAAAAGACTAAAAATGATGTTAGTGTACCTTGTCTTCAATGGAAGGGCAGTATCTAGGTCCCTTGGCTTCCACCCATCCTCCATAAGTCGGGGTCTCATGCAAGTTCTCTTTAATTAGCTGATGAGTCTTCTTTGTTGTTCGAGTGAGATAGCAACACATTTGCTCTCTTTCAATGTGGTACACAGGATCAAAACTGAACCAGCTGACCTGTTAATATAACAATTTAGAATTATTCAGAGCATGTAAAGGATCATCTCATTGTATTACTTGATTTAACCTAAAACTCTGCACCGGGCAGATATTATAGATTACTGCATAATGAATATAGAACCTACTTTGAATGACTTTAATGAGAACAATCTACAGTAGGCTTGATGATGTCAATTAACTTCTTAAACTTTAGTAGTACATGGAATGCTAGAGGCACAAGATTATAATTTTATAAAGTTCTCACTAGACCAGCACACACAAGCTGCTGCCATTTCTACCAAGATTCTAGACCAAGGCGTCATCCAAGTTTGTAATAGCTGAAAAGTATGCTCCAATGTAGTTGAAGCTTCTCTGTTCCATATCCTACACTAATTATTGCAAGTGATGGGGGGATTTTGACTCATTGAATTTCTTCGATATCACCGGGTTGCTTTGGGACAACCTATATTGTGGACCTGAAAATATTTAAATGACATACAGGACTAATATGGTAAAGTCCTAAAGTCTAGTAACTTAAGGTGCATAGCCATAACAGCATTTTGATATGTGATTAGGATTGAAATAATTTTCAACATGGTGGTGACATTAAGAACAATCAAAATGCTAAAGTGCATTGTGGAATTCACGCTAGGTGATCTATAATGCATCAGTAAAATAAAATGTGCAGCAACTCCAACAAAATCACCCAAAATTGTAAACAAAAACATAACTAATAAGAAATAATATCCTTTGATATTATCGCATTTATTTAGCATAGAAAGGTGCTAAAATATGTCGCAGGCCCATACGTCATGGATGGTCTTCAATCATTGATTGTGCAACGACAGAAAGTGGACACACATATGATTAGAATTTTATCATTGAATGAATGTGAAAACCTCGTCATCTCCATGCTGGGGTTCTAGTCTGGTAAAATCTACAGTTCGGCAGTCCACTCGTGCAGGGGTACCAGTTTTCAATCTATCAGTTTCAAACCCCAGGCTCTGCAAATTCTCAGTGAGTCCATGAGAAGCTGACTCCCCAGCTCTTCCAGCTGGCATGCAAGTTCTACCAACCCAAATTTTACCACTCATAAAAGTTCCAGTTGTAAGTATAACAGAAGATGCATAGAAGTTCATTCCAAAGAATGTACAAACGCCTTGCACGTTGTCATTTTTCCCAAGCAAGATGTCAGTGACCATTGCCTCTCTTATAGAAAGATTTGGAGTGCTGCAAAATGAGCATGGTCACATTAGTTTAAGACCTGCAGACCAGATTTTCAAGGATAGGAAGAAAACTTTCTATCTACTTTAGTTTGGTGCTACAACAACCATCTAATTTCATTGTACTTACATTATGAGGACAATGAAAATATTTTGAAAGAGCACAGACATTGAAAGAGGAATGTAATGTAAGGCATTGCAAATTGACATACTGCCAGTGATATCTTTTGGAATAGGAGATGAAGATATCTTGTTATTTATTTTCTGATTTTATGCACATAAGAAGATACTGTCGGATTTTTTTTTTTTTTTTTTGTTATTTAGGAAATGTGGCATTTCAGAAGCTCAAGGAACTGGACTCTATAGGATATAGGACAAAAGGAGATCGCTCAAGCTTGAGGACAAGCTCATATTTAAAAAGTAGTAATGTTAGGAACACCTAAGGAATATCATTTAGATTAGTTGGTAAATTTATGCATCTTACGAGACGATGTTTATTTATTTTTATCTCTTGTATTGATAGAGAAACTGTTCAGAAACATGTATGAATGCATCACTATTATATCAATAAAGCAAGCAAGAAAGTTTTCTTTGAAATTATTCTAAATTAGTATTAGGAGTAGCTAGTGTTTTAAGAGATCAGAGGGTTCCATCTCACTGAGCCATCAAAAATCCCAATAACACAGACCATAAATTGACCATGGGCAATTTATGACCCTTGACTAGATCTTAAACATAGGCTCATAACATATATGTGCACTTGAGCACCATATTATTCCTCATATATACGATGTTTTATCTTAACTAGACCAACTGACAAGACATTTCATATAAAGCAAAGGTCAAAGAGATACCGTGTGGGTATCAACTAGGCATATAGTGATTAATGTCATAGGATGAGGATGTCTTCTTATTCATATGGAAAGCTCATAAACAAGACTAGTATTTAAATTACAGTAGATGGTCTGAGCTCAAGACATTGTACATAACTGAAAGAGCACAAAGCAGTCTAAAGTGAAATTACAACTTGCCATTCCACTATTTTCTTCATTTCCAGAGCATATTCCCTTTTATCAGTTTGAGCGCGCAAAGCTCGAACAGCAGGACCCCTCGAGGTGTTGAGAACACGCTTTTGCAAATAGCATCTGATGCACAAAGTAACAAAGAAATAATATTACAAACACAGACAACATAATAAAGAAATACAAGATCGTTCGATTCAAGTTAATAAGCAAAATTGGAAAGTAAAAAAACTGAGTTTGTAAAACAAGCAAATGGGATTGTTGAATACACACATGAAGCATAATCAGCCATATTTGAAAGTGAGACATGCACAAGACTGAATCAACTGAATGAAAAGATTATTTCTATCAATGGTAGCAAAAATAGTCTAAACCATGAAACGGTAGGTAGATGAAACCAAGCACTAGCTATCTGATTCCAAGTAATATTCCCAAAATATTGGCTGTTAAGATCAAGCATGCAATGCCTGAAAAGAAAATCAAAATGGGCCAAAAAACATTTCACAATATGAGAACATTTCCTAGATTGCAATTCATCACACCATAACAACAAGATCAAATCACCAAATGCCAAAAACTGATAAATTGAGTATTTACCTATCAGCAACCTTGCCAATTTCTCCTCCAAATGCATCAACCTCATGCACTAGTTGAGATTTTGCAGGACCACCAACAGCCGGATTGCAAGGCTGTATCAAACAACAATGATGAGATTACTAATAACAAAAATTCATATTTTGCTTGCACCTCCAAAACTTTATTCAATACATGCAACTGAATTTCATAAAAAAAAAAAAAAGAAAAAAAAACAAAATCATTCAACAAAAATAGTAGATTGAAACATTGATGATAACTAAGAGAGTATCATTTAATTAAAACCACTTTCTGGATTATTTTACTTTGTTGTGATTAAAATTTGAGGGAAAAGGGGAAAAAAATGCACTTTCAAAAAAATTCTAAAAAATCAGAAGTTGTAGACACGATCCCAAAATAAACTGAAACTGTGTCTTCAAAGTACAATTTCAAATACAACACTCTAAAGTCATGTCTTCAAGACACAGCTATAGCGTATTCTTGGAATTTTTTTCCTCAAGATCTGATTTTTAGATTTTTATTTTTAAATCCCATTTATTTATTCTTTTTCCCTTATCCCAAAATCTAAAATTCTGTGATTGCCAAATATTATCATCGTAATTTCAAGAGTCTATTGATACTAGTGACCTTAACAACAACTATGCGTATATCAATAAGGAAAAATTTATGTTTTGCTCGCACCTCTAGAACCCTATTCAACACACACAACCAAAACCGAAGAAAAGAAAAATGAATTCATGAAAAAAAATAAAAGTTTTTAACCGGAACAGTAGAAATAACCAAAAGACCGTGTTTCTTTTACTAAAAACAATTCTCGGACATACTTGATATAGTAATAATTAAGATAACAATGGCCAAAATGTTATTTCAGTGATCTCAAGAGGTTGTAAGCTGGAGGTCACAGTGGAAGATAACATCCGAACTCATTGGTAGTGGTTAACAACCAAGAGAAGCACAAATATGATCTTCTACTTTTCAAAAGTATAAATTGTTTTCCATAGACATATTCCATGAACCTTATATGGTATTAATTAGCCACCACCAGCAGCTGTCAGCTGCTACAGCTAAAAGCCAATGACAAACACAACAATGTAGATGTTTGCAGTCTCCATGAAACAAACTCACCCTTACTAACTAGCTAACTAACTAATTAACTAACCTGCCACGCGATGCGATCAATGTTTAGAGTAAGAAGAAGAGTTTTCGCGCCCAGGCGCGCCGAAGCTAGGGCAGCTTCACAACCAGCATGTCCTCCTCCAACTACAATCACATCATATCTCTCTCCCTCATCATTGCTCCATCCTGACAAACTATCAAAAGTCATTACAAAATCAAAAAAGAAAAAGGTAATTGCAAATTCATGCCTTTTATTCTTTTAGTTATTTTGGCAATCTAGACACGGGTTTCATTGTTTCATTCATGATTGAAAAATTAGGGTTTTAGCGTAGTGTACCTGGAGAATTGGTGGATGCGAAGACGGAGAATCGGCGAGAGGCGAAGCGGGAGGAAGAGAAGTGGCGGCGAAATGAGACATGGGGAAAACGTGAAGAAGGGGGAAAGGAGAAAAGATGGAAGTGTGTGGAGGAAGAAGAAGAAGAAGAAGAAGAAGAGAGAGGGAAGCGAGAGAGAGTGTGGAAAGTGGAAGTGGAAGTGGAAGATAGCAAAGCCATCCCGCTCCGGCTATTCAAGCACCATAATCTCATAATTCAACTGCTTCGGCTACTTTTTGGTAAGGGAGAGAAGCGAGTGGCTCTGGTTTTAGCTTAAGCTGCTGCGTTCATCCCAGAACAGGGGCAAGTTGGAAGGATGTAAAATTGAAAATATGGAAAAGTCAACTAGATTTTTTGAAAAAAAAAATAAATTACATAGGCCTAATAAGGAAAAAAATAGCAAAATTTTTAAATAAAATTATGAAAATGCTAGCTTTTAAAAAATAATCTAAAAATAGATAATTTGAACTCAACTCTTAAAATAACTAGAATCGTTAAAATTATTTTGAACTACAAGGCAAGTTAACGCATAAACTGTTCTCTTGAAAATACAAGTTAATTGTAGTTACATTAATAGATGAACCAACCACTTTAATTAGTACAAATGACGAACCTACCACTTTGTTTAATAAATTGTAGTTAACTGACCTACCACTTCTTCACCATATCTACCAGTAATGGAAGGACCAACTGCTTCGTGCAAAATGATGACCCTATCACTTTTGGACCATACTTACTATAAATAGACAAACCTACCAATTTGAGATAAGAGAGTTGTGGTAGTGATAATCATAGTTAATGTGATTTTGGCATATACTCCAATGTTGATGGTGAGAGGAAAAAGAGGAGAGTTGAGCATGAAAGAGAAGTAATAAATCCAAGGAGTTTTCTAGACTGAGTGTGTTATGTGAAAAGGTTTTTGACTATTATAAGTGGAATGAGCATGCAAAGGTAAATCTGATGTCTATATCTTTTATAAATTATGCCAACTTTTGGCAAGATAAATTACAAGTAAAGAGGTGTAGGGTTGATAAAGAGAAGGTAAATATGGGTGTTGACAAAAAGATTGATGAGGCATAAATTTAAGATAGACTACTATAAATAGGAGATGTTGATTGAGTTACAATCCTTGAGATAAGGTAAATGGAGCATAGGAGAGTATCTAAAGGAGTTTAATATATTGACGACCAAGTGTTAACTTGAGGAATCTTCAAAGAAAGTCATTGTCATGTTTATTTATAGGCTAAAATTTGATACAATAAATGTTGTGGAAATGCGGCATTATAAAACCCTGGAGGACATATTAAGTTAACAAGTAGAGCTGAAAGATACTAAAGGAGATGTTTTTAAAAATCGTCTTCATATTATTACAAATTTGACAATGCTGGCAAAGGGTTTGAGCAGGACAAAAATAAGGGAAGGGCACCAGAGGAGAAAGAACTTAAACAGGCACAATAGAAGAGGAGTTGAGACATCAAATGTTATAAGTGTCTAGGATACGGGCATATTGCATCACGATGTTTTAAAAAGAGAGTCATGGTAGTTAAAGTGAGAGTGAGCTAAAATGAGGGGATGACAAGAAGGGTAGTAAGATTAAAAAGGCAAAAAAAGAAATCATAGATACTTCTAACAAAGTATGGTAGCATTTCAAGATTCGATGAATTTGATAGAAACAAGTTCAAAGCAACGAATTAATCTTTTCCATATTATAAGTATAGTGTAGGGGAAGACATGTTTAATCGTAATTGATGGTGGCAGCTGCACTAATGTGTTTTTTGCAAAGCTAGTTTCTAAATTGAATTTGTAAGTTAAATGGCATTCAAAAGTGTATGCACTTCATTGGTTGTATAATTAAAGAGTAGCACGTGTTCATCAACAGGTGTATGTGCATTGACAATATACTTTACAACACAATTTTTACATGTCACAACTCGAGCACACATGATGTACCAGTTTTGACGCACACATCACTTAAATGATATATGTAAGACTCAATAAAGCTAGGTAGGTTATTAATAAAGTTTTAATTAAGAATTAATTATTGAATTTTATAAATATTTTCAGAGATTAACATTTGTTTTCCCATGATTTGATAAGTTGCATTAACCCATAAAAACTTGTAATAATTTAAATTTTTCTCAAAGATAATTTCACTTATCAAAAGGGCATAACATGGATCTCAGCAAGTGAGCTCAGCTCACAACCAAAAGCTTAGGCCTTAAAGATACCTTCCAAAAAGTAATGTAAAAACGACTACTATTTAGGACTGTCCATAAAATTTAAAGAAAAAAGTTTTCCCAAAATAAAACTTTTGAACTTAAAATTCCACCAAAAACTCCCAATCACCAAATCATGTCTGCTACAATTACAAGGCTAATTCCTCATTGTCAAAACCCATATCCTAAAGCATCATTAAGCACTTCCATGCAAAGATCATCTACATAACCTAAAATGTTAAAAAAATAATAATTGTAATGAATGGAGAAAGGCCAGTACATAGTAAACAAGCACACTAACGTGTGTCATGCACTTCTACTCTAATTCATCAAGCACGACGTCGGGCAACTAAGTATTCCTGACGTCCTATAACTTCCGCCGAGCAATACGACAAATGGAAGTAGTCTTGAATCAATCATCAAGGGTATTGATATGCCCCCACCACTTGTTAGAAAAGGGTTGAAAAGGAAAAAAAAAAAAAGTTTGTTTGTCTGATTCACTCCTTATGTCTAGTCATCGATGAGCAAGGTTTATTTCAACACTTTACATAGGTCCGCATTATCATGCATAACTCATTGCAACTTTATCCCATCTCCCAATTAACCATTCGTCTTGGAGCTCCTCTGCCAACTAACTGTCAATTCGTACCACATATTTCATGAAGGCTAAAGCTTATAATCTACCATATCACCTTGAAGTTCAAAAGGTGCTACTTTCTAGAGCAAACAACTAAATGACAACCAATAAACAATTAAGCCGAGTTTAAGTATTAATTTAATTATTAATTCTATACCGACAAGCAAAACCACATTTATTATGTGCTTGAAATCCATTTCCAAATCCTTTTTCTCCTTTTTCAAGTTCAAGGATTCATATTAGAATAATGTTTCGAAAAACCTTTATTAGTTTATTTCTTATTCTCTTTATTTGAATTACTAAGGTAAAGCTCTACATGTTTATGGAACCTAGTTTAGGATTCAACACATTTGCATACATTGAGCTTAGGTTATGAATAAGTGACATTTCCTTTGACTCCATGCTACCAGTTTTATATAGTTAGTTTTTTTTTATTAATTATATTGGTTAGGATTGACTAAAGGGTTTAGGTTAACCAACATTTACTTAGCTATGTTTCTGTGAGTATTAGTTCTTGACATTCTAACAATAGTTTCTCATAGTCCATTAACCATTTATAGTCCTTGATATCCTATTTAAATTATTAAGCTAATAGGTATAAAAGAATCTTATTTAGATAAGGTGTTTATAAGCTTTATGTTGGTGATTGTTGTGTAATTCAAAAATTTTAGATAAGTTATGTTTGATAAGGGCCTAATATGGATCATGTGTTGGGTCATGTTTAGAACAATAGCTTAACATGAACTAACGCATAAGTCTATGTATGGGTTGTGTATGGAACATTAACTCAACACAGGTCATGTTTGAAATAATAGCTTAACACAGGTTAAACATAGGACGTGGTAGCTTAAGTCTTGAGAAGATTTTCATAGGCTTTAATTTTAGAGGTAAAAGGGAGTTTAGGCCAAACTTATAAGTTTTTAAGGGATTAAAAGGCAAGAACAAACCTTGTTTTGAATATTTATTTGTTATCATCCCGTGAACAATACCTTTGCATAGCGAAGGTAAAATTGAATGCAAAACATATCCGAATGAAATTTAATCACCATGTTGACTTTAGTGACATACACAATCCATCAATATACTTCTTAGATCTCCTAAATGCATATTTGATCACAAACAACACAATTCCCAATTTTGTATTAGAAATTAAAATCCACATATCAAGTCATATATCCATATTAGCTTCTGCATAATAGGAGTCATAGTCAATTAACCAAATTAACACTTTAATCCATCTAGAACATCCCTTGAACAAATTATTTCAACAAAACATCTCTGTCCACAAATTCAACTCAATTTATAAAAATCATTTTTCCACATGTTTAATTGCATATATTTAAATTCTACCAACTAAGACTTCTACAATTCATCACCTGAACACTATAAGCTTCATAATTAATCACAATTTCTAGATTTAACAACTATTTCTCACTTTTTACACATTGATGTGTAGAAGCACTACTTACATATTTCTTACCCAATTATGAAGTTCCAATGAACACCCAATTTAACACCTAATCCCAAATCAACATGTCCTCTAACACTTCATACAAACACATTTCCAAACATCCTATTCATTATTAAAATCAAAACATCCAATAACTAAACCCAAGTTTACACACCACTTCACACAATATCTCACAAACCCACTTCAAAAATTACAACATTATAAGCTAGTTTAGGAAATTATCTTACTTAAATGTGAAATACCTTCACTTGATTCAATTGTCGTAGCAAAAGGAGACCTCTACAACTCTCAAATACTCAAATACATTGTGAAGAGCAACACCCAAGAGCTGAGTACATCATGAGAACCAAACAAGAACAAAATAGGGCAAAGTAGCAAACATCTCAATGCCATCTTCGTTAATTCATATAGTGATATCATTGACACATGACGGTGAAGAGGATCATGACTAAATTAACGGGAACAAGCACATAGCAAGCAAGCAAATGATAACAAGAAAGAAGACAACAAAACATTAGTTGGTATCTTAAATTAGTTTTTAGATAACTACTAACCTTGGGATTTTCCAAAAGATTATTTCTTTCGATTGAGGGTTCTTGGGTTGGCATGATATGAGGTTTTACTTAATACTCTTTGGAGATTATGCATCTTTGTGTTTTAGTTACCACGGTTCAATACTAATAAACAAAGATAATAATAACGATAAACATATAAATACTTTAAAAATAGAATTTGAAAGTGGTAATTTAGGAAAGCATGATTAATAAGTATTATAAACATATATTATTTTGTCACCATATAAATAACAAGGTATTATTCACTTAATAGAAAATCATCCATATTATTTATATAAGTGCCAACTTCAGTATCACAAACAAAGATACCCCAAATACAATTTTTATAGATAAAATAAAACAAAATTTTCACTTGACTCTTCGATTGATTGTAAATGAGACTTAATCTTATAGATTAAATAACACCAAAAACAGATGATTTTAAAAGCTTTTCTTTAACCTTCACATAGCACTTAGAACACCAAAAATTTTTGTGATAGAATTGTTGGTCCCAAAAGTAAACAAGAAGAGAGGGGGGGGGGGAGGTTGGGGTGGGGTGGGGTGGGTGGTTAGTGAATGGTTTTCCAAGTTAAAATTTAATCCTTTGAAAATATTTACCAAATCCACAAACTTGGTTAATCAATAAAAAAATAATGGCTTCTTAACTTTACTTGAAAAACAACAAACTTAATTAATAATATCTTTAGTTGAAATTCGGATGAAAACAGATTTGAAAATATCACAATACGTTAAGCTTAAAACAAAAATGAACTTTCAGACTTTAGTCTCTGATTTAGTTTCTGATCAATAAAAAATACTTTCAGTCACTTTCTGAAATAGTTTCTGAATACGAATTGCAGCTCAAATAAACAAATAATTATGCACGAAAATTAAAGAAATAGAGTTTAGAAGAGTGCAAAGCGATTTATAGAAGTTCTGCCTTGAGTGTCAGTCCTCTCTTTCGGCACCAAGCCGAGGACTCGGTTGTCTTTACCGGTATTTTCCACTATCCAAAAACAAATTAAGTTGCAAGTTGTCTTTTGCCAAAGCATTTGGCTACAATATGCACTCAGATTGATCCTCCTAGCTTCCACAAGCTACAATCAATCTACTGAGCCTACTTGTAACTCTTAGTCTCACAAGAAGTAATCACAAATCAATTTAAGGAAATAAGTATAATGTATCCTCTAATTTCAATACAATGAAAATATAGATAACAGTATTTGCTTGAGGAATATTTGAGAGCTTTGATTGCTTGTATTCTTTTTCACGTTTTCGATTATTGTTTCTTTCTTCTGAATTTGCCATATTTATCCTTCTTTCTTCAATGACTAGTAAAAGATTAGTTCCATATATTTTGCAATTAATTCGGATAGGCTACTATTCTTCCTTCTATTTCAACAGCTTTGGATAAACATGAGTTCCTTTTATCTTGCTGGTTCTGATATTTAGCTTGTAATCTGGATATGAGTTTTCTTCAAACGTTACAATTTGAATCAGCCTTTGTTGTAGGTAAACCTTAAAAAATAATCTGATCACAACGTTCCTAATTGGAGGAATATAACTCACAAAAATAGCAGCTTTATCACCATGAAAGTAGCAACTTTTAAAATTCCGAAATTGACTCATTTAAAATTTGAATTCTCTTGATCTTGGATAAGCTTGTCATTGATGATTATTTCCATCAAATGCTTCTTATAATATCATGAGAAAATAGCTATGTCCAAAATCGAATCTAAATATTGTTGTCGTGAAGCTTCAAATGCTATTGATTTGTTAATTTAAATTAATCAAACTTTAAATTCGAATGACTTGAATCCCCTTTAGATAATTGAACCAACTTTGTGGAACATAATTGAATGTATTACCCAAATACATTCACTTTGGTGCTGGGTCTTCAAAAATACAAATTGATTACGAAAACATCCGTTCTTCACAGACTCAATCGTGATTCTTGCATATTTCAAGTCTTTGTAAATTAGTTTCTAAAATGCCTTTTGATTGATATACAAACCTTTATAACACACTGTTTTTCTTTTTGAATAAGTCTCTGAATATTCAAATGCTCTTGAAAACCTTTCCTAAACACCTTCTGAAATACTTTCTAAGTTGTATTCTTTTACAAAAATATTTTCATAATACTTAATTATTGCATACTTAATGAACTTTATTAGTAAACACTTAACTCTTTTTATTATCATCAAAATTTATATTAAGAGAAACCAACATTTTCCCCTTTTTTATGATAACAAAACCCATATAGACAAAGTATATATATTCTAAAATAACCTGTAATTATATTAGAAATTGTCATGCCCCGATGGGTACCCTCACTACAACAAATCGAGCCTTTGACCACGTCTAATAAACGTGGCTACACATTAATTAAATGTGGCTAAAGATTTTTGTCACGTTTTTTTACACATGGCCTATAAACGTCGCAAATAGGAATGCATCCGGACGAGTATATTAAAACCCGAACCCAACCCGATAGGATTCCCAAAACTGGTCCCAAACCCTATAGGTTTTTGTCCATGAACAAAAAACCCGTTAGGCAAACCTTATAGGGTACCCAAACCCGAAACCCGATATAAAATTAGAATCATTACACAACTGAATATTTAAAAATGTCATTATAATTTTTTTTCATCTTTTTGTATATTCGATCCGTTCCCACTTTATAGGCCAAGAAAAAAACTCTTATCATTACTCATGCAATCCTCTTTATAAAATCCCAACAATTTTCATGGGAAGAAAATTATTAAATGAAATAGTGCGGTAACGAGAGTGAGAAGCTTAAATTTGAGGAGAGTAAGCCAATACCAAGATTAAAAGTGGAAACCATAGAGTATTAATCTACTGTCCTGGGGTTTTTCACTTTTTCTAAATGATTTAATAAAAAAAGAAAAAAATAGTTTTACAATTAATGGAGCACAGCTGGATAATTTAAGAGACTGAAGCTAAACATAATATATATATATATTTATATATTTAAACAAGCTCAGGTTTCCCAATGGGTTTTATTTGTCCCAAAACCCATCCCAAAACCCTATAGGGTATTATTATTAATCTCAAAACATATCCCAAACCCTATAGGATTTTATTATTGATCTCAAAACCCATCCTAAACCCTATAGGATTTATCCTATAGGGTATTTAGTGGGTTGGGCGGGTCGGGTGGTACCCTATAAAAACTCGACCGCTTATATCCTTAGTCGCAAATGGTCCGTCGCAGATTAAATAGGTAACATAAAAATTAAAACGTTGTTAATATAAATTTAAGTACTGAATAGACTTTATTAGACCACATTTAAACATGGCCTATTATTATGTATTAGTCAAACTTATGTGTGGCTAATCCCGCCACAAATATAGGGAAGGAAATTTATGGTCAGCGATGTTTACATGTGGGTAAATATTTTTATTAGCAACGTGTACACGTAGGTAAGTTACTAAATTGACAATGTTTAAATGTGACCTTGCAAAGGTTGAACAACCATTGTATACAATTGTTGGACTAAATTAGCGATTTATAAACGTGACAGATCTCCTATTCCCAGCAATTAAACGTGGCTATTCAAACACATTAGCGATGTCTATACGTAGGTATTTAATAAAGAAAGTATTTTTTAAAAGTGGCTGTTAAATTAAATCAGCAATTTTTACATGTAGTTGTTCTTGTTGAGAAGTGATAAGCATTAATCTTTAACTTGATTTGATTTGCCAATATATACCTGTTTATTATACATTATATGCATAATTAGTAATATACAGCTATTTTATCACAATATAATTCATTATTATTACTTCTCATGAAATTTATTTATAGATAGATTTCAGTAATATTTTGGAGCGTACAATGCTCTTGATATAAAATAAGATCCAATAACACAAAAATTACTTAAAGATCACCAAAACCATTCTTACGGTAATGGAAAAAAAAAAAAAGCTGAACAATACAAGTTTAGTGTCCTTAGAAAAAACACAAGCATAAGCTCCAAATTATATTAAAACGAGCATGTACACACACATCATCACATTTGACCCATTCATGTCCATTGGTTTAGGGGAAAAAAAAAAAGAGTCTTTAATTTTCTTCCTCACCTTCGTCATCATCATCATCGTGTGATGGATTTGGCAAAAGGATCTCATACACTTGGACAAGGGTCTCATTCATTTGGATTTGCCGTCACACCATATGTAGCTTAAATTCTTAAATACAATATTAAACAGACCATAGAGTTTAATTACCTATTGTGTTTGTTGCTCGCATAATGTACTTTCCTCCTACAATGTAGCTTTTAACTCCTCATCTCATCTTGTCTCTATGTTGATTTCCTAATAGATGGTGGAACTTATCCTCTTCTAGGATGGTAGTCAGGTTTATTATTTGCATTCATAAATATGGTGACAATCTCCTCTAAAGTCTTTGGCTTGTCAGAAAATTGAGTCCTTATACATTTCACCATCTTCGCCTACATTATGAATAACCAAAACATAACATTTGCAACATGTTGCTTATTTAATAACATGTTCAAAGTACAAGTCAACCCATAAACTTGCATAACCTTCAATAGCTTGTTGTGAAACTCAACCACTAGTACCACCAGCTAAAAAATGGTATCTTGTCCTACACTCTTGTATCTCTGCCATATAAACAAGTCAAGTGTAAAAGCTCCATTGACAAAATTCTTGAGAGAGAAACTTGAAATTATAATTAATCTGTGATTTCAGTAGTTACATACTCCACATTAAAGAATAGATAAATACATGAATCCAAACTCTGTAAGCATCCAAACAGGTGTCACACTCATTATCAGTAATCATAATCATTAGACAAGATAAATAAATTGGTGGAACAACATGCATTCTATTGCTAACTATTTGTTAGATAATTCTAACACACTGTAACATTATTAAGCTTTTTTGCCCTGCATAAAATTAGCTATATGCCTCACAATTAGTAGATCAAGTAGCCAAGACTCTATAGCTCCCAAAAGCTTTTGTTACATATCTTGCATGCTTACATACTTCATGGCCATTAATTTTACGTTCTGTTTAAAAGGCATCTCCATTTTTGCCCATTATTCTACACTCATATCTTATTGATATCCCCTTTTATGTCCTAATATTGATCCACATGATCAAAACATCTAGAACCAAATATATAACCACATATATAAATTTCATATGCCTTAATTAAAACTTCCAGTTCCATTCCTGATATGTTACATGCATTTTCACTGATCATAATATTTTCTTTTTTTCTTACATAACTGAAAAATGATAATGGTGTGCCTTTAAAGTGATGTTAAGAGGCCAAAGAAAAAGAAATCTTTCACCTTTTCCATCACATATTTTTTCATGAAATGATAAATCAATTTTAGAGAGGTGAGAAGTTTCTTCTTTAACGTCTTAACAAGAGCACCCATTAACAGGATATTTGACAATTTAATTGAACGAATGTTAGCCGGTTGGAAAACTAGAAACATGCTATGTTCAATACTGCAAATTAAAAAAAAAAATCCTATTAGAGTTATATTAGAATCTGACTCTAAGGGAAAGGCTGATAAAGTAGTATCAGAACCATATTAGTAAGATTAGCCTAGATTTTTTTCCCTTTTGTTTTTTATCTAAAAGAAGACAAGTTCAGAAAAATTACCATGGCAACATAAGAAACTGACATTTTCTCTCCACTGGGAATATGAATTTATTTTTGGTCCAACTTCTCCATTCAATAGCTTATTGACAAGCCAAATATTGGCAAATGTTCCCCTTGCCATAATCTCACCATTATCATGCCGGCTTTCATAACAATGAAAGTTTTTCCTTTCAACTCCCTACTCTATGAGGAACTTTGCAATAAGATTGACTTTATGAATACTACCAGCTAGAGTGATATGGTCTGATGTAATGCTATCTCTAAAATTGAGCAGCCAATAGGCATCCTTAACACCATGTGCACCTAGAAGAGACATGGTCATGTTCTTAAAGTAAGGTGGCTCATGAATGTACGTAGATCCTGGATCCATACAGAGCGAGTACTTAAAGGTGTAGATAATTGATTCCACAGGCGATTTCCTTTAGTTATTGCTTCATATGCAGCCCCAAACATATCTAAGAGCACATTAGATTGCACAACCTAAATTTTATCTGTGTAAAACAAAATAAAACGAATAAACAAAACCAAATAAGTAGATATAGAAGATTTAACTGGCAATGAAATAAAAAATAAATATTCTATTAAAACAATAATAAGAAATAAAAATAAAATATGATGGGAAATAGAAGGATTCACAAGGATTTTCTATAGAGTTACCTAAATAACAATATAATCTACACAAAACCTTAAAAAAGAGTTACCTTTGGGACTACATAAAGGCTTACCCCAACATATGCTTTTAATTTACTTATGATATGAAGCTATCATAAATAATTATAAAAAAAAAAAGAATTTACATATAAGAGAAAGTAGTTTTAGCTAAAGCAAATGATATCACAAACGTTAGCTATTTAGTTAACCTCATCGATTAAACCCTTCAATTTTAGAATAGATTTATAATTTATGTAAAAAAAAAAAAACAATCAAATGACTTAAAATTTAGATCTCAAAATAGAAGAGCTCTATTTTTCTTTTTCTACGTAATAACTAAGCCCATTTTCTTGCTTATCTCAACAAAACAAGTTACCAAGACAATGTGCACATGAAGTAAGAATACAAAATTAATTTATTTTGATAACTAAAGTGACTTCTCATAGCTCGCATCCTAGATTCAAATAAGTAAATTCAAAGGATTCTCATTATGCTTTGGTTTTAACACGTATTCTCACTTTGGACGTGACAATCTACTCTTTCTAATCAATTAAATGACTCAAAATTTAGATCCGAAATAGTTGGCACAACCTTCATGTAAGGGATCGTGGCACATGTTCAATTGAAAATTTTGATAAAAGAAGCACATTAGAAAACCATAAAAGTGTAGAAATTATAAGAGAAATTTAACCTGAAGTCATGACATACCTTGAGTTTCCTACCAATCAACATTCTATCCACATTATCCTCTAGACTGGTAAGAACTCTATCAAAAATAGCATTTGAGGGGCAAATAGTGTCAGTTATTCAGTTTCAGACTTCAAAATCTATTGTTTGTTCAAATTGACGAATAGCCTCACCGCTTTTCAAGATATGCAATGATTCTTCACACAAGATGCTCACACTAGACCATATCAAAATCTATAGGTAGCTATGGCGAGTAGCTATTCATATCACAAATTCAAAACTTCAATTAGTTAAACAAAAAATAGGAATAGATTCTTGTAGTGAGAATTGCTACAAAATTCTGAGCCATAACCAGAATATCGATAATACTTTTGAAGACTCGCCTTCTTCCATATAGCAAGAAACTCAAAAGTGACAATTATTAATACTACTGCAGAATTGAATAATAAAGTAGAATGTAAGGCTAGTCAAGATTTTAGTAGGAAAATGGAAATCCTCAATAAGAAAATGACCAACAATAAATATTTTTCCAATAAATTGCATGACACTATTTACATCTACTCATAGGTAAATCTAGATGCAAACCTTATCCAAAGTTTTATTCAGTAAATTTGGTATAATATGAAGATAGACTTTTAAGAAAAATAATTTCAAAAGAAACTACTAAATGCAGAACATGCTCCATTAACTTAGAATGTATGATATTACACAGAGCACATACTGAGCATAAATAGCTCCCATGGACTGTAGAGTAGTTGAAACAAAATTTTGGGCAAAAGAAGACAAATATAAAGGGCAAATTTTCAAAGTTTTCAAATGGTACTCCAATGTGGTTCCAAAAGGGAAATATTTATACAAGCAAAATATACCATGTGTAATACTTAAATGTAAACAATATCATATAAAAAATTAATACTTTACCTATCATATTAAGAATATCCAGTAACAAATTGATACTTTATCTACTATATTAAGACAACTTTTATGAATAATTAAAAATATCCATACATGTAAAATTTTTATTTACTCTTACCTTACCTCATTCTTTTTTATGATGCCTTTTATCAACTTTAAGCAAGACATAAAAGTGAAGGAATGTGAAGTGGCTAAGAGTTCTAAACTCTATGACTCGTGTGAACACCTTATGTTTTCGGTAAAAATAAAATGAAGGCAATAAATGCAAACATGAAAATCATAATGATAAATTGTTTTGCAATTAAAGTATAGATTCAACATTACTGCTGAAAATTTATTTACGTCTACAAGATACTAAAATGTGTGAACCAAACAACCTGAAAAGACTTTGAGGTAAGGTCAGACAATTCATTAATGATAAAAGAAATGCACAAGTAAAAAGTACAGTCCACTGCACATTCACAAAAACACAGACCACACAAAGCCTACATGTTGGACAATTCACTAATAATTAGTGCAAGAGCTAAAAATCACATGATTAGGCAGCTAGAGAAGTCATAACAATACTCAAAGAAAATAAGAATTAAAACTAAAATTCAGAATCTTATAGAACAAAAAAATTTCTTAGCAATTCCTTCCTCTAAAAAAAAAATAAAGACAAAAAATTTTGATTTTTGCATAGCTTTCCATATATTATAAATCAATAGCTGTGCACATCTTCCTAAAGATAGTACATAAGAACGAGCAAAGCGATTTCAAAAAATCTTGTCAGTACATTTTTATAAGAAGAACCAAACACACAAGAACTAGCCATTTTTAGGTAAATGTTGGCAAAATTTTTCTAGCTAGAAAGTGGTTTTCCCTATGCAAATGAGGCCTAGAAGAATACTCATCAATATTAAATAACCAAAATTAGTTCCATATAGGAAATTTAAAAAAAAAAAAAAAAAGCATAAAATGGTGAAGGAGAAACAATTTTCCTTGCCACAATCAAATAAAAGTCTTTATAATCAAATTCTCTCAAGCGTCTAACAAAAGTGTACGTGTTCTATTCTCATTGCTCTTAACAAACTAGTCATAAATGAATATGAGACGAAGGAGATGCAACCATACTACTTAAAGAACTCGATGAATCTAAAGAGCATGATCGAAGGAAATGGGTTTTTAACTTGCAATTTCCTTTTACCTTTAAGTAGAAAGAGCATTAGTTGCAATACTAGCAATATGATTATTAAACACGGTAGATTATAGAGCTAGCAGTGAATATAAAACTATATATATCTTTATTTAAAATGCAAATAACTTTACAAGAGATGGTAAGCACCATGATTATTGAGGTTTGCCTCTTTTTAGAACATTTCTTAAATGTTCCGGAACTTGAAGCTCCACCAGATGATACAACTGCTTTGCTGCCCTGCTTCTCATTAGAAATAAACATGTAACAAGAAGAAAGAAAATAACTCGTAAGCTCCCTTAATAGGTAAATGACAGAGGTAATCACATAGGTGACACAAAAATCCAAGTGTAATCAACAAAAATGAAGGAAATATTTCTTGATTAAGGGTCTGTTTGTTTAGCTTCTTTGGACAGATACAGACATTTTTTCAAACTTTTTTCTAACAAATTATTTATTCAGAAATAGATATAGATAAAAAAAAAAAGTTAGCAGTTTTCATGAAAATATCAAATAGATCAAATATAGATAAAATATAAGTATAAATCAGATATATTTACATATATTTTTGATGTAAATACAGATGAAAAACAAACCATCTAAACAGACCCTAAATTCCTTAGCAAGAAAGACAAAGCTCCATGAAATGCCTCAACAGTAAGCAAAAAATGAAATGCAAGCACAACAATCACACACACACACACACACACACACACAGCGAGAGAGAGACAGAGTATGAACCATGATCAGAAATGGAGGCATTAAACAAAAGCACTAAGAACAACCTTACAACAAACCAAAGCATTACCATGATAGAGCCACTCCAAACTAGGAAATAAACTAAGCAACCCAAACAAACGAGACCCTGCAACAACACGAACCAAAAATCCCCAAGAAAGATGAGGTCGATTTGCACTTTTTAAAGATAAATGATTTTGTGATTATAGAGTTAATCAACAAAACACAAGGGAAATTAAGCCCAAAAATGGATTATTAAAAATAATATGAATTTAGAGAACCCAAAATTAATGTTCAAATAGTATAGAACAAGAATATGCGATTCAAACCTAAGAAAACCAAAACTTTGAAATATGATTTTAGATAGAATTGAAACAATAGGGAATTAAAGATGTGTTTAAGGGACAAAGGTGAGCAAAACCCCCATGAAAAATCAAAATTTTAACTCCAAAATAGCAAATTTGGGTTCAGCTCCACACATTTGATTTTTTGAAAACTACCTTTAAGGGAGAAATCAAAGGATAAGGAGGATATGTACTGATTTAACAACCCTAAAGGATCAAAATCCTTCACTGAATGAACCGAGCTATGTTTTATGGACAAAATTTTTATATCTATTACATGTGTCAATGTATGCCTTGACTACGTAAGTGTTGCTTAGGTTGGGTAACAAAGAAGCTTTGTTCTTAATTGTTATTTTCTAGCATTTTCGCCCCTAAAAAATCCTCACTAGTGCAGCACAGAGATGGTGCGACAGAGAGGGAAGTGACAATTTTCTTGGAAGATGGAGAGTCATGCATTGAGTGTTCAATTCTCTTACTTTTTTTCTCCTAAGTGATTTTTTTCAATTTTTTAATAAAATAAATTGGCAACATTTCTGTCGAGCCTGGTTTTTGATTTCCGGTTCGATTTCCTTTAATTCGATTCGTACTAAACCCTAACCCATTCAATACGAATCCTCGACTAAGAATTAAAGGAAAAAAAATTTTAAAATATTTTGGAGTCGCCACTCGACTAAAGTCGAGAGAAAAAATAAACCGAAACCAATGGGTAGGTTGATTTTGGTTTTGCTACTGATCTGCGAAAAAATCATTTTTAAAAATGAGAACCAGAAATTAACTTGAGTTCGTGAGCTAACCTATTAAAACCTAAACGGTTACCACTTTAACTTTTCAAATTTAAATTGCTTTCTTTTAAACCTTAATTTCAAAATCTAAACTATTTACCAGGATCTAATTAACTAAACATATACTAATCAAATTCTATCAATAATCATATATAATCTAAAAACTCGAAATATTCAAATCTTATCAAATTCTATCAATATTCATATATTCTAAACTAAACTAACAAATCAAACAAATTCACAAAAATAATTTTTTTACATATTTTAAGTTGCCCATTTAGGTGCCTATGTACCCGTTAATCGGGATCAGGCCACACGTAGTTCTTTTTAATTTGATAAAAATTTTAGTTTGTTTGTTGATTTTAGATTTAAAATTCTTTTCACTTTAAATTCATTTAATTTTATTAATTTTGAAAGTTTGATTTTTCATTGTGAATTCTAAATCTATCAAGTTAGATTTTAGCAACTTTATGAAAACAGATTTTTTCTAGGTGACAAAGAATTTTTGAATAACAAACTATAACAATCATATCAAAACAAGCATATCAATTCATCATTCATATCAAGAATACGGTATAAACGCTAACAATATGAGTTCATGTAATTGTATTCATTAACATAATAACAATATTATAAAAAAAAATCAATTTGTAGCATTATGAAAACATCTAGATACATAACGACAAAATCAAATATTCACAAAGTTCGAAACTTTCAAAAATCATGGTATAATGAAATGTTATAAATCAATTACAAATTTTACTCAAATCAAGGCTTTCATATTTGTATCATTAAAGCAAGATCATCAATTGGACAAAAATCATAAAATTCAATTTTTATCACAAGACAAGATTATCACCAAATTAATGATAGAACATTCAAAAAAAAAAAAAAAACTATATCATGGCAAAAAACTAAACCCTAAATTGCAATTCAATATTTTTTAGAACAAGTTTATGAGATAATTTCATTTATTGATAATGAAAAAAAAAATTAATATGACTATACTAGCATGAATAAGGCTTTTACATATTTTACCTATTTTAAATTTTCAAAAATAACACATTCATAACAAATTTTGAAAATATAATCATATACTAATTATTTTCATTTTTCTTATTTTTAATTTCCTATTTTTAATATCATAATATAGTTATTATTATTATTATTATTATTATTATTAAAAGAAGAAAACGAATTGAAACTTACTTGCGCACGAACTGGAGAATCAATTCTGGATATGGATGCGCGCGTGAGGAGGAGGAACGAACGATCGGCAACAGTGACGACTTGGATGAGCGGACGGTCACGGTGGGCTCCAGCGGAAGGAGTTCAGATCATCGTTGATCGGTGCCGCAGTCAAGGGATGGTCGAACGTTGGTCGACGGCAACAACTCCAGGAATAGAAGCGGAGTTCGTGGTTACTCCGACGACGATCGTTTAGCGTTTTTCAACAGTAATTAACTTATGAGGATGGAAGTTCTCGACTTCCTGAATATCAAATGCTTTTTTATTTTTCTTTTCTTTGTTTTTTGTGTCTCCTCTTTTCTTTTTTTTTCTTCTATTTATAAAGCTAGGGTTTCATGTTTTATTTTGATTTTGATATGCAAAAATCAGACTAAAATGGCTATAAATTGTGATTAGCTGTCATTAACGTTATAATGTTAACGTTCAAATACGTTGTGAGCAAAAAAAATGGATTTTTGAGCTTTTTTCAGAAGTGTAAAAAATGGATTTTTTTTAAATTTCAAGTCCGGATTTAAAATAGTTATGGTTTATGACAATATGCAAATTATATATCAAAATGAAGTACTCTGTGTCTAGTTTCAAAATATGTATTTATTTTGTAAAAAACGGGTTTGAAAACGGGTCAAAAATTGACTTGAAAACACCCCATCGGGCAGCCGGAGGTAGGAGATGATGAACAGTAATTTTTTTTTTACGATTTTTGAAATTCTATTATACTATATTAATTATCCATATTACATCCATTATATTTATTTCTATTAAATTGATTTATTTTTTCTAATTTTCATTCCTAGTTTTAACATTTATAATTTGCAAAAATTCAATTAATTTAATTATGTGTATACTAAGATTAGTACTTATTTTGACAAAAAATAAATGTCAAAATGAGGTGTCTACAGCTGCCCCTCTTTGTGATGAGGTTTGTCAAAACCTTATTACAAAGATAAAGTAGACCTCATTTTGACTTTACCTTATCTGGAATTCCCACTTCTTAAGCGGGGTGAGAGCTTTTCATGTTCTGATATGCTCGTTGAATCGCTTCTTGAGCAAGGATGCTTCATGTACTGAACCATCCCTTGATTCAGGTCTCATGTACTGAGTCCTTACTTGAAAGGAGGTCGTTTTCTGAGCAGAGATAGTATTGTTTCTTGAGCAGAGATGAAGTTGTTTCTTGAATAGAAACGATTCATGTTCTGAATAGCTGCTTTGAGGTGGATTGCTTATTGAGCGGAGGTGATTCATGTTCTTGAAACGCCTCTTAAACTGGCTTGCTTCTTGAGCTAACATTTGTCTTATATTTGATACAAGCGCGATCTTTGAGCTGGCACCTGATTTGGATAAGCTCTCCTTGAGCTAGCATTTGATTTGGTTCAAACGCGCTCCTTGAGCTGGCACTTGATTTGGATAGGCGCTCCTTGAGCTAGCCTATGATTTAGATTTGATACAAGCGCGCTTCTTGAGCTGGCGTTTGATTTGGATGACACTCCTTGAGTTGGCATTTGTCTTAGATTTGATTCAAGCGCGCTCCTTGAGCTGGCACCTGATCTGGATAGGCGCTTCTTGAGCTGGCCTATGATTTGGTTCAAACGCGCTCCTTAAGCTAGCATTTGTCTTAGATTTGATTCAAGCGTGCTCTTTAAGCTGGCACCTGATTTGGATTGGCGCTCCTTGAGCTGGCCTATGATTTGGTTCAAACGTGCTCCTTGAGCTGGCCTATGATTTGGTTCAAACGCGCTCCTTGAGCTAGCATTTGATTTGGTTATGCATTCTTTGAACTGGGTCTCATGTTTTGATCCCCAAATCTCATGTCCTGAGATCTTGATTACCTCATGCTTCGCCTGGCTTCTACAGCTAATTTCCCAAAAAACTTAATTCTAGCAATATATTCATTTTATTATCTCTTTTTTTATTTTTTTTTCTTTTTCAAAACTTACCAGATTCTTATAGAAGCTTCTAAACTTGTCAGACCACTTGGTGAAGTCCGCTCATCACTAGGTTTATTAAGTCAGGCTAGAGCTCTTCACAGTGGCTATCCTTTGAATTGAGTATCTCTGTTTGTCTTTTGATGGTAACTGGATTCTTTTGATGGTCTTGATGTCGGAACGATACAGGAGATGGTTCTTTGTATCTCCCTTACTTTGCAGCTTGAACTTATCAACTTCTTATGTTATTGGTCTGAAATAGGCATTTCTTTAAGAAAAGATCAAATCTCAAAGTATTAAAATGTTTTTATAACTTTATCAATTGCTCAAATCTCTCTCTCACGGTACACTCATGTTTTAAAAATTTGAGAGATATAAGGATGAAAGAAAGCTTATCAATTAAAGTGGATGGTCAATGACTGATCTGATGATTGGGACCGCTAGAGATATCTTTTTGTCGATAGATAACAAAAATTAGATCACACATAGACAAAGTAGTCAACACATTTCTGAACTTGATAGAATTTTCATTAATTTCTCAAGAGTAGTACAACTTGACCGCATCAGAATTTACAGGGTCTTTCAAATCTGGACCATCCACTCTAGTCAAAATTAATGCACCACCAGGCAACACCCTCTTTACTACATATGGTCCTTCGTAATTAGGAGTAAACTTTCCTCTAGGATCTTGAACATTGGGAGTACTTTTCTCAAGACTAAGTCTCCTTCTTTGAAATTTCTCGGGCGAACTTTCTTATTGAATGCTCGAGCGATTCTTTGCTGGTAAAGCTGACCATGTATAAGGCGGTCATCCTCCTTTCATCAATGAGATTTAACTGATCAATCCTATTTCTCACCCATTCAGCTTCATTCAATTCGGTTTCTGCCAATATTCTGAGTGATGGAATTTCAACTTCAACTGGCAAAACTGCTTCCACCATAGACTAATGAATAGGGGTTGCCCCTGTTGATACTCTGATGGATGTTCGATAGGCCATGAGTGCAAAGGGTAGCATCTCGTGCCAATCTTTGTAAGTGATAGCCATTTTCTCTATTATTTTCCTGATGTTCTTGTTGGCTGCTTCAACTGCCCCATTCATTGAGGTCGATATGGGGTAGAGTTCCGATGTTTGATCCCAAAATTTTGGCACAATTCAGACATTAATTTGTTGTTCAAATTGGTACCATTGTCTGTAATGATTGTATCAGGGACTCCATATCTGGCTATGATATCTCTCTTGATGAACTTGACAACTACTCCTTTGGTAACATTAGCGTACGAGAATGCTTCAACCCATTTAGTAAAATAGTCGATCGCCACTAATATAAATCGGTGACCATTTGAGGCTTTTGGCGAAATTGGTCCTATCATGTCCATACCCCACATTGAGAAGGGCCAAGGTGAAGATAATGACTGCAATTCTTTAGGAGGAGCATTCATCTTGTTGGAGTATATCTGGCACAAGTGGCAATGTCTCACGTGTTTAATACAATCTGATTCCATAGTTATCCAGAATAACCCATCCTCATAATCTTTTTAGCTAGCATATATCCATTCATGTGAGGTCCACATATCCCTTCATGGACTTCCCTCATCAACATATCTGCTTCCCCTCATCTACGCATCTCAAGAGAGTAGTATCAAATGATTTTTTGTATAATGTATTACCACTGAGCATGAAATGAACTGCTAAGCGTCTTAGTGTTCTTCGCTCCTTGTTGAAGCATTTTCAGGGTATTTGCCATCTTGGAGGAATTCTTTGATATTAGCATACCAGGGATCTTTCCTTGGGACTTCCTCGGTATTCAAGCAAAATGCCGGTTCTTCCTCAATGCGAACCTTTAAGGGCTGGATCTCAACTCCATCAGTGATTTGAATCATAGATGCTAATGTGGCTAATGCATCCGCGAACTGGTTCTGGTTTCTTGGCATATAAGTGAATGATATTTCTTTGAATTTCTGTGCCAATTCTAGTAAATATTGATGATAAGGCACCAATTTTGCATCCTTCGTCTTGTATTCTCCTCGTGTTTGAAAGATGATGAGAGAGGAGTCTCCATATACTTCAAGATCATCTATCTCCATGTCAAGTGCCATCTTGAGGCCCATGATGCAAGCCTCGTATTCTGCCACATTATTAGTATAAGGGAAAGTCAATCTTGCTGAAGCGGGTATTGTTTACCATCTGGTGATATTAAGACTGCCCCAATTCCACATCCGCATACATTAGCTGCTCCATCAAAGTATAACTTCCATTTAGGTGGACTGTTCTGATTCTTTATCTGAATCTGCCAGCAATATGCCTTCATCCGGGAATTGAGCTTCTCCATCAATCACACTATCTTCAACCGGGTTTTCGGCTAGTTGATCTACAAGTGCTTGACCTTTAACTGAGTTCTGATTCACATAAGTGATATCAAATTCTGATAACAACATCTGCCATTTGGAAATTCTCCCAATCAACCCTGGTTTCTGAGCCAAATACTTCAACGGATCATGTTTCGTGTAAAGCTCGATAGAATAATACAATGTATATTGTCTCAGTCTGTGCATGATCCACACCACGGCACAACAGTTCTTTCCACTTCAGTATACTTCTGTTCTCCTTCAGTGAATTTCTTACTCAAATAGTAAATAGCCCGTTCTTTCCCATCTTCATCTTTCTGTCCAAGCATACCTCCCATTGATTCAGGAAGTACCGTCAAATAAGGAAAAGAGGGCGACCAGGTGTTGGTGCTACTAACACTGGTGGATTCATCAGATATTGCTTGATTTCATCAAATGCTTCTTGACAATCTTTATCCCAATCAATAGCTGCATTTTTCCTCAACAATTTGAATAGAGGGCGACATTTGTCGGTTAATTGAGATATAAACCGAGCAATGTAATTCAAGCGTCCCAATATGCCCCTGACCTCTTTGATCGTCTTCGGGGGAGGTAATTCAAGTATGGCTTTAACTTTATCCGGGTCAACTTCTATTCCTTGTTGACTGACTACGAATCCCAACAACTTCCCTGAGGTCACCCCAAATGTACACTTTTCGGGATTCAACTTAAGATGGAATTTCCGTAATCTATCAAATAATCTCCTCAATATTTCCACATGATCCTCATCTTCCTTAGACTTAGCAATCATATCATCACATATACTTCAACTTCTTGATGCATCATGTCATGAAACAAGGTAACCATCGCCCTTTGATATGTTGCCCCGGCGTTTTTAAGGCCGAAAGGCATGACTTTGTAGCAGAATGTTCCCCAAGTAGTAATAAAGGTTGTCTTGGTTTTATCCTCTTCTGCCATTTTAATCTGATTATATCCCGAAAAGCCATCCATGAATGAAAATAGATGGTTTCTAGCCGTATTATCCACCAAGACATCTATGTGAGGTAAGGGGAAATTATCTTTGGGCGTGGCTTGGTTTAAATCGCGAAAGTCTACACAAACTCTAACCTTTCCATTCTTTTTAAGTACCGGACCACATTAGCCACCCATTCAGGATAATCGGATACCTCTATAAAACCGACTTCCAACAATTTCTTTACTTCTTCTTTAATCTTGAGCAAGATATCTGGTCTAAATCGTCTTAATTTTTGCTTCTTTGGTTTGATATCTGCTTTAGTTGGTAATTTATGAACCACTATAGAGGTATCCAAACCAGGCATATCTTCGTAGGACCATGCAAACACGTCTAAGTAATCAGTCAATAATCTTATCAATCTTTCTCGTTGCTCAGCGGATAAGGTAGTGCCTATTTTCAAAATTTTAGGCTCATCTTCAGTTCCAATATTCACTACTTCTGTAGGTTCACTGATCTCAATTCCTTGTTCATATTTTTGCCAACTTTTCTCTATCCCAGTGTGATCACTAATGTCATGTTCAACGACTAACTCATTAGGGTTAGAAATGATATCAGTATTTTCGTTATCTATCGCGCAAGATATCTCTTACTTTCACCATTATCATCAGATTCAAAGGTAACCCTAGAGTTATTAAGGGGATAGTGAACCAATTATTCAACTCCCGAACTGGATGGGAGCTGCAAGAAGGCTCCATAACTGATGCATGTCTGGTTTCTGGACATGAGCCGGTTGTGGGAATGTGACTTTGATATCTGGAGACTCAATAGGGGTATTATACCATTCTTCTCCTTTCTTCTTTCGGGCTTTCTTTTTCATCTCTTCTATCTCAACCGGAGTAGGACATATCCCAGTCCAAATGTCCCTAAATGTCCCTTTTTGAATCATATTGGCTTCTTCAAAGATTTGTAAACCAAAGTCTTCGGATCCTTCTTCGCCAATATAGGGTATAGCAGTGTCTTTGAAGATAGCATGGTCTTGTTCTCCTAGCACCGTAACGATTTGTCCATTTGTTATAAACTTGACCATCTGATGCAGACTAGACGGTATTGCCCCAGCTGAGTGAATCCAAGGCCTTCCAAGCAACAAATTGAATGATCTTGGTATGTCTAGAACTTGGAACGGAATAGTAAAGTCTTGTGGGCCAATAGTAACTTCCAAGTCTATTTCTCCTGATATGCCTCTCTTGGATCCATCAAAAGCTCTAACAATAGTAGAACTGGACCGGAGGTTAGATGCATCGATACCAAGTAAGTTCAAAGTAGCCAATGGACAAACATTCAAAGACGACCCATTATCGATGAGGACTCGGGCTACAATCATTCCATTACATTTGGCCATTATGAATAGGGGCTTCGTGTGTTGAGTGCCTTCTGCTCCCAACTCATCAGGTGAGAAAGAGATTTGGTCCAAAGCAAATACCGAATTTACTACATGTTCCATTGTTTCAGTAGCAACACCTTCGGGAACCTTGATTTGTTGGAGTATCTTAAAGAGAGCCTCCCGGTGTTTTTCAGAAGTCATTAAACCCATTAAGGATATTTGAGCCGGGACTTTAGCGAGTTGATCAGCAATCTTATAATCACTTATCTTCATAATCTTGGTCAAGGCTGTTTTCTCATCAGATTCCTCCTCCTTTTTCTTATCTTTTCTTAGTGGGAAGAATTCCTCTGCAATGTTTTCTCTCTTTCGGGCTCTGAAGCTTTCCCAAGTTTTCCGACCATGGGCCTAGGAACTTGATTAACAGCTTGATAGTTGAACGGGGCGGCTTTATAGTCTTTCGGTGCAATGGGCACATGGAATTGATACCTCATCGATTTCACCTCATATGGGGCTTCTTTCTGCTCTCCTTGACATTGGATAACTATCTTCTTTGGATTGGACTGGATCATTCCGATAAAAGGCTCGGGTTCTTCAATCGTGATCATGTTGATCGTGGGCCCATTTAGGGTGGGTTTCAATGAAATCTAGTTGGACCAATTTAGCATCAATGAGGTCTTGAATCTTGTTCCGAAGCCTCCAACAATAGTCAGTAGAATGACCTATTTGCCCCAAATGATAATCGTTTTTGCTCGGGGTTATTATCTGGGTTTGTAGTCTTCTCTAGGTGTTTCAAAGGTGATCAGATTGTCAGCTCTAAGCCGGGCTAGAACTTGGCTAAGGGGTACGGGAATTTTGGTGAACTGTCTTCTGGGTCTATTGAATGGTTGGTTTTGGGATTGTGGTTGTTGTGACGGGTGAAGGGTTGATTAGTGTTTGGGGTTTGTTGGTAGGTGTAGGATTGAGTAGGTTTAGTGTATGGGGTTGAGCTGACTACACTGACAGTGGTATCCTTCCCTTTGTTATTGTTGGAGTACTTGAAATTTGTAGCCTTTTTCTCCACGTGGATCCTCCCGGTAATAATGGCACTTTCAATTCTACACCCGGCCAATACTATCTCAGAGAAATTAGCAGTAGTGTGTCCAATGAGATGAGTAAAGAAGGTTCTTCTAAAGTATTGATGAAAGTGAATGTCAAATCTTTCTCCGGGATAGGGGTAGATACCATAGATGCCATTGATCTCCATCTTTGAGCATATTCCTTAAAGGACTCATCTTTCTTCTTCCTCATATTACTTAAATCCCACATAGAAGGGGCCACTTCAATATTGAACTTATATTGATTGTAGAAAGCCCTAGCCAATTTGTCCCAAGTATTAATCTCATCAAGATCCAAATGAGCATACCATGCTAAAGCTGGACCGGTAAGGCTATCCTGAAAAGTTTGGATCATGAATTGCTCATATTGAGTGTACCGGCTCATCTTCCTCACATAGAGCCTAGTATGCAACTTTGGACAACCAGTACCATCATACTTTCAAAGTCGGGAATCTTGAACTTCTCGGGGAAAGCTCCGCTTCGATTGTAGGAAAGCTTGTGATTCCAGTTTGATCAAATCCTTCCATTTTCTCAAAAACTTTGAGTTTCTCATTGAATTGAGAAAGAAGCCTTTTCTCCATTTCTTTGTTTTGAGCCTCAATTTCCTTCTTAAACTCAGAAGAATCGGTTTCGACAATGGCTAGTGGTTCATGATTAATTACTTGTTCCTCAATAGTTTGACATCAGTTCCTTTCTTTACCCCAGAATGTCCTGCGGTAGTATCTTGAGGGGCCTTAAGGTTTTGCGTGAGAAGATTCATTTCGGCCATTCGGAATACCATTTGTTCCAAAGTAGTGAGCCTTTGCTCGGACATCGCATTGGAATTACCAGAATTATTGTCGTTGTTGCTAGCCATTCTGGATTTAGACCTAGTGATGATCGGACTTCGAACCGGGTCTGACCGTTTAGGAGCTATCTTTTAGAAACTGATGTTCAAAAACAAAATTTCCATAGTTTAGTGAAGAAAATGTATATATTATTATATTTATTATGATTCTCAACAAAATGAGCAAACGGTTAGCGGTTAATATATACACAAAAACAAATAAACGGGTAGCAAAGAATATACAAGAACATGTAGAGACAAGATATATATATGGAAAAGAAAAACGCATGCGCATGTAAATTGAGATGATGATGAAACTTTGTAGCAAAAAACCATTTTATTTCATTAAAGCTGAATTTACTCAAGGAGTCAAATACATGACCTAAACATGACAAAACCGAAAAGCTAAACAAAGAAATTCATCCTAAACCAAACGCCTAATCTTGCTAGGACACTCTGAACGGTCCTTCAGCTCCTCAATAGTCCTTTGCCATCGTTGAGCTTCAAGTGCTTGAACCTTGCCTTGAGAATTTGAACTTCCTTTTCCATCTCTCGATCCTTCTTCTTCATCTCGGGAGCTTGAAATTCCAACTCGTTCACTTTTGCCCTTTGGCTGAGGATGTATTCTTTAGTGGCTCGGTATTTCTTCGTCTCAGTATTAATGGGGTCTATCATGTAGATCGTCTTGATTTCTCTTGTCTCCCATTTGGCTTGTATCATCCTAGCCTTCTCTCTCTTTGTGCCAAAGGAACACTCGGGTCATCATACTCCATAGTAAACTCCTTTAATGATGGCTTGCTAGTTATATCTTGAAGTGCTCCATATTGTCTTATCACACGAGCCGGATAATATCCCGTGGACCCGGTCAAACCAATCAAGGAATTGCCGCATATTCCCTACATTCGGTTATTGCCGTAGGAGAATGGAACCATTTAGCAACCCAAAGGAAATTGTGAGCTTCTAGATCTTGGAGTAAGTGCACCCATTCATCGGTCCTTGGAAGATCTTGAATGCGAACTCTTTCACTAAAGCTTAAAATAAGATCATAACTATCTCTAATGTGGCAAGCTGGACTCAAATTGCTCCCATAATCTCTAGTGTGGCTTGCAAACCATATTATCAAGAGTGCCATACTAGACTTGAACTTCCCATGCCTCTTTTCTTCAAATGGTTGAGAGATCTATTTTGTTCAGCGAGCAAGGCCGGGATATAAGACTTTCCTGCAAAACTGGTCCACTAATTCACTACCGATAGTGGATGAAAAGATCCCCATTCGGGAAGAGGATAGTACCGAATACGGCGGCTATAAAGGCGTTGATGCGATTTTGCTCCCATGCTACTACACCTCCACAGAAGATAGGCTTATTGTCCTTGTAACTATTTGGAGATCCAAACCACTTGAATAAATCGGAAAGCCGAATGGAGAACAAATTGCAATTCTTGAGGGCTTTAGACACATCGGTCTTCTTAATTCCTAAAAAGGAGTTGAACAAGTTGATCCCTTTACTAAGTTGAGGAGCATATATTCCCGCATGAGTTGGTGGAGCTTGAAGAAGCCTCGTGTATTCCTCAATAGTGGGACTCAAAGTGTGCTCACCAAGGCAAAAGGCGGCTTCATCAACATTCCATAAGTAAACCAAGGCCCTAAAAAGATGAATGGGGACCTGGACCTTTGGTAGAGAAAGAATAGGTCCCAAACGGTCTTCAATAAATCTTCTTTGTTCTGGCTTGAAAGTTTGTAACCACTTGTTCAAAATGGGCATCGGACTAGTAGGCTCATGAACATGGATCTCGGGAGTAAGACGGGCCCACATACTATCTGCCATTTCTTTATTCTACCTATTACAAAGAGATGTGTTACAACACGGTATATACATTTACATGGTACACTAAACTGAATACAAAGAAAAACGGGTTACAAGGATTTTACAAGACACATTTACATAACGGATTACAAGGAAAAGTTAACTCCTATAAATTCAGCTTTTGTTTTGTAAAAATTTTGAAAAACATTTTGATTAGCCACAAAGCTTGATCATCATCTCCTTCATGTAGTGGATGCAAGAAGGGTGGGTTCTAAAGGTCCCCCAATTAATGGGCCATGGGCCACATTAACCGGAGTGGGAGGCTAATTCGTGTCTCGAATGGTGGGTAACCACAACACCCGAGACCTACTGGTGCCTCCCGTCCTAAGTTTACCTAAGGTGGCCCGGGTTTGACCACATCTAGCACACATTTTTTTTTCAAAAGTAAATATCCCCTCCAATAACTCTATATAGATAATATCTGCACATAAGCACACGGTTAGCACAAATATCTACAAATATACAAGATATTAAAAAAGAAAGCAATTTATATATGAAAAGCATAAAGTGGCTAGCCCTCTAAAAATAGTCCCCAGTGGAGTCGCCAAGCTGTCGAGCCTTGTTTTTTCGATTTCCTTTAATCCGATTCGTACTAAACCCATTCAATACGAATCCTCGACTAAGAATTAAAGGAAAAATTTTTAAAATATTTTGGAGTCGCCACTCGACTAAAGTCGAGAAAAAAATAAACCAAAACCAATGGGTAGGTTGATTTTGGTTTTGCTACTGATCTGCGAAAAAATCTTTTTGAAAACGAGAACCAGAAATTAACTTGAGTTCGGGGGCTAACCTATTAAAACCTAAACGGTTACCACTTTAACTTTCCATATTTAAATTGCTTTCTTTTAAACCCTAATTTCAAAATCTAAACTATTTATCAGGATCTAATTAACTAAACATATACTAATCAAATTCCATCAATAATCATATATAATCTAAAAACTCGAAATATTCAAATTAATCAAATCTTATCAAATTCTATATATTCTAAACTAAACTAACAAATCAAAAATTCACAAAAATAATTTTTTACATATTTTAAGTCGCCCATTTAGGTGCCTACGTACCGCTAATCGGGATCAGACCACACGTAGTTCTTTTTTTTTGATGAAAATTTTAGTTTGTTTGTTGATTTTAGATTTAAAATTCTTTTCACTTTAAATTCATTTAATTTTATTAATTTTGAAAGTTTGATTTTTCATTGTGAATTCTAAATCTATCAAGTTAGATTTTAGCAACTTTATGAAAACAGATTTTTTCTAGGTGACAAAGAAATTTTGAATAACAAACTATAACAATCATATCAAAACAAGCATATCAATTCATCATTCATATCAAGAAGACTGCATAAACGCTAACAATATGAGTTCATGTAATTGTATTCATTAACATAATAACAATATTATAAAAAAAATCAATTTGTAGCATTATGAAAACATCTAGATACATAACGACAAAATCAAATATTCACAAAGTTCGAAACTTTCAAAAATCATGGTATAATGAAATGTTATAAATCAATTACAAATTTTACTCAAATCAAGACTTTCATATTTGTATCATTAAAGCAAGATCATCAATTGGACAAAAATCATAAAATTCAATTTTTATCACAAGACAAGATTATCACCAAATTAATGATAAACATTCAAAAAAAAAAAAAAAAAAACTATATCATGGCAAAAAACTAAACCCTAAATTGCAATTCAATATTTTTTAGAACAAGTTTATGAGATAATTTCATTTATTGATAATGAAAAAAAAATTAATATGACTATACTAGCATGAATAATGCTTTTACATATTTTACCTATTTTAAATTTTCAAAAATAACACATTCATAACAAATTTTGAAAATATAATCATATACTAATTATTTTCATTTTTCTTATTTTTATTTTCCTATTTTTAATATATTATTATTATTATTAAAAGAAGAAAACGAATTGAAACTTACCTGCGCACAAACTAGAGAATGAATTTTGGACATGGATGCGCGGTGAGGAGGAGGAACGAACGATCAGCAACAGCGATGGCTTGGATGAGCGGACGGTCACGGCTGGCTTCGACGGAAGGAGTTCAGATCGTCGTTGATTAGCGCGGCAGTCAAGGGATGGTCGGACGGTGGTCGACAGTAACAACTCCGGGAATAGAAGCGGAGTTCGTGGTTACTCCGACGACGATCGTTTAGCGTTTTTCGACAGTAATCAACTTATGGGGATGGAAGTTCTCGACTTCTTTAATATCATGCTTTTTTGATTTTTCTTTTCTTTGTTTTTGTGTCTCCTCTTTTCGTTTTTTTTCTTTTATTTATAGAGCTAGGGTTATATTTTATTTTGATTTTGATTAGAAAAATGGGACTAAAACGGTTGTAAATTGTGATTAGCTGTCATTAACGTTATAATATTAACGTTCAAACACGTTGTGAGGGAAAAAAAATGGATTTTTGAGTTTTCTTCAGAAGTGTAAAAACGGATTTTTTTTTCAAATTTCAAGTCCGGATTTGAAATAGTTATGGTTTATGAAAATATGCAAATTATATATCAAAATGAAGTACTCCGTGTCTAATTTCAAAATACGTATTTATTTCGAAAAAAACGGGTTTGAAAAGGGTCAAAAATGGACTTAAAAACACCTCATCGGGTGGCTGGAGGTAGGAGATGATGAATAGTAAATTTTTTTTTTACATTTTTTAAAATTCTATTATACTATATTAATTATCCATATTACATCCATTATATTTATTTCTATTAAATTGATTTATTTTTTCTAATTTTCATTCCTAGTTTTAACATTTATAATTTGCAAAAATTCAATTAATTTAATTATGCATATACTAAGATTAGTACTTATTTTGACAAAAAATAAATATCAAAATGAGACGTCTACAGTTTCCAATAAAGGTAAAAGTTACAAATCAAACCAATGTTTTATGTAAGTTAAAATTTATTTGCAAACGTGACCAACATATATCTTATATGACGTTTAATATACAAGACTAAACTAATTTACAAACGTCATCTTATGTGAAAATTCTCGTAGTGCCTAAACATATCAGTCCTTCGTACACAAAATTAAAAACATATGAATAACTTCTTTAGTCATGCAAAAGCTTTTGTATCATGTATAAGGAGTACAACACATTAGAGGAAACGCATCGGAGTAGTGCAATTTATTTTAATAATAATTAGTAACAAAGCAAGAAAAATACTTAACATGAAACATAAATAAGGTCAATTACAATTCTTAGGAGCATACCCTGCTAACGTCTTCAAGTTTACATAAAACATTTCCTAATAATATTCAAAATATTAGCATAACATGTATTACTCTAAAGAAATTTCAAGAAGTAAATTCCTTTTATGCTTCTACTTCTTTCGTAAAAGCTCAATAATCTACCAATGATTTCCTTAATGTCCCGTCCTCGAATAAAGTCTAAGTATACTTATTTTAACAAAATCAATGAGGGGTGTGAGCTAGCAACGGCTTAGTGAGATATCCCCTTTACTTGTACCATAGTTCAAATAAGTTTATTAATTTTCATGCATATGCTATGCAATAACCACATGGTACAAGACAATTATGTATGGATATCCAGAAACCATATATAGAAACGGATTTACACCCTCTGTATCGAAGGTTAGAGAATGATATTTGAAAGTCTGTCTGACCTTCACTACTAGTCCCTGAGCCTCCTACTCATAGCGATCAA
This sequence comes from Combretum micranthum, assembly GCA_024138025.1. Classification (NCBI taxonomy): domain Eukaryota; kingdom Viridiplantae; phylum Streptophyta; class Magnoliopsida; order Myrtales; family Combretaceae; genus Combretum; species Combretum micranthum. Next base: position 2,364,334 of record JAMXBD010000026.1, read on the forward strand.
TCAGCACAGCTTATCCTTGGGATATATCCCTGTTACACCCTAGTTTCCTAAGAATGAGCATGGCTACGTGCTCTCTTGGCCTTGGGCCTCTTGATTCTTCGTGTAAGAGTAGTAGGCTTCAACACGTGACTCGATGGATGCAATGCATGTCCATTTAATTTATATTAAAGCCGAATATAATTATGGTATGCTTAAAGATCATCAAGCATCATACATGGACAAGCAACATATAATATTGATGATGTACTTAAACAATTATCTATTGGTTTTGATACGCTTAGCATCCTTTATCACACATACATAGTGTTGTATGTTATAATACATAAGTATATTTCAAAAGGAATAGTCCCACATTCCTTATGTCTTATTCCTTACTCTAGTTTATTAACATCCTTCTCTTTATGGGCTTGTAAAGAGTTGGTGGAAAGGTATGGGCTCGCACGCACAAAGCCTAGGCCTTGTTAGTATAAATTCGTGGATTTGCCCCCTCCTCCTCCTGCGCGTGTAGTCATATGTATTGGCCTGGTCCAAAGGAATATTTTTATTTTTCGTGTATATTATTATTTTAATAATATTCAGATATAATTATTTACTTGAGCTTATTCGAATATAAGTCTTTTGACCATTTCAAATGTTGGTTACCATAATATTTGGTTTTCTACCTCCACTGTTCCTACATTTTTGTCACTTTTAAAATTATCTTATCCATCCGTTGTGATTTTTAATTTTTAAAAGGATATTTTAAACTGAACCATTGCACATATCTTTCTAGATTGTTTCCATCCGTTTTAAGATTATTAATAAACGTTTTTCCAAAAATAATTATCAACAACACTCTTTGCTTTACTTCTCTTCTTTTTACTAATTTGTTGGGTTTCAATCATCGTTCTGTTTTTTTCTATTCCTGTTACCTAGATTGTTTTAGAGGGCTTGTTGAATCCTAGGGGATACGCCATTATTCCATCTGTGTTGGCAAATTATCCTTAAGGACAGTGCCTAACATGCCTCAACTTTTCCTTTTTACTCCCCAATTCTTACAACAATCTTAAGGATAATTACCCATGGCCTCTGATCCTGCCCCTCCGGCCATCGCCGTTCCCACGGTACTATTCATGAGCCTACTCCAAACGGTACTGTCCTTGTCCTTCCAACCGTTCCATTTGCTAAGCCATTTCAAGATATATCAAAGATCGAAATCTTCAATGAAGACAATTTTAAAAGATGGAAGGAATGTATATTCTCAGTTTTGGATATGCACGGTGTTGCATATACTCTTACGGATGCAAAACCAGTAGATACCACGTCCAAACAAATGGAGCTATGGGTTCATGCGAATAAGGCATGTCGCCTCACTATCATTAGCACATTATCTAATGAGTTGTTTGATGTCTACTGTTCTTACAAGTATGCAAAGGAGATTTGGGACTCCATGGTTGCCAAATACACGGCTGAAGATGCGGGGAAACATAAATTCTTTATTGGAAAATATTATAGGTGGGAGATGGTTGAGGACAAAGATATTAAAATGCAGATCAATGAGTATCAAAAGTTGATAGAGGACCTCAAATTAGAAAGCATTAATCTATAGGAGGAGTTCATTGCTAGTTTGTTGATTGAGAAGCTGCCTCAATCATGAAGCGACTAGAAACAATAGCTTAAGCATAAGCACAAGCAACTTTCGCTTGCTGATCTCATCACTCACATCATCATCGAGGACACCAACAGAAAGGAATCTTAGGTTACCAAAGGAAAGGAGATTGCAAGTAAGGCGAATTTGATGGATCACAAACCGCACAAGTCATACAAAAGGTACGAAAAGAAACTTGATTACAAGCCCAGAGCTAGCAATCCCACTTTTAAGAAGCGAGGCAATTGCTTCGTATGTGGTAAACCTAGTCATCATGCACCTCAGTGCAAAAAGAGGAAGGGAATAAATGATAATCCTGCTAAACTAAAGGCAAATTCGGTTCAAGCAAATGATATTATTGCTGCGGTTATTTTTGTGAACATAGTGACCAGTGTGAAAGAATGGGTCATAGATTCTAGTGCTACTAGACACATTTGCGCAAATAAAGATGTATTCGTGATCTATACAAAAGTTGATGAAGGAGAAGAATCTGTGCATCTTGGTGATCCTCGAACTACCCAAGTTCCTGGGAAAGGAAAGGTTCTTCTTAAACTCATATCTAGCAAGACTTTGGCTCTAAATGAGGTGCTACATGTTCCTAACATTAGAACCAATTTGATTTCAGTGGCATTGCTGGGAAAAGTGGGAGTGAAAGTGTCATTTGAGTCTGACAAAATTGTAATAACAAGAAATAATGTTTTTGTTGGCAAGGGTTATTGTAGTCGTGGTTTATTTGTACTTAATGTTTCTAAAGTTATGAATGGAAATGTTACTTCTTCTGCTTACTTGATTGATTCTTGTGATTTATGACATGGTAGATTAGGACATGTTAGTTTACCTTATATTAAGAAAATGCAATATGTTGGGTTAATTTCTAATATTAAGTCTTTAAGCATGAGTAAATATGAAATTTGTGCTGAATCTAAACAAACTAAAAAAACATGTGCATCTATTTTTAGAGAATCTGAATTATTAAATTTATTCACATTGATATAGGTGATTTGGACACTTTGATGTCAATCCTGTGAGTACCCCTTATGATGTTAATACTCAATTAAAGAAAAATAGAGGTGATACCGCTGCTCAATCTGAGTGCGCACAGATAATTGGAAGTTTGATGTATTTAATGAATTTTTCAAGACCTGACATAGCATATGCTGTGTGTAGATTGAGCATGTATACACGTAATCTCGGTTATGATCATTGGACTGCGTTAGTCAGACTAATGAAATATCTTAGAGGTACTATGAATTATGATATTCTATATAGCGGATTTCCTGCTGTATTAGAAGGATACAATGATGCCAATCGGATCTCTGATTCAGATGAGACAAAATCCACTAGTGGTTATATATTCACCCTTGGAGGTGGTACAATTTCATGGAAATCAGCCAAACAAACTATCATAGCTAAGTCTACTATGGAGTCAGAGTTTATTGCTCTGGAATTGGCTGGTAATGAGGCTGAGTGGTTAAGAAGCTTCTTAGCAAATATTCCATTAGGTATAAAACCTACACCTTCTGTGTCTATGCATTGTGATTGTTAAGTGGCAATATCTATTGCCAAGAGGACGACTTTAATGGAAAGAATAGACATATTCGATTGAGACATGATGTAGTAAAGCAGCTGTTAAAAGATGGAATAATCTCAATAGATTATGTGAAGTTAGAAGTAAATTTGGCCGATCCTCTGACTAAACCTTTGGGGAGAAAATTAATAAATGAAACATCGAGGGGTATGGGACTAAAGCCATGTTGAAGTATCAATAATGATGGTAAGCCAACTTATGCGATTTGAGATCCCATGAAATAGGTTCATATGGGTAATAACAAGTCATTGCTTGATTTGTGTAGCACTATTAAATGATGTCCCTCCTATGATGTGTTTAAGGCTAAACTGCAAAGAAAGGGAGGTTGAGCAAAGCTCTTGATCAAATTCCATATCCTTTAAAGGTGGTGGTGATTCTGTAGTATACACTTGATGGAATGACCTATATGAGTGTGAAGTGAGGCCGTTTCTATGAGATTTGTGGCAAAATCTCTAGAGCACTCATGAATAACCAGGCACACGTATGGCCTATTAGTGCAAAACCGCGATGAATAACACAAATTATGGAGTGTAATGTGATTAATGAGTATTTTAGCTTACAATAAAAATTCTTGGTTTGTAGAAGCTTTAAGCTTCACTATTTATTTTGTAAGTTATATCTCATTATTCTAGGTTTGGTTCATAGTCTTAAAGACATCAGATTCAAGGCATAATACTCATTTGAGGAAACCCAGAATTTCTTATTATCTCTTTATCTTTTATCCTTTTGAAATATGTGGGGGATTGTTGTGTGTTATAGTACATAAGTGTATTTCAAAAGGAATAGTCCCACATTCCTTAGATCTTATTCCTTGCTCTAGTTTATTAACATCCTCCTCTTTGCGCGCTTGTAAAGAGTTGGTGGAAATGTATGGGCTCGCGCGCACAAAGCCTAGGCCTTGTTAGTATAAATTTGTGGATTTGTGCGCCCCCCCAACCCCCCTCCTCTGTGTGTAGTCATATGTTTTGTCCTGGTCCAAAGGAATTTTTATTTTTCATGTATATTATTATTTTAATAATATCCGGATATAATTATTTACTTGAGCTTATCCGAACATAAATCTTTTGACCATTTCAAATGCCGGTTACCATAATATCTAGTTTTTTACCTCCATTGTTCCTACATTTCTGCCACTTTTAAAATTATCTTATCCATCCGTTGTGATTTTTAATTTTTAAAAGGATATTTTAAACTGACCCATTGCACATATCTCTCTGGATTGTTTCTATCCGTTTTAAGATTATTAATAAATGTTTTTCCAAAAATAATTATCGACAACACTCTCTACTTTACTTCTCTTCCTTTTACTAATTTGCTAGGTTTCGATCATCGTTATGTTTTTTGCTATTCCTGTTACCTAAATTGTTCTAGAAGGCTTGTTGAATCTTGGGGGATACGCCATTATTTTATCTGTGTTAGTGAATTGTCCTTAAGAACAGTGCCTAGCACGCCTCAAGTTTTCCTTTTTACACCCCAATTCTTATAACACATAGAAGCAGATACATATAAACCCATAACCCACATTCATATTTATTTTATCTTGTACTTATAAATCTAGTGTAACTATCTACAAGTATAAGCAAGGTAACGAAAACATGAGGAAAAACTCACTCTTTCATATCGCAATCTACTTAGTCATAATAATCTTCAGAAAGAGGAGTCTCGTATTCCTCGTCATTTAAACAAAAGAAATACCCGAAGTAAGTATTTCATAGAAGTTCTACTTAATCTTTCTAATTCTATTTAGTTATTTTCGTCGAAATTCTGATTAAGAGAAATTCCAACGTAAAACGGCTATAACTTGCTCATTTCAACTCAGATTTCACATATCAGTAGTCGTTTTCTACCTACTCGAAAATATCTATTTATTTGTAAGGTTATTTTTAACATTTAAAGCCATTTGAGTTTTGAAATGGGTCGATGCAGATCCAACCCGAAAGTTCCAGCCCTTAACTTATAATTTTTCCCAAGTTTTACTTTACTTAGATACTTTATAGCAAACATATAAATATTTCTACATTTGAAAATCATTTAATATTGACAATAACTCATATTATATATATGATCCTAGTGATGTTGTTCTAAAATAAAACTTTGTCAAACAATCTTTTGTACAAAATGGTAATATTAAATTTTATGAAAAATCATGTTCTTGACTCGTGATAAAAGTTGTTATTTTATAAACATATGGCTCAACAACAACAATAAAAAATCACAGTTCAATATATGTTTTGAAATCTCAATGGTCTTATATTTGAAAAGAATTTTATTTAATAATTTATTTTACAACACATTATTTTATTCATTGGTGGCATAAAACTCTAAGTATATTTCATTTTTAACAAATTTTCCTAAGTTTGATCCTTAAACAAAATTTTAATTCTTAGGTTTTGTAAATGTGAAACTTAAGAAAATCATAATTTTTATATTTATTTTGAGTCCATGAATGTCTTATTTTCGTATTAAACTTATTTTAAATAATTATTTTCTAAAAAGTGAATATTTATGTGGTTGTGAAGAAAATCATTCCAAATTGTATTTTCTTTAAAATGTTTTAAGTTTTAGTATATAAGAAAAATTAAGCGAATGACTTGTTCTAAACTTTTATTCTCATAATAACTCTTTCTTAATTCATAATTTTTTAACAAATGGACCTTTAGAAGGTTGTTAAAGGAAAACTAAAATTTTTACTTTATTACAAGTGGGTGTCTAATTATTATAACTATTATTTATATTTCCTTAACTTCATAAAAGAAAATGAATTTGCTTCTTAAAACTTAGTTCCTGAAGCTGTATACCGATTTTATTTCTAAGTAGATTTTAATTGGTGAGTTGATTTTTAAGTTTGTCTTAGGAAAATTGTTTTACTCAAAGTCTTCATCAAAATATTTGCATATGCTTTATAAATGAGTTTTTTTTTTTTTTTAAGAAAAGCTTGCATAATAAGGGATTATCAACATTGGAAAATTATGATAAATTTATTTTAATAGTTTGGAAAGAGTGTAGCTTGGACAATTATCATATGTCTTAATGAAAATTCTTTCTAGCTATTGAAAATAATTTTTCTTCAGAGTTTAGCCCCATTTTTACATAAAAGAAAATGATCCACATTATTATTTTGAAAATTTTATTAAGACAACAACATCCTCATGTGATCATGCATGAATATGAACTTAGTAGTCACATTATGAGATAATTTATAATTTCATGTAGAGAAACAAAAGAATAGAAAATTAAATATGCAAATATAAGAACAAAATATGAAAGTCTTAGCTTGTTATCAACATATCTCAGAACTTACAAATTGACAAGTTCTGTGAAAGTAAGAAAAGTAAAATAAAAGAAAATCATGGAAGTTTTAGATTCATTTAAAGCCTTTCTAGGACTTAGAAATGGACAAGTCCCATATATGAAATAAGAAAATAACAAGAACATAATCATGGGAGTCGTAGATTTTAGCAAGGCTCCATGAGACTTAAATATAGCCAGTTTCATAAATAAAGCAAAGAAAATAAATAAGAAAATCATTATAATCTTATATTAATTTTTAAGGCTCTTTGAGACTTTGATTATGGACAAATCCCTTTTATTTTGAATTTATACTCTTATTTCATTGTTTATTTATTTCATGCAAATAAATAAATAATGAAATAAGAGTATAAATAAAATGTTAGATTAATGAGCTTTAGACTCTAATATATATATATATATATATATATATACATACTTATATATAATATCTTATAGGAAGTTATGTTAGTATCAAGAACATAATATAAACATAAATTTACATGGAGTTAAACAAGACACGAACAATATATCATTTCAATGATTTCTTCCATAACATGAGCTCATGGGGTTTTAGAAATCATAACACACATTTTGTTCATGTTATGTTAACATGAATGAAAGGATGGTTTAATGTTTACCTAAAATTTGAAGATGGGTGGTGGAAGATGAATGAAGAGAAAAGTTTTTGTGAAAGCCACTAGAGAGAGGGAGTAGAGCCACAATTTGAAGAGAAGAAGGAGAGAGGATTTGAGGAAAAAATTGGTAAGAGTTTAGTTATATGAAGAGAGAAATGCGTAAAATGAGAATAAGGGAGGGGGTATTTATAGAGTTTTGAGATGGAATTTTGGAGTTAATTAAATAAATAAAAAAAGAAAAATGAATAAATAGATAAGAGAGAGGGAGTGGCCTGTCATGGTAAGGAGAGGAGAGAAAATATGATTAAAAATTAATTTTAGTAAATAAAAGTATTAGAAATATAAATGTAAGAAACATGTTTATAAATTGTAAAAAAAAAAAAAATAGAGATAATGAATATTAATGAATAGTAGTAAACAGTAAATTAAATAGCATACTAGCAAATAAAATACCGGTAGTAATGAAAATACGTGTAAAAGGGCTATATTTGATATTTTTAGAAGCTGTAAAATTTTGTGATTGATATTTTATGATTCCTTATCTCATACAAGTCTAAATACATTGTTAGAATATTTTTATCATTTTGCGTGTCGAGATCCTGATTTCAAAAATTGATCCTGTTTGAGGAAAAATGAGCGAATTTTTTAAGAATCTGATCTTTTTAGGTTGGATCATATTATTTTGGTCTATAATCTAAGGTTATCTTATTCTTATTATTTTAGGGTTTTGAGTGTGGGATTATCAGGTTTAGTCTCATTGGGGCTCGTTATTGATATAGTTGACTTTCAGGATTTCGAATTTCAATTCCGACTCTAAGATTTACTCGTAAAATTATAATATATGAGGGTTTATAATTATACTATATGTTTGGTTCAAAATTTAAGTACACTTTATTTTTATGATTTATTTAATATTTTATAGTTCTCGAGATATAGGGCTTCTTATGTTATATCTTGACTCGGTTTTGATTTTTTGTATTAATTTTTAAATTTTGACTCTAAAATTCACCAAAGGGTCTAGGGTTTTATAATTTTGTCATTAAATAATATTTGGGTGCACTATCTCAATTTACGTGTTAGAAATCATATAGATAAATTATTTAGCGTACGAATCTTGAATTGAACAATTGTTAGATTTTCCATTTTGTTTTTTAAGGTTCTCTTTTTCCTAAGGTCATGAAATTCGTATTTGATCTTGTTTAGGGTTTCTAGCGTTTATTTTTAATTTGGGTCGATTTTAGGATTTCGATTTTGGTTTCAATTTTTAGCTCTAGAATTATTTTCTAAGAGTTATGAAAAATTCAGGTATCTACAAGAACACCTAAAAAAAAAAATCTTTTAGAAAAGTGATTACCAATTAAACTTCATCTCATGAACTTGAATCAACAAATAAAAATACAAAGTTTCAAAAGCCCCTTAAGTTCCTTAGCCTCTAATTGAAAGATGATGGTCACAACTCTCAATACCATCATAACCACAACATACTTCATGCTTTGTCCACATATTACTCCAAATTAATATGATAATAAAGTAATCTTAAAATACATTACAAGGTTCAAACTTTAGCTCAATGGCTAATTGATTATAAATCAAACTACTTCTCATGGACCTAAAAGCTTATTCAAAGCGCATTTAAGAATTTAATACCATAGTGCATAGTTTAATGGAATTCTCATAAGAGACAATGTTACAAATGATAATTGCACTTCAGCAAAATATGCAACTAAGTAATTAAAATTTGAAAATGATCAATTTAGTACTCAAGCTTTGAAATTAATCAATTTGGTGCATAAAACTTTGAAATTGATCAATTTAATATCTGAAATAACTTAATGGAAATACTATCAACGTGCACGAAAGTTTTTTATATATTATTTAAGTACTAAATTAATTAATTTCAAACTTGAGGTATTTAATTATATTGTTAAAGTTGATGTACTATTTATGACATTAAACTTCTCATAATAAAAATTGAGTAAAGAGTAATAGAAAGGATTGCCTTCAAAAGGACAAGTTGTTTGGGGAGTTAAAGTTTTCTTGTTATTGTTGATGAAATTAAATTGGAGACGAATTGATAGAACCACATTTAAGAGAGAGAGAGAGAGAGAGGAATCGGGATTTACTTGGGCTAAGTCGTCGACCTACCACATCTACCACTTTTTCGACCTACAACCTACAATTTTGCTACATAACCTACACTTTTGCGAAGAAGAGAGAGCAATTGGGATCTGCTTGAGTCAAGTCGCTGACCTACCACTTTTTCGACCCACAACTACAATTTTGCTACATAACCTACCACACCTACCTTTTTTTTTTTTTTTTTTTCTGACTTACCACACCTATCACCTTTTAAATAAACTTACAACTTTTATACAAGATCCAATGGTAAATCTTGCATCATTCATAGAATTTGTTTTACACAACTTGACCTAAGTTTTTCCTTGACCAATCTAAGCATGAGTCTTATACTAGAATAAGCAACGAACATTGTCCTATCCCATGAAGAAGTAGAGCGAGATGAGGGGGAAAGTGAGAAAACATGAATGTAGAATGTGAAAGAAGAGGGAAGTAGGAGGGAAACAAAGAGAGAAATAAGAAATTAAGAAATAAGGAAAATTAAATATTAATATAATTTTTGTTGTGTCCTGTTAAGTCAAAAATTATGACTCATATTAATTGTGCCCCATTTATTTGATGTGTCCCATTATATTTTTCATTTAAATTTAGAATTGCTGCAGTGATTTATAATATTTTTTTGTATATATTGAAAACATGTTAATTATTTAAATGATTCATTAGGTAATATAATAAAATTTACCAATAAAATAATTTTTTCCTGTATCATATATAATTTCAAAAGCTTTTCTTCAAATGTCTTTTTATATGAATGTGACCATTATTTAAAGATAAAAAATTGTTTCATAAAACTATGATATATATAAATAAACAATAATAATTGTTAGGGTCATAAATGAGTCGAGTCGAGTTGATACAATATCAAGCTCGAACTCGACTCGAATAAAAAAAACTCAAAGCTCGAATTTGACTCAATTTAATACTCGATGAGCTCCAACTGGACCCGCTTAAGCTCAATTACTTTTTAAATATTGATCTAGCTATAAAGAGTATTTAATACTCAATAAGCTCGAACTCGACCCGCATTGATTTAATACTTGTTTAAGTTCGATTAAGCTTGCGATCTCACCGAGCTAAATATTTTAAAACTCGAACTACAGCTCAATAACTACTCGAGTAGCTTGAACTCAAGCTCGACTCGATTGTAAGCGAGTCAAATTTGAGTTTTTGGCAAGTCAAATTCGAGTTTTTGCCGAGTCAAACTCGAGTAGCTCGCAAGCTATCTCGACTCACTTACAGCTCTAATAATTATTTTGTATTTATAATGATCTACAATTTAATATTGTAACGTACTAATTGTTGAGAGAATAACTTCAATAATTTTATAATTCTTGCTAATAATTTTTCTTCAAGAGATGTGCTTTTATGCCAATGTAACCATGGAATAGTTGTAGATTTTTGTATAATTAATGCAAAATAACACAACCTTAAAAATAATATCTCACTCCCACTATTTTTCAAGTTGATATATATTGTTTAATGACAAAATTATTTGAAGGTAAAATATATCTACCAACCCCATAAAAGAATGATCTAAATACAAATGACATAATTTTAATTACACAATTACCAATGCAAAATCGCATCTATTATATACAACTTTATTTTAATTAGTAAATTGCATAAACAAGATACGATTTAGTGTCATACTTCGAAGGAGAATCCAGTGTTTAACATCCGATTTATGTGTAACTACACACATGCGATTTATGTTGAAGTATATAAATCACATATATATGAGATTTATGTGATAGTATGTAAATCACATCTAGTAGATGCGATCTTGTATTAATAATTTTAGTAATTATTTATTTTATATAATTCACATTTGCATAATTTTTATTTAGCAGGTTTGTAATAAGACAATTTCATTTATTATTTCATGAAAAATTTGTTACATAAATTATGATATAATTGAATAAATAATAATTATTGTGCTATGTCTATTATAATAAATAATTCTTTTGACTTTGGTACCTTTTCAATATAGAAAACTTTTGTACTTGTATCTCTTTATTAGTAAGGTCTTTTTTTTTATTTCTTACATATTTTACTAATTAAGTTAATTAATTTTAATTAAGTTTTTCATGTTACTTATGGAGGGTTTTGACTTAGAAGTTTTACAAAAAAATTATTGCAACCTTTGGGTAATGTAATTTAAAATGATATAACTTTTGACACATCATATGGCATTTCCACAACTTGGATTACAAATCTTTCCACATTATATAGTGTTTATCTAAAAATAAATGCATGCATAGCATAAGATTTTATGTTACTATTATAGCTCTTTAATATTACCTTTTTATGTTATTTTTTTGTGTGTTACTTTTCTTTAAGTAATATTTATATTTGTTACATTTTCATGAACAAATTGAATGATCATTAAAAATCTAATTCATGTATTACTTAGGCTCATAACTATTTACCCATTATTTTATGATGGATTTTATAATATATAAAAGAGTGAGAACGTAATGACTATATATACATACATATATATGAAGGGAAGGAAGATTACCATACTCTTTATGAAACACTAATGTTACGACTGGTGTATGGACGTTCGAAATGAAATGGATTAGAATCAAACTAATTGAATAAAATATAATGAATAAGAGAATGAAAAATCTATGTTTAAATACAAATATGGAATGGAATATAAAGGAACGTGTATATCATAGAATTTGTAAAAAATATATTAATAATAAATAAGATAATAATTTTATATAAGGTAAAAACATAATTAAAGTATTATTAATATCATGTGGGGAGAGTGAAGGCCATCTTTGAATGTGGGGGTTCTTACTTCTTCGCGATTTATTTTCCTTGCGTGCGTCTGTGAAACAGACAATGGGCTCGATGGTAAAGACGAGGCTGGACCTGCATGCTTCTTTCAAATTTCTTTAATGGGCCTAGCATGGACATGTGGCGATTCATCGAAACCTAACTATTGACAAAACAGCTTTATGTTAATATTATTCAATCGTTGGCCTATTCTTTTCGTATAATATATACATTAAAATAATTCTATATTCAAGTCCAAAAATTTTTCCTATCCTTAACTTTATACTTTGTTTGTCCTAGAAAAGGGCAAAACCATATATTTGTAAACACAAATAGTACATAGCCCTTCTTTGTATTGCCCAATAAAAGGGGTTAGAATGGATTTAATGACAATGGGGATGGAATAACTATTTAATGATTAGAGTATCTTATTTTTGAACATAAAGAATAGCGTGGATTTCCTATTGCTTAGCTTTAGAAAAAAATTATTGGATGTCTTGGAAGATTGAGATGAAATTGTTAACGATGATTCTCCTTTTAAAGGGGTAAAATTAAGGTAAGAGTGTTGGACAAGTTAGTGCATCGGTTAAATTCTATGGTAAAAAATCAGAATTAGTTACAATAATTATCTAAAAATATATTAAATGTGCTTAATTATAAAACGTTTAGAACTAGACTAGTATTATTCTATATGTCACCATGAGCTGATTCTAAACTGAAAATCAATATGACTTGTCATTGTTGGTTCTTGAACCAATGACTAGCTTAAGGAAGGTGGATTTGAACTAACCAACGACTCGCCAATTCTAGCGGTCTAGCCCCAGCTCCCAAATGGCTTCATCCAAAAACTAAGCCCAAAAAACTAAAGCAAGCCACAATGATGGGACCGAATAGGGTAAAAGAAAGCTTAACGACCATTCAACGAATAGTGTTGAATGTATGGAGGGTAGGAATTGGCAGAAGTCATCAAAAGAGAGTACTCTTCATCTGACGATGAGCAAATTCTCATTTAATGGTACGATTTCATTTATAGTGTTCTAGTTTATTTTATTTTCACTTGTAGCTACTTTAATACATGTATGCGTAGGTTTTATTTATGTATGTGGTGTCAATATGATCAAAGCGGTCAACAAAAGCTGTTGATCTTTCTCGAAAATAAGTTAAATCATTGTAGAAGCAGAATGACATGAGACAGACTTTTTATTGGTTTATGTTGGGATTGTTCATCTAATAACGCCAAAACAGGTCAGCATCATTGTAGGAGCAGATCTAGAGGCGTGACAAATTTGTGTAGTTGATCATCCAACAAAAGAGAATGAGCTAAATAATTTGTATTTTCTTGTCTCAATTCGTGGTTTCTTAGGATTAGAAATCGAACCATGGAAACTGGGTGATTTTTTAGAAGCGAAAATCCGATCAGTTTCTACGATTAATACAATTGGACTATGGTGACCTATGTTAATCTTAAATCGGATGTGTTTTGTCTTAAAATCTAAAGAGTTAAAAAGAGTAATTTTGGATGTACTTAATTTGCTGTGCGAAAATTTCATTAAGCAAAGTTGTGTTAGTAGGTTTTATATTTATATATCGTGCAAGCATGGTAAATTAGGGTTGGATAAACGTATAAGAAAGATAATTGTTATGGGTGTTCATCAAATCTTCGACGTGTCAAAGATCCATCATTCGTATAGATGATTAGACATTTTATATAGCATTAAACAGGATTAGTGGTCAAAGAACTTTATGAACGCGGAGTGCATTGGTGGGATGTGAAAGTTTTGGCAGTTGGCAACTTGTCGTGTGGGTTTTTTTTTTTTTACTAACTCCGGCAATTATTGCCTCAGCCTATATCTCTCAGCAATGACGCAACCAGCCGCCACCGCCACTAACAATTTCCTTTATTCTAAGCTGGATTGTTCGGTCATCTGTTGCTATCTGGTTGTATATATGAAAAAGATTTTGATTATCTGATGCGCTATCCATTGATAGATATGAAAAAGATTGCAGGGCCTACCTAAAATTTGATTGTATATCCGGTGATTAAATGCATTAGATTTAGGCAAAATGACCTTTAATGTTTAGAGCCATAAGAGCAAATGCAAGTTTTCTGCAGTCAAAACTCGGAAACCCATCAAAACTACTTCCATTAATGGCATATATATTTTCCAATATGTTAGCACTTTATTTGAGTCATAATGAAAAACATGTCCATCTATGAAGATAATTATCAATATATTAACTTATTGATTAATGTTATTAGATCCAAGCTGATGATTTGATCTCGATATACTAGAGTTAAAAGGTTAATAAGTCAAATTGAATTGAATCGATAGTTAAATTATGGTTAAACCCGATTAGTTGACTCAATATAGCACTTATTTAATATAATGGATGAATTATTAAGATTTTGTTTGATCTTTGGGGACTAAATATTTCATGTAGTGTTTTAGTTGAATTTTTTTTTTCAATCTTTTGCTTTGACATGGATCACCTTATTGATAGAGGAAAAATAATTATTTAACTGAAAATTGCATGGAAAAGCAGACTTCATAATTACCTACGCAGACAGTGGTTTTTTACCAAACTTCTGCTTGCCTATAAGGTACAGAACGCAAAAGTACAATATTCTTTCCACATGTTAGTCGGATTTTATTGATTAGATAAGTATTTGATCGAACAAAATATTTTAAAAAGTACTTATTACGTTTCTTATAACCAAGCATATGTAATATTTACTTGGATGCAGGATAATGAGTTAGATTGAAACATAGAATATTCTTACCCCTCTATGTTATACTTGCTTTCTTCTAAGTTTTAGTGAACAATCCAACATTAGCAGCTCTATATTTCTATCTCCCAGCCATTTGCATAGTTTACCTTTGTGTCTAAATTTTCCCTTCATAGTTTGTTTGAGGTATTAATTTAACATCTCAGATATGGCTAATACAAAAGTGGAATGAAGAAAGATTAATTTTCTTATAAATCCTTTAAATATGTTTGAATTTACTGTTTTTAACTCGTCTGAACAACAACTGTCCACCAATAAATAAATATATATATATGTATCTATAAATACGTGGAATTACGTTCCTTATTTTAACAATAAGTCTAGGCTTTCTGACCCTGCTTTGACTTTGTTTTGCCCAATTTCTTATTATTTTAATGTAAAACAAATGTTGGTTGATAATTTTATTTTTGTGCAAAATGCTTACTCAACTTTGGTATGTTGTCAAACCAAGCTAATAGAGGTGATGGGTGTCTTTCCATTATTTGATTTTTATTTATATTTTATCTGTATCGGATTTATTTATAATTAAAAAAAAATATATATTTTTTCATCTTTATCAATTTTTAACAAATAATCTATTTAAAAATAACAAAAAAAATATCAAAACTATTTGAAAATGATGAATCAAACAAATCTACATATGAAGTTGCAATTTGCAATAGGAACTACATCCAACCAAAAAAAAAAAAAAACCGCAATGTAGAGGCGACAAAAAGATGAAAATTTAAATGGTGAAAATAAATAAAAGGAAATATTAGAGTTATGATAAAGAGACCAACAAAATGTTTCAAAGCATACAACCGAACTATTATTCTTAAATTCAAAATAAGTTTATTTGATATTTCCTTGTTTAAATAATAAAAATATAATAATGTTAGACACATAATTCAAAACAGAAAAAAATTGAAACCAACTTTCAATATACAAACCATTTTTTTCCCCTTTCAAAATACGAGTCAGAAAATCAAACAAATTTCAAACAGTTTGTCACGATAATGCCAAATCCGATTCAATCATCATCCCATTTGATGTCTACTTTTATGAACTTATTATAATCCTATAGGAGATTCGGATTTTTTACTTTAATATATATATATATATATATGGGTAAAGACTTACTCTAAGATATTACTACATAAATATGCTATCTTAACATCTTCCCAAAAAGAAAAGAAAAGAAGAGAAAAATGCATCAATCGAGTTAAGTCAACATATCTAGGTTAACACTGGGTTTGGCAACTTTGAAGAAAGTAGAAATGGGCAAAATTAAAAAAAAAAAAGGAAAAGAAAGAAAAGAAAATAAAAAATTATTGTGTTTATTTATTATTCGAATTTTATAGAATGGAAATGAAAGGAAACAAATAAATTTTTTATTCTGATGTAGTTCAGTTTAGATTATAAAGAAAATGAAGAATAATGAAATAACTTGGGGAGGGGTGGTTGGTGGAGGTGGTGGTGTTTGGTGCACCAATGATGAAGGTATCATTTGGTTTTAACCAAAGAACATTGCAATAAAAAATTTCATCTTGTTTCCTTTCATACTCTTGGTGCACGTCAAGAAAAACTTAAATAACTTTTAGTATGCATCAATAATACTTTTGTCATATTTGTTAAAAACGGCATGTCAGATGACAACGTTAATTAATTTAAGGGACAATGTAAAAAATTGTATCTAAACTTTTGTAAAAAGTTCAATAAGATATTTGAACTTTGATTTTGAATAATTTGATGTTTGAAGCTAATTTTCGCATACATTTTTTTTTATTTTAAGCAAGTAGGAAAAAATGTACTCGAAAATTTGCTTCAGGTATCAAATTGCTCAAAACCAAATCTTAGATACCTTGCTGAATTTTTTGCGAAAGTTTAGATACCAGATTATATTCTAAACCAAACTTTAGGTGCTTAATTTAATGGAGATACTATTGGCAACAATAAAAATTCTTTCGGATACTAAATTGAGATTTCAAAGTTTAGATACTTAATTATATATTACCAAAGTTTAGGTACCATTTATAACATTAACCCTATTTTTTATTTTTTGACATTATTGGGAGTCCATACTATTTTTTGTTTGGAGTGAAAGTATCTGGTTGTGTTACTCTACAAATATGCCATTATAGTCTGGTGGTGAATATAAGAGAGCCAGAAGATACATATGATGACTCAATTGTTGTATATATTTAAGGGAAATTGCAAATCACTCTTAAACGTTTACTTAAGTATGGATTCACTTTCTGAACTTTTGAAGTGCACTTTTTGACTTCTTGAACTTTCAATAATTGGTATAGTTAAGGGCAATTAACATATTTTGTGAAGTATTAAGGGAGAAATTGCAAACCATCTTCTTGAAATTTCACTTATGTATGGATTTACCCTCTAGCTTTCATTATATGTTGATTTATACTCTTTAACTTTCAAAGTGTACCTTTTTTTTTCAAACTCAAAATGTTAGCTTTTCTTAACCGTGCCAATCTTTAAAGAGTACATAAATGCATTTTGAAAGTTTAGGAGGATAATTTACACTTTTTCCAATATTTTATGGAGTTGTCAGAGAGAGCATGCACCACCATGTGTTGTCATGCTAGTAGGAATATATATAGTATTGTGCATGATTTTTCAATTTGAGTTTTGGAGTCCTTGAAATATGTGTATTAAAAGTTTCCTTTTTATTAGTTATACTCTGATTTCATGTATTTTATTGGCCATAAGCAAATATTAAACTAAGTTTGACAAATGCAGTATGTGCATAATTGTATTAGAGCTATTACCTTGTTAAGAAGCACATAGAGAAATATGTTGGCATATTCTGATCATTTTGACATCATATTTTTTTTCCAATAGATATTCGTTAAGAAACAGATATCGATGAAAAATTGATGGTTTTACTCATAAATAGACCAAACAGATATGATATAGATATAATAAGATAAGTTACATATATAGATTTGATATAGATGTGATACAGATTAAAATCATACAATCCAAACAAACCTTAGATACTAAGTTTGGTTTGTGAAAAATGAGAATAAACATGTAAATTAGGTTTAGCAAAAAGTGGTAGATCAAAAATAGAATTCCATGAAGGACAACGATAGGTCAATCTACAAGAGAAAGCTCTAATGGTGTCTCAACTAAAACATAAAGGGATGGAAAATATTTATTTCGTTCTTCTTGATCAATTGATACATTGATACATGTATATATAGAAACTAAATGAGTTTAAATAAGAAAGCTAGGAAATTAGAAATAAATTAAAATATCCTACATTCTATATTATATTCTACTTGCTAAATCTATTTATTTATATCATATAATACTCTCCCTCGAGTTAGAGTACATATATTAATTATGCTTAGCTTATTACAGAGATAGTCAACCCGAACCTTGCTTAGAGCTTTTGTAAAAAGGTCTCCCAGTTATTCTCCAATCTTAACAAATCAAATGGAAATAATCCTTGTTGAATTTTTTCACAAACAAAATGACAATGGATTTTAATATGCTTAGTTTGTTAATAAAATACTGAATTCAATACAATATGAAGAGTAGCTTGGTTATCACACCAAAATTTTGTAGGTAATGAGGTGTTGATGCCTACTTTGATTAAAAGCTAATATATTTACATTACTTCACATACTAATTGTATTATAGCTCTATATTTTGATTCCACACTTGATCAAGATACAACATTCTGCTTACTGCTTACTGCTTTTCCATGAAACTAAATTTCCCTCAACAAAACACAAAAACCTGAAGTAGATCTCCTATCTTCCTTAGATTCGGCCTAATCATCATCTGAAAAACATTTGCTATTAGTATGACCATGATTCTTATACAAGATACCACGTCCCGATGCTCCTTTTATATAGCGCAATATTTGCTTCACAACAGCCCAATGATCCTTTTAAATGTGGAGTGTGGATGGTCTTGACTCTTGCCAAAAAGATGGGGTAGAGAGTAATAGACTGAGACCCGTTAAGGAAGGTGGTCAAATTAGTTTTAATGAATTGTTTTTCAAATTCATCAGTTAAGGACTCTCTAAATCATTTTAAAGAATGATCCATTATTCCAATTATTTGGATGCTGTCACAATTCAAATAATTTGTTGAAATCATTATTAGGCTTGACTTTTTAATATATTTATGCGTTAGCTATCTCCAATATTAATATTATTCTAGAATAAAATAATAAAATTACAAGTTTAGATTTGAATCAAGCTGTTTGTTTCATCATATTTTGGTCATTTTGACATAATATTTTTATCATTTTTGAATAGATATTTATCAAGAAACAGATATGGATGAAAAATTAATAGTTTACTCATAAACTAACTAAACAAATACGATACATATATGATATAAATAAGTTATAAACACAAATTAGATACATATACGACACAGATAAAAGTCCGATTATCTAAACAGGACCTTAAGCCCCTCTTTAAGATTTTCTCGTTTGTAAGCATTCCGAGATGCTCCATATATATATATGAGAAAACGTATTTGTGAACCAACTAAATGGAAAACTATTTTTGTAATTATGTTTGTTGATTGCCTTTTCTAGATAAAATCATACTTGATTTTCTCTTATGTAAACAAACTATTAAAGTAAATGTTTATATTAAAGACTAAAAAGAGGTCTTAATCAAAGTAGATTTAATGAATAATGAGGATGGAATGATTGTTGGATGTTTAGGACATCCTATTTTTTAAGGACGTGGAATTTTAATACCTTGTATGTCTGCTTTCTTTTGAAGCATTTTTAAAGTTGTTTTTGTTAGACAAAGACAAATTTGTTAGAGATGGTATTCTTTTTGGGCTAATTTCACTGGTGATTTTCAAAATTTTTTGCTTTATAATAGAATTGCACCTTAAAAAAATTTGTATTACAAAAATACTCAAACTTTTTAAAGTTTGCATCCATTATACCTTTGTTCAGAATCTGGTTATTTCTCCAGTGAGAAGCTAACATAGATGCATCCTCCCTCCTTAATTGTGATTTCTCTCTCCTATTTGCATTCTCTCTGCGTTATAATAGAATTGCACCTTAAAAAAATTTGTATTACAAAAATACTCAAACTTTTTAAAGTTTGCATCTATTATACCTTTGTTCAGAATCTGGTTATTTCTCCAGTGTGAAGCTAACATAGATGCATTCTCTCTCCTTAATTGTGATTTCTCTCTCCTATTTGGCATCTCTATTATTTTTTTATCGACTTCCTCTCTCCCCCCTCTCTCTGTGCTATTGCTCTTCTTGTTCTTTTTCTTCGTCGTCTCTCTTTCCCCTTTATTTATTGCTCAATTTTTTTACTTTTCCTTTTTAATAATTCTGACCAAAGTAAAGAATAAAATTGCAATTTATTAAGAACACATTCATATATATTGTAATAATTAATAGATTGTAGTAGGAATTTCGCTAAATGTCACAAGAATAGAATCAATTCGAGCTTCAAATGACGAATGTCTCTATGAGATTTCTCTCTCTCTCTAAGCTCCTTACCACAAATCAAACATTGAAGATCAAAAACCTAAAAACAACCCATCATGTCAGTGTCCATCGAACTCGATAATCATGAACAACCCTACCACATTGAACTCTAATACTGATTCCCATGGCAAGTCATCCTATTGGTTTGGGTTTGGTGTTTTTGGCCATATGTTGAGGTGGTTAAGAGAGACAAGAGGTGAGAGAAAGAGAGCCGAGAGTGTGGGAAGTTCAATAGATAATGGACACACACACACAACACACATACACAGAGAGCATTAAGTGTTTTATGTTATGTAGCTGTGTTCATTATCAGGCTTGAGTTTGGGTTTGTATCTAATGATTGCATCATTTGAATTTATTTGGTTTTGTTGGGTTTGTTAACTGTTGTTGTGTTGAAGATGTCGGTGGTTATGGTTTTTTTGCATTAGTTGGTCATTGTTTTGTGTATGTCTTCTGGGTTCAGGTTAGAGAGAGGGATTTTTATGCTGCTAATTTTTGTTTCTTATGTGGGCTCTCAAGCCTATGGACAATCTTTTGAAGGGCATAAATCTCTTGAAAATATTGAGTGTGATAATCGTTCGATCCAATAACTCCTGTTCCAAACCCACCATACCAAATCTCCCTTAATCATCTAATTACATGGACTTCTTTAGACCCTTGAGACTGTTATAAGCAATATACATTGCTTGCTCCTCCTCCCTATTATCTCTACATAAGCCGTCCTTATATGTCATTACCAAGTCACTCATCTAAGGCTACTTATAATGCAAGCCAAATGCTACACACATGTGATCATTACAACTGAATCCATCCATCTACAAGAGTCAAGGAGAGAGATTTCAAAGAGAGAAGGGAGAGAGCTTTGAGCTCGAGCCTAAAAGATAAAGAAGGTTGAGAGAGTGAGAGAGAGGGCGGGGGGGTAGGGTATGAGGTTAGGCAAGAGCCAATAAAAAAGGATAAAGATACCAATTGGGAGAGAGAAATTATGATTTAGGAGAGAGAACGTGTCCACGTTAGCTTTTGGCCCAAAAATACAATGAGTACAAACTTTAATAAGTTTGAACATTTTTATGGTATAAATATTTTAAAGTTCAAATATGTTATAAGTAAAAAATTTAGTTACCACCAGCGTCACATTAACTTTATTCTTTTTATAAGGACAATTTTGAAAATATGGAGTTAACAATTATATAGAGATAAACTTAACGGGGTTAGATATACGATTTTGGTATTGTCTAAAACTATGCACCAGATGGTAGATACATTCAATAATGTAAAATATTTTAATCAGATTGTACTTCATCAAAATAATATGGTAATTTTTTATCAGTCGTTTGGAGGGATTGGTTTATGTCGGCTAGTTTGTTAGAAAATTGACATAAGAAAGGTGATAGCGGCAGGATTCTAAACCTTTCTGTTTTGGATAATAAGCAAGACTTTATTTGTGATAGCTAAAACGAAGGTTCAAGCATGTTGAAAATATCTCATTAATAAAATGTAGTTTCAATGTGTTTTCCCATAAAACCTTTGATGAATTAAGAAGAAAAAATTTAAAAGAAAAGAAAATAGAGGAGATGAATTATTAGATAATTTAAATCTTTTTATGTGTTTGAGCAGTAGAGGAAAAAAAAATGAATGAATGATTAATTATTAAAAAAATAAAATAAAATATAATAATAAATTATTTATATGCTCTTAAAAGATAACAAATAATTTAAAAAATATAACAATATTTTAAAAGATTTTCGAATTCCCTCATGATTCTCTCTATTTTTAAAAGGCAAAAAAAGTGAAGCCCATAAAAAAGATTACATCAATTTTTAATTTCTTTGTTTTTTCTTTCAAAACAAATAAAAAAATAAAATTTAATCTCTTTTATTTCCTTTCTTTCGTAATCATTCCACGTAATTTTCCGTCTCAAACACGGCGCAAGTGGCTGAATTTCCCTTTCAAGGACCAGAAATATTCTACAATTAACTAGAGCAACAAAAGGTTTCGTTGAAAAAACCCTAATCATGACAAACTCCTGTCTAGATTTAATGCATTAATCATCGAATTTACTACTGCATTAATCTTTTTAATCGATCGATAGAAACATATCAGTGGATAATTCATTGGATTTGCAAAATTATTTCTACGTACACCCTGGGGGCAATAGATAACCGAATAATTTCCACCGAAAAAATAAAAGATAACCGAATAATGCAAGGTGCAGTAAAGGGTGCAGTAAAGGCTTTTTCAGTGTGCATGTTTGGATTTTTATTTGTATCGAATCTTTATCGGATCATTATCAATTTATTATCGGATTAGTATCAGTTCAATATTAGTATTGATTTAATATCGACTTAATTTGATCAGTTTATAAGTGAAATTGTCATTTTTTCATCGATAACGATACCAAAATAATAGCTAAATGACAATCCCATTCACTTAAGCATTATTTGTATTATTTTTTTTATCTGTATTTTATTTATATATGATTTATATTTTATTTTATGTATATATGATCTATTTAATTTGTTTAAAAATAATATTTTTTGTCTATATTTATTTTTAACAAATAATATATTTAAAAATAACAAAAATAAGATACTAAAACGATCTAAAAATGACAAACCAAATATATCCAAGCATCTTTGTTCTTGTTCACTAACAAGTTAATGAAAATACAAAAAGAAAAGGACGAGCTATTTTCAATAAACCCTTCATTAATGACAATCTATATAGAATTGCGTACCTCTAACTTAACTTTGTTAAACATTTTTTTTTTAATTCTATGGAACAAGAGTTTTTTTTTTTTTTGACTTTTTAGAATTATTTAAAAAAAATTTCAAAGGCAAGGTTTTTCAATTTTTTTAATTTTTTAAATGTATTTTGTAAAATTATATATTAATTTATAAAACTTAAAAAGATATGGAAGATGGTAGAGATAAAGTAATAAAGCTTTTAAAAAAGAATGATTCTTAAATAGTTGATATGGAAGTTTGAAAATCTTATAGACATCCTTAGGTACATAGACGCTTAGAAGATTCCTAGATTTGTATTAGGAGACTCAATTTAAGAATTTGGATTTTCGAAAATTTTCTTCCAAATTAAAAGCTCACCAAATGTTTAATAATAGATATGGATAAATGGAAAATTAATATATTGGGGTTTTAGTAAACATTAGTGACAAGACAATTATCCTATCTATATCTGGGGAAGTGTCAATTTGTATTTGATTAATATCATACTTCAATTTTAAAGAATTGTCAATAATAGATACAAATAAATATAAATTTGAGACGTTGAAGTTGGATGGAATGATAGATTTTTATTCGATTTTATATTACTAAACATTTCCTATAATATTTGACAAATAAATATATGTGTGAATTATCTGATTTTCATCTGTATCTCATTTATATTTGATTTTTATCTATATCTATATGTATCTTATCTATATCTTGTCTATTTTATATGTTTATGAGTAAAAATCATTTTTTTATCATTAATTATTTTTAATAAATAATCTATTTAAAAAAGATAATAAATGGTATTAAAATTATTAAAATAAGATGCACCAAATATAATATATATATATTATATATATATAGGTAAGAAAAATGATTCTTTATTAATTAAAAATTGTACTTACAGACATTCCGTACTCCTTCAACATGCTGCTAGTATCTTACTGTCAGAATTTCCTAGAAAAATGTTTGATGTAAAAAAGCTTAAAAAATATTTTTTACCAAAGCAAAGTAATACCTTCTTTCTCCAAGCATCATCTATAGATCCAACGCTGGCAACCGTATAAATTATCTTCAACCTTATCCACAGAATTGTTAAATTTTTTATCAAAATTCTTTTGAGTATAGTTATCGGTGTCCTTTTCAATAGTAATCTATTGATGGTGATCGATTCCCAAAGCAAGTGAGATAAGAAAATTATTTTCAATGAACCATAGACAAATTTGATTCTGTATTTGACTCATTCAAAATGTGCCATTGCCACTAAACAAAAGAAAAAGTATCAATAAATTTCTTATTCCACGATTTTTTTTTTTTTTTTTTTTATAACAGGAATCCAGGCTTTCTGACTCCATATTTTGAACTTTGTTTTGTCCAGTTTTTAAGTATTTTAATTTAATAAGTGCATTTTAATTTTTTTTATGGTGCTAAGTTTTCTTTATCTCATTAATTTCATTCATTTTCCTTCAGCAGCTAACACACTGTGTAACTGTGAAGCATCCTTTCCGGACATAATGTTTTAGAATCCATTTTTATTTGTATTTTATTTTATCTGTATCAAATCTGTTTGATGTAATGATAGGTAAAATCATCTGTTTTTTATTTAAATATATTTTTTGACAAATATTTAATTAAAAATGATAAAAATAAGATATTAAAAAGGAAAGAAAAAAGAAGAAAAATTAAACAGACCGAGCCTTACTCGACTTACGTCCGTGGTCTGCCAGAGCCAACGTATCCAACATCCAAGCCCCAAAACACCTGAAAGGTCATGTGATTAAAAGCCAGAAATTGAAGTAGCGAAAAGAAATAAAAGAAAAATTTTAGAATTATAACAGAGACTGATAAAATCTATGGAAACACAACTTAGTTTGTTGCTTATCCAATGTTAAAATAAGCCATTTTCAAGAATAAACTATGTAGTAGACAGTTGTGTTTAGACACATCATTGGATCCTAATAGGACTCAACTGTTGTACTCATTTTGGGTTTGTTTGGATGGTCTGTTTTTTATCTGTATATATATATTTTTAAAATGATATATGTAAATATGTCCGATTTGTATTTTTATTTTATTTATATTTAATCGATTTGATCTTTTAATGAGAACTGACAACTTTTTTTTATTTATATTTATTTTTTGATAAATAATTTATTAAAAAAAATTTAAAAATATATATATATCTATAAAAAGAAGCCAAACAAACAGACGCTTTATTAGTTGTGAGTGATTTTTTTTATTTATGTTTTGGAGTTTTTAGATCTTAAAATATGTGCATGCTAGAACTCTGCTCTTTATTTATTATACTCTCGTGCACTGGATTTGCCAAATTATTTTCTACATGCAACATGACAGCAATTGACAACCGACAAAGGCAACGTGCAACAAAGGTTTTTGTCACTGGCTGTGGCGGCTGAGTACGTTCATTCCCTAGACATATAAGCTGAGGTTAGCCATCAAAATATCAAACCACGTGCTTTGAACTGCCAAAATACCCAAGGCCCTTCCCACTGAAAAAAAAAAAAAAAAAAAAAATGCCAGCTAACTTAATTTTGTCAAGCACTTTTATTTTTTGTTTTTCGATCTTTTTTGAACTTCTATGGAATAAGAGTTTTTTTTTTCATTTTTTTTACTTTGTAGAGTTATTTAAGAAAAGATTTAGAAAAAAATAAGGTTTTTCATTTTTTTTTATATTTTATTAAGTATGTTGTGTTCATATTGACTTACAAAACTTAAAAGGGTACGAATGACTATAAAGATAAAGTAATAAAGCTTAAAAAAAAAAAAGATTCTTAAATTGTTGAAATGAAACTTTAAAAATTTTATGAAGCCCTTTAGGTATGTGGATGTTTTGAAGATTTCTAAAATTGCATTAGAAGAGTCAATTTAATAATTTGGATTTTCTAAATTTTTCTTATTTTAATGCTCAACAAATGTTTAATAAATATATGAATAAACGGAAAATTCATATATTGGAGTTTTGGTAAACATTAGTGACAATTATCCTATCTATAGCTAGTGAAGTGTTTAATTTTGTATTTGATTAATATCATACTTCAATTTTAAGAAGAATGTCTAATAATAGATACAAATAAATATAAATTTGAGACGTCGAAGTTGGATGAAGAGATAGATTTTTATTTGATCTTTTATTACTAAACATTCTATATGATATTTGACTCATAAATATGTGTGTGTATAAGGTAAGAAAAATGATTGCTTTATTAACTAAAGGTTGTACTTAGAAACATTCTATTGGGTTTTAGGGATCTGGAACCCCAATTTACAATGGAATTTTTTTTTCCTTAAAACAAAATCCCTAAAACACTGACATGATGCATGTGATTCATTAAATTGAAGGCACAAGAATTATACCTTATGTGAGTCTTAACCATGTCGGTGAAGAGGAACTCAAGGCGCTACAATCTCATGAGCTCCCTTTATGGTATCCACAAGAATGTAGACCCCAAACAAATTCTATATGCTCACTCTAGGGTAATTCCATATTTACATGGGAATTTCTCACAAGAGGTGTTATGTTTTTCTTTTTGAAATATGCAGATTTTCTTTGCAGTTCTAATGTGATGGTCAATATCGTTAACCTTAGGAGAGAGCTATCGTGTTTTATTTATACTTGTGACAATATCCCTATGAATTAAGATATTGATATTATTGTGATACCTAATTTAATTAAGGTTTCCTAATTTAAAAGACACATGCCTTTTAAATCATTTTATTCAAAATAGTAATGAATTTCATTTATTATTTTTAACCATTTAAGATTAATCAACGATTTCATAATTTTCGTTGGGCTTATTTAAATTAAACCCCATGATCCATTTGGCTTATTTTTTGTGTGTGACCCTATAGGTTCACTTAATGTTGGCAATATGCCCAAAAATTCTTTTTTCGGCTCAGAAGATATAAGTGACTTATGGCAGAACGTTATGCCACACCATATCTGATGATTAAATACGAGACATGCATCATAGCACTCATATATTGTTTAATCACAAGTTTTTCTTGATTCTAGAGTTTGATTGAATAAATCAAATGTTACTGATAACTTCTTATTAATTCATTTAAGTACGATCATGCATTTTTCTTAGTCTCACTCTTCAATAGGACTGAAAATATATCTTTCTCAAATTAATAGGAGGGATAAATTTCTTCATGAATACTCATAGCCTCAATATAATGTATTCCATATCCTATCACAATCTTATGATCATCCGGTTACGATGATAAAAAATCGAGTCAAAACATGAAAATTACTATGTAAGGATCCATAGTGTTATCGGGTCAAAGAATTAAAACAAAATGTTTGGAAGGAAAGTATTCATAATAAATATTCAAATGATACTTCATGCTGAGTTGATCCTCTACAATGTACTACCACACATTCCATACTCTTTCAACGTGCTGCTCGTATCTTACTGTCAGAATTTACAAGAAAAATATTTAATCGAACAAAAGTCTTGAAAAATATGTTTACCAAAAGCAAAGTAACACTTTCTTTCTTCAAGCATCATGTGTAGATCCTCCATCGGCAACCATGTAAATTATCTTCATCCTTATCCAACTTTTGATCAAAATTCTCTTGAGTATAATTATGATTGTCCATTTCAATATTAATCTATTTATGGTGATTCGGTTCCCAAAGCAAGTGTGACAAGAAAATTATTAATAATGAATCCACTAGACCAATGTGGATTCTGTATTCTTGACTCACTCGAAAAATTGCCATTGCCACCAAACAAAAGAAAATGTATAAACAAATTTGTTATTCTACGAATCTTTTTTTTTTCCCTTTGAACAGGGAATCTAGGCTTTCTGACTCCATTTTGAACTCTGTTTTGTCTAGTTTTAAATTATTTTAATTTAATAAGTGATTTTTTTTTTAGTTTTTTTAATGGATCTAAGTTTTCTTTATTGCATTTCATTTTCCTTTCAGCAGCTAACACCCTTGTGTAACCGTGCAGCCTCCTTTCCGGACATAATATATTAGGATCTATTTTTATTATTTAATTTTTATTTGTATCTTATTTATGTCAAATTTGTTTGTGTAAAAATATCTGTTTTTTATCCATATTTGTTTATTGACAAATATCTATTTAAAAACAATAAAAATAAAATACCAAAATGATAAAAAAAAAAAATTAGACAAAGGAGCCATACTCAACTTAAGTCTGTGGTCTGCCAAGCCAATGTATCCAAGCATCTTTATGTCGAGGTTATAATTTTCGTAGAGGAAGTCGGAATTTGCAGAAGTACCTAACATCCAAGCCCCAAAACACCTGAAGGATTAAGTGATTAAAAGTCAGAAATTGAAGTGGCGAAATGAAATAAAAGAAAAATTTAGAATTGTAATAGAGACTGATAAAATCTTTGGAAACACAACTTAGTTTGTTGCTTATCCAATGTTAAAATAAGCTTACATGCCATTTTAAAGTATAAACTATGCAATAGTGTTTAGACACATCATTGGTTCCTAATAGGACTCAATTGCTGTACTTATTTTATGTAGTTGTGAGAGTGAACTTGCAGCAATGTTATCACATTAGTAGATTTATTTTTAGTCTGTAGATGATTTTTTATTTATGTTTTGGAGTTTTCCATCTTAAAATATGTGCATCCTAAAACTCTCATCTTTATTTATTATGCCGTTTACTACAAGCAAATATGGATCAGAGTCTCATAAATCAAGTAGATAACTTACTGTATAAGAGCCATTAGCTAGTAAAGAAGGACTTAGGGAAAATTAATAGATGAATTAAAATTTTGTTTATCGCTATAAGAAAACTAACCATTAGAGATATAAATTTTGTGAAAGAAAATTAATAAAATAGTTTATATTTCTATAAAAATAATCAGCGATGATAATTTTCTTGATAGAAATTTATGTTTAAAGACATGAATTTTGTTTTCAATAACTCAATTTTTTTTTCTTTTTTTGGTAGTGTATGAAAAATAGGATGCAAATGCAAATTATGTATGGCAAAAGGTGGTAGAGTAGATTATAAGTAGAATTTAATGGAGGACAATAATAGGTCGATTTATATGATAAAACTCTAATGGTGTTCTAGCTAAGCTTGGCTAATACTATTTTGTGGACAAACTAGTACATAGGATGACACAAATTTCTAGAAGAAAATGGAGTCATTATACATTACTAAATCTCTAGTAAATTGACTGGTATTGAAATAGAGATTATGTTCACTTATAATGAATAATGGTCATGGGTAAGATATTTTGATTTCATGTCTCTAATCTGACGATTTGTAAATTATAGATGTGAAGTCAGAGGTTGAGGATCGTGGGATAAGTTTATTGAGCTCTTCATCATCCCCATTTCATGAGTTGAAAGAGATTGCAACCTATAGAGAGGAAAATTCACTAGAATAGCTTAAAAGGCAATTGATTGAGCAAAGATTAGTTAGACCATAAGTCGGGACCTACATGTAGTGAGATTTCTAAGCCATCTAGTTACAAGCGATTGAGGAATGTCCATTGGCGGCTAATGGTGTACATGTTCCAAAAATATTTGTGAAATACTTGAATCTGTATCAATATTTACTTATGTTCATTTTGCCCACAATAGATTTGAGCTTAAGTTTATGATATTTTCTTAAAGTGCTCATGAACCTAGTTATGCCTATGTAAAGAGCTGGTATGAGCGAAGTTTTGATTCAATTTTGTGCATTAATGTTATTTGAATTACAAAAAGCATATTTAATGTGAAATATAGCTTTAATTGAATCAAGTATGACTTAACGAGTGCTATTTGGACTAAAAACTCAAACTTAAAATTCTAAACTCAATCAAACATGAGATTTAATTTATCGAGTTGAACTCAAGTTTAACATTGTACTATCTCAAATTATTTGCACCCATAGTTTGATGATATTTTTAAAAAGTAAGTCTAGGAGCCAAAACGCGGTTTGCTTTTACTACAAGTAAAATGCTCCTGTGAGTGAGATCCTCAGATTGGATCATTAATTTTGATACTGCATTTTACATGTATTATAAAATGGATTAGTTCCAAACCAAAAAGCTTGTATGATTAGAATAGACAAGGTTGAAGATTGCTACTGCAAGTGGTGTCTAAATCAAATCACGTGATGACCAAATATGTATTATGTTAAATGTGAGGTATATGCCTGAATTACCTTATAATGTTTTAAACACAATAAGGACATAACAAATTGAAAGTCAAAACCATCATTATTCAATTTGTAAGATAAACCTAATACGAACGAGTAACAACCAAATAGAAGCCAATCACCTCGTGCTTCCATTTGTTGTCCCTTTCTTATATCTTCTTATTCCTAAGTTGAAATTAAAAATTAAGTTAGTGGCTTTCATATTATTTTTTGGTAAAATTATAAGGAGATTTCAACATGTGGAGTTAAATTCATTGAATGTACTAATGTTTCTAAATGAGAAATCAAACATTTTGCCACATCCCTTTTAGGTTTAAACATTTGGTTATTTTTTCATTAATTTTCTTCAATTCGCTCAATTTTCTAGAACCTTCCAACATATATACCTCATTGAACTCACTTTACAAAATACTAATTCTTTTAATCACTAAAAATATTAATATCTTATATAAACTTACCATAAAACTTAATACTTCTTGTGTAATTTACTTTATTAGTTTTTATTTCCTTTTTACTTGATTAATTAGGGTGGCATAAAACTTACCATTCTAGGTACTTTGGCCTTTTTATTTAGTTGAAAACGGATGACTGGGTTGAGGATAGATGGCATATTCATTGTTTCAAGGAAGGCGGTAGTCTATCTGATTCATGAGTAGGGCAGTTAACTGAGATTCGGTGGAGAGCAGTCAACTGAATTTGGTAGGGAGGTTGTCCATGTCCACCAATATTGGTAATGGTTTTTCTTCTATACACTCCCTAATTATAAAATCATCCCATGATTCCTCATGTTTCTTTTTTTTTTTTTTTTTTTAAGGTTTGATCTATAGACTAGTTGTATTTAGTAGTGCTTATTCCAATTTTCCTATGCCATCAGTTATTCCTTTGTTCATTAATATTATGAGTCCCCTAATTGCTTGTTTTACACATAGAAATTAAGATTTTATCCTGCACCTAATTTGTGGTAACGGAATCCAAAACCCTAGTTCAAGTTACATTTTTAATTGTTAGATCTATCTCAAATCCCATAATCTTGATTCATCAGTTAGATTGTGTTCCTTATTATAAGGGTTGGTTAATTTGGTTCGTATGTTTTTCATCTGTTTGGCATTTTTTTGTTTTATTTGGTGGCATGTATTTAAAAAAAAAGAAAAGAAAAACATATAGGGAAAAAATGGAGACTTAATTGCTCATATAGGGATTATATAAATCAAATACACATCAGACATAGATAAGATATGAATACAGATGAAAAACTCACAATTCAAATAAATAAGTAAATTCTTTTAAGTTATTATCCTATAGATGGTACTAATATTTAATACTTTTAATAAAAGTTCTTAATATATTGTGCAATTCTAATGGAGAAAGATGCATTGAATTATTTTAAGTCTCATTTACGTTTGTTTGGTTTTTTTTTTTTTTTTTCAAACGAGAATAAGGGTCTACATAAGTCTACAACCATGACCATCAGTAATACAATCAAAAGTGCTGAGGAAATTACTACTAGTATCCCGAAAATAAACAGAAGAAAAAGAATTAAACAAGTCTATAATATCGGGTCTGTTTGTTTTGGCTTTTTTTCGGCAGATACAGACACTTTTTCAAACTTTTTGCTAATAAATTATTTATCAAGAAATAGATATAGATAAAAAAAAGTTGACAGTTCTCATCAAAAGATCAAATAGAACAAATATAGATAAAATTTAGATGCAAATCGGATATATTTACACATATTATTTTAAAAAAAATACAGATACAGATGAAAAACAGATAATCCAAACAGACCCCTCGAACAAAAAGGCCAAGTTCCCGGGGCTAAAAAGACAAGAGAAGAGAACTAAGACTATTCATAGACATTTCCTAATAATATAATATATTATAATATATACTTATTTACTTTCGAATTTATTAATTGTAGCAAATATAAAAAAAATTAATATCAAACTATAGAAATTGTCTAGTTTACTTCCTATCATATTCACTCATGTTCTATATATGGCTATACATCCCTCTTCGTCGCCGTGGTCTTTTGCTTTGATTGAAAGCCCTGTTCTTGTAACATAAAACCAATCAAGTTCTTTAATTGGCGATTCCTATAGTGCTACTCTTGGTTAAGTTTCTCGTAGGCAAAACAATCGGAAAAAGCATATATATATCATATAGTTATTAATGTTTTGTCCCCTGCCAATTTCAATGATTTCATGCGGTGATTGTTCCTTTGTTATCAAACTTCGGAGAAAACCACATAGGAACATATAAATATATATGTATAGATTATATATGAAGGATTCAATAAAATTCAGGAAAGTGATGATTTGGGCATATAGCTTTTCCTTGTTAGATTTATGGTCTCGAATTGTGCATGACTTAACTTCTCCCCGTAAAGCAAATTGGCTATGAATATTATGCCCTTGCGGAATTAAAATAAGTGACATCACTTGAATTTCTTGTTAACTCTTCTTTGTTACAATGCTTTCAAAGCCAGTTCAGAATTGTGCAAATACAAATTAAAAGATTACAAAATTGAATTTAATGTTTATGTTTGGTATTGGATTTTCCATTTACGGTGATTTGATTAATTTGGTAATTACCTAGTTTGCTTATTCTATTTGATTTCCTATATGGTTTCTTGATATAGATACAATTAAATAAAATTAGAATGTTT
Organism: Combretum micranthum; assembly: GCA_024138025.1. Lineage (NCBI taxonomy): Eukaryota > Viridiplantae > Streptophyta > Magnoliopsida > Myrtales > Combretaceae > Combretum > Combretum micranthum. The sequence goes on from JAMXBD010000026.1 coordinate 2,397,230, forward strand.
CAACATTCTATTATAGAATTGATATAAGGGTATTTTTATGTTAATATTGCTCGTTGTAAGATAGAAAGGGATGAAATATTCCAATAAATCAGATTATATTAAATGTTAATTGATCTTAAAGATTAGGTTAAAGATTTAAGATAAGAGCAAACCTTTGCTTACTTATTCAATTTATTTTGACAAATCTTGTCTAACTATTTTTAAATAAATTAGAATAATATATCATCAAAGTGACCTCTATTGTTTTGATTTATTTCAAAATAATTAGATTTTAGAATAAAGATTTGCATGAAATATCTATATCTATGCGAATAATAATCTGCCCAAAGGAAAGTTATTGTTTGGCTAGATGATAGACATGTGATAGTAAATGTGTAATGATTTTGGTTTTGTGCATGCGATTTGCTGGCTCAAAGGCACATCATTAGTAGAATTATTTATTAGTATTTATTATTATTTTAGAGGACACCATTTATGGTTGGTATATTTATCCAAAGACTAGATATGTGTGCTAAGTGTCTCTTAAAAGCCTAATTAAAGTAATTATTTTATTTATCTAATTATGATTTTGATTGGATTTGTCTTTGTGTTGAAGTGTGATATTTTATTGATTGTGAGCATGTTATTTAATTTTGTTTAGTTAGTACAACTTGCCTCTTTGCCAATTTGAACAACATTCCAATACCTAATGGCATAAATTCAAGAAATGGAAGGAACGTATTACTATTTTGCTTGGATGTATGGATCTTGAATATGCACTCGGGATTGATGAACCTCCAGCCCTTATCGGTGAAAGTACTACTACTGAAAGGGAAAATTATGAAAAGTAGAAGCATTCTAATCGCATGAGTCTTATGATCATTATGCATTCCACTCCCAATGCCACCAGGGGAGCTATGCCTGAGGAAACAAATGCTAAAAAGTTCCTGAGACAAATAACAAACCATTTTGCAAGTCCTAAAAAGTTCAAAAGGAGCACTCTTCTTGCAAAGCTCGTGTTTCATGTAGTATAATGGCAAAGGAAATATAAAGGGAGTACATCGTAGAGATGTTTAATCTTGTTATGAGATTGAGGACCTTAAAGTTGGAATTATTTGATGACATCCTTGTGCACCTAGTCTTAATTTCACTTCCTACCCAATTTAGTCCTTTCAAGATAAGTTATAACACCTAAAAGGACAAATGAACATTGAACAAGCTTATTACACAGTACGTGCAAGAGGAAGATAGCTTGAAATAAGAGAAAACTAAAAGTGCTCACATGGTGACTCATTCCTAAGATAAAGCTCCAAGACAAGGAAAATTGATCATAAGGGCAAAGAAGTTGCAGATACTGGGACTTCACACATGTAACAGTAACAAGATAAGGATATTACTTGTTACTTTTGTAAGAAGGTTGGTCATGTGAAGAAGGATTGTCTTAAGTATGCAAAGTGGCTTACAAAGAAAGGTAAACTTTTAACCTTGTTTGTTCAAAAGCTATTGGCTTTAATACCAACTCATGCTTGTTGGATAGATAAAAGTGCAACTATTCACGTAAGTATATCCATGCAAGGATGTCTAAGGGGCCGAGCACTAAGTAATGCTGAAAGATTCATCTACGCAAGCAATGACTAAGCTCCTATTAAGGCTATTGCCATTTTTAGATTACAATTAGAGTCTGGTTAATCTTTAATTTGGAAGAGACCTATTGTGTATTGTCACTTAAATGAAATTTGATATTAGTTTCTTCTTAGGACAAATTCAGTTATCTTCGTTCCTTTAGAATGGAAAATTTTGTCTTTTTCAATATTCAAATGTTATTGTTACTAGTGCTTTGATTGATAATCTAGATAGAGTTGATTTGCCTTCCTCATATATGGTAGAAACCTTGCATGAAAGTGAAGCATTTGGGACATATTTCTAAACAAAAGGATTCAAAAGCTTGTGTAAGAAGAATTTTTGTTTGCCTTGATTTTTCATATTTTGAAAGGATTTTGATTGGAGTTCAAGTAGATCCTTTTTCAATATCAAGAATGCCAAGTTTGATGAGGATGTTGATTAGGTTTATTGAGGAGTGTGTCAACTTTCCTGTAGTTACAATTGAAAGGTATTTGCACCTGTTACTTTTCAAGATGCAAATATGGGATTTCAAAATATTCATGGGGTTCCTCCCACTTTTAAGGGGGGACAAGCTTCTATCCATACTAAGAAATCACAACAACCTCAAATGGTATTGGAATTTAATAAAGTGACTTTCTCCTTTGATTTTAAGGAAAACACTGTTGATTAATGTATGTATCACAAGATCAGTGGGAGTAAATTCATTGCTCTTATAGCAAAAGGTAATAAGTTCAATTTACTTAAATGTCCAAAGAGTGACATTGAGAAATAGCAATAAAGCATATTCTTTATGCGTTAACAGTAGAGAGTGTTATGTATGCTCAAGTATGTAGTATGTATGCGTCCAGATATTGCATACATTGTTGGAATGCTTGATAGATATTTAAGTAATCCTGAAATAGATCATTGAAAGGTAGTAAAACGTGTGATGCAATACTTGTAGAGAACAACGGATTATATGCTCACATATCAAAGATTTGACCATTTAGAGGTCATGGGGTATGCCAACTCTAATTTTGATGGATGCCTTGATAGTAGAAAGTTAACTTCAGGTTATATTTTTATAATGACTGGTGAGGTTGTATCATGAAAAGGTGTTAAACAAACACTTATAGCTTCATCTACCATAGAAGCAGAATTTGTTACTTGTTATAAGGCATCAAACTAAGAAATATTTTTGATAAATTTTATCACATGCTTGCAAATTATTGATGGAATTAAAAGACCACTAAGGATTAATTATGGTAATGAGGTTGCAGAACTATATTCCAAGAACAACAGGAGTTTTGGCAAAATCAAAGCTTATTGACATAAAGTTTCTTAGTGTTAGAGAGAGAATTCAAAGTTTTCAAGTGACAATTGAACATGTTAGTATAAATCTCGTGGTTGCAGATCCGCTTACTAAAGGTTTACTATCTAAAGTATTTCATGAGCGTGTCGCTCGCATGGGTGTTACACATTATTATGATGTGACAGTTGAGTGAGAGATTCGTTGTTAGTTGATGTTCAATTGTATTATGTTTTATAATTGATTCATATATGGTTTTTTTTATTAAATTCTCTAAAATAAAGTTACATGTTTCAATTGCGGTTGTGCATAAAGTCAAGAATATGTTTTGAGTCATGAAGTAGGGTCTGTTAGAAATAGGCATGTTAAGGATCACATTGTATGTAAGTTCCATGGTACACATCCATACTTGATCTATGTCATTAATTGTATTGATATTAGTGACCATTGATAGGCGTTGTCATCACAATAGGGTGACAAAGGTTGCTTTGATCCTATATTGATATGATTGCTAGACCAGATTTTTTTCAAAGATGAGACTCATTATAGATGGTAAAGGTTGAGGTTATAAGGTTTTGTACGATATATAACAGTTAAGTGATATGTGTGGCCCAAGTGGGAGATTATTATAATTTTTTTTACTTGTATATTTTAGACTGTCTAATTGAGTTAAAGAAATAAGTCTTTTAAAGAAAAGTGATCATTTGTTTATTTGATGGGTAAGACTTTTAAAACTTTTCTTTACGAGCTTTTGAGTGTGGGTTTTAATGTATAGAAACCCATATATATATATATATATATATTATTTCACCTATTATTACAGGCCATAGTATAATAAAATATTAAAAGTTATAAATAAGGTTAAGATCCTCAATCTAAGTAGCATAAGAGTTTTTCATTCTACCTTTTTCCACATTTCTTCAAAGAGTGAAATTAAGAGAATAGACACTACTATAGACTAGAAGACTAAAATTCGGTAAAAGAGTTAGTCTTCTCTATAGATTCACATACGCTTCCGCACTTACTTTAATTTTATTTATATGCCCTAATTTCATGCATAAGATTCTAGATTAATTTACATACAATAAATCGATTTTTCTTAATAATTGCTACTCATAAGATATAATTGCACCAAATATATTGATATTGATTATCATGAAGGTTAGCATTTCATTCCATATATTCCAACTCATCATTGACGCGAAAACATTCTCATCAAGAACTTATACATAAGCAAACACTTGTTATATTCATTCGTGATCCTTTTATCACGGGATGGAGGAAGCATGTATTATGTATAAAGATAGGTGGAAATGATTGTCTACAAGCTTACGTGTAATTACGAACATATATCACTATCTTTTATTTTTCATTTACGAACATATATCCGTATGTATCTTCATATGAATTGATATCCTATATATTAAATAATCGATAAAAGATATACTTAAAACTAAATGCATCGAATGATACCCATCCTTTGCCTCTAGAACAATGAATCTTTCGTAACGCTAAATTTTGAAAAATCAAATAGGTAGAGCCGGAAAGTCTTGAATTTGACATCTTGAGTGGATTATGATTGGTGAAAGAGATATGGTCAAACAAACCCTACTTTGGTTTTTCATTTCACACTGGCCTCTTCGTGCCGGCAGTCACAACTTTGTCATCGTGGAAGAGAAATGCCAAACTCTTACCATTATACGACTAATCATCAATCAAGACCGCAGGAACATGGTGCGTTCATTGAGGGTTATTTACCGTGTCAATCTCGCCTTGTGTTCTTATTCAGAAATCTTGGAAACTATTGCATCAAGGAGTTACTTTGGGTTTTATAGCTCAATTAAGGCTATGAACCGCTTGAATTTAATTAAACGAAAACTAGAAGTATTCAAATAACTCCTTAAGCCAAACTCACTTATTATAGTTCAAAATAAACTCAATCGAATTTTAGTTAAATAAGCATATCTGTCAAATTTTATTGAATTTAAGCTTCAATATACATATGGTTGAAAATAATTTATATTCTTTTACTGAAAAATCAACTTAAAACTAATTTAATTGAATCAAGCGGTTTAGATCCATCTATGGCTCCAATTCAATTATTATATTACAGATTTTAGTGTTTGGAGGGGCATCCTAATGGGTTTACAAAACCATCCAATTGCTAGGGATTTCTCAGCCTCAGGCTTCAAGTTCATGGATCAACTTCTTCATATTATAAATTGATTTTTTGCATTGGAAAGGAGACCTGCTGTCTAAGGGGAGCAAAGAAATGAGAAATCTCCTCCCTTTAGCCTCGGTGTAAACATCCGTTTCATAAGGGAATTGTAAATAAGCCTAAACCTATATCTGTACCCAAATATATCTCTAAATTTTTATAAGTTACATAAATGGCAATAAAAGGAATCTTTACTTCTTATGTTCATTAAAAATAATAAACAAATAAAACCACAATAAGGTCAAAAATTAGTAGCATATAAATACTAATAAAATTATAACATGTAAATGGTTTTATATTAAAAAAAATAGCGCTATTGCCATTGTTTGTCCTAAAACATTAGTACTTGTCTACCACTAATTCAAACACAAGATGTATTAGTGCATGATAATGCTAAATTAAGTTCTACTCGTGCCATATCAACTCCTTATGAACCTCCACTCACAAAAACTCATTTACTATAATTTGAGAAGTATCATTTTAGTCACATCAGCTTAACTTATATATTTTTTGGGGTCATTGACATATTAAACAATTTAGAAATACAAGGCAACTTTTTGGGATCATTACCACTATAATGAAGAATATTTGAAGAAGGTAGATCCTTAGCATATAGAATTACATCAAAAAATCTCTTTTGTATTAGGAAGTGTTGAACTACGTATTGATAAGTTCAAAAAGTGTTTTTGTATCAAAATTAAAGCTTAAAAGATCAAAATTTAGATGTTATTTACGTTTTTCTATCATTAAATGAACATGTGTTCTAAAAGATGTTTCTCTTTGTTATTCTAAATTTTTTTTAACCTTTTCAGGTAATTGTAAGGTTGATTATATATCTAATGGAAAAAAATCTAAACAAATGTAGAAGATAAGATGTTTTCCTGTTTTACTCATCAAATCCACAACTGGTCGTCAACACGATAATGATACGACCAATTGTCAGTTTCGTGTCACTTTGTGTCTGTCTTTTTCATGTGTGAGGTATCTAGAAACTAGAATAAGCACACATTTGTGACTCCAAACTCGATGCTATAATTCCCACTACAGTTTCCGCACAATTACTCGTGCAAGACCGCAATTCAAGTATCACACCACGTCATCATAACCAATAATACTCAGAACTGCGGAAAAACAGTGGCGGATCGGACCCGGCACGTCCCAAATTTATAGACTTGTAACCACTTCATGGAGGTGATAGAATGTCTTCAACCTATAGATCCACCAAGTGGGTGTTGGACGGCTCGGACTTGTCTTTTATAAAACAAGATCAAAAATTAAGGAAAAAAGAATTTTTTATTTTTTTATTTATAGAGATGTGGACCTATTGGGTCTATAAGTTTTACTAGCAGACTGGCCTGGACTCGACCATGGCAAATCCACTAAGCAAATCCAAGGGAAGACCTTATGTGGCCAAGCGGGATCAGGAGGTAGTGTCTAGGCTAGAAGTTGTAACAAATAATATATACTAGTAAAGTAGCCGACTTGAACTCGGGGAAATGGTAGATCCGCTAGGCGAGTCCTAGGAAGGACCCTACGTGGCCATAGGGTCAAGAGAAGATGTCTAGGCTAAAAATTATAATAAATAATATATACTGATAAAGTAGTTTTAGTGTTATATAAAATAAATAATGATAGCGATGAAGAAAATTGCCATTGAACTATTTTTTTGAGCAATATCAACCATAAAAATATGAATAAAGAGCTAAAAAATGATTTGCATTTTATATAATTGAGCATTATTTCTTTATGTCTAACCACTACCACCTTTATTAGCTACCAAAGCAATTTTTCTTTTCCTTTTCCTTTTTCAATCAAGACAAGTTATTGCCATAAAACCTTTAATCAATAGATAAATTTGTCATTTATTAAAATCACAGCTTGTAATAAGAAGGCTACCTTGCCCAAGAAAGAGCTCTATCCTGAAACGGGGTTGTAGTGTTGCGGGATATTAAAATTATAATTTTTTTAGATTTCTTTTATTATTGCTCTTTTGCTTTTCTATGAACTTTTAAAGGATCTATACATGATATTACGAAAGAAGAACACTTGATTAAATAGCAATTATAAGATATGAAGAATTTCCAAACAAATAAACCAGAGAAGTACTATTTCTCTCTTTTTTTTTTTGATGTTTTGTGCTTTAATTTGGAGTACATTGAAGACAATGCACAACTAAAGTGTAAGGAAGGAGACTAGGAATATTTGATTATAATGAATTAAATTCCGGTCATATCAATGTTGTGAGTGATATAACTTGCATGAAATTGAAAAATTAAATTATATAAAGCAATGCAATAATAAGGATTAATTGAAAATGATTCAATTTTCCCCACTTAACGCTTGGATTTGGAAAGTAAAATTGGAAATTATGCTAACAATTAGGCAAGCACGCCAATTCTATATCAATTTACATCTAATTATATGAAGCAACTTTCTAGTATATAACTTTTATCGAAAATATTTGTCAAACTTCGCATAATCACTATGACTTCTTTACACTTTACTAGATTTGATTTATGAAATCGATATGGATCTTGGTTTCCTATTATATAAACCTTTATCTTATAAGTAGTATTAGTAGTTGATACAACTAATTAGGAGCAATTGTTATGTTTTTAGATTTACTTTGATGTATATTAACTCCTTTTGAAATCTTTGAAGCAAGATAATTTTTAGTGAGTGAATAAATGAAGCTTATTTCTTATTGATCTCCTTAGTTCTTAAAGGGGTTTGGAGTCTTTTTTAATCAAATTTGATCTTTGATAAACGAAAGTGTTTATCTACTCTAATGATCTAAACAAAGTTTAAGTTATGAGTAGCTCTCGACCCTAGCCTCAAATATGTTTTAGGTTTTCCCTAAGGCTTTCTAGTACTAAAAATAGACACCCATGCTGAAGTTATGTGAAAAAGTACTAAATTGTTGAAAATGGTTAAGAATTTAATCACGTTAGCTCAAGTAAGTGAGTTCAATGAGTGCTTTTTTAAGGGAATAATGTTATGGCCCAAAGGATACCCTAAACATAACAGTCCGCTACACTCAATATTAAAACTTAAGCATGACGACCTTAGTCATTTGGGAAAACTTCGATATTAAGTGTAGGGCGTGCTCTTAACAAATTTAGAGGACCATACTTTGAAATATGAAGCTTAAGAAGATACAATAACAAATTAAGAAATGGAAATCATAATATTCATTCATTCATCAATAGTTGTCTTACAAGCCTTAGGGGCATTCCCCCGTTAAAATAAACTATAGTCTATTACAAGAAATTTTCTATGAAGTCTCCATCTAAACTAATGCTAAACTTCATCTAAAATTCCTTAACCAAAAGGGAAATACTTGACTGCAAGGTCTCTGTACCTCAACCACAAATAGCTAAACTTAAAATATATCTATAGGGTATAAGCCAATAGGCTTAGTGAGAATATTTCCATAAGTAAATACTTGAGTAACAAAATTCAAACAATTATTTAGGCATTCAAGTGAAATGCAACATACACGTGAGCAATCAAGGCATATAGTTTTTGAGAACTATATGTTGAATGATTTATGCTCTCCATTTGGGGTTCGGTGATAAGTAATCTCAAACGTAGTTTTAGTTAAGTTATGCTTTCGATCATTGCCACCAAGCATATTAAGTATACTCGGGTTGACATGCTTTTCGGATTACCATCAAGCATTGATTTAATTCCATGTCGCCAAGCAATCGCTTTCGATCATTACCGCCAAGTGTTGCTTTCAACCGTTTTACTATCCTTTTCACCCAAGGATAATAACCTCATGTAATGTGACTCACTTCGTGGTATGCATGAATCAATTTATTTAAGATATCATAGCATCATTATTATCAATTTTAAGGTGATCATAGAATTTCAAACTTTCAAATTCTATACTAAAACAAGAATTCTTTATAATCAATTCTCGCCGCGATATTCTTAATGTTCTTTCATACAACTTTACACATATAGCATTTTGTCTTTCCTTAATTCTAATGCATCTATACTACAAGAACAATCGAGTACACAATTTAAGGAAATAAACTCACATTGCCATAGAGATACTTTTTCTAAATAGATGAGATCGAACAATCCACTTGGTCAAAATAATTCTCGAGATACGAGTATTCTTCCTCGGGATCACCTAGTCAAGAAAAATACCCATAATGAGTATTTCTTGATAACTCTTCTGAAATTTGACAAAACTATGTAATAATATTGTGTTTCTTATTTTGAACTTTTCTTTCCTCAAAGTTACTTTCTTGTATTTAATTGTTGGGATTTCGTTTTATAATTGTTAAAATATGTTTTTATAGTGTATTGGTGAGTGCAAGAGAGCTTAATGAGACCTAATGTGCAACCACAATCATTATGCTTGTTGCCTTGGGTATATATACTACTACATTGTAGCCTTATATGTAACTTTATTATGGTTTTCTTTAATGATTTTGTGATTTGTCATGTTAAATCCCCGTGCCAAATATTCGCTTCTTCATCCTTGTTATTCTCTTATATATGTATGCATTTTACTGATTTGTTTGTAAATTTGAATTTGACTCCATCTAATTGTGTAATTAGATATCACAGTTGATCTTCATAACATGCTTCATGTAAGCAAAAAAAAAAAAAAAAAAAAAAACCCTAATACTTTGAAATGTCTAAAAAGTCAACATAGTCTCTAATTTTTTTTTTTTTTGACGATTGATAATATATAATTATAAAAAAAATTGCAGATATTACATTTAAGTATAAGCTTCTATTGTGACCTTATCTAAATGTTTTATTTCTGAAAAGTCTTTTGAGTGATTAAAATGTATAATTACACAAGTGAGAAGACATAGTAAATTCTTTTTAAGTTATTATCCTAAGATGGTCTAATATTTAATACTTCTAATAAAAGTTTTTAATATATTATGCAATTCTGATAGAGAAAAATGCATTGAAATGATATTAGTCTCATTTGCTTTTTGACTTTAGGAGCTTTGTCTTTACTTTATTTTCAGTCTGGAACACGATCCTTTAAGACAAGTCAAATTGGATGTAACTTATCATACATGCATCTTGCAAATACTAATCATATACACCTTTTAAACACTAATCACATGCAAGTTATCAAATGAGTTCAAACAATATTTTTCTTTACTTCTTCTCCCTTCTTCATTATAATACATTTTTTTGGAACCACTTTGATGAATTTGTAAATTTTATATCGACCTACCCGCTTAACTGGCATTATTGATACACAACATAACATAGAAGAAACACCTGCCATAGTTAATCCCAATAATGAGTGACCAAATTAAACAAATTAATTAATTAAATTGAAAAAAAAAGCCGTCTAGTGTATAGTAAGTCTCAAGGTTTGCACTAAAATTGAATGTGCCCTATTTTCAAAACGTCTAAAGATAGATAGAAAGATTATCTACAATTACGTGTGTATATATATGTACATATATTACTATCTTTTCTTCATTCAGAAGCATAAATCTGTATGCATTTTCATATGAATTGATATCCTATATGTTAAATAATAGGTTAATATATATTTGAACGTGCAAAATACACAATTAAGTATCTAACTTTAAAATTAATCAATTTAACATTTAATAGAATTTTTTATATACGCTAACTAATATTATGGATAAACTGTGGACGTATATGAAAGATTTTTTTTAATTATTAAAATGATCAATTTTAAAACTTAAATATTTAATTATATATTTTACTAAAATTCAAATTCCATTTGTTTACCTCAGATAATTGATAAAAGAACTTTCAAATTCCTCTAGCACAATGATTCTTTCATAACGCAAACTTTTTGAAAAATCAAATAGGTTGAGCCAGAAAGTCGTTAAATTTGGCATCTGGAGTGGATAATGGATTGGTGAAAGAAATGTGGTCAAACAAACCCCATTTTTGGTTTTCATTTCACACGTGTCGCTTCGTGCCGGCAGTCACAAGTTTCCTTCAACTTCTACATAGCAAGCAAGTTGGAGCGACCCTTCAATAATTCTCAACGGGAAATGGGTTCTCTTGGAAGAGAAATGTCAATCTCTTACTATTATACGACTGATCGTCAATCAAAACCACAAGAAGACGGTGCGTTCATTGAGGGTTAAAAATCTGTTTCATAACATTATTTGCCGTGTCAAACCGCTTGGTCTTGTTCGGAAATCTTGGAAACTATTAGCTCAAGGATTTACTTTGGGTTTTATAGTTCAATTAAGGTTATGAATTGCTTGGATTCGACTAAACAAAAATTAGAAGAATTCGAGTTATTTGAATAACTCGTTAAGCCAAACTTACTTATCATGGTTTGAAATAAATTCAATCGAATTTTAGTTAATTATGCATATCTATCAAGATTTATCAAATTTAAGCTTCAATTTACATATGATTGAAAATAATTTATATTTTTTTCCCTAAAAAATCAACTTGAAACTAATTTAATTGAATCAAGCAGTTTAGATCCATCTATGACTCCAGTTCAATTATTATATTATAGATTTTGGTGTATGGAGGGGCGTCCTAACGGGTTTAGAAAGCGACCATCCAATTGCAAGGAGTTCATGGAACAACTTCTTCATGATTTAAGTTGATTTTGGCATGATAAACATACGTTTCACGAGGGAATTGTAAATGATCCTAGACTTATATTTATACTCAAATATGTCTCTAAATTTTTATAAGTTACATAAATAACTCCTAAACTCAAGTTAATTGGCAATAAAAGGAATGTTTACTTCTTCTGTTCATTAAAAAAATAAATAAATAAAACCACAATAAAGCCAAATTTAGCGATATATAATACTAATAAATTTATAACATGTAAATGGTTTTATAAAAAAAAAATAGCACAATTGCCATTGTTGTTCTAAAAACATTAGTACTTGTCTATCACTAATTTAAACACGTAATGTAATGCATGTTAATGCTAAATTAAGTTTCATATGTGTCATATTAACTCTTTATGGACCTCTCCATAAAACCTCTTTAATGTAATATGAGAACTATCATTTCAGTCACATCAACTTACTTTTAGAAATACTAGACAACTTTTTGGGACCATTACCACTATAGTAAAGAATCTCTAAATAAGGTATATTCTTAGCATATGAAACTGGCCAATTTTTTTTTTTTTTATATCGGAGATTTTGAGCTATGCATTAATTAAGTTCAAAAAGTGTTTATGCATCAAAATCAAAGTTTAAGAAAATAATTTCATAAAGATCAAAATTTAGAGTTTATTTACGTTTTTCTGTCATTAAATAAACATGTGTCCAAAAAGAGGTTTCTCTTTGGTATTCTTAATTTTTTTAATCTTTTAAGATAATTATAAGATTGATTATGGATATAATGAGAAAAATCTAAACAAATGTAGAAAATAAGATGATTTCTTATTCTACTCATTAAATGCACAGCCCTCGTCAACACGATACTGATGCATCAGCCGTCAATTTCGTGTCATTTTGTGTGTCGTCTTTTCTTTTGTGTAAGGTATCTGGAATAAGCGCACGTTGGCCACACAATTTACTCGTGCAAGACCGCAAATTCAAGCATCACATCATGGCCTGACCAATAATACTCAGAACTGCGGAAAATCAGTCCTCAGATTCCATTCCATGATTTCGGCTCCGGTGGCCAGAAGTCCAAACAAATAATATAACCCTAGGTAGCTTTATGGTAAGTTTAGTTTATTAAAATCGAATAAGATTAAAAAAAATTTATTTTATAATTAGATATTTTCAAAATAAAACATATTTTTTAGCTGAAATAGCTATTCCATCGTAAAGAAAAGGAATGGATATTTATTATCTATTTTGCATTATACAGAATAGATATTCTTTTGATATAATTCTTTAAAACCATATAAAAAAATAGATATTTCATATAATAAAATTAGAATATTATTCAAACATATTGTTAGTGTTATATAAAAATAAATAATGATAGTGATAAATAATAATAGCCATTGAATTTTTTCTTTTTTTAAGAAATGTTGAAAAGAACCATAAAAATTAAAAATGATTTTCTTTTTATAAAAATGAGTGTTATTTCCTTTGTGTCTAACCACTACCACTTTTATTAACTACCAAAGCAACTTTTCATTTTTTTTCTTTTCTCAATCAAGACAAGTTATTGCCATAAAACCTTTAATTAATGGATAACTTTGTCATTTATTAAAATCACAGCATCTAATAGAAATTTGATACCACACCCAAATTCAAAATAGGGTGTTTCTCACAATCCACTATGATTGATAAAATGGCAGGTAAAAAATACATGAAATCAGTCAATATTAAGAGAAAGTTCATATGTGTTCAACAGTAGAATCACAATAAAAGATAGCTAAATAAACCCCTAGTAAAACCTCCTGTGTGGTGTCTCAATTACAAGTGTAAACAAATGGAAATTACTTAAAAATTACATAAAACGCGGTCTATGAAATAGTTGGAGTCGTGGTTTACCCTTTTTAACTACTAAGATTCTTTGTAATCGGATTAGTAGGTTTCCCTTGCACGCGTGCACACACACTTACGTAGGCATGCACACACAGCGTTGGCAACTCGTATTACTGTGTGTGTGTGCGCACACACACACAACGTTGGCAATTCGTATTACTGTGTCATATCTTATATTTGTATTTAAACGGGCTTGTATCTGAAAAACCCCAGCCCATAACCTGACATATTTATTAATCATGCATCAAAACCTTAACTCGTAACCTAACACATTTATACTGTGTCTTGTATCCACCCATTTTATTAATTGATAAAACATATGAAGAAAATATAAACTCTATCGGAATTTTATTATGTTGTATTATCTTAGAAAGTTAATATTTTAAAATCATTGTTATACTTGGTAGACCTTTTTAACAAATTATGTATGATATATAACTCATACATAATTAAAAAGAAGATACTATAATATATGACTTAATGCATTAAATAAGTGTGATATTAGTGAATAATAATTGACAGTAACAAAAAAAGGGACATATATTTTTAACCAATAGATATATGATACATAGATAATGTATATTCACTCTTCAAACATTTGTGATATATGGTAAATTACACAAGAATGTATTAGCATTTAGTAGTAAGTACATTTAAGATATTAGCATTTTAAGTGGTTAAAAAAGAAAAAAAAAAAGAAAAAAGGTATAAACATTTTATAAAGTGAATCAAATAAGTTATATATTAGTGGCCAATAGCCATGTTTAGCCCAACTAAATCTCTAGTTAGAGTATTTAGATAGCCTTTGTAATATAGCCATGGGATTTGAAAACACAATAATGATAAAATCAATTAGACAAATGAGATAAGAACTTATCGACTTTGGCTTTCAAGCTCTAGTCAATCTCAAGGGAAATTCTATGGTTCCGTCATTTATTTTGATAGGACTGAGTCTATCTCTATCCAACGGCTCACATCATACCCAACTGTGACCGAACCATTAAAATAATTAATATTCCAATTACTATATTTATTTTAATGATTAGATGGTTAATTGAATGATCTCATCGATGGAACTATATAAGTTCTCCAATCTCAAATAGCCAGCTACCCCCCTTTCTTTCTTCTCTGCCTTTTCTTTTGATATATTATATTCCCTTCCCATCTCTATTAGCCTAGTCCGTGTCATGTTAGCACCACTCCTCACACTTATGCACTGCTAGTAATATGCACACCACTCAACTGTACATTCCACAATAACACCCCACAACAATACAACATGCACAATACGAACACTACACAACACAATGGCACCTAGCAAAGACAACACATACAAAATACTACACACTAAGGCACCACTGGAGCCTTCAACCTTCTACTGTAGACTCTTAACATTGGTTGATGGATTATAGGAGTCGTATTACTCTATTGTTCGATTGTAGTCTTATTTTTTCCTTACTCCCAATGACTCCATTATCTAATATATTATATGTAAGCCTTTAAATGACCTTATATAAGATTAAAACATGTCTTAAAATTACTATAAGAATTCTAAATTAGATGAAATAACATAGAATCCACGTATAGTAACCTTTGGTCAAAACTTGTTAAGGAGGATAGATAACCTTCCGTAAAAGAATATATATCTATATATAATATTTGACTAATAATAAAGATGGCATAAAAAATGAAATATATATATATATATATATAATAAGTACTATAATACATAATATCCTTAATTGGGACTTATTAGAAGAGTCAACAACAGTTTAGCAGAGGCTTGGATATATTGATTATTAAAAGAGGTGTTATTGAATGAGAATAGAAATACATACACACATATAAGGTCTTTGGATAAAATCAAATATAATTGTGATTAAGTTATGACTTATTGATATATATATATATATATGTATATATATATACTAGTTATAATAAAAGGAAATATTTCAACTAGACATTTTATGAAAAGTATCAAGAAATAAATAAGATACTTATACAGAGACAAATAAATTTAGAAATATTTTTATAGATAGAGGTCTAATTATAAAGAAAAGAAGTAACTTAGAAGGGAGCATGTAAAATGAAGCGAAAAAAGAAAAGTTACCTAAATTAGTATGAAATAAAATAGAAAGCTAGATATCATATGGCAAGTCCCTTTTCAACCAATATAAATAGGAGTCTTTTCTACTTCCATAATTCACCCTAGCAAAAGATTTGTCTTGCTGTGCTATGGAAAGAAAAAGAACAAAGACAAGAACGAAAATCAAGTCCTAAACTCTCTCTTTAAATTATAATCAAATTTAATAAACAAATAAAATGAAAATAAGAAATTGAATTGCCTATTATAGTAAATTATAAAAGTGATAAAAACATAAAAGTAAGAAAAATAGATATCAAGATGAATGATATGAATTTTAATCTTACAACAAGGTTATAAAGATTGGCCCTTGTAAAAAAATTATGGTATAAAATTATTCATAGAGTATGTGAACCATCAAATGCGACCTATGTGAAAATTTCTTTCTTTTTTGAAAAATAAAGAGGGTGATTTCGACTGCCTTTGACCAATGGATGCACCATATGTGGAAATTTTTTTCAATAGAGACGCATCCACTAGATACGCCTTCTACATTATTTTTTGAATGAAGAGGACACATTCGATGGATGCACATTCACTTTGTGTGTGTGCGTGTAATCAGTAATAAAATCCCATTTGCCCCCATTTGTAATCTCATCCTTTTATCCCCTCTCGCTTCCTCACTATTTTTCCAATATCTTGCCAATTTTTGCATTTTTGGGCTCTCCAACTCTAATCTATAATAAGTAACTAAGTTTTACACTTTGGTTTTTCCTCTTTTCTCCAATTGCATGTCCTCAAACATTATGTTTTAAAACCTTAATTTCATAAAATTTTTGTACTTGAGTTGTTTTAGTAAGATTGAAGTAGATGCTTGTGACTAGTATTTGTGTTGTTAACCATGTGTGTGACTACATTGTTGCATTTAGACTATGTTTATTATAAATGATGCCTACCATGTGCTTGGTGAAAAAAAAAAATAGAGCTTAGTTTTCACTTTAAAATCAACCAAGATAAAGAGCATTAAAATAGGATACTTATGTTGTTGAACCTACACCACATTTCACTTCACTTTCGATATTATAATTTAATGGAGGCAAGTGTTATGTGCATAGGTTTGAGATGGTTGGTTTAGTTCAATTTATGGTGTATGCGCATGGGAAAATTACTGGTGGTAAACACCGTTTAGAGTATGATAAGGCCTTGATTAACAAAGGACAGGTGCCAACCGATGCCATCTATGTGTAATTTGTATGCTAAATATGCGGAAGTGTTGGGTTATATCCAAATAGTGGATGTGTTGAAATAATATATTGACATGCCTATTACATGCCAAGTGGATCGATCTACCATCTAGTGCCTATTTTGGATGATGAAATTATGGTGGGTCTGTTAGCACAAGCTAAGGAATTTGGTGCTGCCTTGATACAAGAGTTTTTGTGTAGAAATCAAGACACTTAAACACTCCCCTAGAATACCATTTAACTTAAGTTAATCCCTTTGCTCATCTTGGTTTCGATTTCCATGTGAACACACCAAGGTTTCCTAATAGCATCAAAGTGGACACCAAAGTGTATGAAACCGAACACTTCAAAGCAAGCACATCCTCTCATATAAGTCCATATGGACAAGACTGATGTGCTATTCACTAATGCAATATGAGGAATACGAGTTGCAACCTACTCATGAGTCATTGCTAGACCTTGAAAATAGAATCCAATGAGAGATGACCCCGGTGCTTAACCCTAAAGTTAAAACAATCTCTGGGATGGCACTTACTATGTTAATGAGGATGGGGACCTAATTGAAGATGAGTAGAGTGGTAATGAGGATGGTGATGTTGCCAAAGAGGGTAGGAAAATGCATGGAAATGTTGCAATTGATTTTTTAACATAAAAACCCTCGACTTTAATGGGAAATCCTATTGCAGATGTCCCATCTAAGATGGTTGTAAAAACGAAATTTCATATTTCAACAATAGCGGGATACTGGCCAAGAAAACATTGGCAGGGATGATAAATACATAACATTTGAGCTAAGTTTGAACCATTATGTGCTATAACATTTTCGTAAGCGATGACCTAGTGAAGGGTATGATGTTCAACATGAAAGCTCATCTCATTTACCACGTGAAGTCTTTCCATGTGAAGCACCATTAAAATTTCTGTGTTGATGAATCTAGAGGATCAAAAGTTTCTTTAAATCTATCCCATTATGTTTTGCTTGCAAATTTAGCTGTTCAACTCATACAAGAGCATGGTGGAGTGGTCTTGTTCTCAAAGGAAGAGTGACGCAACAAACAACATGAAGAAAATATCACAATTCTATTGATTTTCAAAATACCTAGAAAGTGATCTTCAATTATCTATTAATTTTACAAATTCATAGATAATTGGCATCCAAATTCAAAAATTTGGGTAAAAGAAGAGCAATACGACTTAATTCTGTATTTCTAAAATGATAAAAGTACAATATATAGCAAAAATCTAAATTTGTCAAAAAGGAGACTTTCTAAAAAGGTCTACAAACATAAAAATATTTGAATAATGAAACCAGTGTCATAGACAAAAAATAAAGGAAACTTCCTAAAAGTCTACAAATTTCAAAATAATTAAAAAAGACAAATAAATTCGAATTAATTTCGTTTCCAATTTTAAAAAATTGACATCTCTTCTTCCATCGCATCATTCTCCCCTAGTTGGACAAAATTTGCTCTCGAATTTTCACGGTGTCTTGCAAGATCCACTTGGAATTAACTATATAAGCCTCAACAAATTGATCTAACCATGGCAAGTCAATTGGAAAACATTACTTCTCGACCAATCATCTCCAACAACTCTAGGAGTCATACAAGACCTCCTAACAACTAAATTCTTTTAACTATCTATGATCACATACTCCTGTTCAATATAATTAACAGCAAAAATTGGTACATCAAAAGTTGATTCACTATCACTAATAGTCTCGAAAACATTATCCTCTTCATCAACATAAATATCAAAGATTGGTTCATCACTATCCTCAAAAATAGATTTGTTCACTCCTTCTTCGTTCTCAAAAATTGGGTTTTCATAAAAATAAGACCAAATCGTCTTTTCCTCCATTTCATCCTAGTTTCCCAACTCCTCTTATCTTCCTCATCAAACAATGGATTAGGGTACTGCCTACAAATAGGATTAAGATTCCTATTGTGGTTGACAATTAATTCGCCTATTCTCTCTGCTAACTGACCCACCACCACCACATCCAATTGATGTTCTAAGGTTGCATCTAACCTCTCGCCGATCATTTCTCCAATCCTACGGTCCAAATCGTTACGATCACAAATCTCATCCACTGCACGCCGTTGATTGGTCTGCCTGTGAGGTGCCATGATAATTTCATGAGCAAATGTGGTTCTAATACCAAACTAACGCAGCGAACAATGTGATGAAAATATCACAATTCCGTTGATTCTTACAATACGTGGAAAGTGATTTCAATTACCCATTGATTTTGCGAATTCCTGGATAATCAAATCCAAATTCGTAAATAATAATTAAATTCGAAAGTTTGGGTAAAAGAAGGGCAATATGACTCAATTATGTATTTTTGAAATGATTACTGACTTTTCTTAATTGCCTTAGGGCCTACAATATATAGCAAAAATCTAAAAATGGCAAAAATGAAATTTTCTAAAAAGGTCTACAAATATAAAAATATTTAAATGACGAAATAAATGCCATAGACCACAAATAAAGAAAACTTTCTAAAAGTTTACAAACTTTAAAATAATTAAAAAGGACAGATAAATTTCAATTAATTCTTTCCTAATTTTAAGAATTTACCATCTCTTCTTCCACCCCATCAAAGAGCCTCAGCATGAGATTGCATAGCCGTAGGAGTCACAACAAGAGGAGGCATTCATACGAGAAGCATATCCAACCAAAGGATCCTCCTAAGCCGACCTAGGTAATTCCATTAAGGCAATCCTCCACCGAGGTGCACAATTAGCTAGAGTTCGAGCTGGTTATCGAAGTACCTCCTTAGTACCTAATCCAACAACGTCGCCACCACCTGTCTCTGCCTTCTAGCCCACCTCTTCGATCATATCCTTTGGCAGCAGTTATCCTCCGCAAGGAAAAAATTTAAATTGGTGAGAAAATACGCATCAAAATCTACCCTCCACAAGGAAAAAATTTGACGAGCTAGACGGTTTTTCAAATCCTCGAAATTATTTTAAAGCACGAAATGTAAATTGTAGATAAAAGAAAATACAAATAAATAGATAAAATTTTTCTATTTACTTTTTCAAGAAAAGAAAGAATAAGATGAAGGCAGTCCTGAATTTACGTTTTGTTATTATATATTTATATAATATAAGAAAAAAAACGCAATACTCTAATGTGTTATTCTGTTAGTTATTTATTTCAAGCACAATATATATATGTTCAAATAGTTTGGTTCAGTTTTTTTTTTTTTTTTTTAATGTAGTTTAGCTCAGATCCAATTTTTTAATCAACCCAATTCGGTTTGAAAACTTTCTTTTTTAATAGAACCCCAAAAAAAATTAAAAATAAAGAAAAAAAACAAAGAATTTTCAGTCTGGATTGATTAAAATTTACCGTTTGATGGGTGGGGATGGGATCGTTGTCCGACCCCTTCAACACCCATGTTTCTATCTCCTCCAAATTAGTTTGAATATGGAAAGAAAACAGAAACCTTCCAGAACAACAACAACTATTACTTTGCGTCATTGTCGTGTGGGCTGTAGGGCTTTGAATTTTAGCGTGATATGATAGCATAAATAAAATTATGGTGGTTTGGACATTATGGTCATCTATGTGAGAACATCGCTGCTTCTGCCACGTTATACAATGTCCCATTGAATTTAGAAAAGTAGCTGTCTACGATGGATTCCTTCAAGATCATGACAATCGACGGTGATTAATTAAACTTTTTATCCATTAAGATGCATGATATCATGATTTGAGCAGTCGGACTTTCTTTTACCAATAATTTTTTTATTCATATTTGGAATTTAATTATTCTCCTTATTAAAATTAGCAATTGGAGTATAACACTTTGCAAAATAATCACAATATCGACTATTATGATTCCCTATTTCGTTAAGAAAGCATTTCTGATATAAATATTATTTCACTATGGTCAAATAGAATTTTGAGAAAAATACAAATAATACCCTAAACTTTGATCTTAATATTATAAATTACTACTCTAAACTTTAATGGATTGACATATAACCCTCCATAAATTGCAAAAGACCCTCTAATAGACTTTGATCTTGGTGCAAAAATCCTATCAATTTATCAAATGATACTTTAAGACCTTTAAACTTTAATATTAGTGTGATTTTATGTCATCAATTTATTATAGTTAAGGGTTATTTTAACATTTGATTGTTTATGGGTTATATCTTCACTTAAGTCAGGATTTAAAGGAGTTATTTGTAATTTCATTTTAAGTTTAATTTATCATGATTAGCTTCTAGTCCATGTTATTAGCATTGGCAATATAGATGAGATAAATCAAAATCGCCACATAAACTTTATTTTATTTTGGCTGATAGGAATGGATTTGGTATTCTAGTTTCATTATTATGGAATAGCTATTCTCTCGTTTGGTTTATAAAAGATTGTACATAAGTGACACGCACTTTTATGTTAAAACTATTGATTCTCTATTAAGTAAAGTTTTGATGATAACAAAATAATCAAGAAACTAATGATGTTATTCAGTGTGCAGAATTTATGTGTGTGTGTGTGTGTGTGTGTTAGACAGAACCTTTCACAAAACTTTAAAGAACCATGATGAGTTCAAGATAAATGGGTAAATGATATTGTATATCGATGATTTACATGCTTTACTTATCATAAAGAAAGAATACATAAGAGTTGAGAGAAGCAACAACATTATCAAAGATTTTGCAAGGAATAAAGAGTATATAGAATGTTCTCCAGAATGTTAAGTTAAGGATGAAGCATTTTTCTAGAAAACCGAAACCTTTTCCAGAACCTTCACTGGAACTTTTGCAAAACAAGAATTTTCAACTAGAAGTTACCGTTCATCTTCTCAAATGAGAAGATCTACTTTTTCAAAAAAATATAAAGATTTTTTTCAAGACCTAGCTCCAAGAAAATAAGTATATTTGGGTAATATACTTATTTGTTCCACTAAAGAAGGATAATATCCAAGGGGATCTATATTGATTTTCTGTTTCTCTCCCTACAATTTGTTTTAAGACAAAATCAGATTTTTATTCAGTTCAAGACAAGATGTTTATTCATGTCTATAAGTACCATGACCAAGACAAGAATCTTTCATATTATATGAATTTTTACGAAAAAAAAAAAACAAGAAGAAGGATAAATGTTATCTTGATAGAAAATGAGATCACGTTCAATAAAGAAATATCAATAAGAGATATATGAAGAAGATCAGATCACGTTGAAAGATAAAGATCAGAACTTAGTTGGATATTTGAAGCAAATCATGTTGGAGGAGAAATATATGCAGTTAGTTATTTTCAAAGCTTATCCACAACTGATTTGGCTTAATGGGAGATATGCAATTAGATTTGAAAGTCTACGAAGATCAAGCTAAGCTTATCCATTTGTTATGATCATATCGTGTCCAGAATTTGATTCACGAAGAAAAACAGAAGCTGGATATTATTATCAAATAACCGTTGGAAGGAAAGGATAGTCTTCAAATTTCAAATCAAGATAAAGCACAACAGATTATATACCAAGATTTTTGGGATTTGATATTTATTTTCTAAACGTTAGACAAAGAGTAGTATAACTGAGGAAGACAAAGAAAAGTATCAGTATCAGTATCAAATATATCATCTACACGCAGCAAACAAAAAAGTGCTCTCCTTTACAAAAAGATACAGAATTAAACACAGAATAAAATCCATAAGTTTCATTTCATCCAGATTTTTAATAAACATCTTATATAGCAAGCTGATCTCTTAGCTTTCATTATTTGGCTCTTTGATTTAGATATTTTATTTTGTATAGAAGGAACTTGTTGTTGCCTTCTCTTTTGATAGTTAAGTTACAAGTTTAGACTCTGTAGATCGGTTGTAGCTAGAGGATAGCTGTGAGAATCAAGCAGAGAGAATTGCACAAGCTTATAATTTGAACTTATTAGATATAGTGGAACAAAACCTGTAGGATAATGGGATCCTCGGCTCGGAGCTGGAAAACTGGACTGACGCACAAGGCGGAACCACTATAAACAGCTGCCTGATCTTCTTTTTTCGTCATCTTTTATTTTTCGGAAATTTTTATTGTTAATTCGTTTAATTGATATATTGTTATCATGTTTAAAACTTAAAGGGAATTTTTAAAAGAAATTTTTTTTAAATAATCAATTCAACCCCCTTCTTGATTATTTTTTGGGACCAACAATTAGTATCAAAGCAGGCTCATTTTATTGCTTTGAGTAATCCATTTAAAAATGGTTAAGAACAATGTAGCAATTAACCGTGCTCCTTTCTTTGATGGTTCAAATTTTTCTTGTTGGAGAATGTGTATGGAAACTTATATAAAAGCTAACGATTATGATCCTTGGCAGGTAATTTCCATTGGAGACAATGTGATTATAATGAATGGAAATTCAGTCCTAATAGATGCTGAGAAGAAGATCATTGAAAAGAACAACAAAGCTAAAAATTTGTTGTTAACCACTATTGCTATTTTAGAATTTTATTTAATATCTTCATGTGGAACAACAAAGAAGATGTGGGATAGATTAATTGAAACTTATGAAGGAACTAATACAATTAAAGAAACTAAAATTAATGCTTTACTTCAACAATATGAATTATTTAAGTTTAAAACTAATGAATCTATCAAAGATGCATTTAACAGGTTCACTACAATTACAAATGAGCGGGCATCACTTGGCAAAGTGATTAGTGATCCTGATCTTGTGAGGAAGATGTTGAGAATCCTACCACCAACTTGGGATGCAAAGAAAACTCCTATAGAAGAAGCACATGATCTAAACAAACTTTCTCTTAACCAACTAAGAGAAAAGTTAATAGCTTATGAATCCCACAAGAAAACTACACAAGGAGAGGAAAGAAGTACCAAAGGGATTGCATTCAAAGCTAAGGAAGTTATTCAAGCTGGATCGGATGATAGTGAAGATGAAGATGAAGATGAAGAAGACATAACACTTCTAGCCAAAAAGCTCAACCAATTCTTCAAGAAACAAAGAGGTAAGAAATTTAGTACTTTTAAGAAAACTACTGAATATAAGAAGAATGATGCAGGAAAGGGATACAAGGAAAAGGATAAGAAAAAGGAAAAGAGAGAAATCCAGTGTTATGAGTGCAAAAGGCCAGGAAATATCAAATATGATGTCCCATTTTGATAAAGAAAATGGACCAATACAAAAAGCGAAGTCAAGCAATGTTAGCAACATGGAGTGATTTGGATGACATAGAAAGTAGTCCAGAAGATTCGGATGGAGAAGAAGAAGAAGCAAACCTTTGTCTCATTGGTACTTCTGAGGTATACTTTAAATCTGACAATGAAATAACTGAAGATGATATGCTTATTGAAATGAAAAAATTATTAAAAGCACTTAAAAAGGATGACTTAAAGATAACTAAGTATGATAATGAAGTAAAATCGCTTAAGAATGAAAATGAGGCTTTAAAACAAACAAATTCTTTACTTGTTGATGAAAATGACATACTAAAGCATGATCTTGAAAAGTTGGATGTAGATAATGAAAAACTAAGAAAAGATAATAGGTTGTTAAAGGAAGAAACCGAAGTGTTGAAAGTGAAAATAGACGAGTTATCTAATTTAATAAAGAATACATTTAATATATTTAGTGAAAGTGACAAGAAATTAATAATGTTGATCTCATCACAAAGATTGTCTTTTGAAAAGCATGGTTTAGGCTATGAGCATGGATCTAGTTCGAACACATCTAAGAAAATCGTGTTTGTAAAAGCTAAACCAAACACACATAATGAATCAAGTGAAAGAAAGCAAGATTTAATATCAAATCACGTGAAAATGAGTGAACACCAGAAGGCATTCTAGAAGTTGTCCTTCTTATGAAAACAACACCAGAAGGTATTCCAGAAGTTATCCTTTTTATGAAAACAATACCAAAAGGTATTACAGAAGTTATCCGACATATGAAAGGATAGATTATAGGGAATGAAATAATGGATGATTGAGTGAATGGTGGTATATGGATTGTGCATGATGGAATGAATTATGGATTATGGAAGGTAATGAATTGATTCTGTACAAGTATCACTGAATATTTATAGTGTATAGGGTTTAGATTCTCTGTTCCTAGGTGTAATGAAAAGGAAAAGTGTGTACGTGATAAGGTGGAGTGAAGTGAACACCTTAACTACAAAAATAAAAGAAAAACTACTTAATAGTTCCAAAGGAAGCGACCTTAGACACTAATAAAGAAAAGAACTAAATGTTGCTCAAATCAGTTGTGGTAAGGTCAACTTGCTTATGAGATGCTCTGCCCAACTCATTCTTCTGAGTAAGATGAGCTCAATTTTTAAACTTGAGCTTGTGCACGTTCTAATTTGTTATGAACTCCATCAGCTCAGTTTGGTGATCTAGTGAAGTTGGTATAGTAGCTTCGGTCATTGTGTTGAGTTCAGGTGGTTTTGCTTGTTGTACCTCTAGTCATGTGTTGAGCTCAGGTCGTGAGCTCGAGCATCCATAACAGCGGCTCATTCTTAATGATCAACGGAATAGTTCAATGCTGACCTATTGATGGCAACTCAACGAAGACCTAATTTAATAGTTTCGAAATTCTGTTGCTCACAGATTAAAGATCAACTTGGTGGTGCAGCGTCTCACTTACTTGATATCAAGCTCAAAATCTACTATTGTTGCATGAAAATTGCAGATTTTCACTCTTTTAACCACAATTGATCCATAATCATGCAGTTTATCATTTTATAACAGATGTTTACTGTACAACTGCCAATTTATGCATGAAAGTGATAAGAAAACAATATTATTTTTATGGTGAACATCTGTTATCACCATTCTTTGTCAAAACATCTTTTTTTTTTTCCAAAAACACCCCTAATAAAAATATAAAGGAATTTGCATTCCTTCTCAACCTTGTTCAATTCCAATGAACGAAACATGACATCAATGTTTTATCAATTCTATACTTGAAACTTGAAATAAGTAAATATCGTATTTAGTCAAACTTCTACTTACTAAAGTAATTACCTTACCAACACTTATAGTCTTTCAAGGAAAATTATTTGTCACAGCACATTTTAAAAGAGGATGAACATAGTATATTAATTTGATAGATATAATCTAAGAAAAATTACAGATAACGCTACTTTGACTTAGGTGTTTATGTACAATCAACATCCAAAATAAAGAGATGAAACATAATTATATTAAAATATACATCACAACATAATAGATGAAAACTTTTTATATCCGCATTCTAATTTACTGGAATTTGGTTTTTTTTTCTTAAAACAAAGAATGTGATATGTAGGATAGTAAAAACTATTAAAATGAAGAAAATTTATTATTTTACTAAAATTTATTATTGTGAGATAATGGGTATATAGGACTAAATTTGAAATATAGGTTTAAACTCAATAATGGCATGGGTTAGCTAAGTAACAAGGTCTAAGAAATCAAATCAAGCACATTAATTTGGGACGACTAAGGGAGATTTGGGATGGCATACTTATAAGAGGGAATATTAGACCGACTCATCTACACTCAACCATCTTCATGGAGGTTCATGCTTCCTATTGTTCTGGGCTCAAGAGAAAGGGATGACACGATCCATCAACTACACGAATTATTTCAATTACCAAGTGTCAGTGAAATTCAATAAACATCATTAGTAGTCAAACTTTACAAATACCGAAAACTCCTCTTCATTTAATAGATTCAAAAATTAAGCAAGCATCATGGTATTTACCGAATTGCTTTCACAAAAGATCAAGCAAAACTTAGAGTAAAGAACACTTTGCCTCTATTCAAGAATTATAGGGATGATGTTTCATATTTTCTCAACTTGCTACTAGTGTATTTGAACTTTTTGAGATTGCATATTTGCATGCTCCTTCTCTCTATACCTTCCACACTTAATTATTTCTTACATGTGCTTCTACGTCGATATTAATAATAGAAACTGCACTTATGAAAATATCTGAAAGTTTATAGTATAGTGCAATACAGTGCAAACCGTATAGAGGATGGCATAGACCCATGAGGATGTTATCTTTTTCACCGACATAAACTTGTGTTCAAAGAATCTACATCACAACCGCCCTTTATATGTAAAGGGCTTACTTAATACTTAATTGATTTCCAATAAAGAGGACATTCATAGATGACAACTCCCCTATAAATATTGTACTTAGAGATATATTCAAGGTTACCACAATTGACATCAAACATTTTATGAATTAGCCTATTTTAATCAATGGTTTTCATGAACTACCCATAAACATATTAGGGTACGTGAACATGGATCTTAAGTTTGGACTTATCCAAAATTGTACCACTTTTCATGACATTAATGCGAAGAATCCTTTTTCTAATGAATTCATCACGATAGGATTCTAGTAATTTATAAACCAAATAAGTCCCATGCAACATCGCCAAAAACTTAGTTGTGACTAAGTTTTAATATTTATCTTCTAAATTTTTTTTCCAACTACGGTCCAAAAGGCAAGTGCACCTATCAA
The DNA here is from genome assembly GCA_024138025.1 of Combretum micranthum. NCBI lineage: Eukaryota > Viridiplantae > Streptophyta > Magnoliopsida > Myrtales > Combretaceae > Combretum > Combretum micranthum. The sequence continues at coordinate 2,424,620 of JAMXBD010000026.1, forward strand.
TATAGTATGTAAAGCAAATATAGGTCGTGTTCCTTAGGGATCAGTTAGCACCTATCCTACCTACTCTCTTCCATTATATAACCGACAAGATCACATGAGGCTTTAGTATTTAATTAATAGTCAACTACTTCTATACAAAGAAGTATATATCAATTCACAAAGAGTAATCTCAAGATACAAGGATTAACTTAGACTTTGCTTCACTAACAACCTTATCATGTAGCTTCATTAAAAACACCAAAACATCATTGTTAAACTCTTGAACTGCCTAATTCTCAAAGACGTATTGAAGCCCCTCTCAAGATCATTAACTTCTAATCCTAAGTTTAACAATTGGAATCACTTCCTAACTATTAACAACTTAGAACTACATTAACATTAGAAATTCAATGCAAAACCAATTCAAGTGAGGGAAGAATTTCACCAATCCTTCACTAGATGTTATGAGCAATTCTCATTAATTGCTCAGATATGTTCAAATGAAATTTGACATGAATTCATATTGTGCACTCATATAGATTCAAGACCATTATGCCAAAGCTATCAATTTCAAGAATTCAACAATATTTCAATAAAATCACTAATTGAAACTACATGAATCAGGTTTGAATCCACAAAATCTAAGTGAAATCAAGTACTCCTCCATCAAAATATAGAAATTAAGCATCAATTCAGAAGGAGCACATGATAATACGTAAAAAAAAAAAAAACACCTATTAAGAGTAGAAATCCTTGCAATTGACATCCACTTCAGCTCTTGAATTGATCAACCTTCATGTTCTTCACAAAACCCTAGCAAAACTCTTCTTTCTCTCTCTAAAGCTCTCTAAAAATTTAGTTAAGATCTATAATCTCCATGCACAATATGGATCAGATGGTTCTGAAAGCATAATACAGAGACTTTATCAAAGAAAGATTGTTGCTAACGTGGCCAATTCAAAACAAATAAAAGAAAAGGAAAACTGGCGGGTAAGACAGGACTATAGTTACGGTAGAACCACGATCGAGTATAAAGTCGTGGTAAGAACTATTACAACTGTCTCAAATATCATAACCACGACCGTGATTTAGAATGGGTTTGAAACTGTGAATTCTACTCATTGAAGTTTCTTCTTATTAATACGCGGATATGGACTTCAAAGGGATTCAATGACTTAAACAAGTATGGGCATGATTGACCTCTGGTATCTTGATTTGTTGATTCTGTTTTCTTTCTTTATCAAACATTTATTAACTTTCCTCCAAAGCTACAATGAACTAAAGTTAACAATTAAACCAAATAAGTGTCAAATTCGTAAGGATTCTAGTAATTTATAAACCAAAATAAGTACAAATCCTGTTAGTTAAGTAGAGTAAATATCAACTATTAGTAGGGAAAGCAACAAGACTTTAGCATCCCACTACCTGCATGGAAGGAAGTTAAAGTGCATCCGTAGAAGAAAAGAAAAATGCGCAGCTTCCGTTAGGGCAAGAAGAAAGGAAAGGAACATGAAGAGGTTTAAAGCTTCAAGAGGGAAAATGGGTGAAAACTATATCTGCAATAACTGTTTTGGAGATTTAAGGAAGGTTACCAATCTTCTTCAGACTCCTCATCAATTTGGGAGCATATTTTAATTTAAAGGACAATGAAAGAAATTTACTGACAAATTTAATTTTATGCAGTATGATATTAAAATTAGCATGTTATGTGCTTTGATGTTATAAATGATAACAATTCAAATTCCATTTTTTTTTTTTTTTAGAATTTCTTACTTTAGTCAATATATTTCACCATTTGTCAAATTTAAACAAGATAAGGCTAACAACCAATAACATCTATTCTATCAATTGAGAATAGTTATTTCCTCTCACTCCTATGGGAATAACTATTTCACGCATGTAACAATAGTTAGATAATTGTTACATGGTTTGGATAACAACCAGGACAACAATAATAATAGTAGTAGCATGAATATGACTAAATGTTTTATAACATTCTTTCGCTATAATCAAGTTCATTTTAGTTAAGTACTTGAAGAATTTAAAAAAAAAATCATTAGTATATAAACAAAAATGTAATTGCAATATATATTGTTTAATATTATAAATTTAAATATATCAATATATACAATAAACCAAATTACACTATTAGTAAAAATCAAACAAATATGCAATATAAATTATAAATTACATATATAGAAGTTTGTACAGCGATTTTGACAACATATGTTTTTTCATGTATACATAAAGAAAAGTATATATGAATTATGTAGCATATGTTTAACATTGTACCACATCATGATTTTTGGATTTTTATCGATGTCAACCAGAGAAAACAAAATTTGAAATATGTGAAGAAAAGAGAAAAAATTAATCATTTTCAACCTAGTCCTTCAAATACAAAAGTCGGAGAGACTGATACATTTTATATACGGCATATATACTTATAAGAAAGCTTTCCACATAAAAGTCAATTATTTTGTTTGTTTAACTTTTTTAAATAGATACAGATTTTTTTTAATTTTTTTAATAAAATATTTATTAAAAATAGATATAGATAAAAAAAAAATTAGCAGTTCTAATGAAAAGATCAAATAGATCAACTATAAATAAAATATAAATATAAATCCGATATCTTTTAGATACGGATACATATGAAAAATAGACCATCCAAACAGACTCAATACATTAGCCTTTTATGAAATCTCGATATTTGAATTGTTTTATTTTTATCAGTATCATATTTGTATCTAATTTATATTTATATTATTTATATCATGTTTGCTTAATTTATTTATTACTAAAGATATTAGTTTTTTTATTATCTATTTCTAAATAAATATCTATATAAAATTAATAAAAATATAATATTAAAATCATCAAAGTAAGACAAAACAGACAGGCAGCTCCGGGCATTTCCGAGCATAATAATTCATGTTCTGTCGGATAGCTTGTCATATTAATTTTAGCGTCCTCCTAGTTCCTACAATAGGATTGAGGGCCAAGATGAATTCCGTGACATATCAGACTGTCCCAACGATACAACTACCCTAAAATAAATACAAAAAAATAATATAAATAAATCATTTATGATGATTATTTAATTTTATGTGTATTTCATACCAAAAATACAACTATTATCCAAGTAAGTATAAAGGTAATACAATCAAAAATTCAAAATAACTATTCAATTTTGTTTATATGCTATACTTACAAGAATTCTAATCCATGGACGGTAGTGATTAAAGTAAAACAAGTGGCTTTAGGTATTAAGATGATAGAAATAATTCATCAAACGCAAAGTTAAAATAATTAAAAAAGAAAAAAAGTTTATGTTAAAAATAATATTTAAATTTTGATAAAATATATAATTAAATATATATATTTTTTAAAACCAATCAATTTAATATCTAAATTTTAAAATCAATTATATATTTTAATAAAATTTATCTAACACTCTTGATATTTAAAAAATAATATATTTTTCAAAGATTGAAAGTGAAATAATCGGTCATCTCATCAGACATCAGCTATGCGTAAGCATCCCATCCCCTGAGGTACGTCATTTTAATAATGGCCCTACAATCACATGGATTTTGCACGCCTTGTCGACATAAATTAATAAAAATAATATGCATAGCCAATAGCTGGAAATCAACACGTGGAAGTTGAACAAAGTTTTGTCCTTTTACTTTTCGTTCGCATTTATATTTTATATCCTCCCTTATTTTTATTCTCCAATTTTAATAAATGTAGTGATAATTAAAATTAGATGATATAGAAAAAAAAAATAGCGTTATGATTATATAATAATATTTGGTAATCAATAAAAATTTTAAGTCCATGACAATGAATAGAATTCATGATTCCTTATACTGAATGATGAGTTGTAGCCGCCTCCAAGAACGCAAAAAGATATTCACCAGCCAATGATATGCAATATCCAGTGGCCAGTTAAATTTTAAAGAAGGTTTGGATATGGTTTTCGTTAACTTAGCCTCCTTCTCTAAATTGATTTTCACTATTTTTAAATTAATTACCAAAGGACTTATAAACTCTTTTTTTTTTTTTTAACCATTGAGCTATTACAACGTAACCACATACAGTCATTACAATATACTAATATAAAAAATCAAACTTAATACCTCGAATATGAAAACTTAAACCAAGTATGAACACAAGTTTGATTCCCTTGAATTCGATTACCTCAAAGGAATTGAACTCAGATTTATATTTCAATATTTTAATGACCCCACATCGTTTCAGTCAAAAAAACAACCACCCTACGTCATGAAGATGAGATTTTCTTATAAACTTCAATCACAGCTTCAAAATATGATTTTTATTAACTTATATCCGTAATTAATACACATCATATACATCCTATTTTATCTTGATAATTTTATTTTCTTAAAAGCTCAAGCCTACAATACACTCCCTGATAAGAACCATCATTTTTATTTTTTACGAGTTTATCAACAAGCAAATAGAAATTAAAAAATAAGATGTCCTATTCTTTATTAGTTATGTCTGGTCGAAAAATCTTATTTGCAATAAAAAATTAAATTTAAAAAAATAGATGCAAATGAATAATATATGTAATTCCTTATTATATGGGTTATATATTAATTATGTAACAGCATAAAAATTTTTATTTATAAATAAATTAATAAAAGATACATTAAAAAAATTAATGAGTCTAACTCTAAATACTTGTTCACTTTGCTGAATAAATAAGGTTGTAATGAAATTTCTATTATGGAGGAATAAAATAGAATTATAATAAGATTTTTTTATTTAATAAGAAAGATAGTTCTAATATTGAATTGATATTTATAAATTTAAATAAAGAATAATTATTCGATATTTTATATAATAAAGATTCATTATGGAATCAATGTTTAGTAAATTAAAGTTACAATAGTTATTTTTAAAAATAAAATCGTAATATAATTGCAATAACATGGAAATAAATGGGCGATTAAAAATCCGACGAGAAGATTGTCTTGTCAACTTTGTCAATTTGTCAATACCTTATCTTATATGGGGAACATGTATCTGCTAATTTAAATATGCATCCGCTGTTGGTGTTATTAGCCTTTCACTCCCACCAAAACACTCACTCTTCAGCACAAGTACTAGGAGAAGGAGGAGAAAAGAGACAGAAAAATGAGTGGAAACAACAACCAGAAGCAAGCACCCCCTGGATCAGGCCAGGAGGGGAAGGGGAAGCTTCACCCAGCTCCAAGTTTTGGTGGATTTCCACCTCGAAGGGGTCAAATCTTTCCGAAAGTCATAAACGAGCTCACTGGGAGGAACCCCCCAGAGGCCAGTACTAGTAGTAGTTAAAGCTCTGTTTTTCATTTCTTCATGTGGCTTTGATGTAAATATTAGCAAGTTTTAATCTTGTGTATGTATTGCTCGTGTGAGTTCTTACTGACACGCGCATATATAATACGGAAAAAAAAAAAAAAAAAAAAAACCCCGCTCTTTGCCATGTATGGGCATATTATGAAACTCGTATGAAGAGTTTAACAACGTATGAAAAGAAATCCATCCGTGTTTAGTCTGAATCTTTGTATTACAAATTCAATATTTTCCAGTGGTGTTAAGATGGGATGGAATGTTTAACTACTCTTCATGAAAATTGCTTAATTAATATACATACAGTGGCAGATCCAGAGTGGAGGCATTCGGGGCAGCTGTCCCCACTGATCCAAGGGAGGGAGGCTCAATTGGGTTCCAGACAGAGAGAGAGAGAGAGAGGGTTAGATGGTTGAGTGAGAGAGTAAAAAGAAATCGATTTAAAAGAGAGAGATTTCGGAGTTTTTAGTCTGTATTGTCTTTTTGAAATGAGGAAATAACCAACATTGAATGTTTGGGAAGGAAGAGGGAGGATGGGAAACATCTTCAAATAATTCTTAATCTTTTTCACTAGGGATTTTAAAATTTAACTTCGATTTGACTTTAAATGATTGAGATTGAAATTTACGAGTGATAAACATATTTGACGCTTCAATGGCCAGAAATTAAAGGGTCAAACGAAAAGAAAAGGAGTTTAGTTGATGGGAGGATCTTGATTTTAAACTTTCAGGTACAAAATCTAAAGATAGCAGTTCCAGGGTAGAGACGATGGTGGATTAAACCACCAGTCAAAAAGGCACACCCTCTTTCTATAATTGGAAGATACCTAAATTTGCAGATCTATTTACATGGACAAACAAAACAGAAATCCTGAAAAGAATTCAGTAGTACACAAGCTTGATCAAAAAAGGGTTGAGATGTCCAGTGTAAAGAATGGGTTGATGATCCAAAAGCCTAGGTCAGTGTCAGACCGTCCGATAAGATCACCACACCCTTCCACTTCATGTCAGATATTAAAATCCAAAGCAAGCACAATGGCCTGAGCTTCCGTGGCTTCTGGGTTTGGAGCCAAAACAATTTTAGCAGCACTTCTTAACAAAACACCATCAGAGGATCGAGCCACGATTCCAATATCAGCGTCCATATCAGAGCCCACCCATCAGCCATCCACATTCACCCGAACAGGATTAGTCAAACTTGAAACAAGCGTGAACAGAACTGCTTTTTTCTTGAAATTTTGTCTAAATTATAATTTAATTTAATAATTTATCAAATCTGTCACAAATCCATCTCCGTTTTAGTGAGTAATATAATTTAATTATTAATTCATAATATTCTGTCTTAAATAATGTCTCTATTTAATGTAATATTATTCATAATTTTTCATCTTCAATCTATCTTAATTGATAGTATACTCATTATACACTCTTTTTTTCCCCAATTAGAATATCTACTCATTAAACAATGCAAGACGTACTTGCTGAGCACAATTGAAATAACGATTAATCAATCTTCAATTAAAGCTACAAAACAAGGAGATAATATATGATGAAAACATAATGTTGATAAGTAAAGATGAATTATAAGAAAACCTCGATTATTACTAGGAGAATTATGAGTCTACCATAAACGAAAGCATGCCTAATACACAATGAAACTTAAAGTGGTGAATTCACCCAAAAATAGAAAAAAAAATCTTAAAATCTGATAAGCTACTCAGGAAACTGCCCACAAAGGCAACACTTCTTACATAATTCTGAGAAAAGGAATTTGTCAAAGCCGTTGTCTATATTGTCTCTACGAATAAACATCCGACATGTGTTAAATAAATTAAAAAAGATAAAAAAATTCTTTAAAATAAAAAAGCACTTCATAATACATATTAGATGTTTATTTGTAGGAACACAATAGGAACAACAAACTCGAGATAGCAAATTTTTATCTTAATTCTAATATGCTTCATGATTTGAGCCATCCATTAAAAAATCACATCATAATAGTGTTCAAAAAAATCTAAATCAATTGTGCACTCGTTGAATTTGAATCAACCAGGCTTCATTGTTGCCGTTTTCCTTGACCAACCAATACTTATGGTGGAATCACCATTATCACCTTTTGAATCTAAATCTATGGGTCTCTTCCTTTCTTTAACACGTTTGCAATACTTTTGCTGTTGTTGCATATTTCAGTTGTCCGCATTGTAGAATCCTCTAGTAGTAGATTCAATAGCTTGCAATAGCTGATGCTGATCTCCATATTTGTTGATCTTTGCCCTTAAAGTGGAAAGTTATAATCAATTTACATGTTGCTCATGCATAGGATAAAAAAATAAAGGTACTTACATGTTCATAGGTGGAATTCACCACGAGAAAGTTGAACAAAATTTCATCCTTTTACTTTTCTGTTAAAAGCAAACTTTTGTCTATAAAAAAAATAAAATTAAAAATATTTCCTGTTTGCATTTATATTATATCCTCCCTATTTTTATTCTCCAATTGTAACAAATGTACTGATAACTAAAATTAGATTATAAAAAAAAATTAACATTATAATAGCATTCAGTTGTTTGGCTAAAAAAAAAATAGCATTTAGTTACAAAAGCTAAATATGACAAAAATGTTTGGATAGTACAATATAATAAGTATTAAATAGTATAATTCTCTTATATCATTTTTTATATACACAATACTAGATAGCACTAGATAAATTTTTTATTAAGAGATTTTATTTTTTGTCTAGTTCTAATATTTTTTTATCATAAAATATAATAAATAAAAATTTTAAGTTTTATCTAGTCTCATGAAAAAAGGTTATGTGCAGTTTAGATACATTTTGTAAATTCCATATGGTATAATGATATCTATTCGATTCAAGACCATAAAAAATTTTACCAACCAACCGCTAGTTATGATTATATAATAATATTTGATAATAATCAATAAAAGTTAAAAGTCATAAAAATGAATAGAATTCATGGTTCCTTATGCTAAATGGTAAGTTATAGCCGCCTTCAAGTACGCAGAAGGATATTCACCGGTTAATGACATGCTGGTTAAATATTAAAGAAGGCTTGGAGAGAATTTTTGGTTAAATTAGACTCTTTTTCTAAATTGATTTTTAAAATAGTTCTAGTTTTTAATTAACTACCAAAATAGGAAAAATAGCAGTATAAATTTGTATGTTGTACATGCGAATTTTATTTTAATTTCTCTAGTCATCTTGCATCTTGATTCTTAAAGACACGATTTTCTTATAAATCTAAATCACATCTTCAAAATGCAATTCTTATGAAGATATTTTGGTAATTATTACGCATCATACGCATCTCATTCTGTTTTGATAATTTTATTTTCTTAAGAACTTAAACCGACTGTAGACTCCGTTAGAAGAATCATGGTTTTTTTTTTTTCCGAGTTTATCAATAAGTAAAAAAAGAAAAAAAAGATGTCCCATTCTTTGATTATGTATGGAAGAAAAATCCTCTTTGCAAAGAAAAAATTGAATTTAAAAATAGATGCAAATGAATATATCTAATCGTCCTTATTTTATGCATTATATTTTAATTATGTACTAACATAAAAATTTTACTTAGGAACAAATTAATAAAAGATGCATTTAAAAAAACGATGTGCCTAACTCTGAACTCTTAGGAATCCGACAAAGACTGTCTTGTCAACTTTTGTCAATTTGTCATACCTTATCTTATACAGACCAACAAGTATCTATTAATTTAATTATGCATCTGCTGGCCTTTCGCTCCCAACAAAACACACTCTTCAGCACAAGTACGAGGAGAAGAAGGAGAAAAAGACAGAAAAATGAGTGGTAACAACAACCAGCAGCAAGCACCACCTGGCTCAGGCCAGGAGAGGAAGGGGAAGCTTCACCCAATCTCAACCTTTCATGAACTTCCACCTCCAAGGGGTGCGATCAAACGGGGAATCTTCAACTTCAATGAGCCCACTAGGAAGAACCCCACAGGGGCCAGTAGTAGTAAGAAGTAGTTAAGCTGCTATTGTTTTCATGTTTTTCAAGTGGCTTTGGAGAAGATTATCTAATTTTATATCTCTCCCTGTCTCTCTATCGGTCTCTGAAACTCATATGAAGTGTTTAATAACGTATGAAAAGAATCCATCCGCCTTTCTTTCTGTGTATTATATATTCAATATTTTTTTTCCGTGGTGTTGTGATGGGATGGAATGTTTAACTACTCTTCATGAAAATTGCTTAATAAATATACATACAGTGGCGGATCCAGAGTGGAGGTATTCCGGGCAGCTGTCCCCACGGATCCAAGAGAGGGAGGCTCAATTGGGCATCAGAGAGAGAGAGAGTTAGATGGTTGAGTGAAAGAGGAAAAAGAAATCGATTTAAAAGAGAGAGATTCCAGAGTTTTTTATTTATATTGTCTTTTTGAATGAGGAAATAACCAACATTGAATGTTTGAGAAGGAAGGGGAAAGATTGGAAACATCTTCAAATTCTCATTTTTTTTCACTTGGGGATTTTAAATTTTAACTTCGATTTGGCTTTAAATGATCAAAATTTACGAGTGGAGAAGACGACCCGCGTGTATACACGCGCGCGCCCGGTCGTTAGGCCCGTGCAACGAAAAAATTCCATCTCGCACAAAGCGAGACTCAAACCTTGGAGCTCTCTTGCACGTGCCACGCCTTGACCAGTTGAGCTCATCTTTGTTCTCAACTCAATTAGTACACTGCCGGCCAAAAAAAATATATAGTAAATTAATGTAGAAAATACCATTAGACAAACAACCAATTTCCAGCAAGTTCGGATTTATAATTTAAAAGAAAAACATCTAAAAATTGAAAACAATATCCAAAGGCTACAAGTTTAGAAACTAAAATTAGTTTCTTGGAGAAACTAGGTACATAAGTTGTCCTTTTTTATTATAAAATAAAATTGCTACTTAAAACAAAACAACAATCCCCAATAGCCTTCGCATCCAAGGGCATCTTGTTTCTAGAATAGATGCACTACTTACTTTCCATTGGCTTCCTGAGGTTTTTCAAATCCTGCAACACAGTGGTAATATGACTGTACAACCAAAATCAATCCCCTTATGTTATGATTAATATTAGCCAAATTAGATTCAAAACATATTAATGAGGTAGGATTACTGATAAATGTACATTTCTTTCCAAGCCATATAGCAAACTTCTCACAATCCTTCTTAACGTGCCCCTTTTTTTTCCTTTTGAAAAAAACACTTTGGATTCTTTCTTAATGTCTTCTTGGACAAGTATTTTACCATTTCCCTTCTTATTGGATCAAGTCTTATTATTTCCTTCAACATCTAGCTTAGCACTTTGAGGAATTTCTACTAGTAGCTCCCTTTACTCTTGAACACATGTGAAGACCCAACCCACTAAACCTCGAGATATAGTGTTCTAAGTTCCCAACCACATATAATATTTGCATATTATATGTAAGATTGTCCTCAATCTACCAGTTTATGAGAATTGTTTGATTATAACTACAAGACTTTATAAACAACTTTTAACAAAACAAGATTGCTTACAAGAGGAATCCATACCTATTTATATATGCATCACCATTACAAGGGTTTGTGTCAATACATGACACTACAAAACTTTACAACATATTCTTATTAAGATAATATGACTAGGAGACTTCAAAGTCATTTACAAGATAGGCTCATCTAACAAGCCATTAATACAAAGATGTATACTTTTCAAGCAAAAGATTTCTTCCAAGCTTTCTTCTCATAATCAAGGCCACTCGAGTCCTACTCGTCCCATTCGTCCATAAACTTCTCAAAATCTAACCAATAACCCAAATCATCATATGGTTCATCATCAAGACTTGTGAAGCAGCATTAGTGAGCCAAAGGCCCAGTACATAGTAACAAACATACAAGCAAAATGCCAAGCAAACATGTTCTAATGCAGTACATCAACAATTAAGTCATTATCTTGCTTAATTCTCATTTAACAAAACAACAGTGGGGTATTCAAACCCCGGGATCAAGCTCTGGGAGTTCAGGGGTCTTGAGTAACAGCAGCTACTCAGAGGGTTGATATAAGCAGTCCGAATATCTATATCCCCTATATCTATTCAATAAAAGTAATTATAGCCGCTACTCAAATTTACTTAACTTAATCCATAACATCATTCAGTTCACACGTCCTTATAAACATTGAACTAAATCATATTACTTCATCTTAAGTGTAAGCAAACGTTATACAGACACTACACTCTCCATCGATTACCTGCTTAACCATAAAAGAATTGCTATTGCATCACAACGTACGATTGCATCACAACGTACCATTGCATCATGGTAATGTCATTACATCATGACTAAGCTTAAAGTGCCTAACTACCGTGTCATTGCATCATGATAAGGTTGCCGCTCCTCGAACCAGATTAAACGGCGTATTAGAAAATCAAATATTAAGCCAACTGGAATTTTAATCAAGTTCCATTATGCCTATTCCTAGCATACAACAATCAAGCTATTGCGTACCTGAACCCAGTAGAGAATCACTAGTTTCACTCAAAGGAAAATCAATTGAAGAACCCTTTACTGTAACAAGAAATTCAAAATAAAATCAACAATTGTACTTAAACTATACATATAACATAACTAATTCTAGTTCAACAATCATGGAAATTTAATTATTTGTTAAATATACAAATCCATTTAATCCATGCTTAATTATATCACTCAATTATCATTACACTTCAAATATCATTTATTTATCTCATTTTAGTCCAAAAAGACCCATTTCTTAAGCAAACACACATTCAACAAACAAAACAAGTTTTAAACTTTGTTTAGAAAAACTATAGCAGCTGGAAAGAAGTGAAATTCAAGCATTTATAGTTTTGAAATTTGTAAAAACTCAAAACATAAAAATTGTAGATCTCTTTGTAAGTTTTCCATAGAAACTTGAATCACCTCAATTGGAGATTGGGTGAAAAAGTTATGATTAAAATACGAAACAATATTGCATCAGGGAAAACACAAGTCATAGCCGTGATTTTTGGAAAGCTGTCATTACTAAGGGGTGGATCAAACCCGTGATTCATGAAAATTTCCCAAAACAAAGCTTTTTCTTGCAAAATCACACTTGTGATTCATGAAAACACCCACATCAGACGCTAACAAGGAACAAATCACACCCGTGATTCATTAAATTTGTCCAATCCGAGCCTACCAAGGCTTGAATCATGCCCATGATTTGCTTCCTAATAGCCTATACAAACTCACTTGTTTTTTAAACTCATTTTTATCAAACTTTTGCACATTCTACTTAACTTCAACTCATCTCTTTAATAACCAAATTCATGCTCAAATCTTCACTCAATTTCAACACAAACCAAACATTTCTAACATTACTCCCACACTTCAAAACTCATAAAACAACATTCTAAACACATTATCACACTCTTATACATACACAATCACTTTAGGCTTTGTTTTACACTCCACATCACCTTAACATATTCAAATACAACTAAAAGCTTCCCAACATTCTCACTACTTCCAAAACATATTTAGCAAGTTAAATAACATCAAAACACAACCCAAACTTTCATTAGCACATAAAAACTTAAACTCATACATAGCCAAACTTACACTAACATGCATTTCATGTTCAAGGCATAAAGAAAGAGTAACAAAAACTCATACACTTGCTTGGACTTACACGGATAAGGCTTTGTCTTCAAGGAAGCTTTTGAACTTTGGTTGCTTGTCTAGTGAAGGGTTTGGGCTACTTTTCCTTAGAGAGAAGAAAGAAAAACAAAAAACAAAAGCAAAGGAAGAAGAAGAAGCTGGATTTTCGAATGGAAGAAATGAGCTGCCTAAAAGTGAGTCTTTTGATCAAAAGATGGATTCAAACTTATCCTAAACTTGACTTTTTGGGGCTGCTATGGATTGTGCTTGCTTTTTGCATGTTTTGGGGCTTATTTAAGCTTTAAAAGGGCTTAGAACATGGGCTAAAAAAAGAGAAATTTTTTGCTATGTTTTTGGGCTTTCAAAAGCTTATTTTGAAAATTTCCATGCCAAATTCATACCTATTAATACATGTAAAACACAAATATTGATTATACTTTACACACATTAATACATATAAAACAAAAGCATTAATTATTATCTCACATATACATAATTATTATATTCAACCTACACTAATAATCACATGTAATTCACACTTTCATAAGTATACACATTTTATTACAATTCTATTTCTACACATTTATTTTCATATAGCAAATTCATTTCAAACTTAATATTTAGAACTAATATTATATTTACATGAAAATTAAATTATTAAATAAATTAGGTTATTTCAACACAAATGGCCATCACCTCATTAATTGACCATTTACTCTTATGTTATAGGATATCTTAAAAGGTGCATATGTAGGTGGAGGAGTGTTCAGGATGTCGTACATAAGAAAAGATTCAAACATCTCTACCTCAAGTTTCCTAAGTTAATTCATAATGTCCCTTATGTTATGATCTGAGCAAGCGCATCCTTAACTTCAATAATTATAGCGATTGAGAACCTTGTTAGTAGGGTACTTGCTAGTGCCTTATGGGAGTACTGAAATTGACTATCAATAGACTACAATAGCTCATGGACATTAACATCATGCTCAATGCAACCATGATCACAAGCATCAATCTTAGTCTTTATGAACATCAAACTAAGACGATTAGATTATTCCTATTGTTTATAAGGAGTGATTTCAACAAAAGTGCTAGCATCAGCAATAGTAGGTGATTCTTCTTTTCTAATATCACAATACATATCTAAGTACCGCAAATGAAGGATAACTCTCTCTCTCTCTCTCTCCATCCATCCATATCTTATAGTTTCACCCATTAATTCAGGAACATTTTTAGTGATAGCAATATTTTGGGTAGCTACAAAATAAAACACATATGCCTACAAGTATCAATAATCGAGGCTAATAAACAAGTATGTGGAATTTAACAATGTAAAGCATATATGAATATACATCAATGATATAAAATTGCGTGTAGGCTAAATTTTACTCAAATATATTCATGTTAATCTTTATGATAAAACTATCAATCTATATCTACCTTTTTATACCTATTGGCAATATAAGACAGAAAATCCTAATTTAACTATGTGAATTGTATTGAAAACTCCTATGTGATGGATTTCATCACATTCAACATAACAAATTACAATCAATATCTTTATCCAAATGCAATTCAACCAACTTAAGATATAATTTTAAATTAACTAAAGTTGTTATGGATAAACCTTAGTTAATTAAAATTATATGGATCACTAGATATTTATTTAATTAAGTGTTAAATAAAAAACACCCCCCTAAACTTTAGAGATAGCGCAAATTGATCCCCTTAACCTTGAAAGTATGGTTTTTAACCTCCTAAATTATAAACAATTTGCAAGTTTACGATATTTTGTACTTTTCTATCAAAAAAGTACAATTTACACTATGTAAGTGTACTTTTCATACAATAATTATATGGATTTGTATGAGAAATGATAAAAAAGGATAGGATGTCCTAAACTTGTAGATTATCTATAGTTTATAGGGTCAAAAACCATGTTTTTAAAGTTCGTGAGGTCAATCCGTGCTACTCCTAAAGTTTATAGGGTTTTTTTGCATTTTTCTCTTTAATTAATTATTCATTCTTTTGCACAATATATTGATCATATTGCATTTAATTAACTTAAGATGCAAAAAATTAATCGACATATATTGATCTTCAAATATATTACATGTGCATTAATTTTAACATTGTCAAAATAAATAATTCTAATGAACTATCATTTCTATATGAACAATCAATTAATTGAAAAAAAAAATTGTAATAAAACACATATGTACAATAAAGATAAAATAGAAAACAAAGAGTATGTTTGTTGATTTGTGAAATAACAACATATATGCATAACATATATACAGGGTAAATTACAATGGAATGTCACAATGTTTGGAGGTAAATTCATTTGAGGTCACAACTTTTGGAGAAGTTAAAAAAAGGTTACAATGTTTAGAAAAATGGGTCAATTAAGGTCACCATTGATACATGTTGGCATAAGAAATATTTAAAATTAAAAATTTGAAAATCTAGCATGTTATGACAAGTGACCCACTTCTCTAAACGTTGTAACCTTTTTTTAACCACTCAAAACGTTGTGACCTAAAATGAACTTACTTCCTAAATATTGGGACCTCTTTTTAATCACTCAAAACGTTATGACCTTCCAATGTAATAAACCATACATACATACATATATATATATATACCCATACGCATCATCATATAGATCGATGAGCCAAGGCACTGAGTTCATTATCAAAAAATTAAAATAATAATAAATGGCTTCTAACCATACAACAAATTGAAACCAAATCCATATATATACCAACGTGTGAATAACAAGTTTAACTAATAAATATATATATATATATATCAATATATCATAATCAATCAATGGAAATATACAAAGAGTGAAACAAATTCATCACCAATTAATAATGTAATTTCCATACAAAAATAATTGCAAAAACTCAAAAATCATATGAAAAGGCAGAGGTTATATTAGCTCTTTGATAACAAATGTTACCAAAAATTCATGACAATCACATAACCATAAAAATCAAATACTAAATATGCGAAATCTAAAAGAATATTATCGTCACGCCCCGGAGGGTACCCTAAATGTGGTAGTATGTCGTATATAATATTAAAGCTAATGAATGATAATCTTAGCTACGCAGGAGCTTTGATATCACGTGCAAAGCGTGCTTCCAAGATAATAGGAGACTCAAAGGGGTATTACGTTTAAGCAAATAATAAAAGCATGCAAGAACTTATAAAGGTAAGCATGTAATAATCATTAAGATAAAATTCTTACAAGTTCTTAGGGGCATTCCCCCTTACTTAAAGTCTTACTAGTCTAAGCCATCTTAAAAACATACATGAATATAACATAAGTCTATAATAGAGATTTCTCTTAAAAGTCTACATCCAAAACTAAAAATGTAAACTTTTTTAAAAACTCCTAGTGGCTTTGGCTCATACCTGACAAAAGGGGCTCCTTGGTGCCAACTACAAGTAATAAAACTGTAACAAAAAGCTATAGGGGTATAAGCAAAACTAACTTAGTGAGATAACTCCCTTCTTCAAAGTATTTCCATAAAACATATAAGTATTTTAGACTATCATATGGAAATGCTTCAATCACATGAATCAAACAAAATACATACGATTAACCGGAAACCATGTGTAGCATGGATTTTACGCCGTCCATGTCAGGGGTTGGGTAGTTACCGACCCATACGACTATCAATAATTACAGACTTACCGGCTCCTACTTGCCCATGTAAACTTTCAAGCTCCTACTAGCCCATGTAAACTTTCAGGCTCCTATAAGCTCATGTAAACTTTCAGACTCCTACTAGCCCATGTAGACTTTCCGGCTCCTACTAGCTATCACTACAACTTCTCATTTCCCCACATGAAGAATAGTAGTGAAAAACAAATGTGACTCATAATATGGTATACATGAATTGTTCTTGATATTGGTTTATTGAATTATTATCGATTTTGAGTGAAAGGTGACCAAAAAAATATTCATCATACCATTGCAAGAAAACATAAGTTATTCATCAATTCCTCTTTTGATATACTTAGCTTTTATTCAACAACCACATCATTCAATCATGAATTCAAATCACACAACATTTATTCATTTATCTTTTCCCTTATTCTCTAGTGCTACTACTTACAAGCATAATCAAGGAAATGTAATTAATAAGAGATTTAATCACTCCATGTCGATCGCTTCTAGTCAAAATAATCTTTCGGGAAGGCGATATCGGTTCCTTCTTCACCTAAACAAGATCAAATACCCAAAATGAGTCTTTCATGGAATTTGTACTTTAAAGATTCTAAATCTATCTCTAAATTGCGGTAAAATCGAATTGAAGGAAGTTCCAACTTAAAATGGCTATAACTTGCTCATTTTAACTAGGAATTTCACATATTATATGTCATTTTCTACCTACTCAAAAAGCTTTACCCATTTCTAAGGTTAATTTTACTATAAAAGGTCATTTGGATCATGATTTAGAAGGGTACAGATCTAACACAAAAATTCTTTTCTTGAAAATCAACATTTTCTAATTCTTCCTTTACTAAGACTTGTTTAAGTAAACCTCAAATATGTATATACTTGAAAAGATTTCCTTATGTATATAAATAGACTCATAATTCATGCATGATACTATAGGTATTGTCTTATTTAATTTATTTCCTTAAAATAATCTTTTCTAGTGTTTTGGAAAATTTGGATTTGTTAGACTTTACTTTATGTGGTTGAAGTAACTTATAAATTTTTGGATGATCAAAATATAATATACTATATTTTGATTCTTTAGTTTATCAAAAGTGAGTTGAAAATAAAGTTTGGTCTTTTGAGGTTATCTACAAAATTTATTCATAGGAAAAAAAAATAGAGTTTCCAAAAGTTTTCTTTAGTAGTTCTTGATGAGTTTATTCTTTCAAAATTTATTTACATTTTCCTTGTAAGTTGATTTTCTTGAAAACTTATTTAGCTTTTGGTTTAGAAAGTTGGTAAAAATAGTAGCAAGTTATTATCAATATATCAAAACTTCTTTTGTTATTTGAAGAGGAAATATCTTTAGACTTTGAAGAAGTTTCATGATGAGTTTACATAAATTTTTAAAAGAGATTTATTTGAAAATATTTTCCTAAGTCTTTGGAAAAACGTTGATCAAATTTTATTCTTTCATCAAAAAGATTCATTTTTATTTGAACAACAACTTATTAGCCATGTATGAATATGATCATATAGTTTATAAAGCTAAAAATATCACAAGATAAGATAACAAAGAATATAAGAAATGAATAAGCATATTAATAATAATTGTCAAGTATTGGAAGCCTTAGCTTCTTCAAAGCTTCTCGGGACTAAGAATAGACTAGTCTCAAAAAGAAAAAGAAAATTAGTTTGACTTGATGAGGAAATTTCTAAGACTAGAAAGACTCGTCTTAAAACAACTTGAAAGTAAATAAATTGCAAGGTAAATAAATAAATTGTAAAGAAAGTAAATAAATCGCAATAACAAATGAGCTTATATACTCTAAAAGATATATAACTACATAGATATATTTAGTTCGATATAGATATGAACAATCATAAAGGAAAATAGATTTATGAACAAGAATAAAGTATGAACATATTGTTGCTTTCGTAACCTCCATGGGTTTAGAAAACACACATTATGCTCATACTAAGCAAATGAACATGAGGAAAGCTTAAAGAAGTATTAACTATGAAACAAATACTAGAGAGAACTTTGAGAGAACTTTTGAAGAGATTTTGAGAGAGTAATGATAGTGTATGAGAGGTGTAAAGGAAATGGAAGGAAGATGTAGACATCATCACGGGGCGATTCCGAACCGGAAACCGCCCTGAACCGTCACCGGTGGTTCCTGACCCGGGAGCCACCCCGTCGGGGATGGTTCCGAACCGTCCAAGGACCCGACGGAACCGGCGGGTCCAAGCGGTTCGCGTGGAGAAACCGGCGGTTCTAATCGGGTCCAAAACCGCCAAATATTTGAATTTAAAAAAAAAAAAAAAAGAGAAAACCTGCGCATGATGCAAGTATCTGGGCGTGGGGCTTGGTGTTTGATTTCCTAAGAGATGAAACTCGTCGAAGCGAGGTTTGAGCTAAATTCAATGAAAATTAACTCATGAACAGATCTATTCTTATAAACATGATGTGACTTGAACTAAGGAGCTCTTTTTACTGAATTCCAGTGGGACATCATGCATAATGGAGGATCAGTGCAGTCTATTGCAAACTTAGCAAAAGGCCAAGACCGCGGAAATGCTACTACCATTCAGGTTGATATTCTTTTCTTGATCTTTCCACAACCTTCTTGTGAGCTTGTCCATTTGGATGAGCTTTTTCTCAATTTTTTCAAAATGTTCAAACAGATAGGATACAATTCATTTTTTTCAAAAAAAAAAAAAAAAGAAGAAACCGGTTCACGTGGAACCTGAACCAGAACCGGCGGTTCCGGTTCGGATCCGGAACCGACCCGAACCATGTCGATGTCTAGGAAGATGTGGTATTTATAGGAAAAAGTAGAGGGTAATTTGTGTTAATTAAATAAATGGACAATAAAACAAAATAAGGGGAATGGAAAGGGGGCCAGCGCAATATTGAGAGGGAGAGAGAGAGGAAATTTATTTTTTATATTTTTGTTAATGAAAAGTAAGATGTGAGAGATGTGAGGTTGTATTGAAAATGAAAATTGTAAGAAAATAGGTGTATGGTTATAAGAGTAAGTTGCAAGGAAAAGTAAAGATAGATGAATAGTGTAGAATAGTAATGAATAGTATAATGTAAAGCAAATATAACAAATAAAGTACTGATAGTAAGAAAATACGAGTATAATTATGATATCTGCTATTTTTAGCTATCGAAAAATTATAAAACTGATATTTTTGAGAACCTTATATTTTTACGAGTCTAACGGTATATCCGAAATATTTTTACTATTCCGAGCCCCAAGACACGTTTTTCAAAAAATATATCCGATTGGATTCAAAATGAATTGCAGTTTGACTAATCTTATACTTTTAAGCTTTTTCATATTATTACGAACTATTCTACATACTAATCTCTCACTTAAGATTATAAACATGGGATTGTCGGACTTAAATAGTTGTGTCTGACTAGGGTTTTGTTGACTTTTAAGATTTCCGGTTAATCTTCTAATTAGGGTTTAAACCTAATCGATCGTAAAACTTTGGGGGTTTACAGTTATAAATACCTCCTGCCATTGCCTTGCTATCTTTTGGACGATTTCGATATTATTTGACAAGATATATTTTCTTCTTTGATGATGAAACAAAGGCTATGTGTTTCTTTGGTTTTATCACTTAGAATACAATGGTGTAAAGAAGGAACATTGGTAACTAAGAGACTAAATGTCTTATTTTATTTAGTTATAAATAATGTGCTTCCATCAAATACATATTAGTGCGCAATTACCAAATAAAGATCCAAGAATATTGGGATTTTCATGATATGGAATTACCACCTACCAATAAAAGTCCTATAATATTGGGATTTCGTTAATGTGGATTTACTTTAATATTTGAATGTCACATCTAATAAATGAAGATTTTTTATCATAAATAAATACTTATTAATAATAAATATTTATGGGAGGAAGTTCAAGAGGGTTAGTAGAAGAAAGAAATATATGTGACTCTCCTGTGGAGATAAATGGAAGTAACCTAAAGAGACTGAAAGCCTCATTTGGGCACATGGATGAAAAGTATGCCTATCATAACAATTTTAGTGGATTTAAGGAAATTTAGTTGTTTTCTTCAAATACCGTACCAATCTAAGATCATGCTTTAATTTGAAGGATTTATTGGTAAACTTAATTTAAAGTGGTATAACATAAAAAAAAAAAAAGCATGTTTTGATATTATAAATGATGACAATTTGAAATCCCTTTTTTTTATTTAGGATTCCTTACTTTAATGAATATATTTTACTATTTCTATCAAATTTAAACAACGTAGGTCTTGCCAATCATTTACTTCTATTATATCCACTAATAGTAGCTATTCTCCAAAAACTTTATGAAAATAAATATTTCACACTTATGATAATAGGTCAATAATTGATATATAGTTTTAGATAATAATATGTAGCATGAATGTAACTAAATGTCTTGCAAAGATCATTTACTATAATTTTAAGTGTTTAATATATTCTAACGCTTGTATAAAAAATAAAAATGTAATTGGAATATATGATATTTAAATAGAATTGTTTTTAATTTAGAATCAATTTTTAAAATATTTACCAAAGTGGCATAAATGGAAGTCAATACCAAAATAATCCATCTAAATTGCATGTAGAACATGCATTTTGTAATTATACAACTCTCGTATGTACAAGACGTGAAAACCGTGAAATAGTTGTACATGTCTCCCAAGCACATAATGCATGCGAGAACCTTGAAGCAGTTGTGCAAGTCTCAATTGTTCGAGTGCATGCAAGAACCTTGAAACAGTTGTGCGAGTCTCGATTGTTCAAGATGCAAAAATGTGGAACAATGATGCTTTGTATTCTTCTTCCTCGTTGTTGAGAAGCTCTTCCTCATCTCCTTGCATCTCCCCTTTCTACAATACAAAACCTATAGAAGTTAGGGTTAAAAATATTCCAACACAAAAAAAAAAAATCAATTAATTTTCATTAACAACAAACTTTAGATACAAATCACTTAGAGAGAGAAACAGAATGATGTGTGAATGAAAAATTAGATCATTTCTTATTATGTTCAAGTATAACTCATATTTTTCACATGCAAAAGGCTTGCAAATATTTCGGTCTACATCATATGGAATCGTAGTCTTTCCCCAAGAGAATGGAATGAGTACAAAAATTAACTCTTATGTTTAGAGAGGAAGAATACATTTCTGCTGTTGTCATTGGAAATAAGGTAAGAAAAGAATAGTTATCATCCTAGATAGAATCTTATACATTGGGTTTAACGAACATATCTTTTTAAACTTGCAGGGTTAATTACAATGATACCATTCTTCTTTAACTCAACTTCCCTTTCTACCCCTATTATTATTTATTTATTTTTATGTTATTTCAAACTATATCTATGGAAAAATAAATAAATAAATAAAACTATACCAATATATACGATATACCCAATTATACTATTGGTAAAAACTAGACAAATATGCAGCATAAAATATAAATATATAGAAATTCGTAGAGTGATTTTGGTAAGATATTATTTTTCATGTATACGCAAACCCGCACGTGTTTGTAAATTGTGTAAGATATGTTAAATTTCACAATGATTATGAATTTTAATTGAGTATCATGTCGCCAATGGCATTATAACCTAGTAGCATTCCCTGATCTCTCAAGTGAAAGGTCTCAGGTTTGAATCCTACTCCCCGTTATAATGTTAAAAAAAAAATAAATAATTGAGTGTCATGTCAACCACACCAAACAAAACTTGAAACATGTTAAAAAAGGAAAATTTGTTTTTAACCTAATTCTTAAAACACAAAAGTCAAAGGGACGGATAGATTTTATATGTGGCAAGTATAAGAAAGCTTAGTACATAGAAGTAAGCACGGTTGGACTAAAGAATTGTTTGTTTCTTCGTTTTTAGGTAATTATTTAGCTTATAATCATATAAAATCAAAAGTATCAACCAGTTTTATTGCAAAAAAATAAAAAAATAATTTAAAAAATATTAAATGTATAATTATTAATATTTATATCATATTCATAATATTTAATGTCTTATTATTAACAATAAAAATAAATATAACCCAAAAATATATATAATCTAATTTATATAAACTTTTTGTAAAAGCAAAATCTCTTTTCTTGATAATGTGGGACTATTTATTATATTGTAAATTTTTTTTTAACCCTTTAGAGTATTTTTAAAAATCACATTACTACCTGCAATTGATATTGGATGTATTTATATATAAATAAATGTGGATTCTAAAAAAAAAAAATTAATTTGATTAAATAATGTAACACCTTTACACCTAATTATTATTTTGAGTTTGAAGGTTATTTCATTAAAACCTAAAATATATTTATTTTTTTACATAAAAAAAGAGTGTTCGACAATTTCAAAATCAGAACCGCATACGGCTGATTCCATAGATTCCCAATCTAATTCCTTAATTTGAAAATTCTGAACCGATAGTTTCGATTCTTACTCACTTCAATCCCACAATCGTGACATAAATGTCAATAACTTTCACGTTATCTTTCCTGAAATTCTGCTTCAGGCCTTTTCTCGACAGAATTATCCGTAGCTTGTCATATTGATCGTGATGTTTTCCCACTGTATGGCGAAGATCCAAGATGAGTGCCGTGACATGTAATATGACCCAATTACCCATAATAACTATTCCATTTTACGTATACTTTATGCTCACACGAATATCTAATCCATGAACACTAATCCTTACAATTTTATTCAAATTGTTTTAAGGCATCAAGAATGATGTATATTTTCCAAAGAATGAAAGGCAAAAAATGGACCACGTCATCACGCGTTCGTAAGCATAAATCGGCAGACACCGTCATTCTAATAGTGGATCCAGCCACATATCAACATAGGTTCATTCACCACGTGAAGCTAAACAAATAATTTTTTATTAATTATTCGGTGAAAGACAACCTTTTGTGTGCATAATTATCACCTATGTTTGCGTTTATATTTTTCCCATTTTAATTTAATTTATCTATTTAAATATTATATATATTGATGATTGAGATTAGATTATAATAAAAAATAATTTTATAATTATGTAATAGTATAATCTAATATTAAACTAATTTTAAATATTAAGTTAATAATGTTAAATTATTTAATATTAGTGCTTCATGTGACTTATAGTATGACTTTAATATAAAAGGTCAAATATGATGATCATTTAGGCATAATGGTAATTTTGATTCATAGGGTTTTAAAATCCTTCTACTCTCCTTATTTAAATATGACAGTTTAAGAAGAAAAGTATTGTATCTTTTCATAAGTGTTATTTTCATTTTCTCCACTAGTAAAGAAAACAGAAAAGTGAAAAGGAAGAATAGGAGAAAATCATCATGATAAAATCGTGATAGATTTTCTTCTCTTGGTTTGAACTCAAAAGGCTATGGACAATGGTATGTATCAAAACCATTAATTGATTGTTACTATTATATTGAAAGATTCGATATTAGAAATTGGATTTACATAAAGATCCTCCGTAAAAGAAAATTAAATGAATGTATGACAAATAATCAATAAAGTTAAAGAATCCGTGATTCCTTAAACTAAAATAATAATTTAGTTATAATAGCCTCCTTCAATTACACCCAAAAAAAACAGAAAATTATTCACTACCAATCATAATGCTACATCCACACAAGTGGCCAGCTAAGGAAGGTTTAAGCGATAAAGACCATCATTATTTTTTCTTTTTTAATCTATTAATAAGCAAAATCAGAAATTAACAAATAAGATGTCCTATTTTTTAAATTATGAGTGAACATAAAAATACTTACTTGCAAATAAAAATTATATTTTAAAAATTGATGCAAATGAATATATCCAGTTCCTTATATGCATTTTTTTTTTTTAAATTATGTGGCTAACTTTAAGTTAAAAGCATGATAAAAAATAATTACCATTCGTAAATTATGAAATATGATTACATAACAAAAATAGTAAGATTTAAAAATATCTTGTCCGACTTTTGCCCTTTGTGAATACCTTATATAGAGCAGCATGCATCCATTAATTGGATAAGCATCTGCTTTTGGCCTTTCGCTCCCAACAAAACACTCACTCTTCAGCACACTAAGTGCAAGGAAAAGAAAGGAAAAACACAAAATGAGTGATAACAACACCCAGCAGCAACCACCAAATGGAAACGTGGGGCCATCTGGATCCTCCTTCTCTAACCTTCCACCGCCAAGGGGTCAGATCATTAAGAAGATCATCAGAGGCAAGCAGTAGTTAAGCTGCTCTTGTTTCCATATACTTCGTGTGGCTTTGGATAAGATTATGTAATTTTCTCCTCTCTTTCTCTCTCGTGATGTAAATATTAATAAATTCTAATCTTATGTATGTATTGCTTGTGTGAGTTGTACATATATGTATATATATGTATATATACACATATTATCGTCATCTGTAAGAAAACATAAGATACATGGTCTTTCCCATGTATAGGGATATTATGAAACCCATATGACCTATCAGTGTTTAGTTCCTGTGGCTGTGGTCCTGCCAATCGGTACGTACAACTTCGTTTGTATCGATGATGTTTTGCTGGAAGAAGTAAATAATATGTATACCAACAATTTCATGTGATTACCAGGGGAAAAAAAAAAACCGCCTAATAAACGGATAAATAAATCTTGCTTTTCTATTTCTTCTGGTGAATATACAAACACACATATATATTGATACACGATTGTTAAATTATTTTGTCTTAATACCAGATCTCACTGCTTAAAAGAAGAAGAAGTTGTTGTTGGGTACATCAAATAGAATAATTTTAGACATCTATTATAATGGTTCATTTTAAGGATAGTAATATTATGTTATAAGTTTGAACTAACGAAAATTTTATTTTTAAACATAAATTTTTGTTATAAAAATTTTATCGTTGATTCTATTTATAAAAATATAACTTATTTTATTTATTTTTCATCGCAGTACTGATTTTCTTATAGTGTTAATCTCTTGATTTTGAATGTGATGATGATGTTTAATCGTCTGGTCCAAAAGACTCCAAGAGCACCCAAGATATAGATAAGTTGAAAGTAATCAAACAATAAATTCAGTGGATGAATTATTACTAAATTTTCAAGCTGAATTGTGGTCCCGTTGACAAACCATACATATGAATCCTAAACCAAGTAAAATAAAATAGAGCAGCCAAGATGGGGCCGTCCTTATTAATTTTTAGCAGTATCGTACGAGAAATAATTGCAATCACACGAGGCTCCGGAAATTCCGATAACCACTACTAGGGTTTTGTCTTCTTTTCCTGTTTTTTCCCCCCTTCCTCCCAAACGCCATTAATTAATTAGCATGACGCAAATATCGGTATGCACATGTATTTTAATCTATAATAGAACTGGTGGATGTGATATTGAAGGAGGTAAAAATTAAAACTCAATGCTGTAAAAATTGGATCGAGGGTTTGATCCGAATATAGTAAATCTAGTTTGAGGGTTTGATCGAGGGAAAAATATTAGATAGGTGATGCACGTTATGTAAATATACACGTGGTATGTATATAAATAATACAGTGGGTGGTTTTTAAAGTGATCATCACCTATATATACGTAGAAGTTATAAATCATATATATATTATATGTTGAATTAATATATAAAATCGGATTTAACCGTGGTTGGATTTGGCTTTCAAAAGAGTCGAAATTAATCAAGTTCAATCGGACAGGTCGATTTGTATTTGATAATCCCGTTAAAATTGATCCATTTTACGAAGACGTGTGTTTTCCAGCTTTATCTGACGGACGACAGAATACCTCTTCTAATAAATGATTGGTAACAAGTGATATTCTGGTATGCTTTCTCTCCTGTTTAGCTGTTAACGGGGTGCTAATTGTGCTGTGACGCGTGCCTATCTCTGGGAATCTTTAACAAAATAAAATAAATTGAGAAGGGAAGTTCGAAAGATAAGAAATCAAAGGTAATGAATAAATAAAGAATTTGATTTTTTTTATGTGTTTGAATGATAAAGAAAAAATAGACGAGATATTAGTATTTATAAAAGATAAAATATAATATAATAATAAATTATTTGTACTTTCTTAAATAATAATAAGTAATTAAAAAAGATATAAGAGTAATTTAAAAAAAAAATTCTTCTAATTCTCTTCATTTTTAAGGGGACAACTAAATTGTGAGATCTGAGAAAAATATTACATTTATTTTCTTTTTTCTTGTCTTTCCCTTTACCTTATCTTTCCTTTTCAAAACAAATAGGGGATGGAATTTAATCTAGGGATGCAACTGGGGCGGATTCGGGACAGGTTATTTACAACCCGAACCCGACCCGATTCTTAGATGGTATCCCAAAATCCGAGAAAAACCCGATAAGGTTTTTTACACCATTCCCAAAACCCGCTCTTATAGGGTTTTAAAGAACCCGTTTATAAACCCGCTCTAACCCGATAAGTAATTATTTCAATAATATCACATATATTCAAGGCTATGATGCCCTCGTTTTGCACCAATTTAGTTACAGCAAGGATGCATTGCATGTTTACACAGAACTGTAAATCCACTAATTTATTCCATTATATGCTCATACAAAAATGCCAACCTATTCTTGCCATCAAAATAGGCCTATTTGTAATCGATTTAAAAAAAAAAAAAAAAAAAGGAGGAAGAGGCCCAACATGCTATCAAGCCATTGAAATCTTTTACAGCTTCTAATTTTCTCAAAAATACCACCATGGTTCCTGTAAAGGAGAAATCTTAGGATCACCATATATCATGCTATCAAACCATCCCAGCAGCCTTTTTAAAGGTACAAAAACATAAAAGAGAGGGTTTTAATTTACCCTGCAAGTTCAATCTGTCACTACCTGAAGAAGCTTCTTCATGCATTATAGATTCAAACATGTAATTTCTACTAACACACAAAATATAAATGAGAGCATAACATGCTCTTAGACACTCTTGTGTCTTGTCTCTTGTAGAACCTGTTCATCCAACATGTTCACTTAACATGTAAATGCATCACTATTAATTACTAGAAGTCTTGCAAGCTTGAAAGTCTTGCACAAAACACTTCCAAACAGACTCAAAGTCTCCATCCTTTAACAAATAAAAGCACACAACAAGCATTACCCACATGGCTACATTACCTACATATAATGCTTTAAAAAAAAAAAAGAAAAATAAAAGTCTGCAGTAGTCAGAAAATATCCCCATATGAAAACAAAGAAACACAAGATTCCAATGTTGGCTTCCTTCTCAATAGATAAAACTCCATCCTCAATCTTCAAAGATGTCACCAATTAGCCAACAACATCAAGCCAAAGCCATCTAGTCAAGTAACAACAAAAGTAAAAATGTAATACAAAGAAATGAAGTAGTAGAAGGAAGAAAAAATCAATAACTTTAAAAAACCTACTATATTTGCTTACTTGTTATTAATCCTCAATATGCAAATTTTTCATCTCATCCTCGATCTAAGTTATGTCAAAAACTACAAAAATATAAGAAAGGTCATATAAAACATAATGGAAGATATAGGAAATAAAAATCTCTTTCATGAATAAACATTAAGTAGTTAAACTCCTTACCTATTTTTCCATTTGATATCCAACTTTGGGTACACATCAAGGCCTCTATTGTGTTTGGACGGAGTCGGCTTCTATGTGAGCTAATTACACGTCCACTTGTACTGAAGGCAAATTCAAAAGCAACTGTAGATACAGGAATTGCTAACATATCCCTAGCTAGTGCTTGCAATGTGGGGTACTTGATTCCATTCAATTTCAACCATGCAAGGACATCCAAATGATTATTCCAAGACCAAGGCAACATAGGCTCATCTAAGTAGTGGTCTAGCTCTGATTTTACATTTACTTGGTCATCATTAGAGATGGAGGTCAAGTAATGCACCAATTTCGATTGCACATTTACTTGGCCATCAGGCCCATCACCACTTGTTGAAGGCACCATAGGAGAACCGCTCATACCCTTATTATTGCTAGACTCAGCCTTTGCTGATATTCCTGAATTAACTCGTAACAAATTTTCTTAACATTTTCTATCTCCACTGCAGACTTCTCACCATAAATAGTTGGAAATACAAAATCAATGGCCTTCAACTTAAAGCGTAGATCTAAAACTGTACAAACAGCCATGATAACATGCACATCACCCCAATATTTCTCAAACTTCTCAAACATCTTCTCAGCCATTGTACTTATAGTCAAATCAATAAATCCCTTCCAATCAATTAATGCCTCCCTAATTTCAATCACCTTTTCAAAGAAATAATTTGCAGTTGGATATTGCGAACCAGAAAAAAGATTAGTCACTTCATAAAAAATTCTCAACCTCTTACAAATTTCTTGTGCTAAATCCCAATCATCATTTATAGGAAGACACTTATATTGTTTATCCATAAGCTGAGCTCTATAAAAAAACTTCCTTATATGAAACGGTAATAACAAGCATATCATATGTAGAATTCCATCGTGTTTTGCAATCTAAGCAAAGCATTCTACTATATGACACATCTATCCGCTTACATGCCTCTACAAATTTCTCCACACGTGATGGTGTTGCTGACCAAAATGTGACACTGTCACGGATCCTCTCTATTGCTTTTTCAATAATATTGACACCCTTTCTCACAATCAAATTTATAATATGAGCACAACAACGCATATGAGTACCTTTCCACAAAGAATTAGCTCATCCTTTCGCAACTTCAACATTAAAGTTCTGATCATCACATCGTTTGTTGAATAGTTATCTACAGTGATAGTAGATATTCTTCTATCTAAGCCTCATTTCATCAAAGAGTTGAACAAGTAATCAGCAAGTACCTCACTTGTATGTGGAGCTGGAACATACAAAAACCTGCAAAATAAAATGTAGATATAGTAAAAAAGAACTTTAGTCACAGTAAAATAAAACTGGAAAATATTGCAATAAGAAAACTTACTCCAATAGTTGACTTTGGAGCTTCCAATTGCTATGATGAAATGTGTTATAATCGTCATATATCCTTTTTTTTAGTTCGACATCTACATGTCCGTTGTTATTGCTACCCGAGAATTAAGTCATTTTAGTAGGACTCTCAAATTTTCCTTCTCTATGCCAAAGATATCCATAATCTCTTTCCTCATTGTGGTGCGACTTACATTATGGAATAGGGGTTGGATAGTGTTTAGAAACTCCCTAAAATGCTCATGCTCTACTATTGAAATAGGGTAGTCATGAGCAATGATTATCATTGCAAGTTTTTTCCTAGCAGCTTCTTGGTTAAATGACCAATTTGCTACTCTAAAATCACTTTCACTTTCACTATCACTATTCTTCCTCTCAATTGATGAAAGAGATTGCCTAATGTCTCCATGCTTTTTCCTCTGCACACACCTCCCCAAATGATTATGCAAATGTTTGGTACGATTTGCACTAGTTGCTTTCAATTGTTTTTTACAATGTTTACACTCAGCAAAAACCTCCCCATTGATAGTTTTTTTTAGCATCTCATTCCACACAACAGAAGTGCACTTACGTTTATTTGGATTGCTACTTTCTTCTCCAGTACTCGCTACTTGAGAGCATGAAGTATTTGTTTGGTTTATAAATGCCACCTCCTTTTCAGTTTCAACCAAAGACGGAATTTCCTCAACACCATAGGATTAGCATTGTCTTCTATGTCAATTGGAATTTCAGCACCATCCATATTCCCTACATTACACATACAACATCAATTTTAGTAATATCTAACAATAAATAGATCATGACATGAATAAAAAACAAGGAACAAATCATGCAAGCATAAGCATATCACTTAAAGAAAAATCTAATGCTTAACATAACAAAGACTTCAAAGCATAATCATAAATTGGCCGATCCTAACTTAGAATTTTTTTTTTAAACTTGTCTTATATGATTTTAAATCTTCTTTTAAAATTGCTAGATTTTATAATTTCATCGTATCTTAAAATTAAATTTGTAACTCATCTTGTCACGCCCCAAATGGTACCCTAAACGTAACAATCCATTACACTCGATATTAAAGCTTAAGTATGACACCCTTAGTCATTCCCAGAAGCTTTGACATTAAGTGTAAGGCGTGCTCTCACAAATTTAGAGGACCATACATGGAATTATGAATCTTAAGAAGATATAATAACAAATTAAGAAAAGAAGATTCATAATATTCATTTGTTTATAACAATGATCTTACAAAACATAGGGGCATTCCCCAGCTATAAATCTATTACAAGAATATTTCTATATCTTATTCAACACTAAACTCCATCTAGAAATTCCTTAACCCAAAAGGAAAATACCTGGCTGTAGGATCCTCGTGGCCTCAACCACAAATAAATGAACTACAAAAGATATCTATAAGGGTATAAGCTAATAAGCTTAGTGAGAACTATTTCCATAAATAACTTCTTGTGTAAAGGAATTCAAACAAGTTATTTAAGTAGACAAATAAAATGCAACATACACATGGGCAAACAAAGCATATAGTTTTCCGGGAACTATATGTTGAATGGATTTACGCCCTCCATTCGGGGTTTGGTGATATGTAACCTCAAAACAAGTAGTTTTAATAAAAAAAATTTGTGCTTTCGATCAATATCGCCAAACACATCAAGTCTACTTGAATTGAGCCTTGCTTCCGGACTTTCTGCCAAGTATTTCCTCCCTATCGCCAAGCAATCACTTTCGGTCACTCCGACAAGTGTTGCTTTCGACCTGAGCTACCATCCTTATCACCCAAGGATAATAACCCAATGCAATGTGACTCACTTCGTGGTATGCATGAACTAGTTTATTTATGAAATCATAGCATCATTATTATCAAATTTAAGGTGATCATAGAATTTCATACAAACCAAGTGTATACTAAAATAAACATTTAGTCAATTCCGGTCTCGATATTCTTAGGATTCTTTCAACAAATTATCTTACATACATATCCATTTGTCTTTTCTTAGTTCTAATGCAACTAGATTACAAGCACAATCAAGTAAAGCATCTTAAGGAAATAAACCCACGATGCCATGTCGATAATTTTTCTAAACGGATG
This sequence comes from Combretum micranthum, assembly GCA_024138025.1. NCBI lineage: Eukaryota > Viridiplantae > Streptophyta > Magnoliopsida > Myrtales > Combretaceae > Combretum > Combretum micranthum. The sequence goes on from JAMXBD010000026.1 coordinate 2,456,397, forward strand.
AGTCGCTCACACAATCCACTTAGTCGAAATAGTCATCGGGGTATAGGTATCCTTCCTCGGAATCACATAATCAAAGAAAAACCCAAAATGAGTATTTCTTGATGATTTTTGTCACGCCCCGAAGGGTACCCTAAATGTGGCAGTCCGCCACATATAATATCAAGGCTTAAGAATGGCTACCTTAGTCATGCGAAAGCCTTAGTATTATATGTAAGGCGTCTAACACGGTAATAGGAGACGCTTTTGGGAAGCATAGTTTAAGCAAGTAAAGATAAACATACAAGAATTCAGGAATAAAATCATATCATAAATATCCAAAGATCTGATACATAATTTCTTAGGGGCATTCCCCCGCTGAATCCAAGGATCGGGATAAACTTCCTAACTACCAAAATCAAAGATTTCAAAGGAATTCTAATCTAAGTCTTCGAGTAGATTTCCTCCAAAAGCTTTAACATCAAAACGTAATCGGATACGGGATGGCCTCAAGCTCAAAAATAGGTGTTCCTGAGAATACAGATATCTATGGGTATAAGCTAATAAGCTTAGTGAGTAAATCCCAAAAATTCATACTCGATGAAATTTGACAATCAAGTTTATTATTCAATCATATGAAATGAAACAATCACGTGAGCATACAAGACATATGACTTTCCGGGAATCATATGTTGAATGAATTTACGCCCTTCATTCGGGGTTGGGGATTCAGGCCAATTACAGCCACAACTTTTAAAACACTTTTATAGGTCTTACCGGCACCTATATGCCATCAAAAACTTGTAGTTTATTACAGGCTCCTACTAGCCATCAAAAACTTGTAGTTTATTACAGGCTCCTACTAGCCATCACTTTTGTAGTTCTTACCGGCTCCTACTCGCCACTTACATGATATACCGGTTCTGTCTACCACCACTACTATACACTTGTCCCACCAATTGTATAGTAGCGAATGCAATGTGACTCAACATATGAAGTGCATGAATAATTTCTTTAATTAAAGTCTAGTAGTTAATTTTAACTTCTTTCAAGTGATCAACCAATTTCAAACAATTCAAGATAATAATGTACATACCACTTTATTACAAACAAATTGAGTTTCGATATTCTTAGCATTCCTTCAACATGTTATCATACACTTCTTTTTGAGTTTGCATAGATTCTAGTGCAACTAATTTTACAAGCACAAGCAAGAGTATGAGAAAATCAACGGGAAGTAACTCACTCGGCCATGGTGACACCTTTCTTGATTTGGATGGGTCGTTCGGAAATTCCTCTTAATCGTAGTAATCCTCGGGATACGAACACTCCTCCTCGGGATTATCTAATCAAGAAGAATACCCGAAATGAGTATTTCGTGAATCTCCTCTTCTTGAAAATTCTAAACTTTACTTAAAATCGTAGAAAATCGTATAAGGGGAAATTCCAATTTAAAATGGCCATAACTTGCTCGTTTTAACTCGGAATTTCGCGTATAATATGTCGTTTTCTACCTACTCGAAAAGATCTACGCATTTCTAAACTTATTTTTATAAAACTAAGTCGTTTTGGTTCCGAAAAGATAGCGACCAGATTTGCCACGAATTTGTAAACACTTGTTTTCCTTTTTGTAAACAAAGCTCATTTTGAAAGGATAACATTTCAATTATTTTGTAAACTTTTGAAAGGTATATATATATTTGTAATGACTCATAACATATGTATGAAGTAAATGAAGTTGTCTCAACTTAAAAGTAAGGTTTTAAAAGTCTTTGAATTTGAGATTCCATTTTACTTTTGAAAGATCTTTTGGTCATTAAGATAAAGATTTTTATTTCTAAATGAAATCTTCTTGTAATAACTTTAATTTCTCAAAGTGGGGTTTTGTTTTCTAAACTTGAATTTCAAAAGTAGCAAAATGATATTTTTATTTCTTGTAATATTTCAAAGAATTTCTACTTCTTGATAAGAGATAAGTTTTCATAAACCCTTTTGTTTATGTAAGAAAATCATTCCTATGAGTTTTTAGAAACCCGTTTCCCATATTTATTTCTTTAGAAAGAATCTTTAATTCAAGAAAACATTTTCTCATTTGTTTTTGTTGAGACAAAAACATTATGTTCATGCATGAATATGAATCAAAACTATAGAAATACAAAGGAACATAATAACTTGGAAGCTTAAATAATAAATCAAGTATTGGGACCTTAGCTTTATCAAGGTACCCCAGGACTAAGAAAAGACTAGTCCCGAAAAGAAAAGAATAAGAAATTGTTTTGACTTGATGAGGACAAGTCTAAGACTAGAATGACTAGTCTTAAAATCAACTTGAATTTAAATAAATTGCATGAAAGGTAAATAGATTGCAAGGCTATGAGCTTATATGCTCTAAATAGTATATATAGTTATATGGATATATTAGATAGTAAAGAACATAAAGGAAATATAAAGGACATAAAGGAAGTATAAAGAGCATAAAGGGAATATAAAGAAACATAAAGAAATTGATATTATGAACAAAAACAAAGTATGAATCTAATGTTGCTTTCTTAACCTTCATGGTTTTAGAAAACATACACTAAGCTCATACTAAGTAGATGAACATGAAGAATTCTTGAGAATTTCTTACCTAAAGGAAACTAAACTAAGAGGACTTTCTTGAAGAACTCTTGAGAGAATTTTGAGAGAGATTTTGCTATAATAACTTTAGAGAAGAAGAGGTGTGAAAGAAGTGAAGGTATGAAGGGGTATTTATAGAAAAGTGTGGGAGATTATTTGTGTTAATTAAATAATTGGAAATTAAAACAAATTGGGCATGGGAGAGAGATGGCCGGCGCCATTTTGATGCATGGGAGAGAGGAAAAATAAATTTTTTTGTCTTTTGATTAATTAAAAGTAAGAAATGAAAGATGTGAAGTTGTATTGGAAATGAAAAAGTGTAAGAGATAGGTGTAAGGTTTGTAAGAATAGGTTGTAAGAAAAAGTAGAGATAGATGAATAGTGTAGAATAGTAGAAAATAGTGTAATGTAAAAGTAGACATGACAATTTAATACCGGTAGTAAGAAAATACGAGTATAAAGGCGATATCTGATATTTTTAGTTATCGAAAAATTACGAAATTGATATTTTTGGAAATCTTATATTTTTACGAGTCTAACGGTGTATTCGGAATATTTTTCCTATTCCGGGCTTCCGGACACATTTTTCAAGAACTGTGTCCGTTCGGGTTCAACGGACATCCGAATTTCGCGAAACTGAAACTTTTATAAAACCTATGGTTATTACGAACTATTCGAGCTAATTTTTCCAACTTCGTTTTCTATGACTTGAGAAGACGGCAATGCCGGAGTTAAACGGTTACGGTAAACTAGGGTTTTGTTTGTCCTAAGGATCCGTTTGACTTCCGTTTAGGGTTTAGGTCTTTATTTGTGGATCGAAAATTTCGGGGATTTACAATTTTCTTGAATTTTGACAAAAAAAAATATGATGAGAACGTCAAAGTTCACATTAAGGAGAATTTCAATGTAAAATGCACATAACTTGGTCATTTTAACTAGAAATTGTGCATATAATATACCGATTCCTACCTACTCGAAAAAATCTATCCATTTCTAAAACTATTTTTATCAAACTAAACCATTTAAGTTCCGAAACAGTGGTGACCAGATTCACCATGAATTTTCTCCCCAAAAATAATTTGTTTCAATCATTCAAAATTTGTTTGATAAATACTTAGTTATCTATATAGTTGAAAAATTCTCTTTTTATAACTACTTAGCTCATATTTTATTCATGCTCAAGTATTTGTTGTCCAATCATGTTTCTTGAGTAAAACAATGTCACTTAGGAGTTTAGAAAACTATAGTTTGCAAGAAATCCATTTTGTAAATCTTTCAAAATAAATATTTTGATTCTTTTTGTTTTCAAAGAATTACTTTATGTTTAACTTATTATTTTTCCTAGATGATCTTTTTCGAAAAGTAATTTTCTTCTTTTCTAAATTCTCTACGTTAGTGCTACTTTTCCTATTTATTTTCTATACATTTTTTCTTTGACCATTTGTTTGAAAAGATCTTAATTTGAAAATTCTCATTCTTTCCTCATAAGGTTTCCTTTATATATAGAAATCATTTTTATATCAAAAATCATTTTCTTTTTGAAAAACAAAGTGATATAGAAATGATTTAAAAGCTTTACAAAACAAAAGTAGCTTCTAAAATTGTAGTGAGTTCTTTTTATAACTTGGAAAGGAATGACTTTATTTTTGTTAAACCATAGATTTTATGTTTCATATAAACTTATTCCTAAGTGATAAAATGTCCTTTTTATCAAATATTTTTAGAGCTTGAACAATTTGGACAACAATCTTAATGGCATGATTTATGAGAAATAATAGCAAGCAAAAATAACATAAATAATAAATAAAATCAAGTATTGGGAGTCTTAGCTTCTTCAAGGCTCCCAGGACTAAAAAGTAGACTAGTCCCAAAAGAAAAATAAAATGAAAGAAAGAAAAACTTGTTTTGACTTGATGAGGATAAGTCAAAGACTAGAGACTAGTCTTAAAATAGCAAAAAATAAATAAATTACAATGAAAGAAATAAATAAATTACTTTGCATGAAAATAATAAATTACAAGTGAGCTTATATGCTCTAAAGAAATATATATATATATATAATACCTAATAATACTTAGATATAATAACAATAATATGAACAAAATAACAACATAAACATAAATAGATTTCCATGAACAAGAACAATACATGAACATAGTGTAGCTTCCATAACATTTAGTTTTTGGAAACTCACACCATGGTCATGTAAAGTTACATGACATGAGAAGAACAAATTATAAAGAAAAGTTTACCTAAATAAGGTTTTTGAAGTGTTATGTGGTTATGAGTTTTGTGTAGGTAGAAAGTGGTTTTGAGATTATTTTGAGAGAGCTTTGAGAGGATATTTGGAGAGAGATTTGAGAGGATATTTTGAAAGAGTTTTTGTAGAGAAATTTGTGAATAGTAATTGTGTGAAAGAGGAGGGGGTATTTATAGGAAAATGTGGAGTGATTATTGAGTGATTTAAATAAAAGAAAAATAAAAAAAAATGAGGGAGAAGAAGAGGGGAGGGGGGTGCCGGCCACATGAGTGAAGAGAGAGGGAGTGTTTTATTTTTTTTTTATTTTTTTGTATTAATGAAGTAATAAGTAAGGTAGATGTGAAATAAAGTTATAAGAAAGGTAAAAAGTAAAGGTTATAGGTTATGGTGTTGTAAGAGTAGGTGTTAGAAAAAGTAGAGAGAAAAGAATAGTGTAGAATAGTAATGAACAGTGTAATATAAAGTAGATATGACTAATAAAGTATCGGTAGTAAGAAAATATGCGTATAATTGCGATATATGTTATTTTTACTTACCGAAAAATTATAAAATTGATATTTTTGCAAAACTTATATTTTTACGAGTCTAACGGTATATTTGGAATATTTTTACTATTCCGAGCCCCGAAACACGTTTTTCAAGAACTGTATCCAGTCGAGTTCAAAATGATTCGCGGTTTTACTAATCTGATCTTTTTAGGCTTTCTTAGGTAATTACGAACTATTCTACATACTAAACTCTTACTTACTTTCTCGGGATTACTTATTCGGGATTGTTGGACTTAAGCTATTATGTCCAACTAGGGTTTTGTTGACTTTAGGTTTTCGGTTTAGGGTTTTAAGCTAAACCGATTCCAAAAATTTGGGGGTTTACACATCTTCCCTCGAGTGAAATCCTAAGCCCTTCACCATAAATTGTTCAAATCCTCAATTCCTCATCATATTCCCACTATGTTTGCTTTCTGCCATTAAAGAGGCCTACCTGATCCTCGGGACGGGCCATCTTCGGATTTATTATTTGAGACTCCCACATTCAATTCTTCAATGCCTCTTATCAAATATTTTGCATGATACAACATAATGCTTTCTTATTGTCATTATTGTTTCTTATTATAATATAGTAGATATTGACCTGTTCCAAGGCAGTGTAATAGAGTGCCTTGTCTTTACAGCTACAACTAAACCACCATACCCAACAAAAATAATTATGTATAACCAGTTTAATAGACCAATTTTGTAAGGTAGCATGTTGGGAACGTAAATATACCAAACATATTTATAAACTATTCGAGTTTGTTTTGGTATTATCGGAGTTGGGAGTCCAATCTTATTTAAAATTTGGAATGACAGTAAAAAGTCTTAAGTTCAAAACATGTTGTGTACAGCCCCACGCACATTGGAAGTATGAATTAAAAAATCACAAATCAGAATAGACCAAACCAAACAGACCCACGCACATTACGATTTACGAGTATGAAATCACAAATCTGTTCTAAAATCTTAAACTACTACATGCTACTTGATTGAGGAGAGAGAGAGAGAAAGAGAGAGAGAGAGTGAGTGAGAGAGAGTGAGAGAGATTACCAGCCGCTAGCTTGATGAGATCCAAGAGATTGAGACGCTGAGATGGACGAAGACGAGTCGACGATGATGACAGAGATAGACCGCAGTTAACACAGACAAGATATTGAGAAAGTGAAAGTGAAACCTAAACCCAAATACGCTAGAGATAAGAGTTGATAGAGAGGGAGCAAAGAAGATAACTGGAGATGGAGAAGGACGAGCCGATCTGCCGATGGGAGTTGGAGACTTGGAGTTGGAGTGAATAAGGAATGAAGAGAAGTAGAGAATTGGAGAGTGGGTGGTCGTAGAGAAGGAGTTGCGGCTAGGGTTTGCTTTGTTTAGTTTATGAGTTGTGAGCTGTGAGCCTGTGAGGAGTGAAGACTTGACACTTGAGGAGTAATGTGTAGTTGTGTACTACTTTACAATTTACAATGGGTTAAAAAATGCAAATGGGAAAAAAATACCTTAAGCTGCTCGCTGAAGTCAGATGGGAAAAAAAATAAAAATCAAATTTCACATACTATAATTAATATTTTTATATTTTATTTTATATATATCGGGTTGTTTTTTTTAACGGGTTATGTATATAACCCAAAATCCAACCCGACAACTTATCGGGTTTTAGTTTTTATCCCAAAACTCTATAGGGTCTTACCCTAGGGCTTTTAATGGGTTGGGCAAGCGGGTATTCTATAACGACCCACCCCGGTTACAACCCTAATTTAATCTCTCATTTTCTTCCCCAACCAATTCCCATATATCAAACCTAGAGTAAAAGTCCAGTTTCGTATAGTATATGCAGTTTTTTTCCCTGACTAACGTATTATTTTGGTGGTTATCAAATTTAAAAATATGAAAATCAACTAAAAAAATTTACTATGTAAAAACGACAATTAAATTTTACATTTAATATTAATGGAAACTAAATGAAGAAATAAAATATCAATTTGTAATTCCACTAATTAGTACACGAATACATTAATAATTACAATATAATTTTTTTAAAAAAAGTATATACTCATTCATTTTAGAAAAATAAGGTAAATGAAATCATGGTTGTCAAAATTGCGAATCAAATATATGATTTTATAAGCTTATGATTTCAATTAAAGGGAAAACTTTAGGCAAAAATATGAATTTATATATACAATTCTACACATTTACAATTTTACAGATTTTACTTGATTCTTTACGATTCTACTAATTCTACAAGCTCAAGCGAATAGTAAAATCACGATTTTGACAACCATAAATAAAATAATTGACCATCTTATTAACCATCAGCATTGCTAGAAGGATGATATAGTGGTGGTAGATGTCTCCGTTGCCAGCTTACCCAACGGAAGTGATCCTATCGGTCTTTGGCAATTTAATCAACATGAGGTAGGAAGCATAGAGCATTTAGCCTTATTCTTGTTGTTTTTTTGGTGATTTGCTCCAAGAATCCATTATCTATCATGGCAAGCCAAAATCTATGATGTTCAGGTTCAGCTCTTGCTCTTCTATGTTTCCCTCATATTGATTGCTCTGCTAATAAAACCCAAACTACAACTTCTTTTGGAAGTTCTCATGTGTGAATTTAACCTTTGCTTTCAATTTTACATACCTAGAAAGATCAAATCCTCATTACGTGAGAATGATGGTGATGAACCTCCATTAGTAAAATGGGTATCTTTTTTTTCAAGTGAGCATTAGAAGCATTGCACACACCAAATGCCCAACATCTAAAAATGTGCATGCCACAGTGCATCCATGAGAAAGATATATACGAAAAACACATTATTCATATTCTTCCTTGAACAAATATTGCAGGTTATCATGTGGTGAAACATTCTACATGTTATGGTGAGGTCATGATGTATTATGCGTACTTTAGGTGGTCAAATTAACTCTCACCTGGACAGACTGATGCAACACAAACCTAGTGGAAAGTGTCTTCCATGTCCCAACTAATGAGCACCTCCACGCCGCCACTAGTTAAACCCAACAAATCATTGATGTAATCCAATGTTATATGGATTATGAATTGAACACATAGGTTGTGAAGGTTTTCAATTGTCATTCAGTATCTCTCCACAAAACGACATCATCTTTCTCGATAACCTTGCTTATTATTGTGTTGGAATAAAACATCCGTACAAGATTGACATATATCTTGTTCGAAAGCTACATCAAAAGGAGATAAATCAATGTTGGATAAAGCGTTGGTAAATAGTAGAGATTATTTAACAACTCCCACTCGTAGCCTTTACCCAAGAGAATGGAATGAGTACAAAAACTAGATTCATACCATTGTCTTATGGTTTTAAGAGGAAAGTGGATATCAAATGGGGAATCCAAAGATTCAGTCTCCTTGTTCATGCCTGTCATTCTTGAGATTATCCCTATTCATGATCTAGTTGCAATGGGATATTACAAGACACCATCATCAACTACACAACCATCCTCTATAGCAAGCAAGAACATAGATGTGGTATTTATTGTGGTTTTTGTTTTTCTTTTATCGCCACTATATCTTCAACTTTAATTTTTATTATGTGGCAAGAAACCATTACCACCCCATTCAAGCCATCCTAGACCCCAATGATGAGTAACACGGACTATTTATCACCATCAATACCATGGGTCATCCTAGAAAGAAGATTGCTAATATTTTGAGGTTTTTCATTGAAAATTTAGAAACATAAGGTGCCTAGTGTTGAACTTACGACAAAAAAAATTATCCCATAGATCATGCAATGGCATAGGAGACCTAATACAACACATTAATGCACATAAGGCGAAAGATTATGAAGTAACTTATGTGCACACCACTGACGAAACGGTCAATAACGAAGCAACTAATCCCATAAACTAGCAATTTGACAAGAGGGAAGCACGTGATGAGCTTATTGAAATGATGGTTCTAACGAACGTATTGTTTCATGGTAGGCTACACAAAGGATGCAACCCCAGCATTGTCATATGTGGAATTCTCGTTGAAATATGGTACTTCCCTTACATACCAACTTTTTGCAAGATGAGATATTTTCATCTATATGTCATATTCTTGTCCATGCATGGTATTCTCATTTATACGTGGTACTCTCATCAAGTACCAACCTTTTGCATAATGTGGTGTTTTCATTCATATTTAGTATTTTTGTCTATATTTGGCATATCGAGTATCAACTAATTACAAGATGTGGTATTCTTGTCTATATGCGATACCTTTGTTAAGTACCAACTTTTTGTAAGATGTGATATTTTCATTCTTATGTGATATTATTGTCGAGTACCAACATTTTGCAAGATGTAATATTTTCTTTTTTTATGTAGTATTCTCATTTAGTACGAACGTTTTGTAATATGTGTAAGTTGCGTCCATATGTAGTATTCTTGTTCGTTTGTGGTACTATCATCAGTACCAACTTTTTTAAGATGTGGTATTTTTGTCTATTTGTGGTATTTCAGTCCAACGGTGGTATTTTAAGTCAGTAACAACTTTTGTCCAAATGTACTATCTTTGTCCATATGTGTTATTTTAATCCAAATGTTGCACTTAGTAAGTACCAACTTTTTGCAATATATATATAAATACATGTGTCTTTCTTACAATATCACATATAAAATAATTACCAAAGTTTTTCTTTGTTTAAAGGTGAATGGCAAGTTTACCCTTTATAAAAAGTAATTACCAAAATAAGATTGGAATCAAATTAATTACCAAAATAACTTTACAAAATCTCATCTTGAAAAAGTGGTGTAAGCTTAAAAATAAATTGCATGTAGAATGAATTTCATGTTTTCAATATGCCATTTCTATTTATGGAAATTGCATGTTCTATTAATAGAAATCTGCATATATAACATACCATTTCAAAGTCATTTTGGTAATTATTTTGATTCAAAGAGTATATCGGTAATTAATTAAAACTAAATTCTATTATGGTAATTATTTTAAATAGGGGTAATAAATTGATAATAATATATATATACATATATATCTTTCTATATTGCAATATACAATGTGTAGTTTTGCATAAGTATGTAGTGTACAACTTTAGAGAAGAAGATTTTATTGATACAATGATAATCAGTACAAGATGGGATAAACATATATTGAGGGATTAGAGCCCTAAATCATGACGTACAAAGACTAAAATAACCCTTTTATAATAAGTGTATAATAAAAAATATATATACATTAATATGCCCCTCAATCTCACGACGCTAGAGTTAACGTGGGATTGGTACAATAATCCATAAAAGCAGCAATACAAAGATTCTTCATGAGGATATCTGTGTGTTCATGACGAATGGGAATGTATTTGACTAAGACTTGACCCGTGACAACTTGTTCACGCACAAATTAGCGGTCAATATCGATATGTTTTGTGCGGTTGTAATGAATAAGATTGCATGTCATGTAAACATCTCTAAGATTATCATAGCACAAAATGACAGGTCATTGGATAAGGACTTGTAAGTTGCATGCAAGGTGACAAATCTAAGTGGACTCTATCATAGCATAGGCAATGGCTTTGTATTTTGCTTCAATAGAGCTTTTAGAGACTGTGGATTGTTTTCTGGAACGCCAATAGATGAGATTATATCCAAGAAAAATAGCATAGCACTACCAGCCCAGTGAGCATCAACATAAGTAGTCAAGAACGTGCAAGATATGCGAACAATAGGGAGACCCAGTATCATGTTGTCGTGAAGATATCGGCGAACTCGTTTAACTACCTGCATGTGGTTATTATTCGATTGATGCATATATTGATTCAACTAACTAATCACAAAGTTGATATATGGTATAGTAATAGTAAGGTACTAGAGTGCCTCACTAATCTCTCGGTAAGAAGTGGGGTAAGAAAGTAATGAGAAGCCATGGGCACTAAGGTGGTTGTGAGGGCTCATTAGTTTTTTTTGGTTTGTTAAGATGCATACTGTGGGGTTTTAGGAGTTCATGAATAGAGTAAGATTGGCTCAAGTGTAGGTCGTGTGGTGTGTGGCTAACTGTAACACCCATGAAAAATGGAGATCCTCAAGATCCTTCATTACAAACTATCAAAGAGAAGAAATATGTGATATGCTATAAGATAAGGTTATTACCAATAAGAATTATTTCATCAACATAGAGAAGAAGAACAAGTCTATCTGACCCGAGAGAAGGTAAAATAGACATGCCAGCCTTATTTTAACAGAAACCAATGTGGGAGAGAAAAGTACTAAACTGATGAAACCAAGCATGAGGAGCCTTCTTAAGACCACAAAGGGACTTCTTGAGTTTACAGACATGGTAGGGATAACATAGACGAACAAACCCAGGAGGTTGTTTCATGAACACTGTCTCATTTAAGTGGTCATGTAGAAGAGCATTTTTGACATCAAGTTGACAAATAGTCCATAAGGAAGAAACCACAAGAGAGAGAACAAATTGAACAATGATAGGTTTTACAATAGGACTAAAGGTTTCATCATAATTAGTGCCTTCCCACTAAGTGAAACCTTGAGCAACAAGGCGAGCTTTGTAGTGCCCAACTTAGCCTCCAGCATTATATTTAATGCTAAATTACCATGTGCTGCCAACAGCATTTTGTTAGAGTTGTGGTGGTACTAGTATTCAAGTGTAATTTTGGAGGAGAGAATTAAATTCTTCTCTCATGGCAGCAGCCCAAGTAGGGTCTTGAAGGGCTTCAATAAAGTAACGAAGCTCAGATGAGGTGGTGGTGGTATGAAAGTTAAAAGTAGTTTTTGGTTTTGTGATTCCAGATTAAGAGCGGGTGCGCATGGAGAGTAGTTCTAAAGGTAGAAATTGATATCGAGGTGGATGATGTGGGATTAGATGGTGATGATAAAAGGGCAAGTAAGTTACTAGGTGAAGGAGAAGTTGTGGTCTATGGTAGAAGGGTCGGCCTAAATTGAGTGTGTCTATAAACATGCATAGTGGGTTCATTTTCATGTTAATTACTAGAAGGAATGGAAGTAGCAGCCGAGACAGCAGTAGTGGCAGGGGCAGGATTAGGATCAGGAGCAGGCTCAAAGGTTGGGATAAGATTAGGGGTAAGCTTAGGGGCTAGGGTAGAAATAGTGGAAGTAAAAGTTGAGTCAAATGTAAGGCCAGAGGCAAGGGCAGGGTCATAATAGGGAGGTATAAGGTGAGATGATTTGGGATAGCTGGCTTCAACGGTAGATGAAGTGTTAGGAGAAGCGATAAGATCACTTTATGGAAAAATGGTTTCATAGAAGATGACAAGGCAATTGATGTAGACACGAATCGAGATTGGATCCAAACATCAATATCCTTTACGTTGAGTAGAATAGAGAATGAAGATGCGGGGTTAAGAGCACGGGGAGAATTGTTTTTGGTACTTGAGGAGTGGTATTAGGGTAGTAGAGACATCCAAAGTTGCATAAGTAAATATATTCAAGGAGAGTATGATGGAGAACATCAAATAAGGATATGTAGTTGAGAGTGGCTGAGGGTAAGCAATTAATAATGTAAACTGCAATCAAAGTAGCATCAACTCAAAATGTAGGTGACAAGTTTGCATGCACTTGAATGGTGCATGCAAGTTCTATGATATGTTTGTGTTTACGGTCAACTACACTGTTTTGTTATGGGGTGTAAGGGCAAGAAAGTTGGAGGTGAATTCCATTTCCACAAAGGAAATTGGAGAAGACATTGTTTATGGATTCACCACCACCATCACAATGGAAGAATTTAGTGTAGTTTGAAAAGTAGTTTTAAACAAATGTTTGAAACGCTAAAAATTGGATAAAACATCACTTTTGTTATGCATAGGAAAGAGCCTGGAGTAGCAAGTGCAATCATCAGTAAAAATAACACAGTAGCTTAACCCTAAATTAGATCTAATAGGTGATTACCAAACATTTGAATGTATAACATCTAAGGGCTTTTATCCTCAACGAGATGACTGTTGAAAGGGCAGTCGAGTGAGCTTGACAATGTTGCAGGCATGACAAGGAAGGGAGGAGTATAAGGACAACTTGACACTTATGTGGTGATTCTTGACAAGATGGTTAACAACTCTGGCATGTGGATGACATAATCAAAAAAGTCATATTTCTTTCAATAAGACAAAAGCAAGAAGAGCTTATGGGGATCAAACAAGCTTGATTGGATAAAGATTACACATGGTCTTTTGTTGAAAGGGAAGTTGACCTATTGGGGAATCCTTAAGGCAAATGAAGGTTTTGTCAAAACTAATAGAGTAGTTACTGCCGGAACACAATTTAATGACAAATAAGAGATTATGTGTAAGGGAGGGAGTAACACGAACAATCTTGAGATGTAAGGGGCAATTTGAGGTTTGTATCAAAAAGTCACCAATGTGGGTTATGGGCATGGAGGCACCATTACTGATTGAAACTATGTCAAAACCAACATAAAAGGTTAGATTAGTAAGTATATCTACATCAAGAGTCATGTTGTAAGGACCCAACTTACCTAATACACATTATTAAGTACGCCAAGTCCCCTAACCATGCATAATACCTAACTATTATAAAACACTCAAGTATTATATGAAAGGTTGCCCAAAAAGAAGATGTTTGTATCGATTCTTTATTCAAGCCTATTTTAAAACCTATAACTTTAACATAAAACTACTCAACTCAACACATGAGTAAGTCAACTTTACAAAAACTCCGAAAAAACTTTAGTGTCGATAGGTAACACTTTAAAAGATTACAAACTTGTTCATCATAAAACATAGAAGAAAATCTTAACATCTTATATTACAAACAAGGCTTCATTAACAAGCCTATATCAAAAATTACATTTCATTTTTAAAGTCTTGAAGAAAACTTAAATAAAATATTCTTGCTTGAACCAGGGTTCCTAGCCGTCCCACTCATCCAGAAAGGCTTCCCAATCAATCCCATAATCCATATCATTATGGTAATCATCATCAACATCACTTGTTAAGCAGTAACATGAGCCAAAGGCTCGGTGCGCAATAACACAAGCAAATACAAAGTGGCAATCATACTTAAGCTAAATGCAATGCAGCAATCAATAATTTATTTATCTTTGATTAAATGAGTAAAACAACCACTACAGTAAAAAAAGCTTTTGTTAACATTTAATAAACGTTGCCAAAGATTGATTAAACGTGACCAAAGATTTTTTGTTACGTTTTAATACACGTGACCTATAGACGTCGCAAAAGGTCCGTCGCAGATTAAATACATTACGTTAAAATTTAAACGTCGCCAAATGATATTTAGGTGCCAAATAGACTTTATTAGGCCACACTTAAACGTGGCCTAATGTTATGTATTAGCCACACTTATGCGTGGCTAAATGCACTTTTATCCTAATCCTCCCAAATTTAAACGTGGCTAAAATTTTTGCATGGCAACTTTAAACGTGGCTAGATCATTTTATTAACAACTATGTTAGCGACGTTTAGACGTGACAATTATTATGATTATTGGCGGGAATATAGTAGAATTAGCAACATTTAAACGTGACTAAATTATTTAGTATACATAATTGATAACCATTATATATGGTCATTGGACTAAACTAATGATGTATAAACGTGACAATTCTATTATCATCCTGCCATTAAAACATAGCTATTCAAACACATTGGTGATGTCTAAACATAGCTGTTCAACTCAGTTTGGTCTACATGTACCTGTTATAGTATATTGTATGCATAATTAGTAATCTAAACCTATTTCATCACAATACAATTCATAACTACTATTAATTTTGCAAATGAATTCGGAAGCGTGACAATGCACTCCATATAAAATAAGAGGAAATAATACAAACAATACTTAAACTTCAACATATCCTTACAATAAAGAAAGTAGAAAATAAAACAATATTGTTTTAGTACCCTTAAAAGAAACACAAACATAAGCTCTAAATCATCTCAAAAGAAGCATGTCTAAACTTCACCACATCTAACCTCAATCACGTCAATTGGTTCAAAAAAAAAAAAGGACTATATCTTTAATTTTCTTCCTCCTTATTGTCATTGTCATCACTGTGCAATGGATTTGGCTAAGGATCTCATACACTTGGAGAAGGAACTCCTTCATTTAGATTTGCTGCCATATAATATATAGATACAATTATTAAAAGATCAAAAAACCATTAATGATTATAAGAAAAAGCTCATGACAACTAACCTGAACTACTTAAAAACCTTGAGACATGTGTTATACAAGTTGATCATACATGACTACTTTATATCTAATATGACCTTTTTTTTAAATATATAAACAATTAAGACACTAAAAGGTGCCTTTTTGCCTTAATAATATAGATATAAAGAATTAATCAATACTATTTTCTACTCAACTTCATAAAATTTTTAATATTTTAAATCATTGTAAAAATATAAATTATTCAATATTGCCTTAGATTTTGATGACTATACCAAATAGAAGTCTTTCAATCACAACAGAAATGCAATTCTATTTTAGTATATCAAATGGAATACATGATGTACATATTGAGTTTATACCAAAGGGAAACCTTCTAATAACTATTTGCAAAAACCTCCAATGTATTGTGAGCAAATAATTAGAACACCAACATATATTTTCAAGAGTCACTTTCATTGGTTAGTGGAGCAAGAAGACAATTTCAATGTGCTTCCAAATATCTCCTATTTTCTTTAATTATATCTATTATCATTGCATCTTTTCCATTTCAAGACATACTAAACAAATGTAGCACATTTAGTAAAGATAGGATACAAAAGGGAAACACAATAAACCCCAAGTCTTTACAAAGAGAAGTTATACATAGGTTGACTTGAGATTTAACTATCAAGCAATGACCATGCTATGTTTGGTAAGCTCTCAATGATAAAGCAACTAAAAGGAAAGTAGATACTAGAAAACTGGTATTGTGCAATAGAACAAAAAGTCATGACATGACCTACCTTAAAAAGAGCATTGACCACATATAATCCTAGACAACGTGGTTTGCCTGACACACTATAGCCATTGCTTGAAGCACCAAATTTTCCTCCAGTAAGTAAGACCTACATCCATAATGAGTTATTGCAACCAACAAAAGCAAAAGGAAATAAATAATATAGTGCAACACATATAAAATCAACATTAATTATCATCGTAAAAATTTAAAAGCAGACATTAAATGACAAGATTATGAAAGAATATAACAATCTGTAATGAACCCATCAATGCTACTGAATATATAGCACAAAAGCAATTGAATTGGTTCTCCAACAGAAGTCTAAAAGACCAAAGCAGATTTCTTTGTGATATTATACAAATAAGTAGGAATCTATAATATAAAACATGGAGACATCAGAGATCTAAGCATTGTTACAAGTAGGTTCAAAGGTTTTAGATTGCAAAAACATTACCAAAACATTCATATATAAAAGGATCAAACACAAAGCCAAATCATCCCAAAACCGTACCATTTTTCAAGTATAGTATTAAGATCAAATTGTAATACTTACATTATATGGAATCAATCTCTCTAGACCATAATTTTTTTCCACTTTAAAAGAAATTTTAACCAAAAAAAAAATGAAAATGCTGCTTTTGATCTATCTAGTTGGCTTCCATGATACCCTCTCTTTGTTTGAATTGAATTTTCTAACTCTAGGAATTTTCCAAAATATTTTCCACCATCTTAAAATAGGTTCCTAAAGGAAAAATTATATGAAAAAAAAAAACATAACAAGCAAGGTATATACACATCTTCATGTGTGTGAACTAAATCATCTGGCGACATCAATCACTTGCATTGAAGAGAGGAGATCACTAAATTTGAAGAAAGCAGAGGTGAAAAAGGCAGTAAAAAGGCATAAAAACAAAAAATATTTACCTTCTATCAAAGTTGGAGGTGATAAAATAGCAATGCTCCCTTTATAATTAGAGACCACGGCTGTGCTAACATCTATCAGTGTACAATCAGCAATTAGCTATGGATCACGTAAATCTTACCTAGTTTTTTTAGCATCCTAGCACAAATAGAAGAAAACCAAAAGGAAAAAAAAAAAAAAATCAGGCATGCCAAAATGAGTAGCTTGCAAGCCTGAGTATGTACTCCCATAGTAAATATCAAAATAAAAAAGTAAGAAAATAACATCATTTTTATTGTTCTTGTTAAGTGATAGGGTCAGCTTGTCCTAACTAGGAAGGATCAAGGCTTAAGTATTACTATCATTGTTTAGTGATGAAATCACTATGAAATGATGACCAACTAGAGGTGTACCTAAATTTAAAGCCCCTATATTTTAGGATATAGTTTTTCTTGTTTGCATTTTCATTTGGGTGTAGGCTGATCAAAAGAGTGTTCAGCCAAGATGAAATTGTCTATTATATATCTAATTTGTGGCATTGTAACCATCATAACATGATTACAAACATATCTGCATACTACCGCCAAATATATTTTACGTACATATTTTCATATTACTTTTTGTTAGTAATTTAAATTTACATTGATTTGAGGAAAGCATTTACTAAACTTACTTGCTATGAAGCAGGAGAAGAGCAAAAAGACCAAACCAACATCAAATTACCAAATACAGATGTACCATACAAGACAAAAGGGGTACCAAAAATAATGCTTTTAACTGGGAATTACCTAAACTGGAATCATTCCATGCACTAATATCTCTTAATATGAAATAAAGGGTAGAATCTTTCCAGTAATAATAGCTAGCTGATGGTCACGATTTCCACGTCAGATAAATTGAAGTGGGACATCAACCCCAAATCATTAACCATATACCATACAAGCAAGATAAAAAATGTGCATAAAGCATTGATATTTCCAAGCTTGCTAACCTGAGATATCATTTATATGAAATATTGTAAAAAAGGGAAACAAAAATGAATGTTTTACTAGATAAAAAGAATAGAATCTCCAGCATCAAGTCTCTTTAAACTAATAAACACACACTAGCTAGTTCTAGGAAGATGCCTCTTGTGTTAACCTGAGATTAAAAAAAAAAAGTAGAAATATTCAACGTAATGTGAAGGAGGGAATTCCATTTGCATCTAGTAGAAGGAGAAGAAGACTCAATTGGCTGTGCATGACAACAGGGCAAAAATATTAAAACAAAATCTAAGGTGAAATTATGCCAATCTTTCAAATGGACTTAATAATGCATGCTTGCAACATGCAACACACTTTCAATAATTGACACACACCACACTTCTTGTTTTCTAATCATAAAATGAGTGCACTAATTTGGAGAAAAGAATAAAGAAAATAAAGGAAAAAGGAAAGTCTTACGATGATATAACAATCAAATTGGAATTCAAAATACTGTTATAAGCCATCAGATACAATGGGATAATATAGTGCAAGAACAAGGTGGCTAACAGGCCCATTTATTGACAATGAAGCTATCTCCTCCAATCCCTGTATAATTAGGAATTTACTCTACATGGTTAGTGAGAAATAACCTCTCGTGTTTATTTCTACTCTTTCATCACGATAAAGATCCACCACACCCTATCATCCACTAAAAGAAAAAGTTCAAAGAATGACTAACCATATTATCAGTAACATCCAGCATTTCTAAGGAGGAACTAGAGAGACTACTAAGCACATGATCATCAAATTGTGTATTCCAATACTCCTCAAACAACGTTGGGTCACTACTGCCACCAACATGATAATAATAATAATAATAATAGCCAAAAAGAAAAATATATATATCATCACCCTTTTGTTTCAAAAAATTACACAATACAAACAAGCAGCACGACCCATAATTAAGATGTGCAAGAATCTTTTTGTGGACAAGTTTTTTATGAACCGAATCGGCCACCAAGGAAACAAAAACCTTATTCCTAACACATATAGATACAAAAGAAAATCATATCCTTAATCCTAAGATGCAAAGAGATAAAAGAATTACCTAAATCATGGTATACCTCCTAAAATTAATGGAATTGTAAAATGCAGTAGAGAAAATATTTTATACCTCAGACTGATTTGATAATCGGACCTCGAGTTGATGTAATTTAGCTGTCTTAAAGAGATGAATGGAGTCCATTTATTGGTTTGAACAACAAATTGATTGAACTGATTGCTTCACACACTTAAAAAAGCTGCAAGTTTTTCCTAAGAAAGATTGCCGTTAGCAGCTCATGTGAAACCTAAGAGAAAAATACTTTATAGAGAAACATCTTTGTGTCAATTATATTTGCAATATACCAAAATGGCAAAAGCCTGATGCATATCTGCCCAGCATGAATGATATGTCAGACTCTTGATGCTTGTAAACAAAACTACCTTAAAGGCCATCAAAATATTAAAATCATACTAGACAGCATGCTCACAAAAGCAGAGAAACTAATATAAACTTGGTATGATTTTTTCCATTGTATCTTAGTAGCTACAAAAAATGGTTCCAGCTTAATGATCATAAAAAATATAGACAAATTGATATTAGAAAGATGGAAAACAGACAAAAAAGAAAACCTTCAAGTTTAGTTTTTGCTACATTAATGGATGTTTCTAACATTGCTAAGACCAAAACCTACCCACATATTAAATCAAACAAAATAGTAAAGCGTGCACTTTATTTGGTAATCACATACACCCATATAGCCATCCAAACCATGCTCTGAGACGCTTGAGTTGCAGCAAATCCTTCAGCAGCTTCAACACTTTGCCGGACCACCCAGTTTCTGTCTCTCCACCCTGTACTTGTACCTTCGATTTATCCTCCTAGATGAAAGACATTACACCTTAAATCAAAAAGTCCAAGACATAGATCTTCGTTTTGATATCATTCTAGCATCAGGTTAAAATTGGGGTTTTGACCAAATAAGATATAAAAATAGATCATATAAAAATTAGGTATAAAACAAAATATGCAGAACAGAACATGTTTTCTACAAAAGCTATTGATTCACTAGCTTGGCACATTAATTTAGTCTTACATACAGCTCTAAATGAAACAACTATAGTAATAGAACTATTTATAAACAAGCTGTCACCTTCCGCTGAATAGTGGTTTCATTTGCACCAGTATCATCCTGAGCTGTAGGAACAATTTTAGAGGTTGTATATATCTCATTCTTCTCTTCAATAGGTCCAACCGCTTCGATAATCTATTAAAGAACCAACAAAAAAAAATTAGGAATGAGCTAAAATGAGGTTGTCATTATTATTATTGTAGCTTGAATTATATCCGCTAGATCATTGAAAGGAGAAACCAACTCTCTTGAATGAATAACACAAAGCATCACCTGGTAAAGCAATCCTCCTGGCTGGTATGCTTTCAGAATTTGAGCTTTGTCATGGAAACATATTTGGTTAAAATCTTACATCCTCTAATCAAAACGAAAACGTTAGTTGGTGTTGGATTACCTGTAATCTGCCTTATCTAATTGCTTTACCGTGGTAACTCTGACATGACTTTCATAGTATAGGTGATAGAAGCTCAAAATTTTGAGCTCATCAGATTTGTGTACTCTATGCACGAGAGTGGTTGCATTGTCCTATAAGAATCAGTGATCATTAGACCAACTTAGCACAATTGAACAAACATACTACAAATGGACGAACATATCATAATTGAACGAACCTATAAATCTACCACAATTGGACAAAACCTACTGCGTCCTTATTTTAGGTTGTCAAATGGCGATTTATCCTGTTAATTTTCCAGTTAAATAATAGCAAAAAGGAAACTAAGTATCCAAGACATCACAATGACAAAAAAGGGAACCACCTAATGAGAACCTTTTCAGATCATATGACATGAAAAACTCCATGGCAGCTTGAAAGTAAAAGCATATGTACAAAAGATTTGGAGATACAACTAAAAGGAGCAATATGAATTAGAGTGTGTTCTCAACCCAAATAGAATCAAAACTCAACCAAAACAAGATCCATGACCTTTGAGACACGCAAACCCGTGGCCAGCGACCAAAACCTTCAAGACCCACGCCAAACCAGAACCGAGTCGACTCAGTCCCCTTCATCTTCATCCCATCTCTATCGTTGCATCGAACAACACACCATCCCACACCAAGTTGACTTGCAAATCAGACTCAAAACTGAAGCCTTTTTAAGCCGATTAGCCACCATGCAACTAATGAACTTTGAAATCCCTTACCATCTCCAATACCCATGACTCCATCTCTACGAACCTAATTTCTACCACCATAAAAACCCCAAACTGATAACTCCTATCACTGCTTGTAAAACCCGAAACCCACTCATGAGTCGCTCCACGAAACCGACCACATCTAGATTTCACCCTTATTCGGATTTATAGAAGAAATTAGCCTATATATGCATTGCTTACTGTATAGATTGAGCAAGTATTAGAGGCTAATATATAACTTCGGAGGCTGACTGGGGGTCAAAATGATTGTTAGGGTTTACAATTGATGGAGGAATTGGGAATGGGTTATGACAGGGAGAGAGAGTGCAGTGAGAGGGGCCAGAGGGTAAAGATGATAGATGATATGTCACGATGCTGGCTTTTTTTTTTTCTAATTTATGCTTATCCTTGTTTTTCTTTCTTTCTTTTTTATTTATTATTATTTTTATTAAAAGATTATCATATATAAATATTGTGTATCATACACGTTACTTTCATTAGTATAACCAGATTGTTAATTAATAATATAAATTATTTAATCTTTTTTACAATTATTATTATTGCTGGTTTATCAATACATAGAGTGAATTAAAAAAAAAAGTAAACTATATTTTATTTCATTTATTTATGTATTTTTTGATAATGAGAATTGACGACGTTTACTTTTATAAAAAGGTTATAAATCTAATAACAAACGTAACTAATAATGTATATTCACCTACATTTAATAAACGTGACTAGAATATAAAGGAATTGCGACGTTTGTAAAATCCACAAACGTCACCATATGCCAAAATTCTTGTAGTGAACACCGGAGTACTTAAACTCCGTTTGTGATCTTGAGGATATAGGGGTCCTAAGTAACAGCAGCTACTCAGGGGGTTGTTATAGGCATTCTGAGTACCTATAATTTCTATATCTATAGAAACAGAATAGTAATGTCATTTGGGATTAACAACCATTACACAACTTTACTTAACTTAATCCATAATATCATCTAGTTCAACCAGTCCTATAAACGTGAACTAAATCATATTATTTGCTCTTAAGAGTAAGCAAATGTTATACCAAAACTATCTGCCCTATCGATCACCCATTTAGCCACTCATAAATCACCATTACATCATAGTGTACCATTGCATCATGGTAAAAGAAAGGTCACTGCATCATGACAATGTGGTCTAAGCCTCTAACTACTATGTCCACTCAAACAAGATTACCGCTCCTCGGACCAAATTCAACGGTACACGCATAACCAATTCCAAACAATTTTTAACTCATCTTTGATTTAGATTATGCCTAACTTAACAATCATCAAGTAAACTATTACGTACCTAGATAATCTAATCGATCAAATAATACCTGTGTTTAAACCCAACTGATTGTGTGAGTCTATCAAGAAAAATTATTTCATGTTAAACTTTTCATTTCATAATTTATTTTAACTCATTAAATAATCATCACACTTAAACAAGATTTTAATCATCTCACCTTTTCCTTGTTTAAGCATAAATACTCATATCGTATTTTATTAATCATCTATCTATTATCATCAAGGATTTATCTATTTATTTTTATTTTATTTTATACGAACAGTATCAGAAGATCTGTCGTGCCAGTGACGAAGGCCGTGATGGTTATCACGGGTACCATCATGGCCGTGATCTTGGGTCGTGATGAAAACAAGTAGCCTTATCATGCCCATAATAGGAGAGAATGCTTCCTATCACGGCCTAATATAGACCGTGATGAAGAATAAGTCCGTATAAAGTTTTATAAAAAAATTTCCAAAAACAACTTCATGAGATAACGAGCTTCATTATAGCCGTAATCTATCTTAAAAAATGACACAAAGGAAATAACGACCCTTGCAACAACCATAATCTAGACTGTATCGAGCTTTTGAAAACACTCAGAGAAGATCGCTGGCTTAATAACGGTTGCGATCAATAGGAAAATATAAGTTTAGGGGATAACGGCCTCAATTACACCCGTAATGAACAGGGTGAATGCCCTATGGTACTTGTTTCGAACTGTTAACTGCTATATTCTCTATCTCTTTACTAAGCCTTTATACATTTGTAAAACACACCAACTAGTCTATGAACACATTATCAAGCATCATCAAGTTCACTTACTCACATAAGTCCTTTCATATTTATACACAACAAACTTAACCTAAAACATTACCTCATCATTTATGCTTGTTAACCTATTATTACTCTAATCATCCAAGTTCTACTTACTTATCACTAACAATATTGATACATGCATCATATCATCGTAAACCTCGTGTTTCATTTCATCAAACACCTATGATACATACATCTATTTACATATCTAACTCAATATATGTAATAGCATGCCCTTAAATCATTCAAAACATCAAAGTTCTACTCCTATCTAACATTAACATCAATCAAAACCATGATTGACAAAAAAAAAAAAAGAAATCAATTTTACTTACTTTTAGAGCTACTTCTAGAAATCAAATTGTTTTCCCTACTTTCTTAGCTTAATTCTCACTTCTCTTACTCTTGTATCTTACTTCCTAGCTTTGAATCTTCTTTATGATGACTTAGAAGGAATTTTAATGGATGAAATTTGGGTTTGTTAGGCTTGAAAGATAGAGAAAACGAAGGGAGAGAGACCATGGAAATAGGGTTTGTTTTGGATTGATATTTTGTTTCCCTCCTTTTGACTTTTGAGGCATTTGGAACTCTTTAGAATATGCTAAAAACATGGGCTTGGCCTATGGGTTGTGTGTGTGGGCTTGGTTAGTGATTTAATTGGTCTTAGGCTTAAAATTTCGGCTCCAAAATCCTCTATGCCATGCATCAAATCACACATACACCTTAATTTAATACAATTCAACAAACATATATTACTACAATTTTACTAACACACATTTATTTCAATTACAAAAATTTTTTACACTAAGAATTTGTCTTATCATCAAATTAAATTACATTAACTTAACTATAACAATTTAACTCACAAATCATCAATTAAACATATATAAGCAAATTATTTTAGTATATTAAATTTTAGGTTGTTTCATATGTGATGTGTGGCACCAAAATCTATATACCAAATAGCTTCATGAGGAGGACCAGTAGAGCGAGCAGCAAATGTCAAAAGTTTAGCCACATAGGTTGTATTGTACCTATGATGGCAAGAAAGAGCAAAGTGTCCAGGATGTACACTTTGAACTCCGTGGTCTTGTAATAGAAGTGGAGTACTAAATGGAATCATTTTGGTGACTATGACCATAATCATTGTTACGACTTGGAGATGAGTGAGTAGTCATGTTGAAACAAGTTTTTTTTTTTTTTCCTTTTTTTCTATCTTTTTGTTTCCATTCTGGGAGGAAGCGCGGGCTAAAATCTCAAAACTCGATCAAGATAAGATAAATATGCTTAAAAGAAATGCCCAAATGTCAATTAAAACAACAAGGCAAAAGAGAACAAAAGCACACAAATAATTGCTAGAACAACATTATAACTCGTAAAAGAGCAATGGAAATTCCATATTTTTCGATTACCAGTTCTGCTCTTGCATGGACCTCGGTCAGAAAAACATGTTTCTTGTATGTTATGCATCTGATCTAAGCAAAAGTTATGAGAACTTAACAGCATATAATTAAATGAATCAATATCAATTGCAAACCGAATTTGTGAGCAACAAATAGACCTGAATTCATGAATTAGCCAAAAGTTGCATCTCTACCAATAAGCCAGAACTTAACACCCTATAAATTTCGATTACTATAATGAGGATGAATTTGCGGGCTTGCTGGTTAATGATCTCCAATCGGAATCGGTTCCAATCACAGAAAATGTATCTAAGGATCTAACTCCGAGTGCGGATTCGAAATCAGCTCCGGAGAAGCCAATAGTTAAGAAATCTTATACTATCGAGATTGTTTGTGCGAGCTTTTTGTCATGTTTAGGACCAAATTCAGAATAAGAAGAAGAGCAAATGAAAGTAAATATGTTCTTGATGACGACGATGCTTGTGAAAAAAAATAATAATTAGGGTTTATCTAACATGTGCTCTAATGCCATGTACAAACTTTAGAGAACAAAAAGATTTTATTGATACGATTATAATCAGTACAAGATGGGATAAACATATATTGAGGGATTAGTGTCCTAAACCATGATATACAAAGACTGAAATAACCCTTTTATAATAAGTGTATAATAAAATAAATATATATACACTAATATGTAGTAGATATTAAGGAAGGCAACGGCAAAAAAAAAAAAATATTAAGGAAGGCATGTATTTATATGCATACAATTATGTGTAATATAAAGAGTTCCATCATAAATCATATATAAAAATAGATATTGTGCTAACTATATATGTGTGTAGTCTGTTATGTAATATTATATGTTGTAACTCTATATAATATATACAATAATTTATGAAATGATATATATATATGAAGGAATAACATATATAACATATACATATATATTTTTGCATATTATAACACTATATTTATTAAAATATATAAGTCACATACATATTGTATATATTTATGGCATATTAATATAATATAATAAATATAATTTTTGAAATCTTAAGTAATTAGTATAATATATAATATATTGCTGTACATATAATACACCTGTCAAGCCCGAAAATTGGCTTTTCTTTTTAACTTGAACCATCTTAACTTCAACCAGTTTAGCATGAAGCAATATAGCTAGGGATGGAAAGAGTTTTACAAAAAAAGCAATTAAAGTAACCAAAAACCAAAGTCAAGAAAACAAAAGTGAATAAAAAACAAATATATGTACATTATATGTGATAAATATTAAGCAAGTGGTGTGCGTGTGCGTAGCAATGAATATATAAGTCTATCTTATATAAACAACTACAGCACAATACATATATATATAAATATATTATTTTAAATATGCATATGTAGAGTTTGTTAGATTATTTATGTGATATATATGTACATATAACATATGCATTTGTTATGTTATATATAATATGTTGTTACTCTATCTAGTATATACAACTGTGCATGTCATGACACTTGTAAGTGTGTGTGTGTGTGTATATATATATGTATTGTGATATTGTCACCTATATAAATTTGTGTATGTAATGATACCTATAATATATATATATGTTTTGCATATTGTAACACTATATGTATGAGGACATGTAAGAGACGTGTATTTTTATATATGTAGAGTTTTACATATAAATTGCAAATACAATATTAGAAATCATATATAATAAGTACCATATTTGGACAGAAATACCACATATGGACAAAAAAACCATATCTTATAAAAAGCCATAAATTGACAAAAGCATCATATGTAAACAAGAATACGAAATTTCGACAAAAATACCACACAATTACAAGTTAGTACTCGGCAAAAGTACTACATATGAACAAAAGTACTGCGCATGCACAAAAATACCACATCTTACAAAAACTTGGTACTCAATAAGATTACAACATAATACTGCATATAGACAACAATACTACAACTTGCAAAAAGTTGGTGCTTAAAGAAAGTGTCATATATGGATGAGAATACCACATATGAATAAAAAAAATGCCACCCCTTGCAAAAGGTTAGCATTCAATGAAAATACTATATATAAACAAAAATAAAACATCTTTTAAAAAGTTGGTACTAGATGAAAGTACCACATATGGACAAGAATAACACATGTGGAAGAAAATAACTCATCTTGTAAAAAGCTAGTATTTGATAAGAATATCACATATGGATCAAAATACTACATATGGACGAAAATACAACAAATGGATGAAAGTATCACATCTTTGGTATTGGATGAAAATACCACATATAGACAAGAATACCACATATGGATGAAAATGCCACATCTTGCAAAAAGTTGGTATTAGACAAAGGTAACACTTGGACAAATTAATCACGGACGAAAATACCACATCTTGCAAAATTAGTACTTAATGAAAGTACTACATATGGATCAAAACACCATATACAGCTTAAAACACCACATCTTATAAAAATTCTAATCAATGTGATAGTTTGGTCAACGTGTGGAAGTTTCATCCAAGTGTGATATTTCATTGAGTATCAACTTACAAGATGTGGTATTCTAGTCCATAAATGGTATTTGGGTTCACATGTGATACTTTTATTAAGTACCAACCATTGCCTAAATATGGTACTTTCCTTCGCATGTGACATTAACACCCAAATATGATATGTTTAGCTAGTACCAACTTTTGTTCAAATATATTACTTTTGTTCATATGTTGTATTTCATCATCAAAATATGGTATTTTATGTGAAATGACCATTTTACGCAGAGTAGTCATCACTTTATTTCAAGCCACCTGAGGACAATAATTTCCCACCTAAGCAGCCCTCCCAAATCAAAGAGAGAAGCCTTTAGAGTTCCCAGATCAAGCAGAATAATTTGATGCAAAACTCGCAAAAATTTGCAGAATTTAATTATTAATAAAATAAAATAAGAGCACGGAGAAGAATTCCATCTCCATAGTAACGCTTCAAACCAAGATTGAACAAGTTTATAGTAACCGAGCGGAAATATAATAATGTTTTCGTTTAAATTCAATTCAACTCAACACCACTAAGATTTCTAAGCACCATAAAATCGTTGAAGTAATTTGATACAAGCTGCATCGGAATTCTTTGCATTCATGATTGAATTTTAACTTGAAACCTCATTATGCAGATTCCTCCAATAAACGAATCATCCATCGGTAGCCAGCCACCATCTTACTAATTGGCAGGTAGAGGCTAATCACCCGTTCGCTTCAATATATGAAATAAAAAAAAGAATAAAATTTCAATTCAAAAAAAATATAATAAAATTTTAATGACTATTATAATGTTTACTTAATATAAAAAATAAAACAAGTAATTATTAAACTAAAATATAAAATATATATAATATCCCTTATATTTTTTACAGAAAAAATATATTGTATAGATGATAGTTTCAAGATGAAAGTAATTATGAAAAAAATTAAAAAAATAAACCATTAAATAATAATTCATAGAAGTGGGAATATGAATTGTTATTCATCATTTTACATAATAACAATTCATTGTGAATTGTCATTCTTCTCCAGTAAACATTGTAATAGTAAGAGAAGGAAATGAAGAGCTATACATGTAAAGTGAACAAGCTATAAGTGCCCTTCGCCTTCAACAAGTAGCGGGTCTGTCCAGTTAGTTGATTTTCCATCAGTTTGGCATCAATTTGAATCAAACTATTTAGTAAGAAATGGATACAGACAAAAAACAAACATAAACATACTCATAACAAATCAAACAAATAAGATACAAATGCAAATCACATATAAATACAGATGCATATAAAAATCAGACAAACCATACAGACCCAACGAAGAAGAACTGAAACATATCAAGGGAAGATGTAAAGATGAAAAAGAATCAAGGCCACGGTCATCACATGAAAATCTAGCTCAAAAAAGATTCAGAAATATAAGCCCGCTCCGATTGTGCAATCTCTGGAAACCGTCGGGACTGAAAAAATTTACACGTCGCCGCAGTTTCTCCACATATTACTCAATCACTAATGTCTTGTGTCCCAATTTGACAAAGCTGCTAAGCTATTCTGCAGATACAAGTACAACTACCCTACTTTGTATAAACAGCACCTTGTTGGGTGCCGAAGTAATCAAAGAATCTACACTGGAAGAACAAGAAAATTGCAAATACACTCAACTTCTCAGTTACTCTCTTCAATCTTATTAGCTGGCAAGTATCCGTCTCCTCTTGTAGACTTGATGAAATGAATTTACAACATCAGCGCATCGATTAATTTTATTCTGTTTCCTGAAAGTCAGGCTTCTGAGCTTGCGAGTGTAAAATATACCAGTATATCTTCTCACATCTTCTGGACTGTCGACAGGAACCTGCAAGAAAACAAAGGTTGAAGAGCTGGCTGTTAATCGACAGAATGAGAATTGTTGATAGCACAGCCACCCAAAAAAAGAAAAAGAAAAGAAAGAGTGGGGAAGAAAAAAAAAGGACACCCTTAATGAAAGTTCACAAACATAGAGAAGATGGATTCAAAGAACTCACCAAAGATGAAATGGCTTGATCTGCCGTGGTTGTTTGAGATTCTACAGCAGGATCTGCAAATATCAGGACAAATATGCTAAATCCAAGAACATAATGTGATTATTGTGAAGGTATAAGATTACTCAGTTAGTTGACAAGTCATATAGGGAACACATACCTGTTATTGCCTTTTCTTTACACTCAATAAATTTTTGGAGCATCTTAGTGCCCTGAAATCCCAGAAAAGGATAGCCTACTAAGTGAAGCCTGTCAGATGGAGGCATCTCTGAAAAACCAAAGGACGTTTCCCAAGAGGTCTTCGACTGAGAAGCAGCAGGCAAAATCAATCTCTCAACACCCATTTGTACTAATAGCTGCATAAAGCCACAGGTCACATAAACAGTCTTCCCAAAAGTCAAAATTTAAAGTTTGCAGACCTATAACTGCTAAAATGCCAGCATCAGATTACCTTCTCTAATCCCTGCATCAGAAGACGGCACATGCCCTGCCTGCGATGCCCAAAGTTGGTGGCAATAAGAGGCATTTCGGCCACCTTTTTCCCATGTATCCTAAAATATGAGTTAACATTGAATTTGGTGGTACATACGGTCAGACCAGAATATAAGAGAACTGTGAAAGAGAATAGATATGAACCAAAGATAAGCACCTCACAGTGGCTGCTGATACCACTTCATCACCTTTCTGCAATATTATAACATAAAATCCTCGGAAGTCCAAGCGTTTCAGTTTTGAACTGCACAAAGATTGAAATTCTTTTAATGGAAATACACACAAGAGCTTCCCAAAGATTTTCATGCTGCAAGCACAATGTAAACTAATTAGAATATTTATGGTCCTAACTCAAGAGTTGCTTTTAACAACAAAGCTTTGGCACATAACACATTAAAATTCAGTACAGGGAAAGTAAAACCAAAAGTCAGCAAACAGTAAGACTCGCTCCATGTTGCCTGTGCTAACTCGTTTCAAGTCTCTGGTCTTGGCATGCCTAACCATCCTTAACATTGGGTGATTCCAAATTATGTCTTCAACTACCTTGATGACTTCCTCAAGAAGGATGAATATAGATAACCAAAAGACTTGCATAGGAAAAAGGCATTGGTTCCATAGGCTGGGGCTTCCCCATACTGGACATATATAATTGTTCAATGAATTACTCGCTGTATATCCATATGCACTTCTGCTTTAAAACTTTGAAGATGTGAGGAGGACAACATACCATATTGCAGGAAACCTAGCTTGGCTTTTTCAACACTCAACTAATTACCCCGAAAGTCGAACCAACTTCCTGCTACAAAATTATGGTTAACGACTGGATACTTAGATTCACTTGTAACCAAAAAATAAGGGGTCAGTAATATCATATGCCTCAGAAAATATCAACATACCATATTAAGCACTCCCCCAAACAAAAACCTAGCATCTTAGCCATTTCAACCCCCAAATATCAGAAGTGGGAAAAAAGCGTTGGTTCCATAGGCTGGAGCTTCCCCATACTGGACATATATAATTGTTCTGAATTACTCGATGTATATCCATACGCACTTCTGCTTTAAAACTTTGAAGATGTGAGGAGGACAACTATATACCATATTGCAGAAAAACCTAGCTTGGCTTTTTCAACACTCAACTAATTACCCCTGAAAGTCAAACCAACTTCCTGCTACAAAATTATGGTTAACGGCTGGATACTTAGATTCACTTGTAACCCAAAAAATAAGGGGTCAGTAATATCATACGCCTCAGAATATATCAACAACATACCATATTAAGCACTGCCCCAGAACAAACCTAGCATCTTAGCCATTTCAACCCCAAATATCAGAAGTTAACCCGATTTCCTGCTACATAATTTTGGTTAATCATTGGATCCACTCCTAGACCAAAAAAAATATTGCCATTGTATCCAATGCTTGCTCAATAACATGGGCCAATGATATCATGCCTTTGAGAATATAAAGATTATCAATCAAAATCTGATGTGCATTCTTTTTTGCATCTTTAGCATATCTGAAATTCCAAGCATACCATCTTCTCTGTATTTCAAAGAAAATCCTTCGGTTGACCCAAAGGAAAAGGCCATTGGAGATACGCATCAAAGGATCCAACCAGCTTCCATCTATGCTAACTGCAATCCATGATATTGTGACATATTTCACCACTAAAAGTCAACTAATCCCAGAAACCAAAGCCCTAATTATCTGATTCCAACATGTCATAAGCTTCTCTTAAGTCCGACTAAATGCAAATCATGGTGAATCTTTACAACAAAGGCAGCAAAATAACTCTCTTGTGATAGGAGGGCATTAAATGTGAACCTCCTCTCAATTAGAGATTCTCACTGTTCTTTTCTTTTAGGTAACATGAGAGCCACACTGTTCCTTGCCAATTATAAGGGGTAGAAATCCTACATTCCTTGAGCTCTCTGCCTTGAAATGCATTTATAAATTGATTTGCAACACGAAACTGTCCAAAAGGCATCTATCTTAGATAATATAAAAACACCAGGCAGTAATTAAAGGGATGTAATTGAAATGAAATAAAGATGGGTAAAAAAAAAAAAAAACTTCTTTGATTAGTTTTAGTACAAAAGACAACTATATATAGAGATTGTCGTTATGGTAGGTATATAAAACTCTACTATCATTAAATATTTCTTCTAGAAACTACAATATTTACAAGAAAAAAAACACCTAATAAACTTGTTTTACAGCTCAACAGTCCCCTCAACCTGGAGAATAGATATCTTCCATTCCCAGCTTAGACACCAAATCATGATAACTTGCATTGCTTAACCCTTTTGTTAATACATCAGCTAACTAATGCTTTGATGGAACATTTGCTATACACACCAAATCCTTCTCCAACTTTTCTTTAATGAAGTGTCTTTTCAATTTCAATATGCTTTGTACTACCATGCTGTATAGGATTATAAGCAATATTGGCAGCTGACTTTTGTCACAATAGAACTTCATAAGGCCTTCCCAATTTACTTTTAAATCACCTAGAACAGTTTTCATTCAAAGTAGTTCACATAATCCTTGAGCAATAGCTTTGAACTCTAATTTTGCAGATGATCTTGCCACTATATTTTGCTTCTTGCTTCTCCAAGTACTAGGTTGCCCTCAAGAAAAGTACAATAGCCTGTAGTTAATCTTCTATCCACTAGAGAACTTGCATATTCAGCATTAGTGTAAGTTTCTAAGGTTAGATTACTATTCTTTTTTAATAGAATTCCTTTCCCCGAATTGCCTTCTAAGTAATGCAATACCCTATGAACAGCTTGGAGATGTGATTCTCTAGGATCGTGCATAAATTGACTAATCACATTTACTAAGTAAGCAATGTCCAACCAGGTGTAAGGTATATAAGTCTACTAACCAACCTCTAATAAATTCTTTTATCAATGGTTGGTTCTTCTTTAGCTTCCCCTAACTTGTGATTTGGATCCATTGGGATAGAGATCGGTTTACACCCAATCATCCACATTTCTACCAACAAATCAGTCACATATTTTTGTTGAGATATGAATATTCCCCTTTTTGAGTATGCCACTCAAGACCTAGGAATATTTAAGTTTTCCTAGTTCTTTATTTCAAACTCTTTCATTAGTCTCTACTTCAATTCGTGCTTTTCCCTCTCATTGTCTCCCACTACTACAATGCCATCTACATGTACTAAAAGAATGGTCACACCCCTGCAGTAGAATGTTTAAGAAAGGAATATGGTCACCTTGACTTTGTTTATACCAAATTCTTTCGTAACCTTTGCAAATCTTCCAAACTATGCTCTAAGAGATTGTTTCAACCCATAAAGAGCCCTTTCCAGTTTGCATACTTTATTATCTGTATCCTCTTCTCTCAAATCCTGGTGGGATATTTATATAAATTTTTTCATCTAAATCACCATTAAAAAAAATGCATTTTTAATATCATATTGCAGAATTGCCATTGAAGCAAACAGCCAAAACTAATAGAATTCTGAGTATTCATTTTTGCAACTAGAGCAAAGTCTCCAAATAATTAACCCCAAAAGTTTGAGTGTACCCTTGGCCACCAACCTTGCTTTATATCTTTCAAGGAATCCATAAGCTTTATATTTTTGTGTAAAAACCCACTTACAATGAATAATATTTTTCCCTTTTGGTTTATCTATAATTTGCCATGTCTTCTTCTTTTCTAAGGCACTCGTCCTTCCACACACACCCCCCACCCCCCCCCAAAAAAAACAAACACCCAAAAAAAAATAATAATGAAAACACAAAAAACAACTTGTGTAGCCCTCCATTATCTTTTGGAAAAGCCTCAAAAATTGTGTTAGGGATGGCAATGGTG
This sequence comes from Combretum micranthum, assembly GCA_024138025.1. Classification (NCBI taxonomy): domain Eukaryota; kingdom Viridiplantae; phylum Streptophyta; class Magnoliopsida; order Myrtales; family Combretaceae; genus Combretum; species Combretum micranthum. The sequence goes on from JAMXBD010000026.1 coordinate 2,490,342, forward strand.
TTCAAACTTATAATGAATTCTTTGTGATTTTGTGGCAAGTGCTCAAGAGAGAGATAATTAGATAATGGATAGAATGGTCGCTTAGTGCATTCTCTTGTGCCTTTCCTAATTGTAATAGAAAGTCTAGTTCACCTGTTGGTTTAGTGGAGGTTTCTACAGATTATGTGTCTTAAGTGTGAGTCAAATCTTACTAAAATGTCATTCCCTAAACTTGAGTAAAATTCTTGAACTTGTGTCGGGTTTGGAATAGCCTTTCTCCTTAAATACACCTTGAGAAATCATGAGTGATTTTGGTTGGGATAAGAGATGACACAGACTAGTAGAAAAATCCGGAGACTCGAATGTGTTTGGCTTGGAGGAGTAAGAAGTCAATGGCATTAGTTGGAAGATGACAGATGAGGAAGATCAAGTTTTTGAAATGGTTCAAAGAAATCACTGGTATTATCTTCCAACATTGAAAGCTCCCCCTGAAAAGAGGTCTTTAACAAAAATGGTATATTTTCAATAAAGGTGACATCTACAAAGATGTAGAATTTTCTAGATGAGGAGTCGTAGCATTTGTATTCTTTTTTATGTAGATAAGTACCCAGTAAAGATACATTTAACTACTCAAGAATCCAACTTGTCTTTGTGTTGTCTATGCACGTGAACAAATGCAGTGCCTCTGAATACACTAGGTGTGAGACTATTAGAGGTTTTGAATTAAGGGAAAAAACAATTGAAAATCGGCATGGGACTTTTGTCTTCTAACATTCAAGAGGGAAGTCTTTTTATCATGTGTGTGACAGTAAGAACAATCTCCTCCAATAAGACTTATGGGCATTTCCTTGAAGCAACAAAGCTCGTGTTGTGTCAATTAAATGTCTATTTTTTCTTTTAGCAACATCATTTTGTTAGGGTATATTGACACCTAATGATTCATGAATAATGCCTTGCAACTGAAAGTATGGTGACAAAATTTGATTGAAGTAATCCCTAACATTATTAGTCCAAAACCTTTTTATTTAACCCCAAATTGGCTTTGGACCATTAAGTGAAAATTAGGTACAATAATACTAACATCTTTTTTTGTTTGAGAAGAAAGAGCCTTGTCACCTCAGTGCAATCATCAATAAATAATAGAAACCAACGAGCTCTGTTTAGGTACATTAGACGGACCTCATATGTCAATATGAATCAAAAGAAAGGATAGGAACCTCTTTTATTACTAATAGGAAAAGATACACAGATATGTTTTGCCAATTTACAAAGGTCAATGAAATTCAAAATATTTAATCCCTCAGTGAGGAAACATGACTTTCAAGACCTTAAAAGATGGATGTCCTCGGCGCAAATTGTATAGCCAATTGCATTCTTATTGGAATGAGAAATAACGGGGACAAATTAATTCTAGGTTTTTTAGATAACTCAAGATAATAGAGGTCATTCTTTTCTTTAGCAAGTCTAATCCTCTTACTCAAATCCTAATCCTGAAAACATAGTAAGAAGGGGAAAAGGTAGCATAACGGTTGAGATCAAGAGTAAGTTTTGAATTGAAACAAGATTAGATAATAATTTTGGCACATTGAGGACATTTTTGAGAACAATAGTAGGTGTAGCATGTATATCCCAAATGCTACGACAGTAACTAAAGAACCATTAGCTACTACAATTTTCCTGTTACTTGGACATGGTATAGGTGTTAAAGAGTTGAGATGTGGGAGTCATGTGATCGATAGCACCGATTTTATCCAAGAGTTGATATGAGTATTTTCTGAGACATTCATACAAAAAGAAAACAAAGGCTTACTTGAGAGAATAAAGAACAAGTTCCTAAAGACTTCTCAGGAGATCAAAGCAAGTTTTTGAGCTTTTCAATTTCTTCACTATCGAACCTTCCCATTGTTGAATAAATCTTCTTCAGATTTGGCTCAGTCATGAGTGCCTAAGGTTTTTGTTGTACTTCATGTTTTCCCCAATCTCGACTTGGTGGCTTACCATTCAATTTCCAACATTCTCCTTTAGGTGCCTCGGTTTCTTGCAACAGGTACACCATAGATTATCTTTATTCTCCTTCAACTGGTTTCCTGTACTAAGGTGTTTTAGTAGATCATTCTTAGCTTTCTCCCCATGGTTTCTTTTTGCAGTAAGGCGATCCATCCATGATAAGCAGCTCAAGCATAACACTTCTTCGACTTTCTTTTGCTCGCACCAAAGAAATTGTCTCTTCCAAAGAAGGAATTTCCTCTTTGCTAAGGATTTGAATCCTCACCTAATCGAACTCCGGATGTAATCGGCCAAAAAAACATTAACACTGTCCCTTTCAATGAAGCTTTTCATAAGACCATATCTTCATTATACCGCATTCCAAAAACTTAGTAATGATCAAGTTCTTACCATAGATTTTACAAGAAATTTGCATACTCCATAACTGTCTCCTTGCTTAGTGGCTACATTCTTAAGTTTCATTTCATATATTTGAGCAACATTACGAGCTTTCAGTTAATTTGCTCAATTTTCATCTTATTTTCTTTCCTCTCTAAGTTTTTCCTCTCGCTTTCCTTCCCTCCTAGTTCTTCCCCTATTCCCAAACAATGTAAAGTTTAGTATTAATATGAAATGATAATGAAGCCTCCTTTTTCTTAACAGATATCTTTCTTTTTGTCCCCCGAGAGCAAAGGCCATATTTTGGATAAATAAGAAGCTTGTTGAAAAGCAAGACTAGAAAGATTTATATATCAAACTGATAATGAGTACTTGGGTAAACAACACTGGGTAGGTGCACAAAATTAAAAAAAGGATAGAAACCTACCAGCTAGCAAAGAGGATTGGTGAACTGGCCCAGACAAATAGCATTCCTGTCTACCAAATATAAAGGAGAGATGCTACAAGGGCAACTATCAAGAAGAATATTACCAAAGACCAGGAAGGTAAGGAAGAAAAGAGACCTGAAGTAGCACCTTGCCACATAGAGAAAGAAAGCAGGCAACACAAACTATTTCAAACTTCCAGCCATACTTACAAAGAAATTAAACACTCAAAAAAGTAGTGGTGTGGTCCTCATCAACATCAATTACACCATACAAATAGCATGCGGCAAGAAAAAGATGAAAGCATGCCTAGGAATTGACTTGTCACACCTATCACTTTGCTCAACTCTCCCTTTTGAAATAGAGACACAACTTTTCCTAAGTACCTCCAACAAACTGCAACCACCCCTCCCCTCTCTCCTCCCTGTTCCCCAAAACAAAAAGGAAGAAGGTGCCAAGAGCAAAGGGGATTTGGTTTGATGATGCCTTGCATAACCACATCTTCCCCAGAGATAGAGACCATTCAAAGCCTTCCATATTCTCACAAAGTAATGCAATTCTAAGGACACATAAAGCAGCTATGGCCCTAAGGTCAAAACAACTACAAGGCACCAAGACATCAGTTGTAGCTTATGCAAATTCCAAGAACATTCATTTACTACTGCTCACATTACTATTTCACCCTCTCTCATCTCCATACCCCTTCTCTCCCTCAATCATTTGTGCGTCTCATCAGGTTCCCCCGCGCTTTCTCTTGCCAAAACAAATCTAACCCTCCTCTCTCTCCTCCCCCCCTTCCCACCACCTCCCCCCCCCCCCCCCCCCCCCGAGCGCGACGCGCATCTATTTGCATCTCATCCCTTCCTCCCATCCCTCATTTGTGGTGGTGGTGCATGGACAAGTTGTGGGCAAGAATTAGTGCATGAGTAGGCATAAATAGTGGTGGTGCATGGCAGACTCTGTTAGTGCGTAGGTGCACTCACTGTGGTCATTGGTTACGCATGAGTAAGTGTAGTCAGTGGTGGTGCATAGTGGTTTATGTTAGTGTGTGGGTGTGGCCGATAATGGTGTGGGTGGATATGCATAGTAGTGGCATACAAATAGTCTATGATGGTATGTTAATGGCTGGTGTGTGGTGGTGGTGGTTATGGTTTGTTGTAGAGGTAGATATGATGAAGAAGAATATAGGAGAAAGAAGAAGAGCAAGGCAGTAAGGGAATATATCAATGCATAGCCATCCATAGGTTTCCCTCTATAATAGCTATTCAATATTTTGCGAGACTTTTCGCCTTGCTAAGAGTCAATAAGCACAATGATAGGCTCTATTTAAGTAATAGAAGAAAAGGAGCATTTCCATTCCTCTTCTATGAAAGGAGCATTTCCATTCCTCTTCTATGAAATGAAGTGAACAGACAATTAATGTTTTAAAAACCAAAAAAATATTCCCTCTAAGGTAACAAGTACGGATCCAATCAAACCCAAATAACCCTCAAATCAACATTTAAATAAATGCCAAATATGCTTGAACTGTGTAGCTTTACTCCAAAATTTCAGACCTAAATTACCCAAACCCCTTATGAATTTCAGAGCATTAACCGCATCCCACCTCACCTTTGCTTCAAGAAGTAAAGCCTTTCAGACTAGAGGAGGGTCCTCATTAATTCAATTTATTGATACAATCTTGCGCAAGATGGATGTGGAAAAGTGAAATGAAAAATTCATAAAACAAAGGACTTCTTCATGAAGTTTCCAGCAGATAATGTCATGGGGTTTCATAATGTCAACCTCAGCACGTATATAGTTGCTCACTATTGCAAAGCATATTTTTAAAACCCATATGGTCCAAGCAGAAGTACCTAAAAAGGAGAATAACATCCTAACCCTACAGATGCATATTCAAAAATGCCTAGGGTTAATATCATGTCATTGAAGTATGAAACTTAAGCAAGAGGGCTTTCTTTTTGGTGTTGTAACTGTGAGCTACACTAGTAAGAACCCGGTCTCGCTTCCCAGAAACAGCCATTTATCCACAGGAATATGCATAAAGTGATATCATTATCCCTTAGTATTGATCAACCCATTTCTGATGCAAAAAGGCACTTGCATTCCCTAAACCAATATGAGATTAATTAGCACAGATGCATCATCTGAATTTCTATAGTACATGCGGAACACATAATTCAACACTAAACAAGCACTCCAAATGGAGTACCGAGTGGAACTGACAAAGATCATTTTCATAGCTTTATTACCTACTAAAAGCCAGTGGGTTATCAGAAAGGAACAAGTAACAGTGGCAAAAGATTACAATGAGGAAACTAGCCTATCCAAACCTCAATGCAAAATACCTGATTCTCATTTAATATTAAGATTGTCGAGAGTTCAAATCATAGGTATACTTCAAAAAAGGAAAATATAAAAGCACAAACACAGTTGTTCAATCACTCTTGAAAAGCTTTTTCAGGAAATTAGCAAGCAACATATGCAATACACAACTTCAACAAAGATACAAACAATCAACAATAACTCATGGAAAGACAGTCTTCTATATATAAGACTCAAGAGACAAAGGATCAGAGAGATATCATACATGTAGTTGAAAACAACATCTCTGATTACATTCCTCTTGGTATGAAGGTCAATGATGGGTTCAAAACTCTCCTCAATAATTTTGAGAGCTTCAGACAATTTCACACGGTTACCAGTCCAAGATATAGCACAAGATTTGCAGTCATTTCGTTTAGATCTGATCAAGCTCCAGGTGACACCATCAGCACAAGTTGGGTTTAGTGTTCCCAGAAGCTGATGAAGACCTAGATATAACTGAGAAAAGAGAACACGATTAAGGTAGCAAGTGTCACCTTTCAATTTCATGCCACAAAATATTGTCAAAAATAGAGAAAACATTTTCTGGATAATATTTTCCTAAAAACTATAATAATATTACATTTATATACCTTATAACAGCTGCTACTGCAGAAACTTTCCATAGGATAGTCTGTGCAGATGCGACACCCTGCCCTTTTCAAGCAATCAGTGTGATCTATAATATCAAAAGAACAGTCCTTTTAGCAAATAGTATTAAGTCATAATGCTAATTCCTCCTTCAAGCAGCAACTTACATTGACGAGAGCACTGGAAACAAACATTAGTGAGTTGTTCGCTTTCCATCAACGTATTCCTCATGCCACATAAGCCACAGCAACAAGATGGACAAAACCACTTCTCATTTGGAGCAACCTAAAAAGACAATAAAAAATAGCTGAAGTTACAGATGCAGTTTATCATTTTGTCAACTGAAATGGGTGGATGATAAAAAACACTTAAGCATTCATCTGCATTTACGTTGACAAGAAAGACAGGAACATCTAAGATGTTCATACATTAATCACAAATGCAAAAAAGAAATTTATTACAATAGAATAGTGAACACTCTTCAGATCCAATTTCTTAATCTTTCCAAATTGTGTGGCTCCGTTAGAAGAAGAAGTGGGAAAAAAAGTCTCACATGGGCTAGATGAGATAAAAGAGATGGCTATATAATAAAAGAGGTGCTCAAGTCAAATTGCCTTAAGCATTTTGACAAGAAAGCCCTCTCAATTATTAAAGCTCACTCTCTATCCCACCTATAAAGTTATGTCAATGCATTGTTGTGGAGACCCACTCTCCCATGATTGATGTTTGAAGACTTAGACCAAGACAAACCATGCAAAAAATAATTTCCAACAGTGGTATCAAAGCCCATATGGCCTTACAGCCCATGAACATCCGCCCTGTGCTGGTGGCTAACCCATGATACAAAAAAGTCCAAGTCCATATAATGAAGATAAACCTAGCGGGTTGGCAACTTACAAAGCCAAGCCATGATGATCATGATGATGATGATGAAGATGAAGAAGTCCTATGGCCCAAAACCTGAAGCCCAAACAAATGAAGGCTTTGTGAGGAAGACCTAGGCAATATGTTGTTGAAGACCAGTGGCCTCTAAAACTCAAGAGAAGCACAAGCCTAGGAGAAATGAAAGATGATGGACCTGTGGCCTCTAAGGATCTACTAGAAGTACAAGCCCAGAATCATGAATTGAATACAACTAACAACTAGGCCAAACTAGTTAGACTTGAAGGGAACGTTGGAAGAAGAAGTAGGAAAAAAAAAGTCCCACATAAACTAGATAAGATAAAAGAGATGGCTACATAATAAAAAAGGTGCTCAAGTCAAATTGCCTTAGGCATTTTGACAAGAAAGCCCTTTTAATTATCAAAGTCACTCTCTATCCCATATATAAAGTTATGTCCATGCATTATTGTGAAGACCCACTCTCCCATGGTTAATGTTTGAAGACTTAGACCAAGTCAAACCATGCTAAAAATAATTTCCAACAGGCTCTATTTCCAATTACTCTAATCAAATTACAGATCAACTTTAAATCTCTGAATAGACAAACAGCTTCTTAATACTCCAAACTACATAATGTGATCAGTGTTTATATGTCTACAAACTCATCAGTTTTTGCTACTTTCTAAAGTGAATCAGGATGAGTATTATGACATATTCTCAATATTACATTTCACTTTTCAGTAATAACTGTCCAAACTGAGCAAACCCACAAACACGATAATACTACAAGTAACCATACAAGTACTTGTACAATATATTACATTAATGCTTTCTCTAAATTAAGAAACCTCATATGTGCAATCAGAGCAGCCAAGTAATACAACCATTTTTACATATAATATTCACCAATGCACACCAGTGTTATAGCTTAAGATAGTACAGAAATCCCTGTAAATCCGTACAGATTTAATGCAATTGTTCAAGCTTAACATACCAAATGGAAAAATGACCCTTAAACCCAATATGTACAGTGTGTTTCAATATAAAGGCAGTATTAAGGCACCTCAAAGGTGGCATGTCAGATAGATACCTCACGGAGAGTTCACACAGGACTCTCCATTGAAGTAATTTTGCTAACTAAGGCCCAGCTGGCCACCGCATTTGCCGTGACCAAGCTTTTCCTCTTTGGAGTTATGGAGATCAAGACAGGAACAGGCTCCCGTTTTCAGGTTATTAGGCACTTGTTGACAAGTTGGACAATAAGGGTGATAACTATAACATGTTTAATATGGCGTACAAAGATAACATAAAAACTCAATGATCAATATCACCTAAAGTGCATATATTTAAAAAATTCTACGTTGGGGCATGAGACAACTCTCATTTAAGGAATTTGATAAAATGACCTGTAACTTCGGGATAAGAGATGCCTCCTCACAAAGGGGTTGCAGTGACTAGGACCAACAGCCATCTTCCACATAATGAACCAGAGCACAATGAAAGATGCTATCTCCCTCTTACTACCTTTGGAGAAAACACTACCTTTCTTAAACTCAACTGTGTTTTAATATGCACATTGCATGGTGTTTTTCAATACAAAGGCTATATTAAAGCACCTCAGAGGTGGCACGTTAGGAAGATACTTTTTGGAGAGTTCATGGAGGGCACATTTCTCCATTTAAGTTATTTAATTGAGGCCCGGGTAATGATAGCATTAGCAGTGACTAAGCTTCTTCCCGTCGGAGTGATGGAGATGAACAGAGAAACAGGTGCCCCTTTTCGGGTTAGTAGGCACTTGTTGATAATAGAGAGACGAGACCTATGAAGCAGCAACAAGCTGTGGATCTAAGTAATCCAGTATGAGCACAATGGATAATCAAGCTGATGATTATAACATGTTTAATATGGCATATATAGAAAACATAAACACTCTGTTTAATATCCCCAAAAGTGCATATAGAATTCTATGTTGGAGAATGAGACAGCTCTCTTTATGGTACTCAACAAAACAGCTCCACAGCTTTGGGATAAAGGATGCCTCTTCACAAGAGGGTCGCAGTGACCAAGACAGAGAGTCCACTTCTACAAAATGAACCAGAGCACAATGAAAGAGCCCACCTTCCTCTTACTACCTTTAAAGAAAAACTACCTTTGTTGAATTCAACTATGTTCCTAGAAAGATTTATGTTGAGCTTGATTATTATATCAAGGTAGCTTCAACAAGTTGTCATATATGTAGAGATATAGACTGCAGCAACATTACTAACGAAGCCTCAATTTTATAATAAAACAAACCCCCCAAAATCATCGTGCAAATGAAAACAAGGTACCTCAAGTCCTACACAACCGAGATGATAAGAGGAAAAACAATGGCTGCAAGAAACATCTAGTTCCTCGCCATAGCGACAAACAAGACAAATGGTATCATTGGGAAGAACATTATTATGTCCTCTCCTCCTTCTACGCTTACGCGGACGACAGACCATATCCTTGAGGCTCAAACTTTGGCCAGGATTCTCAACAGACCAAGTTACCCTCCGCCATTTTGCAAATAAACCACCCTTTCCTTGTTTGGTATCTTTTCTGTCTTTATTCAACAGAGGCAGCAAAAATGCACCATCCGTATTGATTGACAACCTTTTCTTTTTTCTCATCATGGTCCTCTTTCTTTTCTTTATAATTGGAAAAGCACCTACATGCAACTGTTTGAGCCCAGATTCAGGATAGGCAAAATCAAACTTCCTCCGGGCCTTTTTTACCAGCTTCTTTGAAATTGCTCTTGTGACACACAACCAATAGAAGCAGAAGTGCTAGCATTTGATTCAAACTTCTCCTCTCTTAATGGATCAGCCTGCAACTTGTCCATATCACTTGCAGACAGCTTCACAAACTGACTCGTATCTCCTTTAGCTTTTATATTCCTCAACTGTCTTTTGGGTATTGTTGTGAAAACCTGCCCCGACTTCTTGCAAGAATTGCTGGAGCCATGGAGATGTTTTGCTTCTGTCTCAGCAGTACCTTCCAACAGATTTTCCCCCAAGTTGATATCCCCCTCCACCACAGTAGGAACAACCCGATGACCAGGTCTCCGAAATTTCAACTTTGATTCAGCCACAGGTATTTCTGCTTTGGCTACTCCTTTACACTTTCTATCTTGAATCAGTGGATCATGTAAATCAACTTTAAGCTGCTGATGGCTCTTTGATTTGTGTTTACGCTGTGGCAATTTGCAGACCAGAATCTTGTGACAAGCAAGATCAGTCTTGTTCAACTTACTCCCGATTGTATATATAACATCAGTAAAGTATTCTTTCCACAAACTCCGAGCTCCACAAGTCCACTCTGATAGCATTTTTTTAAAGGCATAATTAGACTGCAAGCATGACCAAAGAACTTTTATATACTTGGATGAAGGTATGTTGCCACCAAGCTCTTTAATTAGATCTATCAATATCCAGACTCCTCGAACTGTCCAAACACCAGTATATTCATCCCAGACACGAGTGAGACGTAACTTGCTCAAACTAAACTTGCATTCATCAGCCTCATCAGGAAAATAGACTGACCGCTCCAAAAGCCCGTCATTGGAGTCAAGTATCACACCTTCCCACCATGCATCCTCAAAGAAGGCATCAACACAATCTCCAAAATGTAATTCAAGTCCACAGGAATCTGTATCAAATGGGGGAGGCAAAGGCCGAATACATCCACGATATGCAGAAGCAACATGCCGACGTCGATGAAGGCCCTCAATAGCCTCACTGACTCCAATGTACTCAACAAGCTTAGTGTTACCATTATCACTCAATAGCTCATCATATCTAACATGGCGGCACAAACTTGAGATGCCAATCACAACTCCAGGGTGCCAAGATCCTCTCAATCCCTCCTCAAATTGCCGAACCTGTGAAAAAACAACCATTTCCCCATCATTATTAGGCATTCCTATGTATACTATATTAAAACAAAAGTACAGTACATGTGCATATATTATCAGTCAATTCTAAATTGTTCTAAAATCTATACTATACAGTGAAGGTAAGTTTTTGGTAAAAAGAAAAAAAAGGTGGCATTCATAAAATTTAGCATCTTTACATCATAGATATTAAAAATCGACCTCTTGTTCTCTAGAATAGCATGGGTCATTTGAGTAAATAGGTATTGCTTTCCTGTCTTTACATTTTACCCATGTCTCAAAGAAAATTTTTACAAAAGCTACCAATTCACACGCATCCGTGGTTCTTAAACATAACTGTTAATTCCACCGAATACTTCCATTTAAAGCTACTTCATATCTACCCAATGTACTACTCACCATCTTTCACATTATACTATTTCCCTTTTACTTCTATATTTAACTCCTTTGCCCTTTTATTAATATCTTTAGCCTTCACACACAAATAAACATTTCCACGTACTATCTCTCACAATTTCTCATAGACACTTTTCATCTTTACCACAAGGGATTGAACCAAAGGATCTCTCTTGAAAGTTGCTATAAAAGAGGTAAAATCAGTTTATAAGAGGACATAAAATTTTTGAGTAAGATATAATCAATAAAGAAGACAAAACAGTATATTGCAATTTAGAAGTTTTTCAATAGAGATAGAGTTTGGAATCACCTATGTGAGCTTTAGATAATTGAAAGAAATCTTTTGGTTTTATTTTATTTTTATCCTCTAAGAAGAGGGTCGTGAGTAAACACAACAGCCACCTAGAGATAGAATAGCAATACTGTTGAGCTAAGATGAATGAGAGTTTGAAATGGGCATATCAATTATTTCGATTAAACAGATCTGAAAAAGCAAGGATGAATGGATATTGAGGGGAATTTTATCACGGATGTGATTAATGTGAGAGAGAGCTGTCGCATCAGGATCATTCACCATTTTCTCCAAATACAACTACTTTATTTTAATGATGAAGATTCCACAAGAACACATTGCAAATATTTAATGGATTTATTGTACATCTAAAGTATTTGTTTCTTGTAATTGTTCAAATATTCAATATCTTTAATATTAGAATTTAGCTAAGCCATCATGATTTTACTAATTATACGTATATGTTATGGGTGCTTATGTATATTTTTTTCAATAATGTAATAGTAGGACATGATTAAGTAATAAAACAAACCTTTATAGATTGCTAAAGCAAAATATTTAATTCATTGGGAGAAAACAAAGCATAGTTGTTTTGCAGGCAGAAAACAATGGAGGTCTAGCATCTATAATTAATCCCAGCATTACTAAACATTCATGCAAGGGCTTTTATACTAGTTGTTATAGCCAAAGACAACTGAAAGTAGAAGATGGGTTGATAAACAAACTGTCATTTCAAAATTAAAGTTTTGTTAAAATCTGGATCATCTTATTATAGATAATGGCAAGTGCGTCAAAATATCAGCTTGATTTTGCAAGAAGAAAGATTAAGATAAATTTTTAAAAAAAGGTACAATACAAAGGAAGCCCTTCACCAGTTGAAAGCGATACATTCTAAGTCCCACTTCTATCTACCATCTCAATAGATCATTTTAAGAATCTCACCCAGAGATAAGGTTCTAAACTTAAATTTTTGCTCCCCAGCAGATCCTCTCTAGATGATGGGCTCCAATCAATAGATCATCTCATACGTAAAGGAAGTGTTGGAACATTCACATAGTAAACTACACTATTATCCATCAATTTCGGATATTTTGGTGCTTATGGACTCTTTCCTAAATTATCCGTACCATTTCTTAATAGCTAAAGGCCCAACATTTTTTTATTCTTTGGCTAAGTAAGGGCCCATCGTATAGCTGAGCTGCTGACAGCAATAATGCTGAAAAACAAAACAAATGTACACATACATGTTCTTAACCCTAAATTTTAAGTAACTGACTGTACTCAGAAACGATGTTTCGCTGAGACGGGATATTTTAAGGCTGAAAACTCTTTGAATTCTGAAAACTATAGACTGGGTTGCTTGGTTACTTATATACCAGGTAAAAGAATAAAAGCACACCAGTTCACGCAGCATAGCCTGTCGAAGATTTATTCAAATAAGTCAATTATTCGAATCAGGAAAACTAAATGACACCATGTAACACGGCCAACAGGACCGTAAGTTGATAAAAATCCATCTAGATAGTTAACCTTTTCAAGTAACTGATAATAGTACTAACATAAAATGCTTGTATCCTCAAAATTACTATACAAGATTAACAACTTCGAGTACATTAAACCACAAATTAAATCAAACCAGCAACGATCAGCTAAAACTACAAACAACAAGCAAGTCCAACTCATTAGATCCCCGTGTCGAATTAAACACAAGGTCAACTTCCTCGACACAAACCATAAACACTATCAATACATATCGATATCCTTCTTTCCACAGCTTTCCACATTTAAATCGAACTCAATAAAACTGAAATTTCAAAATTGATCACAAATCACACTTTCTGCTCCGTTCCAGATCATACAACACAATGCCGTAACCACAGATTCCCAATGGTTTCTCCAAAAGGCACAATTCACGAAAGAAAAAATTCAAATTTTCCACTGACGTGTCACCAAGAATGAATCAATTCTCGAAACTACCTACGAGAAATCTCCAAGACCTAACATTCGCAATCGAACCAATTACACTCAAAATCAAAATCGGCAGAAGAGAGAGAGAGAGAGAGAGATTGAAATGACGAACCTCAACCCTATCATTAACCAAAAGCTTCTTCTGATCCATCAACCTAAAAACCACAATACAGAGACAAAAGTCATCAAAAATCACACTCTTTCGATTTCAATTTCGCATATTGAAGGTGAAGTGAAATTCGTAACTCTCTTCTCTCTCTCTCTTCTTTCCTTATTTCTTTTATTTCCTCGAGGAGAGAGAAAAATCCAAAACGTAAGAAGTAGAAGAGACACAATTTTTTGAACTATAGGGTTTTATATTATCTGCTGCAAGCGCGTCCACATTAAAACCATACACCCATCCTTGATGGCCCGAAGAGTTTTTGGCTTTTGCCTTTCGCGTTTATGATGGACGGTCGTGATAGTTTTCTTTTGAAGTCTTTGTTTCACGTGAGTGTTTTTTGAATCAGGGCACGTGTTCGGAGTGGGAAGTACAGAGACGCTTGGATGTACGGTGTCGTTTGTGGTGGCGGCTCTATGAAAAGATCATGACCGTTCATCAAATGATCTGGGAATTTTGGAGGAGCGTAGTTGAAACGTGTCGTTGGTTAGATACGTCGATTTGATCTTGAGTCCTCATCTGTGATGACGCTCTAAATCTGCCCATAAATCTCTTCTATTTCTGGCTTTTTTGATGAAAATGATTGGCGTGTCCGGAATATTTGAGGAGTGCGATCAGAGGACAAAGAGGAAAAAAAAAAAAAAATCAGTACACATAATGTGCTTTCCCTTGTTTGGACAATGCAACTTAGCATCTATATTACCGGTAAATACAGTACAATTATTATCGAATACTTTTGTCAATTTAAAATCAGTTTTCTTTTTAATATTTATTAAAATAGGCATGAATGCAATTTAATTACCAAAACAACCTACATAACACGCATATAAAATATGAGTTTTGTAGGAGTGTAACTATTATATTTAAAAGATGCAAAAACAATATAATTAAGCTTAAACATTAGGGAATATTATGGATATGAGTTATACACTACATAACTTGGAAATAATTTTGTGTTTATAGCACTAATCAAAATTAATCACTCATTTAAGGTTAATACAATTACTAATATATAGTCCCAAAATCACGACTAAAAAAAGGGACAAATGAATTTTCATATGTCGCATGTATACATGATGTACATATTTTTACGTAAAAAATCACGAGAGTGAAACATAATATGGATCGACCCATAGAGCTTCTTAACATCTAGAGGGACAGTGTTGTGGATTAAAATGTGGCGAAACTCTTCCTCTAGCCTCGACATAGCGACCTGAATCGCCGTATCAACATGGCCAACAAAGTCCTTATTGTTCTCAAGCGATAGTTCCTCGAGCAAGTGAAGAATCTCATCAAGAGTAGACAAGTACTCGAAAACTTGGTCCAAAAAGTCTTCCCAAACATAAGAGAGTGAGCATAAGAACTTGAATTGGATTCATACCTATAGATTACCTTCTCGGCATATTCGAATCAGTCCTTTAAGGCTTCAGTAGAGTGGATCAAGTATGTGATTTTGGAAAGATGGTTATCGAAGATGGAGAAGATGAGTAGCATTTCCAGCTCATAAGTTTTGTCTAGTATGCCCTTATATCGCGATTAATTAATGCAATTTATATTCAAAACAGTACATCATGTCTACTAATTGTGATTTAGGTACGATACTAAAACATCAATTGGTGTTTTTTAAACGTGATTTACATGTAAAATTAGTACATCCTGATTAGTAAACGTGATTTTGTGAAAAAAATTATAATTATTTTTAAACCAACCATATCTTAGTAATTATTTTATGTAGGAACCCTATACATATTTTTCAATTACGTAACTTGCATGCATGGAAGGAGAGGAGAACAAAATGTTGAAAATTAAAAAGGGAAAGGATATGTAAATACATTCCAGATCTTCATTGTTTTAACGTGGAAATCGCACGAATCTTAGATAGTCATTGGGTAACTAGAAAGATCTACAATTCACTAACATGAAAATCTAAATTTTCACGAGAAGAGATTGATTAAATTTAAGCTTTTACTTCAACCTAAGGATATATGGATACATATTTTGATACGAGCAAGTGATTCAAAACATCTTAAGGACTGGAATTTGCATGAAATCTCTCAAACTTAGTTTTCCTCTCTTAAAAAAATTACTTAAACTTTATTTCTCTGTCTAAAAATTCATCTCCTATTAAGACAATAGGGATGTAGAGGTGGTTCCTTCATAATTTAGGTTCTAAAATCATACGTTAAAAAACCAATATTTGGTAAAAAAAATCAATTGTTACTTCTTCTTCAACTCACTAAAGTAATAATTAAACCTAAGTCGGAGGCAAGCAACTCAAGCATGCTCGTGACACATGGCAACAACCTGAGTTGATCAGTGCTTGCAACCCTTTATCTAATATGTTAGTGGTTTAATGGGTTCTCGTTTTAATTCTCCGATCTTTCTCTGTTATGATCTTCTTGCAGAACTTAACTTTTGCAACTCGTTTAGGTAATAGAGGAGGAATAGAATAATCGTGCTTATGAATGAATCAATTTATTACCTTGTTTACTTGCACAAATGAACTTGACATATTTATTACCGGTAATCTTTTTATTCCTCATGCAGAGGGAATAAAAAAACCGCCTAGCATATGGTATTTTTTATTACCTCTCAAATGGAATCAAAATTCAAATGATGTCTAGTAAATTTAGTCATTGACAAATATACCATAACAGTAAACAAAACCCTCATTCTTAAATACAATTGTGTCATTCTTTATTTATTTTATTGTTAATATTTAGCAAATCACATGCAAATCTAAAATGTAGATTAAATATAACATATACATATAACACATAATTTTGGCTCTATAGCGACTCGTATAAGTTATAACTTGTATATAAAACTTATAAGTAATATATGTGGATTGTAATGTTGCATATATGCATTATAGAATTATATATGAAAAAATAATGTGCATGATGAGGATTGGTTTGCCATTGAGGCCAAGGAAGATGATAACGCCTTTGGAGCCACACAATCAAAGCATCAAAAACCAACAAGACAATGCAGCAAACAAAACAAATAAATCAATCAATCGAGGTCGGCTTGCAGCAGTTGAAGGCTGGTAGTGTTACATTGTACACCACCCCAAGGTCGGTAACCTAAATATCAGCATCGGTGGTGTACAACACTAAAGCCGGCAGCCTATGTCCCAGAATCATACTTATTAGTCTTTATTGTCCTATTTATTATTATTTATTAGACATCTTTATTATTCATAATTATTATTTAGGACGTTTTTTATGTCATATTTAATTTTTTGTTTCTGCCTTTTTTTTGTATTTATTATTAGTCTTAATTGTCATTAATTTTGGTCTTTGGGGAACTATTATAAATATTCTTTTGTATTGAGAACAAATCAGTTTTGAAATTAGTGAATGAAATTTTTCTCTTTGAGAATTTATTGTTCTCTTAGTAGTCATTGTGATTGTGGCCAACAACCCACTTTATCTTGTTTGTGCGTAATATCAAACGAGAGGGAGTGTAGTTTAGATTATTTTTTATTTGTCATATCCATCAATGACATCGTTCATATCCTTTTAAATTTCCTTGCATCAAAATATAAAATATGAAAATATTGTCTTTTGATATAAGAGCTAATCATTCTTTTAGGCACATCATAATTTGGTATCAGAGCACGGATTGCAAATTGGGGATTCAAATTAGGGTTTTTATTATGATTGTGTTTTATAAATTTTGAATTTTGAACATGAGCCATGGATTATAGATACCATCATAAGATTTACCTAGCCCTGAGATATTGAATGTGATAAAAATGCATCTACCTGGATTTGGTAGCTATGGCACCCCTAGAGAGTATTTGGATTGGGAGTTTCAAGTGACGCAGGCTGCTAAAGAACTCGTGCACCCTAATTATAATGTAGGTTATGCAATTGCTAGGAAGTTTATGGAGCTTGCAAGAGAATGGTGGGAGATTAATGTATTACAGAAGAGCATGAAAGGATGTTGTGGAGGTATGACACGGAGCTATATGAGAAGATTGACAAGAAGAAGATTCGTTCCATCGTCTTATTATGATGAATAATATCAAGAGTTGTTAGGCCTATGCTCACAGATATGAGGTTTTGTTGAGGTACATTGACACATATGAACATACCGTACATACCATCAATAGATTTGCGAATGGCCTATACGATGAAATTGCCAAGGCTATTAGTTGCCAGCATTTCCAAACACTGCGGGAAGCAATATGGGTAGCCTCAATGAAAGAAATCTCAATCTTGACTTTTGAAATAACAAAGCAGATGAAACTACTACAGGCATCGATAATAATTTATTCATAAGAAAACCATTCCAAGCAAGATCGTTTGGTTAAGGTGGGTAGCAATGATGTTATTGAAGGCAAGATGATAATGAGATGCAAGTGGAAGTCATTCGTAGTATGGATTGTGACGTTGACCTTGAATCATCTCTTGATTATGCGTACCTAATTTAGAGCCACTCACATCAGTAGTTATCGAGCGTTACATGTATTTCCATGTTCATTCTCCTATAGTTCATCCACTGTATTATGATATGTAGATAGGGTTGCCAAGAAGCATAGATTATTATGATCTCGTTATTCCTATAAGATCCTATAAGATATTTGATGACATTCATTTGAGCTTATCAAATGATTTTATCTATTGACGGAGTATTAGAATGTGGTGTGCTATCATATTTATGTATACCATGTTCTATGCATTATCTGTTTGTGAGTTGGTTGTTAGAGACAAACATGATATTGACTCACTGAATAGCAGTGATCTTTGTTGTTCTAATGGTTCAAAACTGATGTTTATGGGTTCAGTGATTCCTAGATTATCTGATGAAGGTTCTATGGATGAAGGTTGGCTATTTGATGTAGTTTACCTGTAAGATGGCATTTGTGAGAAGCAACGATCTTAACACCACATGAATCATATTTGTTGGATGATTTTAATAATGCTTTAATTAATGAATTCACGGTGAGTGGTTTGAATGCATGGAAGGTCTTTGATTAAAGGCAAATAGTTATGGTATTATGTGGATGAGGATCCTTGGTGCATAAATGTTATGGGAATTATTGATCAAGAGATGACATGCATATCAAGTCCTAAATACTTATAAAAAATCTTTATTTTCACTGTATTTGGACTTTGCAGATTTGTTTTTTATATGGGAGGATTTATTTCCATAAGGATTTAAGGACAAATCCTCAACATACCCGAGAGGATGATGAGGGTTGGTTTTTCCATTGAGGCCAAGGAAGATGATAACGCCTCTGGAGCCACACAATTAAAGCATCAAAAACCAATAAGATATGTAGCAAATGAAAGAAATGAATCAAGCATCAAGGCGGCTTGTAGCAATTGAAAGCTGTGGTGTTACATTGTACATCGCCACAAAGCCAGCAACCTAAATATCAGCACCGGAGCTGTACAGCACTTACACCGACAGCCTATATCCTAAAATCATACTTATTAGTCTTTATTTATCAATCTTTTGTCCTATTTATTATTAGTTATTAACATTTATTATTCATGATTATTATTTAGGATGTCTTTTATGTCATTTTTAATTTTTTTGTTTCCTTCTAGGGAGACTTCTATACATACCTTTTTTTGTATTTATTATTAGTCTTAATTGTCATTAATTTTGGTCTTTAGGGAACTACTATAAATACTCCTCTTATGTTGAAAACAAATCATTTTTGAGTTTTGAAATTAGTGAATGAAATTTTCTCTCTTTGAGAATTTCCTTTTCTCTTATCAATCCTTGTGATTGTGACAAGATCTTTATTTCGTTCTTATTAATCCTTTATGACTATGGCAAACAACCCACTTTATCTTGTTTGTGCACAATATCAAATGAGAGAGAGTGTAGTTTGGGTTATTTTTTATGCGTCATATCCATCAATAACGTTGTTCACATCCTTTTAAATTTCATTGCATCATAATATAAACCATAAAAATATTGTCTTTTTGATATAATAGCAAATCATTCTTTTAGGCACATGAGTGCCTTAATAAAATATCCAAGTTGTATACGTAAGTTATAATTCATAACTTGTATATATAATTTTAAGTAAAAAATATATTTTTTATATGGATAAGTTATAAGTAATATTTTATATACATGATTTATATAAATATGTAAGTTATATAATTTACTTATTATATATATGAGTGGTGCGTTATATATGGCTCATTCTAACAAAATATAAATACATAATCTAGAAGGATTATAAATATAAAAGCTATATATGTTATATAAGGTATGAGTGATATATATGAGTTATAAGTTATACATGAGGATTATATATGTATAAGTTATAATTCATAACTCTATATATGTAATTTATAAAAGTTTATATATTAAGTAATATTTCATATAGATTAGTTATAAGAAATATTATATATATATATATATATAATTTCATTAATATATAAGTCATGAGTTATAAGTATTATATGTTATAATATATTAATTTTACATTTAAGTGTAAGTTATAAATGTTGCTCAGTCTAAAAATATAAATAAATAATCTAGAGATTAAAAATATATTAGCTATGCACTATATCTTATATAGAAATGTTTAATATTTTATGTTACAGTGATATATTACATTTTTAATTGTTCTTATATATTATATATGATATATATTTTTCATACGTTGTAGTAAATAAAAGTTCTTATACATTAAATTTGTATAGAATATATATAGTTTATATATTTTACAGGATGTATATAATTATATATACTTTATATGATATAGCAATATATGAAAATGAGTTATATTTTATATGTTATAGCAATATATCAAATTTGTATATGTGTATATGTTCTTACATGTTATTTGAGATATATATAATCTATATGGTGTAGTAATATGTAAAATTTTTATACATGAAATTTCAATAGTATATATATATATATATATGTTATATGTTATATATGATATTTGTTTATATGTATTGTATATTATTTTCACAACAAAAAATAGCATATCATATGTTTACATATTAAATTATGATATATTATGTTCTAGTTATATACAAAACGGTATGTGATATTGTATGTTGTTAAGATATATTATAATTTATAAGCTGTAATAATACGTAAAATCTTTATATATGAAAACTGTGTATATTTATATTTTATGTGTTATTATTATCTGAAATACCCCAAAGTTTCACCTAAGTTAGAAATTGGATTTAAATAGATTAAGATGATGAAAAAAATAGATATATGAATTATGATTGGATAAATCATGAAAATATTTGTAATATTGATAATAATTTGAGATTTCAAATTAAACAAAACATTTGTTAAAAGTTTAGTGGATTCTTAAATATTTAAACTTTAGCCCAACATCCAACATATTTTAATCCATAAATTTTT
The DNA here is from genome assembly GCA_024138025.1 of Combretum micranthum. NCBI lineage: Eukaryota > Viridiplantae > Streptophyta > Magnoliopsida > Myrtales > Combretaceae > Combretum > Combretum micranthum. Next base: position 2,511,068 of record JAMXBD010000026.1, read on the forward strand.
AGTGGATTCTTAAATATTTAAAATATCATATTTTAGCCTAAGCTTAAATTAAATATCAATTTGATAAAAACCAATCTCCTAAATCAATTTTATATCTTAAACTCTTTATTTCTAATCTATTGATCTTTAGATACTTTCAGAAATAAAGATATCGATCTAAAAGTTCTAAACCCAATACGTTTGCTTTAAAATATCTTCAAGCCTTATCTACATATATTTATATATACATTGCTTTTTTTCCTTTGGCTGATGGGCTACCTTCTCTCTCTTCATTTCCTTCGTTTCTTTTTCTTTCTCTTTCCCTTTCGCCCATTTCTCAAAATTCAAGCCACACATATCAATTTCAACAAGTCAATAGAGGAAATCAAAGATGGAAAACAATATTGGAGTAAGAATTAAGCTAGAAGTAGCTTCGATAACAAATAAGAAGTAGCAATAGAGGAAGGATCAAGAAGTGAGCTTTGCCTAAAAAGATTAGTTTCATTATTATCTTTGTTTTAGTTATTGTATATGCATATAAATGTTGTATTAGAGTTAAATATATGTAGAATTTGTGATAATTTGGATTAACTAAAGATCTATGAACATATTTGTTAAAAACCTAAAAATGAACATGTTATGTAGACTAAGTGTTTGATGAAATGAATTATGATAACATGATGCAAAAATGTATGTAGAAGTGTTATAAGTTATGTTTATGGATGTATATGCTAATAGTAGGATGTTTAGTTTGAAGTGGAATGTTTGCAAGTTAGTAATATTTGAAGAACACGCGAAAGGAAAGAGTAACGGGGATTTCCCTGTTCATCACGGCCGTAACATGGCCTGTGATCTCCTCGGCATAAATTATTTTTAAAGGCAAAGATCTGTTCACGAACTTAACGAGGAACGCGATCTCCTCTGATCACATTTTTCTCCTTGATCATGGGCATGACGAGGACCGTATTGACTATTACGACTCCTATCACGATCGTGATGAGGGAAACGATCGAGATCATATACCCTATTACAGTGTGACGAAGACGGTGATGACGATCACAGGCATGATCTATCCCCTGGAGCTGTTCATAAAGAAGAAAGAAAAATAGAAGAAAATAAAAGAAAGAAGAAGAAAGAAAGATAAAATAAAGTAAATGGATGATAATTAATGCGATGTGTTAGTTAAGTGATATAATTAAATGTAAATTTATATAATTTATAGATTTAATAAATAATTGGATCAACTATAGAAATTATATGTAAAACGAACTTAGTTGATTAACTTAAGTTTAACTTGACCTAAATAAACTAAAATGAGTTAAAATGAATTATATTGCTTAAGTTTAATCACTTTGACTTGGTAATTAAATTAAATGGTTAATTCTAATCAATTTGGTTAAGTTAAGGTAATATAGATTTCATAAATAATGATTAGCTTTGATAAATGAATTAGGATAATCTTAGTTTAACATAGTGAATATATTATTTCAAATGTATGTTTGATTTGAATATGGATGTTTTGATATATGAATTCTTTGATGATATTTGTATAAGAAGAGCTGATAATAAAGTGAAAAGAAATATTTTGACAGATAAATGAGAACTGTCCGTATTTTGGTGGGATGATATTCGTAGCCATAGCGGGATTCCAAATTAGTATCTTATCAAATAAGATAATAAAATAAGATTGATGTAATTGGATAGTTAATTTAAATGCTTAAGTGAGTTTAATTCTTGATCGAATATATGGATGACTGGATTATCAATTGAAGATGGTGTATAATCTTTTGTTTGGAGTTCATATATAAGATACGTAGTAACTTACGTGATGATTATTAAGATAGACATCCTAAAACATATTTTAAAACTTAAACTCGGTTAATAAATGATGAGTGATGGTTACACTTATGTCGTTGAATTGCAATGGCATGGTAGTTAGACGTTGAGATGTCGTGATGTAATGACAAATACCATGATGCAATGGTGATTTTATATGTGACTCGGTGAGTAGCTGATGGGGCAAATGGTTCGACATTACATTTACTTAGGCTCGAAATGAAGTAACATGTTTTAGTTCACGTTTATGGGACATGTTGAACTAACTGATTTATGGAATGAGACATGTGGTGTGTATGAAGGTTGTGAACCCTATACGAGACTATTTCTTCTTTCTCTGATAGATATAGGAGATACGGGGGTCTGGACTACCTATATCAACCCCATGAGCAACTGTTATTACTTGGGATCCCTAGATTCCCATTGGCTTATTTCGGAGTGTGAGTACTCCAGTATTGATTTGTTTACTTTTAATTAAAGATAATTAACTTTTTGCTTGTGCATTATATTTAGCTAGGCTTGTGTGTCATTCTGTGTGTGTTTGTGTTGCTATGTACTGAGCTTTGGTTTAATATTGTTGTTCTTCTTCTTCTTCCAGGTTTTGAATTAATGATTGGTGAGGATGAATATGATGTGGATGATGGTGCTGTTGTTGTTGAATGATGCCGGCAATGATGATGGCATGGTTGATGATGATGATGCATGACTCAAGTTTCGGGCGATCCTAGAGCTATTAAGAGGAGAAGTGTAGTGAGTTTAGGACCGTGGATTCCTTTTTTTTTTTAAGAGGTGGTTTGCATTTTTAAGTTGTATTATTCTTTTAAAGAGCCTAGTGATGCCCAAAAGTATTTGCAATTGTTGATTTACTCATAAGAGTATATTATAAAATAATTTTATAAAATTTTATTTCTTAGAAAGTTTGTTTGCTCTGGTAGGAGTATTTATTATGTTTTTATAAAAGTTTGGTTTTCCGAACCAAATCCAGTTCTTTTAGAAATCTAAATAAATGATTTCGCTAAATTAAAAATCGATTAGCAATGTTCCCAATAAACATATAATTCAAGGAAGCCTGAGCATATAATACACAAAGTATTATACGTGGCTGTAATGCCTTAATTAAATTTAGGGCGTTACATTGTATATTTCTTTTCGTGTATTGTATTTTAAAACGCAAATAAACAAATGATATGTTCATATATCTCATATTAGAATCTCGATAATATAAGATGTATTTGTTTATGTATATCATATATAGTAGCATATAAATAAACAAATTATATTGTAAAGTATAAATAAATAATTCATAATGAAGGATATAATTGTAATATAGTGATATATAAAAAGGTTTTTTTGTCCTTGAACAAATGAATTTGGTCAGGAGGAAGTTACAAGCGAATGATTGGACAAATTTGACTTAAGCCAGTATCTAAGCTGCTAACTTTGACTTCTAAGCCATTAGCTTAAATATAATGGACGACGGCCTAAGCTTCAGTGTTGAAGTTTCCATAATTTGCTAAGGAAATTGGACTTACGCCGGCATGATGGCTGCCTATGTATTAAGGAAGGCTGCCGGCGTATCATGGTAGGCGGCCGGTGTACTGGTCGGCCTATAGTGGCGTTTTTCCTAAGCTAAGGTTGCGTTTTTCCTAAGCCAATCCTCTCTATAAATATACCCTAGACTGCACAACCTTGTCACACCTTTTTATCAGTAAAACTCTAGGTAAGTGGGTCTTTCTCTAGTCTTTTTCAATCATTCTCTTTAGTTTAATCTTTATAATATGAGTTGTTCTATGGATTTGAAGGAGATCCAAGAGTTGTGGCGAAACCCTAGAGTGATTGGTGATCTGGGAGACTCTGATTCAAAGGGCAAAGGTAAAACCTTTCTTAAGGTTTTATAATTCCTACGATTTAAGGATTATAAGTTTATAATTTCAGTTTATTATTGAAATTCAAGAGAATTGTGGATTAGGGTTCATATTCCAATTTGAGATCTACAAGTTCTAGGTACGTAAGAATCCATTCTATACTGTTGTTCAAAGAAATTCATCTGTTTTGTATTTTGAATTGTTAATTGGAGACTTTACGTATATGTACTGAAGGAAGTTGTTGAGAGATTAGGAGGTTTTGGAGAAAGCTGTGTTGAATGATTTCTTTGAATTGTGAACAAAAGAGACAGGTATGTCAATTACTTTTCGCAGATTTATATTTAGGGTTATAGATTCTTTGAGCGAGATTATGAAATTAAGGATTAGGGTTTAATTGTGTATTGCAAGTTGAAGTTCATTATGATATATTGTTGATCAGGGATATCTGAGAGATTAGGGTTCTTTTCTTTAAGAAGTCTATTAGTGGGTTTGAGTTGGAAGCAATACCAGGTACGACCTTACCTTGTCTGTTGCTTATGCGTGTAGGTTTAGAAAATAATTTGATTAAATCATATCCGACATATAAATTGTAACGAGTATTGATTATGCGTGGCTTTGATTAGTAAATACCACGTAGAATGTGATACTAACGAGGCGCCCTGATGATCCCTGTGTGTCGTTGTTCCTAGTTGAGTTGCACTTGGAAATGATTCTGGTAGATTAAGAGTCCTTGCGGTTTGTATGGCAAAACGCAATGATGTGTAGGGAGTACCCAATATCAATATATTATATATAACTATATTATAAGGATTATGAATCGAGGTCATGAGTTACTCCGGGTTTAGGACTAGATGCATATGGTTCTAAACTGTGCTATTTGTTTCACTAAGTAAAGATAATAATTTGTGTCTATTGCATTAGTATTAAGAATGCATGTAATGTATGTTAGCATGTTCATGCGTATTTGTTTGTGGCATGCGTATTGGGCGTTTTCGCTCATTCCTTTAAATTTTTAGGTCTAGGTGAAGATGGCGTTGTTTATGATCTATCTGGGTATGATCTATATGTAGATCATGGGGATGGCGATAGTGGATTTGACTATCCTGCTAAAGACTCGTAGATCTATAGCGTCGATTCTAGTGGAGAGATATGGAAGACTTTTATGGATTTTATGTTTAATTGTTATTAGTTATTAAAAATCTTATGAGACTAGTTTGTCAAGTTTTTATTTGTTTGATGACATGTTGTTTTGGATTTTTGTTAGTTCATGAACATCAAGGATTATTTTTATGGGATTTTTTAAAGTAAACCAATTGAGAGTTGTGGTGATTGAATATGTTATAATTGTGGTATAATGTTTTATAGTCTTAGGGTGCTCTTAATAAGAGAATGACACATGGCGGGTTGTAATGCCTACAACTTAGGGCATTACAACTTATTTGGTATCAGAGCTTAGGTTTGATGATCTTGATAGATAAGGGTCTGTTTGGATTGTCTGTTTTTCATCTGTATCTGTATCTTTTTTAAAATGATATATGCAAAAATATATCCGATTTACATCTAAATTTTATCTATATTTGTTCTATTTGATTTTTTGATGAGAACTGCCAACTTTTTTTTTTATCTATATCTATTTCTTGATAAATAATTTGTTAGAAAAAAGTTTGAAAAATTGTCTGTATCTGCCGGAAAAAAGCCAAAACAAACAGACCATGAACTCCTTAGGGCGGTGAGCATTGATGAGTGGGGTAGCAACAATAGGTGTTGTGTACCTAGCTTAGTCTTGTTTTACCAGTAGTTATATATTTAGAGTTTAATCTTTAAGTTGGATTTATCTTTTATCTTATGTAGCGTGTTTGTTTATGATAGAATGCCTCCACGAAGAAGAGCCCTTGATGCTGGCTCCTCTAGGACTGGTCGGGAGGAACGGTCACCAGAAAACCAACCACCTCTGAATCATGTGCCGGAGGATTTACCCCCACCTTTGCCACCACCAACACCCCTTGTAGGACAATAGGTGCCTATAGATGCTGCTTAACTGATGCAAGCTATGAATACTCTTCTGGGAGTAGTCACCTCACAACAGTAGAACACGAGGAATGATATGCAGGTCGTGCAGGCCAATGCTGAGGCTTAGAGATAGGAGGCACGGAGGAATAATGGCAATGGTGGAAATGAAGGTCATGGAGCAAGATATGCTGACGTGCTCAGTTTGAACAAGTTTGTAGACTTAGTCTTTAAGTTTGAGCCCCAGCCTAGGAAGCATTGGAAGTTCAGTTATGGTTAGAGGAGGTGGAAAAGACGTTTGCTGCTTTGGACATCCTAGAGAACAAAAAGGTAGAATATGCCTCCTGCTTGTTTATTGGGAGAGCAAACAACTGGTGGTTGAGCACCAAATGACACATGGAGAGAGCAATCACTTGGGAGATGTTCAAATAGGCCTTTTATAGGGAGTTCTTTCCCGACAGTATGAAACAGAAGATGCTTCGGGAATACTATACCCTGCAGCAAGGTAGGATGACTGTCAAGGAGTATGAGGCTAAGTTGCATAGATTAATGAGATTCCTACCAAATCCATTAAAGGAAAGTTAGGAAGCTAAGATCAGTAGGTTCATCACTGAACTGGAGCCATAAATTCAATATCAAGTGAACTTAATGGATCTGAATAACTACTCAGCAGTGGTTAATAAGGCTAAAATAGTGGAGTAAGGTCTGAAGAGAACGAAGAGTCGCGAAACCTAGAGAGGTCAAGTTTTCTTAGGAAAGAGGCTAGCTGTTAGTGTTGCTACTTAAGATAGGGGAAAGAGATCGACTACCCAGTTTTACAAATCAACAGCACAGAACTCTAAGAAGAGGTGCTCTAGATGTATTGGACCACATGACCTTAAGGATTGCAAGTGGGTTGAAGGGGTCTATTTTACATGTGGCAAAGTTGGTCATAACAGTAGATTCTGCACAGAAAAGATCCTCCCCCAAGTTTTTTGTTTTAAATGTAGACAGAAAGGACATCGGGCTATCGAATGTAACGACCACGGAAAGCAAATTGTGTCAGGAGCCTAGTTTGGTAGACTACAGCATATCAGTTAAAGGCAGAGAGTTCCATCTAAAGTTTATGCTCTACATCATAAGGACACATCCAGTGTTGACACTATCGCAGGTACGCTCCATATACTCTTGCATAGTGCACATGTTCTTTCTGACACGGGTGCTAGTTTTTAACGTGTTTCTGATTATTTCGTAACTGTTTGTGGCATGAATGTTAAGTACACGTCTGGGTGTTTGTCTGTGAATACTCCTTTAGGGAGTGGAGCTTTGTTAAATAGGATTTGCAGAGACATAGAGATAAAAATAGAGGTAGACGTTTATATGCAAATCCGATAGTCCTAGACATGTTGGATTTTGACGTTATCCTAGGAATAGATTGGTTGATAAGATATCATGCAAAGATTGATTACCACAAACTATTAGTAGACCTAAGTCTGCCAAATGGAGATCACTTCTTGCATAAACTGGATGTACAAAGATCACCAGTGTTGCCTACATACGAGTTATGGGGAAGGTCATCTTTAGAAGCCATAGTGATAGAAGGGGAACAAAAGAAGGATCTTGATCAAATACCAGTAGTGTGTGAATACCCCGAAGTGTTTCCAAAAGATTTACTAGGATTACCACCTGAGAGAGATGTCGAGTTTTGTATTGAATTGGTGCTTAGTACTTCAGCAATTTCTAAGACACCATACCACATAGCTCCTACGGAACTTGCAGAACTTAAAGTTTAGTTGGATGAGTTGCTTAAGAAGAAGTTCATTAAGCCCAATGTGTTACCTTGGGGAGCTCTGGTGTTATTCGTGAAGAAGAAAGATGGGAGCACGAGGTTGTGTATTGACTATAGAGAATTGAACCAGAGGACAATCAAGAATAAATATTCATTGCCTAGGATGGACGATTTGTTTGACCAGCTGGCAGGAGCACAAGTATTTTCCAAGATTAATTTGAGATCAGGATATCACTAGCTGAGAGTCAAGGCAGAGGATATTCAAAGGACGGCTTTTAGGACCAAGTATGGACACTACGAGTTTGTGGTCATGCCTTTTGGTCTCACAAACGCACCAACAGTGTTTATGGATATAATGAACAAGGTTTTTAGAGATTATTTGGATTGGTTTATAGTAGTTTTCATTGATGATGTGCTGGTGTACTCTAAGTCGAAAGAAGAACATGAAAAGCATCTAAGGTTAGTTTTGACCATGTTGCGAGAAGACAAATTGTATACTAAGTTTTGAAAATGTGAGTTATAGTTAGAACAAGTGGCTTTCTTAGGACATATTGTGGATGGAAATGAAATATCAGTAGATCCCGAGAAGGTGAAAGCAGTAATGGAATGGCCTGGTCCAAAGAACGTGTTAGAAATTAAAAGTTTTATGGGAATGACAGGATATTATAAAAAGTTTGTAGAGGATCTTTCAAAGATAGCAAGTCCATTGACCAATCTGACACAGAAAGGGGTGAAGTATGAGTGGAATGAAGACTGTGAAGTCAGTTTCCAGCAGTTGAAAGACAAATTAATGTCTACTCCAGTGTTATCCTTAGCCGTAAGTGGTAAGGAGTATGCTATCTACAGTGATGCCTCTATTCAAGGACCGGGATGTGTGCTTACGCAAGGAGACAGGGTAATAACATATGCTTCCAGACAGTTGAAACCATATGAGAAGAATTATCCCAAACATGATCTGGAGCTAGCAGTAGTTGTGCATGCAACTCTACTAAGGACAACGACATATAAGGATCATCCAGGCACCTCGTTAGTATTACACTTTGCGTGGTCTTTACTAAACAAAGCCATATACAATCAACACTCATTACAATTTATATGTCGGATAGGATTTAGTCAAATTATTTTCCAAACCTATACGCACAAGTAGCAGACAGGGTAAGGTCGTACCTGGTATTTCCGACTCAAATCCACCAACAGACTTCTTAAAGAAAAGAACCTTAATCTCTCAGATATCCCTAATCAACAATATATCTCAATCAACTTCAACTTGCAATACACAATTAAGCCCTAATCCTTAATTCCGTAAGCTCGCTCAAAGAATCTATAACCCTAAATATAAATCTATAAAAAGTAATTAACGCACCTGTCTCTTTTGTTCACAATTCAAAGAAACCGTTCAATACAGCTTTCTCCAAAACCTCCTAATCTCTTCACAACTTTCTTCAAAACATATACATAAAGTCTCCAATTAACCATTCAAAATACAACAACAGATGAATTTCTTTGGACAACAATATAGAATGGATTCTTACGTACCTAACATTTGTAGATCTCAAATTGGAATATGAACCTTAATCCATAATTCTCTTGAAGTTCGATAATAAACCGAAATCATAAACCTATAATCCTCAAATCGTAGGAATTATAAAACCCTAAGAAAGATTTTACCTTTGCCCTTTGAATCAAAGTCTCCCATGTCACTAATCACTCTAGGGTTTCGCCACAACTCTTGGATCTCCTTAAAACCATTGAACAGCTCGTATTAGAAAGATTGAACCAAAGAGAATGATTGAAAAATACTAGAGAAAGACTCACTTACCTAGAGTTTTGCTGAGGAAAAGGTGTGACAAGGTCGTGGAGTCTATAGTATATTTATAGAGAGGATTTGCTTAGGAAAAACGCTACCCTAGCTTAGGAAAAACGCCACTGTAGGCTGGCCAGTATGCCCGCCGCCTACCATGATACGTTGACAGCCTTCCTTGATATGCTGGCGGCCATCATGCCGACGTAAGTCCAATTTCCTTAGCAAATTTTGGAAATTTCAATGCCGAAGCTTAGGCTGTCGTCCATTATATCTAAGCTAGTGGCTTAGAAGGCAAAGCTGGCCGCTTAGATAATGGCCTAAGTCAAATTTATCCAATCATTCGCCCATGACTTCTTCGTGACCAAATTCATCTGTTCAAGGACAAAAATACCTTTTTATATATCACTATATTACAATTCTACCCTTCATTGTGAATTATTTATTTGTACTTTACATATGTTATACATGATATACAATTTATAGGTTATCGTAAAATGAAAACATTTTTATTTATCACTATATGTATTTAATATATATTTTATCGCAACATATAAAATTTGCAAATGCTCTTATATGTTATATAAGTATATAGTATGTATATATGTTTAAGAAGTTTGAGTATTATATGAAATTCTTTTATGTTCATTTAAAAACAAGATCATGTGATTAATCTATCAGATGAAAAAGTATTTAAAACTTAAAAGAAGTAAAGTGAATATAATAAAATATAATTTGTTATATTACATATAGATAAGTTATGAGTAATGTTCTAAATATGTATAATGTACATAAATATATAAGTTATAAGATATATATGTATAAGTTATACAATATATTAATTATATATGTAAATGGTGAGATTTATATATAAATTAGTCTAGAAATATATAAATACACAATCTAAATAATATGAATATATCATTTATGTATTATATATGTAATATATATCACAAATAAATAGTTATATTACTATAACACATAATATATATATATATCATGATTTAACATATTACAGTATCATAAAAATATACATATATATATATATAATCCAATATGACAAATTGGGTGGTGAGTTTTATATATAAATTAGTCTAAAAAATATAAATACACAATCCAAAGATTATGGATATATCATTTATGTATTGTATATGTAATATATATGACAAATAAATAGTTATATTACTATAACACATAATATATATATATATATCATAATTTAATATATTACAATATCATAATATATATATATTATATATATATTCAATATGACATATTAGATGTATAACATAAAATACTTTTTTTTTTGTGTTATGTGATGAAATATGTAATCCCCCAAATTCTACCTGAATGTAATTTAATATAATTGTTAAAAATATATAATGGGATTCTAAGAAATCTATTGAAAATGAATCACCCATAATTTTTTTTTCTTTCGAACTTAAATATCAATAATGTTGTACAAGTATGAGTATCATATGAAATTTGTGTATGTTCCTCTATGTCGTATAAGATCTACACATATATATTATATGCTGTAATGATATGTAAATTTTGTATACGATAGCTATATTTATTTATGTGTATTGTATATTTTATTTCAAAACCTAAATAAATATATCATATGTTCACATGTCTTTTGTTTTGAATATGACATACAATTTAATTGTTACAGCAACCTAAGATGTATTTGTATATTTATATCATATTATACTAAATATATAAATCTTACATGTTATAGTAATATGTTAAACTATGGTACATATTATATGTTATGTTAATATAAAAAAAAATTGTATATATTATTGTATGTTATTTAGGATATACATAATTTATATATTATAGTGATATGTAAAATCCTTATAAATGATATTGTATAGCATATACATTTTTTATATGTTATACATGATGTATTTGTTTATGTGTACTAGATGTTAATTTAAAAATATAAAAAACCACATTATTTATTCATATATATATATATATATTATATTATACCTGATATACAATTTATAAGTTATAGTAAAATAGAAATATTTGTATATGTTTTAATATGCATGCTATAGTAGCATATAGAATTTGCAGATGCTCTTATATCTTACAAAGGACACATAGTATGTATATATGTTTTACAAGTTCGAGTATTATATAAAATTCATATATGTTCTTATATGCTATATAGGTGAGAGGTGTGATAGGGATAAACAAAATTTATCCAATTATCTTTAAAGACTTAGAGTGTCATATGATTGTTTGGGGTTCTATCAAGGAAGGCGATGTCGCCCTTTGAGCAGTAGAACACATAAAGAAATGGCTCTGAAGTTCACCCAAAAATGGGAGGGTCCATTTATAGTATAAGAAGTTCGTGATAGTAGATTTGTAGGTTGCAAAATCCAAGGACGAACGCAATTACTGCTCCCATTGACTTTCGCTACATTAAATGATTTCTTCTATAGTGATTGATGTAATGAGCAACTTAATGAAATCATGAAAATTGTTATCTTTGAATTGCATATTTTTTTCTCTTGTTCTTGCTAATTCTTTTGTTATTTACTTATTTTATGTCAATAGTAGTTTATTTATTGGGGTTGAAGTGAGCCCGGTTATGAATGGATCGAAGCGATCCCACAGTAGGCCAGGAAGCTGTAACGCCTTAATGCAAAATCAGATGTCAAAGCAACCTAAGTAGTGAAAGATCGAAGCGATCTTATTACTGCAATTGTTGAAAACTTTTAAAAGGTTTGCTTCTAAACACAAAATGGGTACAGTACCCTTCGACACCAATTAAGAATGAGATTGAAGCAATCTCAATTGTGTGAGATTTAAGTAACTCATGACAAGCTGACAGGTGTAATGCTATTATGCAGATTTCAAGGTTGAAGCAACCTTATCCATGAATGATAGAACCGATCATTCGTGGTAGCCAAAGCCTCTTAGGAAGAGTACTTACTCTCAAGCACTTGGTGGGTGAGAAACCCTTTTTCTACAGTATTCATTCATGAGATTGAAGGAATCTCAGTCGCGACAAGTCGAAGTGACTCCATAATAGGCTTAGTAGCCTTAATGCCATCTTATTCAATATCTTCTACAAAGAATGAAAATGATTTCATTGTTATTTGGTAGAAGTATTGCTTGTATATATTTAAATAGTAAATAAAGTAGCACGATAATGCACACATATCATTTTACTAAAAAAGAAACCAAGCCAATTTCCAAATATAACAGGTCAGATCGATACGACAATTATTATAATTGATTATGAATATTGAAAATGAAGAAGTGAAATGGCATTAATGAGTTGAAACGATTCTCATGCAAAAGGTGTTATGATGTAAAAGGCTTACTAGATACTCGAAAGCAAAGCACACAAGAAGGAAGAGAAGAAATAATGTTTAATTATTTCATTGATTATCGGAATGTTGGTTACATTAATGAGATAAATATTGCTTTCTGCTCATAGTAGCATCGGTGTCTCCAGGCACTTTACTCAAATAAGATTTCAGGGCTTCTTCTTTAGCACGTAAAGTGCTCAATTCTTCTTTTTTCTTCTCTATTTCAGCCTATACTGTTTCTAAGTCATTATTGATCTGGTGGCATGAAATTAGCTTACGTGCAGCTGCAACAACTTTCTCTAAACTTGGGATATGAAAATCCAATCGCAATGCACCACCATAAGAATGCACAATGTACTTGATGTCCTTCTTCTTTAGTGAACTCTGTAGGTGAGTAATTAATAGCATTGCCTCACCTAACATAATCATTGCAGACCTGCCTAATAGAGTACGAACGGAGGAAGAGTTTGCCCAAAATTCACCATCTAATGTGTAAAGATGTAGAAGTGGCACTGAGAGACGAGGAGGTATATTAAAGCCATGGAAGTCTATCTCCTCTTCTACACCCGTATCGACAGTAACTGTTGTTGGCCTATCTAGAGGAAACACGTCAACAACTAGGGGAATAATATGCTCACCTAAGTTATCATTGGCATCCCGAGGTATATAAGATGTATTCTCATTGTAACTAGTGTTCCCATGAGCTTTAATGGTACTTCTATAGTCAAGGGGCTCATCACCATAATTACTCTCATCCAATGGATCAAGACTATCAGATGTAGATTATCTTTCCTCCGTGTTATAGCTTAAATGAATGGAGTCCTACAAAAAAAGAGAGATACTTGACATCCATCGTTGAGGTAGTTGATATAATCCCATAACTATAATATTGAACAATGATAATCTGATAGATTATTTCTCCTGTTTTCAGTTTGTATGATCTGTCGTCATCGTCATTGTTCGTAAGGTGAACAAGCATATCATGATGGTTCTTAGATTCCCTTATTTCTTCTATGAGTTTGTTCAGCATTATAATTATATTTTTCCTAGCCTGCAAAGCCAAACACATAATTAAAACATGGGAAAAGAAAAAAAATAAAAATCACCTTACAAACATAATCAATTTAACTAAATTAAATTTTTAACTTGATTTTTGGAATATGCCATATAAGGAAAATTACAAATACACCACATCCTATCTTGTTATATTTATTTTAAACGCACTTAACCTTTCTTTTATTTCAAAGCATTTAGAAACACATGTTACCGGCATCTAGAAACACATGTTTTTAAATTTTAGAGTCTAAAACACACGATATCTAAAGTAATCTTGTGACATTATATGGAAAAAAAAAAGTGTTAGTCATGTACTTGAAATCTACGATGATGGTTTCTTCCAAAAAGGTCTATAGGCAGAGAAATCATCCTTAAAATCTTAAAAAACTCTTATATGAATCTATCTAAGGTCAACTATGATTCAATTCCAATAATTTGCATTAATCGAGAAAGTATTGACTTATGTAGAAATAAATTGTACACAAAATTAACACGAACCCCATTTTAAAAAATTTAAAGATGTATATAAATAACTATATAAACATGTGAATATATAAATATATGTTGAACCAACATCTTCGGTTTTGACTTGAATAATAATGACAGAGTCAGCCCAATTGCTCAAATGGGATTTCATGAAATTATTGATCTTAGGCAAGAGTTGGTCCCTAGTCATTAAAGGGCTAACAAGGGCAAGCAATGTGCCTCTCATTTTCTCGTGGGACATGCCATGAACAACTACAATATTGCATTTACCCATCATATCAAACATGGATTGTGGGTATTTAGGAACTAGTCTTTTTGCTTCATTCACGAGTATGCATCTGTTGATGTCTAGGTCCATTAATATTATAATTGGACATTTTGGTATGTGTGACTTGAATAAACACCCAACCCTATTAAAAAACATAACTAAAAGCAACCAGATTGTGCCATGATTAGAAGATAACCATGATGAAACTATTTGAGTTTAGATCATGATTGGACTTAACAAGAAACTTAGTTTTATTTTCTAATTAAGATGATACAAAAACGTTAAAACTCATAAAAAAAAAATAAAACAAGTCTTAAGAAAGTGACTTTGTTCTTTGGTTTTTCATGAAGTTAAGACCTTGCTTAAGAAACTCAGTAGTTTCTCAAAAAACTTGCTAATCCATTATTCCAGGAGGCAACCCTTTCTTCCTACATCAAACCTTATTCCATTTTAACAAAGCAGCGAACATGCAAAAAATTAAAAACACACCAATAACCACAAATGCAAAAAGCCATTAGAAACAAAATTTTTCTTTATTTTTTAATCCTTAATATATGTAGGTTTTGTCTTGATTAAACTAAAAGGATGAGTCTAGCGTATCATATATATATATATATATATGCAGCAATTGTACCAAAAAGATTTACTAGGAATTTTTAGTTATATATGGAAAGTGTATCTCAATTATACACTATGTTGTATTTGGAAAGAAATAAAAAATAATAATTTCCATGTATTTGTTTAGAAAAGACAGTTTCTTATTTAAATTAGAGAGAGAGACTTGTTTAAAATGTAGATAGAGATATGAGGGAAAGTAGATGCAAAAATATTAACTGCTTTATTTACATGTTACTGCTATGGTAATAATGAAATAATAAAGTTTTTTGTCATTTAAAGAGGTTTTTATTTTTGAAGTCCAAATTGAGAAAATGTTTGTTTAAGACATGATAATATATGTCTAGATGATATACTTGCCATGTGTGTAGAAATACATACTTTAAAATTAAGATGTTAAGAGAATAAAAAACTATCATATGATTTTGATATAATTAAAATAATAATGCATGTAAAATGAGTCTTAGACTGGAAGGATGTATTAACTGAATAATAATTGTTTCCATAAAACGTAAAATAATTTAGTAAGAGGTAATTATCCGTAAAATGGAAAGTGTTTGAGGGTAATCTAATTGCTATTAATAATTTGATAGTATGTAAGATGTGTCGGGGAATTTAATCACTAGTATATCTGTAAGCTCCAGAAAATTTCAGTAAATAATTCCAAAATAAACATCAAAGATAAACTCTAAAAATGACTCCATATTAAAACCGAATTTCGACTAGTCCTAAATCACGAACAAATCTATAAATTTCTTAATCTTGAGAAAATAAGAATCCTTAAAAATAAAATAAGAACTCAACAAATTTTAAATCCAAAACCACTATGTATGACAAATTCTATAGTTAACTCTGACTTGTAAAATCGGGTAATATAGAACTAAAAAACAAATTATTAAAAAGTAAATAACGATTAATCTTCAAAAATAAAACCCAATTCAAAAATTTCGAAAACGTTAAGAGATATTAAATACTTACAAAAATAAAATTTAAAATAAATTTTCTCAAACTAAATGTGATGTATAAATAGAAACCCTCAGTTTATAAATTGGCAAAAATCTAAACCGGAAAGTCACCCGGGAACCCAAAGGGGAATATAGTAGTTCAAGTTCGAAAATCTTGCGCCCTTAGCCCTAGAGGCCGATGTATGGTTTAAGTGTATAGAGTAGCTCGTAGTAATATAATGTGACTTAAAAATATCAGGTTAGTAAATTTTTTACCTATTTCGAATCTGTTCGGATACAGACTTTGAAAAGCGTGTCCCAATGATCGAGATATAAAAAATATACCATTAATACCGTTAGACTCGTATTTTCATAAGGATTTCAAAAATATCGGTTTTATAATTTTTCATAACTAGAAATATTTGATTTTGTGATTATATTCGTATTTATTTACTACCGGTAATTAACTAGTCTTTTTACTATTCACTACTATTCATTACACAATTTTAATATATTCATAAACCCTTATATTTTCAGAAAATATTTTATATATCAAAAAAATTTTGTTTTTCTAAAATTTAGTCTGTTTCGGGTTTTTAAGAGATCAATTTCTGTTTAAGACCCAATACTAAAAATAAAATAAATTAATTTAATAATTATAAAATATTTTAAAAATATTTTTATTTTCATAAATAACTTTTTAGAATTTTTCGGTTACAAAAATATCAATTATAGCTCATATTCGCCTATTTTGATCATACCGATAACTTATTTGATAATTCACTAAAATAAATAAATTAATTATATTATTTTAATTATTAAAAATCTGCTACAAAAATTTGGAATGCATTTTCTATTTTTTTATTTTTATTTTATTTATAAAGAAAGTACTCTTACAAACCCATACTATAGTACACCTTTCACACATCACTTCTTTTTTACGTTAATCTTTCTACACTTCACTCATCACTTCATGGCAGAATTTTTGACCTCTTTTGCTACCTTTTGTCCTTTAAAATACTCCAAAAATTGATTAAAATAAACCTATTTCAATCCTTCTTTAAGAAGCAACACATACACATTAATTACACATTACAATTTCAAGTCAAAAACCAACCAAACTCCTCAATCTCTCTTCCCAAAATCATGCCAGCCCTTGTGGATGTCTTTGCTACCATTTATTTATTTATTTATTTCACTTCATTTAAAGTGTCTTTAACTCCTTACATCCTTATATACACTCTCTCTCATTCACACATTAACCCTTTATCATTCTTGCAATTTTTCCTCTCTATATTCCTCTCTTTCTCTCTTTATTTTCTCTTATTCTTACAAGATAAGCTTGCTGCCCCTATTCTTTATATAAGCTCCCACTATATTTCTTGAAGATCCTTAAGTAAAACTCTTATTCCAAGCTTCCATGGATGATATAAGTGAAATATAATGAGAGTTTCATGCATCAAAGGATCTTCCATAAGCTTAAAAGCTAAGGATGATGATGCCAAAATGAAACACTTATCTTACTCATGATTATTCTCTTGTAATATTATTATTTTTTTGCTAGCAATGGTTATATTTTGTAGATCTAACTTTTATGTAATTTTGATTATGTTTATGTTTAGATCTATGAGTTTATAGTTTACTACCATGGATTTCTTTTATATTTATGTTTATGGTAAGAGTAGATCTTGGTTTTGAACTCAAACAAAAATGGTGAAATTCGCATCTAGGCAAGACACATATTTAAAAACCACTTTCAAGTGTCAAAATGGAAGTTTTACTTGAGATAATGAAGGCTTAATGGGTATATATCATCAAGACTTCATTTTATATGATTCAAAGGTGATTTTCAAAGATTATTTTTCAAAACAAAATTCTATTTTTGGATCTAGACAGAGGCATAACTTAAAAACATGTTTTCCAACTCAAAAATGAAATTGTTATTCAAGATATGGAAGGCTCTTGAGATAAGATATGTAAGGGATGAATTTTCATAATTTTAGATGGATTTTATCAAAAGATATGTCCAAAAACAAATTTTATAATTCGGATCTCAACCAAGACCAATTTTTAAAAACCCATTTTTCAACAACAAAATGAAGGATTTGTTTAAAAAATGAAAGGCTTATGGAATAGGTATCAATAGGAGATGTCTTTGATAAGTAAATGGTAGATCTACTAATAGAGATTCTCAGAATAGGAAGAGATTACAATGTATAAAATTGGAGTTTTATCCTAAACCTTGTGAAATTTGGATGGTTTCAAGATCACGCCTTAAAAACCTTTTATCAATAAAAAAACTTGTGTTTTGTGTGAAAAATGAAGAGTATAAGTCATAGATATCATCAAGCAATGATTTTTATAAGTTGAGATGGGATTTGCTAAGAAAAATATGTAGAACAAGGAGTAGAAATAAAGTAGAAAAATTTGAGTTATTTGTCATTTTAAGAAATTCGTAATAATGGAGTAATTGTATGAAAACCCCTATTTTTCAAACTCAAAATGAAAGTTTTACTAAAGAAATGAAGTTCTTAGTGGCTAGGTATGGTTGAGCCTTAAGTTTCTAAGTATCAAATGAGTTTACTTAAAGGAATCACCGCAAAAATAATTTTTACAAAATTCGGATTTTGGGATGAACCATATTTAAAAACATGTTTACAAAGTGTAAAATGGAAATTTTTATTGAAAAATAAAGGCCTTAAGGAATATACATAATGAGGACTTAATTTTAACAAGAATAAATAAATTTTATCAAAGAATTTTTCTAAAAACAAGTGGGAATCGTCAATAATACAAGACTAGCCTTTCTAAGTTGATTTTTCATAAAGTCTTACAAGGAAAAAGTTTTCTAAAAATTTCTTTTATTCAATATCATCAGGAACATATATATATATATATATATATCTCATGACATATCATTTATGATAGTAACTTATTCATATTGCATGTATACTTGCTTTGATTGTAGAAACTTTATGAACTTTCATAAAATCAATTTTCTAAAATTGTTTTCACTACTGATATGAACTGATCAGATTTGTTCAAAGATTAAAAGTTTTCAACACTTAAAGATGATATTAGGATTAGATAGATCTTTCGAAGTAGATAGAAATCGGTATATAATTTGCTAAATTCCGAGTTAAAATGACCAAGTTATGGCCGTTTTAAGTTGGAATTCCCGCGTAGGACGAGAATTATGAATTTGATAGTTTGTATGAGATAGAATGGATTAGTTTTGAGTTAAAATACTCATTTGGGTATTTCTTTCCTTAGGTGACTTTGCTTTCAAGGATTCGTTGCCAGCCGACTATTACGATTAAAAGACCGAAGTCTAATGGGCATGTGGGTTTTCCTCTTATTTTGTTACCTTGTTTGTGCTTTGTAGCTAGTTGCATTAGAATTATAGGAACAAGATAAAAGCCTATACGAATGGGGATGGGATAGATGATGAGACTTTGATGTATGTATGTCAAAGAATATAAAAGCATATCGAAACCATGAATCAACTGGATAACTGCATTGTTCATATTGTTTTTGTTTATGTGTATGATATTGGTTGGTCACTCTAAAGAATGTATGAATAATTTGAACTAAGTAAAAATAAATTGGTCATGCATCACATCGTCAAGTTGCATTTGATAGCGTGCTACTCCTACGCAAGAAGTTGGTATGGTCTGAGGTTATGTTTGGAGAATGAGACCCAGTATCAGAGTTTATTCATAGGGAACTAAAGCGCACTGGGGATGCATCCCATGTATGAGCCTAGCCGAGTCGATTTCTATGAGTCTAGGGAGCTTGAAGACTAGCAATAGGTCGTGTAGACTTTCAATACCATCCCGAACCCTAGATACAGAGGGCGTAAATCCGTTCTGTGTACAGGTTCCGGATACCTTTACATAATTGTCTATTCATGTGTTTGTTCATGCATAGCATATGGATGATTTGTAGCTTGCTTGTTACGATTCGAAATTAAAGGAATTCTCACTAAGCTAGTGTAGCTTATATCCCAATAGATATTTGAATAAACAAGTTGACGGAAGAATGCTACCTGGGGACCAAGATGGTTGGAGCAGAATATGACTTTGGGATTTTGGTAGGAAGTAAGAATACCTGAAGATATTAGCTAGGTCTCGTGAATTACTTTGTAATAGTTTTATGTAGTGAAATCTTTGAATGATTTGTAATTGAAGTATAGTGAATTGTATTTCCTTTACATTGTTACTCAAGTTGTATCAATATAAAATGCATTACTTCGACGTGTCTCCTCCATGTGTTAAACACCTTATACATAGTATGGAAGCCTTCGCATGACTGAGGCGGTCATTTCTAGGCTTTAATATTACGTACAACGAACTGCTACGTTTATGGTACCCTTCGGGACGTAACAATATCTATGGGTTTATTGAAAAACAAGAAAGAAAATAATGGACGGTGTTATTTTAGGATACGACACACTAAGAATAACCCAAACTATAACCTCGCTAATTTGATATGACTCATAAATTAACTAAAGTGGTTGGTTCCCCATAATCATAACAATCGATAAGAACAGAAGAATCTTGCCACAATAAAAAATTGATTAATAACTGTAGGGAGAGAAAGTTTCATTAATAATTAAAAAATTGTCATGTTTACAAATAAAGGTCCTTATATACCAATTACCTAAATAAGGGCAAAAAAGTAATTAGTTGTGATAAAATCTAATAAAGATATCTAAAAGATAAAGACAAGATATACAAAGAAAGTTGTTATAAAGAAATATAAAATAAAAGACATAATAAAGAGGAAAAGCTGCCGGCCTTGAAGAATCGCTGCCTGTTTTGATGATGGATGTCGCCGGCCTTAAAGGAAGGCAATCGGCCTTTAAATGTGCTACTTCATTTAATTGTTTGCTGCATTTTCCATATATTTTTTCCTTGATTCAATTGCAATATGATACTCACAATCAATGTATTTATGAAATAGGTAAAAAGAAAAAAAAAACCATTTATAACCATGATAAAATGTATATTAATGCAACAACAAGGTTAAACATTCTAAGAGGTCTGAAGTCCAAAAGAGATATACTCACTATATATATATATATATATAGGTGATGCATCATATAGGTATGTGTAAAAATATATACTTCTTTATAATTTAACTTTTTAGAGAATAAAAAGGCTATTGAGATGTGGTGAGATGATATTGTTGTCTCGATAAAGTGTAATGGTGGAATAAATGGTAGCTATCAATAAAATATGAAGTATTTAATAATAAACCCAATTCTACTAATAAGTTGATAATGCTTACCTACTAAACACCAAAAAAAAAAAAAAAAACAGCCACTTATAACATTGATAAGATGTAATTTAATGTAATATAAAGGTTAAACGAGAAAATTGTATAATTATCAACCCCTTGAATAAAAGTTACAACAATACTAATTATATAAAGTTAATTATAAAAATACTGACACAAAATTACATATTCAATGTACAATTCATGTATTTCCACACAAATTGCATCTTTAATAGGTGATTCATATAAAAACACGAATCGCTTGTTCAAGATCTGATTCATGTACAAAAATACATATATCGCCTCTTGCTCTTGCGATTCATGTTAAAAAAACATTAAACGCCCTTTAAAGATTCAATTCAACAATGTATGACTTTTGACTAAATCGCATCTTTAAAGTGCAATTGTTATATAAATTAATGAAACGTCTATTATAGATGCGATTTTGCATCGGTATTTGGGCAAATATTTTTATTTGATGTATATAAAGTTGGCAGACACGTGTTTCACCCAAGGTTAAACATTTTTATTTTATGGATAAAATATATTCTAAGGGGTATGAAATCCATAAGAGATATATTCACTATCTCTCTATATATAAATTTGTAGACCCATCCGTGATATATGTGTAAAAATATATACTTTAAGATTAAGATATTCATATGTAGAGAATAAAAGGAGAGGTGTTGGTGTCACATTCAATACTTAAACTTTTTCTATATATAGGGCTTCAAGAGGCTCCTCGGGTTATTTAACAAGATCATTCTTGTTATAATTTATGTCATTCATATATCCTTTTCACAATTAATAACAACCTTTGATTTTCAACGTACTACACAACCTCATTATTTTCCTCCTTTTTAATCAAAATTTATTTTCCTCTCAATTTTTACTTCTTTCCCTCCCTTGCACAGCTCAGTTGCATCTTTAATCTCCAACTTCAAACCTAGACCATATCTCATTGGTATAAGCATCATAATCTATAAAATAATAATTTTCAATATAACTTGGGTACTTAAATATTTATATTATAGAGCACACCATACTTGATTTATGTATATGATGTGTCTTCATAACGTTACATCTTATACATAAATGTTTAATATGTACGTTATAGTGATATATAACATTTCTAATTGTTCTCATATGTTATATATAATATATATTTTTTATATGATATAGTAACATAAAAATTCTTATGCATAAAATTTGTAGAGAATACATATAGTTTATATGTTTTGCATGATATATACACACACACTTTATATGATATATCAATATATTAAATTGAGTTATATTTTATATATTATAGAAATATATCGAATTTGTAAACGTGTATATGTCTTTACATGTTATTTGAGATATATATAATATATATGGTGCAAGAATATGTAAAAATTTTATACGTGAAATTTCAATATTGTATTTATTATAGAGATAATGTCGCAAACACTACTTGAACTTTACTTAAATATTAACTGTTATTTGGTTAATTTAATAACCGCATAAACATTTCGTGTTCAAAAAACTACCTCTATTAGGTCTCTTAACACCTTCTGCTTTGTTAGCACTATCAACCTAACATATAGTGATACGTATTTGAGGCCCACCAAAATCATTATCTACCTAGATATCTCATGAAAATTACCCATTAAGAAAAATAAGTATTAAATAAAAAAAGCACACCCTTCAAAACTCTAGATCTTAAAATCCGGCGAATCAAATACGTGTATGTAATCCTTAACAAAGCCGCTCACTTTTTCACCGAATTGGAACCTTGTGTTCCATACTAATGAATTGTAGCCAAATATCCAGAATACCATGGTCATTTAGATCCTGAATTGGGGAAAAATATATAATTCATATTATAAACATTGCAAATTAAAAAAATAATAATAATTAGACTTTTCAAACCCGATTCAATTAATATGCAAGTCAGTAACTCCTTTATCAATTAATTTTTTCATATTTTTTTAACCTCAAAGCAATAGTTATTTCATATAGAACATACTGAAACAAAATAATTGAAAATGTCAACCTATGGCACCCTGTAAATCATTAGATGGCATGGAAATGTGGAGGCAAGAAAACGACACAACATTAAGTTTCAATCATTGCGATAATCAAACGAAAATGAGATTTGAGTCTCCTTAATCCCCGCTCTATGATCTGAATGAAAAGCAGGAAGGGAATAAAATTATTAATGAAGGATTATGAGAGAGGGATGAAGAGAGGTGAGTCAAGCACAACAAACATGGAACAATGCATTAAGCTTCGATTTAGGGTTTTGATAGATGTAGAGGAGTTAGGATTTTAAAGGTGTAAGCCCACGAATTTTTCGAGAATGGTTTTGGGAATATCGAATCGAAACCCTAAAGTCTGACCCAAGTTGAAACCGAACCTTAATCAATTTCGATCATGGAATTTCATAAGAGAATCTTCAAAAACAAAAATAGAAAGTTCAATAATCGTTCGATTCGAAAACCCGAATATGAGAAGGACCACCTATCCTATCCCTGATATAAACCCCTCAATTTCTAGAGTAAAGTTGGATTAAACCCTAACCCTGGTCAAACCGGAGTTTGAAAAGTTAACAAAGATCAAGACAATCAAATAATTTCAACTACGGCAATCCCACGTTCTCAAACCCTAGAAAACGAAATTAAGTTAATGGCTTATAATAGTTCGTAATAATATAGGGTAACATAAAAATATCAGATTCATGAATTTCGAGTGTCCTTCGGACTCAAACAATATCAGTTCTCGAAAAGCATGTCCTGGAGCTCGGAATAATAAAAATATTCCAATAACACAAAAAGACTCCTAATTAAACAAAGATTTCAAAAATATCAGTTTTAGAATTTTTCGATAGCTAAAAATAATAGATATAGCTCATTTACACGTATTTTTATTACTACCGGTATTTTATATGTCTAGTTTACTATTCAGAGTACTATTCGTTACTATTTCGCTATCTCTATTTTTTTTTACACCTGTTTCTTACTACCTACATAGTTATTTTCTTACTTTTTACATTTCCAATAAAACTTTATTCACATCAAACCTTACACATTATTTCTTTTCTTTACAAAAATTTACAAAACAAACAAAAATCCTCCCTCTCTCTTCCCCATGTTGCACCGGCCATCTCTCTCTCTTCTCTATAATATTTTTTTTCAATTTATTTTATTACATAAAAAATTCACTCCAAAATTCTATAAACACCCCTTTCCTTCTTCATTCTTTCACACATTCATTTTACATAACAAAACTCTACCAAAATTCCCTCTCAAAACCTCTCTCCAACAAATCTCTCTTAAAATACTCTCTACCATTCTCTATACTTCAAGAGGAAAATAACAAACACAAAACCCATTCATCTCTTTTCAAACCTTCCATAAAACCTTAGGTAAAAATCCTACCTATATTCTTTATCATGTTCATACAACTTAGCATGAGCTTAGTGTATGTTTCTTAGACTCATATGAGTTAAAGAAGGAATTAATATGTTCATGTTTTGTTTTTATTCATGTTCTTATTTTACATTATGTTATTATTGTTATTATTATTTTTGCTTTAATCTGACTTATATAGTATTATGTATACTATGTGTATATATTTATTTAGAGCATATAAACTCATTTGTTATTTATTTATTTTCACGTCTTGCAATTTATTTATTTACTTGTTTTATGCAATTTATTAAGACTAGTTTTTCTAGTCTTAGACTTATCCATATAAAGTCAAAACAATTTTCTTTCTTCTCTTTCCTTTTCTTTTCTTTTCTTTTGGGACTAATCTATTCTTAATCCCGGGTTGCCTTTATGAAGCTAAGGCTCCAATACATGACCAGGATATCTTGATGAAGCTAAGGTTCCCAATACTTGACTATTTTATCATGTTTATTTACAAGTATTTCTTTCTATCTTACTATGTATTATATTTACTTTTACATTGCTACATAATCATATTCATGCATGATTAAAATGTTGTTGTATAAATAAAAATAAAAATGGATTCTTTCTTAAACAAAGGAAAAGTGAATAAGAATTCGTAACAAAGATTTTTTTCAATAAAAAGTCTAAATATTGTTTTTAATAAATTCTTTTCAAAGACTTCAGTAAGTTAATCATGAGTTTTAAAATATTAGTGCCCAAGATTTCTTCAAATAAAAGGAACTCATTTCTTTTAAAAACCAAAACTAAATACTCCATAAAGATAGAATTTTTAGTCTTGAACTAAAGGCTTTAACTCAACCATATATTTTATAAGACTTAAATAGATTATAGACTTTGAAAATCACATACTAAGAAAGTTTCTTTAAAACTTAATTTTATATTGTTATTCTCTTTTCATAGTGAATTATTTTTGCTAAGTTCTAATGTTAACAATTCTTTATTAAGAAAGCTTTTCTTATAAACTTGTCTAAGGGAATTATTCTACCATTTAACAAATATTAGGAATAAAACAAGTTTTTCAAACTAAGATAAAATCAACTCACTATTTTAGAAACCAACTTAGAAAAATAAAAATTGTCAAGTAAGTAAAGTTTAAAGGTAAACTTATTTCCTAAAGAAGAGAAAGGATATAAAAATAAGAGGAAAACATACATTTAACACAACTTCAAATATTTGACCACAATAAAAAACTTAAGGAATATTTTGAAAAGCTTATTTTCAATCACTATAAATAAAGTTAGTAGATAACTTAAAGAACCAATTTTTTTTAAATGAATTTACTTTTGAAAAGTAAGAAAATGAAATTATACTAGAAAAACATTTACTCATAACAACTCAAATATATTTTTGTTTATCCTTCTAACACTTCAAAAATGAGAAATTCTCAAAAGTTTTATCTTTTAAAACCATCAAAGACAAATTGTTTATGAAATATCAATATTGAGACAACACTACCAAAATTATGCATACAATATGAGTATAAATATATGTTCAAAGGATTTTTCAACTATATATATATATATATATCTCCATATATTTTGCTTAAGGATTTTTGAGCAAAGTGAAATTTGGAAAAATCATATTTTGTGAACTATAAATTCGTAACTATTATGTACTGTAGTATTTTCCAACCCAAATGGCTTTTATGACAAAAACAACATTAGAAATGGATAGATCTCTTCAAGTAGGTAGAAAACGGTAATTATTTGCGCAATTCTGAGTTAAAATGACCAAGTTATGGCCATTTTAAGCTGTAATTACCTTCTATACGAATTTTAACGATCTTGTGACATAGTTTTTTATAAGTACCATAGAATCAATCAGAAATACTCATTATGGATATTCTTCTTGATTAGGTGATCCGGATGAGGAGTATTCATACTCGAATGATTATTTTGATCAGTGGATTTACCGTTCAACTCATCCGTAAGAAAAATATATCCTCATGGCCAAGTAAGTTTATTCCCTACCTTTTTTCGTATTTGGTTTTGCTTGTAGCTAGAGGCACTAGAAGTAGGAAAAGATGAAAATGAATTATGTATGATAATATTAGTTGAAAGAATGCTAAGCATACCAAGGCATGAATCGTTGTTAATTAACTTATGTTTTACTATTATTCTGTTGGAATGTGTGCAAATTTTGCGATTACCTTTAAATTACTCTAACCATATATTATGAGTTATATTAAGTGATTCATGCATATCACGTAGTTATTTTCATTGCATGAGCTGCTATACTCGATGGGACAAGAGTATAGTAGTCGGGTTTGCAAGAGCCATAAATCTGTGAGATGAGCGATTAGGAGCCTGAAATAACTATTTTAAGATGGGCGAGTAGGCGCCTAAAATAAATTACATGAGTTGGATTTTAAAGATGGGTTTTAAAGAGCCTGAAACACCTAACCCTAAATGGAGGGGTAAATCCATTCAAATATATGATTTCCGGTAAATCATATGTATTGTTTGATCACTTGCTTGATGCATTCATATGCTTGTTTAATAACTTGATTGAAATTATTTATACAACTACGTTGATTCAGGAATATTCTCACTAAGCTAGTTATGCTTATATTCCGATAGACCTTTGTTGCATCAAGACCAAGATCTTTCATGCCTGAGGACTACATGTACTCGAGTGGGATGATGTTTTAGAAAAGCTTCTAGAAATCTTTTGAAGATCTTAAGTTAAATATCCTTGAATGTCTTTTGATGTTAGTATTATTTTGTTGTGAGAAAGGTTAAGTTGATGTTATGATTGTTTGGAGAATTATATGGGAAAACCCCTAAGATGATGTAAGGACTACATTCTCTTAAATAAAAATTGGATGATTATTTAGATTATTGTATGTTGTATTTACTATCTCGAACTATACATCCCACCGGTGTCTCCTATTGTCGTGATAGATACCTTACATATGTTATTGAAAACTTTCGCATGACTCCGAGAAGTCATTCTTAAGTTTTAATACCGTATGTGGCGAACTGCCACGATTAGGGTATCATTTGGGGCGTGACAAAAGGGCTAAGAGATGGCTAGTTATCTACCAAATTTTAAGATCGATTTAGGGGTGTTTTATTTTTCTTAATGGTAATTTTTATGAGATATCCAGGAAGATAGTGATTTTGGTGGGCCTCTTATAAGTTTAAAGTTCTAGTGAAGTAAACGGTGTTAAGAGACTTAACAGAGGTAGTTTCTTGAACATGGAAAGTTTATATATGTATTAAATTGACCACATAAAAGTTTGGGTAGTTAATTGAATATTTAAGAAAAGTTCGGATAGTGTTCATGACATTAGCTCTATATTATATGTTATATGTGGTATATTTGTTTATGTGTATTATATGTTATTTTCAAAACACAAAATAGCATATCATGTGTTTACATGTCACATATGTTATCATGTAATATATATATAAAACATATCATATGTTTATATATCTTATATGTCATATCAGATATATATTTTATCTGTTACTGAAAAATATTAAATTATGATATATATTATATGTTATAGTAATATACAAAACCGGTTTGTTCTTATATGTTATTTAGGATA
The DNA here is from genome assembly GCA_024138025.1 of Combretum micranthum. Taxonomy (NCBI): domain Eukaryota; kingdom Viridiplantae; phylum Streptophyta; class Magnoliopsida; order Myrtales; family Combretaceae; genus Combretum; species Combretum micranthum. The sequence goes on from JAMXBD010000026.1 coordinate 2,539,319, forward strand.
TATTATAATTCATATGTTGTAATAGTATATAGAATCTTTATACATGAAAATATAAATTACGTGTTGTATATTATATATTTGTTTATGTATATTGTATTTTTTATTTTAAAACATAAATAAAACATCATATGTTCATATGTCTTGTATTTTGAATATGATATATAATTTAGATACTACAGTAATATAAGATGTATATGTATATCGTATATAGCATCATATAGCATAAATAAACAGATCATATGTTATGTTGAATATATAAAGTTTACATGTTACAATAATATGTTAATTAGGGGATACATATTATATGCTATATCGATATTAAATACTTGTATATGTTCTTATATGTTATTGAGGATATATACATATAATTTGTTTTATGCTATATAAGTTACAAATTATATATATATATATATATACATATATAAGCTATACTTAATAAGTATGAGTTATGAGTAATAGTTTATATATATGTGTGTGTGTGTGTTATAACTTATAAATAGTAGGTTATATATATAAGTTACATGATATATTGATCGTATATATAAGTTATAAATATATAATCTAGAAATTTTAAATATAAATGCTATGTATTATATATGTAATATACACGACAAATAAATAGGATATTGACAAAATATGTAATTGCATGTATAGGTTATAAGTTATGTTTTACGTATTATTTATTATATACGCGCACACACACACACACACACACACACATAAATGTCAAAAAATATATAAGTTAATAATCTAGATATTACATATATATTACATTTGATAAGTTATATGTTATATACACATGCATGTATAATATATGGACCGGCACATTATCTATATGTACTTGTATATGTATCGTATATAAATTATATGTTTATATATTTATATATAATGTATTTATTATGAACAGCATATGTGTGTGAGTATGGGTATGAATATATGAGTATATTTATATAGCTTCATGTTTTTTTTATCCAAAAAGGGTATAGTGGTAATTTTAATTTTAATCCTAGTTTAACACCATAATAAATAAATTAAATGCTGGAATATGTATTATTGGTAACAAAACTATGGATGAAGTAAACCAAGTAATACATGATTCTTAATTCATAACTAGTAATACCATTCTCAAGACATAGTTTTTCTTTCACCCTTTATTTCATTCCTCAAAGTAAACGAACCATATATTTCTTTAAATTAGCCTAAGTTAAATTATTAGTTTTCTTTTTTTTTTTTTGTTGCCTTTTAATTGATTATACAGAGTAAAAAAGACTAAGAAATACTCTTTTAACTTCTCAAATCCTCGTATGGTTCAATCATTCGTCAATTCTGCCTCATCAATAAGCAAAATTAACTCCGTTTGTATGGGTAGTATGAGTGAACTCATAAAACTCGGTTGAGTATTAAATTGACTGGTTCAAAATCTAAGCACTTAATTGTACATTTGGGAAAAGTTAACCAAATGCTATTAACCGTTGCAACTTAAGTGAGATTTACCCTAGCATTAATTGGAAGAGAGGAGATGGAAATTTTAACAACTCAAACGTGAGCATTATACCAAAATCAATCATTGTCCTAAAGCACGTAAATAACTTTGAATTGGAAAGCTTGGCACCACCCTGTTATAAAAGGCAACACTTGTTTGATTCATCGTGTTATATTTTTGTGTTTGGTATTTTTAATATGATCATTTGATGATGTTAAGACATCTTAAGGATTTAACTAATTAAGTTACGATGATGGTTATTCCTATGCAAGTCGTGGAGCTAAATTGGATAACGTTGGAAAACACTCTAGATTGATGTGCTAGGCAAACAATGTTTTATTTTCTAAGCTTCTTTGGTTATTAGCTATGGTACCTATGATACATTTTGTAGAAACTATGTAACACTTGGGAAATGCTTATTATGCTAATTTGATTCTTGTTCAAAACTTAATTCCTAATTATGCAATTCAACCATAAATGCAGCAATAATAAAAAAAAAATGAAAGGAAAGCTTCCACTGTGGAGTTCGATCCGTCCCATGATCTCTATAGTCCACAATCAATGTCTCACTCAATGAGGACTTCACACGTTTGCATTCAACATGATTAATTTGTTCATCCGAAGCTACAATCATAATGCCTTTAGAAGGCTCTGCAACCAACCAATGACATAAATACTTGAATCGAGTCTTTACAAACTTAAACACATTGGACTCAACTCAGGGTTTCACTAACTCACTCACAACTAACCTAGTATGGTGCTTTATAATGGATGATAATTACAAAAATAATAGCACTATTCTTAGCTCTCACTCGTAAAATAACATGATTCATAATTAATGCTTGGAGAGTGTTTACAGGAATTAAGATTGCAATCAATAAGCTCTAACAAAACCTAATAACCCCTTAGCATCTTCTATTTATAGGGACTCTAAAAGTCTAGTCATTGCACCCCCCCAAAACAATCTCTAATGGTTGGATGAAAAGGGCTTCAAGGGCTAGTTTCAGCCATGCTAGCTTGCCAATGCAAGTCTTAGCCTTACCTAAAACTGCTTTTGATCCCATATTGCTCTGTTCCATCATGTACTGATGAGCTAGTCCATTTTGTACCAGCGAGTTGATGCACTTTGATCTGCACTTCCTGCAGAATAACACAATACACATGAATACACATATATAGTCAAGCATCCTATTCATCCAAATTGTTTTATTAATTAAGTGTAACTTAACACTATTGAGTGGTTAATTATGCAACTAATTTCTTTATCAAAATTCATGTTGAACACACAAGTTCAACACATTTTAGCTATTCAACTCTAATCCACTTATGGTTTTCTTAATTTTAAACTTTGGTCTTTAATCTTCATATCATCATCACGAACCTAGTTAGTGATTAAATCTCTGGACGTAATAGTAATTGATTTAAAATTTTAATTAATTATTGTTATCTTATTTATGTATTTAATCTTATACTTTTTTACTTTTACTTTCTTGTTATTGTTTGTATTGTTTTCTTTCACCCCTCTAGTTTGGTTCCTCTAAAATGTGATTTCTGATAACCAAGTTGAGTTGATTTTTAACTTAACCCTAACCTTACACCAATTTTCATTTAGAGGTTGAAAAGATAAAAGGGTCAAAACTTTATCCTATATCGTTATAAGGTCTTATTCCCACTCAGAGCTTTACCACCTTTTACCCCTTGCTACGTTATTACTAACACTGTGTGTTGTTTGTCATCATAACTTTTAATTTTGCCATTTAGTACAACGATAACAAGAACAAATGAGTCACACTATCCCTTCTTAGGTCATGGGTAACATGGCAAAGTGGTTTCTTCAGATTAGTTTAGGCTTTAACATTTATAAAAGTTTTATCATAACATGCAACCATATTCATATAACCTAGCTTAAGTAGAAGACTCATTATATTGATCAATACTTTAACTTATGTAATACCTAAAGGCAGCCTTGGTGGTGATTTACATCAAAGAGAAAAATATACATTTACAACTCTTTGAATCCTATTTAAAATGAGGTAAATTATACCGAATGGTCACAACATTTTAAAGTAAGTTCATCTAACGTCATAACTTTTTTTAGTTATTAAAAATAGGTCACAATGTTTTACGAAGGAAGTTCATTTGAGGTCACAATGTTTCAAGTAATTAAAAAGAGGCCATAACGTTTAAATAACTGGCAACACGCATCATAATATGCTGAATCTTTTGAGTTTTACTTTTTAATATTTATCCTATCAACAAGTCTCAACCCACTTATCCAAATGTTGTGACCTCTTTTTAACAACTCGAAATATTATGATATCAAATAAAACATACCCTTGAATGTTATGAATTTTTCAGTGTAATTAACCCATTTAAAATATGCAACAAGATTTTAAGATAAGATTAGGTATCAATATACATTAAGAGAGAATAGAAGAGAGAGAGAGAGGGTGGGGAGTAGCAGAGTAGAGATTATATACTTATATTTCAACCTTAATCAACTTGTGTTTCTACCTTCACCCGAGCTCCTCGAATTAACGAATTCTTATACGCAAAGGAAAGGAGAGGAAACGAATAGGCTTATCAACTAATACAGGTGATACAAAATAACTTAAATTAAGATGGAATATGAAGCAACCTAAGGAAACTTACAAGAACAAAAAAAAGCAAAGGAGTGAGATCCTACTTCAAAAGTGATTCTTCTAAGTAAAGGAGTCGAATCCTCCATTATCCGATGTTGTTTCTTATTAAATTACTTAACAATAGAGTTTACCAACTCAAGTACGTTTACAAAGATCTTGGCAAATTCTTATTTTAACCTCAACTCACAACACAGTTGCTCTACTAGTAATGATACACTCCATCGATGATCGCTCCTCACCACAAGCTTCATCCACACAAGTTAAATAAAGAATAAGAACTACCCATAGATTAAACACTCTATGTAACATTCAGAAAACCTAATGAATCTAAAACTTTGACTCTAATACCACTTGTCACAGCATGGGAGGTTTTCCACTCCCAGAGTGCTTGTGTAGTGCTTGATTATCCCTTAAATTACCATTTTCTCATATCTTAGATGGCAACCCCACTTCTCTCTTATTGGTTTCCTATATCTACTTTTAAGTGTTAAAACAAAAGATTGGAGACAAAATCTGACGAGGAAATGTATTACATATTACTTAAATGTTATATTTAAGTTACACTTAATGAGCAAACTATGTCTGTGTTGTGCTGAGCTTTCACTATTCTTAGGTTGTTTTTGTACAACATAATTGCACTGTAACTAGCATTCGATGATCTGAACAATAAAACATGGCGGTTAGACAATAACATGGCCAGAAGAACTAGTCATGAAATTGCAACTAATGTCCAGACATAAAGGGTATGCATCTAGATGTTAGGACATATTCATATGACCTCAAAGATTTTGACCATGTGGATTTCTAGGTGACATACAGACAATAACGTGTTTTGGAGTAGTGCATGGTGTCGACGTCAAGGAAGACAAGCGAAGAGAGTATGAGTATTCCAAATGGCATTTAGAAGTTCATTAATAGAAAACCAGTCGTCGGAGCTTTCTTAGCAAAGGCAACAAAGGGGAGAAAAAATAGACAATGGTTACTTTATTGAAGACCTTAAATCTATTGCATGGTAGTTGTTTCAGAGAAAGATTGCTTATAATATTGAAATCGGTCTACGTAATCCCTCAATTGTTGTCTTTGTATTGTCATTGAGTATGAAATAAATAGTGCCATTGTGAGCTTAATTAGCAAATTATTACATCTTCATGTATCTATATTGTGTGTTTTTGTTGAATGTTTCAATATGGGGAGATGAGTTTGTATTATGAATGTGTTTAGCGTGAAAGGCATTACTCATATGTACCGTGGTGTAGCTCATTAGGAGCATTTGTTCTGTATTTGATGGATTACATGAAAAATCCTCTTCTTGGAAGCAATTATGGGGTTATAGAGACTGGGGAGCGAATCAAAATTCATGTTAAATTTGGTGTTGTTTCCTTTATCCTTTGTTTATTTATTCATGTATTTTGTTATTTATATAGAACCAGTGTGCTCAATGTGAATTTTCATGAGGAAATCAATTTCCCAATCAACTACTCAGTTGTGTTAAACCATACATAATTAGTCAAACAGCTTGATGAACAACATACTACAATATATATATATTGTGTGTGTTGTTCTCTATAGTGTGTGTAGGTGCAAAATGGACTAGCAAATGAGTACAAAATGGGTGCAAAATCAACATGCTCCAGCCTTAATCATAGCTTTCATCAAGAGGTAAATCCAAGGTACGATAAGAACGAAGGCGCGACAAAATCCAAGGCACGACAAGTTTAAATAGCACAGTCTTGATCAAAGGTTAAATCCAAGACACGATAAAAACTAAGGTATGATAAAATCTAAGGCACGACGAGTTTAAATCAAAGGCACGACAAGATCCAAGGCAAGACTCTACTTTTTTAAAAGCACGTTCAATCTTCATAATGGATGAGCCGATTGAAGGTTACACTGGCGGGCTTATAAAATGACCGTTGTGCGCATTTATTGTTTTTCGTTCGTCAAACGTTATCTCCAATAGATATTTAAACTTTTAAAATCTATATATACGCATTCCTTGGGAGATTAAAAAAAAAAACTTTTTTTAAAAGCTTTCTTTTGCAAACAAACGAATCAGAAAATTCTCTCATTTTTTTTGTATTATTGTTCATTATTTTGCAAAATTTGTAAGAGAGAGAGAAAATTAAATTAGTACGCTATTATAGTATTTGTTAGCTACAAAAGAGAGTAAATCATTTATTTCCTTACAGTTATAATTTGTGTACTACTCTATTTAAGCTTGTGTGTTTTTTAACTAATAAAGTATGTAAAGTCCTCCAGGTGATCGTGGCAATTAGAAAGCCGACCGAACTCTACGTTATATTTGGGTTTGAATCTTTTTCCCTATCTTTTTAATATTCCTTATAGTACTCTATTATTATCATATCTATTGTTAGCGAAGTTTTAAATTAATCTATCGCACGAAAATTTATTGTTAAAGCATTTTAAGCCAAATACTCAATTCATCCCCTCCCTCCCCCAATTGCGAAGTATTTTCTAATGCATTTTCAATTGGTATTAGAGTCTGGTCTCTAATTTTCCCATGTTTAAGCGCATTTAGAGTGAAAATCATGGCATCAAATGTACTAGGGTTTTAATAAGGACAAGCTATTAATATACAACCTCTTCTAAGTGGGGAAAACTACCCCTATTGGAAATATAGAATGAAAATCTTTCTAAAAGCCAAAAATAGACTAATATGGATTATAATAGAAAATGGGCCTTTAATTATTAAAGGAAAAAAATAAAGAGATTACAATGAGGAAGATTGTAAAATATTTGGATTTGAATAAAATAGCCATGAACATGTTACATTGTGGGTTAAATGAGAGTGATTTCAATAGAATCTATATATGTAAATCTGCAAAATATATATGGTGAATTGGAAAAGAATTATGGAGGAACTTTAAGAGTAAGAAATACAAAAATTAGTCTTCTATGTGGATAATTTAAAATTTTCAGAATGCTTCTAAATGAATCAATAGATGAGATGCATAATATATCCATCAACATTATAAATCCTTTAAGTGTACTTGGAACAAATTTCACTAGTGTGGAAATCAATTATAAACCCCTCAGGTCCGTACCCAAAGATTAGGATGCCAAGAGAATTGCTATTGAAGAAGCAAAAGATTTAAGTGTTACGAGTAAAGAGGTTCTTAGAGCACTCAAGACACACGAGCTAATCAAGAAGTCAGGAGAATAGTCAAACAAGAAGGCTATTTCTTTAAAAGCCACGAGTGTAAGCTCCTATTTTCTTAGCAAACCAAACTCGGTTTCAGAAATCAAAATTGGAATTGGAAACCGAAACTCTAAAAAAATACCTAGGGCTAGTATGGAACCTAAGAATCCTAAGTCCGGCAAAACCAAGAACAAAACCCCATAACAATAAAATTGAGTTAGCTTTATAATATAAACCTAAATAATATATCGAAACATAAAAAGATCATATTTAAAAAAAATCATCCGTTTTGAACCCGATCGAGATCTAATTTCAAAAACCAGTCCCTAGCGCTCAAAAATAGAAAAATATTCCGGAGAACTCATTAAGACCGAAATTTAATAAGGAATTCAAAAATATAATTTTAAGAATTTTCCGGTTTATAAAAAATTACAGTTATAGTCATTTTATCGTATTTTCATTACTACAAATAATTTAATTGTTTAATATACTTTTTTATTTCTAATCATTACTATTCATCAAGTACAACCAATCATACCCTATTATTACATCCTTACAACCTATTTCTTACAATTTACTTTTCCAATACAATTTTATTACTTAAATTACTTAATTAAATTTGAAATATTACAAAAAACAAAACACATCTCTCTCCCCCCCACTTCTTAAATTCGCCCTAGTTCACAGCGCCCCCCCTCTCTCTCTCTCTCTCTCTCTCTCTCTCTCTCTCTCAGTACACACTCCCAATTTTGTTTTATTTTTTTATTTAACACAAACCCTAATATCATTTTCTATAAATACCCCTTTATGCCTTTTCATTCCATTTTCTCTCTTTTTCTCTAAAACAAACTTTTGCATTTTGGTTTTCTCTCCCCTCTCTCTCGCTCTATGCCATGACCCCATCCCTCTCTAACATACATACACAAATTTCTTCAAGTTTCTTGATTCAAACACTTAATAGGTAATAGATCTAAACCTTACCACAAATAAAACATGTAATGGCAAGATCATACATATGTGACTCCAAAACCCTCATGAGCTTTATGCAAGGGATGTGGAAACACTTGAACATGATGTTCATGCCATCACAATGTTGTGGATCTCTTTATTTAAGTTGTTTTACTATGTTTTTGCTATATTATTGCTATATATTTTTATATTGATATTTTTGTGAATATATCTTGCTACTAACCTCATCATCATCAATAATGTTTATCTTGCATTTGCATCCATAACATAAATGTCATAATATATCTATTTGTTTTTTAGTATATAAATGCCATAAATATTTGTTTTATGTGAATAAAAGAATTATAGTATGATGGTAAATGAAGATGTTGCCAAAAACTCAAGATCTATTTTTGTTTCCATCAAAAACAAATTTTTAAATTTGGATTTAAAGAGGCACCCATTTTGAAAACTTATTTTTCAACTCCAAAATGAGGATTTATATAAAATATGAAGGGTCTATGGAATAGGTAACATAAATGAATGATTTTGATGAGTTAAATCTAGTTTTACTAAGGGATATTTTCAAAATAAGAAAAGTTCACAAAAGTTAAGTTATAACTTTGTCTCAACTCCAACGAGAACATAAAGTTCATAACTATGAGGTTAATATATAAACACTTATTTTCCAACCCCAAAATAAGAGTTTTATTTAAAAAATCGAAGCCTTAGGGAATAGATTTGATTAAGACTTAATTTTAGAAAGATTAAATGAGTTTCATCCAAGAAATAACCCCAAAATAAATTAACAAAAATTCAAATTTGGAAGGGAACCATATTTAAACACCTATTTTCAAATTCCAAAATGAGGATTTTAACTGAGAAATGGAAGTCTTTAGGAATAGGTATAGTAAGGATTTAATTGTGACAAGAACAAATGAATTTTTATCAAAGAATATTTCTAAAAGAAAGGAAAAGTTTCAACATAAAAATCAAACTCTATTTTCATCACCAACAATTTTTATAAAATTCGTAACTAGGCAAGACCCCCACTTAAACATCTATTTCCCAACTCTTAAATGAAGAAATTTCTTAAAATAATGAGGGTATTAGGCATGTAGGTCATCAATACTTTATTTTGGTAAAAATAAAGATGATTTTTCAAGAAACAAAACTAGTTTTCCTAAATCAAGTATTTTTGAAGATTTCTCAAAGTGAAATTTATCTAAACGTTCTTTTTCAACCAAATATCATCAAGAACATACACATAGATAGCTCATAACATGTCATTCATGATGATAACTTGATGGTATTGCATGCACATTTAATATACATGGTAGAAACAATATAAATTTTCACAAAACAATTTCGAAAATATGATTTTATCTATTGACCAGATCTGATCCGAACTTTTTAAGACCTAAAAGTTTTCAAAACTTATGAATAACATTAGAATTAGATAGATCTTTTGAAGTAGATAGAAATCGACTACTTATTTGTAAAATTCTGAGTTAAAATGACCAAGTTATAACCGTTTTAGGTTGGAATTTCCACTAACCATAAAGATTATGAACTTGAAAGTTTTTGTTTAATAAGTTGGAATTAGTTATGGTTTGAAATAATCATTTTGGTATTTCTTTCGTTTAGGTGATTTCGAATAAGAGGATTCTTTGCCCCTGGATTATTAGGAATAAAGACCGAAGACCATGGCTGAGTGAGTCATACGTCCTATTTACGATTCCTTGTTGTGCTTGTAATTCGTAGTTGCATTAGAAGAATAAGCAATATAAGAATGGAAATGCATGATGGGCAATTATGGGATTATGTATGCTTCCTCGATGTATTGAGAAAAAATATGCCAAGTATATCGAAACGGTGATTAATTGATAAATGTCCATATGCCATGATTTCGATTGTTTGCAAATTGCTTGGTCACCTTTGAAATTGTATTAATAATTACTTGGATTAACAAATAACATGGACATGATCACTTCACGTTGGGGATGGTACATTTAATCATGTTGGTTATCCGTGATCCATAAACGATATGAATGAAATGGGTTGCCTGTTAGCCATAAAATGGTACAGTTAATGGGTTGCCCATGAGCTATAAACGAAACAGTAATTCAAAGTTGATACCGCAGGATTCGTTAATCTGCTAATCCCGAATGGAGGGGACAAATCCATTCAACATATGTTTTCCGGATGATCATATGTCTTGTATGCCCATGTTGTTGTTGTGTTTCATATGGATTATTAAATCAACTTGATTGTATGAAACTGTTGGATACATATATTCTGGAAGTATTTACTCATTAAGCTAGCGTAGCTTATGCCCCCACAGCTTCTTTTTGTTGCAGTTTCCTTATCTGTGGTTGCTGATAAACCAAAATTATTCCTATTTTATGAATGCCAAAATGAACTTTTATTGATCATTTTATTGATAAATGTTATGAATTTGGCACTTAAAAATATTAATTTATGCTTTCAGGTCTTTAAAGGAGATATTTTTCAAAGAAAGCGAATATGGGTCAAAAATGCAAAGTTTGGATCAAGAAGAACTCAACATGACAAGAACAAGCCATGTCTTTCAACCATTACAAGAAAGAAGCAAAATTAAGGGCTAAATATCAAGCTTTTGGAAGACATTTATGAGACACAACCTGTCTCAAACCGTGTCAATCTGGAAAATTAACTTTGCAAGGGACATTTCTGGGACAAGCCGTGTCCCAAGTCGTGTCAGTGAAGAAAAAAGTACACAACAAGGGACATTTATGGGACAAGCCGTGTCCCCAGTCATGTCAATTTTTACATAGAGGAAAACGGCCAGACATGCTCAAGTGACACGACCTGTCCTCAAACATGTCCATTTGACAGTCCATTAATTTTTAAGAAATGGCTTTTTTTTTTTTTATTGAATAGTAACCCCCTATTTATTAAAGAAACGTCTATTGTACATTAAAGGGGTGTTACTTTGAAAAGCCAAAAGACCCGTAACTCCCGTAACTTCCCATTTCCTCCACAATGAGCATTCAATTCCATTTATGTGAGACTTTGAAAAGCCAAAAGACCCGTAGCTCCCGTAACTTCTCATTTCCTCCATCAATGAGCATTTAATTCCATTTATGCAAAGATTGTTATAGATTGAAGATGGAGGAAGAATCAACAGTAGCAAGGAAGAAAGAGAGAGCACATATAGAATTCATACATAAAGTTTTTCAGAGTTTCAACAAGTCAAGATTATCTTGGATTTAAGATCCACAATTTTGAGCTTCATTTTCTCGGGTGATATCATGAATTCTAGTTTGTTTCTAGAATTTCATGTATTTTCATTAATTACTATGGAAGAGTAATTTTTTAGATCTGAGTTTTGTTGAACTCCATGTTTATCATGTGATAAGGCTTTAAGCTTAATGAAAGATTGAAGTTCTTTTGTTCAATTGCATGTTTTTAACCGTTTCTTAAGTTTGTATGTCCGAAAATACAGATTTATGCATGATTTTCATTTAAGTTAATTGAAAGATTACTTTTATGATTTGATCTATGCAATTGAAGAGATTTGTTTGTAATTCTAGACATAGAATGGCAAGAATCTTCTATTATTTTTATGAGTTCATGTTATTAATGCAAATTTAGGTTGCTATTGATTGAGGAGACATCCTAATTGATTAACCTAGGTTTAGACAATTTGTTAGATTCGAAAGAATTGACATTTTGCTTAAGGAACTCTATAGCTTAAGAACTAAATCTTAAATATCTAGTATGAGTTGCCAAGGATTCACATGATAAATTGGAGGTAAGACAAAATCTGGATCATCTGTTCTTATTAAATCTTGCTTGTTTGTTACTAAATCTATGTTAATACTGTTCAAAGTAAATTAGATAAAATAGTAATCATCAAAATTGTTGGTTACATAGTAGAGAAACGGTAATACTAGTACTTGATATCCAGATCCTAGAGGACGACACCCGTATTAATGCTATTCTGCAATCGATAGGTACACTGCCTATTGCCTTTATAGTGAATTAAGAACGGGATTTTATAAATTTAAAACTACGCTTGAAGGCAATCATCAATTGCGACCCAGGAATTGTCCAACTCGGGTAAAGCAATAATAGGAGTTTTCCTTAGAAGTTTATGTTTAGCTTTTGTATAGACTTCCATAGGAAACCTTAAATGCTCTAGTTGATGTCAAAAGCTATTACCTGGACTTATTATTCTTTTGCGAGGGAATGCCCATTTATATTTTGTAAATGATCCCGAATATCCGTGGTTTGCATTTTTTATGCTTTTTCTATCAAATTAAACTATCTATCTCTAATGGTGCAAGTATTCTATTATAGTAAGGGAACGCCTTGCATTTAATACAAGACTTGTGAATGACTATGGTAGTGATTCCTGAGTCTAGTGTTGTATGTGGCAAATTGTTATGTCTAGGGTATCCTTTGGGGCGTGACAACGAGTGATGATTCTAGTGAAGAAGATAATAATGATGGTGATGAGGAACTTGCCTTAATGGCTAAAAAGTTCATGAAGTTTAACAAAAAGATAAAAAAAACAAAGGATGATGACAGTGGTTTATCAAGATACAAATAGAAAAAGAATGATGTAATAACTTGCTACAAATGTCACAAGTCAGGATACATTTAACAATACCGTCTATTGCTCAAGAAAGTATCTAAAGTATCTAGAAAGGAACCCCTCATCGCCACTTGGAGTAGGGACGACTTAAGTGACTCGGATGAAAATGTGTGCTTTTATAGCATTGGATGATGAGGTAAGTTCTTCATTTTCTCCTTATTATGATGAATTAGCCATCATGTATAATAACCTTTATAAAGAAGTAGCGAAACTATAAAAGAAAAATCAAGTATTTATAGAAACGATGTCAAATGAAAGAAATTAGATTGATTTGTTTAAAAGATAATATAACAAATTAAAGTATGAAAATGAAAACTTAAATGAGGAAAATAGTTATTTGAAACTTGAAAATGACAACTTAAGAAAAGATAATGAGAAATTGAAAATTGAAGTTGATTTGTTAAACATAGAAAATAAGACCTTAAAAGGTAATAATCATACAAACAATTGCAATAATGCATGCTTGAAGGAGTTAGAAGAACCAAGGAATGAAAATATCATTATATTAAAAGGTAGCTCATATGATTCAAAGGTAACCATAGCCAAGTTCACCAAAGAGAAAAATAACTTGAATGCACTTCTTGGAAAATCAAAGGTGAGATTCAAATAAATATGGACTTGGCTATAACAAAGAAAGTAGTTGCAAGTTCCATAAAACTCGATTCGTAAAAGTCACTCATGGGACATGCAACTATTGTGACAAAATTAGTCATATTGCACACAATTGTGCAATAAGGAGAACCACGCATTTGAATCATAAAAGGAACTAGTTTGAGTTCCTAAGAGATAAATCCTTGTTACATCTAACAAAGAAAAAGGGACTAAGCTCAAATGAGTACAAAAAAAGTAGTCCTCTGTTTTGTAGGAGTCCTCAAGTGGAAACAATAAAGAGAACCATGCATTTGAATCATAAAAGGGAACTAGTTTGAGTTCCTAAGAGATAAATCCTTGTTACATCTAACAAAAAAAAAAAGGGACAAGCTCAAATGAGTACAAAAAAAGTAGTCCTCTGTTTTGTAGGAGTCCTCAAGTGGAAACAATAGACGATACTTGGATAGTGACTGCTCTAGACATATGACCGAAGATGCATCCAAGTTTATAGCTTTGATCTTGAAAGATTAGGGAATGTCACATCCGGAGACAATTGCAAGTCAACTATTCTTGGTGAATGTAACATTATAGTAAATGAAGATTTAACCATTAAGAGCATGCTTCTAGTTGATGGCCCAACCAACTATGTGATAATGGATTTAGAGTAATATTTTTTGCCAATAAATGTTCTATTAAGGGAGTTGAAAATAATCAAGATTATTTTGAAGGGCATAGACAGAAATATTTACAAAATCAATCTAGATGGTTTCAAATCATCAAATGAAACTTGTTTTTACTCTCAAAATGATAAAGTTGGCTATGTTACAGAAATTAGGACATGTTAATATGTATATGATTTCAAGATTTATTAAAAAAAATCGTCAAAGGATTATAAAAAATAAATGTTGAAATGATAAGATTTGTCAAGCATATCAACAAGGAAATCAACCTAAAACTTCCTTTAAGTCTAAGAATGATGTATCTTCTTCAAGGCCATTATAACTATTGCATATGGACTTATTTGGTCCTACCCAAACTCTAAGTTTAAGAGGCAAAAAAGATACACTGGTTATTGTTGACGACTTCACTTGATATACATGACTTTCTTCCTAGCATCTAAAGATGAAACAAACAATGTATTTTTTAGATATTGTAAGAAAGTTCAAAATAAAAAAAAAAAGTCTTAATATTGTGTCTATCCGAAATTATCACGATGAAGAATTTGAAAATTATGAAATGGATGATTTTTGTAGTAAATTTGGAATTGAACATAGCTTTTTGACACCTAAAACACCACAATAAAATGGTGTAACTGAAAGGAAAAATAGAATTTTAATTGAAATGGTTAGAATAATGTTGTGCGAAAGCAATCTACCTAAATATTTTGAGTTGAAACGTTAACACTGCATGCTACACATCTAACAGTCTTCACAAGACCAATTCTTAGAAAAACTCCCTATGAGTTTTGGAAAGGAAAAAGACCAGCATTAAATGTTACATATTGAATAATGGAAAAGATCAACTAGCTAAGTTTGATGCTAAAAGTGATGAAGACATTTTTCTATGCTATTCTTTAACAAGTAAAGCTTATAGAGTTTTTAATAAAATAACCTTGGTTGTGGACGAATCTATTCATATTGCTTTTGATGATTCTTACCTTTGTGTGTTAAGTGATGATATGGATAACGTTTATGCTATTTTAGAGAAGTTTTCTCTTGAAACTGATAATAAAAAAAATGAATGAACGAAATAAAAAGGATGTTGTGGATGAATCTATTAACTATGATCTTCTTAAGGAATAGAAATACGCTAGATCACATCCAATTGATATAATAATAGGTGAACCTTCAAAATAAGAACAAACAAGACATCCCTTAAGAAATGTGAGTAATCTAGTCTTCTTATCCTAAACTGAGCCTAAAAATACAGAATAGTCCTTAAAGGATGAATTTTAGATACAAGATATGCAAGAAGAATTGAATCAATTCACAAGAAATGAAGTTTGAACTCAGTTCCTAGACCTAGCAGTAGACCGGTTATTGAAATTAAGTGGCTTTATGGAAACAAACTTGATGAAGCTATAGTAGTAACTATGAACAAAGCTCAGTTAGTAGCTAAATGATATAATCAAGAAGAAGGCATATATTTTGATGAGACATTTGTTGCTATTATTAGACTATAAGCCATTGGAATGCTTTGGCATTTGTCATATTAAAATTTTTTACTATTTTTCAAATAGACACCAAAAGTGCTTTCATAAATGGTTTTATAAAAAAAGAAGTTTTTGTGAAGCAACAATTGGGTTTTGAAAATAATGAATTTCTTGATCATGTCACCAAACTAAACAAAGCTCTTTATTTTCTCAAATAAGCTTCTAGAGCTTGGCATGAAAGGCTTAATAGCTTCCTCTTAAATAAAGGTTTTTATAGAGGAAAATCGATACAACCCCTTTTATCAAAAATCACAAGAGAGCCATATTGATTATGCAAATCTATGTGAATGACATTGTGTTTGGAGCTACTAACATAAGTCTTCTAAATGAATTTGTTGAGTGCATGAAGAATACATTTGAAATGAATATGATAAGAAAACTCAATTATTTTCTAGGTTTCTAAGTGAAGTAAATTAAAAATAGACCTTTCATCAATCAATTTAAATATACCAAAGATCTATTGAAAATATTCAAAATGAATGATTGTAAAACAAAACTTGCACCTATAAGCACAAGTGTAAAACTTCACAAAGATGAAAATGACAAAATGTTTGTGAAAAGCTATATAGATGCATGATAGGTAATTTATTACATCTAACAGCTTTAAGACCCGATATCATGTTATTGGTATGCATATGTGCACGGTTTCAATCTTGCCCAAAGGAACCATACTTGAGTGCCATAAAACATACTCAAGTATATTGTAGGCACTATTGAGATTAGTTTGTGTTATACAAAATGTACCTATTTTGATCTAATTGGATACTCTGATGCTAACTTTGCTGGGTGTAAATTTAATGAAAATCACAAGTGGTACATGTCACTTTCTTAGAAACTCCCTAATATCTTGACACTCAAAGAAGCAAATTTAGTTACACTTTCAATTGCAAAGCCTAGTATGTAGCTGTTGGTAGCTGTTGTGTACAGTTTTATCTATGAGACAAACTTTATAAAATTATGGATTAAAATATGAAAATGTTCCAATTCGTTGTGATGATACTGGTGCTATAAATTAAACAAAAAAAATCAAATCAAACACTGAATGACCATGCGTGTCAAAATTAGACATAATTTCATTAGATATAATATTCTAAATAGTAATCTTAGCTTGGAATTTGTTGATACAACAATCAAATTATTGATATTTTTACAAACCCTTAAGTGATAATTGTTTTTACAATTTATGTAGAGAATTAGGCACTATCAAACAAGATGAGTGCTAAATATGATGGAGCCAAGTTGATATAGAACTTGATATTGGAATGAAACAAGCTATTTAAATGCTAGAATATATGTTGAGATGCTGTTGTGCATGCCGTGGGCAAAAAACAAGCTAAAATTGTTTAAAATGCACAAAATTGGGCTTTTAATGTTTTTTATGCCTATATAATTTTTTTTCCGTACTTATTGGACTTAAAAAAAACTTGTATATAAGTTTAAATTTAAATGAAGGTGCTCTCGAACAAATCTATGCACACATTTAAAGAAAAGCCATGCTTTTGATGACTAAAAGGTGCATAAATTTGCAACATATGAATGTTTGTTTTGTTCCAACATGTTTAATATACTTTTTTCAACTCGCATGAAGCGTTGAGTGGGCTTAAGCATGATTCTTTGATGATATGTTGCTTTTGTACATGTTTCAAGCTAAATTTATGCTAAAACTTGATTTTGAATGCATGAAAATAGCTTTTCATGTTTTTGATGCATAAACAATATTTGAGCATGCTTAATATTGCTTTTTCGAGCTTATTTGAATGATTGAAAATATGTTAAAATCTCTTTAAATAAATTTGTGCATTCTTAAGAAACATGTCATGTGATTTTTTACAGAAGCTTGCATAAATTTATGGTATGTAGATCTTCATGAGTTCAAGATGCTCAAACATGTCTAAAACATGTTTTAGAACGTGCATGTTGCTTATACACCTCTTTTTACTTTGCATGTTTCAAATTTGCCTTTTTTTATGAGTCTACAGGGGTAAAAACGTTGTGCATAATTAACATGTTCGTGTCCATATGTGTGAAGTTTTGGTAATTAAGTGTAAATTGAAATTTCCCTAGAGTTAGGCATTAAGTTTTTAAATCAAGTTGGAAAATTCTTTTATAACCCTTATGCTCAATTGGGGAGAGTGTTAAATTGAGGGAAAGTTAATTGTGCATGATTGTTCTCATAAAAAAGTAGGAGATTGTTGAACCAATGCACTTAACGTAAATTTTAATGAGGAAAGCAGTTGCATACTTAACTACTCAATTGTGTTAAACTACACTTAATTAGCCAAATAACTTAGATGAACAATATGCTAGAATGTGCGTGTGTGTGTGTTGTGTGTTGTATTGTTATTTGCAGTTTGTGCAAGTGCAAAATGGACCAGCAAGCAGGTATAAAATCAACATGCTCCAACCTTGATCAAAACCTTCATCGAGAGGTGAATCCAAAGCGCGATAAGAACTATGGCTTGATGAGTATTTCAAGGCACAAAAGAACTAATGTGTGACAAAATTCAAGGCATGACAAGTTTAAATTAAAGGCGCGACAAGATCTAAGGCGCGATCAAAGGTTACATCAGTACGCTGGTAGGTAATAAAATCACGTTGCACACATTTAATGTTTGTCATTTGTCAGATGTTATCTCCAACGAACATTTAAACTTTTGAAATCTATAAATACACGTTCATTAGAAGATTAAAAAAAATGAGAGCCTTCCTTTGTGAACAAACAAGTCAAAATCTTCTCATTATTTTTGTACTCTTACTCGTTATTTTATAAAATTTGCAAAGAGAGAGAAAATTAAATTAATGCTCTGTTATAGTATTTGTTATCTATAAAAGAGCACTATAAAAGAGATGAAATAATTTATTTCCTGAGAGTTATAATTTGTATACTGCTCTTTTTGAGCTTATGTATTTTTGAATTAATAAAGTATGCGAAGTCTTCTGTTTGAGTCTACTTGGGTGATTGTGAAGATTAGAAAGTGAGTTGAATTTCACGTTATATTTGGGCTTGAATTTTCTTTTCCATTCTCTTTGATATTCCTTATAGTACTCTATTATAGCCAAATTTGCTGCCAACAAAGTTTTAAATTAATTTGTTGTATAAAAATTTATTATTCGAGCATTTTAGGTCAAATACTCTATTCACACCCTCCCACTGAGTATTTTTCTAGTGTATTTTTAATTTTATTATTCAATTTGTTGAAATGACATAAATTGATATGAAATTGTAAAAAAGATAAATATTGGGATAATTGAGCTTTAAATTACTATAGAACCCCTTCTTGAGTTTTCGCTTAACTGTTAAGTTGGTTATACATCAAGTCCATCCTTTTTCACAATAAGTGTTATTTTAGCACTATCACAATCTTCCTTATGTGTGGAGGCTTAATTATTCAAATTAGTTTTGACTTGTCATAACCTCATAAAGAGAGCAATATGAGCTCCTAATTAGTTTGCTCACAAAATGCCAGACTCACTTACGAATAAACGCACTTCTTAAATGAACTATCATATTGATACCACTCATAACGTTACATGCCTAGGTTAGATACTCTTATTTTGTTCCAAACACTTAGAACCATGATATTAGGTGCATAGCCACACACGAATTGACACATACACTCACTTTTAGTAAAACTCAAACCTTGTTTCCTTCCTTTATAGCATATAAGCATGACTAGTTTTTTTTTTTTTATTATTAAAGGTCAGCTTTATGTAAACTTAAACCATTTAATATGGCTCAATTAGGTTTAATTATTCACTTATACCAATAATTCAGTAAGACCTAAAATGAAATTTAAAAATGCCTTTTCCTATTTAATAAATAATAAATCTACATTGCATACATTGGTAGATATTTTTAAAATGATTTATTTGATCGAATTACAAATCTCCTATATATTTTAGCAAAGAACTTTGGAAATTTACCATTTTAAATATGATTGAGGCATAGCTTGAAGTTGAAATCTCATAAAATTGTATATTATTTACAAATAAAAAATTGAGCCATTTAGTAAATGTAATTTGTTTGGCCCAATTTATTCATAAATTTTCGGTGTCTATAAAATAGTTAATCTAACTTTAATCAAGTTTTTGTTTTAGGCTGTTGTTTTTCTAAAAATGCCTATTTTCTCACACTGCAAGATTAGATGAATTGTATCAAGTCTAAAATTTATCGCATTGTTTAAAATTGACTTTAATACATGTTTATCGTTGCTACGAAAAAACTACTAATATACAAGTTGAATGAAATTAATTACCAAAATCCTATTCCAAAACCATGCCTATAAAAATGAGATGTTTTTTTTTTTTTTTTTTGTAAGTATATACAATTTAGAGTTTGATTACCATCACTTTATTAGGTAAATAAGAAGTGATAGTTGTATTTTACCCGTCTATCGTGTTTAGAAATCGCAATATAAGTACTGTACCGATTTTTTTTTTGTTTTCTAATTTTGAAATTGTCTAATCAATCCTCTCTCTTTTTTTTCCTATAAAGTATCTCTCCCCCTCCATCTCTCTCTCTCTCTCTCTCTCTCTCTCTCTCTCTCTCTCTCTCATGTGATCATATATTGTGATTCAAAAATCATCTTTCGCTATATAATAATCGCCCACATGTCCTATTTGAAAAACGATTTTGAAACTATATTTTGGCAATTAATTTTAATGAAACTCTATTTAAGTAATTAATTCTATTTAGAGCAATTTATTAACTTGCACATGCAATTTTAATCTCCATAGGCTGCTTTAGTTAGACCTCCAAGTGATTACCAAAGACTCCTCTTTTGTTTATCTAAGGATTTTCTATTTTACAAGGTTTTTAATTTAACACTAAATTTGAGATTATTTTTACTATTAAAAACAAGATGAACTATTTAAGTAGAACAAGGCATCTACATCTAATATCAAGAATCCACTACTTTTGTGGATGTCGAATATAACAAATATATATTCGTATTCTAAAAGATTTGTATATAATAGTGAGCAGGGTCAATCTACAGGGATTGGCAAAATTTATTTCTATTAGAAATTAGATGAAAAAAAAGAAGAAAGGAGAGGAGGAGTTATGATTTCTAAGAAAACTGATTATATTATAAGCAAGCAAGCAAAATTCAAGAATTAATTCAATATCAAGAAGTTCTAACTAAAGATGTCATTACAGTTCGATTAACATAATTGATCATTAATGTAAAGATTTCCATTCTTTATCTTAGAATAAATTGGTTATGGTCATTAGTGAGCTTTGACAACTTATCTCTCATTACTTTTTCGAGAACCAAAACAAGCTCTTTGGTTATTTCCCTTGGTGATTAAACAACCTTAAACAAGCTTTTAGGGTTTAGTCTATCAATAGCACAGATAGTAAGAAAGACTACAATTATAGCCAACAAATCATACGATGACCTATTCAGACCAGATTATATATCATCATAACATAAATCAATTATCTGTCTCATAATCGATCATATTATTATGTCACACGGATTAGAACAATTGAATAACTACGGATTCAACGTTCTAATTGACATTATATTACCTTACTAATTGAATAAGCAAGCCCTAATCTGTATCAATCAATCAAATAAGACAAAAATAACGAAACAAGTAGAAGATATATAAATATCTAAAATACAACGAACAGAACAAAACAAATCAATTAGATCTCACAATCCTTGAGAATCGAAATTGCAACAATCCCTTGGCTAGAAAATGCTTTAGCCACTCATAATCATGGAATCCTCTCTCTAAGGTTTTAGAACATTTTCTAATTTTAGATCTGATGAATGAATACATGATATAATGGACGAAGCAATTTGCAATAAAAACAAAGGAAAATCAAGAGACAGGACATAGGTTGGCCATTTTACATACCAGCCTACCTTGTCGGCATTCAATTTGAATAAAAAGACACTGGTAACATTGAAGCAAATTTGAGGTAGCTTGAATGTTTTCGGTACTGTGCATAGGCTACACTGGCCAAATGCCAGTAGCGTTGAACTCCCATAGCCGCTTATGTGTTTAAAATTAAGTTCGAGACGAATTCACAGCCAGCTTTGATGTTTTCACTATCAGCGTATGTGTACATCGGTGGCGTATAAATCAATTTTGCCAATGTACGTTGTTGAATTAAAGGCGGTGATGTTGTGTTGATATAAGCAGGTGGCGTTTGTGACATATTAAATTTTCGCTTATGTGATTAAGCAAGACTTGCTATAAGCCGGCGGCGTTGGTTCATGAATAGCCAGCGTACAAATGAATTTTTGAAGGCTAATGCTATTGTTTCTAGGCTGGCAACGTTGGTGTTCCAGCAGCCATCGTTGGGTGTTTGATGATGAAAACTGCTATGATCTTGCTTCTTTGCTGGCTTTGACTTTTCCATTTCCTTATTCGAACAAACGTCCTTCTAATTTGCTTATAATTATAATCTAAGTACTTCAAGATCTAAAATATCAAAATAAAGATACTCAAGTACTAATTCTCATGATTTCTATAAAATCAATAATAATTTAGCATGGTTTATTCAATGAAAAAGAGTATAATATGCTTTTATCACTAATTGCTAATTAATCACCTAAATATTGATTAAAACATATAGGTAGAAAGACTTTATTTAATATATACCAAATTAAACAACTAAATTAGAAAACCAATAAATCGAGCTCACTAACTCATCTTAAGCTTCACACGCCACAAAAGAGCTCTAAGACTTAATTTCTTCTTCGTTTAACCTTAATCGATTAATAAACACAAGTAAATTAACTATTTTACCCATTTTCCTTTAGTGATTGAACCTAAGTCTTAAAAATTTAGGATAGGGTTGTGGCTTGTTACAAAAATTTGCAAACTTAAGCCGAGCAAAGTATAAACCAAACTTAAAATTTATAAGTTCGAACTCAAGTTGGTTATTTAGAAATGAGTATAACCTAAAAACTTAGCTCGTATACATAAAAATGAGCAAGAACTCACTTTTAATGGATAAAAATGAGCTAAAAGAGCTTGGCTTTAATGGGTCAAAATTGAGCTAAAAGCTTAGCTTAAATGATTAAAAATTGAATTATTCGGCTAATATTACTTAAACCAAAAAACTAAAACTACACACGATAAAGCATTGAGCCATGATAACTCATGTGAGGGTGTTAGAGCATTTTATAAAGTGCCAAATCAAAGTGTTTCTATCAAATAAGCATCGTAGGACCAAGAGTAGTAATTGGTAATATGTCCCACGTGGAAATTATATGGAAATTATAGTATTTGTTTATGAAAGTGTAACGATGTTGTTAGATGAAGATATCATAATATTCATATAGTTTGTATAATACATATAGTTACTGCTTATAAATAATAAATATAAAGGTTAATTACAAAAACATTATCGATGTTTGGTAGGTTTACAAACACATGACTTGTGTTCATTTATTTGACAAATAGGTAATCTAAATTTCATGCAATGATATTATTGTAATTAATTATTATGAGAGGGATATATCTTAGAGTCTAATTGATATAAAAAATTTAATTTTGATAAAAATATTATTAAATAAAAAAATCTAAAAAATATTTATTTAAAATTGAGAAAATTGAAAAAAATGTAAAATTAATTTTTATGACAAATAAAATATTGGCACGTGTCATTCTAAAATTACTAAATAATATTGACACTTTTGTATAAAACTTGGATCACCCATTTGTCAAAAAAAAAAAAAAAAAAACAGGTCATGTATTTACAAATTGGTCAAAATACAGGTAATGCTTTTGTAATTAACCCTGTATATAATGATATGCATGATTATTTAATTACAATAATAAATATAAATTACAATTGTAAATTACATTAAAAGGTGTCGCCTTTTGATAGTGAGTTCATTTGAGATATGAAGGTTTCATAGAGTTCATTTAAGGTATTAACGCTTATGGACAAGTTGACTAAGATATTTTAAGTTGTTAAAAAGATGAATAAGCTTTTCACAAAGTAAGTTAAATAAGATATCAATAGCTGATTATTAACGAAAATTAAAGAAACTTAATTGAAAGCTAATCTAAACATTGATATATTAAATAAACCTTGCAAAATATTAATACCTCATTTGATTTATTTTGTGAAACGTTGATTCCTCTGTTTAACTGCTCGAAATGGAGCTTTAACATTGGTCAAACTTGAATAGCTCATAAGTAATTTGACTCATTTGCAGCCCCAGTTTATGATTACTTACCAAGTTCGTATTTAACTAAAATTCCAATGCTTACCAAACGTACATTTAGTCTTCAAATTTATTGAAATCACGCAGGCATAATTGATATTGTATCCTTTTCTTTTTTTTTCCCCTTACCATGTCATGGCATAAGAGAGGGAGAATGAGCCTCCCTAAGTTATTCCAAAGCTAGATTGTCATAAGATAATGAGCCGTTTTAGGACTTCACCTTTATATATATATAATCGTATAAAAACTACGAGCTAATAGATCACAAGCTCTTCTCAACTCCATTATCTTGTAGAACCAAAGTTCCTTTGATAATATGGTTATTGCCTATGAAGTGTTACATACTCTAAAACTTAATAAGATAGTCGTAAATTTAATTGTACAAATAAAATAGATGTTGTTAATGCTCATCGTGGAGTATAGTGAAAATTTATGATGTTGTTAATGAGAAAAAAAAAAAAAGCTTTAGCTTGGATCAAATGGGTTATGAATTGTGTTCTAAGAATGATACTCAATCGTAAGAATATTTTATGGTCTTGTCATTAATTTTGATAGGACTAGTTCCATTAGTTATCCAACTGCTTACATTATTCTCACCTGTGATCGCACCACTAAAATAGTTAATATTCCAATTACTTTATTTAGTTTAACAATTAGATGATAACGGGATCGTAGAAGCTCCATTCAATCTTATGGTAAATGGAAAACAAGTTGACATAACTCCATTAAGAGGAATAATGCAAACACATCCTTTATCTCCTTGCTTGTTCTCTTAGAGCTAACATGGCAAAGGACGACATATTAAAGGGATAAAAATTAAAGAGAATAGTCATAAATTGACCGTGCTTATTTATTTGTTTTTTTTTTATAGACAATTCTTTATTCTTCATAGAAACAAAAGAAATTGATCTTAGAGACCAAGAAGTAATTTTAGAGAAGTATTGCACAATTGTTACATTAGAAGTACACAGATCCAGGAACAAGTCTAAGTGACTTAAGGACTTTACATCATGAAAACATATGTACAATTACAAATGTAGCTTGTGACAGTTGTTTTTCAAAAATCTAAAATAATAGAAGAAAGTAGTTTTAACTACTTATAAGTTACAATTGTATATGTATAAAAAGACACATGATAAATGGCATAGGGTATTATCCCATCTTATAGAAAAGAAAGTCTTAGAAGTTGGTGGCTTCTTCAAATAGCCACATCATTTTTTGTTTTCATACCTGTATGAATAACAACAACCATTAGTGTTTTAGAAGGAAGATAAACACATAGAAAGAGAGTCGAAGTTAGGTTTCTTATCTATTAAGAGTAAACAAAAGAGAAATAAGAGAATTAGGGTTTCATCGGTACCTTTTATACTTAGCTAATTTGACTGAGCTGAGTGTATCATTAGTGCTCTCGTCAATGTTGAACTACCTGTTTTATCATGGCACCTGCTACACGATCTCAAGAAACAATAAAGGAGATGGATGCTCTAAAAAAATTGTCAGTAGCCATTCAAGATAGTTTAAGTAAAATGAATGAAAAAAAAGCGAATGGAAGTGAATCAAAATTTGTCAAATCCAAATCACGTTGCCCCTCATGAACAAGATTCATCATTTTCAGGCACTAGCAATCAGTGTGGAAATTTATTGAAAGGAATAAAATTAGAGATCCCTAAATTTTATAGGGATAATGTTTTAGGGTGGCTTTCTAAAGTTGATCAGTATTTTGCATTTCACAAAATTTTGGATGAATAGAAGATAACAATTGCTTCTTTTGCATTAGAGGGAGACACATTAAATTGGTACAAATGGATGTACCTGAATAAGCAACTTAGTTCTTGGACTGAGTTTATAGAAGCCCTTCAAACACTATGCAGACCCTCTGGCTATGAGGATGTGAAGGGCATGCCAGCTAAATTAATCCGAACATCCACAGACACACATTATCAATCCGAATTCGAGGAATTATCCAACATAATTGTTAGATTGCTAGAATCATTCTTACTTTGTTGTTTCATTTTTTGGATTAGCTATTGTATCAAGACGTGATGTAAATTCCCTAATTTTTGCATAACCTAATTTTGATAGCTGACAATAATATGATATAAAATCTTTAAAAAACTTTGAAAAAAAGTCGCAAAAATCACTCATAGTTTTTCTCGATTTAAGAATATTAAAAATATAAACAATTCAATTATAGTTTAAGAAATCATAATCGTTATCAATAAAATCTCCCCAAACATTTTTGCGATTAATAAGTGATGATAAATCAAAGAATCAATTACTAAGGCTCTAGTAAACTTAAAATAATTATCAATAAATTTCGAAAAATAATTAGAAAAACAATAAATATAGCTCATAAATTCTCAAACAAGGAATATCGTAAATTAATCACTAAGTAAAACCTTAACTTCAACAAATAAAGATAAATATATTTCTAGATTCATCAAACACATAGAATCAAATAATGTCTAATGAGTAAATTTCCAAAACAATCGCAAATAAATATTTTCTCATGAACTTATAATAAAAAATGATCATAGCCCCTTAAAGAAATGGATAACACCACCTCCTTTAGTAAGTAAAAATTCTTAGAAGTCACTCAAATTATGTAAATAATTTATTACTTATGAAAATATTCAAACTATAACACAAGTAATTATAATAAAATACAAAAGCTTTAAAATTAACATACACAAAATATTCTACATTACTAAATTAATCATGTGTTGGACACGTAATATATAACAAGTATATAATAAACTATTACTACAATTTATAGTAAGTATCAAAAATACATTGTAACTAACAATATATGTATTGTAGTAAAAATAAATAAAATTATTTTGTTATATGATAAATAATAACACCATAGTTGATCCATTTATTAAGACAATTCTAAAAGGTTAGCAATATTAAGATCTTTATTATTATATTACTAATATTACATTAATCATAATAACTTGCCTATTCGTAACGAAGATAGATGATTTATAAATAAACATATATGAAATAGCAATAAATACTAATGTAATTTAACAATTATGATAACAGTATATACATAATCATCAATATACCCTAAAACATAATAAGACACTAGGGTTAATTACCAAGGAAAGTTATAATTATTGGCACTAACTATGTATTTGACAAATCATTTGATACGACAGATACCAATCAAGATAATTATAATAAAGAGTAAAAATGCAAATAAAAAACTAGTATGATATTAATTAAATAATGTAGACCGAGATCATCTTAGAAGATTAATTGGAATTTTAATAAAATAAATAAACACATCATGAATCCTAAAATTCGCATTATGAACCAAAATCCTAAATCATATTAGATCATACCAAAATCCCAAAAACCACATATGAATCAAAAAAATTTTATAACCCTATAATATCATAAAATAAATTAAACTTGGATTTCTGAAACTTTTGAAAACCTTGGAAACCATTAATGGGATCAATAAAGATTCAATAATCCTAAGTTATCATATAAATTAAATAAAACCTGAAACCCTAAAAGTAAATTGTCCAGCAAAAACATATTACCAACAAAATGATCCAATAACCCAATCAATTCGAAAACTACGCTAAATAATCTACCCTTTGATATCTATCATGCAAATTGAGATAATACATCCAAATAATATCCATTGGCAAAATAATAAGAAATTATTTCCTATAAATGTAAACTCCCAAAATTTTACGATGATCTCATGAGTAAAATCTTATACTCGAAAACGGAACCTAAATCCTAAAGTCAAATCGAGTCAACCATAAACCTCATAAAATCAAACTCGATCGAACAACTTCTAAAACCATAAAATAATAAATTAATTATGAAAATATTATGAACTCGAATTATGAATCATATACATAGTATAAACCTTAAAAAGATAAGATAGTCCAAAAATTCGATCTTTTTGGACCTTTATGAGATCGGTTTTCTTATCCGATCACGAACACGTGAATCGACAATATAATTTAATTGATATTTAGTAATAAAATAATGCAAATTTTATTTTTTTATAATACGATATATAAATTTTTCAAATCAAATTTCGTCAACCAAATAGTTTTCGCAACTAATTGTTACAACGCAAATTGAGATAGCAAAAATGGATAACAATTAATGATAAAATAATATCAATTCATCTTTCAAAAATCATGTCATGATTTATCATTTTATAAAAATATCAAGTACAATTTTTACAGCTCATAAAATGTCAAATATAGCCCATATACGCATATTTTATCATTATGGCAACTTATTTGATATTTGACTATCATTGTTCGTTACTATTTGCATTATTTTCTGCCATTTCTTGCTGCATATTTTTTCCTTATAATTTGTGTCCACTTCTTACACACCATACCCTATTTACTAATTTTACATGTTATCTCATTACATATCAAATTTGTTACCTTTCACTTGATTTTTTTTCTTTCCAGCCACTATTCATGCATGTTGTATCATGCTGCAACAAACCTTTTTTTATTTTTAAAATTATTTATTCTAATTAAATTCCTCAAATTATCTTTATAAATACCTACTGCAACTCCTCATTTTTACATTTTACAACTTCTAGCAAATTTTTCTCTTTTCTTCTCCTTGGCTAAACAAACATTGCTTCCCCGTCCCTCTTCTTTTTCCTTTTAATTTATTTTCCACACAAAAATCACCAATTTTACAATCTATAAATACCTATTATCTTTACACCTTCTTATACTTTACAACTCTTATCAAATTCCTCTCTTTTTCTCTCATTCTTCTCTCTCTCCTTGGCTCGTGAAAAACCTTGTTGTAGCCCCCCCTCCACCCCCCCCCCCCCCTCCTCTTCTTTTCTACTCAAAAACACTCATTCGATTCATATTTAAAAGTAAAAACACTTCCCATACATCTACAATTATAAAAATATTGTTTATGCATTATCCATGGAGAAATTCGCTCCCCATGATGCAAAAAGCAAAGGACGATAATGCTAAGAAAATGAAACCCATATCTCATCTATATTATGATCATATTAGAGTTACATTCTCATTGATGTATTTTTGTCAACTAATCTAACTATCTATATGTATAAATATAGTTATGTACATATTTATGTTTATTTGAGCATGTAAGCTCACAAATCTAATATTTTATTTATGCTTTTATCTTCTTGCACTCTTATTTATTTCATGCAAATATTTAAGACTAGTCATTCTAACCTTAGACTTATCTTCATCAAGTCAAAACGTTTATTTTATTTTTTTTCTTTAGGACTTGTCCATAATCTAAGTTTAGGGAGTTTTGACATAAATCCAAAACTCCCATGATTTTCTTTATTATTTTTAAGCTTTTCTTTAAGGGACTTCCCATGTCTAAGTCTCGAGAAAACTTGAATAAAATCTAAGACTTCCATGACTTTTTTTCTTTTTCTTTTCTTTAAGATTTCTTACACTTTTCTTTTCTTTTTATGAAACTTGTCAATGTCTAATTTTCAAGAAGCCTTGATACATGATAAGACTTCCAAAAATAATTGTTCATAGATACATATATATATACTTATTTAATTTTCTATGCCTTTATTTTCTATATGAGTTATTTTTCTTACATAACTGCAAGTTCATACTCATGAATGATAGTAATGTTACTATCTTGATAAAGTTTTCAAAGAAATAAAAGGAGTTATTTTCTCCCACTTAGCATAGGATTAAACTCTTAAGAAACATGATCTTAAACACTTAGGAATAATTTTAACTAAGACTTATGATAATATTTCAACTACATCCTTTTCAAAATATTAAAATAAATTATTGTTAAAATTTTAATGTTGATAATTCTTTGCTATACAAAATTTTCTTAAGAACTTATTTAGATTACTTATTACTAACACTTTGATGAACACTAAGAACAAAACAAAATTTTCAAATCAAATTTAAAATCAACTCACTAGTTAAAAAAAAAAACCCACTTTAAAAATAAAATTGGTAAACAACCTAAGGGATTAAGTTTATAAGAATGTAAAAATTTATTTTATGAAGTTAAGAAAATATTAAAATAACAATTATGATAAAAAAGGCGCTCATTTCTAACAACTCAAATTTTAACTTTTCCTTCCAACAACTTAAAAAGAGATTTTGTAAACTTTGTTTTTCAAACTCCTATAATAAATTGTTTTATGAAAAATCATTATTGAGATAATACCACTTGGATCATGCATATAATATGATTTTATATATATTAAAAGGATTTTTCAACTATATAAGTATCTATATACTTGCTATGGAATTTAAGATGATGTAGAACTTAGAAAAATGATAAATTAAGGGCTGAATTTTCGGATCAATTTGTACCGACCCATTTCAAAACCAAATGGTTTTAAATGTTAAAAATAACCTTAGAAATAGATAGATCTTTTTAGTAGGTAGAAAACGACATCTAATATGTGAGATTCCGAGTTAAAATGAGTAAGTTATAGTCGTTTTAAGTTGGAATTTCACATAATCCAAATTTAACGAGAATAATGAAATAGAGTTAGAAATTTAAGTAGAATCAATATGAAATACTCATTCCGGGTATTTCTTTTATTTAGGTAACAAGGAATTTGTTTTGCCTTTCCCTAAGGACCACTCCAACTAAGGATTGTACTAAGACGAGTAAGTTTATCTTCTCTTTTACGTACTTATGTTTGTGCTTGTAGTTTAGATGCACTAGGAATAGAAAAAGACAAAAATGGAAAGTGCATGTGCTTTATTTAAGTGGTTGAATTTATTTTAAGTATATCGAGGCGAGAATTATCTATAATCAAGTGATTGATTTAGTGTAGTATTGATAATTTGTAAATTTAAGATCACCCTTAAAATATAATGTCATGCTATAAGTACTTAATTAAATTGATTCATGCATGACATGAAGTGAGTCACATTGCATTCATTACTATACACTTGGTGTGACAAAAGCATAGTCGTGAAATCCGTAGAACCGAAACTCTACTTTATGACGAATGGTCGCTCAAATAAAGTGGTAATAGACACTCGAATTAACTGCATTTTAGCACTAGTAGTGGCTTACATATAACTACAAAACTTTATTTGCGAATAATGGTCTATATGGCCCGGAACACCTAACCTTAAATAAATGGGTAAATCCATTCAACATGTGATTTCCAAAAAATCATATGTATTGATTGCTCACGTGTTTGGTGCATCTCATATGCTTGTTAACAAACTTGTTGTTATTCTATTTGTTACAAGTACGTTTTGCATAGGGATATATTCACTAAGCTAGTTATGCTTATCCCATGATAGTTTGATTTTGCAAGAAAAATCATAAAGCTGAGATTGGGATAGGGACCGAGATTAGGGCGTGTCAAAGATCAAGTAATGATAATTAGAGGATTAGAATGTTCATGGATTAAACTCAGCTAAGAGAAAAGACTTTAAACTTGATTTATTCCTCTATCTTAACTTCATTTCCTTAACCATTAGAAATTTCTTTATATTTAAAAGTTTAAGTTTAAGTTTACCTTATCTTATTTTTGGTAGGTATTCGATTCTCTGCAATCCTTATCATATGTGGAAATATCAGTATTCAAAACCTTTATTTTACTATATATATATATATATATAACATATTAAAAGAATAATAAGTAGAGTCTTGCGATCTCTGACTTGTAAGGCGGTCTTCATGTTACGGGTGCATACGTGATATGACGACTTTAGAGTAAACCTATTAGGCCCCATATTTAGGATCATGACACATGAAGTGACTCAGTTACTTATACAATGGGATGGTTCATCGTTAGAAGACGCTATTTAGGAAGATTTCTCACGTTTTTTAACATATCTATCCACATTTTGACCTTGAGGAAAAAGTCTCGTCTCAAGAAGGGGAGAAAGATGTTACATCCAAAGTACACAAATCTAGGAAAAGCCCAAGTGGCTTAAGGACTTTACATCATGAAAACACATGTATAATTACAAATCTAGCTTGTGACGGCTGATCTCGCTTGTGATAGTTTTTTCAAAATTCAAAAATCATAGCAGAAAGTAGTTTAACTACTTACAGTTGCACGTATATAAAAAGGCATGTGATGAATGGAATAGGGTATTATCCCATCTTACAGAAAAAAAAGGTCTTAGCATTGGTGGCTTCCTCGGATGGCCACAACATTGTTTGTTTTCATACCTGCATGAACAATAACCAATAGTGTCTTAGAAGGAAGCTAAATACATAGAGAGAGAGTCGAAGTTAGGATTCTTATCTATTAAGAGATAAAAGAGACAAAAGAGAATTAAGGTTTCATCGGTAGCTTTTATACTTAGCTAATTGGACTGGGCTAAGTGTATCAACGGCTTTGCATTAAAAATTAATCAATAATATCTTTCAATCATAATTCATTTGTGAAAGTCAAGACTATTGCATTTAAAAAAAAAAAACGAAATGAGCATAAATCAATAAAATGCTTTAACTTGCTAATTAACTAGGTGCATTATAAATATTAAAGCATAGTGATGTATGAAAAAGGTCAAATTAGAGCAAAATTACAAAGTTAGAAGAGTTTTCTCCTTTACTACGTAGACAACAAATTATACTTGAAATAGTGAATCTACCTCATTGAATTACATGCTAAACATTTTTAAGTCCACAAGAGGTTAGTGTAGGGAGGTGATTTTTATCGTGGCATAATATTGGTAGAGGGATGACTAGTAAAGAAGAAAAATACACTCAAGTAATAGAACCGCATATGATAAGTTGATATAGCCATGCGACAAAAAAATGCAATTGCGGTAAAGCAAAGATAGATTTGGCATAATGGAAACAAGTCTTCTTTTGCACGGTAGACGGAAAATTATGGAAATTGTCTTGATTAGTACGTATCGTGTTTTAAAAACATGCACGGATGGTTTAGTGATCAACAAAAACTTTTATAAGAGAAACATCATTAGATGTCCAATGATAATGTTAAGATAACAAGACGTTTATTGTTAAATGTCTATTGATAGCATGCCTAATTTAGCTTATCATGTATTCGATGTAAGTTGCTTTCTATCGATAAACTGGATAGATAGGTGCTTTTACTCATGGAAGATTTTTGTATAGCTGTCACGTTCCAAATTGTATCTTAAACATGGTAGTCCACCACATACAATATTAAGACTTAAGAATGACTATCTCGGTCATGCGAAAGTTTCGATATCATATAAGTGCACAACACGGTAATAGGAGACACCAGTAGGAAGTGTAGTTTAAGCGAGTAATATAAAGCATGCAAGAATCTGGATAAATATTAACCCATATAATATAACTCATAAATTTATTACAAAAGCCTTAGGGAAATTTCCCCGCTAAAGTCTCGAAGGATCAAATCATAAAACTAAGTTTTTATAATAAAACTTAAATAATATCACCAAAGATTTTAAAGGAAGTCCGATCTAGATCCATGATTGGATTTTCCCCAAAAGCTCCCAAAAGAAAACTTGCGTGGATAAACGGAGATCATGGGTGCAAAAGCAACTGATCCTGTGAATATAAAAATCTATGAGGATGTAAACTTTACTAGCTTTGTGAGAATATTCCCAGTTTACCATACTCAAAACAAAGACATCAAACAAGTTAAATTAATCAAGCAAGTGAAATGCAGCAAATGCAGCAAAAACATGCATACAAGACATATGATTTTCTGGGAACCATGTGTTGAATGACACCTCTTCATACAACTACTCGCCATAAAAAAAACACGTAGGTTCTACCGGCTACTACTCACTATATGTAGATACTACCAGTTATGCCAACCACCACTATTATGCACCTGTCCCACCAAATGTATAATAGCAAATCCAATGGGGCTCACTGTGTGAAGTACATGAATCAATTTAATTAAGAGTTTAGTATATAATTATAATATCTTAAAGGTGATCATACAATTTCAAACAATCCAACATGGTGATATAACATACAAGTTATCATAGGCAAATTAAGACTCGATATGCTTAGCATAAATTCACCAATCATTATAAATCACATGCACTTTTCAATTTTTATCTTTTTTTATATGGTGCCACTAAACTATAAGCACAAAATGAGCATGAAAAAAAAGAAGTAAACTCACAGCCATGTCTTGAAAACAATTCCCTTAGTCAAAGTAGTCACCAGGATAGGAAGTGTCGTCTTCCTTGTTTCCTAGACAAAAGAAATACCCAAAACGAGCATTTTCTAAAATTTCTACTTAAATTTTATAACCCTGTCTGCTATTTGCGATAAAAATTGGATTTGTGAAAATTTCAACTTAAAATAACCATAACTTACTCATTTTTAACTCGGAATTTCGCATATTATATGTTGTTTTCTACAAACTCGAAAATATTAATCTATTTCTAAGATTATTTTTATCATAAAAAGTTGTTTGGGTCCCAGCCCTTAAAAATACAATTTTCCAAACTTTTTTTTATCCAAAAATTCTTAACAAATAGATATGTATATGGTTGGAAAAAACTTTTTGGTACATAAATAGATTATATTTCATGCATGATTCTATTGGTGTTGTCTCGACAATTATTTTTCATACAAAACTTATCTCATGGGTTTTAAAAATTGGACTTTGACAGTTTTCTCTCTAAGTGGTTTAAAAGAAAACTACAATTTCTTGTGTTATTATAAATAGGTATTTTCCTTTTATATTTTTAAAAATTTTCTAAAAATTTAGTTTTTGAGGTTATCTACCAATTTTATTTCTAGTGTTTTGAAAAAAATAAAGTTTTTTATTTTTTTTTTAAGTTGTTGATAGTATCTAATGTTTTGAGTTACGCTAAATTTATGTTCTCCCATCATATTTGTATTCTTCTTCTTTTTAGAAAATAAGTTTACCATTTTAAACTTAACTTTCTTAGGTTGTTGGCAAATTCTATTTCTCTAAGTTGGTTTCTAAAATAGTGAGTTGATTTTATCTTAATTTGAAAAACTTATTTTATTTTTAATATTTATTGAGTGGTGGCATACCCCTTTTAGATAAGTTTTTAAGAAAATCTTTCATAACAAAAAATTATCAACATTAGAACTGAGCAAAAATTTCATTTTGACTTTAAAAAGATAATAATAACACTAAAAATTAAGTATTGTAGAAGCTTACTTAATAATTTATTCTCAAAGTCTACGAACCTATTTAAGTTTTGTAAAAGATGTGATTGGGTTAAAATCTTAAGTTTAAATGGGAAATTTTCTTTTAAATACTAAAAATTATTTCTATGGGGTATTTAGTTCATATTTATTAAAAAAAATTCCTTTTATCACTTGAAGAAATGTTTATTGTGATAACATCATTGTGGTCATGCATGAACATGATTATGTAGCTTTATGAAAGAAAAGAATAATTCATGTAAAAAAATGGAGATATAAGAAGCAAATAAACATATATATAAGGTCAAGTATTGGTAGACTTAGCTTCGTCAAGGCTTCATGGAACTAAGAATAGACTAGTTCAAAAGAAGAGAAAATAAAAGAAAAAGCATAATAATAAGATATTAGTTTAGTAAGCATTTAGGCTCTAAAAAATATAGATATACATATACCTAATATATATATATGGAGTTGGATTAGAGCAATAATAACAATATAACAACATAATAATGAAATTTTTGTGTATGAATAGAACGAAACATGAATATAGTGTTACTTCCATAACACTCATAGGTTTGGGAAATACACGTCATTGTTATGTTAAGTTACATGACATGAAAAAGAAGTATTGGGAATTTTTATCTATGGTTTATGTGTGGATGGAGGAAGAAGGAATTTGTTATTGGTTGAAAAGATTGGTGATGGTGTGGGAAGAAGAGGGAGTTGGGAAGGAAATTGCTGGAGAGAAAATTTGTAAGAGAATTTAGAAGAGTTTTGTTATGCGAGTGAAGTGTGTGAATAAATAGAGGAGATTGGGTATTTATAGAGATTTGCGGAGGGAAATTATATGTAATCAAATAAAATGAAAAAAAAAAAGATGATAAAGATAGAGAGACGAGGCACCAACTTGAGGGGAGAGAGAGATAATTAATTTATTTGTATTTTTGTAATGAAAAGTAATTAAGATATGAAATATGAAGATGTAAAATAGTATTGGAAATGAAAATTGTAAGAAATAGATGTATAGATTGTAAGAATAGGTGGTAAGAAAAAGTAGAGATTGGTGAATAGTAGTGAATAATAGAATAGTAACAAAATAGTAAACAAGACAAATTAATATCAGTAGTAAAGAAAATACATGTAAAAGTGCGATATCTAATATTTTCAGTTACCGAAAAATTCTAAAATTGATATTTTTGAGATCCTATATTATTACGAGTCAAACAATATCATCAAAATATTTTCACCATTTCGCATGTTTGGACCTCGGTTTTAAAAACTGTCCTGTTCGGGTTTGAAACGAACTAAAATTATATATATATGTATATATGATATTTTTAGGCTTTACTATATTATTATGAACCATAATCTATAGTTATCTCCTTTTTATTGTTGTAGGGATAAGAGCGCAAGATTATCAGATCTAAACACTAGGGTTTGTTATAGACTTTGTTGACTTTAGGGTTTCTAGTTGACTTTTGATTATATGTTTAAACATAACCTTAGCATAAAATCTAGGGATTTACAATAGTAACTTATGATTAGAGAGATATAATCAGAGATGTTTTCGATGTATTTTAGTATACCTTGAAACATTGAGGTGGAGTATATTTTAAGAACATAGGTCTTAAATATTGCTATGTGATTGAATGAGTAAAAAATTCAATTACTAAGGTAAATTTTTTGCATAAAAAAGAAGATCATGGTTTTAATAGGTCAAAACAAGGAGGAAGCCGTTACCTATGCGAGATGTCGCTATCAAAGGAAAGCCTTTTCGTTATGATCATATGAGGATCAATTGTGATGCAATTGCATAGAAGGATGTTGAGAAACATCAAGATGATGTATTACTCATCGAGAATGACATGTCCTTGCATACAATGAAGCAATTGTTTCACTATACTCAAAGGAGTGGATGAAAGCCGTGAGTTATGAGATAAATACCATATACACTAGTTGAGTGTGGGATTTGA
Source organism: Combretum micranthum (assembly GCA_024138025.1). NCBI lineage: Eukaryota > Viridiplantae > Streptophyta > Magnoliopsida > Myrtales > Combretaceae > Combretum > Combretum micranthum. The sequence goes on from JAMXBD010000026.1 coordinate 2,576,271, forward strand.
GAGATGAATCAACTAATAAAATCTATAGGGTGCAAGTGAGTTCACACACACACACACACAACACATATATATCGACAAGGATAAGAACATAAGTACCTATAAAGTTAATTTGGTAGTCGAGGTTTTCTTTAATAGCATAGGATTGACTATGATGGAACTTTTTTGCCAATAGCAATGTGGTGTCTATTTGGATATTGGTTATATGACAACTTACAAGGATTATGAGATCTAGCGAATCGATGTTAAAACCATTTTTCCAATAAGAAATATAACTGGGAAAATGTATAACGTATAACCTTCTATGTCCATGAGTCAAAAGAATTCTAACCAAACCCATAATTTCAAGAGATCTTTATGGTTTAAAGTAAGCTTTTAAGTTCAAAATTGATATTTGATGAGGCAATTATGGAATTTAATCATCTTAAAAATCTAAAAAACCTTGCACTTAAAAGAAGGTGGATAAGTATACCGCTATCGTATTCTTAGTCTTGGAATAACAAATTGTGTGAATAGTCTTGGAATGATAGCTCGTTACAATTGGGAAGGTTAACTTCAGCAACTGCACCAAGATTTTTTGTGATGAGGAAGAGTTCGTAGAAGTTATGGTGATCAATTCTAGCTGTAAGAATAGTTGGAAGTTAAGATAGCGGATGAAAATCTTTTGGTTACAATAGTATCCTAGATAGTGACAAAGATCCATTGATGACTTAGCACATTTATTAGGTTAGTGATAAAAGGCAATGTACATATGATATATTGGACCCGTTACCTTTAAATTGGCTTATTTTTGTGAACTATAACTTTATACCACCTAACGAGTGAAACATGTATCTACCTCTCTTATGATAAATAATTACCAATATACGGTTGAAATGAAAAATAACTAAAATGCTTTGCAAATTCATGTTTGCTAGTCAAGATATGTAGTCTTTTCAAGCAAATTGCAATTGTTCATCATAATAATGTCTAGGTATTGTTCTTAAATTGTGTTTGCTTGTTGTGATATACTAATTTTCACATATATCTGTTTTGTTTTCGCGATATAGTGGTACAATGAAAGTATTTTGTATGGCATGCAAATTGCAATTTTGTTATATCTATATAATATATCTCGTTTGTATGATACGATTTTTTCCAACATATATCGTGCTTACTTATCAGGATATATATCAACAAATTGTCTTGGCTACAATGTATATCGTTTGTATATCAAATATAATTCAACCTACATCATGTTTTTTACGATATATGTCATATATTACATTTGTATTTCGAGATATACATCAAATATATCCTATTTCTATTGTGATAGATATTGACCTTTAGTTAAAGGGTCAGTTTGTTCACCATATCCGTGATTGGTTATTGCAATATGCACAAATTCAAATTCTCCCCAATGGCCTTCCACCTCATTCCATCACTCTTGTTTAAAAACAAACAAACAAACATGAACTCTTCCAAGCTCTATACTAGCGATTTTATGGTTTTATGAAGGTGGATTATTCTTTGAATCAAAGCACTATGAATAAAAAAAATTCACTTTCTCGGCTCAAATATAGGCAAGTAATACTCGATTCTTATTTTTCATTTAATTTGTTTGCATAGAGTAATAATGCATAAGACATGTTTGATGAAATGTCTATTTAATGAATAAATCAAATTTTGAATTATTTCAACTGGTTTTTTTGCATTATTTAGTTTTGAAAACCTAAATTACTTTTTTATCATAAATTTCTTATTCAAATTATGAAATTTTCTTGAACGTTCATGGTATTGAAGTAAAAGCAAATAATACCCAAAAGAAAGTTACACTAGCCACTATAAGTTCTTTTCTAACTTATAACCTTCTTTAATGATTTGGATGGAGTTTTATAACTCTTTTTAGTGTTTTTAGTTATAATCCAATAGGAGTAATATAAGTTAATGATAAAAGGCTGATCGAGGTATATAACATGAATATTATTCATTTAACTATCATTCCAAGAAGCCTCCATTGACATAACACGACAATATTGAAGTCTCTTAACAAAAAACTATGATTTGTCGATTCTGCATCATTCGAGTACTGTTTTCAACGTGATTTAAATAGATAGATGATGTTTTTAATTTCATATAGATTGCTTGACGCAAGGGTATTAAGGTAGTGTAGATAGCTTAGTCATCTTGGTTAGTTACTAGTCTTAGTGAAACATATGTCATGACTAGCTTATTTTAAAACTAACAAGTACTAGTAATTGAAATGTATAACTTTTGAACAAAATCTGGTAGAATTTTATTAAGCAAAAGCTCATAATTACTAACAATGTTTTGACATGATAGTAATGGGTAGTGAAAATGGCAATGCATGTCGGGATTACTATTTTTGCTCATGGCAAAATTTTGCAAGGCCCAAACGAGCCATATATATAATAAAGGACCATTAAAAGACCTAAAAGTGAGAGTTGGTATGTGTATTTTTGAAGGTTGATCTTAGTATTGCTACCATGGAAATGCATCACAACGATCATTGGTATATGGAAATGGTTCAAGGATTGATTCCATGTTGAAAGAGATTAATGGCGGTAGTGATGTGGAAGCGCTAATAAAGTTTGCTAAAGTATCTGGTATAATGTGCCTTCAGCATTTATTCATCAATATGAAAGATAAATCTACGTTAAGTCAAGCAAATGCACCACGTTTAACGAAAAAGTGCAATCACTTGTAGATGCTACATTAGATATTGAAAGAACAAACGAAGTCCTACAAAGCGAGAATTTTATAAATGTTGAGTTAATCTTGAAAGTGAGATGGAAGAAGCATTTGATTTTTAAGATGAATTGGTACGTTAAGAAGATGACAACTTGAGTTTTGGATATGATGTATCTAATGATGATAAGAATCCCGAAACACTATAAAGCATTAAGAACACATTATTGAAGCTAGATCTCATTCAACGTAACATGATAGAAACACATCTTTCCAGGATGAAGTTCCATTCCTTGGCAAAGTGGATTTTAGAGATGGATATGTATCATATGAAGAAGACTTTTTCACTCCAAAAGCATGGGTTCCATTGATGAGTAAAGGCAAGGGATGCGGTTTAAAAGTAAATCGAATTTTATTTTTATATCAATATGTGGCGCACAAATCATCATTATAACTTCTTGGTTATTTAATTATATAAAAAAAGTGGTCAATTTTATGCCAGAAGAAGGAAAGCTATAGGTGCAAGTGGAGACTTCATGCACGACAAAAGCACTGTGACATTGACTTTGTTATAACAATAATAAAATGACCACATACATGTATAAACAAAAAAATAGATCAAGTTCATCAATAGCTGACCAAAGTTTCTTGAGTTAATGTTTTATGGGTCGATTAAAAAGGAAGCTAATGTGAAGATCACTGCACTTAAAAGGCAAATGAAGAAACTTTTGGACATGTAGTGATGAAGAGGAAAATTTGGAGAGGAAAAAGAAAAGTAGTTGAATCTGTATATGGAAATTAGAAGACTCATACAACAAATTGCCAAAACTACTCCAAACATTAAAATAATTAATCCTATAACATTTCTACTTGGCAATTTAAGAAAACTGATAAAGAAGACAGGGTGACATTTGGAAGAGCATATTGGGCATGCTTACAAGCTTTCAAAAGTTGTAGGCTAATGGTTAATACAGATGAAACCTTTTTATATGGAAAATATCCCCATAGTCTTCTCATTGCATGCTGCTTAGATGGTACTAATCATACAGTACCAATAATGTTTGCATTGGTTGATAATGAATCAAGTGCATCATGGTCATGGTTCCTAATCAAACAAAAGCATTGCTTGCAATACTTATGTAGAGATGGACTACCCTTATGCATCATATCAAATAGGCAAAAAGTACAACAAAGGCATTGGATGATGATGAAGTTGGATGGAAGTCTCCTTTGCATATTGGAAATTATGTGCACGATATGTTGCAGGCAACTTCAATACAAAACACGAGAATACTTATTTGAAAAAGACAGTAACAACAGTAGTCTTTCAATCACAAGAAAGAGAGTCTACATACTATATGGGGGAATTGAAGAAAAGACACATAGTTGCTGTAAATTACTTTACATACATTAGCCAAAAGAGTAATGGACATGTGCCTATGAAGGAGGTATGATATTTGGAGTAATGACAATAAATCTAAATGAGAGCTATAATTTGTAATAAGAGGTATGAGATCATTACCTATTAGCCTTAGTTTTGAAAATATTCTACAATTGTGTGGGGTATTTTGAAGAGGGCGAGATGAAGTAAGCAAAGCTATTGGTGAAAGGGAAGATCAACACTAAATGTGCTTGTAGAAGATAGAGAAATGGAATGGGGTAGCTATTAGACACAAAGTGACAACTTTCAATAGAACCACTGGTATTTTTGAAACACAAATAGGCACATACAGGCAACTGGTGGTAGGAAAGGTGGTCATTACCAAAGAGTAGATATTATAAACAATATGTGCACGTATAATAAGTGACAGACTTTCAAGATACCTTGTTCACATGCATTTGTAGCCATAGCTCATCTAAACATGGATCTATGCAGAAGATTGAGAAGCTGTATCACTTCGAAAACCAGCTTGTTTGTTATTAGGCTTTTTTTCCAACATCTTTGAGATAAAAACACTTAGCTAGATCATAAAATTTATAAAATGCACCCAATATATAATAAAGCAAACATAGAGGGAAGGCCACAACACTTGATTATACAACAAGATGGATCTTAAAGAGAAAGCATCGAAGAATTGCTGTGGAATATGTAGGAAAGAATGACACAATAGAAGAAGTTGCCTTAAATTAACAAAATATAAAGGTTCAAAAAATATACAATGTTTGTTTCATTTATATAAATGTGTATATATGTGAAGATTTAATTATACCTATGTTTTTGAAAATTTAACATGTTTTACCTATTCATGTGTAAATGGATCTAGGTCCATCAGATATATTGCTTGACTATATTATATATTGAAAAAAATGATATAATAGTATATAATGCGATGACATTAGTGTTTTTTTTTAATTCAAGAGCATGGTATGATCACATGCTGCCATCGTGAGGCTACATTGAATAATACAGATGCTTTATTGCTACAGCATGACGACAGGCTATACTCGGAGCAACTGAGCTTTTCAAGGGTAGCTAAGCTACCCTTCATACAGTTATATTAGGGATTGATCATTGAATTAGTTGAGAGATAGAGACATGAAACATACACATTTCATATGTCTCGTGGAGAGGTCGACTTGGCTTTATAGGATAATGTAGTACTATTTATATTACCTATAGATAGGAATGTAGTTATGAGATAAACAAATATGACATAGACACTGGTATGTCATCATTTATTAGGCACTTTGCCGGATGATAAAGAAATTTTCAGGATAGAGAATCGGTATGACTTGGCTTGAGAGTACATTCAAATCATTACCAACAGATGCTGAAGATTCACTATACAGAGACATACCAAAGCGTATACACTACAGTTTATTAAAGGGATACTATTTCCTAGTAAGTCCTCAAATTTGGTATGTCTTATGCTTCTTCATTGATAGAGGACTTTGAGATTACTATATCATATAGCTGAGGATTAACTTATCTTGTATGGCTGCATGGAAATTTGTGTAAAGCATTCGAGTCTTCTACATTAGAGATGGGTGGAGCATGTAAACTACCATGGTCTATAGTTATGGGCATGGATCAGATTCTCACATATTGCTTCACTTATACAGCATAGGCTTACACCACCAATAAGTCCACTATCCCACACGTGACATGATATATTTGATCTATCATAAGTTTCTGCATGCAGTATCATACTATAATATGACGTTTGATTAGAGAGCTGATGAGGTAATATAAAAGTATCAATTGTACTATTTAAATTACCGTATCTATAAATCAACAGCTAACACCTATACTATTTTTACAAATACGCTATATGCCATGCACAACTGAGATACTAGATTCATTGCCATCTATATGCCAAGAAGGGCAAGACTTATGGTTGGCTTGAGTAGCATTGATTTGTTTCTACGTCGTGGAAGTCAATAATCCTGAGAGAGTTGTCCGACAGTTTTGGTGGGATTCGATAGATCCTACAATTCTATCAAATGGACAAACATCTCATATACATCGGTGACAAAACAAGATACAAAAATCTGATTGTATTAGAGCATGCTAATGCACTTCCAACATGGTTTATAACGACTATTATTAGTGGTATTGTAGATCACGAGACGATATATAGGATGTTTTGAGCATTATTAGGACATGAAGTAAGTATTCTCTCTTAAATTATGTAGCTATACTTGTATACACAAAATTTTCTTACTAACTTGCATTTTATAAACATTTAATTATGCAGTTAGGTGCTTTTTATTTCATTGAGCAAGCAAGCACGTTAGAGGAAGCTAAGACGATAGCAGCTATAAGTAAACAAATATTATGGTTTGGAGGAAATTTATTTCTTGTTGCAGATGATGAGATCAAAGAGCATAGGGGCCTATAGCTAGAGGGAGAGGGAGAGGGTATGCACATAGAAAGGGAAATAGCAGGACCCACTATTAGATTGATCACTTAGTCTACTGGTAGATGCTCTTGTAGATCCACCGATAGATGCTCCTACTACTCATACAAGTGGTATGGTAGATTGTCCTTAATACTATAGCTAGTGATTGCTCTAATTGTCCATCGTTTGCTTTGGTTGATTATCTTACACCAAACCCATTTTCATCCTCCACTGTTGCTACTCCACCTGCTCCCATTAGAGCATTGTGTCATAATTCATCAGATATGGGCGAGGAAGTTACATAAATACAACTCATGCCGCAATATTGATATTGAAACATTACAATAATAGTCACATCAAGATTTGGCAAGAAGACATTTGCTAGGAAAAGAAATAACAAATCTTAGATTTTAGTTATTTAGTTTTCTTTTATATTGTGTATATAACAAAGACATTGTAATATGAACAATTATTAATTATTTCGATTTTCATCTTTAGTTAGTGATGGTTTATATTTCTAAATTAAAGATAGTTGCTATGAGTTAAAGAATGATGTTAGTTACACAGCTGTTGCGGGTTGGGAGTATATATTGTTATTGCAGTACAGGTGAATCATCATTAGTTTGAAAGATGATTGAAAGTATATAATGTTGTATTATTGCCGATTTATTATTATTATCAAATTGGTAGGTGAAAAATAGGTTAACACATAAAAAAAGAAGAAGCTAAGATAGGGTGCTGAATACACATGTATTGCGTCTTAGTATTGTGATGTACTTCTACAGATATATCGTGTGTTGCTATCGTGATTCTTTTAAAAAGTCTAAATCGCGCTTAATAAACATGATATATGTGCATTATATAAAAATTCATATATCCGGCTTTTTAGTCCCGATCTTGCAATGTATATTGATAATTATTTTCATTTTGACATTAAATAAGTAATTAATTTTGATTGGTACCCCAAACATGAAATTATTTCCTATTAGCTATTAATTTCTAATATTTTTGTTGCTAGTTATTATTATGTGGATAATACCTATTCACTCGTTATTCAAATCATGAACATATTTATTAAACTACATCAACCCATGAACAATGAGCTAAAAGGATATGATTAGTTAATCAATTAAAGATGTATCATTTGCTAATATGTTGAAGTGTCTTTGTTCTTAATTATCAAAATAAGGCTACTTGATCAAACATGCTCTTGTTATGTCTTTTATTTTTTATTTTTAAATACTTATCAATCTTGAGATATTTGAAAAATGGAACCTAAACTACAAATACGATCACCGCGTGACAATTAATTGTCTAAAATTGAAAATTAACACTATGGGAGTTTTTTATAGTCCCATTAACTATCTAACTTTAAGGTAAATATATTAATTGAAATATTAATTAATTTAATAGCTCGATCACGGTTAGATATGGTACGAGCCGTTGGATTGTTGATGGAATCAGTCCACTCAAAATTAATGACGGGACCATAGAATTCTATAACACTATATAGCATTTCATTAAAAGGACTTAAAGGTAGATACCAATCAAAACTAAAAGCACTATACTAAAACAATTAAAGAGTAAATATATTGACATGCATTTTTTTGAGTAAATTCAAACATGACATCAGCATTTTAAGAAGTGATTAATATTTTACAATCTTGTCAAATGAGAGATAAATGTTTTAAATGATTATAGTTAGTATAAATGTTTAAGTGCTTAATAAATGGACATGAAAAACAATATTTTTTTTCTGCATTACTTTATATTGATGTTTATCCATTTTTTATAATTTAAAATACCGATCATTATATAATATAGCCTGTTAAATGTTCATATCTTTTTAACAAGCCAAAATTTCCATCATCATTTGAATTTACTATCTCAAAAGGTTGATAACTTGAGACTTATTTTCTCAAAAATATAAATTAAAATACTAAGTTGTTTGGAGTTAAAATTACATATACTTGCATAGCCTTATTTCCCACAGGCTTTAGGACATATTTTAGCACTTATTTAAAAGGGAAATGTCAATTTTGACAATTCAACTCTAGTTATTTACATGCTTAACCATTTAAAGTTTAAAAATATAAATATATTATGTATATATATTTCGAGATCATTTATAGAATCAAATTATAAAGCAAATTGTAAAAGAGTAAGTTTCAAGTAATTAATAACAAAAATGAAAAATATCTAGATAAGAAATTGATAATTTCATGTAATATCTATACTATTTTAAAAAATATTGATGTTGCAACTCACAAATAATGATCAAACTTTGACAACATGTAATTAAATATATAAACTCGATCAACATGATATATAAATTTTAAATTAATCAATTTAATATATGAAAAAACATTTCAAGGATATTTCAGTTATGTTGGTTAAGAACATATCAAATGACAATGATATCCTTGAACTCTTATTAATATGTATAAAAAGTTTTTCTAATATTATATGAATTAATTTTATAATTCAAGCATTTAATTATATATTTTCGGGAAACCAACCCATTTTAAAATAACAACATCACGTCAGACTCACGTGATTACTCTACGAACGATAGCACGAAAACTGGCGGGAATTTCCTTTTTCCCTCCACCACCCTTCCCCCTCACACTCCAACAGAGTCCTTCCTCACTCCCTCTCGTACTCTCTCCCCACCATGAGCACCATGAAGACGAACGGCTCTACCAAAAAACGTCCGCCGCCACCACAACCAGCGCACCCATCCAAACACCAGGCCACAACCACCAAAGCATCTTCTCCTCAATTCCCAAACCCTAACCCTAACCCTAACCCTAGCCCGTCCCTCGACGAGGATGAAGACGTCTACCTTGACGAAACCTTAATCCTTGAAGAAGATGAGGAAGCTCTCATTCTTCAAGACCTCGAGGATCGTCAAGGCATCTCTTCTCGTCTTGCCAAGTGGTCCCGACCTCCTCTGTCCGATGCGTACCTTTCTCGCTCCATAAACATTGGTGAGTGCTTAGCTAATGCCTTGAACTATGAAGACAGGGTTTTTATGTTGGCTGTTTCGCATTACTGTAGAGGTTTTGTTGTTTTGAATTTCAGTTTTTCAGCAACTGGAGATTGATTACGTGATTGGAGAGTGTTACAGAGAGCTGCTGCCTGATAGGTCCGGTCCTGCGGCCATCATAAGGATTTTTGGTGTTACACGCGAAGGTTCGGAATTCAGAAGTTTAAATGACATGCCTGTTATTTCCTGGCCAATTGCTAAAAATTGTTTTTTTTTTAATTAAAATTCTGTTAATTATTTTTTTCTTCTTATATTACAATGCAATGTTGAGTACCAGTGTGATATAATGTACAATGTCAAGTTGTTTTCTTTAGCTCGAATGCAAGCAAACATTACTGGTTATACCATTTGTTGAATAGCAGTGGCTGTGGCTTTGCTGTGGTTGATGGCTATATGTATAGTATTGTTAGAAATGGCTTTTTATGATGACATATCTCCAAGGAATGTCTTTAGTATTTTGAACCACGGTCTCATATGATTTGTATGAGAGTTCTTGAGCCTTAATTGATCCATTATTCCGGCGCTTTGACTTTACGGAGAAAGTTATTCCTTTTCATTATAATGCAGTATATCCATATTCGCTTGACTTTTTTTTTCCCCTTTTGCTAGAGTAGTATTATATTCCACTGCTTAGAATTATATTTCATGGATCTCCTATTCATGAATTCTGCTGATGGCTCTTGTTTTAAATTTTCTGACATCACCATGTATTCTTAACAGTCTCATTACTTGTTTTACTTAGGGCATAGCGTTTGCTGCAATGTTCATGGGTTTGAGCCATATTTCTACATCAATTGTCCTCCAGGAATGGGGCCTGATGATATATCACGCTTTCATCAGACTCTAGAGGTAATTACTGCTGTTTGTTAAACATCACCGGTCTCTTTAACAAATAGTTTTGTTGATTGGCTTTATGTTTCCTTTTTAACTCCTTGCTTCAGGGTAGGATGAGGGATGCAAATAGAAATGGCAAAGTGCCTCGATATATAAACGCGTAGAACTGGTGCAGAAGAGGAGTATCATGTATTACCAACAGCAAAGCTCTCATCCTTATCTTAAAATTGTTGTGGCATTGCCCACAATGGTGGCCACCTGTCGTGGTAACATTTTAAGGATTTTTTTTTTGGTTTTCTCTTAAGGGCATATTCCTGTATTGATTTCCTGATGCTACCTTTTGCTTTGACAAATTTCTGATTTGATTTATTAGTTCTTATTTATGTATAATTTCTTGTTGTATGGCATGCTCTTTTGGTCTGATCACATTTACTGTCAACAGGTATTCTCGACAAAGGAATTCAGATTGAAGGGTTAGGTATGAAGAGCTTCCTGACATATGAGAGCAACATTCTGTTTGCGCTTCGATTTATGATTGATTGCAACATTGTTGGAGGCAATTGGATTGAAATACCTACCGGGAAATATAGGAAACCTGCAAAGAATCTGTCCTATTGCCAGTTAGAGTTTGATTGCCTGTATCCTTATGTATTCAGTGTCTTAAACACTGTGTGAGAGGCACACATGTTTTCAGTTTTTTTTTTTTTTTTTTTTTTTTTTTGTTTCTGTTTTTTCCTCCTCTCTTTTTTGTTCTCTGTCAGCTATTCTGATTTTTTGGAGTTATAGGAGGAATAAAGTTTTCTTAACAGCTGCAACCAGGTATTCTGATCTCATTAGCCATGCTGCAGAAGGGGAATATTCAAAAATGGCTCCATTTCGCATATTGAGTTTTGACATTGAGTGTGCTGGTCGTAAAGGTCATTTCCCAGAGCCCACCCATGATCCGTTATTCAGGTTTGAAGTTGAATTTCTATCTATTCTACGCGGGTGTAAGCATTAATAATGGCATCATCATAATTTTCATTGTTTCTAAAGCCATGTTTAAAAACATTTTTCAGATTGCCAATCTTGTAACATTACAAGGAGAAGACCAGCCATTTATACGAAATGTCATGACCCTGAAGTCATGCTCACCTATTGTTGGCGTAGATGTAATGTCTTTTGACACGGAGAGAGAAGTTTTGCTTGCTTGGAGGGTAATCTTTTAGTTTTATTCCCATTTACCCAAAAAAAAAAAAAAACCAAAAATCTTTTAGTTTTATTCAGTCTAAAAAACTCTGTTGTAACTATGATGCACTAGAGCTGTTATCTTATCATCTGAAAGTGCAAAGATTGCCTCCGTGTTCTCTATATTGAGGTTCTTCCACAAAAGAACTTTTTATTTTTGCTTAGCTATGTTACGGTTTTCTTGCATTACACTTCCTGAATGATGTCATTTGCCTCCTCTCAGTACTCCCTCTGTACAATATCTTATCTTTTCCTTATTATTAGAGATGCTAATATATCCATCTATATTTATGTTGCAATAATTTGTCTACATTTCTTTCTCTGTCTGTCTCTCACTGTCTCTCTATCTCTTTCTTAACCCTCCCCCCCCCTTCTCTTTATATATATGTTTTCCAAATGTTAAATCAAATGATCGTAGAATGCTGGTAATCTCAATTTGTTTACAAGATTTATTATTTCGGTGCTTGGAGGATTCTTCTCGTCACTTTTGCATGTGGACCTTGCTTCTTGCCAACTATCTATCCCAAATAGTTCTCATTCTTCTTTCTTTCTTCCTTCTTTATTGTTTCTTCCTTCAGTTTTTTTCCTTGGTTCTGTGGACAGAGGAGCCGCTCCTCTGTCCCTTTTTAAGGTTTCATTGGTAACTATGATTTACTGGGTTGCTCTAATTTACTATATGGCTCTTGTGAGAATGCCTACAATAACAGGCTGTTTTTTTTTTCCCTTTCCTGCAGGATTGTATTCGTGAAGTTGATCCTGATATTATAATAGGGTATAATATATGCAAATTTGATATGCCCTATCTTATAAAGGTACTTCTTGTTGGTATTTTTTTTTTTAAATAATAATCCAGTCAAGTTGCAACAGATCTTGTTAGGTCTTTCTTTCTTACAAATTCGCATTAGTGGACAGCTGATTGTTGTTCCAGATGTTAAACAGTTTCACTCCTTTTCATCCAGAGGGCTGAAACTTTGGGGATTGCTGAATTTCCTATATTAGGTCGTGTAAGGAACAGCAGGGTACGTGTGAGAGATTCAACTTTTTCGTCGAGGTAATTCACATAACCATCTTTTGGATAGACTCAATATTTAATTACCATCTCATGGCTGTGGTGATTGTGAGAAGCACATTAGCTTGCCTTTACTTCAGCCTTGAGGGGGAATAATGAGGATTGTTGAATTAAAGAAATTAAGATGTGCCTTTTAACATGCGTGATGTGTCTCATTTAAATGATAATGTGTACGCTGACTTGCATGTTATTTCTCTTACGACACATTAAATCTCAGCAGTTGCACCTTCTTAAAGGCATGCACATGCAGCAAGTTAACTAATTTATCTGCTATTTCTCTTCAGTCATTTAGTTGGTCTTGAAGTTTTCCACAATTCCTGCAATTGGATCTGTATATCTTGATTTTCTGAATGCATACATGGCTAATTGATACTAATGTCACAGACAGTATGGCACAAGAGAAAGTAAAGAAGTGACTATAGAAGGGAGAGTTCAGTTTGATTTGCTTCAGGTTTTGTTTCTAGTATTATTTCCCTCTAGTTGCTGTTAAGCACTTTTGCTCCTGATTTATGGATAGATGAGATCTTATTTTTCTTCTTCTCTTTTTGTTTCTTCCCCCCTCCTCTGATGACAGGCCATGCAGCGGGATTACAAACTAAGTTCTTATTCTTTGAACTCTGTGTCTGCACACTTCCTTTCTGAACAGGTGACTGACTACAATGGTTTATTGTACCTCCTGAGACAATTTTAGTTTTTTTAGTTGGCTGAAATCTGTTTGCCTCTTTACATGTTTTGGTTATGCTGGAATCGTGCTGTGGATGGAAAACAGATGTATATGCTGAATCTTGCTTGCACTTTAGTATTATCTCTAATTTTGTCCTGATGCTCTTTGATTTTCCAACTATTACTTTAATAGTTTGCCTCTGTGTTAAGAGTTCGTTTTAATGCCAAATTGACTTTCAGTTTATGATATTTTATGATTAATATGTCATTTTCAGTTGCTCTAGCATAGCATTAACTTCGATTGTAATATGTTATCACTACAGCCAAATCAAGCTTCTAATAATGGCTATGCTCATATAGTGAGTGCCGTGTGGTTCTGACTGTGCATGAAGTTCCAATAGAAGAATGATGAAATGGTATCATTAGCAGTTCTGCAATAGATAGAAATCTGGGTTAATCCTGGTGAAACCAATGGAATTTTTAATTTAATTTTTCACTATCCATCAATTTTTTTTTTCACCTTAAATATATGTAAGATTTAGTTCACTCACCAAAGAAAGTTTAGTTTTCCCTTTATTAGTGGGGGTCAAACCCAAAAAGATTTCTCTGCATCTTTTAAATTGAAAGGAAAACATTTGCATGTTATTCATTTGCTGTTGGGTTTTAAGGAACGCAACAACCCCTCTTTCCCTCAAATCAGAAATCACCATCACCACACACAAACACAGGAGTAAAATAAAATAAAGGTCAAAATTGCAAATAACTGCTGTAAATTTTGACCTAAGTGTGGATATACCCTTTAAACTTTTAAATGTTGCAAATAAGTCCCTTGGATTTGATAGATTGGCAAGATAAAGGACATTTGATTTTTAAGTTGAACAAAACACACCCAAATTTGAGGGTTATTTGCCAATTTATTTAAGTTTGGGGGGGGGGGGAGGGATTTGTATATTTAAAGTTCAGGGAGTGCATCCGCAGCCAGGTTACAGTTTAGGGAGGTTTTCTCCTAAAATAGAAGAGAATGTTGTGCATGCTGTTTTGATGCTGTTTATTGAGTGCAATAGATATGCGGCTTTCCTTGAAAGATTTCTTTAATCTTCATCATATTCCTCTATGGGGCATGTTTTATGTTGTGATTACATCTTCAACAAGAATGTTAATTGCTATGAATGAGGAATAGCAAAAGATTTTTTCCATGTCAGTAGCTGGATTACAAGATGGTTGCTAGTACTTTTGGTATGTTGTGCTTCCATATGAAAACTTTCATTATGGTGTGTTCTGGCTATATGCATCAATTAGCAGCTGATTTTGTTTCAACAAAGTAATAGGTGAGATTCATGCTTTTTCCCACCAATAATGAGTGGTAAAGTATTTTGTTCAATGTTTTCTTTTGGACTCTTACACAGAGGATTTTCGAAAACTGTAACCTTTCTTGTATTATCCTTATAAACTGAAGAGGTTTGTCTATGCACACGGGTGTAAATTTGTGTACAGATGCATTTTCTGTTTGCTTTGGTTGAATTCTTTCCTGTTTAACATCCTCATATATGTCTTTTATTTCTTTGAATACAATAATCCTTTTTAGCATAGATAAGTACACACTAGAAATCATCTCGTGGTAGAACTTTCAAGAAAATAAGAAGGGACTTTTGATTCTTCACCGAAGCAAATTACTGATCTTCATCCAAATACTTAAGAGTTACCTTATTCTATTTTTAATTATTTTTTCTATTTGACTCCTTACCCATTGTTGGCCCCAGTCTTTTAGTTAATATTCTTGCCTGTATCTGACATTTGTTCTTTCTTCCTTTCAGAAAGAGGATGTCCACCACTCAATTATATCTGATCTTCAAAATGGCAATGCAGATACAAGGAGGCGGCTTGCAGTATACTGTTTGAAGGTAAAATATATGTTTTTTTGTATTCATTTATTACTGGCAGAATCTGAAGTCTTTTTGCATTCTACGCTCCATGCAAAATGTGGCTACTGAGAAATGAATTTACCTGTATAATTGATGTAACTCAATCCTACCTTGAGTATGTTGGTGATGGAAAATTTGTGATATTGTTGTAATTTCAAGGAGACTAGATTGAAATGAGATGATGGTATGCTAAGGTTAATTTCACACACTGGATCTTGGTATGATGTTTGAAGTGGATGAAGTGAAATGGAGACCTTTCTTTTCTTGGGGCTAATTTTGGAGAACTTTATCCCAATTTGATTGGTTTGAAAGGGGATAAGAGAATTTGAACTTTATATGCATACTGGCATTACTTTCTATGTAGAAGTTGGTTGATCTTGTTTTAAACAAATTTCATTAGTTCATTGATTACTGTGGGACTTTTCTCCCAAAATCTGTCTAATCTTCAAGTTTCTTCTTATGTTAGGCTAGTATGCAAATGATTCACAGTTTCCTTCTTGTGCATCCCATGGATTTTTCCAATTTCTTTACAATATTATGCATAAGCATATAGTCTGGAGACATCTTGGTGGTTTATATTAGCTACCGGTCTGTCTTGTGGAACCCTTGTTAACTTGCTTTGCATACTTTTCTTGGTTGGAGTGTGGATTTAATTTAAGGAAATCTCTTTAAAGCTTATACATTAATGAATTGATGTCTCTATGATGTGTAGGATGCTTATCTTCCACAAAGGCTTCTGGACAAACTGATGTTTGTTTACAATTACATTGAGATGGCTAGGGTCACTGGCGTTCCTTTGTCATTTCTCCTTTCCAGAGGGCAAAGCATCAAGGTTATCTAGTGTAGGATCTCAATTAGTTAGTTCATGTTATAAATGATGAAATTGCATATGCTGATTCCACTGGATGTTGTAGGTGCTTTCGCAACTTCTTAGGAAGGCAAAACAGAAAAACCTTCTCATTCCAAATATGAAACAAGCAGGATCTGAGCAAGGAACCTTTGAAGGTGCCACAGTAAGTTGTCTTGCGTTCTGATTTTCTATGTCAAAGATTGAAATGGTGGCATGAAATATTGTAGGCCTGTGTTGTTTCTACTCCCTAGCTCTGTTGCTGGGTTATAGAAACTTGTTTGGAGCTATTTGATGTGGTCTTTGTAAAATTCTTTAGTACTTTGTATCAATGTCTTTGCTTTTTACCTTTTTAAATTGTACTTAGGCATCTTCCATCACTAAGAGGTCTATTGTAATAATCCAAGAAAAAATTATCATTTTTGGGTAATTTAGTTTGTCACTTAACAAGGGAAAAATAAAAGATGTAGTGAGAGAAAATCCTCTCTCTTCTCTCTAGCTCCTCGTTTCTTCTTCTTCTGTTCGCCCGTCGCTCTCTCTCCTCTCTGCCCTCCCCTGTCTCCCTCTCCGCCCTCTTCTCTCTCTCTTTTCCGTAGTAGCCCTCTCTTCTCTCTCTCTCTCGTCCCTTTCGTCTCCTTAAACCAACCTTACCCTCTCTCTCCTTTCCCTTGCTCAATCCTTTCGCGCCTCCTAACCCCTACCGAAACCTTAACCTCCTTACCCTAGCTGACCCGCTTCTTTCTCTTGTTACCCTAGCCCCTTCGTTCCTTTTCTCGAAACCCTAGTTTGTTCCGACCCTTTTCTTCTCTACCCTTTCTTGCTTTGATCCTTTTTTCTCACCACCTAGCTTAACCCGTCCCTAAACCTTTTGCATAGCTTGATCCAAACCTTCTTTCCTGTTGTTATCCTATTGTTATCTTGTTATCCCTAGAAGACTTTTGTTTGCAAGAAGAGATTTTTGTTCCATGAGCCAGGGTTTCATGTTGTATCAAAGGGTGTGGTTAGGCAGACCAATAGCAAGTCTCGTTTGCTGTCTTCTAAGGCAGCTTCATAGAGGAAACCTCTGTCGGAGGTGTTAGTGTGGTTTCTGAAACTCCTAAGGGTGTTGTGGAGGGTGTGGTGTTGGCGAATGGAAAGAAAGGTATGAAATCAGTCGAGAACAAGTAGCAAACAAATGAAGAGTCAAGAGACGGGTGTTCATGGGTTTGGTGTTTCTAGTAAGCCTTGTTTCCGATGGTCAGTTGAGGGCTCACACCCTTGTTTTGCTGGTAACTATAGAGGTTCATCTCCTACAAATGTTTCGTCGCCAAATAGTAAGGCTGTTGAGTCTGTTTTGGATTCGACTTTAAAGGAGATGGCTAAAGTGGTTGATGAAGTGGAAAGTCAAGTGGGTAATGTTGAAACCAAAATTCATAAGCCATGGTGGAGCCTAAAACTCTATTTTCCTTGCGGAGGCAATTGGTGGTCCTAAGTCACCCGAAAATTTTACTAAAGAGCAAAATAAGGTAAATGTTGCGCTTCATTTTTTCCTACTCTCTTGAGTAAATGGTAGGACAAGGGTTAAGCCCCCTCTTTTAGTGTCTGAAGCGGTAGAATGGAAAAATCTCTTATGGCTATTTTATGGGGAAAAGCCTTTCTTTCCCTTCTGTTCAACGTATTGCAAGTTCTATCTGGGGTAATGAGGGGCTTGTAGAGGTTTTATTAAATGGATATGGTTACTTTCTTTTTAAGTTTGTTGATGAAGCATCTCTTCTCAAGATTTTGCAACAGTCATGGTTTTTCTCAAATCGCTAGCTTGTCCTGGAAAGGTGGCGGATTGGTATGCCGCTAAATAGAGTCCAACATCGGAAAACACCTGTGTGGATAAAACTTGGGGGAATACCTATGGAGTTCTTACACTGAGGGTGTTAGTTATGCTGTTCGTGTTGTCGGGAATCCTTTACAGGTGGATATTGTCATCGCCATAAATTCGCGTGTTCATTTTATTCGGGCTTGTAGAGATGGAAGTAGATGAGGAGTTTATTAGGGATTTTGATATGGAGTATGCAGATGGCTCGGTTTATAGGGTTGATGTGAAGTATCATTTCCTTCCCCCAGATATCTGCAGTGTAGAGTTTTTGGACACACTGATGCCAAATGTCCAAGTTTGCTGCAAAAAGACACAAGGGAGACTAAAGGAGATCCAAACTCGGATGACCAACCGACTGTTGAGGCTTTTCCTTTTTAGGATTGCCAATATGTTGAGGTAAATGAGAGTATTGTGCCCTCTTCAAACAAAGGTGTTGCTATAAAAGAGGTGGATGATTAGATAGGTGTTTCTAACATCCTTGTTACCTAGGATAAAGGTAAATCTATTTTTGTGCATGAGAGCTCGGGGGATAGTAGCCTTCCAGCAAGCTGTTTAGTTGCCATTGAAGCTGGACCGTCAATGGTTAATGAAGTAGCTCAGACCCCTTTATGCTCTCCTGTGAAAATTGGTATTATGGGTGATGACTCTGAGAATGGAGAGGAAGTGTGTGCATTCTCATCAATGATACCCTCAAGAGTTAGTGAAACCCCATTCCCTTCTATGAAGACCGAGGGTGATTAGGTTCCTGAACCTTTATTGGCTGATCTATGGGAGGGTAAGAAAAAGAAGTCAAGAAAAGAAAGAGCAAAAGAGAAGAAATATAGGGAGATGGAAGTTGAGGGTGGTTCTTCACCCATGCTTGCTATTTAGAGTGTTTGCTATAGGTGTTTTGTTTCCCTTTTCTGTATATATGTCTTTCGGTTTTTGGAATATTAGGGGTCTAAATGATCCTTTGAATGTAAAGAAGGTATGAGATTTTTTAAGGAGCATAACCTCTCCCTTGTTGGAATATTTGAGACCAATGTAAAAACTTCCAACACCCAGATGATTTGGGATTTTTTTTTCCCTGATTAGCGATTGGAGACAAGTGGTAGTGGATGCTTGTGGGTATGTTGGGATCAAAGAATTTGGGAGTTAAAATTCTGAAGTCTTTTGATCAAGTTATCCACTGTTTTTGCTCTCTTATAGGTAGAGATAAAAATTGTTTTATATCTTTTGTATATGGGCAAATGAAATTGCTCGGCATAAAGTTTTGTGGAATGAGTTATTAAGTTTCA
This sequence comes from Combretum micranthum, assembly GCA_024138025.1. Taxonomy (NCBI): domain Eukaryota; kingdom Viridiplantae; phylum Streptophyta; class Magnoliopsida; order Myrtales; family Combretaceae; genus Combretum; species Combretum micranthum. Next base: position 2,595,535 of record JAMXBD010000026.1, read on the forward strand.
AGGCAATGATCTCAAATGCTTGGATTGTTTTAGGAGATTTTAATGAATGTAGGAGCTTGGAGAACAAAGTTGGAGGAAAGGTTTGTGTTACTAATGGTATAAAAGATTTTAATGATTTTTGTATGCAACCTGGGTTGGAAGAAATATGATCTTTGGGTCCTTTCCACACCTGGTTCAATCGTTGTACATCTAAACCAATTCTTAGGAGACTTGATAGGGCTTTAGTTAATCAAGTGTGGCTAGATATATTTTGTGCTTCAGAGGTAGTTATGGATAGCTTAGGTCTTTTCGACCACTCTTAGATATGTATTCTTCTATACTTGGACGACTTGGAGCAGAAAACTTGTTTTAAGTTCTTTAATTTTTGGCTCAATCATCCTGACTTCCTCTCTATTCTCAAGGAAGTATGGACTACATTGATTGTGGGTACGCCTATGTTTCAGGTAGTTTCAAAACTTAAAATATTGAAATGTGAGCTTAAGAAGTTAAATGGGCAGGCTTTTTCAAATTTTCAAAAACGTACTTATGATGTAAAGGTTAAGCTCTTGGATTGCCAGAATTCGAATCGCTCTAACCTTTTGATGGCAGATTGGGATCTTGAAACGGCCTTATTCAAAGATTTTTATGTCCTTAGTGCAACAGAAGAAAATTTTCTTAAGCAAAAGTCAAGGATAAATAGGCTCAAACTTGGTGACAAAAATTCAAAGTTGTTCTTCCATTGTCTTAAGCAAAAAACTCATAGAAATTCCATTCGTTCTCTTGTCAATTTTGACGGTCAGCGAGTATACTCACGAGAGAATATTAAAGAGACGGTGGTGGACTACTTTCAAACTCTTTTCAAAGAACCAAGGCCAGTAGAGGATCTGTTTTTGAGGATTCAACAATTGATTATTGAGAAAGTAAGTACAGATGATCTAGAACGCCTTACCAAACCTGTAAGTCGAGAGGAAATTGAATTTGCGTTCTTTGATATGGCTTTGGATAAAGCTGCGGGGCCAAATGGATTCAATGTTACTTTCTTTCGCAAGGCCTGGAGCATTATAGGTGAAGACATCTGCTTAGCTATTCGTGATTTCTTTTCCACTATAACGTTTTTGAAGTCCATAAATTCTACTACTATCTCTCTTGTGCCAAGGGTGGAGAATCCATCTCAATCGAAGGATTGTAGACCTATATCTTGCTGCATCACCATTTACAAATGCATATCCAAGATTTTGGTGGAAAGACTTAAGATTGTTATCCCCTATCTTGTGGGTAAAGAACAAACAGCTTTCATTCAAGGTAGAAAGATTATGGATAATATCTTGGTGGCTCAGGGACTTCTATGGGGTTATCATAAGAATAATCTTGGAGCCAGGTGTACTATAAAACTACATATTATGAAGGCTTATGACAATATCCACTGGTGCTTTCTTGAGTAGACCCTTATTGCCATGGGGTTCCCTTTCCAGTTCATAAATTGGATTGTGCGATGTGTTATCACCACAAAATTCTCTATCAATCTTAATGGTGAATTAGTCGGCTTCTTCTCTAGCTCACATGGTCTTCGTCGGGGTGATCCTATCTCCCCTTACCTTTTTGTTTTGGTTATGGAGGTGTTCTCTTGCATTTTGAAAGAAGCTGAGAAAAAGGAAGGGTTCTCATACCATTGGCAATGCCGAAGAGAAAAACTCAATCACCTATGTTTTCATACCATTGGCAATGCCGAAGAGAAAAACTCAATCACCTATGTTTTGCTGATGATGTCATGATTTTCACGAGAGGTGATATAAGATCTTTTGCTTTGATTGTGGAAGTGCTAGAGGACTTTTACAATTTATCTGGGCTCAAAGCGAGCAATGAAAAAAGTAATATTTTCCTAAGTGGTGTTGATCAAAGTCTAAAGGAGGAAATGCGACAAATTTCAAATTTCTAGGTGGAGGATTTACTGGTGAAATATTTGGGGGTGCCCTTGTCTTCCTCTAGACCCAATAAGTCAACTTGCCAATATTTGATAGAAAGAGTTAATAAATGTATCAATCTTTAGTCTAGCAAATTTCTATCTTATGTGGGTCGTATCCAATTAGTGGAGAGTGTTCTTTTCTCTATCTTAGTATATTGGTCCTTAATCTTTATCCTTCCAAAAAGTATTTACAAGGAGCTAACCAAAAAGATGAAACGGTTCTTCTGGAATGGTAGTGATGAAGAGAGAGCAAAGGCGAAAGTTGATCAGGACACAATTTGTAAACCCAAAAACGAAGGAGGCCTAGGAATCGTTGATTTGGTAACATGGAACAAGGTAGCATAGTTGAAACATATTTAGTATTTATGTTATGATGTATGTGACTGTCTTTGGCCTTCTTGGGTAAAAACCAAGCTTCTAAAGAAGAACTTCTAGTATGCTAAAATCCCTTGCATGTATCTTGGTCGTGGAGGAAGATCTTACATCTTTGACCTCTTGCTAGATCTTTACTAAAATGGGAATCTTATACCTTTGTGGTACGATGAATGGCATCGAAGAGGAGCATTGGTGGATTGGTTGGGAGAAAGAGAGATTTATGGGTCAGGTATTCCAAGAGAAGCTAGATTGTGTTGTATCATAAATGAAGGAAATTGGGAGTGGCCTGATGGTGACATATGGAATCTTATTAGAAGTGATCTGGCAAATGACTATATCTTAGTTTTGCTCCGAGAGGATCAACTTGTGTGGAAAAGGAATGCAACTAAAGGTCTTAACTATAAAAGTAGCTTATAATTTCATTCGAGCCCTTGGGGATAGAGTTACATGGCACAACTTTGTATGGTGTAAGAAAATTGTGCCAAGGTGCTCCTTCTTTCTCTAGGTAGCGGCCTATAAGAGATTCATCACCTAAGATAAGTTACTTCGTTGGGGTGTTATAAATAGTAATTGTTGTTTTTTGTGTAAAAGAGAAGAGGAGACTCAAGATCATCTTTTTCTTAAATGTTCTTTTGTGGCAGAGGTATTGAATATATTGAAAGTAAAAGTCGCTGATTGCACATATTTTCCTCTGGAGGCTACAAATCTTAGAGAGTTCTTTGTGGTTGGGAATCAAAGAATATCGGTAATTTGGAAGGCTATCACTAGCTTGCTTTTTTATATTGTTTGGCGAGAAAGAAATAAGAGAACAATGGGAAATAGAATGTGGAATCCTACATATGTAGCTCGTTGCATTTGCTCTTGTTTTTTTGTTTGTATAAGCCCTAATGTGTTGTAATTGCCGATTTCTCGACCTTAGTACCGTTTTGAACCTTGGTGCCGTATTTGAGTTTTCAGGTCTCCTGTTGTATAGATGGGGCTTTTTGTGTCTTGATGCGTCTTGACGCTTTTCTTTGTAAAGTTTCTTCTGTATTTTTTGATAATTAATGAAATCTAACCTTACCTAAAAAAAATAGTTTGTGTCACTTCAATTTTGATTGCACTCACTACTTTTCTAGGAAATTGATGTACACTTCTTACAATGGAAATCAAATTTCTATATTACCCTTCATGAGTTTTCTAACTCTATGAAAATGGTTTCTAGTCGCTTTCCATTTTCACTTGCCAATAAAACTAAGTACCTTTTTTTTTTCCAATTTTTTTTTAGCCCAGTGGTCACGGTCTGCATGAGGTGTTAGAGTTCAAATTTTATTAAGGGTTACTGACAGAGCAAACTGTAATAAAGCCGATGCATGAATCTTAGAAGGTAGTTCATGTGCTCATAGGTAGCCGTCATATTATGGCTGTAACCTCTATCACTGCACCCCTGGAAAAAAAAATGAAAAGACTTTACGTGTAAAAAAAAATCAGAAGATTAGTCAAAAAATTACAAAAATATGCTTTAAAAGGTTGTGATTATTAACCAAGTAAAAGATCGACAAATTCTTCCATCATATATTTCTTAAAGCAACCAAAGACACAAAACAGGTCATTTTTCAGGGGGAAAAAAAATTTTCAGGTTAGATCGTATTTGTTAATGAGTGGTTTTCCCATAAGCAAAGAAGCCCTCTACAAGCATTGTTAGTCAATACCTCAAATCATAATAACTAGGTTAGGTGTCAAATGCTGGGTATTTTCACAAATTTGTCAGATCTATGCAACTTGATGAGTTTTTTTAGGAGTCATGTCAATCTTTTCTCTTGCCTTATGCATGGCTTCTTCGACAAGTTTGAGTGCAAGACCCCTAGGCTGGAACTGTTTTGTTGAAGAACTGAATACTTGAAACAGAAAACTAACTTAAGTGGTGAGAAGTTTTTCCCTTTTGGTCAGAAGTAATGAAAAGTTAATTAAAGTATGAATTAGAAAAAAAAGAAAATTGAAAGACCTTTTCATTGTTTTGAGAATCTTGTATTACTTTAACACTATACTCAGCAATATTGCATTCATTAAAATATATCTATAAATTGCTTCCATATTAAAGAGAACTGTCCCACTCCATAATTGTCATCAGTCAGCCTCATCAGTGGAACTTGTTGATTGTTCTCACTTGCTGGATCTAGTATGTTGGCCATTTTTCTATGTAAGCCAAGAAAATACAATATCTAGCTGTTGAGTTTTTATGCTTTTATTCATAGGTCCATGTTCCGTCTCTTGTCACAATTTAGTTATGAAATTTAAGAGAAATAAAGGATACACCCAGAAAACTTTTGCAACATTTCCTGCTCCGAAATCATTTCTGGACATGCCCTCAAAATTGCATCTTATTTCTTTGTTTCGGTAGCAATCAAACTGATGCAGATGTTTGATGAGTAAATCTAGAAACTACAAAATCTTGCCTTTCAATAGTTGCTGACTAAAATTCTTTTCTTTCTGTAAAAAGACGTCTGTTTAATTTCTTTGCTGAAGTTCTAGTCAGCCATATACTGAATGCCTGGATCCTAACTTGCCTTGATGCAAAAGATTAGATCTAGCCTCCACTAAGCGGTCCTTCAGTTTTAAGAAAAGTTTTGGATATTTTGACTGCAAAAAATCGATTCTCCACTCCAACACTTTTGGTTCAAACTGTTATAATAGGAAAGCATTATATGGGATTCACACACCAGTCCTAATAATTCTTCTCAGCTTCATTGTGGTCTTTTCCATTAAAGTCTTAATGTTGCTAAATGGATGCAACATGTAGATTTTTCTTCTTGAGTGTACACTATGGAACTTACACTTTTATGCTGATCTACTTATGATTGAGTGGAGTAGGGATCAAAAGGAAAAGGGGGAAAAAAACACTATAGCCTCTATAATGTGCCATTTAACATATTAATAACCTAAGTACAATTTCATTCATCTATTTGTCATGTATAGAAAGCAATATTTATGCAATCTATCATATGAATGGAATAATTTTAATTTTACGTGAGTGTTGCATTTATTTTCCTGTTGAATTTTGTTTGGTCAAAATTTCTTATTAATTAGCTAAAAACTTAATGCATGTTTGGATGATTCATTTAGGTTTTGGAGGCAAGGGCAGGGTTTTATGAAAAGCCAATTGCTACTCTGGATTTTGCTTCTTTATATCCATCCATTATGATGGCATATAATCTATGCTACTGCACTCTGGTACAACTTTTTATACTTATTTAATTGTCAGTAAACCGTAATTAGAAACTAACATGAATGGAATACGTTGCTCAATCTGGTTGCGGCAGTTAAATTTACATCTTTTATGCTTTTTAAAAAGGTTACACCTGAAGATGTTCGAAAACTGAACCTTCCCCCAGAGTGTGTCAATAAAACTCCCTCTGGTGAAACATTTGTCAAGTCCAATCTACAAAAGGTTGCACCTTCTTGTATCTCCCATATTTGAATTGTTGAAGTGTGAAATTTTTATTCAATGTATTTTACCTTATTTTCATGCAAATTTTGTTACCTTTAGGGAATTCTTCCTGAAATTCTTGAAGAACTGATAACTGCTCGGAAAAGAGCCAAAGCAGACCTGAAGGTAATTGCTGTTATCATCTTATGATAGCAAATGCGGTTTTTATATCTGTAGTTTTTATCTCACTTTACTACTGTTGGACCTTATGGTGCCTTGTTTTTTTAGGAAGCAAAAGATCCGTTAGAGCGAGCTGTGTTAGATGGTCGGCAGCTGGCCTTAAAGGTTCTGCCATTTTTATTTTTCGCTGATTGTTTTGATTTAGTAACCAATAATATAAATTATTTTGGATCAGGTTATCCCATTCTGATCCAAGTTTTCTGATTGTAATTTTGGTTGTTCATCTTGGCTACCAGATCAGTGCAAATTCTGTTTATGGATTTACAGGAGCTACTGTTGGCCAATTACCTTGCCTTGAGATATCTTCAAGCGTTACAAGCTATGGTATGGCTTTAATAATTTTTTGCCAACATTATTTTGGGACAATATTAGTGATGTGTGATTTTCTTCCCTTTCTTGGAAAGGTCGACAGATGATTGAACATACCAAGAAACTTGTGGCGGACAGATTTACAGTTCTTGGTGGTTATGAACATAATGCTGAGGTAATTTTTCTCCCTTTTCAGAATCTATTCCTGTGCTTGTGCTTGACCCTGCATAACCTGCCTACATGTATTGTACTTGATTTGTAAATGGATTTAGATCTCTCATCCTGCAATTCTGGTAAGAATAGGGTTAGTATAAAAAATGTGTTGATCAATATTATGGAGCGGGGGTAAAGAATTCAACTTTACATCAAGGCATGGAATATGTGTTGTAAGCCACCTTTGCAAACCCATTGATAAATACTTGGACAGAAACATTAGTATATGTAATGAAATCGTAGCATTCTGTAATGTGAATTCAATTTAGATGTAGCCACGTGGCAATCGCTTGAGGGGCTATATGGGTTAGATTATTAATTCAGTACTTCTTTGTCTCAGTAAGAATAATAGGAGCTGTAAGTTCTATGTAAGGAGCATTTTTGCTTTGTGTGTCCCCCCTTTGCTCTAATGCCAGGTCTATAATCTTCCATTTCTAGTTCTAGTCAGTAAAATTGCCCTCTGTACTCTTATCACCTGATGATTTACTGCCTTTTGCATTTGTTTGAAGTGGGTAACTTCTCTATACAAAATCCCAATCTTAAGCCTTAGCATGTAGTTGTCTTATGATTGCTGAAAGGGCCTGGGCTAGTGTCACCATGAAGCCTAGATAGGAACTTGAACCCATTAACTTTTTCAGAATCTTGATTCCATCTTCGCTTTGTTCCATATTATCAGTATAGGCTTAGTTGTGGCCTGACATGGATGGATTTTCTCTCCAGAAGTATTAAATGGAATGTTAATGGCCTAAAGGACGGAAAGTATATGCTGTCCATGATTTATTTTCATTGATTAGTTGGAATGTCAAAGCTAGAATTTGAACCAACATAATACTGTAAGTGAGAGGTGATTGGCAGTTAGATTCATTATGTTAAACACATTTTAATTTGTCACCACCGGATGCTTAAAAATATGAGTACAGCCACTTTCTTTATAGGTGCTTCATGAACTGCTTAGCCTGTTTGTAATTTTTATCTGTGCCTTAGGTTATATATGGGGACACCGACTCCGTTATGGTGCAATTTGGGGTGCCTACTGTAGAAGAAGCAATGAAATTGGGAAGAGAAGCTGCTGATTATATCAGTGGAACTTTCACCAAGGTAAATGTGAAAACTTAGCTGCTGGATACACATGGCAAAAAAATTATATTGGTAATTATATAATTTATGATGTATTGCCATTGCTCTGTCTTCGAAATTAATCACCCTCATCATAGTGATGAATGAGAGAAGGCTCAATCTTACCTTGTTTCATCTAAATTCTAAACATTAAAGCCAGGTGATGAATTTATCAAATCAGCAGCTGGTTGGCTTGTTTCTGAAATTATATTTCTTAATAACAATTGGATGGTAAAGACTAAGCAATCATAGCTGAGGGACATCCTTCCACAAACAATTGATGGGACCTTTCATTTTATTTTATTTTTTTGGTTAAATAATTCATTGACATCTTGAATTAGCTAATACATAAATTATTCGTAGAAAGCAGATGGGATACTTTTGTTCACTGTTTTTTCCCCTCACTTTTCCCGTATTTGCTTTGCTAAAGCCAATCAAACTGGAGTTCGAGAAGGTATACTTTCCATATTTACTAATTAGTAAGAAGAGATATGCTGGTCTATATTGGACCAATCCAGTTAAGTTTGACAAGATGGATACTAAAGGTTAGTAATCAGATTCACTTCCTTCTGTGTAGCAATATCATATACCTGTCAGGGTTTCTCACTGGTGATATCAAATTGGCAGGCATTGAAACTGTTAGAAGAGACAATTGTTTGCTGGTTAAAAATCTGGTAAATGAATGCCTCCACAAAATATTAATTGACAGAGACATTCCGGGGGCAGTTCAATATGTGAAGAATACCATTTCAGACCTTCTTATGAATCGCATTGATTTATCACTTCTAGTCATTACCAAGGTATAAAAAGATGTTAATGGTTCAAGGTTTCATTGGCTGAGCTTCACTGCTGCTTAGATTCAAGATGCTAACTGTTCATCTGCAGCATTAGAATCCTGACCATGCTGGTAAACAACTAACATCGGCTTTAACAGGGTCTTACGAAGTCCGGTGATGATTATGATGTGAAGGCAGCTCATGTTGAACTGGCTGAGCGTATGCGAAAGGTTCTGGTGCCCTTATTCCTGCCCTTTACTTTGTGTTGTGTCATTCAACCTTGCTGTGATTACTAAGAAAGTTTTCATGGCTGTCATCAAATTTTTTGGTTCTCTTTCAAAAACATGGTTTCTCTTTTCGTGGGATAAATGAAACTGAATGCATACGCATTTGACAGCAACTATGCAGGGAATTTATATATCTGGGAAATTCTTCATGTACTACCTGATGTGGTTGCCTGGACCGCAGTTCTAATATTTCAAAAATTTCAATCTATTGTGAGCCTTCCTGTAGTTTAAGATGATCTGTTTGACTAGACTTGAGGAGACCACTTTGTCATTCTGCCCTTAAAGAAATATTGAAATATGACTTTACTTGATGGACAGATGCAATTTAATCTCCATAAAAGGGCATGTCTCTTTAATAAAAGTTTCCTAAATTATATATATCAAAGAAATGGCTGAACCACGGCAATTTTGCCTGGAGTTATGAGTTTTTCTTGCTCTTGTTTTTGAGGAAGTTTGACTCAACAGTGGCAATTTCCACAGAGAAATCATATGTTTTCATTTGGTTGTTCTAAAAGGGCTTATAGGCGTCTAGGATAATCTACAATTTCTATTCTTTTCTTGTATAATGGTGTTTAGATTCTAACTCTTCATCCAAACCTGACAGCGAGATGCTGCCACTGCTCCAAATGTTGGTGATCGGGTACCATATGTCATTATTAAAGCTGCCAAAGGTGCCAAGGTAATCTTGATGCAAATCTTTGCATTTTTCTTTTTCTTTTTTTTTTAATTTTATAATTCTTTGTTTCCTTCTATGAAAATTGACTGGCTGATGACAAGCAGGCTTATGAGAGGTCAGAGGATCCCATCTACGTGCTAGAGAATAATATCCCCATAGATCCGCAGTATTATCTTGAAAATCAGATGAGCAAGGTATTTTTTGATTACATGTCAATCTGCGTTAACTTGAGAAATACTATTTATGTGTAAAATTTTTCCCACTGCAGCCTCTTCTGAGAATTTTTGAGCCAATTTTGAAGAATGCTAGTAAGGAACTTTTACATGGGAGTCACACACGATCCATTTCCATATCGACCCCTTCGAACAGTGGCATAATGAAATTTGCAAAGAAGCAACTCACTTGTATTGGGTGCAAAGCCTTGATTAGGTAGGGGCAACACATTGGTTGATCAACTTCCATTTCATTTGTTATTTTTATAGACTGGCATTTTTCATTTGTTGTTGTTAGTCACTTCCATTTCAAGAATCTCACGCTTATTTATTGCTCTCTCTCTTTTCCTTGTAGCAATTCAGACCATACCCTCTGTTCTCACTGTAAGGGAAGGGAAGCAGAACTATACTGTAAAACTGTTTCGAATGGTAAAATCTCCTTTACTTGCTTTTAATTCAATTTTATTTTCATGGTAACATTTCATTGTGGTTGTTATTTTACTACATGGCTGCAGTATCTGAGCTAGAGGAGCTTTTTGGAAGGCTCTGGACTCAGTGCCAAGAGTGTCAGGGCTCACTTCATCAGGACGTCCTCTGTACCAGGTTTTGTTTCCTTGTTTTTTTATTTTCCCCTTAGAATATCTTAATACATGCTTTATTGCTATCGCTGTCCATAAAAGCTGTGAATGCTTTTTAGATGGCATTGCCTTCATGTTGCCTGTGTACTCTTGCTGTACTAGGATCATCATGTTTCCATCGTCTTAGCTGTCAAGGCAAAGCCTGCTTTTTTTTCCTGTTCCTAAAGTTTTGCCCTGTTTATTCACGTGATGGTCAAATTTCATTACTTTGCAGCCGGGACTGTCCCATATTTTACCGGAGAAAGAAAGCACAGAAGGACATGGCTGAGGCCAAAACGCAACTGGACAGATGGAATTTTTAAGGGAGTTGCAGGTTGAACTTTTTTGAGTTCATTCCAGTCAGTTTGACTTAATCACCGACACTATCCTTCAAGATGCTCTTGACTGAGCAAGATCATATATAGGATAGAGTTCACCAACTTAAATGTGTTGGACATGCATTTCCCAAGAAGCCATTGACCATACCGGCTGGAGGGATTTGTCCAAATATTAAATGAGGTGAATGATCCGTTTTGTTCAGTAGGGAAGGCATCGTGAAAAGATCTGACGGTGGGTTTTTTGACTGATTCACAAAGAAGTTGCTGCCAACATCTGGCTATCTTCGGTCCAGAACTCCAGATATATCACGTGATCCTCTTGTCAACAATTCATCATTCCTTTTGAATCTGTGTGAATTTACTTATCATAAGTAATGCAGGCTGTAGCGGGGTTGATGCTACTCATATTTAGTCTCAGACTAGTCTGAAGATAGTTTTTGTGTATATTAGTGGAGAGATTAAGGTATGAGCAAAAGAAAGACAATTGTGTAGGCTCTCAGTTTGTATATATGTAATCTCGAAATTTTGGTAAGCATTGAGAGACCATCTTTATTTGATCCTCTTAAACCTTGTCAAATGTTTCAAGCGGCTTCTAATTCTTAAAACAGTAATGTGAGGGTAGCCGCTCCCAAATGTCTGGTTTCTTTGCTTTTTCCTATTTTGGTCTGTTCAAGGTGGATTCTAATTACTCGCTCTGCTCGTGAACATCTAGTTTCTGCACTTCCGCAATGAGCATTTTGAAAAATTTGGTTTGGGAGCCAAGGGAACTTGAATTTGTCTTGTTGATCATACAATGTCTTTGGGGCCGTAAACGAATTGAATCGAGTCTATATAGTACTAAGTTCGAACTTGACTTGAATAAAAAACTCGAAGCTTAAACCCTTAACTCGATTGAGTTTTGATTTTTGAAACTCGAACTTGACTTGATTTAATACTCGATAAACTCGATTCCATTCAATTAAGCTTGATTTTTTTTTAAAATTGATTTAATTATAAAGCATTTAATACCCGATAAACTCGAAATTGACTTGATTTGATTTAATATGTAACTAAGCTCGACTAAGCTCATGAGATCTTCGAGTTGAGTAGTTTAAAGTTCGAACTTGAACTCGGTAGTTATTCGAATGGCTCGAACTCGAGCTTGACTTGATTGTAAGTAAGTTGAATTTGAGCTTTTGTCGAATCGAATTTGAGTAACTTGCAAACTGTCTAGACTAACTTATAGCTCTAAATGTTTCCTTGAATGGTTCCTTGTTACAATAAATTTAATTTTTAAGACCCTGTCGTATTTTACTTCAAAATTGCCAAACCAAGCACGGGTTGAAAATTATTTATATGGCCTACAAATTTTTGTGCCAATTTCATTGTCATCTGATGCAGTGAGTAACAGATACTTAGGTAAAATTTTGTTCCCAGTTGATGTTTTTATGTTACGGCCTTAAGAATCATATGCTGCCATCTATTATAAATAATAAATCTGGGCTTCCTGTTTTATTTTGTTATTATACATGCTATAGTATGTTACTAAATGAGAAACGAGGATGCTGATTAAGGAAAATACTTTTATTTCCAATTTTCAACTTCAACATTAGATATGGCAACGAAGCAAATATCCTTTTGGTGTGAAGGCATATGAGCTGAGTTTTAACCTATTTCGAGAAGCTAAGCATAGGCCAAGAGTTTAAGGAGAAATTCTATGAGAAGGTATCAATATTTTGGATTAAATTTGTTTAAGGTATCAGGAGGTTAAAAAAAAAGGAATAAACATTTAAGTGAGTGAAATAAGACAATTATAAATAACATTCAATAACTCCGTTTATATTTCGGTTAGGTGGCATAAATAATTAAAAGTTTTATCGTCTTCCTTTGAGCAACCTGTCTTGTTTCCCAAAAAAAAAAAAAAAAAAAAAAAAAAGGAAAAGACGACGAAAAAAAAGAAGTTAAAAGCTTTTATGGACGGAATTGCTGGAGAGGTGTCACCTGATGCGTTTGTCTAGCAACGAGGCTCGTTGATCAACTTCCACGCAAAGATGGCCGGATCATCCTGATATTCAGACGTTCTTCCTTGTAAAAACAGTCAGTCTGTAGGGAAGATATTTCAGATGATTTTTTTCTTTCATTCTTTTCTTTTTTTCCCCACTGAATAGCATATACTCCAGCTGACCAATATGAAAAAGCAGAATGACATGGATGAAGTTATTAAGCTTTAGTTATAATTAATGCCTTAAACAAACTTACCTCAAAAAATTGATACCCATCCATATGATTTCTCCGAAGTTTAAAAAGAAGCGGCATCGTACTTATGAGTTTGAGGTTATCTTCATTTTTTTTTAAATTTTTTACTTTTTATTTATAATTTTAATTATATATGCATATAATTTCGACATACAATTCCACTTTTTGCTAATTGAAGTAAGGCTTTACCCATGATACATCGAATAAAGTACGATTTGTCCACCTGTCTTTTCATCTGCCACAGTTACAATTTCATTTGTGGATTACTGAGCCAAAAACTCGGGTAGACAAAGCACTTCAATAGTATACCAGTGTATGATATCTACTTCATACTTTGGAAATTGCTGTGCAAATGCCAAAAGACAAGGGCTTCAAAATAATATAATGTAATTTGAATACGTTAAGTAATTAATATGATGCTGCAATATATAGATATATGTATATACACATGACCAATTAAAACATGGGGGCATTGTAGTCAAGCATTATGTTTTATTGTGAGGCGGGATGGATAAAAGCAGTCCAAACACAAATTTCCAATAACAAAGTTACACCCTAATCTCTAGCAAATAAAGATACATAGACTCAAACCTTGAAGAAAAGAGGGGCAGGGGAGAAGAAGATATACAGTGCACAAATTTTCACAAACGCCACCAAAATGTGCAGTTGACACCACATAACATAAGAAGTTAAATGAAGATACAATTCCATGTGATGATGAGAACTATTTCTGTTGATAATTCAAAGGAAATGCCTTCTCAAGTATACAGTCGCAAACGCGTCTTAATAGGTTGCCGGCACAGAGGACAATCAGCAAGTGATGGACCACAGTCCTTGCATGTCTTGGAGAAAAAAAAACGAAAAAAGAAAGAAAGAAAAATATGTAAGCATACAGATTGCATATTTAATGACAATTGCGGCGTATAGTAAATCAATACCAAAAGAAGGATATAGTAAATCACTTATACAAACTTTGCTTCGGTATTCAGATTAGTAATCTTAATCATCTATGCCTCCCACAGCAGGATAGTCCACTAAGAGGAAAGGGTTCAGCTTTGAAGGGATAGATTACAAATCCTCACATAATACACACCAATTCTGAACAAAAAGAAGGTAAAATTGAAGCTGTGGAAGCATCCACCTTACGCTTCTCAATGGGAAGATGTAAGTAAGACAACAAAAATGTGTTATTGTTGGACAGGCTGACAATTCTTGGGTGTAACCAATTTGATATTTCATTCTGTGATGAACTTAGGATAGTATAAAATGGAAAGATCTAGCTATAGCTAAAAATTTAGGATATATGGCAGATGGTGGGTGTATTTTATCAATGATGCAGAAATTAAAAGTTTTTTCTCTTATTTGGAAAGGGGCATGTCCAAGTGTAGCAAAGCATTTCCCCAACCCGGTTGAGGCATGAGGTAAAAGCTGTACCCTTACATTGTGTGAGGAGGAAGTACTTCCCTGACCTGGTTGGGGTGTGAGGGAGGACAATCATAGGTATAAAAAACTGTACCCTTACATTATGTGAAGAGGCTGCTATTGTCCTCAAACCCATGACCTTTTTTGGTCAATAAGAATGTAACTTAACTAGTTGCATCAAGGGTTGCCCTCTCTCTCTCGTGTAAATATAAGCCATAAAAAACCATCAGCAAGAAAAGCTTCATCATAATTCACTTTAACAAAGAGTAGCTTCGTAGGAGGGCACTCACCATATGGCCACATCCAAAAGCCATGTCCTTAGGATTTGTCAAGCAAATGGGACATACCTTGAACATCATTAGCATGCCAGAACTGTTAGCAAGTCTAAATGATAATATGAAGTGTGGGAAACATAGTCAATAAAAAGACCATACCTGTTCTACAGGGGCTCGAGTGATTGACTCAGCCTTTTCAAAGCTACGTGGGACCAGTCTAGATGCATTGTCATGATCAATTACTTCGCGTGGTGGTGGAAGTGGCTTTGTACGGGGAATGCTTGCCGATCCTTCGCTGCATACGCAAAAGGGTGAATCATGAGAAGAACCATGTTGGAATGGAGGACAGGATGCTGCGACTTTAAAACTTACTTGCCAGGATGAAGCCTCTGAGTGGCTCTATACTGGAGAGGAATCTCCATGAGAGCAGCCAGTGCAAAAGCTGCCTCTTTCTTTGAAGTTTCCATATTCTCAGACATGATTTTCGTAAAGTTAACGAACTGAGAATAACAAAAAGGAAAGTGAGTAACGTGATTAGTTGCAATTAATCACATAATTCATCGCCAAGTGCTTTCATCCTTAATCATCTACTTGGGCATACAAGACTACAGGGGTAAGTCAAGCACTTAGTTGCAACCTGTAAAAGCTAAATCAATAGCTGCTTTGCCATGGAGCCAGTGATTAAGCGGATAGTGTTGGACATCTTCCATCATTTGGACGGTTGCCATTCTTACAAAAATTAAATTAATAATATTGAGAAGGAGAGATAAAAATATTCAATAGTTTTCTCTACTTTGTTGAGTGAACTCAGGGAAAGGAAACTCCTGACAGTTAGCAGGCTTGCATATCAGTTGTAGAAGAAGATTGTAACCAACCTGAGGTGATCGGATATTTTTAACGTTAATGGAAGTAACCAAGACATATATTTGGATCTTGTTGCCTTTTGCAGCTAAGGTAATAACAGATGATGAACAATAACACAAAGTCTGAATCCTTTTGGCCAAAAAATCATCACTAACAGAACTGAAACCGGTTGTTTTTTGGATTACTGCAAAAAATAAATAGAACCTCTTGGAAAAACTTAGTTGGTACAAGTCATATGGAACATATTTTTGGAATAAAATACGGGGTTGATCATGATCTTTTGGAATATACATAACAATTCATCTTTAACAAAATACTAATGAAGTGCGCCATCCATCTAATTTATAAATTAGCCTGTTGCAGTGCAATCTAAAATATCTAGATGTGATACTTCAAATCCTAACTGAAAAAGCATCTTTTAATATAACACACAGTATGCCACTTCTAATATATTTTCTCCTGTACATACTGTGCAGGCTGTACAGTCTTTGAAACGCACTTGTAACTAAAAAAATGCAAAGCCGAATGGCTCATCAATTCATTTATAAGAAAAAAAAGGAAGGTAAGCAAAATAATCTTCAATACCTGAAAATTATCAAATGCACGCTGAGGAATATTATCATCAAATTGCTGCATTGCATCCCATGGTCCATCACCAACACCAACTAAAATTATTGAGAGGGGATATTGGCTGATCAAAAGTGCCCAAATAAAATGTAAGAATAACATTGCTTGACCATTAAAGAACAAGAACTGTGGGTATATTTAGCATTGGCATACTGTCCAACCCAAAAGGGGAGGGGGGGAAAGAGAGATAGACTGAAGAATGCAATTACACATTTACCTTGCAGCTACTATAGAGTCCACGGTCGCCTGTTCTTGTGGGCTAAACTTCCCAGCAGGTACATCAGGACTTCTCGTAACCTACACAACTAAGAACAATTAGAATAACATCAAATTAGATGAAGAAAGACATATTTAAAAAAGTAAAAGATAACAGAAGTCTCAATAACCTGCCCATCTGCAATAATGACAAGTACATGATATTGACCTCTGCTTCGAGCCACAATATCAATTGCAGCATCAATTATTGGTGCAAATGATGTGGGTCCTGTCACATATTGTTGAGCAAAGCACCATTATAAAATAGTGGTGGCATCTGATTAAAAATAAAAATAAAATCACAATAGAAGTATGGCAAGGCAGTATGCATTCACTGGCTACCATTAGATTTTCTATGTTCTAATGTCATTTCTCAGTCCTGAGATAGACATAACAAACACTATCAACTATCAGAAATCTGATATCAACAAATAGAACCATATTTCAATGTTAACAATTAAGATCAATAGATGGAAATACCTTCAATAGATATTTTTCAACTCAGAGGCAAATTGAAGATCTAAGGCAACAAGACTTGCAGTGGTGGGCACTTTCAATTTAAGAAGCTAGATTACTTTGAATCCTTTGCAAATACCCAGATTAATGATATATAGAGAAAATATGTCATGGGAAGCAGCTATATGGATCCCATTTTGCACAGTGCTCTGTCCAAGCCATATTCTTTTTGAATCCTAAATATATAATTTTATTTTTCACTGATGCCCACAATTTTCATTGCCTAACCAGTGTCACTGGAACTGTGCTTTTACACGTGTTCTTGTCAGAAGATATAGACTTCCAATATCTTACAACTAAATACTGGAAAATTTATTTCATATTGACATAATGCAAAAGAATGTTAAAATATAATCACCATTCAGGATACATGTCAAGTAACTGCTCTGTTAATACCGATTCTATAAACCAGCATCAATAACAAATTAATTATTTGAGCAAAATTATTGATGGAAGTCGAAAGTTCTATCTACCTGTGTTGTGTGCCCATCCTTGGAGAACTAACATTCTGTGATCTCTATGACTAATAAAAAGATACAAGACATCAAATTTTTCAAAATACAACGGAATGCAAAATTTCTCTTTCCAAATAAATCATTTAGCACGATTCTTAAATCATGTATCTATATAGATTCTAGTTTAAATCTCATCTTTCTATGATTTAATGCCTAATTATTTATGTGATCACTCATTATATCTTGGAAAATAGCCTAACATTCCAGCAATTTATTCTGATACTTGGTAAAAATTGAATGATCAGATTTAAATCCATCTATTAAAAACTGAATCCCAAACCTGCTTCCATCTAAAGCAAAGATCTGATGAAGCAAGTCTATATGTTCTGGGTGGCATTTCTTCTAATCTATATGGCTGCAAGGGGCACACATGCATTCCCAGAATATGTGTGTGTGTGTGTATATATATTTTCCTTTCCTTTTCTTCCAAATGTCTTATTCTTATCCGTGTTTATTTGTGTCATATTGCATTTCACATAAATTCTAAAAATTTTTCTTATCAGTGTTTTTTATATTTGTCAATAGAGGAATAGCTGAATAAATGAAAATAATTTATGGTAACTGAAGAAAAACTAAAACAAATGGTCCCTGGTCCAGGTCAATATAAGTTCATATGAGCTAGCAAGAAAATTGGATGTTCACAAATATAATCACTCCTTTCTGAGGCAAAAATTTCTATGATACATGAATATAAATTCTGGAAAAGGACACTTAGAGGTGTACATTTTGTTTACAGAAATAGAAACACAGATGCTTTGGCAAGAACTTGGGATGCCATAAATTATTTGCCAAACCATCGAAGGCCTCAAATGGTAATGGGAGGTTAAAATTAAAGAGGAGAATGCCAACATTACCTGACAACTTTAAAGAAGGAAGAATCTCTCTGTAACGAGAAAGGGCTTCCTCAAAACCTTGACAGCTGCGCTGATCATCATAAAAGCTGAACGCATGTTGATCATGTGTTGACGCTGCAACAAGAAAAGTTATCAGAATAGATTTATCTAAGAGGAAAATGTTTTACAACCAGTGAAGGTAATGAACTATACAGAGAACTGACCATCGCCAAATCCAAAACAAGGGATAAGATTGTCATCATCAAAGGGGGACAAAGTCTGACCAATAATAGAGATGGCTTGCTCATATGGGTTGGGAGTATTACCAATTGCATGAAGACTCTTCCTGTGGAAAGAATGCCTGCCTACAATAATCAAAACCAAATACTGTCTCCCTCAAATCTCTTGGACCTTAAATCATACTGCTTTTCCTCATAGATTTTGACATACCTGACCATTCGCTCTTGGTGAAATCAATGCCAAGGATTATATTAGATGATTCAAGACCAGCTTCTCTCAGAGCAGTAGTAACCTGCAAGACCATAAGTGTTTTTTTTTTTTTTTTTTTTGGGGGGGGGGGTGGGGGGGAGATAAATTATAGGAAGCAAAAACAAACAATCCATTGGAAAGCTCACTACATTACTTCATAATAGAGGAAATATAGCAATAATATCTCAAAAGTTCATTTCTAAGCTGGGAGTTTAAAGCCAATTTATCTTGCTTCAATTAATTTCCTTTGGTCAGATGATATCACTTTGTTTCAATTAAGTTAGCAATTATACACACATACACACAATCAAAAGCTACAAAATAGCAAACCATGATCTGAGCAAACAAACAGTCCTCATTGCAGCAAAATTTGAACTAGGAGGAAATGAGTAGGGAAATAGAAATATAGAAAAACATGAAAAGGCATGTAGATAGAAAATCTCTTATACATGACACCTGATATATGTATTAAAGGATAACATAGGAATTAAAACATTGTTGTTACAAGTAGCTACGAATCAGCAAATTTCCCTTGCTTTTGGCCAATCGATTTTCCTCGAAAGTGCACATATATATCTCTTGCACCCATCTTGATGATAGTAGATGGACTTTATCATTGAGTCTTGAGTAGTGATAAACCATCCAGAAATGATAATGAAATGGAGCTTTTTTACACTATCTGACTTATAAAAGCACTTTTGAATAGGAAAGACAGCCTTTGCTGTGCATAAAATAGACTAGGCCAATGCATCTGATTATAGCAATCAATTGAATATATAAGACAGTTTAAGCAAGTCAAGTGAATTTAAGGATTAATTAATGAAAAAAAGTTAATTAACAGATCAGACTTGGATCCAATCATTCAATGGAAGGGGACAAAAAAAGCGTTTATTGTAGTACACTCATTCCTGGCAAGCTCATGTACGTTATTACATGTCAAATTGTATGGTCACTCTTTTGCAATATTGGAAATAACTTTTCACAAGCTACCAAAGTACGATATCCAAGGCTTTGATACCATGATATTTACTGCTCATGGGAAAATACAATCTGGGCAGTTTCTCTATGGAAGTACAAGTCATTAGTGGAATATGATAAAAAATAGCCTTTATTTCAACTCTTAGAAAGTTGCTATAAAGGATAAGTCCATACAATTTATATCCCAAGGGCCAAGGCTATAGCACTTCTATGAAAATCTCTTTTTTACAATAAAAGAGAGATGGAAGGGAATAATTTGATTTATAAATATGAAGCATGGTTATCATTATGCTCTTTAAAAACCAAAATTTCTTGAAAAATATATGGATGATGGGTTGATACCTTGCAAAAACTAAATCATAACCATGGATAATGAGAGCAAGATGATGGCAGTCCTCATCCTTCAAACCCTTAAAACAATAAAAAGAATTGAATAGGCAACTATACTGAGGAACGCACCTGGTCCAATGAATTGAAATTATCTGCAATGTAACTGAAGTGCTGCTTATTACGTCCAGAGTTAGATGCCATTGAACTTCCTGCATAAGAAAATAATTGATTGAGAACACAATTACGAACATCACAATAAGCTGAATTTCCCATTCTTCATTTCCAACCACACATAAATATCCAAATTAATAATAAAAGCCATAAAAAACACACTATCTACAGAAAGCACTGTCAATCCCCAAAGGTGAAATCTAGCCCCTATTGCCAATTGCCATAGATTGACTAGATAATACTAGAACTTAAAACATCAATGATTCAAATGTCAGGAAACAAGTAATGAATCAACGACTTCTCTGAATCGGCAAAGATTTACAACTATGAACACGGTCCATGTATTATGATACGGCAGTAATCATTCAACCAGATTACAAGTTCAAAATCACATCACACACACACTTATCCTAGTGTTTGATAATATTACATCAATCAGCCCAGCCGAGGTCTAAAGTTGACAAGTTGGTCGAAAAAGGATATGAATAATTGAGGGTATTCCATGGTTTCATCAATCAAGCTTTCCAATTTTCCTTCTTTAATTCAAATTAATCAAAAAGCAATAGAGTTTCAAATTGAACTCATGAATGATACCTACCCCAACTAGTAAACCGAAGATTCTAGCAATAAAGTTAATGACCTTTGAGCATTTACAAGTTGTAATTCACCAAAGTTTGAATCTTTTTGTTGTTCAAAAGATACACATCACAAAAATAGTTCATAAACTTGATGCCCACAAATTTAAAAAGGAAATTAAATCGTTTATGCAGAAAAATATTTGAAAATAAAAGTAAGTAAATAGTACGAAGTAAGAGAGTCAAACCCAAAATTTACCTGGCATGAACTTGAAAATCTGAACTGATTCCGTGTCAGACTTACAATTTAAATGTTCTTATTTTGATCAGACTCCAGCAAGACTTCCTAGGACTGCCTTTTATGTTTTGGGTTGAGTGCTGCTTATATGTCTTTTTTTCGATTGCTTGCAAGTCACAAGTTGGAAAGACTACTTATTTCATGGATTTATTTGTTCTTTTCCTCGCACGACCTCTATTTGTATTATTCAGCTTGGCCGATAGAGTTAGGCTGAAATCGGGCACATGTGACAAAGATAATTCCACCTGATGGTCCATGGAGATGAATTTGGGCATAACAATAAAACTCGATCTAGAGTTAGGATTGGGAAATCTGATAAAAAAACGTGTCAAATTTGGATCTTATATAACTCATTCTAACCTCATTCGGATTGCATTACTAATACTAATCTCTTTTTTTAGATGTAATTGCAATGTGAATTTGGTGCTAAATATTGATAAATTTTCAATCAATTTTCTTAAATAATTTATCATGGATAAATGTTATATTTGATGTGATAACTAGCTAAAGTTTTTCTTTTCCTTTTTAGTATCTCAAGGATAAAAACCAAGATTGTATGCTATTAGGTTACTTATCTATTGATGACTAGTTAAAGTTTAAAAGTGTTGATTTAGTAACTAAACTTTTAATTTTAATAATTAACTATTCTAGTTTTATAAAAAATTACAATTAACTATTGAACTTTTTATTTATTTTTATAATCAACAACCTCATTTAAATGCTTTAAATCATTATCTTGGTAAAAAAAAACTTTAAATCATCTATAAAAATTTAATTTATTATACAAATAAAGTTTACATGCTAACTATGGGGACTTACTTGGGTCAAGTCACTTACCTACCAGACCTACCACTTTTTCAACCTATGACCTATAACTTTTATATACAACCTACCACACCTATAATTTTTTAAATAATCCTACAACTTTATGCAAGATCCATGTTGCATCTTCCTTATAAGTGACTTGACCCAAGTCCAACTCCTAACTATGAAATTTACCATTTGCTTTTAAAGTTACTAGGTAAACCTACTTGTAACCTTTTATGATGGAGGTGGGTCTATGCTTTCAATAAACATTAAATATATATTCTAGTAATAATCAATGATGTGGTACTTATGTTACGGTGCTAAAAAAAATTAACATATAATTAAGTGATAAACTATATATAGATATAAAATTCTTCATTGTTTTTATATGGTTATTGTTATTTGAGGAAAATTAATACATGTTTCCAATTAACTAATTAAAAGAAGGTAAATTACCAAAAAACCGATATGCATTTTAGGTATTTTACAAAAAAAAAAAAAAAGTTACACGTGTTTTTATTCTTTTATAAAAAAAATGACCATGGAATTTGATTTAGTGCTAATCCCGTTTAGGACATATGGTATAAATCTAATGGTCAACTATTATCATCAAGTATCTTATATAACTAAAAAATTGATGCTATGTTTGGCAAATTTTGTGCAAAGTGGAAAGTTATGATAAGTTATGGAAAGTTGTGGAAAAGAAATGAAAAGAAAGGAAATTAAATGAACGAAACTTTTACCATTATTTGGATATTAAAAGTAGAAATGGAAAGAAAATGAAAGAAAATAAAATTATAGGTGGACGAATTTATCCTCTTGTTTTTTTACTCTTAGCTTATAGTAGGTGAGAAAGGTAATTTCCAGCCATCATTCATCTTTTCCCTACCTTTCTGCCCGATTGTGGAGAGAAAATGGAAAGGGGGAAGAAGGAGAAATATTTTCGTTCCTTTTCAACATTTTCCTCAGCTTTCTACAGTAACCAAATGTCAATTTTCCTTGACTTCTACTGTTTTCCTTCCTTTTCTTCGGCTTTCTATTCATCCAAACATAGCGTTAAAAAAATGCATAAGTTGAATAGAAAACTGAAAATAAATGAACTTCTTCCCATACATCAATACCTTCTAGGGTAATTAACCCTAACATTAAATGGTACTTTACTTGCAACGTACATATAGCAAACATTATTTAAGAAACCCTAGACTAATAGTCTTTTTGAAAATTGCTAATCGAACCTTTTCATCTATAAAAAATATAAATTTCATCAAAACAACAAAATATTTTGTCATTACATATATTTCACCTTGTGTGCTCTCCAAGTTGACCATGCTTTTAGTTAACTTGTTGAAATCATTAAAGTATGCATGTGTAGAGCTTGATGTGTTGCACATCTTATGTAGTCACCTATGGCCTTTATCTTAACATCACTATAGGCAAGTGATTTGATGTTTACGGAAATAAAATGTCCTTGTGGTTGTCCCAAAACTTATTTTGCAATGCGAAAGAGGATAGGCTAGGTCTTTGAATGCCTCTTCAATCACTTCTTCAATAAATCCAATGTGTTAAAGTAAGGATGTAACCGGGGCAGGTTCAGAATGAATCATACAAAATCTAAACCCAACCCGCTTCACTATAGTCTCTTATATCTGATGCTAAACTCTATAGGGTTTTTATTGCCATATCTAAACCCACCCCTATAGGGCATTAATTTAACTTGCCTTACCCAATTTGACCTAATCGTGAGTAATTCAAGCATATAATCAAAATAAAAAATTAGTCTAACTCAAAAAATAAATAATGAAATCTAAGTCAAGTTATTAAAATAAAGAAGAATACCTCCGAATAATATGACGAAAAAAATAGATCTCCCTCTTTTTTCCAACACAAAAATTAACATATTTTTGTGAAGATTCAACTTTTATACATAACACGACCAAGAAGTATATAATGTACTATACATATAAATATTAGTTTAACCTAAATAAAGACAATATTTTGAGTTGAGCTTTAAAGTTCGCATCACGATTAATATGAGTTAGGGGAGAGAGAGTGGTAATGATTATGATTTTTTAGGTTTTCTTTTGAATTTAAATTGAATTTTTATATAATTTATACTTTAGTGGGTTGGATTTTCCAAGGGGTCATAAGACCCAACCCAAATCCAACTCTAAATCCTATCAGGTCAAACCCTATAGAGTTTTGTAACAGGTCGAATGGATCGAGCATCCTATAATGACCTACTTAGTTATTTCCTTGCGTTGAAGTCGTGAATCTAAACATTGCTACCAAACTTAAAACTAGTGGTAAAATGATGGCCACCTTTCACATGGGATTTGATGCTACCATTACCCTTATCTTTTATTAATCTTTGACTCATTGTATTATCCACAATAGAGAGGTTATCAATGATGCCCTCTATGAGGTGAAGGTGGGCTGGTGAAGAATGGGCTCATGAGGTTGACTACCACACATATACATATATACTGAGAAAAATAATTCAGTAAGTACATGAGTAATATTTCAGACTCCCAATTATGTACTTAATTTTGCATGTGACTTATATGTCGGATAACTTATCAAAATTAATCATAGTGCAAAGTTGAAAATCATCACAATAATATATATATTGGGGTCACTATGTGCTATGTATATCATTAACACAAACTTGTGATGCCATGCTTTGTTATAATGTTAACGGTTTCCAACACAAATAAATGAACACTAAAGCGGTAAACTTAAAAAAATATTTTGTTTTATTGTGAAAATTTTTAATTATTTGTATTATCCCAGTGCATAAGTCTCAATCTCTCAAGTGCGATGGTAAATCTTGGATGTGCAATATAATGAAATTACTCAATACTTCTTTATAGTGAATAGTACTTTGTAGAAGTTTATAGTGGAATTCCATCCATGCCACACACCTTTGTTAAGTTTTTGTTGTCTTAAATTGTTGTCTATACAAAATCTACACCAAGCCTTGTTGACAGACGGGTGATTTGGCATATGATTAAATTTTAATTCTCTATGCAAGTATTTGCAATCTAGCATGACCCTATCATCTTTAAAACGTATGTTTAAAATGTGACACATGTAACATATATGGAAGAATGTTCACCTAAGTGTTTTCTAGACACAGTCTTTGTAGTTTGGAAATAAACACAATGTTTGTTGCATCATTAATACCAATGGAAAAAATAATTTTACTTAAGTTGTATTCTTCTAAGATTATGTTTATAGTTTTGAAAAAATTTTGTGCGATGTGTTGTTTAGTTAAATTTCTTATATGCTAATAGTCTTTTTTGTAAAATCCATTCAGTGTAAATCCAATAGTAGAATATTTCCATATAAAAGTTTTCTTACTACCTATCTATCCATGTATTGGAATGGGTGGAAACATTTGTATCTAGTGATTAAAAACTACAAGTAAGCTTTAACTTTATTTGATGGTAAAGTTTAATAGTTGTTTAATGCATTATTCTTGAAGTATATGCACTAGGATTTAAACAATAGGAAAATTATATCAGCTAAGATCAACATTTGGAGATAATTCAAATAGAAGATCAATGTTTTAAGTAGTTAAGAAAAATGATCAACATTATATAAAATAGTGCAAATAAATCATTAACGTTTTGAGTGGTCATAAAAATTAATTATTTTATATAAAGTGGTGCAAATAAGGATTTCTTATTTCGTGTCCATTTGTCATTCACTTAAAACTACATTATATAATGTTAATCCTTTCTTTAATCACTTAAAATATTGATCTCCTATTTGAATTTACTCTCAATCATGGTTGTCAAACTCGAGTTTTCACCTAGAATCGCTCAGAAGTTCATAGAATCGGAACGTAAAATCCTAAGATTCTACAACTAATGTAAATTTGCTTGCAAAAACCATCGATGTACTTACTAAACTAATAAAACTTTAAATAAATAATGAAAATAAAGAATTTATTATTAAATTAGTTACATACAACTAAAATTTAAGTTTTACCAATCATAATTCACATAATGTCATTAATATATTTAGTGTAATTTTATAATTAAATAATTATTTTTATTTAATGATGATTCATAATCTAAAATTATTAAGATGTATTGCAAATCATTTAAATTATCATGTGTGAGTAACTAGTTTTGTATAATAATGAACATTTTCATGTTCACTATATATTTGCACAAAAAATCATTGCATTTATGGCAAATAAATTATATATAGAAATTATTAAAAAAATGAAAAAATATAGCAATATATATATTAGTTTAATTTTCATTCAAATTGTTCAAAATATATCAGGGTATATAACCTAAAAGAAAATAACTCTCTAAAAAATACAAAAAAAAGGAAATAAAAGGAAAAAAATATTTAAAAAACTAAAATTAAGTTAGATTAAGATAAATATAAAAAACTAGCCCCAAAAATCCTAAATTTAAATATATTAAATTGATTTCATTTTTAAAGTTTAAATAGGAAAAAATGTAAAATTACAAGTTTACGATTTTATTATGATTCTACTTACGATTCTACTACCGATTTTACTTACGATTCTACGGACGAGTTTACTTGAAAAATGATTTTGCATGCAAGTTGAATCGAAATCTTATCATCAATTCATAAACTCATAGAAACGTACAAGTTAACTCTCGAGTTTGACAACCATGTTCTTAACGATTGATTTCCTCCATTGGAATTTTTTTATTTAAACAACTTGATACCTAATAAGGTAAGATGCTTGCTTGCATTGAACGATAGGTTCATACCTCCAATCATCGTGTATAGGTCGATTTCTTGCTTCTCCTTAAGGAAGCAAAATAATACAAACTACTCGAAGGCAACAACTTTGGCAATTTGGGGATAGAGGCACTGGAAATGCCTATACTTTCAATTTTTAATAGTTCAGTGTCTAGACTTTCAATTTTAGCAATTTAAGACTTATTTTTTCAATTTAGTGTATCAATTAACTGAAAAATTAACAACCACTATATTTCTTTACATTTAAGTGTATGTACTTCAGTTTTAATTGCACTTTAGTGTCTACTCCCTAAATAATTTATTAAAAATTAATATTTTACTTTTTAAGTGATATATTATTTTAAAATTTAAAAGAAAATTATTTAACAATTTATTGAGAATTAATTTCAGATTTTTAACCAATTTTAGAAATAAAAAAGTATTATTTATATATGATAATTTTGATTGTAAATAAATTTCATCATTTAATATTTGATTTTGATAAAATCTTATATAAATAGAAAGCACTTAACATTAATTTTATTTAAAAATAAGATCTTACCATGTGTTAACTATGTAAAATTTGAAAATATTTATAATCTTGGAACATGGAGTATTATCTTATTTTCAAATAAAATTGATGTTAAGAGCTTTCTAATGATATAAAAAAGCTCTTAAATCTAATGAAATATTACAATATATAGAGGTGTATTATTTAACAAATTTGAAAATTCTTGTTATAATGTAAATAACACTTTACTTACAAATTTTATCTGATATATGTATCTTAGAACATATAGTAATATATTATTTTATAATAAAATTGATATTAAGAGTCTTTTAGTAATATAGGATTTCATCAAAATCAAAGATTAGATGCGGAAAGTTATTTACAATCAAAATTATCATATATAAAGAATTTTCTTTTCTTTCTCTAAAATTAATTTTCAATGAATTAATACATAACTTTCTTTTAAAATTTTAAATAATATATCACTTTAAAAATGGGTAAATTACATTAGAAAGTCCAAATATTTGGGGCTTAATTCATTTAAAGTCTCAAAGTTTCGAATGGTTCAAAAAATGTCCCAGCGTTTGGAAAAAGTATTTTTTGAGTTTTAATTAGATATTTCTCTTGTTGATACATATAAATGAAGACCATAGAAGAAGGGTTTTCTAAGTTTTAATTAAATATTTCTCTTATTTGACAAGTATCAACAGAGACCTCAATTGACCCACTTTTTCAAACATTGGAATCTTTTTTGAACCACTCAAAACGTTGAGACCTCAAATAAATTCACCATTAAAAGTTAGGAAGTTTCGATAAAATTTACCCCTTTAAAAAAGTAAAATATTAATTTTTAATAAATTCATTAGTCAATAGATACTAAAGCACAATTAAAACTAAAGTACATAATCAAAATGTTATTACGATCGTTGAATTTTCCATTAACAAAGACACTTAATTGAAAAAAAAGCATCAAATTACTAAAATTGAAAATTTGGACACTAAATTAATAAAATAACGAAAGTATAAGCACTTCTAGTACATTTGTCCCAACAATTTTTCATTAGGATGATTTACTCCAATCCCTATTGTGTACTTAGACTACACGTGTTTTGTGAAACTATTTTAACCTTTTCCTTTTTTCTACTTATAACTTTTGGTATAATAATTGTAATGCCCTTGGATTTTCCTATATATACTTTTAACTTTGTGAATATGATTAGTAAGTGACTTACCTGTTACTTCACCTCCATCGCCTTATTCACTTTCCACTGTGTCAACTTCCCACTCTTCCATCTCTATAAAGGGACATTCCATTGCTTTCGTGTTTTCAAATGCAATTGTTGCATGTGGTCATAAATAGTTGCCATATACTTGAACTCGGCTGGAGCAAAGTTCTCCAAATCCATATCCACCCTCCTCGTACCCCTTCATGTGCTTAATTTATTGAAGTCATAGTAGTCAAGCTACCGATCATCATCAACTTTTGCCTTCACTTTTCCTTTGTGGTTCTGTAATTTCTTATAGAAGCTAAATCCACCTCCAAAAAGGATGTCATGCTACATATTAAAATTAGACGTTCTTTTCATGAATAAATAAAGTAATAACATATTATAAGTAAAGGTTAATAAAATAAATATGGGTAAATATCACGAATAGTATCTGAATTCAGCAAAATATGTAATTAGATACCTAAATTTTGAATATGATTAATTTAATATCTGAACTTTGAAATTGATTAATTTAGTACTCGAAATGACATTTTATATACATTAACTAATATTACAGATACACTATTAGCATGGACGAAATGTTCTTTTATGTACCAAATTAATCAATTTCAAAGTTTAGGTACCTAATTATATATTTTGTCAAAGTTCAGTTATCATTTATGACATTAACCCTTATTAATAGTTATTAATCATAATGAATTTTTAAAGCACATGTATGCTTATATGTGTATATATATATTATCACAATGTATTTATATAGAAAGGTTTTAGAGAAAGATTAAGGTGTTGACAACAATTGATATTTCACAGCAAATTTTTAAGTAAGTTTGAGTAATAATGAAACATGCAAATACTATTAAAATTTTATGAGATTAAGAGTAGTATAGTGAGCATAAGAGCGAAGATTTTGTGGTGAAATATTTATATTTATAGTAGAACGGTTGTGATAATCTTAAAGGAAGATGTGGTTGGTTGTAATGCTTAAATTTCAATAAGATAATGGAATCAATTTCTGCTAAATAAATTGAACTAATGGGTTTAAAGTGAATATTGACAAGGAAATACATTGCACAATTACTTAACCACAAGAGCTAAATTACACTTAATTGACCAAATGTGTTTGTGAAATGATATGTTTGTATTTGTGCATTTCATGTGTTGGTTTTAGATGTGTTTTCCATAGTTGCAGGAGCTCACTACACTGTAACTAGCGTCTAGATACCGATATGTTCAAAAGACTGATAATGTGAATTGCGGCTAGCATCTAGACATATTTCACATGATAAAAAAGCTTCTAATTTTGGTGTAGTAGGCCAACATCATTGTGTTAGGCTAGTATTCAAAAGTTAGATATTTTTCACATGATTAAAAAGTTTCTAATCATGATATAATGGGTTAGCATGTAGATACCAAGATGTGGCATTTGGGTAACTAGCTCGTCTCAATAACATTTTGTGTTTGTTTTGCAAGTGGCATCAAGAGGATAGCTTGTGGTTTTTAGACGCTAGTTAATAGAAAAATAACCATCAAAACATTTAATGTAAGGGCAATTATTTTGGAGAAAAATGTCCAGTGGCCAAATTGTTTAAAAAGCTTGTGATTATGAAGTGTTTGACAGATTTGGAGAAGTTGATTGAGCTACTTAACTTGCAATTAATACACTTGTATTCTTCTTCTCACAAATTTGCTTTTGTACCTCTATTTTCTTCTTTTTGAGAGAAAAAGAATTGAATAGTATCATTTGTTGCTCTAGTTTATAATCTTTGTAAAACGCTATCCAAGTATTTGTTAAGTGATTTTGTGAGAGTGAAAGATGTGTCATTAGTGTAATTTGTGTATTATGAGATAAAGCACAACTTGAGTGAGTGTTGTATGTGCTTGCATGCTACTCCTTGAAAGCAATCTTTTGAGTTGAATAAAGTGATTGTAAAATCATCCATTGGGAACCAATTGTGGACCCATGGAGATTAGAGAATGGATTGAACTCTACATTAAATCAAGCTAGTTTCTTTATCCTTATCTCTTTTATTTATTGCAATTTACTTAGTTATTTTTCTTATATTGTTTAAATTAGTGAATTGCATTGTTTGAGCATTAACAATGTCAAAAAGATTGAAAATTTTCTAAAACTCATTTCACTATTTTTCTTGAGTTTTAACCTAAGTGTTAAATTTGTTTTACAATTGGTATTAGAGTTAGTCTTTGGATATTAGTGCTTAGTTGCTTCGAGAGTAAAGATCATAGCTATAAACATGCTAGGCTTCTTAGAGGGATAAGCAATAAATAAGTTACCTTTATTAACCAATAATAATTATGCTTATTAGAATGAAAATCCTTTTAAGTAATAGAAGGAAAAGAAGAAAGAAATTATACAAAAGAGGAAAAGAAAAAATTTAATTAAATAAAGTTGCTATGAATATTTTGCATTATGGTTTGAATGTGGATGATTTTAGTAAAATTTGTATATGTGAAAATGCTAACCAAATTTGGGATGAATTACAAAATATTTATGAAGAAACTTCAAGAATTAAGGAGACAAAAATAAGTCTTCTATGTGAACACCTAATGATTCTATAGATGACATGCATAATATATTCATAAATATCATAAATCCTTCGAATATCCTTGACAACAACTTCACTAATGTAGAAATTAATTCCAAACTTCTTATATCATTACCAAAGGACAAAAAGGCTAAGAGAATTGCTATTGAAGAGGCACATTACATTGAAATGTGTCAACGATTGGAGATAAGTTTATTTAGGGTATCAACCTTTCTAGTGGTTCAAAATAGGTTTCAATGTTTAAGAGGTATATTCGTTTAAGGTATCAGTAAGTCAAATAAGGTATCAATAATTGACCATTGAGAAAAATTTGGGAAAATTAATTAAAAATTAATCTAAATGTTATACCTTAAATAAATTTTGCAAAACCTTGGTATCTCATTTAATTCACTTTGCAAAACGTCAATTCATCTTTTTAACTACTCAAAATATTGATACCTTAAATGAATTAACTATAAAACATTGATATCTTTTAATGTAATTTACTTAATGATTAAAAAGCAAAGAGATGATTCCAACAAGAAGGAAGTGGCCTTCAAAAGTCTCATGCTCGTACTCAAGTGAGGATGAATAAAGTGAAAAGGATAATTATGTAGAGCTGGATAAAATGGCCAAGAAATTTGTAAAATTCTTAGCATGTGACAAGAAGTTGACAAAGGAAAAAGATGGAAGTGTCACAATCGAAAGTTGAGGTTTTAGTGGGGATGTTCAACTTAGGCGTGTAGTGCTGTGAGTGGCATTAGCAAGGTGATTTGTTCATGGTGTGTGTTAATTTTGAAGGCAAATTTGCCTTCTGTGAGCAAACTAGTCAGGAGTTGATGCTGCTCTCCTGATGATGCCATGATAAAATGAAATTGGTTATAACAGTTGAGCCTCCCAAACTTATGGAGAATTGTGGCTAAGCCAAGAGGGAGCTCTTAATGGGTTTGATGGGCTCGGAATGGACCTGAGTAAATTAAAGAAGAGAAGGTTAGTTCACCATTTGGAACAATAGTAAACGATGATATGAGAGATGGTCAAGCATTGCATAGGTTTTCCAAGAGGGGTGAACCTCTTGTCCTTGTGATAATTGGTATCAAAGCTAAAGTTTCAAGCTCCATCATGCCACTTAAATGCTATCCATAGTGCTTAGGGAATGGGTAATTCTTGTTGTAGATGCAACTTCTATGGCTGAAGCTTAGGAGAGTAGCCACTAGAGGGAGGACATTGTTGTTAGAGGGCAGCTATGTCACGAATTATGAGACAAAGATTTTCCCAAATCTTGTTGTCAATTCAGCTCATGTGGATAAAGCTTAGGTGGAGTGGCTACTAGGAGATTGAAGCAAGAAATTATGCTAACCCTACTATTAGGTAACTCAACAAGAGGTGATCTTAGATGATGGAGGGATAGGTGAGGGCAAGAGGAAGCTCGAAGTCCTAGTGGGATGATCTTTGATGTGCTAACAATAGGTGTGGAGTAGGGTTATTCTTGAGGAGTAGGTAGTGGCAGCAAATTTACCTCATGACGATGGCATCATTAATTTAAGTGGGGGAGAATGTTACAGTTCGAGAGTTGAGACTTTGATGGGAAGGTTCAACTTAGGTGTGTAGTATTATGAGTTGCATCAACAAAAGAGTTTATACATGGAGGCTGTTAACTCTGAAGGAGAGTTTGACATCCCGTGAGAAAACTAGTTAAGGAGTTGATGCTACTCTCTTAATGAGGCTATGGTAGGCCAAAACCAGTTGGAATAATTGAGCCTCTTAAACTTACGGAGGATTGTGGCTAAGCTGAGAGGGTGCTCTCAACGGGGTTGATGGGCTCGGATTAGACCTGGGTAAATTGGGGAAGAGAAGGCTTGTTTGCTATCTATAACTATAACAAACGATGATGTGAGAGATGGTCGAACGCCACACAAGTACTCTTGTAAACCCCTAGATTTTATGATAAGTTTTATGCATAAACCCTAGAATTGAAAGTTAACTGGAACCCTAAATGGTCAACTAGGTCATTAACAAGCCCTAGTAAATCTAGATACGGTAATCTCGCGCTTAAAATCCTAAAACAATAGAAATGAGATAATTTTAGATTATAGTATGAAATAATATGACAACTCACAAATATTAGATTCATAAAAAATTTGTTCGTTTCGAATCCTAATGATATCGGTTTTCAAAAATAGGGTCTTGGTATGCGGAACGGTGAAAATAATGCGATAACATATTTCAACTTGAAATAAGATGAGGATTCATAAAATATTAGTTTCAAAATTTTTTGACATTTAAAAATATCAGATATAATCTTTTTACATGTATTTTTCTTATTAACTGTATTAATTTGTCTTGTTTACTATTTAAGCTACCATTCATTACTATTTCACCATCTCTATTTTTTTTTACTACCTATTTTTATACTCTTACAACACCTGCCTTTATATTTTCATTTTCAATACTACTTTATATATAACTTATCTTACATATTACTTACTTTTTATTAAAACATACAAAATTAATCAATTTTTCTCTCCCTCTTTCACCAAAATTGGCGCCATCCCTCTCTTTCTCTATCCATTATATTTCTTTTTAATTAATTTTATTTACTCTAATTTTTCACTCAAAAACTCTATAAATACCTCATCCCTCCTTCATTCTTTACATACTTTTTTTTCCTGACAAAACTCTTACAAAATTTTTGCTCAAACTCTCTCTCTTCTCCTTGCCAAAACTGCGAGCTTCTTCCCCATTCCTAAACCCATTTTCACAATCATTTCTCTTCATTCATCTATCATCAACCGTTATCTACCTTAGGTAAATGTCTAAAACCTTTCTTATCTTCATGTTACATAACATGAATACTTTGTATGTTTTGATTTCTAAAACCCTATGAGTACTATGCTAGGGAAGAAATCATGAAAACAACAACTTGTTCATATGTTGTTCAACACCATGTCCATCTATAAATTTTGTTAAGATCTTGTTATGATTATGCTTCGAACATAACTTCTACACATTATTAAGTATAAGTATGTATATATATATTTATATGTTTCTAGAGCCTAAAGGTCATTAATCCAACATTTCATTTATGCTCTTATTTTCTTGCTCATTTACTTATTTCATGCAAATAAACAATACTAGTCATTCTAGTCTTAGACTTGTCCTTATTAAATTAGAACATTTTGGCACTTGTCCGTAATCTGAGTCCTGGGGAGCCTTGACATGAATTGAAGACTCCTATGTTATTCTTATTATTTTCTTGCTATTTTTTATGGGGTTTGTCCATTTCTAACTCCTGCGAAGACTTCAATAAAAATCTAAGACTTCCACAATTTTCTTCTTTTTCTTTTTTTTTTTAAGGTTTCTTATGCATTTCTTTTATTTTTTACAGAACTTGTCCATTTCTAAGTTCCGGAAAGCCTTGATACAAGCTAAGATTGAACTTGAAAATCGATTGCTGCTTAGATCCAATTATAGATTATATGTTATAGCAATAAAAGGTTGGTGACTATCGGAGCTTATGCATATTTCTTGGCTGTATGAATGATTGCTTTGTCCATCTGAGCTAGTCAGAGCAATCATTTTCCTCAGAGAAGCCGAAGTGGATAAAGAACTAGACATTTCATATTTTTTAATGTTCAAGATGGCATATGATTGCTTTGCATAAAGATACAAATAGAGTGGAGCCAGGACTTATCATAGGTGGATTAAAATATTGCTTATTGAATTGCCTCAATCTCTACCATGTTTCCATGTACTTCTTTATGAAGCTTCCTAGAAAGAGACATCATGCTTTAGCTTTTTTCTTTTTAAGTCACCACACAATTTTGGAATAACCATATGATCATGAACATGTTTATGTTTTTGGAGTTAAGAGACAGCTAAGTGTTTCCTCTTAAAGCATTGATCTCAATAATACTAAGATGGAACTTATTATTTGAATTTCATGTAATTTATTAGTTTCAAAATATTTGTAGAATTATCTAAAAATTTTCATGAATCATTAGCCCATCAATTATCATCATATATTGCTTACGATGTTCACCATTCGGTAGCTTCTTCGTGTGTTGCAACATTAATAGCAGTTTGCACCATTAACTCTGTTTCAAGAATAAAAAACAGAGCAAAACAAATCAACTTCATTAGACCTCGATGAGAATGCCCTTACAGCCTGGGATGTTGAGTTTCTTCGTATTGATCAAGCTACTCGCTTTAACCTCATCTTGTTATCAAATTTCTTGGAAATTAAGAGCTTGCTAAATCTGACCTGTCAAGTCGTGGTAGACATGATCAAGGGAAAAACACCGAGTGAGATGTTAATTCTCATTCTAATATTGATATGATAGATCTAATAAAATAATGTAAATATATCACATAATCTAATATATAATATAACCTAGTTAATATTGTTATGAAGGAAAACTATCTCCAAACTCAGAAGGGATGAATTTAATGTAAATGGCTTTAACTAAGTTCCTCTATCTGTTGATGTGTTCGTAGGAGTGGCTTTAAAAGGATTTTTGAATAATTAGTACTAAAATCTGGAGTCAATATTTTTTTCTATATTTCTGGTCTTAATGACACCGTATGACTCTAAAATGACCTAAACTAATTAAGATGGCTTGACCCATTTTTCATTTGTTATTGCTATTGATTAACTATTGACAGTGATCTTGTGTTCTTGTGAGTTCTTGTCACTTCTCATGTATTTTCCCTATGATTGTTACACATGGAAAACTATTGATGAACTATTGGAAGAAACTGTATATAACATAGACTATTATATATCTTAGTCCCACATGGGAAACTATTTGGAAAACAAACTTTTAGGTAACATAAAATTTGAGAAAACATGAACAAAGAGAAAGGGACTAGGAGAGAAATATGGGCTAGCATTAGGGTGGGCTTGACGTTTAAATATGAATTCAAATTTATTTTAAAAATATAATAATATTAATTATTCAAAAATAAAATTAATTACAACAAAAAAATAAATAAAAATGAAGACTTTGCCATGTTAGGCAAAAATATAATAAAAATATGCTACGATAGATGATACCTGTCACGACATGATTGGTTCGTGCATCTACTCAGCAACATTATTAACACCGTTAATCGTTCGGTGCCTATTCAATTTCCGAGTAAGTTGAAGTATTAAATTTATATAAACCCTTTTTTCTATCAGAATAGTAGATTGGTGTCTCACCTTTCTATATCCATCCTTATCATCTTATGATTCCTTTAGAACTAATGACATGGAATGCCTTTAGACAACCTTCA
This sequence comes from Combretum micranthum, assembly GCA_024138025.1. Taxonomy (NCBI): domain Eukaryota; kingdom Viridiplantae; phylum Streptophyta; class Magnoliopsida; order Myrtales; family Combretaceae; genus Combretum; species Combretum micranthum. The sequence goes on from JAMXBD010000026.1 coordinate 2,631,523, forward strand.
TATTCTTTATCTCAATATATCTAAGTCTTAGAGTTAGGTCTTGACCCCAAAAAATATACTAGCAACTACTAAAATATATTTTTCTTGGTTAAGAAAACTTCTTCTTAACTTACTTTGTTTCTACTTCTGCTTCATATCTTTTGCTTGTGTAGTCTTTATCTTCTTGTGATGTTGTTTGGAACTTTCATTCCATGATTGGTAACAACTTCTTTCCAGAATTCTTAAGCAAGACCTCTTTCTTCTTCTAAGGATATGATAAGAACTTTTTCTTGGAAAAATGTGAGACCAAGTATTTGAGATTCTTTTGGTTGAGCCGTAGTCATTAATTAAACTTCTTTCCATGTTTTTATTACATACTTAGTAAATTATCACTAAATAGTTAGCATTGTAATCTGCTAACATCATTTTTTTAAAGATACCATACAAATCAAGGATTAACAGTAAAAAATTTTCTAACATTTGCTTTATACGTCAAGACTCCTTGCAAACATCATTAGACCATGATGATTGCATAAAATTACGAGTAAATTGTAGATATAGCTCATAAAATTTTTATTAAGCACAAATAATGTAAACTTTTAAGGTACGATTATACCTCTTTATGTACATTAAGAAATTCATAAAATTGTCAATTTACCAATCCATCAGAAAATTGTTTACACAAATACCAATTATATAATAATAATTATTAAATACCGATGCAAAATCACATGTATAAAATGTGATTTTTTTCCTATAAATATCTCATGTCTTACATATGATTTTTGTGATTTTATGAGAAAATAGTAAAATTTTCCATTTATAGTCGATCACATATTGTTGGTCCCAAATAATAATCAAGAAGGGGGGTTGAATTGATTATTAATAAAAATTTTCGCCTTTAAAAATAATCCCCTTCGGTTTTAAAATAACTTTTGTTCCTTATCTATTTTTCAAATTTGAATTCTTTCGTTTCTTCAATTGGGTAGAAGATAAGATGAGATATGTTTCTTCCAGATATTGTGGTGACATTTATCTTGATTTGAAATTTGAAAACCGAAACTAATTTATCATAATCTGATCTTCTTCTTCTTTATTTAAACCAAAAATAGATAACGTTCCTTTTTTTTTTGAACTCACACACGAATCCCATAAAAATAGGTAAGTGATGGACTTATCCTTATCTTGAAACATTGTAGATACTGATACTTCACTTGTCTTAAAGGAGAAAAATGTGCAGCAGCTGTTCAAAGAAGTTTTGGTATTGTTCATGAAGATTTTTCTTCCGCTTGTAGAGAGAGAAACTTGAGATAATCTTTAAATCCCCTTGAATATTAGCCAAATTAGGTGGAACAAATGAGTATATTGCCCAAATAAACTCATTTGCTCATAGTTAGGTCTACAAGATTCACTTTTGTACCGAATTGGAATGATTTGCATCAAGTTGGAGAAGATGAACAATGAAATCGCGTGATATAGAGCTGCTGTCAAAAGTGCAGTGAAAGGTTCTGTGAAAGGTTTTGGAATTCTGGAAAAATTCTTTATCCTTAAAGCAACCTTCTGGAAAACATTATGGATTCCGAATACTTTTCATCATTTTTCTTCTTTCTCTTTAACTTGATACTATACACTTAATAAACTCATTAATTATCATTTTTACTCTTTTGTTATCATCAAAACCTATTTTAAGAGAATCTAACATTCTTCTCCTTTTTGATGATAACAAAACTTTTGTTGAACAAAATAATTCTCTCCCCCTTTTTGTTATCAACAAAAAATACATTCTTAGAATATAACCAAATATGAATTCCTTTAATTCAAAAGATAAGCACACATTTCAAATATGTATGATGGTCTAAACAATAACATTTTTATGCACAAATATCTTAGAATAGCATAAATTTTTACAAGTAAAAGTGCAGAATTTTGTTCTTTTAACATACTCATAACAAAAATTGCAAGGTAAAATAACTTCAATACATTTGTTCTAATTATTTATCTTCATTTCAAACATTTCTCCCTCTTTTTATTCAAAAAACATAACTAATCATCTTTCTAAAGAATTTTCTTTATCCTTTATCTTCTCCCCCTTTATAAATTTCTTTTAAAAACTATGCTCCCCTTAATATTATACCAATTAATTTTATTTAAAAAAAACATATTTTAAGAATTTGTTTAGAATCATGAGCAAAACATTTGAGGGAGTTGGAACATTAATACCAAACAAATAGTTGTTCTCTTTTCTTAACGAGAGTCATATTCTTCTTTCTTTCCATTTGAGGTACTTACTCATCAAGTTCATATCCTTCTGCTCGTTGCCCCAATCCCTAAAATCACTAATAAACAAATTATACCTTTTTACGAACCTAGACTAACTTGGGTCCTGTGAAAGACAAACTTGTATTATCAATATGATTAGCTTGATGATTACTAAGCTTGTTTCTCTTATAATAGCAATATTTCTCAATATGACCAGGTTTATTACAAAAGAAACATTTATATGATATGTTATTTCAATACCTGTTGTTTACCTATTTCAAGTTGTTTTGTCTTGGATAACTTCTGGAATACTTTTTGGTATTGTATTCATAAGAATGATAACTTCTGGAGTACCTTTTGGTATTGCGTGTATAACTCATTTTCACGTGATTTGACTTTAAATCTTGCTTTTTAACACTTGATTCATTAATTGTGTTTGGTTTAGCTTTTACAAACATGGTTTTCTTAGATGTATTTGAACTAGATCCATGCTCATATCCTAAACCATGCTTTTCACAAGATAATCTTTGAGATGAAATCAACATTGTCAACTTTTTATTACTTTCATTAAACCTGTAAAGGTGATCTTCATTGAACTAGATAAGTCATCTATTTTTACTTTTAAAACACCGGTTTCTTCCTTAAACATACTATTGTCTTTTCTTATTTTCTCAATATCAACATACAATTTTTCATCATCATGCTTTAAGATGTCATTTTCATCAACAAGCAATTTGTTTCAAAACATCTTTTTCATTTTTCAAAGCTTTATTTTCAACATCTAATTTAGAAATTTTCAAATCAGCTTTTTTGAGAGCTTTTAATAACTTTTTCATTTCTACAAGCATGTCATTTTCAGTTACTTCATTATCAGATTCAGAATGTACCTCAGAAGTAGCCATAAGACATAGATTTGCTTGTTCCTCTTCTCCATCATAAACTTTTGGATTATTTCTGTATCATCTAGATCACTCCATGTAGCCATCAATGATTTATTTTTCTTCTTGAATTTCTCCATTTTCTTAATGAGAATTGGGCATTCATACTTAATGTGACCTGGTTTCTTACATTCATAACATTGGATCTCCTTCTTCTCCTTTTTTTTGTAAGCTTTTCCTGCATCAAAATCTTTGTAACCAAACTTTTTATAGGTATTAAACTTCTTACCTTTCTTCTTTAGAAATCGGTTTAGCTTTCTAGCTAAAATAGTTAAGTCTTCTTCTTCATCATTCTCACTTTAATTGGATTTAACTTGATTACCCACAACTTCTTTTGCTTTGAGAGCTATTCCTTTGGTACTACTTTTTGCTTATTGAGTGGACTTTTTGTGAGATTCATAAGCCATTAGCTTTTCTCTTAGTTGGCTAAGAGAAAGTTTGTTGAGATCTTGATATTCTTCTATGGCGGTTTTCTTTACATCCCAAGATGGTAGTAGAATCCTTAACCTTTTTCTCACTAGATTAGGATCACCAATCACTTTGCCAAGTGATGCTAGCTCGTTTGTTATTGCAGTGAACCTATTAAAAACATCTTTGATAGATTCATTAGTTTTAAATTTAAACAGTTCATATTGTTGACGTGAAGCATTTATTTTGGTTTCTCTAATTGTATTGGTTCCTTCATATGTCTCACACAATCTATCCCGGATTTCTTTATCACTTCCACATGATGATATTAGATAAAATTTTGATGGAGAAATAGTGGTCAACAACAGATTTTTTGCTTTGTTATTCTTCTCAATGAACTTCTTCTCAGGGTTTAGCAAGACTGAATTTCCATTAAAAGTAATTACATTATCTCTCATGGAAATAACCTGCCATGAATCATAATTGTTAGCTTTAGTGTAAGTTTGCATTTGCATTTTCCAATAAGAAAAATTTGAACCATTAAAGAAAGGAGCACGATTAATTGCAACATTGTTCTCAACCATTTTGTTTGGATCACTCAATTTTGATAAAGAGCCTGATTTGATACCAATTGTAGGTATTAGGATTTTAAAACAAATACTCTTTTGAAAATTGAGCTTGGCTCTGATACCAATTGTTGGTCCCAAATAATAATCAAGAGGGGGGAGGGAAAGTGAATTGATTATTAATAAAAATTTTCGCCTTTAAAAATAATCCCCTTTGGTTTTAAAAATCTTTTGTTCCTTATCTCTTTTTCAAATTTGAATTCTTTCGTTTCTTCAATTGGGTAGAAGATAAGATGAGGTATGTTTCTTCCAGACATTGTGGTGACATTTATCTTGATTTGAAATTTGAAAACCGAAACTGATTCATCATAATCTGATCTTCTTCTTCTTTATCTAAACCAAAAATAGATAACGTTCTTTTTTTTTTTTTGAACTCACACATGAATCCCATAAAAATAGGTAAGTGATAGACTTATCCTTATCTTGAAACATTGTAGATATTGATACTTCACTTGTCTTGAAGGAGAAAAACGTGTAGCAGCTGTTCAAAGAAGTTCTAGTACTGTTCATCAAGATTTTTCTTCCGTTTGTAGAGAGAGAAACTTGAGATAATCTTTAAATCCCCTTGAATATTAACCAACTTAGGTGGAACAAATGAGTATATTACCCAAATAAACTCATTTACTCGGAGCTAGGTTTTCAAGATTCATTTTTGTACCGAACTGGAATGATTTGCATCAAGTTGGAGAAGATGAACAGTGAAATCGCGTGATATAGAGCTACTGTCAAAAGTGCAGTGAAAGGTTCTATGAAAGGTTCTGGATTTCTGGAAAAATTCTTTGTCCTTAAAGCAACCTTCTGGAAAACATTATGGATTCCAAATACTTTTCATCATTTTTCTTCTTTCTCTTTAACTTGATACTACACACTTAATAAACTCATTAATTATCATTTTTACTCTTTTGTTATCATCAAAACCTATTTTAAGAGAATCTAACACATCTTGAATATATGATTTTATTTTTCATTCATAGTAAATCATATAGTAAACATGCTATTTTGCAATGTATTAAAATTTCAAAATCTCAAGTTAAAGAAGTGATTTTTTCGTTAAAACCAAAATAACATGCTATAGATACAATTTTGTTTTAGCATTTTGGTAATTAAAAATTATGTGATTCGTATTTAGTTATGTTCATTTTATAGGGTTGGTACACATGTGTTAAACCCTTAAAAAATACATATATACACCCCAACCCACCCAAAAACACTAAAACTATTGTTATTTATTGCCCTTCAACAAAGATTTTAAGGTTCTTTATATTCTTTTAAAAGTTATATAATTAGAAGGTACCTATATCTACCATTATTTTGAAAAAATATATTAATTATATAAAAAATTATCAAAATATTATTGTAATGCCACATTTAGGGTTAATGTTGAATTTGAAATTCAATTAGTTACCGAAACTTTAGAAAGTTTTAGGAGGCTATTTTCGGTACGAGTATTACTAGTAAGCCCATATGAAAAAGGCCATCATCTTAGAACATTTGAGCTTCTATATTCCAACTCCATACATCTCCCAGTCATTATCTTTTCAAACGTAACTTGTCCATTTAAAAGTTATAAATATGAATGGTTTTTAAAATTTAACCATGTGGGACTCTTTGTCTCATTAACACTTTTAATACAACAACACATACACGACCACTGGAGCTGCACACATGTAAGAACCACACATTAGCACATGCACTACCAACACACTCAGCAAACACAACAACAACTCTCTTTTTAAGTTCCTCTCTATCTAAAATCGACTCACTCACTCTCTTTCTCTCTCTCTCTCTGCACTCTATGTTTACCATATTTAGTTTGTATATAATATTGGGGAAGTTTATCTTTCATGAGTCATGCTCGATCATCGGAGGAGGTGAAGTTGAGAAAGAGGTAGAACTGATGCTGTTTCGTCTACGAATAATCAAATATATGAGTTTTGTTGTTAAATCCAATGTTAATAAAGCTATTTGATGCTCAAGCAAATTGGATTATTCCATGAAAATGATTCATCATCGTTGAAGAAGATTGTCACGCCTCAAAAAGTACCCTAAACGTGGCAGTCTGCCACATATAATATCCAAACTTAAGAATGACTATCCTAGTAATGTGAAAGTCTCGGTATTACATGTAAGGCGTCTAACACGGTAATAGGAGACACTATTGGGAAGTGTGGTTTAAATAGGTAATAATGAACATATAAGAATCTAGAATAAAATAGATCATAATAATAATAATTAAATGTTTATTACATGATTTTTAGGGGCATATCCCTGCTAAAACTCAAAGGATCGAAATAACTAATAGTCTTTACAATAATTTAAATACTACATTAAAAGATTTTAAAGGAATTTAGTCTAACCCTTCAAGTAGATTTCCTTCAAAAGCTCCCAAAAGAAAACTTACTTGGATAAGAGGATACTTCGGGTACAAAAATAGGTGTTCCTGTGAATACAAATATCTATAGAGGCGTAAGCTTACGGGCTTAGTGAGTATAATCCCTGTAATCATACTTGAAACAAAATAACAACGAAGTTTATTAAACAAGCAAATGGGATGCAATAAGCACGTGAGCGTACAAGACATATGATTTTTCGAGAATCATATGTTGAATGAATTATGCCATTCATTCGAGGTTAGGTATTTTGGCCCATTACGGCCATTACTTTTTTTAAAAACCATTTTTATAGATCTTACCGGCTCCTATACGCCATAAAAGACATGTAGTTATTATCGGCTCCTACTAGCAATCAATTTATATAGTTTTTACCCACATACATAATACACCGGTTATGCTTACCATCACTATCATACATTTGTCCTACCAATTGTATCATAGCAAATGCAATGTGACTCAACATATGAAATGCATGTATCAACTTTTATTTAGAGCCGAGCCATTATATTTCAATTTCTTACAAGTGATCAACCAATTTCAGACACTTCAACATACAATTTATTACAAACATTTCATACCTCGATATACTTAATATTCTTTCAACATGTTATAAATACATACATTTTCAATTTTATCTTTTCTTAAGTCTAGTGGAACTAAATTTACTAGCACAAACATAAGCATGAAAAATAAGGAAAGTAGACTCACTCGGCCATGATGATACTCCCTCAGTCGAAGTAGTACTTTGAGTAGTATATGTCCTCTTCCTCGGCTCCTAAACAAAGAAAATGCCCAAAATAAGTATTTGATGGAATTTCTAGTTAAAACTTCTAACTCTATTTTCTAGTTGGGGTAAAATTCGTATATGTAGAAATTCCAACTTAAAATGGCCATAATTTGCTCATTTTAACTAGGAATTTCTCATATAATATACCGTTTTCTACCTATTCGGAAAGATCTCTCTGTTTCTAAGGCTATTATTATCATAAAAAGTCATTTGGGTCTCGAAACCGTAGGGTACAGATTCACCACGAAAATTCTACTTTTCAAGACTTAATTTTGCAAACTTTTCCTTATCTAAAAATACTTGTAGCAAAATATCATAATTGGAAAAACCTTTAGAATACATATATATTGACTCATATCATAGGCCTAAATTTAATGAAGTTGTCTTAATCATGATTTTTGTAAAAGCAATATTTTCTAGAAATTTGAAAAACTTTGAAAATTGCCTACTTAGCTTGTTGGAAAATTTCTTAAATTAGTTTAAGTGAGTATTTTCCCTTTTTAAATCCTATTTTGTTAGTCTTTCATATTTCAAAAGGATGATTTTTGTCTTTCTAAGTTTCTTATAACTTAATTTCTAGAGATTCGAGAGTAGTTTCTAAATACTTTTTTAAAGTAGTTAAAATCTATCAAACTTTTCATGTTCTTAACCTTTCATAAAGTTTATCTTATTTACTTAAGATGATTTCTTAAGTTGTTTACTAATTTTATTCCTTAATATCATTTTATCTTTATGAAAGAAACTTTCTTAGTGTTTTGTCAAACTACTCTATTCCTTCATATTCTAGAGTATTGGTGAAGCTTTCTTGATGAAGTTTAGTAAAACTTTTGTTAAACAAGAATTTGAAATTTTAATTTTTAAAGAAAAAATTTCCATTTTATGGTTTTGTAAAGTGTATATATATATATATATATATTATCTAAAAATTTCTATGTTCTTTGGTTACTAAGAACTTATGATGAACTCCTCTAGATTTTTGGAAAAGATTTGCTAAAATAGATTTCCAAGTCTTTACGAAAAATCATTTCTTTCATGATAAAATTTATTTTGGAAAAGAACTTCTATCTTTTTTATTTAGGAAAACCTTTCCTTCTTTATCTTGTTGAGACAAAAATCAATATATTCATGCATGATTATGAATATGAAATCATGAAATTATGAAAACATAAGAAAGACATAATAAGTAATATAATAAGCAAGTTAATAGAAATGTCAAGTATTGGGAACCTTAGCTTCATCAAGGTATACCGAGACTAAGAATAGACTATTCCAAAAAAGAACAAATAAAAGAAAGAAAAGGTTGTTTTGACTTGATAAGGACAAGTTTAAGACTAAAAGACTAGTCTTAAAATAGCATGAAATAAATAAATTGCAAAGCATGAAATTAAATAAATAACAAGTGAGCTTATATGCTCTAAATATTATATATAATTACATAAATATATCTAGTTAAATATATATAGGAAGTTAACATAATATCAATAATGATATGTGAAAAACATAATAACAACATAAAAAATAGAAAAATAGATTTTCATGGACAAGAACAATACGTAAACATAGTGTAGCTTCCATAACAACAAGTTTAAGAAACTTACACCATGGTCATGTAAGAAATATGGAAATAAGATTTTACTTAAAGAGGATTTTGGAGTAATATATGTGGATGAGTTTTGTGTATGTAGAAAGGGGTATGAGAGTATTTTGGGAGAGTGTTTGGAGAGAGTTTTGATATGAAAATTTTGGAGAATGTTGGTAGTGAATTTGTGGGTAGTAAATGTGTGAATGAAATGAAAGAGGAGGAGGGTATTTATAGGAAAACGAGAAGTAAATTTTGAGTGATTTAAATAAAAAAAATTGAAAAAAATAAGAACGAGGGAGTAAAGGGGGGACGCCGGCCACTTGAATAAGAGAGAGGGAGAGATTTATTTTTTTGTAATTTTGTGTATTAAAAGAAATAATATGTAAGGTAGATGTGATGTAAAGTTATGGGAAAGGTAAAAAGTAAATATAATAGGTGTATAGAGTGTAAGAATAGGTATTAGAAAAAATAGAGATAAATGAATAGTGTAGAATAGTAATGAATAGTGTAATGTAAAGTAGATGTGACTAGTAAAATACCGGCAGTAAGAAAATATGCATATAATTGCGATATATGTTATTTTTAGTTATTGAAATATTACGAAACTGATATTTTTGAAATCCTTATATTAGATCCTAACGGTGTTATCTGAATATTTTTACTATTCCGAACTCTGAGATATGCTTGTCGAGAATTGATCCCGTTTGGGTCCGAAAGACACTCAAAGTTCGCGAATATGATATTTTTACGTTTCCTTATATTATTACGAAGTATTATCACTAATTATTTCAACTTCGTTTTCTGGAGCTAAAGAATACGGGAATGCCGGATCTAAATTCTAGGGTTTATACTAGTCTTTTGTTGACCTTTAGAGTTTCCGGTTGACTTTTAATTCTAAGATTAAGCTTAAAATTAACCGAAATTTCAAGGGTTTACAAAGACCAATGTAAGCTTGCTCTGTTTTCTATCCTTGAAATAGAGCATGAAGGCAATTGAGAAAGCCTTTTTATTGAGTAGAGCTACCGAGATGGCAACTCACTTGGGGAAAAAGCACACAACAAAACCAAGCAAGAGTTGTGTTTTGTGACATAAAATGGGAGGTGTAGATAGGGAGAACCTGATGGCGACCATGGCGCTACTCGTGATTATGTGTGGTGGCTATTGAGTTGGTCGAGCACATGGCTCTAGTAGTTTACTCGTGTTTAATTTTTTTTTTTGGTCGAACCATGCAAGATAAAGTTTGGTTGTTGATTGGTGCCACCATGGGTATGCTACACATTTTATACAGCTTTGATGTCGCAGCTTAGAGAGAGAGAGAGAGTTAATCTCTAGAGAGAGAAAGTGAAGAAGGAGGAGATCGATCTATGGAGGAAGAAGATGATGTCTCTTTTTTTCTTTTTTAACAAATGAAACTTCATTCTCATTGTATATCCATGAACCTTATTTTGGACTAGGATTACAAATTTTAGATAAGTTTAAATTTGATTTCAACTAAGTCCTAAGATTTATTCTACAAGATTGATTACCTGCTCAATTCTATTTTATATAGATCACATAATATCTTTCCATCAATTTGATTTCAATGAAGTCCCAAGATTTTCCTATACTTTCTGTTGTGTCATCTCTCTTTCTCATACTTTATAGGCATGTTGTCTAAATAGGGAAGACGAAGTCATGTAATAGGAAAATGCATGAGGGATTCTTTAAGATCATACTTACATCTAGTTGTTGTTTATCTTGGGTTTAATTCTAGGAAGAATTGGTCAAGAAAGATGAAGATGATGGTTTTGTGTTTATATTTAGTCCCATATGAAAAAAATTTTGAAAAATAGACTTGTATATAATATAGAATTGGAGCATACTTAACTTGAAAAAGAGAAATCCACAAAGGGTTAATGGGCTTTCTTCATAAACAAAGAGGGTGAATTTGGGCTTAATGATGGATTATTTTAAAAAATATATTAATTCTAATTATAATAAAATAAGATAATTTATAAATATGCAACTTAGCAATTTTTATGTATAATGTATGTATAAATGTGATACTATGGCATTTAATATATGTAATATTATAGTTTTAATATGTGTCACTTGTATTAAATGTTAATATTGAAAACATAGTATTTAAATATGATTTTGCAATAGTATTTGTATAAGTTTTTCTTTTGTTTAATTAATATTTATGTAATTTTTTTTTAAAGCATCAGTAAGGAAAAAACTATCTCAGAGATATATTTACAATGACCCCTAAAATTATATCACAAACTAAGATTGGGAAAACCAGGATTACTAAAGTAAGTGGGCTAAGAGTAAAAATAATAAGCAATCATAATGACACAAAAACGAAAAGCATACTTTGAAAACTAAATTAAATTAAAAGTCATCGAACGTAAACCGACGCAATAGGGGGGGGGGGGGGGAACATTACTCACTCCTATAAGTTATAACCCTATGGTTTCTCGGTTTTGGTGGATCTAGACCTCATGTGTAATTAATTAATTATGACTATGACACTTTCTAAATCTTACTCTTTTTAAGCAAAAGCTGCTGAGAATTTTTCATAACAACAATCCGGAAAAAAAATAGGAGTAGTTTAAATATGTACATGTATATATACATATATACATATTATATGCTTTTAATAAGGAACGAAAAAAGAGAAGGGGAGGGAAAGAATGAGGATTTTTAATTATTTCACTTTATATTGAATAAATATTCATAATAATAAAACCAAAATATTAATTTTATTTTTCTGTACCAGACGCATCGTAAGAAAGAGGAAACGTGATATCCAGTTAGAATTTAATATATGGAATGAAAGGAAAGTCCAGGGTATATATACAAAATATGGTTGCCTAAGTAATTGGATTGCGAATTTTTATATAAACTATAAAATCAGAAAATTAAAATTTATCCAATTGAATGAAAAATGATTCTAACATATCGATAATTTTATATAAATGGTTAATATTTACACTACATAACACATATAGATGCATATATGCTCCTAATAAAATTATTTTTTCCCTGATACTTTAATGTTTCATTCAATATCAAGTAAGTCCTTCGAGAAATGGGTGAAAATAATTGTGATCAAAGTAGACATAGGCATGGGTAGATTGAACCATTGACCTACCCCAAACTATCACTAGTGGGTCATGGCCCGTGGCCCGGCCTGATAGTATGGGTTATGACTCGCCAGCCAACCCGTCAGCCTAGCGAGTCAAGATCGGTTAAAGGCCTCGACCCGTCGACCAGCAAGTAGGGTGAGTTAAAATAAAAAAATAAAAAAAATATAAAGAAAAAAATAGATATTTAAACCCATTTTGATGTGAGTAGATAGTATTTATGAAATTATCTTTTTTTTTTCATTTATTTGTTTAAGTATGTTTTTTTAGTTCAAGTGTGTGTACTCTAGAGTAACTTTTCTATTCAAGTGTGCTTTCTTTAATAAACTTTACTTATTTTGGACAAGTTTGTATTTTAAAATTCTTTATATGTCTATTGTATGATGATCTAATTATGTGTTTTTTTTTATCAATTTAATTAAAAAAATTATGAAAAATTAAAAAAAAAAATCATTCACGGATCAAGGGCTATAAACTAGTCTTGAACCGCTTGTTTGAACCTACCCAGCCCTGCCCTTCTTGTTCATGGGCCGGTTTCAGTTCAACCATGGCCTAAACTGTGACCCGGTAGGTCTGGGCTGGTTAAACCCGATGCAGACCTCTAGATTAAGGTAATCAATGAGAAATAACTATTTATGGTTTTATTTTCAATGTTGTTTTTCTAATTAAAATATGTAAATTAGTAATATTCACATACAGTTATTTTCCTTAAGCTAAAGTAGCTTTTACCATCCCGTCAAAATTATTATTATTAACTGATCATAAAAAAAATTAATTTTTAAAAAAATATTAATGGTTTTGATTGGGATACATTATTATTATGATAACTTGAACGTCATATAACTACACAAGACTATAGATATGGAAATATCTTAACTAATAAGCATAGCACTTAAAACTAGGGATATATAACAGATAATATAAAATAATTATCCAAAAAAAAATCTCAGTTTTCTGTATAGCCATTTAATTAGAATCGATTTTTTTTTTTTGTTATTTATTGGAATATGGCAGACGAGATCGTAGAAAGCCTCCATATCTCATACATTGATTAATAATGATAATAATGAAAGGTCTCAATTGAAGCTCCAAAACTTAAGAGACCCAAATGCTCAAAACCATAGAATTTCCCTATGTATGTTCATGACATTCTTGGAACGAAAAAGAAAATCAAACTGAATATTTATTTTTTTTAATTACAAATCAACAATAAAATTATTTAAATTCACGAAATACCTTTATGATATCATTATAATATTGATTTCTCTCTTATAGTTTCAAGTATGTATTACATACAAGGTAAGAGTATATTAGAAAAAATAAATTAATAAAAATTAAGAGAAAGTGAATTTTGTGATCCTTCTGCTTAATTCCATATGGGTTTTGTTTATTCGATTCATGTAGTTAAATGAGCAATACCTCATCTCCTTCTCCCAGGTTTCAATTGTATTAGTTTCATTATGGCGTCCTTTCCCTTCGCTTTTAAGCCAAGGCGTAATATGGATGCACAAAGAACCCAAAAAATTGAATTGATCTAGATTGCACGTGTGGTAATTTTTTAATTTAAGCCAAATGGAAATTAACTATTTAGTTTGGAGTTATAGAGGAAAACAAACCAATAAGGTGAAATTAGACCATATAAAAGTAAGCAAGGTGGCTTACGTGCAAACGTACTTCAACTTTACGTTTATAGGCAATGTTATCGGATTCAAATTCACCATTCCAGTTCAATTCAGTTGAATTTAATCCTTCTTAGGAATGAGCTTGTTCAATCGCCGTTTAACTTGATTTTATTTATTGATCCCGGATCCTCTAATATGATCAGATTAAAATCCAAAATTAGATCTAACAATATTAATTACAGGTAACCACCTCTCTTTTATGGCCAGGACCATATGCTAGCATTATAATTAAAATTAGTTCTCATATCATGTTTGGAATTCCCTGATTGTATAAATAACAAATGATACCAATGCACCGTATTTTCAAATGATTATTTCTTGTGATAGAGATCTTCTGGCTAGACATCTCGCAGTTTCGGTTCGAATCCAAATTGTGACCCAAACCGTTGGGTTCGGTTTCACTTTTAACGGAACCAAAACCGCCCCATCTACAGTATGAGGTGGGTATGAATCGTGGACCTGCTGGTGCATAGGGCAAGTCCCACAGTTTCGAACTGGTATCCACTATAAAATTTTAGTTACCTAATGCAAATACAATGTGTTGAAAAAACTTATTATATTACACTTATTTTTTAAGAAAAATTTTCTTAATTAGTTACAAAAAAAAAATATGAATACATTTGAACAGATACAATACACTTGATTCCCTTCAATACATTTGAACATAGATAATATACTTGTTTCCCTACAATACAATACATTTGAAAAAAAGCCTAAGGAATATTTCCTATTTATTCCATGTGCTCTTAACTTTATTTGTTTGTGTTTTTTTTTTTTTTTTTGAAACGGTTTCGGACCTACTGGTTCTGGCGAATCCCACATGAGAAACCGGCAAGGACCCGAAACCCCGACAGGTCCTGTCGTCGATTCAGAACCATCCCACTAGAGCGGTTCTTTCTCCCAAATCGTCGGTGGCGTTTGGATCAGTCCCGATTAGACCTGATCCTGGGAGATGTCTAATTCCGACTATTATTTATTTGATAATAAATATTCAACCATTGAATCCAAACTAAATCAAAATTTTATAGGTTTATAGAATCTTTAAATCTAACTATGTAATTTAGTTTAAAATAATATAAAATATATTTTATTACTTGGTTTAAATCGTTTGATTCGAATAAAAAAAATATACTACATCCATATGCTTGCATTTTTATTTATTCTTTTTATCATCTTTCTGCAAACAGATAAGACCACCATAAATTATCAGTACTTACCATGAAAATTTTTTTATGAAACCTTACCGGCTTTTGTCAAAGTTGAAAGGAAAAAAGAAACAATATTTTTCAAAATTGATTGTGTAATCAATAGAGAGAGAACAAAAAAAAGCAGGCGAAATTTTATTTATTTACACTGTGTTTGGCAATTTTTTTAAACATAGAAAAGGATGAAAATTAATAAAAAAAAGGGGAAATAAAATGAAAGGAAATGCTATTTTTATTTTCTATTTAATTAATATGAAGGAAATGGAAGGAATCGGCTGAAATTTTCGTTTTTGATAGTATTTGGTTGGAATGATAGAAGGAATGAAGAGATATAAAATATGCAAATATATCTTTGTTATTTTACTATAAGAGTATTTTGCCCCTTCAATCAATTTCTCCTCCATCCAGCTGGTTTCATTCTAGTTTGGGTAGAAACGACGTTACCTCAAATTTCACTTCACTTTCATCCGCTTCATCAAATTTTATTAAAAAAAAAAGAGGAAAAAAAACGATTGAACATACAAAATTCGTTCAATTTTCCTTATCTTTCGTCCGCTTTAGTGGATTTCCACTAATGCAAACACAACACTAACTTTTTAATAAATGAGTTGATTACTATTTCTGTCTCCTTTTCCAAATTTGCAATCCCTTTCTGGTAACTCAATGTTAAGATAGATCAAGTAATGACTTCTAATAAAAGAAAATTGCAAATCTATGCACACAAGTAGGTCTAGCAAAACAGCATTTGACACACTATAGTAATTTTTTGGCCAAAAAAAAAAAAAAAACACTAAATATAGTAACTTAAATATTAATTATTTTAATGATGTAATTATAATTAGATACGGTGTGAATCGTTAGATAACCGATAGAACTAGTTACATCAAAATTAATAACAGAATTAAATTTCTCAAAATTTTAATCCACTATTATACCTATTGAAGTTTTAATAGGAAAGGATTGAATAATATAAGTATGCATAGTAAAATTGATCCGTCGATGCAATTAATAAATTATGTTGGCTGTTGAATTTAATGATGTCCCAAAAAAATAGCATGTGATAATTACATTACTCTACTATAATCCTTGTGGAAAAAAATGAGAAAACAAACCCCCCAAAAAAAAAAGCTTTGGAATAAAATAAGAAAAAATGACCTTGCCCAAAAATGTCTCTCACCACTGCCCCACCGAATCAACTTGATCTTGCTGCTGCTGCTGTTGTAATTGCTTATGAATGGAATTTGGAGAGAAAGGCAAGGAAAATTGCTGATGATGATCACTGGCAGCGCCCACAAAAGGGGGTTGTGACAAAAAACTTGTTGATGAATAAACATTGGTATTAATATTATAACCACCCATGTTGTTACTGCTGCTGCTGCTGCTATTGTTGGTGTTGTTGTTGTGGTCATGTAATTCTTGGTGTGTTTGTTGATGTAACATCCTATGTTGTTGTTGTTGTTGATGATGATGTTGGTGTTGGTGTTGGTGTTGTTGGTCTGATCTTTGTTGTTTGGGAACATTAAGCTTCTCACCTTCAATATCTCTGTACTTGCTCAAATATGTCTTTAAAGGGACAACATAGTCTTCAAATCCTAGAGTTGTGATAGCCCAGATGATGTCATCCCCATTGATTGTCTTCCTCTTCTCTCTCTGGCATTTGTCAGATGCTTCACCAGTGACAAAGCTAATGAATTCTGACACACATTCTTGGACAGTCTCTTTAGCATCTTTTGAGATCTTCCCATTTGCTGGGATCACTTTTTTCATGATCCTACCAACATTGGCAATTGGTAGGAACCTGTCTTGTTCTTTGTGGGAATTGTTGCCTTTCAAACAGGGACTCTCAGGGCTTGCACTTTCTGGGTGATTGTTGTTGTTGTTATTACTATGTGTACTTGGCATGTTTCCATGGCTCTGATCTTCCATATCCAATGGTGATTTTTTTCCCTTTTTTTCTAATTTTTTTTTGTTCCTTACTTCATGTTGTTGTGTTGTGTCTGAAGTTTTAGATATGTGTATTTTTTATTTTTCCTTTTTGAGGGTTATTTTTTTATTAGGTGAATAAATTGAATGGAAAGCATAAAAATAGGCAAAAAAAGAGGGAACCACTGAGCAGGCTTGGTTTGTTAGTTTTGCTTTTTCACACCAGGTAAGTCCATGGGACTCGCTCTCTTTGTGGATGAGGTAATCAATTGGCAATTGCCCAAATCACAGCTCTATTTTAATTAAATATTTTAGTCTATGCAATAATATTATTTCCCTTGCTTTTTCAAACTGTGTATAAATAATAACATGGCATTTCTGTTTCTACCAATTATCAATTGCTTCGTATTATGAAGTGATAAAATTCGTAAAATAAAACAAGTAATAATTATCATTTTATGATACGTAACAAGTATTGATTGCCCATAATAGAATTGAGACAATTTCGTGAGACATATCTAGACGTTAAATATAATGTATAAAGTTAAAAAAAAAAAAAAAAAGGAGGCATAAGGTCTCCATGAATTATTGTATCATTATAATCATAGGCATATGAGCTGGAACTTGTAATCCAAACAAAATGGATCAGCTTGAGTTAAATGGAAGAAGTTGTTTGTTAGTTTCCAGTGTTTGTTATACTTACATTAGTTAATTTGTTATAACTCTTGCTTTTTTCCCCCCTTAATCCTCCTCCGGGGAAAATCTAGAAGTAAAATAATTTATTTAAAGTTAGCACCTACAATCATTGCAACGATTATAGGGAGATAATTTCTTGATGTGTTAGAATTAAAATTACACAAATATTAATTAAATAAAAAATTACATAAATACCAATGCTATAAGACATTTAAAATATAGGATACCATATTTTCAATATGTCTCGCATATATTAAATGCGATATCGCAAAGTATTAATTGTTATATCATATCTTCCATACACATTCAAAAGTGCGACATACATTGAAAACACATATATAAATGGGATACTATACTGGTAATTTTTTTTTATATAATTAATGTTTCTGTAATTTAAAAAAAAAAACATAAACATAGGTTTCACCCGAATATATGGCTATTTATGAGGAAAAAAAGAATATATCCTTTCCTAGATATCAATTTTTTTTCCCCTTTCCAAATGGTTATGTTTACTTTCTTCACTATGATTTCCTTGTTAATATTTTTGGATGGGATAATAAAAAAGGGGTTCATTTCTACCCAAGAGTAACGTAATCTTTAGATTAAAATTTTGTCCATTAGACTATGTAGATATTGGGCCAAGAAAAAAAAAAAAAACTATGTAGGTAAATAAACATTTTATACATAGATTATTTTGTTATCCTTCTTCCTCTATTTTGTAAATATATGCTTCCAAATTGATACTAATCTATTTTCATTTCGATTTATGTATGTTTACCTTCCTTTCTTTTTAGTTTTCTCTATCTCAATATTTGTTATGATAAAAAAAAATTGTATATAACGTTATTGTTTTTAACTTACCTTGTGAATTTCAATGTAAATTGTTGTTTTCAACTTATTTTAATATGATAGGAAAAGGAAAAAGAATGAATGATTTAACTTGAATAATTTGTTTGTTAGTTTCTAGCATTTGTTATACTTAATAAAAAGAAATCCCATATGCCACCATGACCATGCAAGAGATTTTAAATGCAAGTTATTATGTATTTATACACAAATTCATGTCAATCCTTCAATCCAATTATCTTCGCTTGAATGTTTCTATTTCAGTCTCTCAACCAGAAAAGCCACCCCGCATCGATATAAGTGATTTAAATAGTGTTTTAATTTGTATTTGACTAAAATTTGTCCTTATATCTCTATCAATTTTACGGTCTACCAATTATATTGTATTTTTATCATATAAGATCTCAAAACTTCGAAAGAACTCCCATTGGATTATACTAATGTGAGTTACTCTTTGGTCAAATCGCACCTAAGATAAAACATACTGACCTAGTACATATATTGCATATTTTTCACTTAGAACAAATACACTGCTTTGAGACAAATATATTGATCCAATTGCGCTTAGAACAAAAATACACAAAATCTGAAACAAAATATATTATTTAGAACACTTCGACTTATACACAAGCCGCCATAATAATAATAATAATAATAAAAAAAGAGCCACTTGACCTAAAATTTCCAGTGTAGTACAAAACCTCAAATCATCATAAGGTGAAATCATCTGTAAATCTTGCCTTGTGTATTGAGCCAATGGACTTTACAGTTTGCAAGAACATGTTACCCATCTTTTTTTGACTGATGATCACTAAACAAAACTACAATAATTACTCCAACAACCGTTTCTTAAGTAATATGTGAAGGGGACGAAAAAAAATAGACAAGAAAGATTGGAGATTGATTAACCTATGTGAAAAAAGGGACTAAGATAAAGATACAGTTGCTGTGAATTACATCAACAACTTAAGACAAAAGAATACCCTAGATTTATCACCGCCGTCTACAGCCTTGAGAATGCAAACGGAAGGGTTTGAATGATTCAGGTCAAGCAATGGCGTACTGGAATGTCTCTGACTCGCTCGGCCTCCACACAGACTTCTGGACACACAGCAATCCTTCCTTATCCTTTGAGTAAGTCAACCGAACTTCCCATTTCATCGATCGCACCAAGTCCTCCACCTGTGCAATAGTCTCTACATCGTCCCGAACGATCAGCTTTCCTTCAGGCCTGAGCATCCGATCAGCCTCTGCAACTACAGCTACAAGATTGCACCTGATAGATTCAAAAAACCAATGTGAGGATTAGCTCCTGTTAGATGGCAGTGCTGAATTTTTTGAGTAGTAAGGCAATGCAAGGACAATGGGACGCACTTTGTCTTGACTTTGGAGAAGACATGGTCCGCATGCAAGAGATCGTATGATCTGGGATAGGTGCTGAAGGATTCACACCAATCATGATAAATGCCAAAAAGACCTCGCTCATAGATGATAGGCAGTGTATCCGGTGCATCAACTGAAACCACGTTCATGACCCATACACTCGAATCTCTTAGAGCAGCAGCAAATCTGCAGAGCCAGCCTTCCGTCAGAAGTAATACAACACAATTCTTGAAAAGAAAAATCAGGTTAGGTGGAGAAGGAAAACTGGAAACATTATAGAGATTCAACTTTCCACCAAAATATCCAGGAAAGCTACAATACAATTAATAGATCATTTTGCTTACCCTCCATAGACAGCTCTCATGTCCATAACATTCCTTACATTTGACCAATCAATGCCAAGTCCAGTTTTATATGACTTGGTCACTACACGCTTCCAGTGCTCATAATCAGCTGTAAAATCCTCTGGTGCTGGTTTACCATACACTCCAACCTGGGAACTCGACAGCCAATAAGGTGCTTTCAGCAGCCTTGCTGGCCATGCCTCTGGCCATTGTGCTCCACGCTCGTTGGAGTCAACAGGTACTTTATGCATGCATGCTTGCAAAGGAACATTCCTGCCAACAGTGGTAATTTTTCATTTAATTATTTCAGAATAAGTTGCACATCAAGGAATCTTACATGGAAATTAGGAAGGAAAAATAGTGGAAAGATATCTATACAATTATGTTAGTGCCTTTTAGGTCTGTAATCCTATTAATAATTATCTCTTCAAGGAAGTCCAAATAAGCTTATAGCAAATGCCTTTTGATCGAGTTGTTGCATATGACCAACTAATAACAAAGAATAATTATAAGCATGAGCATCTTATTAAATAAGGGATAATACAATTCATATCTCAAAGCCAAAGGAATTACCAGGCAGCATTTGCATCATCCGAGTCAGAACACAAGGGGGGCTCCTTTTGTGATCGCTGCTCATAGCACTCATTAGTAGTGGGCTTCCTAAATGTCGCTACACCAACTCCATTCACAGTGTCCTTATTTATTGAAATAAGCTCCCAGCACATCTTTTTCGTTAATTCATTCATAGCTACAATAAGTAAGTAAAATCATCATATAAATTTTGTACAGAAACATCCTTATAAGATTAGATGAAATTTCATAGTAGACAATCTTACCTTTCCAAATTTCAACATCTTCACCAAGCTTTTGGTATACTGGAGTAGCAGACCACACAAAGAATCCACCAGGTCGCAGAACACGATTTAGCTCCAAAAGAAGTTTACCCCCTACAAATTCAGTCACAGTCAACCCACCATAAATATAGGTCTTATTGCAAAAGGTAACAAAATGTTGAAATCAATATAGAATTTCATGGTAATAAATGAAAAAGAATAAAACGTTAAATACCTTCTATATGCCATGGAACTCTGCACCGAGCACAGTGAACCACATCAAACACTCTGCCTGGGTAAGGAAGTCTTTTGGTACCCATCACTGCAGATATAGCAGGAATTCCCCTCTCAAGAGCAAACTGCACCTGAGCTTCATGTTCATCTTTTGGGGCAAGCGACATAGCAAGAACATCTCTATCAAAGAGATAGCCTCCAAAGCTAGCAACACCACATCCAACATCCAAAATAACCCGAGTACGATTTCCCCAGGCAATATCAGGCAAAGACTACACAAAGCCCAATGACAGGAGTAAGCAATATTTACAGGCACAGATAGGTAAGTCATTCTTCCTAGATTTTAACAGAAGGTAATGTTGCATCCATTGACATGATGGTAAGAGAGTAAGAGGAAGGGCATTGAAAACAATTCATTTACATTAGAGAAGGCAAAGGTTTATCTTCATGAACTCTTTTTATTTTTATTATTATTTACCCCATAAATTGTAGGAGACTATTGAAGATACATATGAACATGAGAAAAGATGGAAAGAAACAAAAATTAATAACAAGGTAAGGCATTGCATCAGAAAACAAAGTGCATGCAGTTTGATAGCTTTGCTAACAATAACCACCGAAGCATTGAGTTGTACTTAATTTGCTTAAATAGGAATAGGATAAGAGCAATTAACCTGCTGTATGAAGTCAATGTAATGGAGAGCGCCGTGTTTAAATTGGGTTCCACCACCAGGGAAAGTAAGGTATTCACCAGATACCTTCACCCAGTTTTGATGACCCTTTATTTCTGCAAGCTTAGTGTGTGGGACATTGGAATACCATATCTGTGGAAATGCATCAATCATTTAATATCATAAGTGATCAGTAGAGATATATGTTTCATTAAAAAAAAGGAGATCGATAGCTGACCTTTTCCCTGCTCTTAGGCCACTCAATGGGACGCTTGTATCCTTCAGGAAGAGGGACAAGACAAGTAGGAGGGTCCTGAGGACAGTGCCTCTCACGATGTTCATAGTGCTTGGTACTTCTAAGGCTCTTAATTGCTTGTAAATTGTCCAGACAAGGTATGTAATCGGCACCAGCAGTGACATTGCATAGTTTCCATTTGTACCCAGCCTGTTCCTTTGAGGATTTTTGTGATTCCTGCTCATTCTTAGACTCAGCTGACTGTGTAGAGAATGCCCCATCCTGAGTGTTACTTTCATTCAAGAGCTCTGACTGAGCCCCAGAGGGGTACACTTCATCTTTCTTCTGAAACTCATCCTTCTTCTCAAGGTTATCATCAGACGTGTTATTCTCATTTTGCTCAACTTTCTCCTCTATCTGACCATTCCCTTTCTCCTTGTTCTCGGTTTCATCTGTTTTTGTTTCATTGTCATCTGAATCAGATTGCTTCTCACTCCCATCCGAATCAGATTTCTTCTGACCAGAGTTCTCTTCAGATGCACTCTCTTTGCCTTCAGTCTTTGTCTCTTCAGTTTCCGACTTCTGCTCTTTCTCCTCTGCTTTGGTCTCCCCATCGTCTGACTTAGTTTCATTCTCTTCGGTCCTAGTTTCCAGCTTTTCTTCTTGCTTCTCTTCTTGGTTTTCTTCAGAACCACCATTCTTCTCGCTCTGGGAATCCGTTTCATTACTGTCTCCTTTGGTGGCATCCTCAGGTAAGTCACCAGGATTATCCTCGAACTGCTTAGTATTTTTATCTCCGCCATCATTTACCTGTTCTTTCACCTCAATGGTATTGTCATTGACTTGTTCCTTCACCTCATTACTGTTATCAATCACTTGATCTTTCACTTCATTTTTCTGGTTATCCTGGGGAACATCTACATTTTGGACAGGAACAACCGATGATGACATCATCATCCATACTCCAACCAAGCATAGAGCCACAAAAACTACTATCGTCACGGTTGAGCAATAACTCGATGAGGACCGCTTGTTGTCAATCCTACTATATTTCCCTAAAGCCATGATTTATCCCTTATAACCGATCCGCTGAGAGATCTACACCTACAATATACACAATTATACATCATCCAATTAGTCAAAAATAAACTTAACTAGGAAGATGGCATAGATCACAGTGCAGAGATATGCTTTGCCATCCCAGTGGGCAGTTGGGGGAGGGAGATCAAATATGTCTGCAGCTTATACTGCATATTTACAAAGTTGTTGTTTCTATAACATAAACAGTTGTGCCAAGGCTGCTCTCCATAACATAACTAGACAAAGGACGTGATAGAATTTACACTTAAAGGAGCCATCAATTTAGCTGATCTATGGAATATATGCACTATTCCAATAGATCCAACCTACCACATAACAAGCTATCGAATCCTGACTTCGAGTTGTCAACATTCATTTCCATATAGTCAGACACAACAAAAGCCAAAAAAAAAAAAACAACCAAACTAATAATTTTAGATAATATTACACTGTAATGCAGCAGTAGCATTCTAATCTATTAGGATCTTACATTATTTTCTAATATGGGCATATAAAGGGAACAAAACATCATAAGACACAACTATCTCAAATCCACATATATAAAACCAAATAATCATAACAAATCACATAAAAAATATGTAACATTCCAAATATACACAGACACAGACACAGACACACACGTATATATATGTACCAGATTTGCATTTGTTAATGGGAATCAAAATCTCCAAATTTAACATTAAAACCTTACAGCAATAAAATCCCATTCATGCTATCTATAACAATCCGAAAAGGCACTAAAAGAGGTTCATATTATCAAGAACTGTGAATAAAAATCTTAACTTCAACAAGAGATCTTGCGTAAAGAGACAAAATTGATGATGGTGGCAATGAATTAATGCAAAAGAATCAATACCCAAGTAAGATTAATAGAAAAGAACGAGATCTGTCTATGTGGGGTTTCATATATTACATACCTTTAATGGAAGTGAATGTGAAAGGGAGCAGATCTAAGAGAATAGAGAGAGAGATAGAGAGAGAGAGAGAGAAACAACACTATTCCTATTCCTCCACAATGGGTTTGTGTCAGATAAAAAGAGCGAGGGAGAGGATGAGAGAAGGGAAGAGATTTTGGTGTTTGTATGAGATCGTGTTTGGGTTTTACTTTATAGGAGAAGAGGAGCTGTGAGAAAGCTGGATTGAATAATTAACTTGTATATGTGAATTCCAGTAGAATTGTAATTTAAAAAAAAATAAAAAAGAAAAAGAAAAAGAAAGGAAATATCAAGGAAACAAAACAAGGAACCGTTAATGTTAAATTTTTTAAGGTTTAATGATTATTTATTATTAGTGATGGAGTCTGAGATCTTTTGTTTGGGTTGAGTGTTGTCGCTTGCTTGACGGTGGAAGAGAGAGAGAGAGAGAGAGAGAGCCTTTGGCTTTTGGTTGAAAAAACAGGAAAAAAAAGTCACAAGAGGATAGAGGGATAAAGAGAGATAGATTTGTGGATGTATGAGTTTGATTTTAGAGGGGAAAATAAGTAGACCCGTAAAGAAATTTGATATAAGGGTGCTGGTAGTGAAAAGGGGAAAAAAATAGTTTAGTAAATAATTACGAAAATACTATTATAGTTTTAAATAATTTAAATTTTTTTTTTAAATATTGTAGTAAGTGATCGAATTTACCTCTTTAAAAGACAAGTAGGTATTCTGCTAGTTTGACACAAAGCATCACCTCATCTCTTAAAGAGACAAGGTTGATGTTTTTGTGTGAAACTCTTGCATGCCAAAAATTTGGTAGCAATTATTGTTGTTCATATATTTCCTATATAAAATCACTTGTAAAATACAAAGATACAACAATGTAGAGCTAAATCTCCCTTGACATCATTTTTGACCAATTCCTACGCAATCTCCACTAGATACTAACAGAATTCCAATAGACACAAGCGAAACTACCACAACATCTCTCAATCCAACCATATACAAATAAGTAAAATTTAAATATTATGCTACAAAAGAAATAACAATGCATTAGATTGTCCATGTGTCCTAATAAAAGAAAAATACAAGATATATGTAGTTGATAAATGAAAAAGATAAATGGATAAACTACTATTACTGCCTCTACCTTCCCTCCTTTTTGAACAAATGCCCACATGTTTGCACTAGTGTGTAGTTGTGGCTTCTACTAAGGATACTTCATTAATGAATCCACCTATGTAATATGCATACCATTCCAATCTCCAGCTAGTAAGCTATGTGATGAAATATGATAGGGTTTGGATCAACTTAATAAGTCTTTCATCCTGATGACTCATATATACTCTATTCAAATCATGGGGATTTGCACTCATTTTACTTGATTAATTGATGAAATCCTCTTAAAATGAGAATTTATTGTTTAATTTGTTGTTTTTAGTTTAAATGTGCTAAAAAGAAGTATGGGAGATGATTTGATCAAAACTTACAACTAAGACAACAAAACATGGAATCCAAGCTGAAGTCGCACACGTAAACTTAACCACGATTCACATTTGAGTCTAAAATTATGCCTCTGATTGAGCCAAGGGAAGAATATGAAGATTTGAACACAAACTCAATCGTATTTGAGATCATGCTCGCGATTACACCCATGGTCAACACTGTGCTAAAGTGCGAACAAGGATGAAATTGCATTTAGAGCCAATTGCATTGTGAACCGAGTTTTCAATTTCACCACGGATGAGCCCCTAATACACATGAGATTCTCTAACAAAGTTTGTTATAACAAATCTACCATGTCAACATTATAATTTTTATTTATTTTGTATCTATAAATGGACATGTACGGTAATGTGAAATATAGATAATACAAAATATACAAAAGAGAGGATAGTGTATCGTAATTAATCAAAAGAGAAAATTTAGTGATAGAAACTTCAGCTTTTCTATGGTTTAAGCATTTTGGATCAGTTTAAGAGCTAAATGAGTTGGTTTTGCAAGGATTCCTATGGTCATAGGTATTTTCTATCATTATTTCTCTAAATCATGCTTAGAATGATGAATCTCATGGAGAAATAATTGTTTTGAGCTTAGATTTAATGGATCTAAGTTCTAATTTATGTGATTTCATCTACATTAATTGAATTATTGTTGGATTCTTGTAATTAGCTCAAGCTGCATTTTCTTGGATTTGTGTGTACACCACATGAATTCATGCTTGATTTCAACTAAATGGATTAAGAAATTGTTACTTTGAATATATCTAAGGTATTAATGAAGATTGCTCATAACATCTAAAGATAGAGTGGTGACATCCTTCTATCACTTAATTGATTTTCATAAATGTGATTTTTAATTAAACGATTCTTGTTCTTAATACGAATCTAAGTTGCTAATGGTTAGGGGGAGATTCCGGTTGTTTGACTTAGGTTTAGACATTAATGACACTCAAGAAAGACATCAATATATTTTCATGAATTTGATAATACAATATTATTTAACAAAGTACTCATTGAGTTTGTTTCTATGAAATCACATGATAAAGATTTGGTGAAGTGAGCTATTCCTTACATCTTGAACTTATCTTTATGGATTGATCTAAAAGCATGTATATAAGTAGCTTAATGTTGTAAATACTTAGTTAGCTTGTGAATACCATGCATATGTGGATTTTCTAGGCTAGATAATAGACAAAAATGAGTACATTAGGTGCTAATGATCCATTAGAATACGAATTCTATACTACTTTGGTGTGTGCATTTGTTTATAATTGTTGCAACCAAATTTGAATTGAACTCTTAGCTTTTCACTTATAAAATTTTTAAAACTTCGATCAAGAACAAAAAAACCACACCCATATCATTTGGCAATGCTACCAATTGCCTCTTTTGTGGAGCTAAAGGAGTCTGAATGGTTGTTATAGAGCTCTTAGGCATGGATGTCTCTAGAGAATCCATATATGATGATGATAAAGGACTTTGCTCTCATATATGAGTAGATGCAGACAATGACCCGTCCTTGATATTTCTAACTACATTACCATGGCCCGAACATTGCTTTTGTCTCTGCAGCGTGCACCTACTAGCCTATACTGACTAAGGTGGCAAGGTGTCATCACCACTATCATCATTGAACTATGCGACTAGTGAAGCTGGCTGTAAAGTGTGACGCCCATGAACTCATTCACCAAACTAATAAACCCCTATGTCGTAGATACCACACTAGTGTGTGTGGTATATCAAGCACTTTATAAATGAAATTGGCCTGAAATGGACCACAAAATATAATATTAGGGCATAACAATCATTTTAGATGCTTGATTATTCTCTTAAGAAAGCACAATAGTAGAAATATACTTTCCCATATTGAACTTACCATATAGTGAGTTATAGCAACTGGCTGCTGATCATAACCTACACCATCATTCTCTTGTATAAAAGTTCCCACCAGCATATGACATAAGCTTAACCTTATCCATCTACACCCCTACCATGTCACCTCAATAAATCAAACCTGAATGCATGACTAACTTTACTTAAATTACACCTATAATAAAAATATCGAAAAATCTTAACTCGTAACTTCCTTTACCATAAAAAACTATATATTTAGGTTATATTAAAGGAAAATGCATCCACAATTGGTGTAACTAAAATAATAAAAAAATTTAATCTTTTGAGATTTAGTGTTAATTGGTTATTTATATGAATTGGCAATAAATAAAATGGCAATGAATAAAAATTGAATTTTAGAGGTTAGAAAATAAGTCTCAACTGCCATCCTTGTGGACCCACCTAGTCCCTACATTGTAGTAAATGAATGTTAGGTAATTAATTGTATTTTCTCCTAAAGTGAATTGAATGCCATGTTAGATGCTAATTACTTCTCATATCCCAAAGTGACCCTTTTTTTCTAACTTTTATTGCATTAATTCTAATTTATGTAATTTATCACCAAGAAGTTATTCTCATTTTTTTTTCCCACACTAGAATTCCTCAAGTGCTCTTAATTAACCACATATGGAAATGTATCTTCACAAATCGAAAGAAAAAAGTAGAAATTGCAGCTTCACACAACAATAAAAACTAATAATGCAACTTCCTAAATCATGAAAAATTACAAAGAGGAATTTGAGCAATTTGTAGAAATTGCGAGTGGACTACAGATTTGGCATGACATAGATTGAAACATGTGCAAATTGATGCTTCAATGTTGTAGATTGTACAAAACTGAGTAAGAAATCACTTTAATTTTGTCAAAGTTATGGATTAATGCAATTTTGAGGTTAGGGTTAGGGTTTTCACACACTATAACCAAAGGATTTGGGGTTCTAAAATGAGGAAGAAAAAGGCTTTATGGCGTTTGTAACTCACTAAACTTATCTTTTGAAGAGACACGACTGTACGATGGTGATGTTTCAACCTTCTCTCTTAAAGAGATGAGATCAATAGCACTATATGAACGTTGTCTTTTGGAAGAGATGAGGTCATATGGTTATATGAACCATGTCTCTTGAAGGGTTGAGCTTTTTTTTTTTTTTTTTTTTTTAGAGAAAGAGAAATCCATTCTTTTAAAAATGGTATATGAAAATCCAGTACACAAGGTGTGAACTCTTAACAAAACAATTAGAAAGATGGGAGTCACAAACCCTAATCTAAAATGGACACATTTCTTTTACATCTAAGGATTGAAATATCCCTTTTACAACATGATTTCTACATAGAGAATGAAAAATTAGTATTCTGGCTAGACAAAATCCCATAAAGAGATTAAAATAAATAAATAAAAAGGAAAATAAAAAAACACCCACTTATTCTAAAAAATATGGCACTCCAAAATCAATGTGTTTGTCTTCAATCCAATCAGATTTGCAGATGTGGGATTGTAAGGATGGAGACGTAATATTGATGGATCAATGGTGACGAGAGTAATATATAAAAATTCAAATATGAGATGATAAAAGTAGATATGCAAATTATGATATAGGGTTCGTAGAAGTTGAGTCGAAGAAACCAAGTGAAAAAGGAAAGGACAGTACGAAAGGAACTTATGCAAATGAAAGTACTTCATTGATTTGAGAAACAAAGTGAACAAGACCAATTGTGAAGGGGCGATGGGCCTTGCAGTGGGTCGGACTGAGTAACAATTAGTGGGTGTATTAAATAAGAAATGCTTATGGGCCTAGTCTTTAGTAATTATCCATAGTAGATTTACCATATCTAAATTAGTTATCAAATTAGTACATTGCTAGTAACGGAAAATCACATGATAAATCAATAGTGCAAGTACTGTGTACAATTTAGTTACTAGGCAATATTTGTATGCCATCACCTGGAATCCTAGGGCTAACAATACATATACACTGATGTAATATCCAGAAATTATCAAGAAATAGTAGTCATTTTCCCTGGCTCGAATTTGACTAATTACTTGCATTCAAGTAAAACAATTTTAATATGTATTTGGCTTACATCATCTGGTATCAAAGCATCTGCAGTAATGGTGGGTGAGATGAGAGAAGCCAAGAAGATAGAAGAACTTGTCCGTGTAGCCATTAAGGAGCAGGTAGAAAAACATGAAGGATGGATTAAGGTGTTTACCGATACCCTCAAGCTTCAATAGGCTGCTTTGGAGAAACAAGGACAAACATTGGATAAGTTGCGGCAGCAGTTGCAAGCCAACAACACTATGATTGGATCTCCTTCGAGTGTAGCTTTCCACGAGAAGAATGCAGCATCAACACCACCAGCACCCTGCAACAAGAGATAAATGAGACTATTAGAACTGTGACTGACTACCAATTGCCTGCGAGAATACTAAAGTGGAGTTTCCAATTTTTAATGGGGAGAGCTTTCGTAATTGGTAGGTTAGGAGGAGCAATTCTTTGCTCTAGGTGGTACTCTCAAGCACCTCAAGGTAAGTGTTGCAACCATGTATCTAATAGATAAACCCTATGAATGGTATCTGTACTATTCAAAGTCTAGAAGTGATGCGAGCCCCATTACTTGGGAAGAGCTTACCAAAGCTCTTCAAGTTAGATTTAATGAGCGGATCTTTAAGGTTCTATAGTTGAGCTTAAGGAATTGCAACAAGCAGAAACATTGCAATATTATGTAGATGAATTTATGTACCTAGCTACTCAAGTACAACTACTTGAATCCCACTTAATAAGTTGTTTCCTCAGTGGTTTAAAACTTGAAAACCAATTTCCCATTCGTATGTTTCAACCAAATACCCTTAATTAAGCTTACACTCTCACCAAACTTCACGAAGCCACCAATCTTTCTTCTAAGATCAGCTTGAAAACAACAAAACACAGACCTCACCTTTATACTCCAACTCCTCAACCTACCGACCACATACACATAACTAGTACTAACCCATACCAAGGAACCAAACACCCTCGTAAGGAAAAAAGCTTGATAACACCTTAACCACCCTCTCAAACCAAACATTGACCCTACATCTCGACCCACAAGGAGACTCATACCTGAGGAACTAGAAGAAAAATGTAGGAAGAAGCAATGTTTTTGGTGTGATGAGCCTTTTGGGCTAGGGCATAGATGTAAAAACAATAGACTCAACATGTTAGTGGGAGTCTTGTGAAGAAAATGAAATTCAGTAGATGATGGAGGGGTGACTGAACTGGAGGAAGAACTATCACAACTAACCTTATGTTCGGTTAGTAGTGGGCACTCTAAGAGTAAGGAAAGCATGCATGTTACTGGATTTTATAAGAAAAGGAGGCTTAATGTGTTAATAGATACTGGCAATTCCACCAATTTCATGGATGAATGTTTAATGAAGGGAATAGGGTGCCAAACTATTGAAATTCCACCAATTAGGGTCATACTAGCAGATGGAACTCATATCAGCTGTATTAAGAAGATTGAGCAATTTACTTGGAGTATGTAGGGGACACCTTTGTAGCAACCTTTTATGTGTTGCCCCTGTCATCCAGTGACCTTATCCTGGGTATACCTTAGTTGACAACATTGGGATGGGTAAACTGGGAATTCCGTACAATAGTTATGGAATTTGAGTGGCAGAGAAAACAGTACAGGTTAAAAAGTGAAGTGGAGGAGCTCAACATGATACTAGAAAAGAACTTGGCTCAAGTATTAACTGCTCTAATGGAGGTACATTGCTAGGTGATTATGGAGAATCCTTGGAACACACTGATTCAACAAAACAAATTTACCCCCCTGCCTAACTGACTTACTTGATGAGTTCTATGACTTATTTGAAGAGCCTAAGTCTCTCCCCACTTAGGGCCTACAACCATCAAATTCATCTACATGATAGATCTGATACATTTAACTTAAGGACCTATAGGCATTCCTTACTTCAAAAGATAGTTTTAGAGAACATGATAAAAGAGATTATTGTACAATCCAGCCAAAGCCCATTTTCCTCACTAGTTGTACTTGTTAAAAAAGAAGGATAACTCGTGGAGGATGTGTGTGGACTACAGGGAATTGAATAAGTCAACTGTCAAGGATCGCTTTCCATCCCAATTATTGAAGATTTGTTTGACGAATTACATGGAACCTAATTTTTCAACAAATTGGACCTAGGTCGTGGTATCATCAAATCTTGATGCACCCCAAAGATGTGTACAAAACTACCTTCAAAACACATGAAGGCTATTATGAATTATTAGCGATGCCCTTTGGACTCACTAATGCTCCCTCCACATTTCAAGCGTTGATGAATCATGTATTCAAGTTATACCTAAGGAAATTTGTGCTGGTGTTTTTTGACGACATCCTAGATATAGTAAGAATATGGAGGAGCATATCAAGCATCTAAAATGTGTCTTTGGAATTCTAAGAAAAGAGAAACTGTATCTCAAGCAAAGTAAGTGTGTTTTTGGGGTGGAGTAGATTGAGTACCTAAGCCATATCATTTCAAGTGACGGTGTAACAACTGATCTTAAAAAGTTGGAAGCTATTGCCAATTGGCCTACCCCACTAATATATGACAGTTGAGAGGTTTCTAGGTTTGGCTGGGTTCTACAGATGCTTTATCCTAGGATTTAGGGTAATTGCCAAGCCTCTAAACCAACTTCTAAAGAAGGAATAGTTCCATTGGAACCCACATGCTCGATCAGCCTTTGAAAGGCTTAAGGCAGAATTAATGAAGCCACCTATCCTACAATTGCTAGACTACTCAAAAAGGTTTATACTAGAAACTTATGCTTATGGAGATGGTATAAGGGTTGTGCTCATGTAAGAGATCCATCCGATTGCATATATTAGCAGGTCATTGGCCCCTAGACATCAAGGTGTATCAGTATATGAGAAAGAGTTAATGGCATTGGTCTATGCCATCAATAAGTGGAGGCACTATTTGATTGGGAGGCATTTTACCATAAAGACTGACCATCAAAGTTTAAAATGCTTGTTGGACCAAAGGCTAACTACCTCTACCCAGCAGAAATGGCTTACTAAATTGGTTGGCTTGGATTATGACATTGAGTATAAAAGCGGACACTTGAACAAGGCTGTAGATGCTTTGTCTAGAGCTGATCTACAACACTTGCAGCGCTTAATGACCTCTACAGTGTTATCCGATGTAATGGATGAAATCAAAATGAGTTAAGAGTTACCAGGATGATATAAAGATATTATATTGAAGCTTAATCAAGGGCTGGAAGTTAGAAACTACACTTTGGAGCGAGGAGTCCTAAAAAGGAAAGGTAAGGTAGTTGTTGGCCCATCACAAAACCTTAGGGATAAACTGTTAAGGCATTATCATGAAAGTGCCTTAGGAGGACATTTAAGTGCTCAAGCAACCTATAAAAGAATGCCTAACGCTCTTTATTGGCCAAAACTGGAGAAGCAAGTGTGTAGATGGGTAAGAGAATGTGATGTTTGTCAATGTTACAAACTAGAAAATGTGGCTAGTCCAGGGCTTTTACAACCACTTAAGATTCCCAATTAATGCTGGCAGGAGGTTAGTATAGACTTTATAGAAGGGTTACCTATTTCCAGTGGGAAGAATGTGATTCTAGTGGTGATGGATAGACTAAGTCAATATGGCTACTTTATGGCCTTGTCACACCCCTACATAGCAGCTCAGGTAGCCCAATGTTATCTAGACAATGTTTACAAACTACATGGCCTGCCTGACACTATCACTTGCGATTGTGACCCTATCTTTGTTAGCACGTTTTGGCAAGAGTTCTTCAGGTTGCAAGGAGTGGCCTTTAACATGTCTATGGCCTACCACCCCTAAACTGACCGCTAAATTGAGGTGGTCAACCGGTACCTAGGGACATATCTACGGTACATGACTAGAGACACACCTAAACGATGGAGGCAATACTTAAGTTTGGTGGAGTGGTGGTATAATACAAACTACCACACTAGCACCTACAATACACCTTTCCAGATCTTATATGGGTACCCTCCACCGATGCACCTGCCTTACATTCCTAAGGACACGAAAAACAAAGTCGTGGATCAACTATTAACTAAGAGGGAGGAGATGATGAAATTACTAAAATTTCATCTCAAGAGAGCTCAAAACAGGATGAGACAGCTAGCGGATAAGAAGAGGATTGAGAGGGTGTTTACAATTGGAGATTGGGTACTTCTAAAGCTACAACGCTATCGATAGAATTCACTAACGAACATTCATGCACAGAAATTAGCCCGTAAATACTATGGGCCCTTCAAAATAATTGACAAGATAGGGAATGTAGCTTACCGTCTTGATCTTCCAGCCGGATCTGAAATCCATCACACCTTTTACGTCTCCTAATTGAAGAAGTACTATGGATCTCCCGTCACGACTCCAGATCTGCCACCTGCAAACAACATAGAACCTGAATTAGAACCTCAAGCCATAATTGATCAGAAAATGATCAAGAGAGGAAATAGGGCAGAGACGTTGGTGCTTATCTTATGGAGAAATCTCTCTCCAGCAGATGTGACCTAGGAATTTCTAAGTGATCTTAAGCTCCAATTCCCTAATCATTCCTTATGGATAAGGAATCTTGAAGTGGAAGGGGCTGATCTAGGGTTCGTAGAAGTTGAGACGAAGAAACCAAGCGAAAAGGGAAAGGATAGTACGAAAGGAACTTATGCAAATGAAAGTACTTCTGTCGGTCTGAGAAACAAAGTGAACAAGGCCAATTGTGAAGGGGCCGATGGGCCATGCCGTGGGTCGAATCGAGTAACAATTAGTGGGCCATATTAAATAAGAAATGCTTATGAGCCTATTCTTTAGTAATTATCCATAACAGATTTGCCATATCTAAATTAGTTATCAAATTAGTACATTGCTAGTAACAGAAAATCACATGATAGAATCAATAGTACAGGTACTGTGTACAATTTAGTCACTAGGCAATATTTGTATGCCATCACCTGGAATCCTAGGGCTAACAACACATATATACTGATGTAATATCCATAAATTATCAAGAAATAGTAGTCATTTTCCTTGGTTCGAATTCAACCAGTTACTTGCATTCAAGTAAAACAATTTTAACCTGTATTTGGCTTGCATCAAATTATGAATATTAATAGTGGTGGATTTGTGAATTTTTGATGGTGAGTGAAGGGAAAAGGTTTGAAAATGAGGGGCGGCTAGTAGCCAAGCCACCCTCCTCTACTAGGGCTTGATAAGAAGGCTCAAAGAGAGAGAAAGAAAGTAATGAAAAAATATTATTTTCTATTAAATTATTTTTGTTCTAGTAATATTTTCATAATTATTTATTAAAAATAGTATTTTTCTTTCCTTTTGCCTATAAGGGTAAGCATAAATTTAATTATCATAGATATTTGAGTCTCTACTCATAACATGGATAAAAGTATTTTTTTTTAAATAGTGTATTTAACAAAAAAGAGATAGATTTGGGAAGATAATCTAAAATTGACAAGACAATAAATAACATGAAGGAACCAAAATAATGGAAATTTATGATAAGATATTGAATATATATTTTTAAGATAGAAAAGAGCTATTTGATATTATGGCTGGTTTTTTAATTTAGAAAACATATGAGGATATCTTTTGTAAATGAAAAAAAAAAAATAGAGATAACACTCACATACTAAAACCATTAAAATTTGAGTTTCTTATACTATAGAAGTGATAAAGCCATCCATTAGTTGTACATAGATAAGGTAAATTACATTCTTGTAAATTTTGGATATAATAAAGATACCTTTAATTTTAAAAAATTAATACTTACACCCTTAATAAAGTATAGAAACATCCTTACAAACTTTAAATATTACAAAAACACCCCAAGTTTAAACAATTCAACACTTGCATCCTTGATAGAAATAAAAGTGTCACTATTTTTGTCTAGTCGTCATATGATTATATAAAATAATGTCAATTTGTTTATTTAACTAATGTAGATACCTTATATTCGATTTTTTTCATCTAAGAAACGTAGATCTTATTGTTTTTACTAATGTCATATTTGGTATATGTGAATAGACTAGGTATGGAATCGTGATTCCAAGTTCCAGTATATTTCTTATTATTAGGTACTTTTTTTCATAAGTACACTTTATAATTATTTCATTCTATATACACATTCAAACATATGAATGGATTTGTTATTCTATAAGTTATTCTACTCCATTCTGAATATTCTAACATATCAAACATGATATAAATAAATTTTTTCCTTTGAAAATTTGACTAGTAGCATCAATGTAATAAATGCAATAAGAAAACCCTCAATCATTAACTAAAAATTCAAGGTTAAGTTACTAAGATATCCTTTATAAACTTTAATATTACAAAGATATTGCAAATTTGAAGAGCTCAATATTTACATACCTAACAAAAACATACGTTAAATTATTTTTGCTTAATTTAAAATAACTAGATATAAAGAATGTCAACTTATCAATTTAGTTTGATTTAGGAAAAATGTTGAGCTCTTAATTTAATATTTTGAGATTTTTTTTATTGCTTTTTATTGGATTAGTAGTGCAACCGAGTCAATTTTTTTTAACATATGTGACTTTCTTATAAAAAAAATGATGAAATCATGGGTTCAGATCAATTAAATAGATAAGTTGGCATTATTTTCCTCAAGTCATAGGTCAACTAAACAAAAGTGGTGACGCTTGTATTATACTTTATCAAGGGGTGCATGTGTTGGATCTTTGAATTCGCGTGTCTTTATAATATATAAAGTTTACAAGGAATGTCTTTGTAATCTATAAAGGGCTTAAATGTTGGTTTTTTTAAATTGGGAGTGTATTTGTAATGAGTTTACGGTGTCTTTATAATTTACCTTAAATCTTAATCAATTAATAGATATATATATACATATTAATTTTTATCAATCACAAATACTAAAAAAGGAAGAATAGCTTCCCATTGATCTGATTAGAGATTGTCTTCATCTTACTCAGATATAAATTCTTAGTTACCTACAAATAGATTAGGAAGTATATCTGCAATTCTTCTAAGTAAATGGGAAAAAATGTTAAAAGTGGGAGACACATTAATTAGTTTAAGCAACGAACAGAGACATAAATGAAGATGTGGTTAATTTTATCCATAAATGAAATTAAATTAAAAACCTACGATCACAGGCGGTATATATATGTGTATATATGTATGATTCCATTTTTGTCCTCTCCTCCAAAGTATAAATTTAGAATATATGTTTTAACAAGGTGCACGGTTATAATTCACTTGCTCGAAACCTTTCACAATATGTTCCCATGGATCGTTTAAGGAAATTTTAAATACATTACTTACATTTTGGTATTTTACCGTATTCATAATATGTATTTTGTCACTATATGTTAATATTTATTGAGGAATACATATTGGTTCGTTATTGATCATAATAATTAATTTTATAAAATAGATACTACTATATAAATTTAATTAAATAAAATAATAGAAAATTGTAGAAGCAAAAATAAATAAATAACACACACGAAAAAAAAAAATTGAAACCATAACCATTTGATTTGCCACCCTAAAAACGCCCTAATCAGCCACAAAGGATTTAGCGTAATGTGTTATGACCCGCCAACCACTCTATGGGATCACATTCCCTTCTCTTTAAGTCGTTGAAAATCGATTACCACCATGAAAACTAACCTTTTGAGCTATGACCATTCTAGCATTGAGTTTTAAAATGCATTTTCTTTTATTTGTAGTTTTCATGTACTTACCACTCTAGTTAGCGTACAAACGAGCCAAGCTGAACTAATCTTTTGAAGCCTCGGGCTTGGATCATTTAAAATTTATCAAACACAAACTAGAGCCGAGTATTCTATCGAGCTCGAAATCTAATTTAGAATTTGGCTCATTTAGCTAAACGAGCTTTAATTTAAGAACAAGTTTTTGTTTCAACTTGAGCTTGACTCGTGTATAAATCAAGCTCGAGTCAAGCCGAGTTTTTTATCAAACTTGAAATTTAAGATTGAGCTCGATTCATTTAAATAGGCCGTATTTTATTTTTTTCAAACCTCAATATTAAATGTAAGTTTTGTTATAAAACTATATATATAAATATAAATAGAAATTAGTTTTTGTTGTTTTAATTATATACTTGTATATAATATATCACAAATATAAAACTTAAAAATCTACAATGAGCTTGTTCATAAACTTAAAAGAGTTTTACTTTGAGCTCGAGCTCGACACTTTTATTAATCTAGCTTAAGCCAAATTTGAGTAACTTGCGAGCAGCTTAATTCATTAGCGGACCTAACTTTAATTGACCCATATACCCCCTTGATGTCATACAACCAAAGGGGTTAACTTTCAATGGGTTTAATAAGAGTTTAATCCTGTGTGTACTTCTAAAGAATAAAGTTTAAGCAATTTATTTTATTCATTAGGAAAAAAAATGATTTCATTTTTAAATAAATAAAGTATGAAGATAGACAAGTTAACTTCGTTAGATTTTTTAGGCATTTAATTTTATAAGAAAATATATACGTACTTATATCTTCATCTTTTTACTATTTTATGTTGCTAAATCTTCGATTTTAAAATGTTGCTAATGATACAGTATTTCTAATTCCAAGTTTTCTTTTTATTTTTTTTTAAGCACACTTTCATACTTCATATCCAATAATGTCAATACCATGTATTGTATTAGAAGAGCTTCTCAGCACGATTTATCTTGAAACTTGTGTGCTTTCTACTCCCTCAAACTTCAATGAATTATTTTTTAAAAATATTCATAAAAATCATACAATAAAACTCAAAATAATCCAATTAAATAAGAATTTTCAAACACTCATAAGTATCGAAGGTCATTAATTATATATGAAGGAACGGTGGTTAATAAAAGTTAGTTGAGTAGGAATGACAAGGTGTTGATAATTTCCTTGTTACCCATCTTTTGATTTCTTCTAAATTAAGTTGTCTTTGAAATTTCTTCATGTTAATAAATAAATAATACATAAGAGGGATTAATAACAGGAATGGTCCCAGATTTTTCACAGAATGTTCAATTAAATTCTTAAAGTTTCACTTTGAATAATTTGGTACTTGAACTAAATTTTCATGGATTTTTCATATTTGAAATTTAGTTTTGAAAAATTTGCTATTAAGATAAAGTTTCTATGGACTCTTTTCATACATGAAACAAGCATAATTAGGTATGAAAAACAAAATCCATGGAAACTTTTTTCATGTATAAAAATTGTCAAAACCAAACTTTAGATACAAAAAATATCCATAAAAACTTGATTCAAATATTAAATTGTTTAAAACCAAACTTTAAGTACCTAATTAAACATTTTGCGAAAGTTTATGTATTATTTTGGACATTATCCCATATAAGAAAGATAGACAATTCAAATTAAATTATTACTATTAAAAATAAAAAAGGTAAACAGTGATAAGTGATAACCAACATGAATTTAGAAGGGGAGGAAGGGAGCAACAGTGAGAAAAGGTCATACATTATATATTAAATATATATTATTTCATCAATCTAACACCTGAATATTTATGTAATTTTAAAAGACAAAATCTTCAACTACCTCTTATCACAGGATAAAATACCGTTTAAATTATATAATGATCCTAGGAATAGATGTAGCACCAGGTAGCTTTCCCAGAATAGGAAATAAAGACTAATTAAGATCCCTTAAAACTTAGTACTACTTGAATTTGACTAAACTTCAACCGAAAGAAAAGCTGAAATACCTATTATAATGTTTTGAACAAATATGGAGTAAGGAAGTTAGTATTTCATTTTCAAATGATTATTGTGGATCTCCACAAATATTAATGAGACATTACTTGGGGAAGAAAAGTGCCTTTTTCTATGTAGGTTTCCAAGTCAAAAGTCAGTTGAGGAATAGACATAGATCTAAGGTCAAAGAAAACATCACAGGACCTAACTCAATTTATGCATCTTCCTACTTTTTCCTTTTCCTAACCAACCTCAGGTTGCTTAGTTTCACAGAAAATATTTTTTAAAATTGGCTATAGTTTCTTAATTATAATGATAGGCTGTTCTAGAGTAGTAATCTGAAGCAATTGTCACTAAAGAGCATTTCAGTTGATGGATGGTCACTAGACACTAATCACTATTATGTGCAACAAAAATTGTTTTTTTTTTTACCGCATCTAACAAATAAAAATTTCGATGATATTTTGTCACTATAAACGATAATTTATAACAACCTCTAAAATAAAAACTTCTGAAAAGAAAAAAACTTGTAAGAAAGTATATGCTGTAACGTATTGCCAATTATGTGCTTTGAAATATATATTATGTGAGGCCAAAAAAATTATAAATTATGTAAATAAAAAATTCAATAATTAACTAAAATTTTGTCCATGTTACATACAGTAGGAAGGGATTTATGATATTTATGAGAAAGGTTTCAACCTTTTATAAAAAGTTCCGAGCTATCCCATGGAGGGTAAACAGCCTATCAAAAAGGTAGACCTTTAGTAAATGGTCCAAACTCCTTTTATGTGAATATTATGGAAAGCGGTAAATTATATTCCTTTTATGTGAATATTATACAAAGCGGTAAATTATATTAGGTATGGGTAAATTCATGTAAAGTATTATTAAAAAAAAATCAACGTTTTGAAAAGTTCATTTAAGGTATTAACGTTTTGATTAATTTTCAATTAAATTTTATAAATTTTTATTATTGGCCAATTATCAATATCTTATTTGACTTTTTTTTTTCAAATCATTGATGAGAGCTTCTACAATCCCATCGATGAGACCATCTTGTCATTAATCTAACAGTTAAAATAAATATAGTAAACGAAATTATATATTATTGGGGTGGTTCGATCACGATTGAGTATGATGTGAACCATTAGATGATGACAGGAATAGATATATACACTTTTTTCAAATTTTTTTTCAAAAAAATTGTTTATTAAGAATAGATACATATAAAAAAAAAGTTGGTAGTTTCATGAAAAGATCAAATAGAAAAAATATAAATGCAAACCAGACATAGATATATACACTTTTTTCAAATTTTTTTTCAAAAAAATTGTTTATTAAGAATAGATACATATAAAAAAAAGTTGGTAGTTTCATGAAAAGATCAAATAGAAAAAATATAAATGCAAATCAGACATATTTATATATATCATTTCAATATAGATACAGATACATATGAAAAACATACCATCCAAATAGACCCTTAATACGGGAGGCTTAAATTATTTAAGGAAAACAAATTTGTTTGTGCCTTCAAGTCTTTTATTAAAATCTTATTGCACTAATTATATTTCTTAACAATCTTAGAAAAATTATTAAGAATGGTTATTGAAAAGATGAGATCTTCAAAGTTATAAATCAAGATTTATCAAAATTGGATCAATTTAGTGATAACTTTAATCATTAAAGGAAGCAAAGCACGGTAAGGATACAAAATACAAGAATTCAAGATAACTAATCGTGACCTATCTTTCATCTAAGTTATTACAATCAAATATATGTGTGAAACTTTAATGATGATCTTTATGGCATATTTGTGCCATGGACAAATTAGAGTTGAACTTTAAATTATGCATGGAGATTGTAAGAATAAATGCAAAATCATTGCATCGATTCAATGTAAA
The DNA here is from genome assembly GCA_024138025.1 of Combretum micranthum. Classification (NCBI taxonomy): domain Eukaryota; kingdom Viridiplantae; phylum Streptophyta; class Magnoliopsida; order Myrtales; family Combretaceae; genus Combretum; species Combretum micranthum. The sequence goes on from JAMXBD010000026.1 coordinate 2,672,757, forward strand.
CAAATAGTTTGAATGAAATTTTATATACAGTATGTTCAAAACAAACGCTTATCTAATGAATATTCCTATGGAAATTATAAATGAGATTTGAAAATATGTTCTACATTCACCTGGTGTGATTTTGTCTCATATATCTTCTATGGTTTATTGGTGGGCATATTTAAACATAGGACTCCTCAAGCTCGGCTTAATCCAACTATGGCATGAGTTAGCCCAAGGACTTTTCAGTTGCTGGCCCTTCTAGTCACACTTAATTGGTCCGGACTCACTCTATCAAACACATTACACTTAGTCAGACTTCATTGCTCAACTTGAATCCCTAGTTCAAACCACTCCACCTCAATCTCTCACATTCATAGAACGTAGCTCAATGGCCTCTTGGCTACTAAGCATGTAAAGCTCCATGATTGTTACTACCTCTACGAATAGGTAACTACCACATGTGATGACCTATAAATTGATATGGAAAACCTTAGGTATATTAAATCCAATACCTAATGTTCGTCAAATGGAATTGATCTCAAAAGGATCGTCTAAGAAACTTGGATGGAAACCGTGACTCGTTGTCTATATGAAGGCAAGAACCTTGGTATAATGAAGACGCCACAACTAGTGATGGAGTTTCGATTAATAAGTCAAAGGATTCGAACGCCACAGATGAAATCCGATAAATTCATAAACATGTTCAATCAAGAACACACAGAGAGAAAACTCTCAATTTCATTTACAAGAAATAACTCATAATCTACTTTATTTGATTGCAAAAGCCCATTTATAATAATTCCTAGGAAAACTAATAGACACAAAATAATAAGACCTAGGAAAACTAAAAGACTCACATAATAACACCTAATAAATACAATAAATATTCTTAAGGACATGATAAATATCCTTAAAGACATAAAAATAAATCTGGCAGCCTATATTACACATTTAAATTAAAACAACATCTCATTTCAATAAAATTGTCGAGGGCAAATTCATTCATATGCCAAATTATATTATTTAAGGCCTGCATTGTTGAGTGCTATTTTTCTAAATCTTTAATCCTTTGAGTCCCAAACTACTTTATAGGAATCCTTGGCTTGATTGACTAGAGTTTTGATCATTGAAACTCTATCCAACGAGTCTCCTATTCCTTGAAATATATCATTGGATTTGGATTTGGATTTGGATTTGGATTTGGTTAGCTCTAAACTTGATGCTTCAAGAATCACATCATAAATACTCCTGCATAATATCCTCAAAGGACAAGTCTATTTATAATCCATGCACATTACTTTTGTCATTTTGTTTACTCTTTCATATACTCTACTAACTTAACCATTAGAGTAGTTACATCGAATAATACCTCGATGCCTATTGACTCATTACTGTTTTGTAGGCCTACCAACCTAAGGTCCTGATCTAAGATACTTTATTAGAAAGTTAAGGCACCAATAAAATTAATATTTTGTGATTTTATTCATAAAAGAATATCAAAATTAAAATGGCTATGTTTTGAATATTGAATCTAAAGCTTAATGTCACGCCTTGGAGCAAGAGAGTCTACCATATATACACATTGAAAAACATGCATATAAGGCTACTAAAAACTCTATAAAGTTATAATAAAATTCTATTATACAGATCACACAAATATTAAAAATGATAATGTTATGTACATGTTGCATATGGTTATAGTAAGTAAGATGAAAAATTTTACAAAAAATGTTATATTATTATAACCATTATAATCATAACAAATCCTCTAAAATTTTCAGTAACTCAATTCACGTATATTATTAATATTATTTGAAAAAAAAAAGAAAAATAATCCTTGTGACTAATGGACATTTTTTGTTTGGCCCCCAAAGCTCGAACGTAGTCTGTCACAACACAATGCTAATAATAAAGTAAGATTGTACAAGAATACGCAACAACTAGCAGAGGACGAAGAAATGAAAGACTGCCTATTGTAATCCCTCTATAGCTTCTTCCTCCTAATTGTTGCTAAATATGCATACTAAACCTTTGAGAACTTGATGGCGTACAACGAAAACTCTTGGAGGGTTTCATTAAACATCTAATAGGAAGATAATTCTCCTATACTAGCTGCTATATCTTCTGCCACCATGACGCTTAAGGGGAAGGCATAGAAAAAACACTCTTACTCTCGTAAATGTTATTCAATTTTCATCCTTAACCTTAAGGTATCTGCTTAGGGATTATCATGCACCTCCTATAACTCATGTGTGTTTCTATTTATAAGTCTCGAGTTTTTTAGGGATCCATTACCAAAACCTAGATCTATTATAGAGTTTCATGCAACAATGCCATAAAACTAATTAAATTCATGAATCTATCAAATTTTCAAATATAAAGTTAAGCACAAATAGATCTCTTTCCTACATAGTCAATTAGATCATCATCTTTCTTACAACCACTATAGTTCCCATCATCAATATACATATCATAACCTATTATAATCATCAACATCACTTGAAAAATAAAGAGTGAGTAAAATCACTTAGTATGGAATGCTACATGTAATCACGCATAATACTATACCACACAAGACTTAATACATCCCATACGACACAAAATTAATTACAATATCAAGTATAAGCCAATATTGTTTAACAAACACACACACATCTGTATAGCATGATATTACATAAATGAGTTAAAAAAAGTTATGAGTGAAATAATGAATACATTGAGATGGTGATAAGTTTAAATTCCTTATAATTATTTATTATCCTTTATCAATATTAATAAAAATGAATGGATAATATGGAAACTATATTTTGGCTAAATTTTAGTAATGTTCGTTATAAAATCTTTATTAGCTAATTCCTTGTTATAATAGATTTTGATTTCAGTATTTGTAAAGGATGATAATGTGGAGTACAAAACTCCTAGGTTAAAGAATTTTTAAAAGATGTTTCTAGATTATATTTCAGTATGCTTATGCAATGTCATCAAATATAATATGTTATATATTATACTCCGTGTTGCGCATTGTACTTAGTATATGTATAATATAGATGTTCTATAAATTACATGAAATATCTTTGTCTTATAAACATAATAATACATATCGTATAATACACCTCTACATCATGTATTACAATATGTAACACATGTTATGTTATGTTATGTTATGTTATATATGTATGTATATATATATACACACATACATTGGATGTGATGTCTATCATTAATATATTAAATCAACAGTGTATATTTCATATATATATATATATATATATAATATGATTATCTTCATACTACACATAGTGTGCCTTTATAAGATTTAATTAGGATACATGTTATACATGTAGCAGTCTATATATATATATATATATATATATATTTATAGTGTGTGTGTACATTATTTCATTGTTTAAAATACATTATATGATTGTTATTTAAAGCTCTTATATGAAAATTTTCCAGATTATACATCTATTAAGCATCTATACTATAGATAATATGGATGTATTGCATTTAAATATAATATATTGCACATGACATATGTAAACGTATTAATTCTACACATAGTTAAGTATAATATGCTATATATTATCCTATATGTTTTTTCTTTTTATCATAATCAATATATATGTGTATATGTCACATATTATGCATCTCTTACACACATATACATCTTCAAATAATTAGGGGTATATCCAGCAAATAAAGCTTATCCCTATTCTTTATATTCCAAATATATGTTTTCTTTTTTTTTTTCCCAATATTGAATATATGATTAAACTAAACAAGTTATTGAATTAATAGTAATCATGTGACCATTAGTACAAAACACACCATTGGGATCACATTATGTTCTCCGTTTTATTCTATTCTTTTTTGGGATCGTTCCATTCTAAACTATTCCTCCGTGTTAAAGGATATATAAGATTCCTTTTACAAATATCCCCTATCAGCTAGCTGTTTCAATAAATACTTAAAGTCCATCTTGATTCATCTATATTCAAAATAACTTAAAAAGCTTAATAGTTGAGGCAAACAATGAAGATTAGCAAAAGCTCAATTTCTTGAAATTGAACAAAAACTTACCTTTCTACTATTAAATTCTTGACCATCTTTTCATGATTTGGGTTTAATTTCAGATTCTTACGAAGAGCCAATCAGTTTTTGAGGAAGATCAAGCAGTCATTTCAGTTAAATATTCAACCAACGAAGTGGAGACACAAGATTGATGATGTAAGTAAAGTCAAGGATTGATGATCTTTACAATTTTAATAAGAAAACTTGAAAATAGAGTTATGGTGTTTCATTCAAAATTGAAAACATAGAAAGAACAACAAGGGTTTTTCTTTATAAGAAAGGAAAAAAAAAAAAAAACGATTAAATGCAATAACATGGTATACAACTTTTATGTTTAGTGATCTTCTTAGCAATTATTACATTGCTTTCTTTAACTGCTTATAAAGAAAAATCCTTCCTTATTCTCTTTCTTTCTTTCTTTCTTTCTTTTTTTTTTCTTTTGCCAATCCTTTCTTTTCCTTTTTACTATTTCAATTTTTAACCGAACATTAGAACTATATTTTCAATTTTTGAACTAAAAAGTATAATAGAGATCATTCGTTTACTTTAATTTCATCATCAATATGTATTCTTTGAGGTTTATCATGTTAGTTTTTCCTACTACTTTGGTTAGGTATTTCACCTTGGAAAATCATTCCATTTTTCTTAGAATTTGAAAACTTGACATCCCTCTATAAGAATTTGAAAGCGAACCCAAAACAAGAAAAGATGGTGATAAATATTGGCCTCAAATATCTCAATTGAAAATTCAAGACAAAGTTCAAATCACAATGTTGTTATTAGCTTAGGAGACAATAATGATTAATTTTGTCAAAGACATTGAATAGGGATGTTCAAATCATCAAAGCAAGATAGGAGATGTAACCATTTCACATGAAGAGGAGGTAAATGGATCTAGGGTTGTCAATTGGTTAAATTCAACTAGGTAAGCTAATTGACCTAGGTGGCCTACTAGGTATGTTTTTTTTTTTTTTTTGGCCCAAATATGACTGATTTGGCTTATTTTGGTAAGTTTTATCTATGTTTTTTCTTTTACTAATTGTTTTAGTATGTTTTTATTTCTCATATATTTATTTTTATGAAATATAGGATGATTTCATAGTGAATAAGTCATTTATTTCCATTTTACTAGGAGTATTATGTTTAAGGTTGTTTCCTAATTTACTTAAGCTTTAAGAAAACTACAAGGGATAATATTTAAGGTCAAGTTCAAACAAAGGATGATGAATTTTTTGCCAATGTGAAGCACTAATTCAAAATTTTCACTAAAATAGGTAATCAAAATAATTACTAAAATGCCTTTAAAAAAAATGCATCTCAATTTTTATTTATATAGAAATTACATGTTCAACATGCGAGTTCAATTCAAATTATTTAACTATAACCCAGATGTTGAACATACAATTTCCAAATCTTAATCACTTGTTAAACATGCATTTTTATAAATTGCAATTTTAGCATGCTAATAGTTCATAAAACAAAACCCTATCTTCAAGATATGATTTTGAGAATGTTTAGTAGTTAATGATATCTCTTTCCTTTTCCTGTCACACCCCAAATAGCATTTAGAGCATCAAAAGTTCCACCATACACACTACACAACACTTAAACATTATATACAAAGGCTAACATTAGTAAATAAGTTTCTAACAAATTTTAGATTAAACAAAAATCTTATTTAAGTTTTGCAAATAATAGTAACTAATAAAATTGTATATCCAATATTATCAATGATAATCGTAATAATACATAGAAAACCTCACAATACAGATATCAAACTCTCAAAAAATAACAATAATATATCTAACGCATCTAAACATTTAGCTTGTCCAGTCCTTCACCAATATTTAATCCATAGCTCTTGTAATCATAGTATCCATACCATCATCACCTAAAAAAAATGCATGAGTCGAAGCTCGGGACAATAGCAACATAAACACACATAAGATGATCATGCATACTTAATCTAAGTGTAATGCAATAACTAATAGTTTATATATTTTTTAATTAAAATGAGATAAGGAATAGTGAAGCATTCACACTCCAGCAATACACTAGGAACCTGAGGGTTCTAAATAGCAGTAGCAACTTCTCAAGTGGTTGATATAGGCAACTCAAATATTTACACATCTTACATCTACAAGTAATAGCCTAATCTGGGAGTCACAGTCTTTATCCATCTTTATCCATACCAGTCAATTGTAAATAAGCAATATAACAAAGCCCATTATTAGACCACTTATTAAAAGTTCTATCCAATATGAATAAATGTTATCCTGATACCATTCGCCCTATTAGCAACCACCAGAACTACAACCAATGGCCTAAGCACCTAACTACCATGCTAGCATCACTATTCAAGATTATTACCCTTCACGCACACTCAACTGACATTTATTATGCCATCTTTATGTATTAACATGACTATCTAAGCGATTAACACGCAAGTCACTGCGTACCTGAACACAAAGAGGTATCATGCAACAAATCTAATGATAGGCATACTCAAGAATAAGAATCTAATTTTAGCAAGAAATAAATTATAACCTTTCCTGCCACCACTATGGCATATAAACTGTAGAAGTTTCAATCCTTTTCCTAATCTCTCTTATTCCTAAACTTTGTTTCTGCTATTAATTAGAAGTTTAGGTTAGTAAAAAGAATTATAGAATTGAAGATTGGAGATAGATCTTACCTTATCTTGTTGTTGGATTGTTGTAGAAACCTAGAAAAAAAGATTTTAGATTTGACTTCTAGATAAAAAAGGGAATCTAGTTGAGGAAGATTGGTAGAAAGAGAGATATCTTGTAGAAGAAGTTTTACTGACGATGACTTGTGAAGGAAGTTTAAGAAAGAGATTTTTAGTTTATTTCTTTTTAGGGTGAAGAATGAGAGAGGAGAGAGAAATTTTGCCTTATATGTGCAGTTAGGAGAGTTCACAAACATATATTATACATTTGGAAAGGGTACAGATAATAATACCCTTAGTTAAATATCCATATGACTCATATTATGATTATTTGGTTAATTTCCTAATTTATTTAATTATTCTCATATTTGATTTAAACTCATGCATTTATTATTTTGTTTTTCTTATTGAAGAAGGTTGGGTTTTTACAAATGAGAGAAAATCAAGTTTAAGTAATATAGGAAAGTTAGTAGGCTTGTGTTAAAAGTTATTTTTGGAAGGTTGAGAGTATGGAGTAAAGGTAAATTAGCTACGTACTAAGGATTTGTTAAAGGTTGTAACATTTAATTAATTACTTATATATTTTGTATTTGCAGTGTATTATTAATTACAATAATGCCATCAAGTTAACTTGTGAAAAATAATGGGTTCAATTACATTGGTACTCTCAATTTATTTCTTTATTGATTTCATTTAATTAATTCATTTAATTTATTTAAACTAAATTATATTTTATAATTTAATGTTTAATTGATAAATAAATTATCAAACTTGCAATTAATTACTCATATATAATTTAATATTCAATTTTACATGTATTATTATATAATGTTATATCACTTTCCTAATTTAACTTCTTAAAAATCTAAAGTAGTTCAATTTCATAGATGAGGTAGAGTAACCTTTCACTCTTAGGATCAAATTTTGAAATGTTAGAAGGACTAGACAATAAGAGATCAATGTTATATTAAGTGGTCCAAATAAAGGATCCATCACTGTACTATTATAACACCATTAAATTGAGTCCATGTGATACTTTTACAAGACAGTGATGGGGTCATCTTTTTAAACTACTTAACATAACATTCATCCTATATTTTGACAAGATGAATATTTTGTATTCTATTTTAATCACTTTAAATAACGTTAATCTCTATTTTAACTACCTGAAAATCTGATCTCTATTAGAACCTAACCCTTAACATTAATCCTCTCACTTGTAATTTTGCCTTTGGTTTTTCTTTATGCCTATAAATAAGAAAGGGCTATATTGAATTATTTAGTCATGTTGTGTTAGAATTTGGGTGTAAATTTGCTTTATTAAACTTATTAACAGTTGTGTTCTTGTGGCATTTCTTTATACGAATAGTTTTTATCTATCTTAATTATAACTAATCTAAGATTTATATCTTGATTTCTAGTTTCTTCAACCAACTATCTTGTCTTATACTTATGGTTCTTAGTGTTGGGTTTCCATAGGATCTTAAGATTTATAAATATAAAATCTTTTGGAGCAAAATTTAAAAGAAAACCCTAATCCAGTATCCATGTGTTTTGATTAGATTAAAACAAAACAAGTAATTCGAATTTATATATTAAACTTAAAGCTTGAAATCAATTGGCATATTGGGTCTGTAGGTATCGTAAATTCACAATCCCTTCTACGGTATTCACACGAATAGACACTCCTTCAAAAGGATCCTTCATGTGCTAGCATTATCTAGAACACTTCGTGATATGATCGAGAAAATTTTACCTATGACTGTTGTGTTTTTCTCTTTTAGGGTTTACAAAATTTCTCTATAGATCTAATGTTGACAACACATGTTGTTCGCCCTAAAAGAAACCTCTTATGTCTTATTTATAATAATGTCAATATAAATAATGATATTAATACCCCTAATCTTATTAGGGATAAATTAATTATAAATTAATTTATTAACATAAGAATTCTTAGTCCAATTAGGAATTATTATTGTTCTTAACAAATTATATTTATTTATTGTTCTTAACAAATTAAGATTAATAATAAATAAATTTATTATTCCCGCTAGACTTACTTAAATTTAGTCCATGATCTTTTTGGTTCAATCTTTTGTGTGTGACTCTATAGATTCACTTAATGTTGGCTATTGACCTAAAACCATTTTTTGTTGACAAAACATAAGCAGCCTCTAGCAAGACATTATGTTTACCCAAATTAAGTGAAGATCTGCAATTCAATTTTTACCTGATCCATAACTTATGCCATTATCCTTTTGTCACATGATATCTAGATTGGATATGAGGCATGGATAATATTACCCTTATATCGTTCACTCTTATCATTTCTCAATCTCCAAGCGGACTGACAAAACAAATGAAATTAATCACACTATCGATTCATTTGAGCACGGCCATGCATATATCGGTTTCACTTATCAAGGAGCCTAGAAATATCTCTCCTATAACGAAAGGGACAAATCCCATCTTAATCACTCAACTTCCTCTACATGATTCATATTATGCTCAATCTCAACCTTTATAATTATTTGGTTAAAGACAATATTTGATTGATTCAAATCATAATGTTCCTTGTGTTGGAACCTATGGTAATTTCAGATCTAAGGATACATTGATATTGTTATTGTGAGAATCACTTCACCAATCCATGTAGTGATATCATAGTGGGTCAGTCCAGTATATAGTCCTCTAATATGTGCTTATGAGTTTGATTTATATCCCCATACAAATAAACATCTCATGACTATCAAATAAAAACTTACATTAGATTTAATTCATTATCATTCCTACAATAATGAGCATCTAGGGATATTTAGAATAATTAAATTATTCATGGATCCTTTTATAAAGTAAACATGCAAAAATTACAATAGAAATGCCTCTGTATTAATAATATATAAAATGACAATATCTAGTAATTGGCCTAGGGTATAATCATTAACACTTGGTTTCTATACTTAACGGGTCAATGCCTCTAGCAGTTTGTGGCATTTTTAATTTTGCATATCCCATCAATTGTTATCAGAATTTTGATTCAAATCTTTTCCAGTTTGTATTTTGGTGAGTTATATTCACCTCTCAATTCATTTATTTCCCCTTTCTTTCTTTTTTTTTTTGGTTTATAATAAAAAAAAAAACAAAAAGGGGGACACGTTTTCTTGTTTATCAATTCAAATTTACACACATACACATGTGCGCACAAACTTTTTCAATGTTGCTTTTTTATTATATTTTATTACAAATTTGTTTTAGTAGGCTTTTGTCTAGTGAGCGCCACCCCGCGCACCCCCACCCCCAACCCCCACCCCCCCCCCCCCCCCCCCCACACACACACAACACACACAAAAACTTTCTCGATGTTGCTTTTTTTATTATACTTCCTTACAAATTTGTTTTTAGTAGGCTTTTGTCTTTAAAATTTAATTCCATTCTTAATGACTTACTTTTATTGATATAAGTAAAGTGAGTAATTGAGTGGCCAAACATAGAAATAGATGAGCACATTAAAGAGAAAAGTTAATTTTACCAAGTAAAACACAAGTTTATAGTGATTTCTAAAGAGGACACGCACATAATAGAGTGCTACAAGGTTTCAATAATTTTTTTTATAGGTGATAAACATGATTTTGAGTAATAAAACATTAAAAGCAAGATGAATTCCATCCTACGTTGGTTGGAACAATGGACTATTACATATGGTGATCAAAGGTAAAGTGGAAAAGAAGAAAGTAACAATAGTTGAACTTTGAAAAAGGACACTATCACATATTCATCCCATGTATCAACGAGCAAGAAGTATACATTGCTAAATCCAAGGATAAGAGAGATGAATATCTGGGGGATGATAAGCATGATAAGACAATAAATGACAAAGTTGATAGTTAACTAGAAATATCAAATTAATATTCCATCTTTTAAGGGAGAAAATGATCTAGATGCTTACTTAAAATAGGAAAAAAAGGGATGAAGTTGATTTTTTACTATCACAACCATTTAAAGCAAAGAAAGGTAAGACTTACTACTGTTGACTTTGTTAATTACACTATGATTTTGTGGGATCCATTTGTGACACGTAGGAAAAGGAATTGTGAGATGGCTAAGGAGATGTGGGAAGAAATTTAAGATCATTATGAAAAAAAGAGATTTGTCGCTCAACCCTATTACTATTGGCTGTATTAGAAAATGTAGAGTTTTACTTAAGGTTCCAAAAATGTGGAAGAATATCATAAGAAGATGAATATAGCCAATCTAGGCAAGTATAGAGGAGGATAAAGAAGCTTAGACCAGGCTTATGTTGGTAAGTTACGTTTGTGTTTTTTGATTATTGATTATTTTACAATGTTTTTGTTTCTTGTATAATGACTAAGTCATTTAATTTCATATTATTAAGAGTTTATTACTTTTTTTTTTAAGGTTGTTTCCTATTTTATATAGATTATTTTAATACCTACAAATAGACAAATCGAATTATTCAAATTTTTTGAGTGAGAATTTGAAAGTGTACTCACTTTGTTTAATTTATTAAGAATTGTATACTTATAGTGTTCCTCTAATATTCTTTAATTCTTAACTCCATTGTAGCCAATCAATCTATATTTTATCTTAGGTTTTTTATTTTATTAATCAATAAGTTCAAGTTTCTTATATATACAATACTTGGTTTTGACAACCAACACGTTTGAATCTTAATATTTTTCTAATATTGTTGGGTTCTACATATCCCATCAATATTAACAAAGAAAATATTTCACATCCACATATAGAGTGCATCCCCAATTCGATATAAAATGATGAAATTCTCAGTTTTCTTTGAAAAATTAATTAATTTATATTTTTAAATTTGAGGATTTTGATTAAGATGAAGCGTTTTTTTTAATTTATGGTTTTTGGATTTATTTATGAAATTAAAAACTAAAAGATACAAATGAAATCAATAGTTGATATTGCTCATGAATATTAAAATCAAACTAATTTGAAATCAAATCATAGATTGACTATATGTACAACTTATGAATATCACATCGATGTGATGTAAACTAACATATTTTAATTGATAGGAGTTTACTAATGTGATCTTCTCAATCAAATAAAAATCCTAATCCTAATTTTATCATATGATCACTTCAGTCAAAGGGGATATTCTTTTGAACATGAGTCTTCTAGTAGTTTAATGAATACTACCAAAGGCTTGATCTCTCAAGCCATAGCAAATTCATGAGAAATCTTATGAAATCATAATAAACAATGGGGTAAATTATAACAGAATGTCTCAACATTTAAGGTAAGTTTATTTAAGATACTAACGTTTCAAGTGGTTCAAAAAAGGTCCCAATGTTTGGAGAAGTGGGTCAACTAAAGTCTTCATCAACATGTGTTAATAGGAGAAATATTTAATTAAAACTTAGAAGACTTGTCATATTATGACACGTGTCAATGAAGACCTTAATTGATCCACTTCTTTAAACATTGAGACCTCTTTTGAATCACTTAAAACATTAAGACCTAAAATGAACTCACTCCCAAACATGAGCCTTCCGGTGTAATTTGCCCAAAATTTCTATAAGGGTTCTACTAAGGATTTCTATAAGTGAAGAAGGTGATGTAAGTTTAAGTGATGGAGATGATGTGCAACTATGACCACCTATTTATAGAATCAAGCCCGGTTAGCTTAACATCTATTGGCATTCTGCCAAATCTTCAAAAGATCATCCGTTGCAAAATGCTAACCTTTAGATGAAATATGGTCTAAATCCAACGGTTATGGGTGAGCCTTCCATATTGGAAAAAGGGCAAGTGTCGGAGGCATGAATCTTAAATCAACCATGATTACATGGCATAAATCCTAAGCATGTAAGAGATGCGAGGTGTAAATTTTATGGTAGGAAATTGATAGTCTATCCTTTTAGAAGACTTAGTCAAATCAAGTCAAACTAAGAATATTATACTAAATGAATATGATCACTTAACCAAATGGCATGTCAAACAACTACTAAATGAATATGATCACTTAACCAAATGGCATGTCAAACAACTACTTTACTTGGTTGTTTAATTAAGGATAAGTCAAAGTCTACAAGTATGGAAATAACATGTATACACAAGATAGAGATAAAAGAATAATCAAGAGGATTATTAGTTTGCATTTCATTAATGGGTAAATTATACTCGCAAATATCAACATTTAGAGATAAGTTCATATAAGGTATCAACGTTTTAAGTGGTTAAAAAGAGGAAACAACATTTTACAAAGTAAATCAAATGAAATATCAACATTTTAAAAGTTTATTTAAAATATCAACATTTACATTAGTTTTCAATTAAATTTCCCTAATTTTACTCTTGGGTCAATTATTGATACTTTATTTGACCCACTTTCATGAAATATTGATTTCTCTTTTAACCACTTGAAACGTTGATAACTTAAATGAATTTACCTCCTAAAAGTTTATTCTTCTTTTTAACTACTTGAAACATTGATACTCGAAATAACTTACCCTCAAATATTGATACCTTTCAGTGTATCTATCCTTTCATTAATTGAAGGTCTGTGATGTTCATAAGAAGTAGTTAGCATACCAACTAAAAGTTACGAAGTGAATGGATAACATAAAAATGCCAAAAAAAAAAAAAAAAATAAGTGTAGAGAAAAATAGAGAATCACCAAAATAGATCTTGGTATGGGTTAACTCATTAATCAAGTCCTAAGCTTCCTTTTACTTAGCTTCAAAAGGCCCAACACTTACAAGATGAGGATCAATTAAGATTCCATAAAAAAGACAGCCTTTGCCATTGTAACATCACCTCTTAGTGCATCATGGATCCTTTCCACGTATCTTTGGCAATGATGGCAGGCTCCATTGGAAGGTCGGTAGGAGCTAACTACTTGGTAATAGGAGACACATATCCGACATCATCAGCAAAGTTCAACTGACTACCCACAAAGCTAACTACTCAGAAATAGGATGATAGATCCAACAACATCCATAACAAAGCGTAACTAATAAATTTATTTCCTGAGTCTAATTGAAGACCTTCCTTGATTGAACCGTCTCTTGTAGCCCCTATCACCTTGGTCAAAGTCAAGAAAGTGGTGCCACACTCCTTAGTCAATATGTCACATGTGCACCTTTTGTAAAAGTCAACAACCACAACCTTAATAGCATCCTACATTATGTTGGCCTCCTTATCCTCCCTCTAGTCACTCTAGAAGTAATCCGCAAACACTTTCTCTTTGACCAACCAAGGAATGTTGCTCCTAGACTTTAGATCCTGAATTTCAATTTAAAGTTGAACATCCTAGTTAGTCGGCTCACTTGAAGCTTCCAATTCCCAACCATTGTCTATGCCTTAAAAATGCTAATGCAGTAGTCATTCTCTTTCTCATGAATATCCTTGACAATCTTCTTCAGTCAAGCTTTAGCATTTTTTATTAAAATTTTAAACTTCCAAATATAGTAGGCTTACTACTAGTTGGTAGCACTCAGGGAATGCCTCTCCTTGTCAATTTGCTGCTTCTTTTTAGACAAATCCTCTTAAGTGCATCTACCTTCTACAAGGCCTCATCTTGCTTCCTTCACAAATGACTAATTGTCTCACCCTTCACCCTCATCTTTTGTTGCATTGCAATGTGTTCAGCATGAAGATGATGACACTTCCTAAGCATTCGTCATATTTACATTGGAAAAATGATTAAAACCGATCAAAGGACAACCTTTGTAGCCAATTCGATGTGGCTGGCAATTTTGGTCCTCTCCTCTACTAGCTCCTTCTCTAGAGCAAAACCCTTGGACCCCATATACTATTTCTTTGCTTGCTACAAACATAAACGTGGTTAAAAAAAAAAGACAAAAAGGAAAAATTATCATTACCATAATGAGTCGACACTTAGCTACATGGCAAACTGGAAGCTAATGTCCTGCTCAAATGACAATCTTGTTAGTAAGAGATTCATCCCTTCTTGGATTGATCGTTTGCTTGACGTGCCAACAGTTGCAAGGAGCAAAGCATAACTACTTATGGCTCTACCTCTTATAGATTCTAATTCAATTAAGTCATCGACCCAATTGCTTCTACCTGAACTCTCACTACCTTTTCAATTGAACCATGGTTGGCTAGGAACCTTTGCCTCTCTCATGAGTTGGCATATCTACTGCCATTAAAACAAGAGATACCCCTTCAAATGGCTTAGGCTTCTTTAAATTAACTTGGAGACATCCTAACTCTATCACCTTAAGAGTTGTCCTATTATAAGTCTTCTCCACTTCACTAACTTTCACAAGAGTATACTTGATTCTCTCATGAGTTTGCATGTTTGGCATTACTTACCAACCTAACCTTCTCCTCTCAACTTTAACTAATGAAGCTTCTCAAGGGAATGAGCCTACTTCTCAGATTTGTTGTCACTTGCAATGAATAAAAAGGAAAGAAAAATTTAAGAATATGCATTGCAACTAAAACCAACCTTAAGTTAAGTGTCCCATAACATGAACAGTCAAGTTGTACTTTCACACAGATCTCTCCTTCCTTGAAATAAGCTTAGATAATGCAGTGGTGCAAGGCACTTTGACCCCATTTTGAATCCTAATGCACAAACCTCATTATCACTGTTGTGGTCTCTTCATCATTAGCACTCAATTCATTCATTTGGGGTAATTTTGACAATTTAGCACCGCGAGTGAAGAATCTTGGTTCTCTATCAAGATTAACAATAATATACCTTTTTGTTCAGCATTTAACGAAAGACTCTAGACTATTAAACAAATTGAATTCCTTCTATTGAGAAAGATTGATCCAATAATCATCTTTCTCTTCTATGTAGGAAAAATGTCCACAGGTAGTTGATATGTGGCACAAACTCTTGCATGCACAATGCTTTGAAGGTAAGAAGCAATCACTAGGAGTGTGGCATCAAACAACTAGGACTCTAGTAGAAGTATTCAAGCACTCTTTATTGAAATTTAGAGACAAGAAAACTTAACAAAAATTGTAAGCACTTCAAGAATACGCAAAACCTTTGTTCATACAACAATGTGACACATTCTCTTTCTCTTGGCGCAATGATAAATAATCATCAAGTGTCCTTTCAAAATAACACCCTATGATTATCGTCAATTCTTGCTCCATAACATTACTTTCATTGCAGTTAGGACTAAAACCACAATTTCGTGGAAAAGGAGCATTAAAAACATACACCTAGATTTTCTACCTCCACATTACCAACCACATACATATCCTTAATATGCCCTCAATTATAGTATATATGTCTTCAATATCCTCCAAACTAAAGAAATAATCAGCAATGGGTATTTCATATTGCTTTCGCCCTCTCTACAGCTTTCTTTTGTACAATTCAACCTAATGTCATTGTTGACGTAAGGAGGGGTAGCAACCTTCCTCAGTACGACACCCTTAAGAGGATTTGAATGAGTATATGATGAATTACTACTGGTTTCACCTGATGTTTTGTGGAAAATTGCAAAAATGAAGTAGCGAGAAACTCTAGAAAACTTTTCTTTTAGTTGATTGCAACAAGATAACTAATGTGAATGTGAAAAGATTTCAAATTTAAAGCTACTCAAATGAGGGTTTTTCAATTGACATGATAGTTGCAAAGAAATGAAATTAACATTCTAGCTATATCTAACAGATAGAAATCAATTATGTGGACTGTTGCAACTTTGACAAAGTACGCATGTGACGTTGGATTGCATAGAAAATCCATATCACGTGGCTAGGTGCACTTAATCGTGCCAAAATTTGAAATGATGCAACTTCTATGATACGCTTCAAAAAATGTGATAAATCATTTATATTCTATAATATATCAATCAGGTCATCACTAAATGTTAAATGAACCTGTTAGACTTGATCAATTTGACATAGTCCTTTGGTAGTTAGCTATATCGATCCTCAATACAATGTTCCTTCCCCTCGTTCACCTAGGAAGCACATTACTATTGTTTAGCTTGCAGAAAAAGGACCCCAACCAACACAACTTCACTCTACCAACCAAGTGATGATTGTTCAAACCTCATCTAATAACTGTTGTTATTTTAAATCAATAACCAACGATACTCTGCAATCCAACAACACAAGGCAAAGTGCTCATGATCAAAGTTCTTACGAACAAATCGAACTCTACCTAGACAACCCACCAATAGGACTCACTCAATTTACCAACTTGTAGACAATGAAAGTATAAGGGGGCAAGTATTGATGATCAATTTTAGGACATGAACTCCTTAGGCCCAATCTGAATCATTTGAGGCCTGGACCAACACAATAAGCTTAAGTTTGACTTTATCCAACTCATCATAAGCCACTGAGGCAATAACATTCTCAAGACTTAGCAAGCCAACCCTCCAAACTAAGTGCTCAGTAGAGTTGACTTAAATCACTTAACATGCACCATATAGCTTCCACTATCCTCACTGGGAAGCGGTTGGATCATGGTTTCATGGCTTGATGCCCATAATCCTAATAATCGTTCCTAATTGCACATTACCTCAGATTCTCCACGATGTCTATAACTATAAGGAGTACATCTCCTATAGATATATTCTCTACATGTTTATGAAGACATATCATATAGTTAAACTCTTATTCCTTATTCTCATTCACTTCCTTCTACACTGACTTACGTATCAAAGTGACCACACCGAATAACCCCCTAGTGAATCTCTAACTGTATCTTGTTTTGCAAGTCCCACTTCATAAGTCTATAACCAAGCTTGACCATTCAAAAGCCCATTACAAGTTTTGAACTAACAACACTACGGCAATATATATGTTGCTTTGATCTATTGTTGCTTGAGTGCTTTTCTATGTAGGATGACTAAAACAACTTTCTTTGTGATTTGATATATTTATGTTAAATCACTTTACAAAGAATTGAAAATATGATACTATGTATTTAAAAATTAGGATCTTTTTTTCCCTTTTATTCTTTTGTTTATCTTGCTCTACTTTAATTTTATGGGCGTAACACTTTGCAAGATGTTGTTTTATTGTCTCTAGGTCAAGTGGCAACTTAGTTGGATTTTTTTTATTTTTAAATCAACCACTTAGTATCCAAAGAAACAAGTGTTGGTATAGAATACGAGGATGATCAAGAATCTCTTTTATAAGTAACTTCAAGATATCTGAAAGTCTTAGATGTTGAAACGGTTGAAGCAAGTGCGGTTAGGGAAGGGCTTATTGCAGCAAGATATAGAGGATGACATAATTTAGTAGTTGAGACAAACCCTAAAGTGGTTTATAAAGCCATTCGATCACCATCAAGAAGTTCCTGAATAATTGGTAGTCCTATTTAGGATATTGTTTACCTTTTAAAATTTTTTCATTCTTGTTCTGTTCTTTTCATTCCTAGAGAAGTTAATGTGTGTGCCGATTGGGTTGCGTCTAAACGTAAAGCGTGGATAAGCTGTAGCTATTGGGCTGTTAAACCTCCATCCTAGTTATATTATTTGCTATGTGTAGACTGGTTTCCCATCCCTCTGATGGGAATTGAGATAATAAAGCTTCCCATTTCATTAGAAAAACAAAACCATTTAAAATACATATTTATTTATAATTGGTTGAAAATATCAGCTCAATAGATAAATATAAAGAAAGTAGAGTGTAATGATATAGCTGATGTAAAAAAGTTCAATCAAATATCAAAATTAATAATTGAAAAATGTAAGCGTTTAATGATCAAATTATTCAAAATTCAAGTACTTAATATGTTCTTATCCTATATATTATGTATATATATATATATATAACAATAGTAATATGCATCACGTGAAGTCCATGTAATTTCCTTAACAAGCGACTTCAGTTTTGCCAAAAGATATATTATTACAAAGCTCGCCAATCATGCCATGATCCTTTCGTCCATGCTTTTCTCAACTAGTTGGCTTGGCTTGGTGGTTTGACGATTCAAAACAGTTAAATAATAAAATACTTAACTACAAGAAAATAAATCCAAATTTCTCACGACAAAAGCCAAATTGCTTTTTGTGCACTTTGTGACATTTGCCTAACTACATCGTTGAAAAACACGTCTTGTTTGACGCAGAATAATATATTTATTTTATCTTTTTCTAGACATTTTATTATTATTTTTATATAGATGTTTGTTAGAAAACAAATACAAATGAAAAACAAATATTTTTATTCATAAAAAATCAAATATACCAGATACAAATAAATATTATTATTTTTATATAAATGTTTGTAAAAAAAATATACAAATGAAAAACAAATATTTTTATTCATAAAAAAATCAAATGTATCAGATACAAATAAGATGCAGATGAAAAACGGATCCAGATCAAATACAGAAAAAAATACAAATAATATTCATGAAAATATTTATCGGCCGACTAAATATTCATGAAATATAAGGAATTAATATATATTTCAACTAATGCTGAATGAGAGGGTAATGCAATAACATATTAACATGCTGTGGGAAAAACCAAGTTATGGGCTATTTAAAAGTTGAAAGGAGTTGGGAATTTTGAAGTTGGATGAGCACGGGCACTTTTATCCTTTTATTAAATTACTTGAAAATTACAAATACGAAATATTCATCGGATATCAAATATGGATAGAACTTTTTATAAATTCAAAGCGTGCCCTATTTGACTTTTTTATAATGCACATGCGTGAGCGTGACCGAAGACTTCAGAAGGATACAATAAAACAGCTATACTATTCCTGTGTTTACAAATAGTTATTTCATAAAACTACTATTATTGCAGAATCAGGAATTGCAATTTCATTAGAGGAATAATTGTTTACTCATAGGATCTTAAAGGAATTATAATAAATAAATATTATTTTCTATTTTATTTCGTAAAAAATTATAATTTGATTCCTTTTTTATTCTCTTTTGCAATTTAAACGTGCCATTGGTAACTTTTCCAGAGCTATTTGTATGCTTTTTCTTAAGTTATAAAATTATAAAAATATATCCATTAGAGTTTAGAGAGCCTTCCCATATTAAATTAATAGTATGGAAGCGGATGAAAGTTTGTTGTCTCAAAAATGTTGTCTCTTTTATGTTCTTATAAATAAATATCTGGCATGTGTCAAATAAATTTAAAAAATAAATAATTTTTAAAATAAAGAAAGCATTTCATTATACGTGCCAGATATTTATTTGCTAGGACATAAAGAGGATAGCATGCTCAAGACAACAAATTTTTATCCATATAAAGGCTATATTTGGAATTATCTCTAATTTATTTTTTCAATTGTGGAAGTGGGTTCATGTAAACCAGTCCCCTTTTTAATTTGTTTTGTATTGGTAAGTGGTTGAATATTATGATCATAGTCGAAATTGCAATTACCACTTGAAATATTTTCTCATATTCCACCAAGAAAAGGTAAATATTTTTACCCCTCTCTTAATAAGGAGAAGGGACAATACAATACAAATAGAATGTGTTTTTAATGAATGGCCTATGTGTCCGTGCACCCAGGCTAAGATACTGTGGACCATCCTCCTCCTCCTCGTATGCCTACATCATCAACAAACCAGAATGGAACATGAAGAAGATGGTGGAAAAAAAAAAAAAAAAAGGAAAGGGACACCTGTGCCCCGCCAAACCGTCATACTTAATGGAGTGAAAAATCAAATAAATAAAAGGAAAATATCAATTCAAGCTATTGAAGGATCTGGATTTCTTCTACTACTGCTACTCTAACCATCAACAACCTATCGTTATTTTGTTTCTACCACGACAAATACATTTATAAATAGTGTAATCTCACGAACAATAGCTAAATTTGTATAAAATATATAATTAGATATTTAAATTTTAAAATTGTTCAATTTAATACCTAAAAAACATATGTCAATAGTATTCAAATCAAGTTCTCTTAGGTATTAAATTGATGGATTTTAAAGTTTTTTCAAATACTAAATTAATTAATTTCAAAGTTTAACACCCTAATTACATATTTTACAACAGTTTAGATATTATTCGTAGTATATCTCTCATAAATATAAGGATAAACATGACAAATGGTATCTAAAATTTGACAAAATATGCAGTTAAGTGCTTAAATTTTGAAATTAATCAATTTGATACCTTTACTTTGAAATTGATCAGTGTAGTACTTAAAATTACTTTTCATGTATGCTAAACAATATCACTGAGATTCTATTAGCATGTGTGGAAAGCTTTTTTAGCAAATTAATCAATTTAAAAGTTTGAGTATTATATTGATTAAGTTCAAAATTTTGGCAATATTTAAAATAAGAGATTTTCATGTATTTATTATTGTTTTATTTTTTCTTTTATTTTCATTTCTTATCTGAAATTATATTTATTATTTCCCTTTTACAAGAATCATTAAACTCTTTAATTGGATGGACTTTGCTTTATTTTTTTTTCCCCCGGTTAAGATGATTGAGGATATCCATAAATGGGATTTGTTGACAAATATAATGTTACGATTGATTTAGAAACGGGATTTTTGTTCTTTCTTATTACATGCAATGGCTATTACTCACTCGATTACAAAAAAAAATTATACCATAGAAAATAGCTATTTCATATAACATAGAATTAATAAAGATTCTATTATTTTTATTAAAGAAATTGCCAATCTTTATAAAAGTAAATTCTATTCTAATATTGTCCTCAATTATAAAGCAAAAACAACTCTAAAAAATTTACCGTTCTTTTCGGTCTTATATCATATATGAAATAAAATTAAATTTTTCATTAAATAAAAATTACTTTTACTAGAAAAAACAAAGAACAATCTTTATGAATTACTGCGTTTATAGATAACTATACTTATTTTCTCATATGATATAAACATTATCATCAATTATCATCGATAAGTTTCAATTTCCTTCAAGTAAAGTACATTATAAGACCTCAATGTTTGGGGATAAGTTCATTTAAGATCCTAAAGTTTTAAGTGGTTAAAAAGAGCCCTAATATTTGGGGATAGCTTCATCTAAGGTTCCAATATTTGAAGAAATGGGTCAGTTTAATTCCCCAAAGACACGTGTCAACAAGAGCAGAGTTTTTTGAGTTTTAATTAAATATTATATATGTATCCTTAGAGATCTAAATTGACTCACTTTTTTAAACGTTAGGACATTAAATGAACTTACCCTAAACATTAAGACCTTCTAGTGTAATTCACCCAATTTCCTTCTCGATCTTCACTGCTAAAAGAAATCGCTAGGATGTTAATTATTCGTGTTATCATGCCATGTCTTATATTCATGTCTAAACAGATTCGTGTCTAGAAAACCCAATGCCACACCCGAGGGTACCCTAGTATTGGCAAACATTTCACACATGTATACTAAGTTATACCATTATTGATGACATATTTTCAAACAAATAGGATTTTTTAGTTGCATTGATAAGAAATGACAAATACATGTAAGTCATAATTTAGTAAAATAACTGACATCACAAGTCTTGAATAATATAATATTACAGACCATATTCTTATCTCATAAGTCTTCAAATACATAAACTAATATTTCAAATACTAACTAATTTATAACTGAGAAATAAAAATAAACAACTTATCCCAAACATCATAAATTCTTCCAACTTCTAAATCTTACCAGAGTCATACTCCTAGAAGAAACGAGTCAATGTCATACAATAAGCCTAAAAGGTCTTTAGGATTGTGAACGAAACCACGGGCTC
Source organism: Combretum micranthum (assembly GCA_024138025.1). Classification (NCBI taxonomy): domain Eukaryota; kingdom Viridiplantae; phylum Streptophyta; class Magnoliopsida; order Myrtales; family Combretaceae; genus Combretum; species Combretum micranthum. Next base: position 2,695,182 of record JAMXBD010000026.1, read on the forward strand.
AATGAATAACCAGATATATTACACATCAAGAAAGTTCATTAATAATCATATGTCATGCAACAATCAAACAAATGGTCAAATACAAGTCTAGATGATCTAGAATCCAAACAAGTTAAAGATTTACGCCCTCCCATTTGGATTAAAGGACTTTGACTTAATGGCTCACCTACCCAGCAGCAACTAAGCATACAAGAAAATCAACAGATACTTGTTTTAGTTATCACTTTTTAAGAATATTTTATTTGATCATTTCCTGCATGATGCCTTAAAGACTCCACTAAGTATTAGTAATTTCAAAGTGATACCACAAGCGACCACAAGTGACATTCTTCTTTGCCACTTAATTTTCATGGAACCAACAAATCCAAGAAAATCTTGTGTAGAACCATTAGTCTTTTGTATAGAAAAACTAAGCATTAATAGATAATCGAAATACTAATACGTAGCAGGCTGTCACACTTTTAAAATATACAATAATGCTGTAGAGACCTGACCTACTAATCCTATGATTAAGTAAGTCAAGTCTCCAACCACGTAAAATATTTTCATATCATACGTAAGGTTGTCCTAAATCCAACAATTTATGTGAATTGTTTGTTTCAAACCACTACAACATGATACAAGACTTTTTACAAAAGGATTACTCACTTGAGTAATCTATTCATATAGAACATTTAAGGAAATAATTTACAACTTGGTGTCAAGTCCATGACACAATAAAACTTACATAAGTTTTTACAAAATAGGAAAATTAGACTTTAAGTCTTTATATACAAACAAGGCTTAACTAACAAGCCTCTATACAGAATACAAAATACATATTTAAACCAAACAACTTGCTCAAAAACTTTCTTCCTTGCTATCTTGTACTCGGTTCCTAATCGCCCCACTCATCCATAAATTTTTCCCAATCCGACCCATAGCCTATATCATCATAACAGTCATCATCACCTGAAAAATAGCAACAGTGAGCCAAAGGCCCAGTACACAGTAACAACACCCAAAAGCATAGTGACAATCATACCTAGACTAATGCAATGCAACACTAATGTTTCATTTATCTTTCTTTAGTATTCATTGATCAAATCATCATTGGAGTATTCAAACTCCGGGACAAGCCATGCGATTCTGGGGATCCTGAGTAACGCTCACGATGCTCAGGGGGTTGATATAGATAGCCCGAATATCTATATCTCCTAGATAACGTTACACTGAAAAAAATAATCTCATATAGGTTATATAGTCGTTGCTCAACTTTACTTAACTCAATCCATAATATAAATTAATTCACATGCTCCCATAAACATTAAATTAAATTATACTACTTCTTTTCAAGAATAAGTAAATGTTGCTCAGTTACTACATTTTCTATCGATTATCCGCCGAGCCTAGTCATTACATCATGACTATTGGCTTAAGCGCCTACACTAACATATCATTACATCATGATAAGTTACCGCTCCTCGGACCGGATTCAACGGTGAAAACACAAGCAATTCAAGCAATACTTAAGTCATTTAGAATTTATATCAAATTTAAGTATGCCATCCTAACAAGCATACAAGTAAGTTACTGCGTGCCTGTACTAGCTCGAGAATCAATAGGAATAACCGAAAGGGAATCACTCACTGTAAAAAGAAGTAATTATAAACTCACACTTAGTTCAAGTATACATATTCATCAAATCTCAAGTATAATCATCCAAAGAAATTCAAATAAATCATTAAAACATCATCACATAGCATTTAGATATCATATATTGTCATACAATACTCAACAAATACTTAAATGATCATTTCAAGCTGGGGAGAACTTTTAACAACCAACAATAAGTTTTAAACTTTGTTTGGAAAGTATATCAGCTGAAAAGAAATAAAATTTAATCATTGTTAGTTTTAAAATTTGTGAAAACTTAGAAAACATGAAAGTTGTAGATCTCTTTTTAATCTTTCCAACGCAACTTGAATCACCTCAAATGGAGATCGGATGAAAAAGTTATGGTTGAATTACAAACAGGCTGTGAAACAGGGGAAGTCTGCACGACCGAGTGCATGGCCATGCTCGAGGCCGTGCTGGGTAGGAAAAAGACCCAAGATGAATTTTAAGGATTTTAAGGCCTGCACGGGCATGTGCACGCCCGTGCAGGAGGTTGTGCACACTGGAACAAAAAAATGACGAAATCCTTTGTTCTTTAAATACATTTTACACTTCTTAAAATTCTTTAAACTCATTCCAAAGTTTCCCAAAACTTGTTATATGATCAATATAACATTCAAACAACATAAACTTCAACTTTAAACATCAAACAAGTTCAAACACCACTCTACAAAATCAAACTCATCTTCATCAACTTTCACCAACCCTAGCACACTTCCAACAATTCTAATACTTATCATACTTTAATACTTCAATTCCAACCCACATGGAAGCCTACTACAACCTATCTACAACAACTCAGCATTCTAAAACTTTCCTAACAATCTACAACACTTCAACAAGAATTTAGCATACCAACTACTTATATTATACCACACATGCATATTTCATGGATTAAGGGGAAATAAAGCATCTCAAACATCAAATAAACTTACCCAATGTATATATAAGGCTTGGGGAAGGATTTTTGGTGTGTTGAGTCCAAGAAAACTTGATTTGGGTCTTAAAATTTTTGGCCTTCTTGAGTTTCGAATTTTCTTTTTCTTTGTTCTGTTTTGGGTTGTCTAATGATTCAATTAGACTTTGATGTTTATCTTAATGTTGTTGACTTTTGAGGAGGGCAGATTTGGAAAGGCTTGGGCCTTATTTGGGCTTAGTTATGGACTTAAGTTTGGGCTTGAGTGGGCTTTAAAAATTTCTACTATGTTTAGAATTTTATTTAGGCCTAAAACAAGCTTAAATCCAACACATATAATTCATTACAATAACAATTAACACTAACATGACAAATTCTAACATGAATAAACTATCAACCTAGATATATTTACCATAGCTTATTATCTAATCTCATATGTTATCACACCCAACATTACAAACACACTGATCCACTCAAACACATACACATGTATAAAATATAAATTGAGAATTTCATGGTTATTTTAAATGTAGTTCATGTAATGCATGATTGTTTGAATTATAAAGTTAATGTTTCTTAATCAGATTTATAGTGATCATATAATACACACAAACATATATCATGTCTTTCTCAAGTCATCAGACAATTTTATTATCACTTTTATTATCTTAGTTTGTCAACACAAACAAACAACTTTTATCACCTACTTAACAGACTTCCACATCAACCATATTATTATCATTACATTACATATGCCACTAGTTATAAACACAAGCAGTGTAATATATTTGAGTTACTCACCTGCTCATGATGATAAATCGTAATAGTCCTCATGAAAATCTATGAACTCATCAGTATCACCTATTGGATGAATGGATATTCATTAATCAGATATATATATATATATATATATATATCTGTACAAATAATTCCTATTAGTTGTTTAAGTGTCCTAAAACCAGTTTTATTATTATTTTTCCTATGTTTGTATTCTCATTTCTAGCTTATCTTATTAATATTATTTTCATTGTGTTTCTCTTAATCTTATTCATGTTTTATTTAATTATTTTTGGGAATTATATTATCTCTATTTATAACTGATCTACCTTTTAATTCTTTTAATATCTACTTATATAGAGAAATTATATTTATTATATTTGTTAACCTTATTTGTTTACGTAAGGTAATAATTTCTATTGTTTACTAGTCATACACCATAATCTGATCTTTTTGTTTAATATAACAAAAGTGTTTCTTATCTGTAACGGTTACTAAAATTTAATACTTAATAAGTATTTAAACATACTAATCTTAGAACATTTATGTATTTACTAAATTTCATGTTATGTTTTTCTTATATATATATATATATATATGTATGTATTATAAGTTTTAGACGAAACAAATTTCATCCAGGCAAAATTTGCATGTACGTCGACAATCAAAGCCACTGGCTTTGAATCTTAGGTTGTCGATCTTTATACATTTTTCACTCGTATCAAAATTTTACGCAATATCGTTCTAGTGTAAGCTGGTTCGAAGACGCTACCTACCCTTTTACACCGCTAGCTTTTCCTTGTACACCGTCAGCATAGGGCTAGCGTGCACATTGTTCATCATCTTCTTCATTTTTTTTCCAGTTCGTAATTCAATTTTATCATACCTTATATATATTATACTTAGTATTTTAGCTATTTTTTAGGGTTTTTCATGATCATCAACTATTGTTCGTATATATTAACACATATAATATCTCATAATCATCATAATAAGTGATATCTTAGCTTCTATACATATCATGATGCATAAATAGAGTTTTAGAGTTACATATTACCTTGTATGAGCTCAGATTGGGTTATTAAACCTCATTCCTAAATCTAGCCCGAACCTATAGTTTAGTGGAGTCATTTGTTAAGTTAATGAATTAACAATTTACTACTTTGTAACAAGCTTAACTTACCTTAGTTGTTAGTTTCCTAAGCTGGAGCTTTGTTACTTGTGTGATTATTGGTTGTGTTTGTGTTTCACAGTGCAAATAGGAGATGAATTTAGTTGCTCAAAGTGTGTTTTAAGTGTTTTTTTCTTTATTCATTAATATGATTTATATGTAGGCAAAAAGAAGGCAATAGCTTCTAGGTTCGACCAAGAGGAGAAGAATTCTCCACCGAAAATGCACTTGTGTTTGCATGATTTCTACTGCATTAAATGAGATGTATACTTGGACAAATTTGATTGGTTTAACAACTCATTATCTTGGCTTTTTTAAACCCATTTGTTTTGAAGATTTTGGCTAGGAGATTTTGGGCAATTTCCAACCGTAAATTTCATGTCTTTTGCATCGAAATTATACAATTAAAATTATAATTTAATTAATTAATTATCTTAGTTTTTTATAATTTATTGAGCTAACCGGGTGTATTTATATAAGTTCTTTAGGAGTTCTGTCTCAAAAATTTATCTAATGCTCTTACAAAATTTCTAGGTTATCATTGAGTTCAAATTTTGAGTTTAATGTTTACGTGATTAATTATTTTGGGGATTTTATCTCACGCAATTAGGGTTTTCTAAACTTAATTGGCCAATTTCGATTTCAGTCTCTAAGAGCTTCAAAATTCTCTAACTAGAACAATGGTATAATTCAAACATTTATTTGAAGTCTAGATTGTTAGTTATGGATCTATTTTTGTTCCTATCATGTATTTGTAACCCTAACAGTTCATATCTAAATTATTGTTTTCTAACTATAAGCTTTATTAACTATTTATTTTCTAATGCACTTGAAATCTTAACTTAATTATTTCTATATTTTGAATTTTCGATACCTTCTACGAAATATTGTTTTTGGTATCTATTACTATCTAGAAACTTCTTTTTAGGGTTTGAAGTCACATATAGGTTCATAACTTACTCGTAGTTTTATTCAAGGATTTTTGTTGAATCCTATATTAACATCTATTTTCATAATTGTTTTTCTATTTATTTTACTGGTATGAAAAACTCTCAAGGTTTGCACCTAAATCCATGACTCTACTCATTTATTAATTATGTACAAAAAACTAAACATGTGACCTAACCCATTTGTATCGCGTCCTATGTGTTGTGTCGACCCATTTATTGATTGATGGACATTCAAAAATATATAGTTTTTCACCAGAATTTAAATATTTTATATTATCTTAGAAATTTATTGGATTAAAATAGTTATTATTCTATGTAAATCTAATTATATATCATACTACAAACCTACACACATATAACATACTCGTTTAATATAACAAATGTATTATAACACATAAATATACATATATATGATATAAATGTTATATATAAAATATACGGTTTAATGTAGATATATAATCTATACATTAATATATATTCATATATTATGTTATATATGATCTATATTTTATAACACATATAGCATATTCATTTCATGTAATAAATAAATTATAACATATATATACATATATGATATAACATATGTATGGGTAAATTACAATAGAAGGTCAAACGTTTGGGGGTAGATTCATTTTAGGTCACACTGTTTCGACAAGTTCAAAAGAGGTCACGGCATTTAGTGAGTAAGTTCATTTACAACGTTTAGATAAGTGAGTTAATTGAGATAACTATCGACACATGTAAACAAAAGAAATATTTAATTAAAACTCAAAACCCTTTTTTTAAGTCTCTATTAACATGTATTAATAAATAAATACTTAATTAAATCTCATAAGACACCTTTTCAAATATTAAGATCTCTTTTGAACTTTTCGAAACGCTGTGACCTAAAATGAACTTATCTCCACACGTTGTGACTTTTCAGTGTAATTTGCCCAAATTTGTATTTATAACGTGTAGATCTTGTATATGTATAGACACACACATATGTACAGACAAGTATAGATACACACATATATACATTATAAATATTTGTTATATATATGTTATGTCACGTATATTGTGTATATATATTTAAGCGATTTACATAATACATAATTCATTTTGTATATGTATTCTATAAGTTATATATATGTCTATATGCAATTTACATTTTAATATAGATATTCTATATTATGTTATATTCATAATTTTGATAAAACATATAGATCGTGTATTTATAATATTTAGATTTTATTATATGTGTGCATGTTATATCTATACATATGATTGTTATAAATATTTGGTTGACATACTATATGATATATATGCTATGTTATATATGTATATATGCTATATATGTAGCAAAAAAAATCAACCGAGATATTTTTTATTTGTTAAATAAAATCCATATTTTATATATGTTATATGTATGTTTGATATATAATTTAACATATGATATGCCTATATATAATTTATTTCTTTTATGGATAGTTTTGTCATTTTACAATTTAGTTAGATATAATAACATTATATTTTAACAAAATAAGCTTGCAAAACAATAGTTTTATTTTTAATGGGTTTGTAGGTTTGTAAATGTGTTTGAGCCCTAAACCTAAATTCGAACACATTTATATTTGTATCATTTGTAGATTTGATTCGTTTATTATTCATATCAATTTTTATCTATCCAAATCTTTTATAATCATATTGTATTATATCTGAATTTATGAGTTGGATCCTAAATTACCATCCATTAGTCATATACATCTTCATAATTTGGAAAAACCGTGGTAGTTTCATTAATTTAATTAGATAAAGAAAGAAAAAGGTGGGTCGAAAGAATTCCAGCCAAAGGAGTCCAGGACTTGCTGGTCATGATCGGTAAGCCGTGGCAACCTTTGTTGTGCCAACTGGAGCCGTAAGAATTATTTACTTTAATTACTCTCCCTGTTTTATTCGTGATTCCTCTCAACTTCGCCATTTGGCATCAACACGTCTTTGAATCTTCTCGTCCAAAAAATTGACTTTCTAGATAAAAGAATTTTTGAGAAGTTCCAAATTATTCCTGAGTTTTGACAATTAAATTGTAAATTTTATTTTCTTTAAAGTATACTTAAAGTCATAGACTTTTTTAACTTTTATTAGTGAAATATTAAACAATTCGAGATGTGTACATTAATCCGAAATATTTTTTTTTTCTAAATAATGTATTTACAAATAAAAACATAAAAAATTAAAACCTAATAGATGAAAAATTAATATGCGACCCTCGGACCACTTATTTTTTGCGACACCCTCTATTACGGATGTCCCAATTAGAATTGTGGAACCACTGTAATTTGACATGAAATACTACATATGATTCCACTTTTTTATACCAAAAACCTTCAATAGACATTGTCAAAAATAGATAAGTTAAGAGCTGCCTATTTATTACTAGAGCTATGCAAATGGGTTATGCAAGTCAATCCGTCTCACTGGAATTCAGTCCACGGGTTATGCGGCCCAGCTCGCTTTGGCCTGCATTGCTATATGGGCCAAAATTTTTAGCCCAACTTGCCTCGTGCGGTTTGGTAGGTTATGCAAATTGGCCAGTGAACCTGCTAATTTATTTTTTTATTAAAAATTGTCATAAGAATTGAAAATTTAAAATTTAAATTTTTAATAATTTAAATGTAGGATATATTTGTTTTTATCTCACAAATTACGTACATACTAATCTTATATGATAATTGTGTATGAAAAAATTGTAGGCTTCTATTTTGAAATTTTTTATCTCAACATAAAATGATTGATTTTAACTAATAAAAAATAAAATCACTTCCAATTTTTTTCTTTGGTATGGCAAGGAAAAATACATCATGGAAATTATCAATTGATATTGTGTTGCTTATTTTAAATAGAAGCATCTAAATATCTAATAAATATAAAAGAAAAAATATTGATAAAAGGACTAAGGATATAATAAACATAAAAATTAAAATTTTAAAACATAACACCATAAAAATTACATAATCAACATTCAACAACTAAATAATAGAAAAGTGAAGTGAATAGGAAATAAAGAAGGTAACGTACTACTTTTTTTTTTTTTAATAAGATTTGTATTTCTTTCTTTTCTTTTATTTTAAAGTTTTTTAAATACAGGTTCGAGGGCCAATCAACTTGCAATGGATTGGCCTGCTTTAACCCGTGAGTTATGTAGGATGGGCCATTTTGACCTACACATTAAACAGGCTAAAATCTTTAGCCAAACCCGCATTTTTTTCCTCTTGCATGCATAACTCTATCTTTTACTCCATTAAGCAATAAATATAATACTTCTTGTGATCTCTCTCTCTCTCTCTCTCTCTCTCTCTCTCTCTCTCTCTCTCTCTCTCTATCTCTCTAGAGAAAATGTATTTTACATTATAAATAATAAGTATAAAGCAAGTATCCTTTTTATGATCACTTGTTAGACCATCTTTATTCGTAAATTACTTACGAAGTTACTTAATATATCATATCACCATTTTAAACAATTCTACTTCTAAGCACTCTCTGTGAGTTACTTAGTCAAAGTTTCTTTATAATTTTTAATATTTTCTATGTGTCAACCTCGGGAATTTTTCTCATTTAGTGAACATGAATAGAATAGTAATGTATGATAGATATCAAATTTTATATGCAACCAAAAACCCTAGTTATGTGATTCGAAATAGTACAAGCCTGTTTTAGCCTAAAACTCTGAATAAGAATTTCTCTAGACCTAAAGATACCGAAAACAAGATTTCATAAACTAAGTAAAAAAATCTAGGATATAAGTAAAAGTAGCATTAGATTTCAAGTGCGATAGAAAGCTTATATTTAATAGGCTATAATAGCCAGAAACAATAAAGTAAAATTAAACCGACAGAACAACTAATTATGCGATATAAAACTAGAAACTAACTCATAATTGAAAATCTAAGCTTCAAATTAAAATTTGGATCGCACTGTAATTTTAGTTAGAAAATTTGGAGTCTATAGGTATCAACTTCCTAAATTGACCTATAGGGCCCTAAAACCTTAATCCCGTAAGATAAAACTTTAAAAATATTCAATCGCGTAAACTTTAAATTCAAAATCTGACCTTAATCTTAATCTAGGAAATTTTCTAGGATTTTAAAAATATTTTGAGAATAAAACTCTCATATAACTGATAATATAATATGCGTAGAAGTAGATTTTGACGAACTAAGTTAGATATTGTAATATAATATCAATTCTTGATGTAAAAATTACAATTCATGTGAGAATTGATAACATTTGACAGCCCAATTCTTCTCCCCATTTCACCTTGTCATGCCAAGGTAAGTGTAGTAAACTAGCCTTGTGAATCACATATATAGGAGGACACTTGAGCCAATTAGAATCGAACAAACTCACTCTTAGTTAATGCAAATAGATGACTCAACATGGGAAATTAACATACCAATCCTTCTTGATAAATCCACCGAGGAGACCAGCAGCACAAACACAAAATTTAAAACCTAAAACACACACACACTTCATGCACACACATACCTACACAACGTGATCAGCCAAGAAAAATTTAACCAAGACAAAGACAAGTCAAACACTATCCCTGTTTACCAAGAATGGAAACCCCAAATAAAAAGCTAGTCCTTTTCATGTTCTTTACAAACCAATACACATACTACATCAAAACAAAACCTCTTTGTCAAATATTTTCCACTGTGACCTACATACACCCCACCAAAACAAAGTAAATTCCAAACTTGTTCCATAAATTTTGCACCAACCGTAAGCCACAATTTGGATAGGAAAAATTTAAAAGTCTTCCAAGGCATCTTCATTAAGAGAAAATACAAAACAAGGTAATATTGTTCTTAGTCAATTATTTTAGTAAATTTAATTATCTAACTCTCTAAAATTTTCTTGTATAGGTCTCGGGTTAGTAAATAAAAAGAAGAAAGCCCTTACCTTGTCTCACTACCAACAAGGTAATATCTAGCTAATTTATTTTAGATTACTTTCATAAATTATAGTGCCTTACAAAGAAAATTTATATATTAGTTGTTATAAATTTAGATTGGTTAGCTATCTTAGAAAATAAAAATAGAAACATTAGTTGCATGTGATAGCCTTAGTATTTAGTTTACTTAAATTAAGTTATATGTCTAGTAAAGTAATGCTTTAGAAAAATTAAATTAACCTCAGAAAAATTATTCAAGAAAATATGGATCTTCATTATTTAAATTAGTATTGATTTAGTAGAATATTTTTATAGCCTGACAAATAGAAAACATAGTTAGTAAGAACAATAAAATAACTAGAAAAGTTTAGCTCCATAAATATAAGAAATAATACAAGGAAATATTACTAGTAGTAAATAGTTGTAAAATAAAACCCTTAAAAGACACAATAAATTTAGACTATTAAAAATTTGCTATAAGCAAATAACAGAATAAGTAAAATCACTAAATTCACTTGAATAATTTAGAATAGGTAGTAAATGATTAAATAAGTAGTTATGACTAAATTGTAAAGGAAAATATCTTGAAAAATAGATAAAGTTGACAAACAAAGTAAATAATAAATAAAAATCTTAGTTAATACTACCAACTGAAAATTTACAAACTATATTGAAAAACATATTCTCATAACTCATAAAACACAAATTAAAATAAAAAAGAACAAAAAATAATATGAAAAACAAATTATTAAATAAAATTATGTTATAGTACTTGAAAGGAGCTTTCTAACGCTTATTTATAGGTAAATTTCCGAGTTAAAATGAATATAATAGGCTTAGATAAAGTTTATGTTGTAAAAACTGCAGAATAAAGCTATTCATGTCACTTTTTGGAAGAAAAAGCAGTTTACCCAAATTTTGAAATAAAAAAATATAATCTATTTTAATTATTACACTATTTCTCTACAAACCAAAATTTGAATTAGAAGCGGTAAAACAATTTTAGAATTAAGAAAAACGGATTTTATGACACTTAGACACTCATAGGAAATTATTTATGTAATTATATATCTCATTAGAAAATATCTTATTCATCTATTAGGTGAATCAGAACCAACCGCATAATTTCTAAAGACTACTACGATTGATCATCATGAGCAAGTGAGTAATTCAAATTTATTACATTTGTTGTGTTTATAAGTTTAGCTATAATAATTATTAAATTCTTATAACAATTTATGTGTATGTGAGATTGGGAAATGCTTGCTGATTGGTGGATGTTATTGTATGAAAATCTCAATAATAAAAGTGACAATATCAATTGTTTGATGGAATTGAATTGACATTGATGTTGAGTGTTTGTATACTGCTGGACCACCCAAAAATGGAAATAAAATGATTGGACTTTAAAAATTAATCGGACATGCATAACACGAATTGCATAAATGCATATAATGTGACAACCTACTACGTGTTAAAATTTCAAATATCTGGTAAGGTCAGTATTTCTAGATCGTATTTCCTAGTTCTACTAAGATTACCTTTATTCTGAGGGTTCCACAGGAACTAATTGGAAACCGAAGGACGCTGCCTGTGGTATCACATGAAATGATTAACACTTACTGGAGTCTCTAGACTTAGATTAAGGATGTGAATGTAATGAATCTATCTAAATAAAGTGATAAGATAAAGTTGATCACAATCTCTGTATGTTTAGTTTCTCCTGGGTAGGAAGTCACGGAAGTGCTATCTGGTTCGATCCTTTAACCCCGATGAGAGGGCGTAAATCTACATCCTGTTTGGATTCCGGACTGTCCAAACTTGTAACTAAGCATTTGATTGTTTATTGCATGCATATGATTGAATTAAATTGTTCGATAACTCGCTTGATATGTAATATATCTGATTATTCACTATGCTGTGGTTATGCTCACACTACTATAGCCTTTTCAGGTTTGTATTATGCCCTTGGTTGGTGTCTTCTACAAACATAGCTCCGGTAAGTCTAATAGTTGAAGGAGATGTGGTAGCTATAAGGATAATGTATCTAAATACAAGGGGCTACTAAGTAAATAAAGTCTCATAGACTATTTTGTAATTTGAAAATAATTATGGTTGTAATAAACTCTTTTGTATATAGTAAATACAGTAGTTTATTTACATTTTTGTTTCTTATATATGTTTATCATTCTTATCACAACAACTCAAAAATCATGTTTTATAAATATTTATGACATTACCCAAAATATTACTACAGTTCTATATATGTACTGCTATTAGTGTATTTGTTACAAGGAACAGCACGATGATTAGAAGCTGTCCTCAGAAGCTCGTGGACAATATTTGTACAACACATCAATGATAGTTACATGCAGATATATAGATCAGTTATAAGACTGGTTATAATCTAGTTATAATCTGTTAGTAGCATAACTAAAAAAGATTAGTTGTAACAAGTACAGATCTGTTGGACAAGTACCAAATACAGTTGTAAAACAATGAAATAAACAAGTATAAATACAAAGAAAGGGAAAAGGGAGACTTATTCCCCTATTGATCATATTGGTGCTTGTGTGGAGTCTGCTGTTACTCCAAAACAGCGAATCACTTTCTTATCCTGTAACAAACATATCATAAAACAGAATGAGTTAGGGTTTTGGATATTCAAAGAGTGAACAGAGAGAAACATTACAGGAGAGTAAAATAAACACGAGAGTGAGTGTGTGCAACACTTATACAATCTAAGCTAACATTTAGTTAAGGAATGAGAGAGATCTAGAGGGAAAGCAGAGAGTGTACAGAAGAAAAAGGGTTCATTCTTACACAGAGGAAGTAGGTAGATTCAAGAGGGAAGGACAATGAAGAGAGTTTACCAATTAGGGTTGAAATCGGGTGGTCTGGGCTGAGCCTTGGAAGTGGGCTGGACTTGTAGTAATAGGCTGGTAATATTTGGTGCTCTCGTGAATCTTTGGTGACCGATTGAAGATTTCCAAGTGGTGTTCGTCAACAATGTCTACTAGATCTCAGGAGGAAGTTGCCAAACTGCAAAATTTGGTATATTCATTAGCAGATACTATGAAAGCCATGCAAGATTCGATGCAAGATTCGATGAAATCCAATTCGTTGATGAATCAAAATTTGCAAGACTTGAATGCCATTGTTAATTCTTCTATTCAACAATTTGGAGAGAAGATTGCTAATTTGAGGAATCAGACTGATAATAATTCTAATGGAGTTCAACCGGATAATTCAGATGCATCTCAGTCATCATTTTCCATGGCAAATTCTTTGTTGAAAGGGATTAAATTGGAAATCCCGAGATTTTCTGGTCAAGATCCATTGGGATGGATATATCAAGCACAGAAATTTTTTAATTTCCATAAAGTTCCTGAGGAGCAACAATTAGACATTGCTACATTTGCAATGGAAGGGGAAGCCTTGCGGTTTGTTCAACGGATCGAACAAAACAAACAGTTAAGTACATGGTCTCAGTTCTTGATTTCTATCAAATCTCGTTTTGGTCCATTTGAATACGAGGATTTTCAAGGTGCTTTGTCCAAGTTGACTCAAAGGAAATCAGTTAGTGACTATCAAAAAGAGTTTGAAGCTTTATCAAATCAAGTCACTGGTATTTCGGAATCTTTTCTTTTGAGTTATTTTGTGTCAGGATTAAAGAGTCACATTCGTAAGGAGGTTCAGATTGCTAAACCTACTTCTTTACATCATGCTATTTGGCTTGCCAAAATGCATGGATCCAAATTCTTTGATAGTTCTTTTGTCACAAAATTCATTTTCAAACCCATACACTTCTATCCCAAACACTATAATCCTAAACACAAACTCTCATACTACAGATCCAAATTCTTACTCACACACTTTAGCCGCAAACACTAACCATTCTGCCACTCTACTTTGCAATTTTCTAAACCATTACAGTCACATCCTAAAACATTACCAATTCGGAAGATGACTCAAGCTAAAATACAGGAGAAACGTGATAAAGGACTTTGTTTTCATTGTGATGAGAAATACTCTCAACACAAATGTAAGGCCAAGTTTTTGTTGTTGTTGGATGAAGATGGTGAGGGAGGAACCGGAGGAGGAGGAGCATTCAGAAGTTTTGCCTTTTGATGAGGGCACTATTAGCTATCATGCCTTGTCGGGCATACTATTCCACGAACACTCCGTTTTCGTGGTAAAGTGAAGGGACATGATATACTGTTTTAGTGGATTCAGGCAGTACTCATAACTTTGTACAGTCCAGAATAGCAAAATATTTGGGTTGCCTATAGTGCAATCAGGGCAGTTTAATGTGATGATAGGAAATGGTAGTAAATTGTCTTGTGAAGGACACTGTGAGAATGTTGTGGATATTCAGGGTTTAATTTTCAGGAAACATTCTATGTTCTTCCTATACAAGGAGCATATTTTGTGTTAGGTGTAGTGGTTACAGAAGTTAGGACCTGTCACAATTGATTATAGTACCTTACTATGCAATTTGTGAACAGTGGATCGATGGTGGTGTTAAAGGGAGATAATCAGCATTCTTTGTTGCAGATTTCAAATCATCAACTTTGCAAGTTGATTCAGCAAGATGCTGTGGTTTCTTATTTCCACTTATTGGCTCAGGAGGTAAATTCTAACTCATGTTGCATTACCACCAACAATAGAGACTTAGATCATCTATTGGATAGCTATGCATCAATTTTTGAAGCACCTTCATCATTGCCTCCATTAAGGAATGTTCAACATAGAATTCAGTTAGTGAAAGGAGCCTCACCTGTTAATGTTAAGCCATATAGATATCCCCATTTTCAAAAGAATGAAATTGAGAAACAAGTTTCTGAAATGTTGGATTTGGGAATTATACAGCATAGTAACAGCCCATTTTCCAGTCCAGTGCTTTTGGTTAAGAAGAAAGATGGGACATGGCGTTTTTGTATTGACTATAGGCTTTGAATCAAGTGACAGTAAAAGATGAGTTTCCCATTCCTACAATAGATGAATTGTTGGATGAGTTGCATGGTGCTTCATGTTTTTCCAAATTGGATTTGCGATCAGGTTATCATCAAATTAGGATGTATTCTGATGATATTGAGAAGACGGCCTTTAGAACGCATCAGGGTCATTATGAATTTTTGGTAATGCCCTTTGGGTTGTCAAATGCTCCGGCTACTTTTCAGTCTATAATGAATCGAATTTTTCAACCTTATCTTCGTAAATTTGTCATAGTGTTTTTTGATGATATATTGGTTTACAGTAAGCATATGACAGATCATTTGACTCATCTTGAGTTGGTGTTGAAGATATTGCAGCAACACAATTTTACTTAAAAGGCAGTAAGTGTCTTTTTGGTAAAGATTCTATTGAGTATTTGGGACACATTGTGTCTGCTCAAGGGGTCAGCCTGATCCAGCTAAAGTTCAAGGGGTTCAACAGTGGCCAGTTCCACAATCTGTGAAGCAATTACGGGCTTTCTTGGGTTTATCGGGTTATTACAGAAGATTTATTAAGGGATATGCCCATATTGCAGGACCATTAACTGACTTATTGCAGAAAGACAAATTTGATTGGTCAGAGTCAGCTCTTACGGCTTTTCAAAATCTGAAGCAGGCATTGGTACAAGCTCCGATTTTGAAATTGCCAGATTTTACCAAGCAGTTCGTGATTGAGACAGATGCCTCTGGTACAGCTATAGGTGTTGTTTTATTACAGGAGGAATTTCCTGTTTCATATTTCAGCAAGAAATTGCCCATCCATTTGCGGAAGGCTTCAGCTTATGTCAGGGAATTGTATGGTATTGTGGAAGCAGTGAGAAAGTGGAGACAGTATGTGTTGGGGACTCATTTTATGATTCGCACGGATCATAAAAGTTTGAAAGAAATTCTTTCACAGGTTATTCAAACACCTGACCAACAAAATACTTATCCAAATTGCTGGGTTATGATTACTCTATTACTTATAAAGCTGGCAAAGAAAATATTGTGGCGGATGCGTTGTCTAGACAACATGGTGAGGAAGGACAAATTTTTGGACTGTCTGTACCCTGTTTTTCTAGTATGGATACTATTAAACAGGAATATTAGACACTTCCAGCATTTATACGCATTATTTCTGACTTAACAAAAGGTTTGTATCATAAACATTCCTTGACTTGGAAGAATGGATTTTTGTATTCCCATTCCCGATTGTTTTTGGTTCCCACTTCGAGTTTGGTGCCTCTTATTTTGAAGGAATTTCATACAACCCCTACTGCTGGTCATTTTGGTTTTCTTAAGACATATAAGAGAATTGTAGCTGAGTTTTTTTGGAAGGCATGAGGAATGATATTGAGAAATTTGTGCGAAACTGTTTGACTTGCCAACAGGTGAAGTATGTAACTAGATCACCAGCTGGGTTATTAGTCCCATTACCTATACCAGATAGAGTTTGGGAAGACGTGAGCATGGATTTCATCACATGTCTTCCTAAATCTCAGGGTTATACTGTTATTTTGGTGGTTGTAGACAGACTTTCTAAGTACTGTCATTTGGGGCATTAGATGAACATTTCACAGCTACTAAAGTTGCATTGTTTCTACACATGGTGATCAGATTACATGGTATTCCTCGGACTATTGTTTCCGATCGAGATGCTATTTTTATGAGTCGATTTTGGAAGGAGATTTTCACTTTGAGTGGAACTCAACTGTGTATGAGTTCAGCTTATCACCCACAATCTGATGGGCAAACAGAGGTTCTCAATCGCACTATTCAACAGTATTTGCGGTGCTTTGTGATGGAACAACCTCACACTTGGGTTAAGTTCCTTCCATGGGTAGAATTTGCCTATAACTGTTCGTTTCATGAAGGGGCCAAGACTACACCATTTGAAGTAGTGTATGGTCGACCTCCACCATCTATTCCCTCTTATGTTCGAGGCACATCCAAATTGGATGCAGTGGATCAGGAATTGTTAACTAGAGATCAAATTTTGTCTTCTTTGAAGACTAATTTGCTGGTGGCTCAACAGAGAATTAAAGCTATTGCTGATACTCATAGGACTAATGTCACGTTTGCACCAGGAGACTTGGTGATGGTGAAGCTCATACCTTACAAGCAAGTCTCAATTGCCAACAACTTTCATAAGTTGTCTAAACGCTACTATGGGCCTTATAAGGTGCTTCAGAAAGTGGGGGAGTGTGCCTATAAGGTTGAGCTTCCACCTAGTTCCAAGATCCATAACGTATTTCATGTCTCTGTTTTAAAGAGGTATTTTGGTACATCTACACCATCCTTGGATTTACCTACAGATGCTATCGCTAATCATCCTTTGTTAGAACCACTGGGTATTGTGAATTCTAGGGTTTTGATGGTGCATGGAAGACCTCTCAAACAGATTTTGGTTTCGTAGAAGGGTCTTGCCCTAGAAGATGCTACTTAGGAAGATTATAATCAATTTTCCTAGATTTATCCGAATTACAACCTTGTGGACAAGGTTGTATTTTCAGAAGATGAGTCATCTGTTAAGGAACAGCACGAGGATCAGAAGCTCGTGGACTATATTTGTACAACAGATCAATGATGGTTACATGCAGATACATAGATCAGTTACAAGACTAGTTATAATCTAGTTATAATCTGTTAGTAGCATAACTAACAAAGATTAGTTGTAACAATTACAGATCTGTTGGATAAGTACCAAATACAATTGTAAAACAACGAAATAAACAAGTATAAATACAAAGAAAGGGAAAAGGGAGACTTATTCCCCCCTATTGATCATATTGGTGCTTGTGTGGAGTCTGCTGTTACTCGAAAACAGCTAATCACTTTCATATCCTGTAACAAACATATCATAATTATTTATATTGTTGACAGTACTACTCCTCCACAGAAAGAATTGCAGCCTACACGGTGGTTGCGGATCACTTTGCTGATAGCGGGAAAGAAAATTTTCCTTAGAAAATAGTATTTTTTTTTCCTTTCTTTTCTTTTCTATTCTATGGTTTCGGATCATTTCAACAATATAATTTTAATATTTTTCTAAAGTTTAGAAACAAATTATAGCCGATGCATTGCCCATAATTCACATCGTGACATTATGCCAGACAAAGAGCCTGTTTAGCTGGTTTTTTTTTATAACAAATAATTTATCAAAAAATAAATATAAATAAAAGAATTGATAATTTTCATAAAAAATTCAAATAGATTAAAAATATAATTAAAATATAGATATAAATAATACATATTTATATATTATTTTAGTATAGATATTGATAAAAAATAGATAATCTAATCGGATTAAGAGCGGAAAACAGAAGCCAAGCGTCACTTCTTTGCAATTAAACGAATAAACTCAATTTATCCGTTAAGAAGACTCCATGTCACCGTTTTTTTTTTCTTGATCTTCGAGTCAACTACTCGGATAACGATCATCTTAATGAAAGTAAAATGAAATGCCAGACAGAGATTATGAATGACGAGTCATTTACATAATTTTTCCAGCTGTTTATTGGTGGAAAAAAAAGAGGAATACAATAAATGCTCATGCATACACCGACACAATCTAGTTCGACGCGTTTAAGATGTCAGAAAAGAACAAGAGTATGAAACATTAGCTGGATACATATTATGGTGAGTGATGACCCACCATCGTGACTCGACTCGAACGGAAGGAGTAAGGGGGAAGGGAATGGACAGTCGTGCTGGTGCACTCTTCCTGAAAACCTAAAAAGAGAACATAGGAAATGGACTATATTAGATGGAGCAGAGCCGTTCCCACTTCCAGGATAATTATTCCGATCACACGCCCTCCCTCTCCTTGCAGGATTAAAAAATACGGATAAGGATAGATGGATGTAGTGAGGGGAACAAAAATTTGCAGTTGGAGTATCTACGTTCATCGAATCCTTTACAAGATTTTTAAAATGCTACATCAGCATCGAAAAAAACTTTGCCTCCAAGGAACCTCATCATTTTATCCATAAAGTTCTTTACATAAGTTTCTTCGTTTCTTTTTATACTTCTATGGGTCCTATTTACTTTTACTTAATATGTTATTTTTACAAAATATTAACAAAATATTTCGAAAGAACTTACTTTTTTAGATACTCACAGATGACCCCAAAAAATTAAAAAAACTCTTTATATCCGTAAGAACCTCAAAAAGTGAAACCCTTTACCTAGGTACTCGTGCCAAGAACTTCTAATGTAGATGCTCTTAGAGATGGATTATCTAGGGAGGACTTATATATAATGTTTGGATGTGATTTAAACCATTGAAAATACACCAAATTAGATTATCTTATTAATTTTATAAGCATCTATCAATTTTAATACGAATTTGATGCCTCTCACTTGAGAGAAAAGCATTACCGAATTACAAGATCATTGACATAAATAAATGACCTTAAGTAGCCTAAAAATCACCATCAAGTCATAAACCATAGTCATAAAAATTAGAAAGAGAAGTTAAATTTAAAAAAAAAAAAAAAAAAAGCTCTACACTCAATGAGTTATAATCGGGTCTTGCAACATAATATCGACAAATCAAATTTTAAAATGTCTTCTTTCTTATATTTTGCATTTTTATTATATAAATCACAGTAGAAGAAATCTAGAATTTGTTATATAATTTTATGGATTGTTTGATTTTATATTCAATTTCAATGGATACTTTAAGATTTTTTTTTTCCCTCCCAACGATAAGAAATCTGCAAATTGTCAGCCATATTTTAAACGGAAGAATTTTAAAATCTGAATTTTCAGGTAGATTTATGACCTGGGTCAATTACGTGTTGTACAGCAAACTAATTTATGTAAAATCAAATTCATTTATCACTAGTGGATTATCAATCCACAAATGTATTATGATATAAATTATAAAAGTTTATTTTTTTTATCTATTATATTTGTGTTTGGTGTCATTAATTTGTTTGCATGACATGATCAGATTTATTTTCATTAATTATGTGTTGTACAACAGGTTAATTTATGTAAAATCCAATTCATTAATCACTAGTGGGTTATTAATCCAGAAATCTATTATGATATAAATTCAAAAACTTTTATTTTTTATCTATTCTACTTGTGTTTGGTGTCCTTAATTTTTTCGAATGACATGATCACATTTATTTTCAATTATTTTATAAAAGATTCCTAATTTAGATAATATAAAAATTTCTGCCCGAACTTTTAATATATTTTTAATTTTACATTTGAAATTCAAAATTACTAGATTTAATACTCAAACATTAGATTCATCAACTTACCTACATTTGTCCCCTTTTGCCAATAATTATTTACCTTGTCATCTTCTTAAATACAATAGAATTAGTAAATTTAACAAGTAAAAGTTTAATTAGCTACACTTGACTTTTTAAACTTCAAATATGATTTGGGGGAACGAAAAAACTTCTCAGCTTTGATGAAAAGTTTACGATGGGGTAATAAAATTAGACAAAGTTAGTTAGTACATTGTGAGAATTTCATATAGGACTATTAACTTAAAAAAACTTTTTCGGTTATCACATTGGGTACCAACTAATTCAAGTAGAACTAAAAGAGTGGTAAAGTGAACGCAGTTGCAATCCCAAGACTCGAACTTAACATTTCTAGTTAGGTTAAAATAGCTTCTTACCAACTAATCCACACTCTTAATGGTGAAAATAAGGAATTCTGAATAAAATAAAAAGGTTTCGACCAAAAAGAAAAGAATAAAATAAAAAGGTTCTTAAATGGAGAAATTCTTAAAAAAAAAAAAAAAAACTGACATGACATCCTCCAAATAAAATCCATATTATTGAACATACTTTTATAAACTAAAACTCACTGACTTAGACATTACATATCGCATAATTGGTAAATCACAATCCCACGGATGCTGCGAAGTCATATCACACTTCTTAGTTCTAACAACTTCTGAGACTTTTCATAAATGGTGAATCTGGATAAAGTTATACTTGGGACTTGAGAGTTATACAAGTTGCAACAAATTATCAATGTATTATATCACTCTTAATATATTATGGAGAAAAAGCTCCATTTGGTATCTAAACTTTGATCAAAAATCAATTAGGTATTTGAACTTTTAAAATGTCTAATTTTATCCGTAATTAAACTTTCCATACCCCTAAACACTACCCCTCTTAACACCGTTAATAATGTTATCTCATGTGGACCAATACACCAATCGTTGTCTGACACTTATCCATTATATAAAGAGAAAAAAAAAAAAGAACGTGATTACCGTTTGCTCATTCGCAAATGAGTTAAATTCCCAAACCCTAATGCCCAATTCCCAATGCAATCCCAAATCCTACCTAATTCGCAAAGATTTTTCATCTCTAAACTTTCTTCGCTAAAACTTAATTGTCAAATCATCTCTCTTAACCCTTGATCCAAACCAAAGCCCTACCATTTGATTACCTTCTATTCATCCTCAAATCATTTAAATTCCCACCATCCCTCAATTTCAAATCCATCAAATTTCATCCCTTAGTCGTCAAAATCCAATATTGAAATGTTGAAAAATGATTGGAATGTTCATCTCGCAAACCCTACAATTGTTCCTTCTTTGATCACAAACCCATAAATGAATCAAATAACACCGAGATAGTCACACGAAACCAAGCTCGACAGTCTAATTCGTCTAGTCAATTTGGTGGTGTGGTGTCGATTGAGGGTGAACACTAGAAGAAATGGGGATTCTCGATTCTAATGAAGCTATGGAGGTCAGTGGTAGTGATGCCATGCTTGGCGAAGGTTGATTTGACTCAATTTTTAGAGAGAATGAGGGTAGAGAGAGAAAGATCTTGTTCTTGAAGAAGATGGAGTTTGATCATGAAAAAGATTTTTTTTCAACTTTTCATATAAACATCAATTTCCTTCTTCTTTCTCTCTCTCTCTCTCTCACCATCATCTCCTACCCCTCTCTTTCTCTCTCTAAAATTACGTCTAGTCTTTTTTTTTTTTTTTACATTAATGGACATGTGTCAATCAATTATTAGCAAATGAGTCCACTTAGGTAAATAGAATTGACGATCTTATATGGGGTAGTGATTGTGAGCACAAAAAGTTTAGATACCTCATTGACTTTTTTGTTAAAGTCTACGTATCAAATTTGGCTTTTTTCCCTATATTATACATTATTAAATAATATTGATAATACTAAATAATAATAAAATATAAAAACTTATTATGAAAATAAAAATTATGATGTAAGGATATGTTTCGACTAAACCTAAGGTTGTTTAGTAAATAATTATAGAATAAAAATAACAATATATTCATAAATTTCTTATCTGTATTTGTAATTTATCTGTATCATATTTTATATCATATCTGTTCGATCAGTTTATGAGCAAAACTATCAGTTTTTTATCGGTATTTGTTTCTTGACAAATATTTGTTTTAAAACGAAAAAAATATGATGCAAAAATGATGAAACAAATAGATTTTAAATGGAATAATTTCCAACACATCAATTGTTATAATCAAAACTAGTTTATTAAAACTGATTGGTATTGAAAATATGTTATTAATTGAGAGTTAATGTCGAAATGGTACCTGAACTTTGACAAAATATGCAATTAAGTATCGAAACTTTGAAATTGAACAATATAGTATCTAAAAAAATTTTTCGTGCACGTCAATAGTAGTTTCATCAAATTGGCTAGTGTCGTCTTCATACATGATATTTTTAACTAATATGATAAAGATACTATTGGCATGCACAAAATATTCTTTTAAGTACTAAATTGATCAATTTCAAAGTTCAGGTACCTAATTGCATATTTTATAAAAATGTAGGTACCATTTGTGACATTTATATATTTTTTAATATTATCTCTTTAACTATCAAAATCATTAATTAATGTAGAGTCAATCAATAAACATCATGTAGAAACTAGACTGCTTAACGGAGTGATTACATAGAATTATCATCTAAATTAATTTAACGTATAACTTGAAGAAGAGAAGAATCAAATTGGGTTTGTTTTATTAAAAAGTCAGTAATTGCTAATTATATTATTAGAACAGTGACCTTAACCGAATTGTCCAATTAATTCTTCCTATTTTTAAAAAAATTACATAATCTTTTTTTTTATTGTCTTAAACTCTAATTGACCTAAAACTTATATCTCTATTATATCCTTAAGTTTAATAAGCTATTTACATAAGTAATTAGATTTATTGTTCCCCAATTCAATGCTAGTTTAAAACGTATTCAAAAATAAACACATGCCCTATGCAAATTAACTATATAACAAACACATACCTAACTAATAATAAAAAATGCTAACTACATAATTGATGTTCATCAATTAGACTATCTAGTTGCCATCCCTCTTTTCTAAAAAATCCATCATTATTAATATCAGTATTTTGTATCGCAATTGTTTGTCTTTGATAAATCCAAGAATTTCACCTTTGAACATGAAATACTAATGTCCCCGACTATCTTTCTTTAATTATTACTCCGATCCCAAAGGCCGACATAATATAACTTGAATCCTATGATATTATCCCATATTAATATATCTAGAGGACTATGGTTGCATAGAAAAGGAAGTTTGAGGCAATAACATGTTTGTAATGCCCTTAGATATTATGGGCTGCACACACCTGCACAATGTATTCAATGAGTCTATAGTCTAAGAAAGGTTCAAGTGAGACATGCCTGTCGAACCTAAAAGATGGTGAACTATACCAGAATGGACTGAAGTTAGAGGAAATTATGGTAGAGGCCCGCAACATTCTTGATTTTATTTATTCTCTTCATACGTTATTCTCGTTATCATCAACCATTGTATCATGATTCCATCACTGCAACTTGACCTTGAATATGGTTTGATTGAAGATTGTGAGATCAATTAATTTTTTTATTTTTACCAATAGTATATGTTTAATCAAATGGGTTTTTGTACTCTCAATTCTTCATTAGTCAATCAATCTCGTATTAGTACATTTGATTGATATAATTTTATTCACTTGAATGAATTTCATCATTTCTAAGCAAAAAAATAAAAGGGAAGGGAAAAAATTCATAACATAGGTAATAAAAATAAAATAAACTAAAACTTAATTTTGAGATTCCATGTGCGAATCTTTATTCATATAAGTAACATGCTTTTTTGAGCTAAAATTTCTTTATTGGGAAAATTTTATGATTTCTTTCAAATTTTTTTACGAAATTGGTTTCGTAAGTCATTCCTTTTTCATTTTTTTTACCATAGTTTCGTAAATCATTCAAAAGCTTAAATTTATAAACAACCTTAATTAAATTATTAAAATACTGCTTATAATAATTTCTATAATTATTTAGACTGTTAAATAACATGTTAGATAATCATGAAAGAAACTTAGGAAGTCCACCAAGAAATGATGTGCAATTATGCAGCTTCTCTGGTGTTTTGTTTCCCTTCAAGAATGGAAAGGAACGAATATACCCCACTGGCCCAGTTCGGTTATGGAAAGTTGTTCACTTCCTCAAAAAAAAGCAAAAAGATGGGCCCTTTAAAATTAATAAAATCAGCCCTTCGGCCATAAGTAAAAGAAATGGGACAAGTTGGTCACCTGTTGTGTTCCCTTGGCATCTCTCAAATTCCCAAAACGAAGGCAAGTGTAAAACAAAATTATAACCTAAGCCCACCCCTCTATTCACTTATGAAGAATTAAAAAAAAAAAAAAAAAGGGAAGAAGAAGTAGAATAATTGAGTCCTATGCTTGGTCTTTCTCTTTAATTTTGTGTCCTCCCTGGGCCCACATCATGAATAGTGGGCTTTTCTTCCAATTGTTGTAATTGGTGTAGGCTATAGCAAGCCAGCCTTGAAGTTATAAACAAGCCGGACGTCTCTTTCATCTCTTTTTATTTTACATGAAGATAGGTTAGATATGAAACAAGTTTTGGTTTTCCTTGTATTTTTGCAGTGGTAGCAAGGCTTTTATTTGTTTTTAAGGGTTAATGTAAAAATGGTATTTGAACTTTTGCAAAAAGTTCAATAAGATATCTAAAATTTGGTTTTAAATAACTCGATAGTTGAAACAAGTTTTCACATATATTTTTCCTATTTGATTGAACTTGCTACAGTAAGGAACTACTTTAAATAATAAAAATGCATGTAAAAACTTGTTTCATGTACTCAATTGTTTAAAATCAAACTTCAAGTAAGAAAAATATACGTGAAAACTAGCTTCATGTATCAAATTATTCAAAACTAAACTTCAGGTACTTGATTGAACTTTTTGCAAAAATTCAGTACCATTTTTAACATTATCCCTTCTTTTAATCTTTTTCCTATTACAACTTTAAAATTGTTGAGTGAAACTATTAATATAACTCTTTAGGCATTTATGTTTAGTGTGATTAATAAAGCATGTGTGAAGTCTAGGAATAAGGTGATCGTGGAGATTAGGAAATAATCTATATTCCTTGTTAAAAATATTGGCTGGGTCTCTGCATCCCTTCTCTCTTTTATTTTTAGTACTTTAACTTTGTTATATTTGTCAATCATCTATTCTTGTATTTTCAATATTCGATAAAATTGCATTAAATACTCAATGACCCTCCCTATGCTCCCCCTTCTCCCCCGAGGCTTTGCCTATTTTCGAATTTGGTATCAAAGCCAATTTCTAATTTATAGTACTTAATTGCATCTTAGAGCAAATATCATAGCTACAAATGCATTAGGATTTCTACAAAAGGGCAAGCTCTAATGAGACTACCACTTCTAACTATAGTTAATTATCCCTATTGAAAATGTAAGATGCAAATATTCTTGAAAGCACAAAATAGATTGCCATAGAATGTCATACAAAATGGTCCATTTAAAATTAGAGGAAATGAAGAGAAGAATTATAATGAAGATGATTGGAAAGGGTTAAACTTAAATGAGATAGCAATGAACATCTTGCTTTGTGGCTTGAATGAAAGTGACTTTAATAGAATTTACACATGTAGAACCACAAAGGAACTATGGGATGAACTAGAGAAAATATGTGAAGGAACAGCTATAGTTAGAGATACTAAAATAAGCCCTCTATGTGATCAATTTGAAAAATTCAAAATGGAACAAATTGAATATATGGATGAAATGCATAATAAATTCATTAACATCATAAATCATTTGAGTGTCCTTCAGATAACTTTACTAATGTGGAAATAACTTCCAAGCTTTTAGGTCATTGCCAAAAAAATTGCCATTAAGGAGGTACAGGATATAAGCCCAATAACCAAAGAGAATCTCCCCTGTACCCTCGTAACACGTGAAATGATCAAGATATAAGGAGAGGAATCGAGAAAAAAATCCATAGCTCTCAAAGCAACTAATGACAACACTAGAGATAATGAGAGCAATGATGAAGATGCTAATGAAGATATGGCTTTAGTGGCAAAAAGATTCAATAAATTCATGAAGTTCTTCAACAAGAAGTTGAAACAGAAGGATGACTCCAGAAGCTTCTCTAAAATGCCATAAACCAAGTCACATCCAACGATATTGCTCAATGCTCAAGAAGGCCTTAAAAGAAAGTGAGAAAGAAGCCTTTATAACAATATAAAGCGATGATGACTCAATCGACATGGCATTGGACAATGAGTTATGTTCTTCCTCTTTAAATATATCACATCATGAATTAAGTGACATGTATGGCAAATTGTGCAAGGAAATGATAAAAGCACAATAGAAAAATAATATTATGAAAGAAATGATATTAAATATCAAAAACAAACTTGATGAGTTTAAGCATGAATATGGCAAACTCAATGACTTAAATGATAAAGCAAGTGAAGATAATGAATATTTTCAAATGTAAAAATGGAAAATTAAGGGATGAGAATAAGAAACTATGTAAAGTACATAAAGCTTTGAGTACGGAAGTAAACCAAATAAAGAAGAAATGAGATATAAATGAAATGAAGCATGATAATATGGAAATTAATGACGAATGCATATGGGAACTAATGGAGGTTAAAATTGAAAATGCTATGTTAAAATCTAGTTTGAATGACTCAAAAAAAAACAATAGCTAAATATGTTAGAGGAAAGAAAAATTTGAAAATTCTTACTATTCAATAAAGACTTATTCTAGATAGAGGAATAATAAAATACAATGGAAGTAATAAGAATAAGTCATATAAAAGCTTCTTCATTAAAGCAACTAACAATATATGTAATTATTCTAAAAGATATGACCACATAGCTCATAATTGTGGAATGAAGAATAAAATTACTACAAATATTAAAGGCAAGTTAGTTTGGTCCCTAAGGGATAAGTTTATCTTACCAAAACTAATCATAGAGGACCTAAACTCAAATGAGTGCCATAGTAGCAGTCCTTTGTTTTTGTAGGGATTGTCAAGGCGAAGCGACAAATAATACTTAAATAGTGGTTAATCGAGAAATGTGTCTAGAGATGCTTCCAAGTTTATAACATTGACATTAAAGAATTAAGGGAACATTATCTTTAGAGATAAGAGGAAAGCAATTGTCTTAGGTGAAGGTAACATTGTTGTTAATACGGATTTAAATATTAATAATGTACTCTTAGTTGACAATTTAAAACATAATTTGATTAGTGTAAGTCAATTATGTGATAATGGGTTCAAAATAATATTTATTACAACTAAATATTCTATTGAAAACATTAGCAATGACTAAGCCCATTTCAAGGGATATAGACAAGCAAATATTTATAAAAACAATTTAGATGAGTTTAAATCTTCAAATGAAATTTGTTCATATTTTCGAAATAATGACAGTTGGTTATGGCATAGAAAATTAGGGCATACTAACATAGATGTTATTGCAAAGCTTTTAAAAAGGATCTTACCAAGGGTTTACACAGAATCAATTTTCAAGATGATAAGGTTTATCAAGTATGTCAACAAAGAAAACAAACTATGACTTCATTAGAGTCTAAGGGTGTTATTTCCATTTCTAGGCCACTAGAATTACTATATATTGATTTACTTGTGAAAACACACTAGAATATACTCAAAAAGGGGGATGAATTGAGTATTTGGCCTAAAACAACCAATTGATGAATTTTTGATGGAATTGATCAAATTAATCTTTGATGACCACAAATATAACAATAATACTAAACAACAAGGAATATAAAAGAGATGGAGAAAAAATTTTCAAGCTCGGATATAACATGGAGTTCAACTGGCTTCCTAATATCCACGATCACACCAATCCTTCCAATCAAAGACTTCACACTTTATTAATCTCAAACACAGAAGCTGGAATAAAGCTATACACCAATTACAACACTCAAAAAATAAATAATATCATTTCTTTTACAGTGCTCTTTTACAAATGGCAGATATAAGGTCAGAGCACTAATTTGATTTTTCTCTCTTTACAAATTTTGCAAAATCATGAACAAGAGTAAAAGAGTAGCGAAAGGATCTAATGGCTTGTTTTTTGCAAATAAAGGTGCCTCAAAAAACTTGTTTAAATCTGCCAAGGAGCATATATTTATAGGCCTTCAAAAAGTCAAACTTCTGTTTGAGATAACATCTAAAACACGTCAAGCATTAAATGTGTGTAACGACTATTTTTGCTCTACTGGCTCACTAGGGTAACTCTCTACCGGTTCACTGGTCTAGTGTTAGTGCCCTTCGAAGATCAAAATGTACCCTTGGATGAGAAAAATCGTGGCCTCGAAAAGGAACGCGATACAAGATGTGGAGTCTTGATCTGTATTGGCAAGCTGGTACCAGCCCTGCAAGCATAAATTCAAAGTAGACATGCACAGATCCCTTTAACCTTTAAGGATAAAAGATTTTATTATTTAGATTGGAAATGATATGTTAATCTCAAACAAATAACGTGAGTTTAGTACATGATATACATAACTTTTGTTCTCATCAAAATCATATGGAGAGATAATCAGTTTAACAATCTCTCTCATTTTGATGAGGGAAAAAGTTATGTAAAAGTTGTTTGCTCCCCCTTAATAAGTACTCCCCCATAATTTAGTATTGATGCAAGAACTTTAGCAAGTTTAAGTTATAGCAAATACTTTAAGTGTATAGCAAGTAGATTTCTTAAAACAAGAGTTTAGAACATATTTGATCATATTTCTCCCCCTTTGACCTCATTAAAAAAAAAAGCATACAAGAGAGTATGGAGAAAGGTCATAAAACATAGCAAGATCAACATACAAGTCCATTACAACCAAGAGATCCAGCTATGGAGCTTAAAGCATCCAACAAAGAGATCTTCATAAAAGGTCATTAAAAGATGATTCGAGAACATAGGTATTCAAAAACAAACAAAAAGAAAAAGACAGCCATAACAAGCAAGAGAAAAGGAAAATTAAATTGGAGATCATCAACTAGGGAGAAGAGCACCACTACCACGCAACATTTCTAAAGGTTTCTTGCACACTTATCTACCATCTTGCCTTTTCCAGGTCCCTAAACTAATAATATTGAAAGAGAAGGTGGGAACCTAAACAAGGTGAGTCTCGGTACAAAATTCTACTCCTTTGCTCCTTAAACAGTTGAGTGATTAACCTACTTCTATGATGAACAGCTTGAGGAACTTTATTGGTTACATTCTTAAAGGTCCTATACATAAGATAAGAGAAATGGATCCTATACCCTCTTAAGATATGAACCATAAGCCACAAGTCTTATTGGGTCACAGTAGTCTATTGTCCCTTACGAGAAACATAATTATCAGTTAAGAACCAATGTAGAACCCAATGCTAAGGGAAAGATGGAAGGAATACAAATTGTGCGGTTCATGCCAACTGGGACCCATATCAGAGACAATAAACAATTCTTCATAAAATTCATCTCCATAAAAGTATTGGGCATTCTAACCCTAGAAACATCAACATCTATTAGACTACAGATATCATGATGTGATATGTTAAGCTTCCTTCTATATAGATATGATTAAATATGATGTCTTACAAAACTTGAACTATTAAAACCAGTCTCCATTCCAACACCTAAAGAGCCATCATCCTCTAGATAATTAGTTAAATTATAATAAAACTTCTAATTGCCTCTTCATTAACCTCAGTTGGAAACAACATAGTATTCAAAACATTATTTATTGCTATACTAGGTAACTGAGGAATACAAAAGTATTCCAACACATCTGTATTATAATTCTTACCCACATCTATAGGAAGGTCATGGAATAAGACATACCTATCCGAATGCTTCTTAGAGGGAAAGAGGAATCCATTAAAGATAGGTGGTAAAGGTGGAGCACACCTATGGGTAGTCCCTGGAGGCATTATGGAGAAGAAACGATGGGGGAGTGAGAGAAAGAGGAAAGGGATAGAGAATAAGGGTGTTAGAGATGGTGGGGAGGTGGTGATGAAAGTGGAAGAGGACGTGTGAGAGTATTTGGAAGAAGATTGAGCGGTAGAGGGAGATGGATTTTTGAGTTTAAGAGAGAAGGGGTTCAGAAGAGAGCACATGAAAGAGAAGAGAAAATAAGAAACTAGGAAGAGAGAGAATAAGAGATTTATATAAATGTCTTAAAAGGCATGTACTAGCAAGCCGGTGAAAAATATTTGAACTAACAAAGGCTATCGAGCCTCTTGATCAAGCCATCGACAAGCATACTGGTGAGCCAGTGAGTAACATATCAGCGAACCCATTACTTCTGCAGATTTTAGTAGACAAAACTTAAAACAATTTCACATGGATTTTATTAAAACATATCATATTTAAGCATATTTTGATATTTAATAGTTTAATCAACCCAAAATCAGGTTCTAGATGAGATGTGTTGAAAGCAAAGCTCATCAACTTAGCTTCATAATATTTAGCACTCATCTTGCATGAGCATGTCCAATTCTCTATGCAAAGTGCAAAACCGATCCTCACTCAAGGGTTTGGTAAAAATATCAGTAATTTGATTATTTGTATTTACAAATTCCAAGCTAATATCGTTAGTTAGAGTATGATCTCTAATGAAATGATGTTTAATTTCAATGATGTTTAATTTCAATATCTTGGTCCTTGAGTATTGAGTCAAATTTATCGTCAAATTGATAGCACTGGTGTTATCACATTGAATTGGTACATTATCATATTTCAGTTCATAATCTTGCAAAGTTTATTTTATCCATAAAACTTATGTACAACAACTACCGGTTGCCATATATTCAGCTTTAGTGGTTGAGAGTGCAATTGAATTTTGCTTATTTTATTGCCAAGATATCATGGAGTTTTCCAAGGAAGTGACATGTGCCGCTTGTGCTTTTCCGATCAACTTTACACCTAGCAAGTTGACATCGGAGTATCCAACTAGATTAAAAGAAGTAAACTTCAATACTATAAGGCAAGTTCAATAGTGATTGCAAGATACACGAAGATGTGTTTTACTACACTAAGGTGTGATTCTTTAGGTATGATTGAAATCGTGCACATAAGCATACTAAGAACATGATGTCAAATCTGAACATGATGTCAGATCTAAAAGCTATTAGATATAACAAACTACCTATCATGTTTTATATAGTTTTTCACATACATTTTTGCCAGCTTCATCTTTATCAAGTCTTACACTAGTGCTCATGGTTTTACAATTTCCATTTTAAATTTTTTTGAGAGTTCTTTGATATATTTAGATTGATTGATGAAGGTTCCATTTTCGGTTTGCTTCACCTAAAGACTTATAAAATAATTGAGTTCTTCCATCATGCTCATTTCAAATTCATTCTTCATGAACCAACAAATTCTTTTATAAGACTTATGTTAATATCTCTAAACACAACGTCATCTACATAGATTTGTAAAATCAATTTGTTTAACTTGTGATTTTTGATAAATAATGTAGTATCAATTTTTCGTTTAGAAAAACCTTTATTTAATAAGAAGCTACTAAGCCTTTCATATCAAGTTATAGCAGTTTGCTTAAATCCATAAAGAGCTTTATTCAATTTATAAATATGATTGGAGAATTCATTATTTATAAATAAGAAGCCATTAAAGAAAGCACTTTTGACATCCATTTAAAAAAATGTAAAATTTTTAAAGCGGAAAATGCAAAAAAATCCTAATGGCTTCTAGTCTAGCAACCAAAGTAAAGATCTCATCAAAATCTATGCCTTCTATTTTATTATATCCTTTAACTACTAATCGAGCTTCATTCCTAGTTGCTATTCCAGCTTCATCAAGTTTGTTTTTACAAACTCATTTGATTCCAATAAATGTCTACTACCGGGTTTGGGAACTAAGTTCAAATTTCATTCCTTGTAAATTGATTTAATTCTTCTTGCATTGGTTGTATCCAAAAATCATCTTTTAAAGCTTCTTCTACATTTTTTAGGCTCGGTTTGGGATAAGAATACTAGATTACTCATATTTCTTAAAGACAATCTTGTTTGCACCCTATTTGAAGGTTCACCTATTATTAGGTCCTTTAGGTGTGATCTAGCATATTTCCATTCTTTAGGAAGGTTATGACTAACTGATTCATTAGAAACATCTATTCTATATTCATTTCTTACTTCCATTTCTATAACATTATCATTATTTTCAAGTGAAACTTTATCAAAATCAGCAAATTTATTATCTATATCATCACTTGAACACACACAAGGCAAAGTATCATCAAAAGCAACAAGAACTGATTATTCCACAACTAAGGTTCTTTTATTAAAAACTCTATAAGCTTTACTAGTTATGAATAATCAAGGAAAACACCTTCATCACTTTTAGCATCAAATTTTGCTAGTTGATCTTTTCCATTATTCAAGATGTAACATTTAGTGCAAAATGATGAAAATAGGAGATGTTAGGTTTTTTTTTTTCTTTCCAAAGCTGTAGCATATGGTACTTGGCCCAAAAATATTTTGGTAGGTTGTTTTCACACGGCATTATCCTAGCCATTTCAATTAAACTTCTATTTTTCCTTTCAGTTACATCAAATTTGTTATGGTGTTTCAGGTGTTGAAAAAGTATGTTTAAAGCCAATTTTGCTACAAAAATAATCCATTTTATAAATTTCAAATTCTCTTCAATGATCGCTTTAGATAGTTACTATGTTAAGACCTTTTTCATTTTAGACTTTTTTACAATATTTAAAAACGACATTGTTTGATTCGTCTTTAGATGTTAGGAAGAAATTAAATGCATATATAGTGAAGTTATTGACAATAACCAAGGTATATTTTTTGCCACCAAAACTTAAGGTTTAAGTTGGTCCAAATAAGTCCATATGTGCCCTAGAAGTGAAAAATGCATCCTCAGACTTAAAGGAAGTCTTGGTTTGCTTTTCTTGTTAACATACTTGACAAATTTTATCCTTTAAAAGTTTATTTTTGATAAACTTTTGACAAAATTCTTTTTAGTAAGTTTTGAAATTACACTCATGTTTGCATGCCCCAATTTTCTATGCCACAAACAACCATCTTCTTTTGGGAGTATATAGATGTCTCATATGAAGATTTGAAATCATCTAGATTGATTTTATAAATATTTTTTTCTATACCCTTCAAAATGGAATAAGGCATACCTATTATAATGCTTCTTAGAGAGGAAGAGGAATCCACCAAAGGCAAGTAGCGGAGGTGGAGCAAGTCTACAGAAGCCCTTAGAGGCATTATGAAGAAGAAATGGTAGGGTAGAGAGCGAGAAGCTGGGTAGTAAGAGAAAGGGGAAAGAGATAGAGAATATGGGTGTCACGATATTGATCTTGAAGGATCAAAGGAGTGTCACTTTCGGAAACGATCACAAGTTAATTGTACTTGGTGAAGGTAACATTATAGTAAATAGAGATTTGATCATTAATAATGTGCTTCTAGTTGATATCTTAAAACATAATTTACTTAGTGTTAGCTAATTATGTGATAATGGCCCTAAAGATTGACAATAATCAAGCATGTTTTAAAGGGCATAGACAAAGAAATATTTATAAAGTCAATCTAGATGATTTCAAATATTCATATGAGACATGTCTATACTCTCAAAACGAAGATACTTGGCATTGTGGCATAGAAAATTAGGGCTTGCAACTATTATCTCTATCATAGCCAATTGGCCCAATTCCGTATTTGTTTAAATCACACTTTCGACTTCCAAGAAGTGTGTTCAAGTTCTTCTTTCTTTTGGTGAACTTGGTTATGGTTGCTTTTGAATCATTGAAGTTAGACTTTAATATGACAATTTCATTTCTTAGTTGTTTTAACTCTTTTAAGCAAGCATTATCACAATTGTTGGTATGATCATCTCCTTTTAAGGTTGTAATTTTTATTTCTAATAAGTCAACTTCAATTTTCAGTTTCTCATTTTCTTTTTTTAACTTGTCATTTTCATGTTTCAAAAAATTATTGTTTTCATTCAAGTTTTCGTTTTCATCCTTCGATTTTTTGTATTCCCTTTTAAACACATCCTTCTCTTTTCCTACATTTGACACCATCACTATGAAAACTTGATTTCTCTTTTGCAACTTCATTATTTCTTTGCACAAATCATTATACATTGTCGCAAGTTCATCATAGGAAGGAGAGGATAAAGAATTTACCTCGTCATCCAATGCCATAAAGCATACATTTTTGTCTGAGTCACTTAAATCATCATCACTTAAAGTGGCAACGAGAGCTTCCTTTTTGGATCCTATAGATGCTTTCTTCAGCATTAGACATATTGTTGAATTTGTCTTGTCTTGTAACATTTGAAGCAGGTTATTACATCATTTTCCTTTTTGTATCTTGAGGAGTTACTATCATCATCATTCCTTTTTGTCTTGTTATTGAATGCCTTTAACTTTCTAAACATCTTGGCTATCAAAGCAAGTTCTTCATCACCATCATCACTAGAATCTTGACTTGTGGCTTTTAATGCAATGGCCTTCTTGCTCGATTTCTCTCATTGCCTCTTGATCAGCTCATTTGTCTTGAGTGCTCCAAGAAGTTCCTCTTTGCTCATAGCACTTAGATCTTGTGGCTTTTCAATAGTTGTTCTCTTAGCCTCTCAAACTTAGGTAAGGACTTGAGAAGTTTATAATTAATTTCCATATTAATAAAATTATTCCTGAGCATACTAAAAGGATTTATGATGTTGATGAGTCTATTATGCATTTCATCTATGGTTTCATTGAAAACGCACTAAAAAAATACTCAAGAGAAAGGGGGGAGGGGGATCAGGGGATTAGGTATCTAAACTAAAATACACAAACAATTAATTTCTATGCAATGGATCAAATTTAACTTTAATAGTAGCAGATAATACAACAATAGATTATACTCTAAGATATAAAAGAGATAGGGATAGAAAATTCGAGTCTAGATTTATCGTGGAGTTCGACCCACTCCCTACTCTCCACGATCCACCAATACCTCCAATCAAGGACTTCACAACCACTTTATTGATCACTGCAAATACACACTCAATTGAGCAATACACAAGTCACAACAATTTTGGAAATAAAATACTTCCTTCACTCTCTATATGCTTTTTTATAGATTACTCGTATAAGAGCAAAGCACTAGAATGATTTGCTCTCTATTTGCAGATTTTGCAAATTAATGATAAAGAGAATGAGAAAATTAGTGATTTGTTTGTTTGCAGCTAAAACTCTTTTAGGATTTCCTTATCCATACTTCCACACATCTAAAACTCCCAGTGATAGAGTATTTATAGCCTTCAAAAGATTTAAATATCCGTTGGAGATAACGTCTTAAAAACCTCAAGCATTAAATGAGCCCAACGACTCTTTTTTTGCCACATTGGCTCGTGTTTTTAAACTACCGCACCTTAATTTTGACCATTGACTAAGTCTATGCTCATTTAAATTCTTCAAGCCCTGGATTCAAACTATCGTTCCCTAATGTTTGTTTTGCCTTGGATGGCTTTTTTTTTCCACATCAGCTTATGTTTGTAAACTATCGCGCCTCTAACTCGTCGCACCTTAATTTTGACCATTGACTAAGTCTATGCTCATTTGAATTCTTCAAGCCTTGGATTCAAACTATCGCGTCCTAATGTTTGCCTCGCCTTCGATTTGACCTTCGACGGAAACTGTGCTTCTTTGATCTCGTCGAGCCTTAGAATTTAAGCTTGTCATGCCCTCATTAACTAATTTGTCGAGCCTTCGACATGACCCGTAACTAAGGCTGTAATTCAAGAATTTGTCCCTACTAATTCTTGCACAATCTCCAAGGAACAACATATACACAAAACACAAATATATATTTTAAATGTTGTTCATCCAAGATGGTTAACTAATTAAGTGTAACATAATTGAATAGTTAATTGTGCAACTAATTGTCTCATCAAAATCACATTGAACACATGAGTTTAACATTCATTAGGTTGTATTTTGAAATTTTCAAATTGTCCACATAGAAGAATTATTTTAGTATCTTTAACTCTAGATATTCATTCATAATTTTTCTCTAAGTCATCTAATTTGTCTTTAGCGATTTTACAAGTGTAGATTCTATTATAATCACTTTCATTTAACCCATAATGTAATATATTTATAGCTATTTCATTTAGGTCTATATTTTCCAATCTTTTTCACTATAGTCTCTTTCTTCTTTTCCCTTAATTTTGAAAGGAACATCTTCCATTGCATTCCATATTAAGCTATTTTGTTCTTTTAAGAAGATCTTCATTTTATACTTCCAATAGGGATAGTTTCCCCCATTTAAAAGTGGAGGCCTATTGATGGCTTGTCCTTCTAGAAACTCTAGTACATTTGATGCCATGATCTTTACTCTAAATGTGGTTAAGAACAGTAAGAATAGAGACTTGCTTTGATACCAAATACAAATGCACTAGAATATACTCGTAGGGAGAGAGGGAGGGGGGAAGGAGGGGTGGAGTGTGGGTGGGATTGAGTATTTAACCTAAAACAGCCAGTTGATGAATTTTTTATGCAATTGATCGAATTAATCTTTAATGACAAAAAATATAACAATAATATCGAACAAAAAGGAATATAAAAGAAATAAGGCAAGAAGATTCAAGCTTAGATATATCATGGAGTTCGACCCGCTTCCTAATCTCCACGATTACACAAATCGCCTCTAACTGAAAACTTCACACAATTTATTAATCTCAAACATATCTTAAATAGAGCTATACACCAATTATAGCACTCAAGAAATAAATAACATCCTTTCTTTTACAATGCTCTTTTACAAATAGCTGATATAAGGTCAAGCATTGATTTTTTTCTCTCTTTACAATTTTTGCAAAAATAATGAACAAAAGTATAGAAGTTATGAGAGTATCAAATAGCTTGTTTTTTTACAAATGAAGGTGTTTCAAAAAACTTGTTTAAATCTAATAAGGAGCGTATATTTATAGGCCTTCAAAAAGTCAAATGTTAAGCATTACACATAACGGCTATTTTTACTCCACCAACTCGTTGGTATAGTGTTGCGCCCTTCAAAGATCAAATACGGCCTTGGATGAGAAAAATCACGGCCTCGAAAAAGGATTACAATACAAGCTATGTAGTCTTGATTTGTACAAGCGAGCCGATGCATATGGACCTTCTTCCATACATCTAAAGACAAATCCAATCATTTTTTTTCAGATATTGCTAGAAGTTCTAAAGTGAAAAAGGTTTTAGCATAGTAACCATCTAAAATGATCATGGGAGAGAATATGAAAATTTTGAAATGAATGCTTTTTGTGATAAAAATGGAATAGAACACACATTTTTTGAACCTAAGATACCAAAACAAAATGGAATAATGGAAAGGAAAAATATGACCTTAGTTTAAATGGCTAAGATTATGTACATAACAATAATTTACCTACTACTTTTGAGCTAAAGCCGTAAATACCATATGTATATATCTATAGGGTGTTCATTACACCTGTACTTAAGAAAATCTCCTATGAACTTTAGTAAGGAAAAAGACCTAATATTTTTTATTTTCATCCATTTGACAGTAAATATTACTTTTGAGTGATGAAAGTGTTTTATTTGGTCAATCTCTTATAGGTAAAACTTGTAGAATTTTCAATAAAAGAACTTTGAGTATTAAGGAATCTATTCATGTTTTGTTTGATGATGCATTATCACTTGATGTTTCAAATAATAATGTTGACAATGTTTATGCAAACTTAGATAAATTTAACTTTGAAGACGGTAATGCAAGTGGAATAAACAAGGAGATAAGTAATGATCTATAAGCAAATAATCTACTTGGTAATCTAGATCTTCCTAAAGGATGGAAATTTATTGAATATCACCCTATAAAAATTACTGGGTAATCTTCAAATAAGGTGCAAACACAATATTCCCTTGGGAATTTGAGTGATATAGTCTCTTTATCTCAAACCAAACCCAAGATTATTGATAAGACCTTAATGATAAGTTTTCGATTCAGGCAATGTAAGAATAGCTACATTAATTCATTAGAAATGAAGTTCGGAATATTGTGTCTATGCCTAATAATAGACGGATAATAGGAACCTAGTGGGTTCATAAGAATAAGTTTGATGGAACCAAAATAGTAAATAGGAACAAATCTAGATTAGTGGCCAAAGTTATAATCAAGAGGAAGGAATAGATTTTGATGGGACTTTTGCCCCGATTACTAGACCTGAAGCTATTAGTATACTTTTTATATTTGCAACTTTTAAAGACTTCAATCTTTTTCAAGTAAATGTCAAAAGTACTTTCTTAAATGACTTTATTAAAGAAGAAATATATAAAGCAACCACTAGGTTTCAGACATAATGAATTCCCTAATCATGTTTATAAATTAAACAAAGTTGTTTATAGACTCAAGCAAATCAATAGAGCTTAGTATGAGAGATTGTAGATAGGTGGATCTAGTTGCAATGATCACATATGTGCAACATTTGGCACATGCTATGTGTGACTTCATAGGAGTGATGTTACAATGACACATAGGGATGACTTAAGAAGGGAGGCTAGGGAAAAGTAAGCAATCTTAGAGAGCTCAAATGTATGCATGACAGATGGATGAGCTATATAGCATCAACCCTATAGTTCTTAGAAAAAGGCAATGTATTCTTCATTTTGAACCCTGTTTGATCTTCGGGATTGTAATCTGACAGCTTTATGGTATTTCTTTGAATATTTGAAATCTCTCAAATGAGGATGACTCCTAAGGTATTTATAGAGTTGACCATTGATAGCATCCATTAAATCATACAGTGTGTCAACAACCGAGATAAGTCTTTGGCTAATGGATCATTCTATGGGCTCATTTTGAGTTAAAGCCCATAGGGAGCCTCTTTTAAATGCGTGAGCTTCTTTGAGAAAGGCAAGAATGGATAGGCTAGTCAAACGATCCTTATTGCAAGCTCAGCATGCCTAATCTCCCATAAGTCATCTCAAAACATAGATAGGACTCTTCAGGCTCTATCACTTAGCCTAATAGTCAAACCAAGATATTTCTATATAATCAAATTGGCCTTCTATAGAGACTTAGAAACTTCTTAATAAACAAAGGATTTTTTAAAGGAAAGATGGATATTACTTTGTTTATAAAAAACTACAAGTCAAGCACATTGGTTATGCAAATCTATATAGATAACATTGTGTTTGGAGCTACTAGTATGCATCTTACGAAAAATGCTAGCACATTTTTAGGGATCATATTGAATTTACCCACAATGGAGTACAAGAGGCAAATAACCTGTGAGTCAATGCTTTATCTCCTTTTGAATGGTTACTACATATATGGATAATGAACAATTATAGTCTCCACCTTGCTCAAAGTAAAAAACAACTAAGGATGTTTGGTTCTTGTATGGACAGTGAAAATCAACTATTTGCTTTGGTATTTAATATTTTTCAAAAAAGCTTTGACCCATAGGAAATATACCTTGCCTTTTAGAAGATTGGCTACTTATATATCGAAACACCTTGGGCTTCAATTTCTTCAAGAATATTAACAAATACACTTGTTGAAAGCTATTT
The DNA here is from genome assembly GCA_024138025.1 of Combretum micranthum. Lineage (NCBI taxonomy): Eukaryota > Viridiplantae > Streptophyta > Magnoliopsida > Myrtales > Combretaceae > Combretum > Combretum micranthum. The sequence goes on from JAMXBD010000026.1 coordinate 2,735,469, forward strand.
TTTATTCCAATTTAAGAAAGGTTAAGCTTGCGCTATGCACCAAGATGATGGGGAGAAAGTTTGGGTAAGAAAGTACACTGCTCCTCTCTATAGTTATTATAATGAGGAAAGAGAAAAGGAAGAGGAGGCTGAAGACATACAAGCTGCCCCTTATATGATTACTCTTGATATTACTGCCCATGATATGGTTGCCTTTGTTAATCAACTTATGCTAGATGTCCACATGACTCCCAATAGCTCTGGCATGACATCTCCCTCATTTCTAAAATCTATGGATCAAATCCTTAGTCAATTGTCTCAAGTGAGTACACATCAAGATCAAATTTTGCAATAATTGCTTAACATGTGCTAGGTACAGTGTCATAGGATACACACTATTAAAGCATGATCGATTAACATTCTCGGGATGTCTATGGCATGAATCAAGTTCAAGGATAGGATTATCTACCCCCATGTGATTTCTTACTTCCTGTTACTTTTCTTGTCTCCTCCATCTAATTACACTTACCCATCTTTATCCACTATATGATGTTTAGTATGACAATCTCTTGTAATCTATGTATATAACATGGGACTTCTTGTAATTATTTATATTATTATTTTATTTTTGAGGTGTTGCCTTCTTAAGAAAATCTATGTCTCTTCCTATCTAAGCCATAAATGCAAATAAAGCTCTTTGTGGGGGTATAAGTACCCTTGTATATTTAAGCTTTACTCACTAGTTGACTACTTACGGTCAATGATAGCCCAATTTACGCAAAACTCCCACACACACTATATTGAAACCTCATACACATGAATTAATAAAAGTGTTTCATTCTCATTTTGATTCTTACTTGTGTCCCTTTTTCTTTTTGTTGGTTACTTTCTATTGCTTTTTGTGTTGCTTACAGATCTTGAGGCCTGATCATTGGCCTGACTAAACTACATCAAGGCTTGCTTACTACTATCAAATTAAACAGTAAGTGCCACTTGGTTCAAGTGTGTTAATGAAAGCCCTAAACCATAATACCTGGTATCAGAGCGTAAGTTATTATAGCAGGTTTAACCATGGCACATCAGAACCAAGTCGCCCATAAGATTGTTAGCTTAAACAAGTAAATAACAAACATCTTGGAATCTCGATGAATTGTTGGCACTTAATAAGAGGGTAATGGATCTTGAGACAACATGCCATGAAACTAACACTGGAGCCAGTGAGTTGGCTAGGGGTTTCAGAGTTGTTATTGCCACACTTCGTGATGAAACTCAGATAACTATTGATTAGGTGATGAATGAGTTAAATAGATATGCCAGTGTAGAGATAGTGGAAAGGTTAGGGTAGCAGGTCACATTGTTGACAAGAGTAACTACGAATGCTCCTGCCAATGCTCCAATTCCTGCTACTTATTTGAAAATGTCAGAGCAAAAAACATTCATTGGCATGAGGGCTGAGAAAATGTTGGAGAATTTAATCTTGGACATGGAATGGCATTTTGCAATTTTTGGATAGACTAACAAGAAATCTCAATGGCAACAATGTTCCTAATATGTGATGTCAAGATGTGGTAGCACACCAAATATAAGTAGATTTAGTATGGTGCAACGCATGTTGATACATGGGCATAATTGAGAACTAGGTTGCGAATATGGTTTTTCCCTAGGAATGTTGAGTACAATAGCAGGTAAAAGTTGCATAAGCTTCAACAGAGCGATGACATTCTAAGGTTTATCAGAGAATTTTCTGCGCTTATGCTCGACATCAAGAGTATGAGTGAAGATGACTAGATATTCTAATTCCTAGAAGGATTGAAGCCATATTCTAGGAATTAGTTGCAAATACAACAAATGGACAACTTTACTCAAGTGCAGATAGAGTGCTTGACATACTACACCAATAATACCAAAGGAAAGAATGCATTGTTAAGATATAATGTTAGAAAGTTTGCTAAGTTGGCAAACCTAAGAGCAAGTTAGCCCCAAGTTCAAGTAGCTACGGTGTTGGAGGGTGGTAGAAGAAGTATTATGACCCTTAACATACAGTGAAGAATGGGGTATTGAGCAGTAGCAAAAAACCTACATTCTCTTGTTTCTTGTGTAACCAGCCTCATGAGGTTGCTAAGTGTCCATACAAGGTGACATTCAATGCCATAACGAATAAAGCATATAGTGTTTGCCAAAAGGAAGAGTTTGAAGGGGAGAGTAAAGGTCAACCCATGATGGGATCTTTACACATGTTATTAGCTATTAGGAAGGCTTCCACTATGCACAACAAAGCTAAAACAGACAATAAGCTCATGTATGTTTAGTTGCACATCAACGATAAGAGTGCCAGTGTAATGATAGACTCAAGAGCCACACATAACGTCATTAATGTACCTAAGGCCTAGAGATTATGGCTAGTGCTAACAAAGGTCTAGCCAAATCAAGATAGTAAACTCCAAAGCTTAATATAATATGACGAGTTGTGAAGAGTATGAAGGTGAAGGTTGGGGGTTGGAAGGGGAGTCTCAACTTCATTGTTATCCCTTTAGATGATTTTATAATAGTCTTGAAGATAAATTTATAAAGGAATTCAAAGTTGCTTCTATGCAAACAGTAGTTGCCTATTGTTTATGGGTGAAAAGCCATGTTGTGTGCCAGTTTGGAGGAAGAAATCGGGTAGTAGAAGTAGAGATAAGAACATTGGGTAGTGATGCTTTCAACACTCCAACTAAAGTAAGGGCTCCATCATTAGGAGCTTACATTCCTTGCCGCATTGACAGAGAAAGAAGAAGGAAGGAATGCTAAGATCCTGAAGCTAATTCAAAGTATCCTAAAAGAGTTTAGTTCCGTTATACCTAACAAGCTCCTGAATGAGTTATCTCCAAAAAGGCTCGTAGATCATGAGATTGAATTGACCCTAGGGGCAAAGTTCCCTCCAAAGCTCCATACAGAATGTCACCTCCATAGCTTACCAAGTTGAGAAAGCACTTAGATAAACTATTCGAGGTAGGTTTCATTTGTCCCTTAAAAGCACCATACAAGGCTCCTATATCATTTCAAAAGAAGCATGATGGGAGGTTAAGATTGTGTATTAATTACAAGGCTTTCAACAAAATCACAATGAGAAACCATCATCTTATTCCCCTCATTGCCGACTTGTTTAATCAGTTGAGTGGGGCTAAATACTTTTACAAATTTTGGATCTTTGCTTCGATTATCACCAAGTTCACATTGCTGAGGGTAATGAGCCTAAGACTACTTGTGTAACCCGTTATGGGGCTTACGAATTCCTGGTGATACCTCCTGGTCTCACTAATGCTCTTGACTTTTTGCACTCTCATGAATAATGTATTTTGTGGTTGCTTAGGTAACTTTCTTAATGCCCATCGAGACATTATCGTTGTATATAGAAGCACACATGGTTGCAAACAAGTCGAGTTAAGTCGAGATGATACAATGCCAAGCTCGAATTCGACTTGAATGTAAAACTCAAAGCTTGAAACTAGACTTGAACTTGATTGAGTTTTGATTTTTAAGCCCAAATTCGACTCGAATTGATACTCGATAAACTCAAGCTTGACTTAATTAAACTTGATTATTTTTATAAAAATCAATTGGACTAAAAAAAATTAGGATTTGGGAATATAATTGAGTTTTCAATTGATTTGGTCTTAAGTATAATTAATGTGGATCATTGGATATGAAGGAAAAAATAAGTATGAAAATAGACTTTAAAAATTAGAAAAAAAAAATAAATTTTATAATTTTTTATAAATACTTGATTAGGCTCATGTGCTATTTGAATCGGATATTTTAAAACTTAAACTCGAGCTCAATAACTACTCAAGTAGCTTGAACTTGAACTTGATAACTACTTGAGTAGATCAAACTTGAGTTCGACTTGATTGTAGTTAATTCAAATTTGAGTTATCACCAAGTCGAACTCAAGTACATCACGAGTAGTCTTGACTCGTTTACAACCTTAGCAGCACATTAAGGGATCATGTGAAACATTTGCATATGTGGGAGAATTATTTGTATGTGAAGCACGAGAAGTACCCAAAAGCATATCAACTTTATTGGGCACGTGATAGAAGAGGGGTAGATCCGGATGAATGGGACCAATGGAAGCTATTAGAGAATGACATGTCCTAAGGAGTGACACCGAGTTACGCTCATCCCTTAGACTTGCCAACTATTATAGACGGTTTGTGCAGGGGTATTCTAGTAGGGTTACTCCAATTACGGATCTCTTGAAGAATGACCAAGTGTGTCCTGAAGTAAGGAGTGTCAAGTAACCTCTAAAGAGTTAAAGCGGGTTTTGACAGAGGAGCCAGTTTTTGCCCTCTTTGATATCTCCAAACCTTTTAAAGTCCACATGAATGCCTTTGACATTACTTTAGATGGAATGTTGACGTAAGAGGGCCATGTTGTGGCATATGAGAGTAAGAAGTTAAACCCTACCAATCATAGGTACTCAGTACAAGAGAAAGAGCTGCTAATCATTCTGCACTATCTCAGAATATAGAAGCACTACTTGTTGGGTTTTAAATTCCTTTCCTACTCAACCTAAACTCTCGGCTATGTAGGTAAGATGACAAGAGTTCCTTACAAAGTTCGATATGGAGATTGTATACCATAATGAGCAGACAAATCAAGTAGCAAATGTTTTGAGCAAAAAGAGTAAATTTGACATCTTTAGCCCATGTAGCCCAACAATCTACTAGTCGAGCCACCAACACTATAAAATAGTAAATGAGAGAACACCTAAGCGGGGATTTGTTGGCTAAGAACCTGAAGTACTTGATTGAAGAGAGGAAGACTCGTAGGTTTTGGGTTAAAGGTGATCAGATCTACACCAAAGGTTATTGCCTATATCTTTAGAAGTTAGGGAACTTAAGAAGGGTACTCATGAGAGAATGCCATGATACTTTATGGGCTAGCTATCCTAGTCAATAGAGAGTGATGAGCTTATTGAAACAAGTCTATTATTGACCGAATATGAAGAAAGATGTGATGAGCTACACTCGAACTTGTCTAACTTTAAGACAAGATTGAGAGGCAGAGACCTATAGGGTATTGGAGCCTTTTCCAGTGCCTTCTTATCCATAGGATAGCATCTCCATGGATTTCATTGCTTCCTTACCAAAAGTAGGGGAGCACTCGTATATATCTTTGTTGTTGTTGTTGACTGGTTTTCAAAGTATGCAGTTTTCATTCTAATTATGAAGAGTTCTAATGCAAAAAAGATTACCTAGCTTTTCTTCAAGCATGTGGTGAGGTTTTAAGGGGTGGCTTAAATGACAGACAAAATGGTTTAATGGTATGATGGAGGAGTATTTAGGGCACTTTGTTAGCTGTAATCATGGTTGTCAAACTCGAGTTTCTATCTAGAATCGCTAAGGGGTCCATAGAATCGGAACGTAAAATCGAAATGTAGAATCGTAAGATTCTACAACTAATATAAATTTGCTTGCAAAATCCATTGATATACTTATTAAACTAATAAAACTTTAAATAAATTATGAAAATAAAGAATTTAGTATTAAATTAGTTATATAGAATCAAAATTTAAGTTTTACTAATCATAATTCACATAATGTCATTAATATATTTAGTGCAATTTTATAATTAAAATAATTATTTTTATTTAATGATAAATCATAATCTATAATTATTAAGATGTATTACAAATCATTTAAATATCCTGTGTGAGTAGCTAGTTTTATGCAGTAACAAACATTTTCATGTTCACTATATATCTGCACAAAAAATCATTGCATTTGTGACAGATAAATTATATGTAGAAAATTATTAAGAAAGGAAAAAATATGACACTATATATATTAGTTTAATTTTCATTCAAATTGCTCAAAATATATTAGTATATAACCTAAAAGAAAATAACTCTCTAAAAAATACAAAAAAAAAAAAATAAAAGGAAAAAATATTAAAAAAAAAACTAAAATTAAGTTAGATTAAAATAAATATCAAGAACCAACCCAAAAAACCCTAAATTTAAATATATTAAATTGATTCAATTTTTAAAGCTCAAATAGAAAAAAAAGTGCAAAATTACAACTACATGATTTTACTACGATTCTACCACCGATTCTACTTATGAGTTTACTTAAATAATGATTTCGAATGCGAGTTGAATCAAAATCTCATCATCAACTCGTAGGAACGATCGAGTAGACTCGCGAGTTTGACAACCATAGCCGTAATCACAAGAATTGTGTCAGCTTGCTAGATATCACATAATTTTGTTTCAACATCCAACGGAGTTCTTCCTCCAACAAGAGCCCCACATAAATCATCATGGGTCGGCAACCGCTATTACCCTACATAGTAACAGCACCATACACATGGAAATGCCTAAGAGTTTATCAATTTTCTAAATGTTGGCAATAAAACTTTGAAGTGGCTAAGGCTCGTTTTGAAAAAGCTTCTAAGCACATGAAGAACTAGGCAGATGAGAAGCGCAAACCCAAAGAGTTTGATGTTGGAGACCAAGTCCTCATCAGATTTGTTTTGGAGCAAATAAGATCGTTAGGGAACAAGGTCTTTGTCTTATTTACAGGTACATCGATCTAGTCCTTATCTTGCTAAGATTGGAAGAGCAATTTATAAAGTGGAGCTACCTATATGATTGAAGGTCCATCAATTTTTTCATGTAAGTGTTTTGAAGCCATATCATCCCGACGTAGAGGATCTGACGCTTAACAAGTCGAAGTGGCTGAATGTCAAGATCAACTTTAACATGAGATAGGCCATCAGACATATCCTTACTAAATAGAGTGTCAAATATCTAACCACTAGCGCAACACATATTGATTACTTAGTAAAGTGGAGAGATTGTAGAGAAGAAGACAACAACTAGGAGATAGAAGAAGACCCCATGCCCCAAGCTGAAAGGAAAGTAGCTAAAGCAAGGAAACCTCAAGTACTAGGGTCAAGCTTCAACACACCTTGCTAAGGACATCAATAGATTAAGTGGGGGAAAGTGTGACGATCTCTTATAATCAATGTAAGAAAGGGGGGACTTGTTATAATTATTTTATTTTATTTTTTATTTTTAAGGTATTGCCTCCACATGAAAATCAACGTCGTCTCCTGTTGGAACCATAAATGCATTTAAAGCTCTTTGTATTGGTGATGCTCTAATGAATTCAAGTTTTACTCTCTAATTGATAGCTCATATTCAATGATAGCCTAATTTGCACAAACTTCCCATGTACACTAAATTGAAGCCTTGTACATTCTCAATGCAATTATTGTCTGTGTCCCTTTTACTTATTGTTGGATACTTTTTTATTTTCTTTTTGTGTTGCTTACAGATCTTAGGGCCTGATCATTAGTCTAACTGAGTTATGTTAAGGCTTGCCTCCTACTATAAAGGTAAGATAGTAAGCGCCACATGATTCAAGTGTGCTAGTAAAAGCTTCAGACATTACATTTAGAACTCTCACTTGTTCCATCCTCTAGCTCTCCTTTTTTTCTTCCTTTTCCAATTTACCCTATAAAGACGGTATGAACACGATACCAAGGTAAACCCACTCGAATGCCCTTTTATTAACGAATAATAGACACTACGTAAATTTCTTGCACTGGAAAAAAACTATGCTGTGGACTTCCCCTTTCCGTGGACTATCTTGGATAAAGGATTAATATTTGTCTATATTTAATAGCATGTCGGTATATTTATACAAAACTTCTACCCTAAGCATACGCAATGGGGCTATAGATAGTCAAGTGAAATCTAATACCTGAAATAATTTGATCCATGAACAGCATCATTATCGCTTTTGAACTAGCCTTATGTGGCCTTCATGTTCTCTTTTTAGCATGTGTCTTATGTACGATCCAATATGGCTTTACCTAGACCTCTATGTTCTATTTCTCTTTGATTTATCCACTTTTAGACACCTATTTCCTCCCTGTGTCTTATGACTGATTTTTATACTTCATGGTGATCTCTTGTGTAGAGATGTTTAGTTGATTTGCTATGTTTTGTGCTTGATGGTACCATGTTTTGTAGTTTGTTCTTTGGTTCCACTTTATGCTTGATGGTGCTATGCGTGCTTGCTTTGGTTGTATGAGTAGTATATGTTTTTACTTAAATTGAACCTATGCTAGTTTTTCAGCTCCATTATTATCTAACTGTCCACTCATCTTCAACTTTGATTGTGGTTAGTATGATTAACAAAGTGTGTGTAAAGTCTTCATTAGAGGAATTAAGTAATTGTGAAAACTAAAAGACAATCCGGACTCCATATTAAAAATTCAAGCTTCATCTATCTTTTTTTGCCCTTTAATTTTCAATACTTTAATTATGTTGTATTTGTCATTCATCTTTATTTTTTTGGCATTTTAGATGTTTGATAAAATTGTTAAACTTGTTAAAATTGTATTAAATATTCTATTGACATTCACCCACTCTAATTAATTTCTTTTAATTATACAATAACACACGTATAGAAGTGTCTGTCTATTTGTGCATGTCCCCGCCAATATTTTCCTTCCTAACTAAGATGCTACAATTTAAAGGCCATGCCCTATTTATTAACACCTGAAATTACACTATTGTTTTAATTACAAACCACAAAAGACTGACCACGTCCTAAACAGCAGGGGTAGTTTCGTCCAGCAAAATAATGGTAGGGCGGATCAAGTATTTTATATAGTAAATTACCACTTTTACCCCTCACGCAGAGAGCACACGTGGATTTCGGAGTGAAACAACACCAGCTGTTACCTTCAAAAAATAAAAAAACATCACCATTGACGTAAAAACATAACACGACAATATATCTCTCTCTCTCTTTCTCTCTCCCGTCTCTTTCTTTCTCTCTTAAAAATTTGTGTTTTGCGTTATGCTTCGGATCTAATACGACCAAAATACGTCATACGCACACATATATATCGACAGATCCATCAAAATTAAGCTTGAAAGGGACATTCAAGATACGCAAAACCAAATATTTAGGTAATTTCATTTCTTTCGTTTTTGCTCTGTTTTTTATGATAACGTTTTGAAGTTTAATTGCACTTGTAGTTATCATCTTCCGGGATCCGTTGATTTTCTAACATACAGATAGAAATGCAGGTATATCTAATTGCATTGTTAAAATTACTTACCTAATTTCTACTGTATTTATTCATTTAAAACTAAAAAGATTGGTTAGATTTTATCTATTTGATTTGAAACGTATAGAAAGTTAGTTTCTTTTTTTTTTTTTAATTTGTTGGAAGCATTTTTCAAAATGTTCACTTGGGTTGTGATTTTTCTTATGAAAGTTTGGTTTTTTATTTTTTTATTTATTTTAATTCTTTGCTGTTTGTGTTTCACGAATGGACAAAGTATAAAGAATTTGCAATCTTTTTAATTTATTTTTTTCAGAACTTTATTCAAAATGGTCAATTGGTATGCATTTTTTTTTTTTTTATGATTCTCTTTAATATACATCTGCTGGTTGTGCTTGTAATCGGTGAAATAGAGCGTACGAATGTTGCAAAAAAAATTTATTAATTATTTAATTATATATATTTTTTTGTGTGTAAAGCATGTTGTTTATGGTCACTTAAGGTGATTGGATTCTCTTGAACTATTGGTTCAATTTGAGTCTGCATGAAGAGAAGCACAAAATGTTCGAATTATTTCAATTTTCTGGAAGCTTTGTTCTATGTGGTCACATGGTTTACGCTTGAAGCTTGATATGTGATGATATTTGCCCCTCTAGTTATGCGTGGTGATAAAAAATAGTTTGGTATTGGCACGTGGAATTCCATGCAATCTTCAGCTGATTCTTGTAGCTTCTGGTAATATGCTGATGGATTTATGTTCTGTGGCCAACTATAAAGATGATTCGGGTAATTATAATTTAAGAAGGGGAAGGAAAAAATCTGGTTTTCCGGTTGTTGGGCATAGGAATGTGGTTGCTCTTGATGCTTCTGTGGATCGAGTTGGAAGGTCAAGGAGAAACTTCTTCATAGTTCTCATAGTACAGAAGTAACAATCCTTGTGCTAAACTCTTTTTTATGATCAAACTTTGAGAAGATTTGACTTGGGGTGTTGAATTTAGCGTATTAAATTTTTGCAAACAGATGGTTGGTGAAATCACTTCAGTGCCTAATCCTTGTGTGCACTCTCCATTGTGTATGCATCATGCTACCTATCTTTACGTGCATATACCTTTACTGGGGACTTTTTAGTTTGTGCATGCATAAACGAGAAAGCAAAGAAGGAATTGGAGATCCCGTAAGTATTAAGTTTTTGAGTCACGAAGCATACATGTCCAAAGTGTTGCGGCTATGTACCACATTCAATGGCCCTTGTACCTAGTTGAAAACATGTTGTCCAATGGCTATGATCACGTTTCTTACACCCCTACCAAGTGTAGTTTGTTTAGTTAGTTTTTTTATCCTGTCATTGTGCCAGGACTTGCTCAATGGTGAATCAAGGGGAGTTTCTTTAAGTAATTTTGTTATCCTGTCATTGCCCCAGGACCTATTTGATGGCAAACCGACAGAAGGTTGTTTAGGTATTTTTGCTATTTTGTCAATGCCCCCAGCACATATTCCATGGCAAACCAAGGAGACTTGGGGCTCCAGATACTGCCCCTTTGATATTTCTTGAATGCTCCACATCAAAATTTTTTAGACATGGTTCGTTACTTATGCCATCTCTATATTATTTGTCTTACAGGGCATTATTTATCTAGTGTCTCACTCTCCCTTTAGCAAAGCCCTAATGATTTGTGCCTATGTCTGTATGATTTCCTTAATTAATTTATGTGCACACGCGCACGTGCATGCTCACGTATTTACCCATTTTATCATTATATTCAAGGTGTTGAAAAGTAAAATAATTGCTTTCTTTGGAATGGGAACATTTAAACAAAAGCAAAAGCCCAAATTGAGTGGAGAATCGTGTGTATGACAAAGGAAGAGAGCGGGCTGGGTATTATTGACTTGTTATCATGGAATAGGGCAACTCAACTCAAACATATTTGGTTTCTTTGTTCTGATGTTTTAGATCCCCCTTGGCCCTCTTGAGTCTTGGGTGTGTTAAGAGCTCAAACAAGGAAGAGATTTTTGGACGAAGAAAACACATTCTATTGTCTCTTGCTCTTGGAGGAAAATCTTGCAACTTTTACTTGCAAAGCCTTCTTAGATGGAAAGTGCGAGATGCATATGAGATCTTACTAATGGTATGATGATTGGCATCCTAGAGGTGCTTTGGTAAACTGGTGTTTTTTTTGTTTGGGGGGGGGGTGGGGTGGGTGGGGTGTTTGGGGGTGGGGAGGTGTCTGGCCTTCCTTAAGAAGCCCAACTATGTTGCACCATAAACGAGGAGCTGGGATTGGCCTCAAGGATGTGTGTGGGAACATGTCAGGGTTGAGTTAGTAAGTTGCTTATTTCCTTTTGTCAGTAAGTTGGACTCTCCTGTATGGAAGGATAATCCTGCCAGGTGTCTCTCCATTAAGGAGGCCTATGCTCTTATACATGGGAAGAGAGTCAAGCCATCCTGGTGTGAATTGGTATGGTTCAAGAAATTAGTCCCTTGACACTCCTTGACAAAACATGAAAGACTGGTAACCCAAGCTTAGTTAGTGCAATGGGAGGTTATGTCTCGTAACTCTTGTTTCCTCTGTAATAGTGAGGAAGGAGGGTCACAAACACATTTGTTTCTTAAGTACCCCTTTTGTAGTAGATATCTAGAAGAAACTTGGAGAGATGGTCCCCACCTGAGGCATCGTCCCCTTTGAAGTTGGCAGCATCCAAGAATTTTTCAAATTCTCAGGTCCTTGCCTCTCTCCTTCCTAGAAGATTATCACCAGTTTAGTTATTTATTATGTATGGAGAGAGAGGAGCAAAAAAAGGCTGGGAATTAATTCTCAGTCTTTACTTGAAGTGTCTCGGGTCATTTCATATTATTTTGATTTGCTAGGATAGTTATCCTTTTATTTTTTCATGGCAAGCACCTTCTTTTAAACCTTTGCATGATGTTTTTGCTTGAGGTTTTAGGTCTCGTGAGTTCTATTTTCTAGGTTTTTTTTTTTTTTTGGGTTGGCTCTTTGCCTCATTTCCTTGTATTCTTTCACTTTTGTAATATTTTATGTATGAATGAAAAATTTGACATTACAACCACACACACACATCTCCCAAACCCACACAAAAAAAAAAAAAAAAAAAAAAAAAAAAGAAAAGAAAATACAAAGGTAAGTAGTTTATAACTTATGTGGTCTGTCATTATTGATGGCTTATTGAATTTATGTTGCCGATTTATTTGTTGGGTTTTCAGGAGATATTTGTTACCATACAAACAGTTACATTAAGGTGTTCTATGGATTCATTCTGAAACCAATTTATGCTTTTGTCACTGGAAGTTCATTATGTTACTGAAGGGAGAATGCACAGGAAGATTTACTTCCTGCAATCAGTAGTTTAAGATGAAAGGTGGACTACATAGAGGAAGAGGGCGGAATTTTTCCATTACCTTAGTAGGCATCATCTTTACGACAATATTTCTTTTCATTTGGGAGAAAAATCCATTCCTCAATTCTCTGCAATCTTCCCGTGACCAACTATTCTTCTCTTCATCAGGTTTGTTTATTGTGAATCCATATCTCAATGTCTCTCTCTTTTATTTCTTTTCAATACCGTCTATTTAGTTGATTTTTCATAAATGTGTACAGTTTTGGTTGTGGGTTTAGCGCTAAGGGGACTTGACAGGCAAAACAAGAGAAAAAAATAGATTATGACCAGATGCCTAGTCATTTTATATCTCTCTGTATATACCTTCTCTTCTGAATGTGCATGATAAATGAGTTTTATAGCCTCGACTTATTGCTAGAAGTTAATGTAAATTACCCACTGTTCCTGTTTCATCAAACTTATTTTGATAAGTTGTGTTTCAACATTATTTGCAGAGAACTCTTAGCTTCTTTTAGTTTTTGCTTTTTGGAGGATCAGTTGGTCTGACTTTCTGAGCGCCTTAATCGATTATCATAAGTAAAATTTCAGGATAGGACAATGCCTTGAGTTTGAAGTTAAATATGTGATTGTGAGATTACATTAACAACAATAGTTGATGGACATTGTTTGATTTGATGGATTAAGATATGCCTAGTCATGTTTTAGAGTACTAGGATCGAAATAGATTATTTGTTTACACAATGCTGAGTTAAAGGTATCATAATGTAAAAGACTCATTCTCTGGACCCTGGTTAGTTCAATGGTTGGCTTATAATTGACATACAGGTTGGCTTGGTGGACTCCATCTGCAACATGAGAATGTAAATGCTTGATTATATCAATATAACTTGAAATTGTGGTATAATTTTACATATATTGCCTGTTAGATTGACTGTATTATGGCAGCATTTGGTATCTTTCTGCAATAGGCTTCCAAGCAAAACACTGATGAATGTTTTCCTCTTGATCTTATTTCATCTGTTGTTCAGAATATGTCTTCAACATTCCTAATGAATTAAAATCGAAGGACCCTTCTGAGGAAGAGGATGTACACTCTATCAAGCTAGAAAATCCTACAAATCAGAACAAGATGTTGGTACTTTTGTTACAAATTTCACTTCTGTGGCACCCCAGGAAAAGGAGAGTCAGCAAGTGATTTTGTCTTCTACAACAGAAGGTGCGTTTGTCTTTTTTGTGTACATCAATTGATGTGCTAATAAGATTATTCTGTCTAATGCTCTGTTTCTGGTGATAAAAATGCTTAGGTTACCAAATCACGAGTAGAATGATGAATATCCTTTAAATTTCATTGGCTTTTTCAGTAGACCATTGTTTGTTTTCACTTTCAGTGCCCTGAATCTGTCATTAATAAATGAAATGGGTTCCACAGCCATGTGCTACGAGGCCAAATAAAGAAGCATTTCACTTTTTCATGCACTTGCTTTGTTATAATGTGTTTAATTAATTTTAGAAAATAGGGTTACTTCTTTTTTAGCTGTCGGCAAGTGCTTTTAAGGCACCCATTGAGGGGGACCTGTGATAATGTGCATTGCAATAGGATGTTATTTCAATTTTTAGTTACCTGTGCTTGACCTTAATTAGTAAGAGCTTCTAATCAGGTAATTACAATAGTCTGAGTGATGTACCTTGCAGGGAACATTCTTCCAGCTGCATGGGGGAACGTTATCAATGCCATGTCAATTTTTCTTTTTTCTCTAAATCTCGCATGTGCTTAGTAAGAACTGCCTGCCTTGCAAATCCTTACTGCCCATCCTTTATGATTGCCTGTCCTTGCAATATTTCACATGAGGCTTCTTATCTAGAGCCATGTTAAGATGGCAAATTTTCGAAAATTATTGGGAGGAACCAGAGGACAATGAGGAGCTATGTGAGAACTTTTGGAGTGTTGTTTGATTCTGCTATGAGAATGTTATCTGGCCTTTCCAGTTAGATAAGATAGTTGAAGTAAATTGTCCGTCTTGTAGAGAGCTGAGAACCACTTGTCGGAGCATGCATGCTAGTTGAAATATTTCAAGATTAGTGGTTATGTTTTAGTAAATGTCATCTGTCCGAGTTTCTGCATTGTTGTGCAACGCTCTTGGAATGTTAATTATTGTGTCTATTTCTGTTATGTTTTTTCTTGTTACATCAAGTCTTTTGCAGATTATTTAATGTGCCTCTTCTGCAGACTGCAATTATGGCAAGGGTAGATGGGTAGCAGACAAAAGGCGACCCTTATACTCTGGTTCTGGGTGTAAGCAATGGCTATCGGAAATGTGGGCCTGTCGTTTAATGGAACGAACTGACTTTTCATATGAGGAATACCGCTGGCAGCCAGAAAATTGTGAAATGCCAGAGTTCGACAGGTTTGAATTTTTGAGAAGGTATTACCCCTTTCATCAAGAAAACTCTAGTAGGGTTTAATTTTTGCTTATGCTACATTTTCATGCATTAGTGGCCTCGAATGCCTTACCTTGCCATCATTGAAAGATCCATTCAGCACAAAATTATCTGTTCTTCTCATGTTGTTGTTTGCTTTAATTTAAAACTTAATGTAGTTAACCTACAAACTGTTTGTTTTGATGCTTTCTAGAATATATTCCTCTTCTGTGGTTTTGGTGGAAAAACTAAAGGTGATTTACTCCCAGAATGCAGGGCAAAACCATTGCATTTATTGGAGATTCACTAGGCAGGCAGCAGTTTCAATCTCTTATGTGCATGGCCACCGGAGGAGAAGAATCGCCAGAGGTTGAAGACATTGGAAAGGAGTATGGTCTGGTCCTTGCTCCGGGACACATTCGTCCAGAGGGATGGGCATTTAGATTCCCAAATACTAATACCACCATTTTGTATTATTGGTCAGCTAGCTTGTGTGACCTAGAACCTCTGAACATCTCTGACCCAGCCACTAATGTTGCAATGCATTTGGATCGTCCACCAGCTTTCATGAGAAATTATCTCCATCGCTTTGATGTTTTGATTCTTAACACCGGCCACCATTGGAACAGAGGCAAACTAAATGCAAACCGGTGGGTGATGTATGTCGATGGCAAGCCCAATATGGATAGGAAACTCGCTGCAGTTGGGAATGCAAAAAACTTTACCATACACAGTATTGCTAGGTGGGTTGATTCCCAGCTTCCCTTGCATCCGCGTCTCAAAGTTTTCTTCAGAACCATTTCACCTAGGCACTTTTTCAATGGTGAGTGGAATACCGGGGGCAGCTGCGACAACACCACTCCTATGTTGCATGGAAGTGCAGTTTCACAGGATGGCTCTAGCGATCCAGTAATAGAGAGTGGTGTAAAAGGCACAAAGTTAAAATTATTGGACATCACAGCACTCTCGGAACTGCGAGATGAGGGTCATGTATCTCACTTTAGCGCGAAAGCCTCTAGTGGTATTAACGATTGCTTACATTGGTGCCTTCCTGGCGTACCAGATACATGGAATGAAATCGTTTTCGCGCAACTATAGTGTCTGTGGGATTAAAGCTTACGAAAGGAAATGTAGGAAATGAGATCTGCTTTCTTTGTTGTGCATGGGAGAGGAAATTGTGATTGTTTAGATAGTATACTTAGGTGATTGCTAAAAATGGATGACATACTTAGGTAAAGAGGCAAATCAGGACTTTGGATTTTCATTGGGCAGCAGAATTTTGGTAATAGCTATTTATTTCTTGACTGGGTTTTGAGGAATGAGGTTGTATGTATAATGTATGTATTACACATGAATTTTAAAGCATTAAGCAGCAGTTCCTATTCTTTCTCTTTTTGTTCTCTTTAACAGTCCATTCACTTTGCTGAATGGAATAAGAAAGGAATAAAATTTCAATTCAAAGGGAATGTAATAGAGTTGTAATAGCTATTATAATGTTCACTTGGTATAAAAAGTAAAGCAAGTAATTATTAGAGTAAAAGATAAAATATTTATAATACCTTTTATATTTATTAAAAAAGAGAGGATAATTGTATAGATGTTATTTTCAAGATATGAGTATATATGATAAAGTTAAAAAATAGATCATTAAATAACAATTCATGGATTAGAGATATGAATTGTTATTCATCATTTTACATATTAGCAATTCATAACGAATTGTTATTCCTTTTAAGTGAATACCGTAATATCAATTTTACGTCGAGCGAGAAAGGAATGAATATGTATTCATGCCAAGTAAACTGACTATAAATGTCGCACCGGATGTTATTCAAAAACAAGCAGCCTGAATCAATTACATTTGAATGGACACTTGAACTGTTGTTTGTATTGAGGAGAGGAGCAGGAAGGGAATTTCAAGACCATTTCTTCTCATTTATTTGGAATAGGAAAGGAAGGTGGAAAGAATGAATTAGAACTTTAGAAGGGCATATTTTTATCTTGAGCCTGGAAAAGAGAATTGGAAGAATATAAAATTACTATCTTTCCCTGACAAAAAAAGCAAGCCTTAAAGTTATGAGGATTTTTAAGACTTTTTTTCTCATCCTCATTCCTTTTTGCTGTCACGAAGGTCCTATTGGTAGTGGTGATCACCAAGGATATAATGACCTTACAAAACGATAGAAGATTGGTGGGCACTAGATTATCCGGTGCTGCCAACCCAATGATCGAGCTGGTAAGGGTATAAGAAAAGGGAGAATTGAAGTAGTGTAGTGCTGCCAAGCCAGTAAGGATATAAGAAAAGGGCGAATTGAAATGTAGTGGACATTTCTATGGATAGGGTTTGAATCGGATCTAACATGATGCGGTCATGTTGGGTCCATTTTAAGACCCGCTCCAATCACATTCGCCTTAGTCTACAGGTTATGGCCGGGTTTACCTGCTAAACCCATCGACCCAGTGAGTCCAATGGTTTTGGCAAGTAGAACCCAAGACCGAGTGGATCGAACGGTCCTTCATTGAAATTAAAAAAAATAATAACAATTAATAAAAGATATATTCTTTCGTCTGAATATAGTGCCTTTTTCTTATTCTACTTAACCTGCATTTGATTTGGTGCTCAAGAACAGCGTAAATAATATAAACGATGATCAAAGACAAGCCAATGACCACCTAGTACAGATCTGGATCAATAACAAAACTGCCACCGAATCAAACACGAGTACACGCAGGTCAGTAGCGGAAGTCCAGTTGCATGCGTGAGGCGGCCGTGAAGTGGAGCTCGACGGGCAACGTGGTTGTGCTTAGTGTTCAATGGAGGACGTGAACGATCCGTTGGTGGTGGGTCTAAGTTTTGATTCGTTGAACGCCAAAGAAATGGTGGCAGATATGGTTTTGAAGAGAGATAAACTAGAGAGAGAGAGAAAAAAAAGGCCAAATATATATATAGATATATATAAAAAAATTGGGACCTTCATTGAATATAAAAATAATTTAATTTAAAATACAATGAATGTGCAATTTAAATAGGTGCGGTGGGAACTGGAGTATCTTATCCATTCCTCGTCAGTTTCAATCTTAAATGCATGCATGGGATTCACGGTCCATGCGCATGGTAATTGGGATCGTTAGGATTTTTTTTTCTCCTTAAATTTGTAAATTTTAGTGAAATGAGAATAAGAATAAAAAAAAACACTCGGTCCAAACGCTCTCCCATCAAGCAGGGAGATCAACTGATGTGTTGGTAACAGCTTTTGCAAAATAACCTGAATTTTTTATCGCCAACTCAGAAAGTCAACTTGATCAAATACAAACACTAAACTTGAGTTATTGAGGTTTACGGTCTCAATTGTCAGCATCCTAATTAAATTTGACATCCCTGCCAACGTTACTATGGAAAATTTTATAAGTAACACTTCAATCAAACAACAGAAAACATATAACCTAGTTACTATTGGATGACTTGGGAAAATATGTATCACTCAAGCCTTTAACTTTGACACTAAATTAGATAAATTCATCCTATTTCTTCCTTCCTTTCCCTGTGTCATTTTCACTTTTTCTTTCCTTCCATTTTGTAAATTACTTTTATAAATTTTTAACACCAAATTCTTCACATGGCATCAACCTAGATTCATTATGTACTGAATTAGCTACTTTTCTTTTCCCTTTCTCCTTTAAATTTTTTTTTTTTTATATTTTCCACAACATACCATTAATCTTGCCATCTTTCTAGATCATTTGCAAACCCCATGCTCTGTTGAGGCTGCCGTGCTACAACAAGGAAATGGATGGGGGAAGCATGCGGGTAAAGGTGTCAATAAGAAGGGTACTTAGCACCTACCATCATTTAAAAATTTTTGAATTATATTGCCTTCGTCAATTTGATCAAATGTTGCCACGGTAAAAAGCTATATAGAGCCACAATGACAAGTGTGCTCAAGTGATCTTAGCCTGGACACTTCTCTTATTCTCCATGTAAGAACCACCTGTCAACAATTTGCAGAGGAACATGAGCAAAAACCATGCTGAAGCACAGCTGTGTTATGCTTTAGTGACAGTAAGAAATTGTGATTTTCCAAGCTAAACAAACAGCTGCCAATTCCATTTTCTTCTTCCCCCTAAAATCACAGCAACCTGCCATGATAATTTCGAAGACGACAACCTCACATGATCTTTAATTTTCTCCTTCCTTGAATAGACTCCTCCCTGATTTACCCCAGCCACGTCCACAAGCTTAAGGAGAAATGAGAAAGCAAGCAGCGGCCATGTGTCTAATAGGGGAGAACTTTACTAAGCAAATCAAAAAGTCCCTTAACCCATCAAACACCCTAGTTCTTGGCAAACCTTTCCCTTGCTATTAATATTGTTGCCACGTTTCAGGGTATGAAAATAAAGATGGACATGTGGCTTCTAAGGAAATTTGAGCATGGACGAACTTCCACAACGCCGGCCACTTTCATTTTCTTTTCCTTGCTCAGCCTGATAACAGAGGAAACTAAACTCCTGAGTCCTTCTCTTCTACCGAACCAGAAACTCCTTTTTTCCCTCTTGCTTTAATCAGGCGATCAGCTATTCCCTTTCCAACTACACTCACATATCTCAGCTGGTCTCTTTTCTCTTCCCTGCAGTGTTTCCACGTAACCAGCCATACTCCAAAACACTCCTTCAACATTATTATTTCCTTCGGTTGTCCCCCACTTCAGCAACTCGAATCATAGATGCACACGCTTACTAGTTCCAGCATCTTCTATTTGGAGCGTTATTCTAAGGAAAAGAAGGAGAAGTCTAGTCTTCAAGTGCTCTCAGTAAGTATCCTATTCCTCTAAACTCCTAACAACAATGTAAGGCTAAACAAGGACAGTGAATATGAATAGAGAAACATGAAATCTCCTAAGAACTTAGCATTCGTGATGAGGAATGATCAGGAAACTAATAGTGAAACTTTGAGACACCTCATCACCCTGGTACAATGTGCTGGCCGATACCTGAATTTAGGGAGAAAAGCACCAATGACATATTTAAAAGTTGGTGGGTCAATATAAGAAGACATGAAAGGGAGTTTCTCTAATGAAATGTTAGAAATACCTAAGTTAATTACAAACTAATTAAATTCGTGAGCTGATCAACCAATTCAATATCTTTCCATTCTCTTTTAGGAAAAACTAATTTCACTATTGAAAAGAATTCAAAAAACTGAGTGAAATCGATTCACTCGTCCAAATTAGATTTAAAATGAAAAAAGTTTTAGGCGATTAAAGCTTAGGTTCAGAAAACTATAGAAAATTAAAGCAGTTTAGTTGATCAAATAGCTTTTTTAGCTATTTTTTTACACAATTTTTATAATTTTTATTGCATCCAGGCGAATCCGATCCTGAGCTAGACCTACTAAAGGATTACTATGACACTTAAAAGTGATGGTTAAGTGAGCATGTGTCCTACAATCTCTATATCTGATTATACTTATAATGTAGAGCATTTATAATTATTACGATTACTTGATTTGCATGCGGGGCTGGGTTGGTGCATGTGTCTGCATTATGCTTGCTATATGTTGCGCCAAACTATCTTAAATGGTCAAAACGGCATTGTGAGACTAAATAGTATAGCTGAGAATGTGAGTTTATTAGACTTGTTGGTCATTAAAATAAAATGAGCTTAATCATATTTGGCAAGAAATAATAAATGGAGATCATGCATGGCATATATTATTGCAGAAGGTTGTCACTCCCACGTAATGAATTGGATGGGTTGCAATCATGGAGTACCTTACCCATACCATGAGCCCTATCTGGCAATAGAACTAAGTCGTGTTCAGGAGTACGACTTGTTGCTTAAGGCTACGCTAGTGTCATCACTTAGGGATTATACCTACTTCGAGAATACACATACACACAAACATTGTTTTACATTAGTACAATAACTATGATTTTCTGATAGTTTAGGTCTCAAAGCATAGGGTTTCTCTAAAGTTGATGGAAGTGGATTTTTCCCTACCCCTTGTCAAATAGAGCGAAAATCCATTCTATAAATAGTTAAGGTAAACTATATATATGCATTCATCTCTATGCTCATGTGTCTGTCTGCATTGTATGTAATTGCTAAATAACTTTGTTTTGCACTTGCTTAAATGGTATAGTAAGGATTAGACTTTACTAATTTATGGTTGCTCATCCCCTTATAGTTTGTTGGCATAGGGATACCTTTAGTTAAGACCAGGTAGAGGAATGCCACAGGTTAGCATGGGGTTGCAAATGGTGACTGTAGGAAGGATTGTGAGCTGAGAGTTGTTTTCTTTCTTTCCTTTAAAGACAATTTGATACTTGGTTATACTTATGAATGTTATTGTTTTGTAAGATCCTAAAAAGATTTGAGTTGCCATTGTACTTCTACCTTCGTATTTCTTTGTTATCTGCCCTTGATAGGATGTTGCATTTCCCCTTGGTTACCTAGGACTGGGCACACTTCTGCACGGTATGGGAAGTTTTTGAAGGACAAGAGAGTCATTCTCAGATTTTAATATTGTGTAAGAAAGACAATCCCGCTTAGGACATCTTCGGCGTGATAGTTTGAGGCAGTACCAGAGCAGGGTTAAGCATTAGAGCTTAATCTCAAACATGAAAATAAGAAACCTATCATGTGAGTTAGCGAATGGGTAGAACTAGCTCATAATTATGAAGCTGCATTGGATATTGCCAACTTATAATTATAAAATTGAACTGAAATCAAACTTAAAGTCTTTTGATATTTTGTTACAAGTATCTAATCTTAATCTAACAATCCATAGATAAAGCTCCACATAGCTCAAGGGGAGAGTTTAGTGTTCTACAGACAATGTCTTCGGGTTTAATGAGCCCCGTAGTTTGGATGCTATTCTCACTTAGTGGAATAGAGGGCTACGAGGTACTGTATTGGAGAATCAAGTTTAGAAAGCAAAAGACAACATTTTGCCTTGGCCTTTGAAAGATATAGAGACCATATATGTGATAAAGGAGATTGCACTTTGCTTGGGAGAAGTGGGAGGTTTTTGTGTTGAGCTTATAGTTTTAGTTGATGCAGGACCTCCACCCTCTCTTCCCAAATTTTGCATTTGGGACCGGGTGGCCCGTAGCATGCCAAAGATCTTAATTGAGACCATCCAAATGTTAAGGATACCCACTATAACGGTCAAACCTACCGTATAGCCGTGAGATTGTAAATCCTTTCCCTAACTACTTACAAGCCTCATCACCTGTCGCTTCCAACCCTCCAGTAGCTCTAGCTGCCTTGCCTGTAGCACTGACCCCTATAAGGATGATTCTGATGAGGATCCTAAGGAGGAACCTCAGGAAGAACAGGAGGGAGATGTAGATGATCTTGAGGAAGGAGTAGAAAATAATAGCTCAATGACACACTCTAGCTTTGAGTCCTTTTTATTTTGTCAATCAAGAATTTCTACAATACTATGAAGCAAGACCCCTCTGATATACCTAGGAGGTTTAGGAATTTGACCTTATCCCCCTCCACCTCTTCCTCTAGACGCGGCCACGGCGAAACAAGTGTAGATTCATCATAAACACCTCTACGGGACTAAGATAGTTTATAGTTAGTGAATGCAAGAGACCTTGAAATGGTTATGATTTTAAATTTAAAGACTTGACTATATGTTAATGTATTGTTAATATTTGTAGTAATCTCAACCACGACTATATTTCTCTATAGTTTTACTTTTGAATAGAGAGATGTCGTAGGATTTTTGTAGGAAGCTGATAAATTTTGATTATACATAGTCATAAGCTATACACAAGTGCACGGTGATGACGTTTTTGAATGTATATAAATCATCACTTGTAATGAATTAAAGGAAAGTGAATGAAATTTCATGTTATGTCTGGTATCACTTTATTTAGTGTGTGTGTGTGTCTAGTTAACACCACCCTTTACTATTGTAACCATTGATCTATGAATGTGATGACTACAATCATCCTAGAAGAGGCTTAGATAGGCCAGCCTGTCTACCCGCGACACCTCAAGTAACAGGACCACTTGAGCAAAACATGTTATCTCTACCTCCACAACTAGATAGGTTAAAAGAAATATTAGCGGCACCCACCCCTACTATGGCATAGCCGATAGCCTCTAAAATGCCATTACCACTACTAGTTGTACAAGAACCACCTATTGTTGAGCAGCCGCCTTGCCCCACCACCACCACCATCAAGACAATATAAAAGTGTATTACCTAAATTCATGAGATGTAATCGATATTTGGAAGGACATTACGGACACCTAAATGAAATGGAAGACTGGTTAGCTCAAATAGAAAGGTCATTTGTAGTATTTGAGATTCCTGAGCACCTAAGGATGGAATATGGTATATATATGTTACTATGACGTGTCAAGATATGGTGGGATTACAGAGGAAGGGATTTACAAGACCTTGTGACTTGGAAGGTCTTTAGATGAGAATTCTTGACAGAGTAATGTCCAGCAAGCATGTGTGTGAAGTATGGTGTTGATTTTTTGCATCTGAGTCAAAAGAGCCATACTATTGATTAGTACGAAATTGAACTTAATTGATGGTTACGGTATGCACCCAAATCACATAAGACAAGTAAGGAACTCAAGATGCAAGTGTTTATAGGAGGATTGGATGAGGACTTGAAATGTAAGTTTGAGGAATTTGAGACAACTATTTACTGGGCACAGGTGGAAAAAAGCTCGAGTGCTAGAGAAAGTTAAAAGAAGAAAGGTGCGATATTCAAAAAGAAAAGTCAACATTTATTACGATTCCATAGATGCCTTATAAAATTGTTAGTAAAGTAAAGGTGTGTGTATATATATATATGCATAATGATTATTTTCTTATTAATAAATAATGAATGTTTTAAAAATGTAACTAGTATTGAAATTTTACTTACATCTTCTATTGTGAAATATTATTCATTATATCAACCTATAAATTTAATGTCTCCTTTTTAGGATAACTTCTCTTATAAGTTTAAATAAACAAAAATATTACCTATTGTTCCATAACACTTAAAAGATATTACAAAAAGAAATCATTAAGAATATAAGTTAATCTATTTAAACTCATAAATTGTACGGAAGAAGGGAATTTTTGCATGAACAGTAGGAAGGATTCCGACATTAGCAAGAAGTAGCCCCGATAAACTATAGGATCAAATTACAACACTTGATATACCAATTAGCAAGCCATGGTGTTTACTTCACCCCAAATGAGATTCTAGATAAGTATATAGGCAACATGAACCCCAGATAACGGTTATGGTAGAACGATATGATTGAGCGAAACGATGATGAATTAGGATGGTATTCTATCATTCCTGTGTTTGAATAGTATGTCGTGTGGAGGCAATAGCCGATGAATATGATAGTACCATTAATCCACTTTGTGCCTTGACTAGACCAGACCTAGGGGACCCTATGTCCAAATAACTCATACTTAATTGTAGATTGGTGCAAAGATGCCATGTTGGACTTACTTAAGGGGATGATCAACTGGTTTCCCTTTCATAAAGGCTTCGCCTATATTCCTATTGCCTCAACATCTCCAGCAGATGCCGCTATAGCTTTGCTTATTAGTGTGGAAGCAGAAGGCTTGGAAATCAACCACTAAAGTATGTATGAGAATTTGAATGCTAGTTTGCCAATTTCAGCCACTCCTCTTAATGTCGTGTATTCTAGCAACTCCGCCACCACTACTACTACTACCACTTCCTCTAGTTCCATAAGTTGTATAAGCATGACTCTGCCCCTTCCTATTAGGCATTAGAGGAATGGACACTACACCCCAGTACCCTTGAAAATCCCCAAGTAACATACCTAGGAGATTGATATTACCATGCTGAACCTCAATTCCCTTCCCTTATTTAATGACAATTAGGTTTTAGTTACTTAAGAATGCTTGTTATGCAATGTAAATAAATAAAAGATTGGTAATGCTTATGTTTCTTTTCTATTTTTATCTATTAAAAACTATAATATAAACGTTGTCTCTATAACCCTTTACGTGAATATTGAAATAAAATATGATGTTTTTGTCTATCTATGTTCTTTCCAGGAATAATTTATTTGCAACATGGCTAATGATAATAACCAAAGTGGACAACCAAGTCAAAGCAAGTATGTAGCCGAAATCTGGGCTACAATGCAAACTATGTTGCAACAACAAGTTGATGTTCTGCAAGGTCTATTAAACCAAAGAAATCAAGACTAGCCAGCCCTAAAATAACGAACTTGAATCCCCAGTGTAAATAAGTTGTCCAAGTTTATAAAAGCAAGTAAGTACTTCACTAGAGATATTACAAATCCTGCAAAAGCAAATGATTAGTTATCCATAGTGGAGTAGTGCTTTAAAGCATTTGAAATACCTTATCATCAAAAAGTTTCGTATGGAACATTTATACTGCAACTACATGCACGTAACTGGTAGGATTCTAAGGCCCGTGCATTGGGTAATAATGTTACTTGGGAGGCATTTCAGGAAGAATTTCAAAAAGAATATTTTTCCTGGAGCATCAAAATGGAAATGGTCATAGATATATTCTCCATTAGAAAGGGGAACAAAACCGTTATGCAATACGAAACTGAATTCTTCAGGTTACTGCAATATGCCTTGGTTTCTTACAGAGATGATGAAACTTTAAAGAGAACCCTGTTTATGAGAGGTTTTGACCCTTTTATGTAATATAAACTGAAAGACTGTGATTTGTCTACCTACTCAGCAGTAGTAGATAAAGCGAGGTAGTCGGAGGCCAACTGCAATCGTATGTAAGAAAATAAGGGGAAGCTTAGACGCAATTTTTCCAGGAAATTTACCCCTAAAAGTAATGTGGTAAGTTGGAATACTGCTGGACCAAAAATAATTACTAGGAGTAGTTCTGCTTTAAAATGTTGGAAATGCGAAAAAAGAACATCTCCCTAATAGATGTGATCAACTGAAAGGGAAATATTATACATGTGGAAACGAACAACATAGGGCAAAAGATTGCCCGAAAGTTAAATGTAGGTGCTGTGGAAAGCAAGGACACATGAAAAAGAATTGTAGAAGCAAGAAGCTAAAGGAGGCCTTGCCTTAACTGTTGCAAGGGTATATGTAATGGAAAGTCTAGAGGAAATTCCCGAGCAAGATTGGATGCAGTTAGTGATAAAGGAAGAGGAGA
Organism: Combretum micranthum; assembly: GCA_024138025.1. Lineage (NCBI taxonomy): Eukaryota > Viridiplantae > Streptophyta > Magnoliopsida > Myrtales > Combretaceae > Combretum > Combretum micranthum. The sequence goes on from JAMXBD010000026.1 coordinate 2,761,457, forward strand.
TGGTAGCAAATGATAATTCTACAAGCAAGAGTGATTATCATGAAATGATCACAAGTGAGTTTTGAGATAGCAATTACAAGGAAAAATTTAGATAAACCATAATCTTATGTAACACTATAATTAAAAATTTAATACTATGTAGGGCATATTTTAATACAAGAGAATTCCACGTATACTCTTTTTGATACAGGCGCATCTCGTTCTTTCCTTGTTACTTAATTCCAGCAAAATGGTATGCTGGGTTGTATATAATATCACCACACCACTGGAGATAAAGTATCTACTCACAAAATTGTAATCAAATCTAGAATCAAAGATTTCCTATAAACCTTATCTTGATTCTAATTAAGGGATATGACTTAATCTTGGGCATCGATTGGCTGACCAAAGTCCAAGCTAAATTTGATTACAAAAGGAAATGTATATTACTAGCAGGACAAGAGATCAAGCTACTAGGGGTACAATCGAAGATCACTCCAACTTTTTCTAGAATTGAAGTTATTGCAAGTGATATAAAGGAATCTAGTTTTGACTCAAAAAATAAAAAGAAGACCTTAAGGATAGAAGATATTCCGGTGGTATGTGTATTTCTTGACATACTCCCTGATGATTTGCCAGGGTTAGCTCCTCACTGTAAAGTTGATTTCTCTATTGAATTATTTCGTAATACAAAACCCATATCTAAAGCCCCATATCGGGAGACACCAATAGAATTAAAGGAGCTCAAACTCAATTGCAAGAATTACTTGAAAACAGATTTATCTAACCTAGTGTTTCGCCTTGGGGTATTCTTGTATTATTCGTGAAAAAAGAAATATAGGACACTTAGACTTTGTATTGGCTATCAAGAATTAGACAAGATGACCATAAAGAATAAATATCTTCTTCTAAGGATTGATGACTTATTTGATCAATTGCAAGGAGCTACCGTATTCTCAAGGATTGACTAGCAATTAGGATATCATCAATTTCAAATCAAGCCTAAAGATATTCCAAAAACGGCTTTTTGAACAAGTTATGGTCACTGCAAATTTATGGTAATGCCTTTTGGCTTGACTAATGCATCGATAATATTCATGAACTTAATGAACAAAATTTATCAACCATATTTGGACCATTTATTGTTATTTATTAGTGACATCCCAATATACTCCAAGGATGAGGAAATGCATGCAACACACTTATGATTGGCCTTGCAAAAATTATGAGAATCTTAGTTGTATGCTAAACTTTCTAAATGTGAATTTTGTTGGACAAGACCATGTTCTTTAGTCATATAGTTTCAGGAGATGGGATTTCAGTAGGTCCTGAAAAAATAAAGGCAGTATTAAGGTGGGAGTGGTCGAAGAATGTTATAGAAGTACGTAGTTTCCTTGTATTAGTTGGATACTATCGACAGTTTATCAAAGATTTTGCTAAAAAAAAAAAAAACCATGAATCAACTCACTCAGAAAGGAGTAAGGTTTCAATGGAATCTGGAATGTGAGTCCAATTTCTAAGAACTAAAGAAAAGATTGACAACAGCTCCTATATTAAGGCTGCATGACCTTAACAAACCTTTCGTAGTCTACAGTGATGCATTAGAGAATGGGTTAGGGTATGTGTTAATGCAAGAAGATCAAGTGGTGGCATATGCCTCTTAGCAGTTGAGGCCACATGAACAAAATTATCTGACCCATCATTTGGAGTTAGCTGCATTTGTATTTGCATTAAAGAAATGGAGAATGGAGACATTATTTGTATAATCAGCATTATGATATTTATGCTAATCACAAAATCTTGAAATATATCTTTACGCAGAAGGAACTTAACTTAAGACAGCACTGATGGTTGGAATTAATCAAAGCCTATGATCTTGATGTTCATTATCACCCTAGAAAAGTCAATGCAGACGTTGATGCCTTGAGTCGGAAAAGCTATGACGAGGTGGCCACTTTACTTACTTCTTAAATGAAGTTGATTCTGGTAAAAGTTGGAGTGGTCTTATGTTGTTCTCCTACTCCTAGTAGCTTGATCTCTCGTCCTGCTAGTAGTACGCATTTCCTGTTGTAATCGATTTCAGCTTGGAATTTGGTTAGCCAATCGATGCCCAAGATTAAGTCATATCCTGTAATCATAATCAAGATAAGGTTTATAGGAAATCTTTGATTCTAGATTTGATTACAATTATGTGAATAGATACTTTATCTCCAGTAATGTGGTGATATTATATATAACCCAAGTTTTTCAGGTTGGAATACCATTATTTTGTTGGAATTGAGTACTAAGGAAAGAATGAGATGTGCATGTATAAAAAAGAGTATACGTGCAATTGTCTTGTATCAAAATATGCCCCGCATAATATTAACTTTTTAATAATAGTTTTACATAAGATTATGGTTTATCTAAATTTTTCATTCCAATTCCTATCTCAAAACTCACCCATGATCATTTCATGATAATCACTCTCTCTTGCAGAATTATCATTTGCCACCATCTCCTCTTCCTTTATCACTAATTGCATCCAATCTTGCTCGGGAATTTCCTCCAGACTTTCCATTGCATATATCCTTGTAGTAATTAAGGCAGGGTCCTCCTTCAACTTCATGCTTCTACAATTCTTTTCCATGTGTCCCTGCTTTCCACAGCACCTACATTTAACTTTTGGGCAATCTTTTGCCCTATGCTATTCGTTTTCACATATACAATATTTCCCTTGCAGTTGATCACATCTAATAGGGAGATGTTCTTTTTCCTCATTTCCAACATTTTAAAGCAAAACTACTCCCAATAATTATTTTTTGTCCTGCAGTATTCCAACTTACCACCTTGTTTTTAGGGGTAAATTTTCTAGAAAAATTGCATCCAAGCTTCCCGTTATATTCTTACATATGATCATAGTTGGCCTCCAACTACCTCACTTTATCTACTACTGTTGAGTAGGTAGACAAATCATAGTCTTCCAATTTACACTACATAAAACAGTCAAAACCTCTGATAAACAGGGTTCTCTTTAAAGTTTCTTCATCTCTGTAAGAAACCAGAGCATATTGTAGTAACTTGAAGAATTCAGTTTCAGATTGCATAACAGTTTTGTTCTCCTTTCTCATGGAGAATGGATCCACGACCATTTCCATTTCGATGCTCCAGGAAAAATATTCTTTTTTAAATTCTTCCTGAAATGCCTCCCATGTAACATTATTACCCAATGTACGGGTCTTAGAATCCTACCAGTTACGTGCTTATGGTTGCAACATAAATGTCCTATACGAAACTTTTTGATGATTAGGTATTTGAAATGCTTTAAAGCACCACTCCACTGTGGATAACAGGTCGTTTGCTTCTACAGGATTTGTAATATATCCACTGAAGTACTTACTTGCTTTTATAAACTTGGACAACTTATTGACACTGGGGATTCGAGTTCCTTACTCAAGGGTTGTCTAGTCTTGATTTCTTTTGTTTAATAGACGTTGCTGAACATTACTTTGTTGCTGCAACATAGTTTGCATTGTAGCCTAGATTTCAGCTACATAGTTGCTTTCACTTGGTTGTCCACTTTGGTTATTATAGTTAGCCATTTTGCAAATAAATTATTCCTAGAAAGAACATAGATAGACAAAAATATCATATTTTATTTCAATATTCACATAAAGGGTTATAAGACAACGTTTATATTACAGTTTTTAATAGATAAAGATAGAAAAGAAACATAAGCTTTACCAAGCTTTTATTTATTTACATTGCATAACATGCATTCTTAAGTAACTAAAACCTAATTGTCATTAAACAAGGGAAGGGAATTGAGGTTCAGCCTGATAATATCAATCTCTCAGGTATGTTCCTTAGGGATTTTCAGGAGTACCGGGCTGTAGTGCCCATTCCTCTAATGCTTAGTAGGAAGGGGTAGAGTCATGCTTATACTACTTGTGGAACTAAAGGAAGTGGTAGTAGTGGCAGTGGCGGTATCGCTAGGATACACGACATTTGAGAGGAGTGGTTGAAATTAGCAGACTAGCATTCAAATACTCATACATACTTTGTTAGTTGATTACTAGCCTTCTACTTCCATACTAATAAGCAAAGCTATAGTGGTATCTGCCGGAGATGCTGAGGCAATAGGAATATAAGGAAAGCCTTTATGAAAGGGAAACCAGTTGATCATCCCCTTAAGTAAGTCCAACATGGCATCTTTGCACCAATCTATAATTAAGTATGAGTTATTTGGACACAGGGTCCCTAAGTCTGGTCTAGTCAAGGCACAAAGTGGATAATTGGTACTATCATATTCATCGGCTATTGCCTCCACACTACATACTGTTCAAAGACAGGAATGATAGAATACCATCCTAATTCGTCACTATTTTGCTCCATCATAGCGTCCTACTAAAACCGCCATCTAAGGTTCATGTTGCCTATATACTTATTTAGAATCTCATCTAGGATGAAGTAAACACCATGGCTTGCTAATTGGTATATCAAGTGTTGTAATTTGATCCTATAGTTTATCGAGGCTACTTCTTGCTAATGTTGGAATCCTTCCCACTATTCATGCAAAAATTCCCTTATTCCCTACGATTTATGAGTCTAAATAGATTAATTTATGTTATTAATGATTTCTTTTTGTAATATCTTTTAAGTGTTATGGAACAATAGGTAATATTTTTGTTTATTAAAACTTATAAGAGAAGTTATACTAAAAGGGAGACATTAAATTTATAGGTTGATATAATGAATAATATTTCACAATAGAAGATGTAGGTAAAATTTAAATACTAGTTTACATTTTTAAAACATTCATTATTTATTAATAAGAAGATAATCATTATGCATATATATATATATATATATGTACCCCCTTACTTTACTAACAACTTTATAAGGCATCTATAGAATCATAATTAATATTGTTAAAGTAAAAGCACCCACCAAAGTTTTTATAATTGCATGAAACTAAAGATAGATTTTCTCTATAGGGATCATAGACAATGTGAAATTCGATATTCCATGTTGATTGAAGACTACCTATCCAGGTGAATGGGATCAATGCTTTACCACATTTTGGAGTATCATTTTAAGGTACTTAGAGGTTGAAATGTATCAATGGTTGCGATTGTAAAATAGCTTGGCTATGTGCATGCAATGCCTATGATTATTCTTAACTTAGTGATTGGTATTTGAGCTTTATGCTATGTTATGACATGGTAAATTGTGATGTTCTTAAAGTGCTTGCAAATTGGATGATCACATTTAAATTGGAATAAAGAAAACTTTAACTAAATTTTCAAAATGCCATGCATTTCAACCCAATAAGGGATTGATTAAGATTCTACAATCAAACATCGACCCTAAGGAGAGTTGGCAAAGCCACCTTTTCCTATACTAAAGGTCGAACTAAGTGACAAGAGAAGAAGTCACAGTCAGAACGTGTCCTGAGAGGTCTTGAGAGGAGCCATAGCTTCATTGCACAAGCCTAGGTTTGATCGATAGTTGTTCTACACTACGTTATAAACTCTTCAACCCAAGCTAGAGTGGGGTTATTTTCTCTAGTCTCACAATATACTAGTTAACGTTGTGCAGATGGCATTTGCTTGTTCATGCATTGCATTAATTAATTGTTTGATAACCTTGTTTGTCTTATTTACATGCATTTTTACCTCTGTCCCTCTTACTAGGCTGTGATTGCTCATTCCCATATAGATTTTCTTGCAAGTCCAGACTGACTTATGCAGCAGTTGTCAACCTTACTATGGATCGTCAGGTGTGTAATAGTATGAATATGAAGGAGTTAGAACATCTATTTTCTATAATTCTACTTTTTATTTTAGCTAATGGTATCGGTTGGGTAATGTGGGTAAGCTAATTTGATTTAGAGACTAGTAATTTATTAATTTCAAACAATTCTAATAGTATTTTGTACCAGTGAGAAATGAGATATCCATATATTATTGTAATTATTTAGATTTTATTATTGAGGTGATGCTGTTTTAGAATGGATTGATCGCTTGTGCCTTGTGAATATTAAGCTATAATAGAAGCTAAGTAGTGTGCTTTTAGAGGGTTTCTTAATTTTTCTTTTTTGAAAAACCAAGTGTCATTCAAAAATCATGCCAAACATACCACGTTTTCCTATCATTTTGCACATTCATTCTTTAAGCTATAGTAATTTTTGACAAATGTTGAGTAATTTTTCAAAATTTCGACACATTTTTGCATGCAGACAATTATTCTTTATTTTAGAAAAAGGGTTAATGTTGAATCTAGTACCTAAACTTTACCTGAAAGCTCAATTAGGTACCTAAACTTTCAAAAGTTCAATTTCAGTACTTAAGCAAACTTTTTGTGGCTATTTTCAGTACCTTAATTAATGGTGTTAATTCTATTACTAACATAGCACATACAAACCATTCACGATGTGATACGTGCCATCTAACGTAGCATCTTATTATTTTTATATATTTTCTTTCTGATGTAGCAAAGCATTAATTTTTATTTATATTTTCATTATAATTTATTTTATTTATTATAATTAATATTACTTTATTATTCAAAATATATTTTAACCTCCATTCCAGCCAAAGCCCTCCGAACTAGCAATCAAGTCTATAGTTCATTCATAATCTTTTCTTCTTCAATCATAGGTTGCTCAAGTTTTTTGTTATATACAATTTCATTTTTCAAAGAGTTTTCCATGTAGGACTGATTTCATTATGCTCATCCGCTAGAGACTCATGTAAAAGGCATGGTTAGACTTTACCTCAGATTTAGCTGCATAAAAGGCATCATCATTTTCATCTAGCAAGTGAAAAGCATCGTCATCTTCCTCAAGGAGGTAGGTTTGGATATACATGCGAATCATCATCTTCTTCTTCAAGTAAAAGGCAACATCATTTAAACATATTCATCTACCCTATTTTTGTTCTCGCTAATAGGGGATTTTCTAATTTTTTTATAGGTCTTTTATACTCTATTTAATTCATAGGAATTTAGGCCTTAATTGATCCAATCCTAGATAAATTCCTATGAATTCTGTGTCTTTATTATTTAAATATTGTTTTTCAGTTCCTATAACCAAGAAAAGAAGAAACAAAGTGTTTAAGATTATATTTGGAGCAAAACAACATGAATAAGTGAAGATAAGATCAATCCCAGCTACCAAAGACCCCAACCAAGGGCAAAAAGATGAAGCAAAACAAGAAAAAAGCACCAATTACACTCAAAATTATGCCCTTGATTACAGTCACGGATTACTTCGTGCCTAACAGACTCCAAATCGTGCTTACAACTACACCCTTGATTTCACACATCAGCGCTTGAAATGAGCAAAGTACAAGATCAATCGTACATAAGGTTGGGCTCGCGATTTATGGCTCAGTTGAAGTTAAGCCCAAAATCAAAATTTTCACGAAGAAATCACAGCTTAAATCGCAATAACCTTCGAGGCCTTGATTAGACTAGCAAAGAATGACCCTGTCCAAGCTGTCATGTACACGTTGCCCCACTTTAGCTTGCGTGAAAATAAGCACAAAGTTTGTTATAAATAATCCGCCATGTCAATGAATAAAATCTTCATGATTTCTATGCCTGTGGCCTATGAATAAATGCACACAAACGTCTAATAAGGAGTATACCATATGTAAAAAATTACTAACTTTTTTGTGAGAGAATTTTCAGCAAGGGAATTGTTTCTTCTTGCTAGAGATTCAAGTTTTTTTGGGTAATGTCATTTTAAACCCGAAGTTTGTTTTTGCAAGACCCATTTATGCCTAATATATAATATTCATTTGTATTTTCATATTATTTCTCTTGAATCCGTGTTTAATATTTACATCTATGGAGAAATAATCATATTAACTTAGGGTTTGTGAATGCAATACCCAATTCAAGTAATTTCAAAATCTGTTTTAATTGAATATTGACTAGGTATTTGTATTTAATTTCTCAAACTTAACTTCATAGGTCTAAATGTGTGGTATATCTTTTAGTTTATGTCTAATTTCAACTGAATAGATCGAGAGATTATTTTCTTGAATAAATATAGGCTACTATTGAAGTTACTCATAATCACCTTAACAGAAGGATGGTGAAACTTTCTATCACTTGTTTTTAAATTTTTGAAATAGGTTTGTAAACAAAGGATTCTTAATCTTTATGTAGATCTACGTTGCTAGTAGCTTGTGAAGGGATTCTGGTGGTATTATCAAGATTTGGAGTTTCTGACCTTGAGAAAAGCTTTAGCTTATCTCAATGAATTCGATAGTGCAAATACACTTAGCAAAACAACTCTCAGAGTTTATTAAGAGATCACATGATAAGGAATTATTGAAGTAAATCCTAAGTCCTTTCTTACATTTGCAAATTTGTAATCTAAATTTTACCCTAACAAGGTGTACATACTTTTAGCTTTAACCTTAGTTTAGACTATGTTTTTGCTATGTTTTGCAAAATTTTCGTTTGGTTAGATAATAAATAAAAAGTGAGTATAGTAGATGCTGACGATCCCCAAGGAATATGACCTAATACTTTCTATACTATTTCGATAGATGCACTTGCCTATATTGGTGATTACAACCGAAGTTGAACAAAATCAATTAGCAATTTTTATAAATTTTTGAAATAATTCATCTTCGTGTTTGCCTGTTTCCAAATGGTTTTAATACACCAACCAAGTTAAATCTCAATTTGTTTTCCTTTCTCTTTTACGTGTGTGTGTGTGTGTTTTTTAATCTTATATACAGTCTTAGGAGTCATCATGTCCTCTGATCTTTGCTAACAGATACGATCAATATCGCCATCACCAACTTTGCCAAAGAAGATGTCCGACTGTGGATGGGCTTTGATTACCCCATTTAATGGTGTTCAATGAATATATAGAAATTTGAACTTGAGAACTCGAGAAAGATGGATTTTGCTTTGTTTTTCTATCCTAGAAACAAAGCATGAGGGCATGGGAACCAATTGAACAAGGAAGAAGATTTCTTTACCTTTATTCCACTCTACTTCTGGCATCAATTGAAAAAGGAACAAGGTATCACAACATCATTGATCTGTAATAGCACCTTTGCCATTAGACAGTAAATGAGGATGGAGTGAAAACGATATTAAGTTAGAGCTTTAAGCCAAATACAAATATCGAAAACTCGTTTTTGAATTTTTTAATTTAAATTTGACTGAAGACGTTATTTAATAAAATTGAATTTGACTAAAATCAATATAAATTGATAAAATGCATATGCATTTAAGATATGTCATATGAGTTGTATTTGTCACACAAAATAATCAAAATTAATATCACCAGTAGAAGGTGATGATGAATCTTGAGGAAATTTGGATATCCCTTCCAAAATCTTTGCTTTTATGTAAGGCTCATTGAAGACTCGATGCAAAGGAATAAGAAGACTCAACTAGAAGAGGATTAGATTTGAAACAACTAGAGTATGATTAATAGGATAGAACCAATGGCATGAAAATGACCATCTCATCAAGAAGATAACACTAGCACCGCAATGGCACATAAATTTTTAAATCAAGAATATCAAATCTGGTCACTGTTTTCTAATATGGGTTCTAAATTGGAGAAAAAAGAGGAGAAGTAGAAGTTAGAGAGAGAGAGTTTTGGGTGGGGGGGAAGAGAGAGAAGGGGAAGGTAAGAGGTAGCAGATGAGTAGTGAGTGAGATGAAGAAGATCAGAGTTTAGGAGAGGGAGATGTCCCACATGAAGAAGATTAGAGTGCAAGGAACTCGTTGCTAATTCAATCTCAAATGAGGGAAGATGCTGCTATTGTCTTGTATTGCTAGTTCATTAACAAAACCTTTTATTTATAATGTGCAATTGCTTAAATCTACAGTGAAAAGAAGTGAAGGCCAAAGAGTGATGGGCTTTTGTGTTGCTCTAGAGGGGTTAAGGTTAAGATGTTTGAGTAAATCTTTAAGGCCTAACAATTTTCAAAATTCTTTAGGAAATTAAGATAATAAAATAAAATATTTTATAATGAAAATATTTATATGTCACATCAGAAGAAATAAAATAAGATAAAAAATGATAAGATGACAAGTGGCACATACATGTGTTATGAATGGTTCATACATGCCACTTTAGCAACAAAGCTAACGCCGTTAATCAAGATACCATTAATGGCCACAAAACGTTTGCTCAAGTACTAAAACTGAACTTTCGAAAGTTCAGATATCTAATTGAACTTTTGGGCAAAGTTCAGGTACCAAATTCAACATTAACCCTTAAAAAAATTATGGGACCCTATCCTGCGAATTTTCCTGATTTTACAAAATTTTGATTGATGTTTATGTTCTCATTTGCTATATTTGCCATTTGTTTGATCAATTTGTCCATTTTATGAGTACTTTTGTAATTTTTTTAGAATTTCCCCTTAATTTTTCTAAATTCTTGAGTCTTGATATTTCATAGTGATTTTGATACTTCTATGTATATGATATTCATTGTCTCCTTTTTTGGGTACTTTGTAGGTTAAGTTACAGATTTTTAAGTTAAATTAAGGATATTTTAGTCATTTTTCCACTTAAATTTGACTTTATTTGATAAATTCAGCCAAATTTTACACTATTCATTGATTTTGACTAATATTTTCTTGTATTTCCAATTCACAAATTTACTTTTTATTTTAATTAATTACAATTTACCATTTACAATTACTATTTACCATTTTTAGTATTCATTATAAAATTTCATTTTTTTTCTAAAATTAAATTCACTTTAGTTTTATTTTTGGAATTAGTCTTTGTTTTAGTTTGATTAGGTCCTTATTTTGAAAATTTTCTTTCTTTCTTTCTTTCCTTATTAATTATTCTACTCAATACCAATTATTTCCTAAATTTGATTCATGGTTTATTAACTTGGATATTTCTATATCGGTTTAGGGATAATTTTATATCTAATGAAAATTAGGGTATCACATTTTTACCCCCCTTAAATAAGGTTTTGTCCTCAAAACCCTTGGAAATCTAAAATATGTATTATAATTCTACATATGTTATATGTGTACATTAATTAAATAACTAGGGATATTTTTCTTCCATCACAGCTCTAGGTTCCTAAGTTAATTCTTTATTTCTTAGTTTCTAGATACAAGTATTCAGAATACATGCAGATTTTTCTTCATAAGTGTAGTTATCTTGTAAATCTACAGGTTCTAACTTTGCAACTGTATGTGGATTTGCTATATACTTTTTTTAGCATAGACACATGAAAAATGTTGTGGTATTTAGAGAGATTAGGTAGTAGTACTAGACGATATTCCATCGGACCTACTCGTTCCAAAACTTCGAACGATCCTCGTAATACGGGGTTAATTTACCTTTCACTCCAAAGTGGTGTAGTCCTTTGAATGGCATGTTTCTTACATATATATGGTCTCCTATTCTAAACTCCATTGATTTCCTTCTTTGGTCATACCAGCTTTTATGACGATCCTGAGCTTTTTTCATTTTCTATCGTATGATTTGTACCTTATCATTCATTTTTTGTATCACCTTCAGTCCGATTGTCATTTTCTCGCTACATTTCCAATATAAAGGCGATCGACACTTTCATCCGTGCAAGGCTTCATAAGGGGCCATTTGTATTGTTGCTTAATAGCTGTTGTTATATGCAAACTCAATTAATGGTAAATGATTATCCTAACCTCCTAAGAATTCTAATGAGTAAGCGCGCATCATATTTTTTAGTGTTTGTATGGTACGTTCATATTTACCATCAGTTTGCGGATGATATGTTGAGCTTGGTACCCATGGCTCGATGTAGACTCTCCCAAAATGGCGAAGTAGGCCATATGTCTTTGTTTGAAACAATACTGAAGGGTATGCCATGCAATCATATAATTTCCTTGATATAGATTTTCGCCAGCTTATCAATAGAGTACTTTGCTCGCAATGGCAAAAAGTGAGCACTTTTAGTCAAATGATCAACAATTACCTAAATCATGTCATGTCTACCTTTGGCTTGAGGTAATGCCGTGATGAATTCCATCATGATATGATCCTATTTCCATTGAGGAATGGGCAAAGGTTTCAATAATCCACTCGAGCATTGATGTTTTGCCTTGACTTGTTGACAAATGGTGCATCTAGCTATGAACTCAGCAATCTCATTTTTCATTCTTGGCCACTAGAAGTTTTTCCTCAAGTCTTGATACATCTTGGCCATACCAAGATGACCCGCATACCCTGAACAGTTTGCTTCTTCTAGAATCTTAAGTTTTATCTCTTTATCACTCGGAACATATATATGGTTTCAAAAACAAAGAAATCCAAGACTGTTTTGCGAAAAATCCATATATCCTTCTTGCATTTGTTGGCGAAATCGTACCAAGGAGCTGTCTTCTTATTATTTTGCCCTAATGTCATTTATCAAGGTTGGTTGTATCTCCAAATTCACCGATTCACTCTGTTGTCCAAGGATTACAAATTATATTCTCAATTACTCAAACACTTTAACCAACTCTGTTTGAGAAGTAAGTAAAGTAGCTGTAAACCCCTAATTTTTAGGCTAATTTCAAGCTTAAACCCTAAGCTGGAAAGTCAACCGGAAACCTTAGGTCAACAAATCCTTAGGAAACCTTAGCAGTTTAGATTCGGAAATCCTGTGTTCTTAAACCAAGAGGTTAAAATATGAATGAAGATTGTAGATTGGTTCGTAATAATATTAGGATGCTTAAAAATATCATATTGGTAAATTTTTGGCCTATTTCAAACCCGATCGGATACAAACTTTGAAAAGTGGGTCCTGGCGCTCAAGATACCAAGAACATGCTATTATTACCATTAGATTCGTAATTTCATAAGATTTCCAAATATATCAATTATACAATTTTTCGGTTTATAAAAGTTTCAATTATAGCCTTTTATCGTATTTTCATTACTATTGGTAATTTAATTATCTAATCTACTTTTTTATTTCCAATCATACTATTCACAAGTACAACCACCCATACCCTATTCTTACATTCTTACAACCTATTCGTACAACTTATATCATTTTTCTTACAAATTTATTTTTCCAACACATTTTATTACTTAAACTACTAATTAAATTTGAATTTTATTACATATATAATCAAACATCTCTCTCTCTCCCCTAAACCCGCTAGAACCGGCGCCCCTTCCCCTTTTACTCTCTCTCAATCTATTTTATTTTCCATTTTTTATTCTACACAAACCCTAATCTAATTCTTTATATAAACTCCTTATCTCCTTTCACTTTTCACTTTTTCTCTCTTTTCTCTTAAGTGAAACCCTTGCAAATTTTTTTTCCTCCCTCTCTCCCTCTTTTTGTGCGATGACCTCCCCTCTCTCTCTCTGACACACACACACACACACACAAATTCTCTTCAAGTTTTTCCTAGTCCAGACATTTAATAGATAATAGATCTACACCCTACCACAATAAAAACATATAATGGCAAGATCATACATGGGTGGTTCCACTAAAATCCCCATGAGTTTTATGCTAAAGATGTGGAAACACTTAAGCATGAGATTCTTATCATCACAATGTTGTGGATCTTGATATTTAAGTTGTTTTGTTATTATTTTGCTATATTATTGTTTTATGTTGTTAATATTGATATTTTGTGCATGTATTCATTTATTAACCTCATCTACATAATGATGACGTTGCATTTGCATTCATGACTTGCATGATATAGTAGATCTAGTTGTTTTGAGTACATAAATACCATAGATTTTTGTTTTATGTACATAAAAGACTTGTAGGAGCATGATAATAGTGAGAATATGTTAAAAAGTTCAAGATCTATCTTTGTCTCAACAAAAATGATTTTTGGAAATTCGGATTTAAAAATAACCTGTAAACCCCAAGGATTCTAAGATTGGTACTAATAAATAGAATAGTAAATATATGATAGATACTAGATTTAGGACTCGATTAGACCTTAATTAGAAACTTCAGAGTATTATCAACCTATTTATAATCTAAAAACCCTACGTAGAAAATTTCTAGATGTTAAAAGACACTAAAGCCAGATTTCATAATCTGAGTCAAAAACCTAGAATATAAGTATAAAAAGCCTTTAATTTCAAGAGCATTAGAAAGCTAATAACTTGTAATATGTGTAGAATAAAAATGACCCATTAAAGATAAATCGTTAGGGTTATAAATACGTACTAAAAAGCTATAAATGGACCCATAATTAATAATCTAGACTTCAAATAAAAATTTAAATCACACCATAATTTTAGTTAGAAAATTTAGAGTCCGTTAATACCAATTTTATATTTTGACCTATTAAGCCCTAAAACCTTAATTGCGTAAGACAAAACTTTAAAAAATACTAAATCGCGTAAAATTTAAACTCAAAATTTGAAGTCAATAATATTTTAGAAATATTGTAGGACCTAAACTAAATTTTTAGGAATAAAATTCTCACATAACTGATATAAATATACGCCCGGGTGATAGTTTTTGATGTAATTAGCTAGATATTTGAATTTTTTTAATATTTTCCCTTAATGGTTGTTACAATTTACGGTGGAAATGGAATACACTCGGATGGCCAAAATTCTTCCAAGTCTCCACCATGCTGCAAGTTAACTTCAAGGAGTAGAAAAGTCTAAGATTGAGACATTTGACCCAATAGAAATTAACTAACAAAGCTCTAATGATTTCAACAAATATGACCTAAACAAATCAGCTTGTTAACAGCCCCTCCCTTTCTTTCTTCATCGTAAAACACACACACACACTAGAAATTACACTAGAAATAAATTAAATTAAGCTAACTCTTCATCTACAAGTAATATTAACCTCTATAAATAATTTACAAGCCAACAAAAAAATAAGTCCCTTTCTTCCCAACATCCTCCACCATAAACACACATACCCAAACTCCAAATATTGACAACTGTAAACCCCCAAAATTTTGTGATCGGTTTATCTTAAACCCTAATTAGAAAGTCAATCGGAAACCCTAATGTCAACAAAACCGTAGTTAGATGAAATGGTTTAAGTCCGGCAATCCCGAATAAGCAACCCTGAGAAAGTAAGTAAGAGTTTAGTATGTAGAAAAGTTCGTAATTACATAAGGAAGCTTAAAAAGATCATACTAGTAAAACCGCAAATTGTTTTGAACCCGATCGAATATAGTTCTTGAAAAACGTGTCCCGGGACTTGGAATAGTAAAAATATTCTGAATATACTGTTAGACTCATAAAAATATAAGGTTTTCAAAAATATTAGTTTTATAATTTTTCGGTTAGTAAAAATATCAGATATCGCAATTATACATGTATTTTCTTATTACTGGTACTTTATTAGTCATATCTACTTTACATTACACTATTCACTACTATTCTACACTATTCTTTTATCTCTACTTTTTCTAACACCTACTCTTACAATACCATAACCTATTTACTTTATTTTTTACATTTCTCATAACTTTATTTCACATCTACCTTATTTATTACTTCATTTAATCAACAAAAATACAAAATAAAATCTCTCTCTCCCCTCTCACAAGTCATGGCCGGTGCCTCCCCTTCTCTCTCTCTCTCTCTCTCATTTTTGTTTCAATTTTTCTTTATTTAAATCATACAAAAATTCACTCCTCATTCCCTATAAATACCCCTCTCCTCTTTCACTTCTTTCACACAATTATTGCCCACAATTTTATACCAAATATCTCTCAAATTTTCCTCTCAATACTCTCTCAAAATAATCTCAAACCACCTTCTACATACACAAAACCCATTACCACATAATACTTCAAAAACTCTCTTTAGGTAAACTTTTCTTTACAAGTTCTTTCTTCTCATGTCATGTAACTTGCAATTTATTTATTTCTTATTGTTTCAAGAATAGTCTCTAGTCTTAGACTTGTCATCATTA
Organism: Combretum micranthum; assembly: GCA_024138025.1. Taxonomy (NCBI): domain Eukaryota; kingdom Viridiplantae; phylum Streptophyta; class Magnoliopsida; order Myrtales; family Combretaceae; genus Combretum; species Combretum micranthum. The sequence continues at coordinate 2,777,319 of JAMXBD010000026.1, forward strand.
AGTCAAAACAATTTTTCTTTCTTTTATTTTATTTCTTTCTTTTAGGATTAGTCTACTTCTTAGGCCCAAGAGCCTTGAAGAAGCTAAGACTCCCAATACTTGGCTTTATTTATTATTTATGTTATTTTTGCTTGTTATTATTTCTCATAATCATGTCCATTAAGATTGTTGTCCAAATTTTCAAAGCTCCAATTATACTTGATAAAAAGGAGATTTTATCACCTAAGAATAGTTTTACATGAAATATAAAATCTATGATTTAACAAAAGTAAAGTTATTCTTTTTCAAGTTTTAAGAAGAACTCACTATAATTTTAAAAGCTAGTTTTGTTTTGAAAAGCTTTTTATATTACTTTGTTTTCTTAAAAAAAAAAAAGATGACTTTAGTACTAAAATATTTTTCATAAAAACATAATATGAGGAAACCCCTTAAAATGAAAATGAGAGTTTTCTAAACCAAGATTTTTCAAATAAATATTCAAAGAAAACAAATAGGAAAAGTAGCACTAATGTTAAGAATTTAGAAAAGAAGAAATTTATTTTTCAAAAAGTCATCTAAGAAAAATAGTAAGATAAACATAAAGTGATTCTTTGAAAACAAAGGAATCAAATTATTCATTTTAAAGGATTTACAAAATGGATTTCTTGCAAACTATAGTTTTATAAACTCTTAAATTACCATTGTTTTACTCAAGAAATATAGTTGGACAACAAACACTTGAGCATAGATAAAATACGAGCTAAGTATCTATGAAAAAAGAATTTTTCAACCATGTAGGTAACTAAGTATTTATCAAAGTAATTTTTGAACGGTTTAAATGTTTGAAACAAATTACTTTTGGGTTAGGAAAAATTCGTGGTGAATCTGATCACCACTGTTTCGGAGCCTAAATGATCTAGTTTGATAAAAATAGTTTTAGAAATGGATAGATCTTTTCGAGTAGGTAGAAATCGGTATATTGTTCCGAGTTAAAATGGCTAAGTTATGGCCATTTTAAATTAGAGTGTTCCTTTATACGAACTTTAACATTCTTATAATATTGTTTTGTCAAAATTCAAGAAAGTCATCAAAAAATACTCATTTTGGGTATTTTCCTTGACTAGGTGATTCCGAGGAAGGATACCCATACCCCGAGGATTATTTCGACTAAGTGGATTGTGTGAACGACTCATCCGCTTAGAGAATTATCGACATGGCATCGTGAGTTTATTTCCTTAAAGTGCTTTACTTGATTGTGCTTGTAGTTTAGTCGCATTAGGACTAAGAAAAGACAAATTGAAATGTATGCAAAAAATTTGTTGAAAGGATCCTAAGAATATCGAGGTCGGAATTGATTAAATGTTTGTTTTAGTATAGCACTTTATTTGTATGAAATTCTATGATCACCTTAAATTTGACAATAATAATGATATGATTGTAAACCCCCGAAAATTTCATAATTCTTAGAAAAAAAAAATCCTAGAAGTCCAAATATCAAAATTTAAATCCCGAAAATCGACTCAAGTTAAAACCGAATTCTAAGTCAAGTCAAAAAAGAAAATTCTTAGTCTTGAGAAAACAAGAGCCCTTGAAACAAAATATAAAATCTAACTATCAATTGAATCATCATCCATACGCCAATAAAATCATCTACCTGATTCCTAAGACGTAAATCAAAACGATATATCCAAATACCGCTTAACAACGAAATGATAAGATCTTAAATCCTTTGGTAAATTTCAGAATCAGAAATTTCAATTTTTAATAAAAGTCAAACTGAGTTAACTCATAACCCTAGACTTGGTTAAACAATCCCAAAAATCGAAAACTATTGAATAATCACAAACAAAATAGGATAAACCATAGATATCGAGCTAAAAATATAAAACGGTAAAAACTCGAGAATTATATGATCTTACGAATAACTCAAACAAAACCGGAAGTCAAACCGGAACCCAACAAAGCCTATAACAAACCCTAGTGCTTAAGATCCGGCAATCTCGCATTCTCGAACCCTAGAAAACAAAATTAAGTTAATAGTCTAAAAAGATTCTTAATAATATAGGGTAACATAAAAATATCAGATTCGCGAATTTCGAGTGTCCTTCGGACTCAAACGGGATCAGTTCTCGAAAAACGTATCAAGGAGCTCAGAATATTAAAAATATTCCATTTATACCAATAGACTCGTAAAAATACAATGATTCCAAAAATATCAGTTTTAGAATTTTTCGGTAACTAAAAATTACAGATATCGCATTATTACGCGTATTTTTATTACTACTGGTACTTTAATTGTCTAGTCTACTATTCATAGTACTTTTCTACTATTCATTACTATTTCACTATTTCTACTTTTTTCTTACACCTATTTCTTACTATCTACATACCTATTTTCTTACTTTTTATATTTCCAATACATCTTATATCAAATCATACCTTACATATTAATTATTTTCTTACAAAATTCACTCAAAAATCAACTCACTCCCCCTCTAATACATCATGGCCAGCGCTACCCCCTTCTTATTCCCCTCAATTATTTTTCTCTTTTAATTTATTTTATTACATCTAAAATTCACTCCAAAAATTCTATAAATACCCCATTCCTTCTTCATTCTTTCACACAATTCATTTCACTACCAAAATTCTCTCAAAATCTCTTCACAAATCCTCTCTTCAAGAATTCTCTCTACTAAAACTCTCTTAAACCAATTCCTCACAAAAATCATTCCTTATACATAAACTATCTACCACATATCACAACTAATATAATACCCATTTCATCTACCATCTTCATATCACATAAACCTTAGGTAAAAATTCTCATATTCACTTATCATATTCATATAACTTAACATGAGTTTAGTGTATGTTTCTTAAACTCATGAGAGTTAAAGAAACAACAATTTATTCATGTTTTGTTTTTGTTCATGTTTCTACTCTTTTCTTTATGTTAATATTATGTTGTTATTATTTGCTTCTAATCTAACTTATATAAAGTATTATGTATATTATGTATATATATTTATTTAGAGCATATAAGCTCATTTGTTATTTATTTACTTTCAAGTTATGCAATTTATTTATTTCATGTTATTATTAAGACTAGTCTTTCTAGTCTTAGACTTGTCCATATCAAGTCAAAACAATCTTTTATTTATTTTCTTTCGGGACTAGTCCATTCTTAGTCCCAGGATGCCTTGATGAAACTAAGGCTCCAATACTTGACCGGGATACCTTGATGAAGTTAATGTTCCTAATACTTGATATTTTACTTTCTTACTTATTATTTGTTTCTAGTATTTTCTTATGTTCTTATTATTTTACATGCTCATAATACTTGCATCTATATAATGATATTGTCTCAACTAATTTGAAAGTAGAATTTTATTTTATTAAAGGAACTTAAAACTAAATTTTCTATAATTGACTTATCACAAAATAATGAAGTTATTATCAAACAATATAGAAATAGAGTAATGCAAGTCTTCTCAAGTTTTCTAAAATAACAAATATGGTTTTACCAAGGAAACATAGGAAATAAATATTTTCTTTGTATATTATGGTAACCTAGGTTTTAGTAAAATAACTTGTTAAAATTAAAAGTTTTACAAAAAAAGCTTAAGATTTAAACTCTTTTTCGTTTAATAACAAAATTAAGAAACAAACTAGATTTTCAAAGTTAAAATGAATTCAACCTATAAAGTTATAAACCCACTTAGGAAAAATAGTGATTTTCAAATTTTTAAAGAAGGAACTCATTTTCAAATAATATAAATAAGATAATAGATTTTATCAACAAAGAGAATTCTTTTAAAGAAAATAAAAAGAACAAGTTTTAGGAAACAAAAACTTATAATAGAGACAAGAATCAATTTCTAAAACCATCCTAAATCCGTAAAGTGGTTTTTAACAACTTAATATACTTTTGATAAAGTTGATTTTTAACCACTAGAAGTAAAATTTATGCAAAACTAAAAGTTAAAGGAAAATTTACTTGTTATTGGAAAAAGAAGAAAGAAATAAAATAAGAATATACTCATTTATAATAACCTATGAAAATATAAAGTTTCTTCCAAAACACTTGAAAAAGAAAATTATCAAGATAAGTTTTTACACTTTAAAAAGAATGGTTTTATGAAATAAATTATTGAGACACTACCATTAGAAATTTTGCATATAAAGTGAGCTTATCTATATACTCAAAGTAGTTATCAAATATATAAATATATATTGTTACAAAAGAATTTTCTTTAAAATAAAGAACAGATTTGCAAAAGTTTGATAATATTCGTTTTAAATCTGTACCTAACGTTTTCAAAACCTAAATGACCTTATATGACAAAGGTAACCTTAGAAATGGATAGATCTTTTCGAATAGGTAGAAAACGGTATATTATATGCGAAATTCAGAGTTAAAATGAGCAAGTTATGGCCATTTTAAATTAGAATTTCATTCTATACGATTTTGATGAACATAGTGAAATAGAATTAGAAAGTTTAAGTAGAATTTCTACGAAATACTTATCCCGGGTATTTCTTTTGTCTAGGTGACGAAAGATACGAGATTACCCTACTCAAAGATTACTACGACTAAGAAGATCACGAAATGGACGAGTGAGTTATTCCTCTTAATTTCGTTACCTTGCTTGTGTTTGTAATATAGTAGTATTAGTATACTAAGAAAAGATAAAAACTGATATATATTTGGGGAATTCGGGATTATGTGTAGAGCTGGACAAATGGGCCATGGCCCGCGGGCCAGCCCGTTTAACCCACTTTAAAAACGGGTTAGGGCCAGCTTTTTTTAGCCCGTTTAAAAGTGGGTTAATTTTACCCAACCCACTTAACCCGCGGGCTAAAGTGGGCTAGCCCGCGGGTTAAGTGGGTTAGCCCGCGGGTTAAGTGGGTTGACCCACCAACCCACTTTTATAAAAATAAAATAAATAATTATAGGATAAATATGTATTAATGAAGGTTATTCTTGAGATTTTTTTATATTTGAGATTAAATTTATGTGTTAATTATAACAAAGAATGACAAATTGATGCACATGCACCATAAAATTTTATAAAATATATTTTAAATGAAATATATTGTCTAATAAGTTATTTTAAAAAACTTATTTTTATATAAAAAGTAATTAAAATAATAATGAAATTAATCATTAATATATATAACCTTATAAAACTCTCTTTTTTATTATATATATTATTTAATTAGTATATATAAGTTAAATGGGTCAACTTGGCCCATTTAACTCATAAAATATGTAAGTGGGTTAAAAGGGTCAAAAAGTGGGCTGGCCCGTTTAACCCACGGGCTAAAGTGGGTTGGGTTAGGGTCAGGCAATTTTGGCCCGTTTTTAAAGTGGGCCAAAATTTTTTAGCCCGTTTAACCCACGGGCCAAAGTGGGCCAGGTTGGCCCGTTTAACCCACTTGCCCACCTCTAATTATGTGTATATATGTGATTCTATGCTTATGCATGAAAGGAGAATTAAGAACATCACAACTGCAAATTGCTTGTTTAAATAATTTTGTTTACTTACTTGTATGATTGCTTATTGATTGCCAAATTGATTGATTGCCTCCTAATAAACCTTAATAAGGTTTGGCTTAAGAAAAATAAAACGCTCACACACAGCATCCATCGAGTCACATCTTTTTCGGAAGGCTGCTACTCCTACGCGTAGAGTTGGATTGGCTGTGGTCGTGCGGTGCCACAGGCCATGTTCCTTCCTGAAGAATCCAAAATGCTTAGGGAAAGCGACTCTAGGTTCAGAGCCGAGCCAACCAAACCTGTGGATGAGGACCTGGGGACTAGTAGTAGAAGGTCGAAGACCTTCAACCCTGATTCCCTAACCTTTGATACGGAGGGGTAAATCCGTTCTATATATGGTTTTCAGATAACTATATATATTTGCTTAATAATGTGATTGTTGCATTGTATGCATAGCATATGTGTGAAAATCTAAGTGAACTTGTTTGAAAATATGGTGCAAATGAAAAAGAATATCTCACTAAGCTAGTTGTAGCTTATACCCCTATAGATTTTGTTGAAACAGGTATACCCGTGACTTAAATTGAGGATCATGACATTAAGGAAGTCATGGAAGGATGTTAAGCTTCTATGAAGGAAATGGAATCATAAGATGAAGTGATTTTTGTAAGGTTCTTTATATGTAATGACTTATATGATTAGTGATGTATATTTGAAGACAATAGAGGGATATACCCCTAAGAATTGTAATTTAATATGTTATGTTTTATGATAAATATTCTCTTTACCTTGTTACTTATTTATTATCAAAATAAATTGCGCTACTCCGATGCGTTCCCTTGGTAGTAATGTACGCCTTGTACATGATATGGGAACCTTTGTGTGACTGATGTAGTCATTCCTAGGCTTTAGTATTGTGTACGACGGACTGCCATGTTTAGGGTACCCCCTCGGGGCATGACAATGATATCATAAATAAATTGATTCATACATACCACAAAGTGAGTCACATTGCATTGGGTTATTATCTTTAGGTGAGAAGGATGGTAGCACAGGTCGAAAACAACACTTGGCGGTTATGATCGAAAGCGATTGCTTGGCGACATTGAATTAAATGCTTGGCGGAAAGTCTGGAAGCATGGTGCGAATCAAGTAGACTTAATATGCTTGGCGGTATTGATCGAAAGCATAAATTTTTAGCTAAAACTACTTGTTTTGAGGTTACGTATCACCAAACCCCGAATGGAGGGCGTAAATCCATTCAACATATAGTTCCCGGAAAACTATATGCCTTATTTGCCCACGTGTATGTTGCATTTCATTTGTCTGCTTAGATAACTTGTTTGAATTTCATTACACAAGAAGTTTACTTATGGAAATAATTTTCACTAAGCCTATTAGCTTATACCCCTATAGATATCTTTTGCAGTTCACCTATTTGTGGTTGAGGTCACGTGGACCCTGCAGTCAGGTATTTTCCTTTTTGGTTAAGGGATTTATAGATGAAGTTTAGCGTTGGATAAGATGTCGACTTTATAAAAATATTGTTGTAATAGATTATAATTATTTGTGACTTGGGAAATGCCCCTAAGAGTTGTAAGATTATTGTTATGAACAAATGAATATTATGAATCCTCTTTTCTTAATTTGTTATTATATCTTCTTAAGCTTTATAATTCCATGTATGGTCCTCTAAATTTGTGAGAGCACGCCTTACACTTAATATCGAAGTTTCTAGGAATGACTAAGGTTGTCATACTTAAGCTTTCATATTGAGTGTAGCGGACTGTTACGTTTAGAGTACCCCTTGGGGCGTGACGACAACTCTCCTTCTCTTACAACAAATTGTCCCCACTTGATCTCCCATCAACTAGGAAAACCAATTAATCAAGACTCCATCAACCACTACAAGTAGGAACTAACCATTTAACAATATAAAATACAATGGTAAGAATATGTTGTAGTTAGTTATCTTATATGTAGAATATGATAAACTTACCTCCTTATCAATATATGTAGGTCTTGATCTATATAAGGAGGAGAATTTATCATCTCTCCCTCTAAATCATCAAGGTAATGTCTAAACCATTCTCTAATTTACACTTCACTCTTGTGTAGAAATTAGGAAAATTGAGGACATAGAAATTATCATGGATATTCTATATAAGTAGCCTCCTTAAGCTATATTGATAGTAACATAAATGAGAATAATGTATGACGGTCATCTTGAATAAATTAGAATGTAAGAAAACTATGAAGAAAATTAAATTTAGACTTTAGGGAACCCTAGAGTCAAAATTTTGTTGTCACTATAGGGCTATGACTTTAAAAACCTAATTCATGACTTAATTTTGATACAAAAGAATTGGTAGAATATGTTTTTAACATTATCTAAATAATAAAACTAGCCAACACAAGCCCTTAGGTACCTATGGGGAATATTAGGCATAAAACTTGTGATAGAATTTACTAAAATAAAGACAAAGAATTTGAATGGATTAAACTAATCATAAGAAATATACTATAAATTAAAGTACAAATTAATACTTAGATAAATTTAAAAATTGTTAGAAGCATTGTATTAGTAATAAAAATCTAGATGCAACTCCCTAATTAATAGAAATTTTATTTTACATAGATAGATAAGGTTGACAGACAAAATAGAAAATAATAGAAAATTCATTGTCACTAAAAACACTAATGGATAATATAGATTGAAACTAATGAAACTCTTTGCCAATGGTAGAAGATTAATAAAGAGACTAGGAAATAAAAATAAGACCTAGGAAAGTTTTATACCAACTATAGGAAATTATTTGCAAGCAAATAAATTGAGTAACTAGCATACTATATGCAAAATAAGCTTTTTAACACCTATTTATACACAAAAATATAAGTTAAAAATAAGTAATATAGGATTGCTTTTAAATTACTTTTAGTAAGAAATATTCATTTACACGAATTTTATGAAAATATAAGATATTTCATGAATTTTAAAACCATTAAATATCGACTACATCGGATTAGGAATAATAAAATAACTTTACCTAAGGCAAAACTAATTTAGGACACTTATACACTCATTAAGAATCATCTACAAAGTCAATTATCTAATTTATGAAAATTTATTCATCTATTAAGTGAATCTGAGTCAATCATAGACTTCCCAAAGGATTACTACGATTAAAACACCATGAGTATGTGAGTAACTATGATCTATTACATTGTTTGTGTTTTAATTTTAGTTGCACCTAAAATCATATATTTAAAATGTTTGTATGACGCATGTAGGGATGGGAACTATGTTATTGAAGTGGTGTATGAATTGGATGCCAAATCATACTTATTTAAAGTGATAACAAAATTGTTATGAATAATTGTTGAAGTACGTTGGATATTGTCTATAAACTGCTTAGTCACCTTAAAATTTACTTATAACTGACAGGCTTATAATTTAAAAGACCAGCATTACATAACCTGCATATACTACATAAAAAGTGTGATAGCCTACTCGTATTAGTATTTCGGATCTCGGTTAATGCTTAGTTTTTCTAGATGTAGATTTCCTAGTTCTTCCAAGATTATCTTTGTTCTGTTCGGTTCCATGGGAACTACTTGGCAAAAGAAGGAACATCGCCCGTGGTATCGACTTGAAATGACTAATACTTAATGGAGTCTTTTTGTTCCGAAAGGAAATTGAGTGAAGAAAATATATTTAATAAAGTGATAAATAAAGTGAGTACTACTATTCCTATGGTTCTCTGCTTCTCCTGTGCGGGTGGGTCATAAGGATGTGATCCTTGACTATGTTCCTTCAACCCGAATGGGAGGGCATAAATCTACATCCTGTTTGGATTCCGGTTGTCCAAACTTGTAATTGTACATATGTTTTAGTGATGCATTACACTTGTTTGATAAATCACTTGTTTGCTATGCTTGATGTGTAATATGTGATGGTTATTCACTGAGCCGCATAAATGCTCACACTCCAACAGATTTTTCAGGATTATCCTCCACCCATGGCTAGTACCATCCCGGAGGCTAGAGCGGGTAAGGAATAAAGCTAGTAAGTTATGGGAGTAGACAAGAGGATTACAGATCTATTGTATTAGTAAACTTATATCTATTTTATGTTCTTAGTTTGTAAGTTGATAAACCAGTCTGTAATAGTTTTATTCAGACTTTATATAAAATTTATTTTCTCTGTTATTGTATATCTTATGTATGTACATCATTTCTTATCAAGCAACTCAAAAAATCCTATTTTTATGTCACATCTCTTAGAGTGACTAGTTGTATTGTATAAGAATCAAATCTATATACAATACAGTACAACTAGGGTACCCTTTGGGGCGTGACATAACCCTATTTTAAAAACCTATTTTCCAACTCTAAAATGAGTATTTTATGTAAAGAATGAAGAGTTTATAAAATAGGTATCTTAAAAACATGATTTTGATGAGTTAAATCTAATTTTACTAAGAGATGTTTTCAAAATAAGAAAAGTTACAAAAAGATAAGTTAGAACCTTGTTTCAACCCCAACAAAAACTTAAAATTCATAATAAGGAAAGGTTAATATGTAAACATCTATTTTCTAACCTCAAAACAAGAGTTTTATTAAAGAAATGAAAGCTTTAAGGAGTAGGTTTGATTATGATTTAATTTTAGAAAGATTATATGAGTTTTACATAAGAAACAATCTCAAACGTAAATTTCAAAATTCGGATTTGGAATTGACCCCCAATTAAACACCTATTTCCAAATGCCAAAATGAGAATTTTAATTGAAAAATAGAAGCCCTAGAGAATAGAGGTAGTAAAGACTTAATTTTGATAAGGATAAGTGGATTTTATCAAGGTATAATCCTAAAACAAGGAAAGGTTTCAAAATATAGATCAAACAACGTTTTTATTCCTTAAAATTTTGTAAAATCTATAACAAGGTAAAACCCTATTTAAACATTTATTTTCCAACTCCAAAATGAAGAATTTTATTAAAATAATGAAGGTATTATGCATATAGGTCATTAAGGTTGTATTTTAATAAAAACAAGTGTGAATTTGCAAGAAATAAAACTAGTTTTCTTAAGTCAAGTAACTTAAAAGGTTTTGCAAAGCAAAAGTTCTCTAAAAGAATTCTTATAATTAAATATCATCAAGGATATACATATAGATAGCTCATATCATGGCATTCATGGTAATAACTTGTAGATATTGCATGTACATGTAATATACTTGGTTGAAACAAAGCTTAAGAAAATAGTGTCTTTCAAACCCCATAAAACGTTGTCTAAGTACACGAGGAAATAGATTGATCAAAACCTATGAATCATGCATGATATTGAGTTATACATGTATATAAAAGATTCTTTGAAGATATAATGACAGCTAAATATCTATCAAAGCTTATGAATGATGCTTGGATTGAAATTAGAATTTGATTTGTGGGTTAGGAATCTTGTATAACATTCTGTACCCTACTTTTCATGAACCAAATGACCTTTTTTGATGAAAATAACTTTAGAAATAGATAGCTCTCGTCGAATAGGTAGAAATCGGTATATAATGTGCGAAATTCCTAGTTAAAATGACCAAGTTATAGCCATTTTAAGTTGGAATTTCCTCTTAGGCAAACTTTAACAAACTTGTTAGAATAGAATTAATAAGTTTCATTTAAACTTCATATAAATACTCATTAGAGGTATTCCTTTTGATGGGAGACTTCAGAGATGTCTAGACCTTCCCGATGATTATTATGATTAAGAGGAATTTCGCGCCATGGCAAAGTGAGTTCACTTTCTTTAAATTACATGCTTATGATTGTGCTTGTAATGATAGTGGCATTTGAGTTAAGACAAGATAAAATTTGAATGTACATGTGAATTCTACTTGGTTGAATTGATGATAAGAATATCGAAATGGGAATTGTTATAAATATTTGTATGATTTAGTATAGGATTGAAGTGTTTGAAATATTTATGATCGCCTATAATTCAATTAAATAATATGCCATGACCATATAATTGTCCATGCATAACATATATTAAGTCACATTACATTTGTTATTATACTTTTGTAGGAAAAATGCATAATAGCTAGGCAACGGGTAGCCTGAAAACTCGGGTATTGGCGTGGGTCACTTGAATTAAAATGGAAGTGGAGTAGACACTTGAATCAACTACATAATTAACAAGTGGATGGGCACTTAAATCAACCACTAAATGAATGAGAGAAAAATTGAAATCTATGGTCGTATGAGTCTAAAACACCTAACCCGGAATGGAGGGCGTAAATCCATTTAACATAGGACTCTTAGAAAGTCTTATGTATTGTATACTCATATGCTTATGCATTTCATATGATTGTTTAAAGTAACTTGCTTGCCTTATTGTTTGATTGAGTATTTAATTTGGAAGTGAAACTCACTAAGCTCGCAAGCTTATACCCTTACAGTTTCCTGTTGCAATATAATTATTTATGGCTATCCCCAAGAGGCCACTTTTCTTAGGTATAGCTTTTGAAAATTAAGGAGTTTTTTAGAGAAGTCGGGGCCTAGATATTAGGCATAGACTTCTAATTGAATCTCCTTGGTTATATATGTGTGGTAAAGGGGCATATTGTGGACTTTAAAGACCCACATTTTGATGGGAGTATGCTCCTTAAACTTTTGTAATAGATTAATCTTGGTCATCACTGTTATGATTTATATTCTTATTGCTATGTATGTCTTCTTAAGTTATTTCGATTCAAAGTAAGGTCCCCTACATGGTGAACGTAAGCCTTACACTCGGTGTCTAAACTCATGGGATAACTAAGGTTGTCTTACTTAAGTTTAAATATCGAGTGTGGCGGAATGTCGTGTTTAGGGTACCCTTTGGGGCATGACAGTTTAAGTTGGTATCAGAGTGTGGTTAAGAGTTTACAACCATAACTATAACTAATAGACTTAAGAAGGAATAAAAAGAAAAGACTAAGATAGGGTATAAATAAAATAAGGAAGACTTAGATAAAATAACATGGGTAGTTTAAGTTTTACAATTCTAATCCTTTCCTCTTTTGTGAATAGTTTACGCTTTGTGAAGCCCGCCTAGCGGCAAGGCAAATACATAAGCGAACCGATGAGTCTTTGGTCGACTACCGCCTAAGAATTAGGGTTTTGTGTGAAGAGTTTGCTTTAGCTGGCCACCCTAGGTCCATTTAAGAGATGTTTAACTTGTGGAAATGAGGTTTGATGAACACCGAGTGGCATAAGGTCGTGACTGACATAGGATACTACCTTATAAGAAGGAAACATTGGTTGAAACTCAAAGTGATTTATACGCTAGAGAGGATTGCTGTTCAGAGGTTAGGGCAACCCATGTTGCAAGAAGCTACCTTTGTGTTAAGAAATGAAGGAAGGCCGACGTTTCCCTATTTTCAAACTTAGAACCCAATTGGACATCTGTTTGTTTATGCTCACAACTCGTTGGGGGATCATATCGATTGGCTTCAAGCCGATGCTTAAAGCCACTTCTTTTAGTGGGGAGTGTACAAGGAGATTCTACCACCACTAGCTGATATGGCCCAGCCACCACCGCTAAGTCAAGAAGAAACATAATTCTTTTGCTTTAGAAATTCTCTCAATACGGTACGTTAGTACTATTCCATCGTATTTACATTGTATAACCTACTTATTACAACGATGTGCATGCTTATTTATAGGACAATGGCACAGAAATCATGAAGATTTTATTGCCGACATGGTAGATTCTTTATAATGGAATTCAAATTCTTTATCTACACACACATCTGTATCGAGTGCTCAAACAATCACTAGTCGAGTGCTCGAGTATTGCATTAAGGATAAGGCTCGACTTGAGCTGATAAAATGCTATCATTTTTTTCCATTCTTTCATCAAAGGCTAACTTTGAGACTGTCAAGGGCTCGATGCTGATGATTTGAGGCGTGACATTAAGGCAAAAGTCTATATTCACTTCAACAACTATTGCAGGTCAATTTTAGGGTGTGACATTAAGGCACGACAAAAGCTCTCTTCAAGTTTGGGCTCGATCACCTCAAAACAAGTGTCAAGAGTCACGTTAAGGGCTAAATTTAGGGTGCGATAAACCAATTTTTGCTTGTTTTGCCTTATATTTTACCCTTGATCAATATTAAAGAAGGTGTGATGGATTTGTTCTTTACTTTTGCTGTTGGTTTTACTCCCAATATGATTAAAAACACTTTGATTCTTCTTCTTTTGATTCAAGGAGCTGAAAAAACAACAATTTATCATTAAAAGTGCTAGATTCATAGGAATTTAACTAAAAACTTATTAAAATAGGCTCGAATTCCTATGAAAAAGCTTATAATAAAATTAACTCATCAAATTCTTCCACGCTTGAGTCTTTGCTTGTCCTCAAGCAAACATCATTTCAAACCAAGCAAGGCTCTTTAAATAAGAAGATAAATCATAAATGGAAAATTTGACAAGATCCGATTAAGCTCAAAATCACCTTAGCACTTTAGTTACTCAATTATTCCAATAATTGTGCTAAATTTACTTTTGCTAAGATCACAAAACTTGTCAAAGTAGATTAGCTTTTACCATCATTGTTTAATTAAGAATCTTAAAGCAAAAATTTATTCAAAAGATCAATTGAAGTAAGAAAGAAACTCAATCAACTTTATCCTCTTACATGTATAAGTATGCAATTCCTTAACCACTTCTCTAAGCATCATAATAGAAAATGAAGGCATGCACATTAGATCACACCTTGAATTTTCTTCCCTATATGTGCTTTTTATTTTATCTTTGTTGATTATTTATGTAGCTCGAAGCTTGAGAGGGAAAGGTTTTTGCCTTCTTCTTTTCATTTTCTTTTGATGGGTTTTTACCTGCTTCTTTTATCTTTTTTTATGGCTTATTTAAAATTGAAAGAGGTAACAAGAAATTGCTCTTCTGAGGAACCAACCCATGCCCATTTCAATCCTAAATGCATTAGTTTTCATATTTTCAATTTTTGTTTAGTTTTCTTTATATAGAGCATAAGGAAAAATCATCAAGTTACAATCATCATTTGATCCTTCATCAGAGATTACATGGCTCTCAAAATGACTAATTTGAAAAACATACAGGTCATTTAAGCTTTTTAAAGGGAATTGAGTAAATTTACTAGGAACCTTAAGCTAATTCTAATTCTAAAATTCCAAACTAAAAAATAAGTAAAACTACTCCACATGGATATACAAAGTGATTTAGACAAAATGAGGTTAACTCAATCTCATCATGATTCTCATCAACTGCTTTATTGAGTTAATTAGTGATTTCAATCCAAATTTTCGAAAAATTTTTGTCAAATTTTAACCATTTCGTTAATTTCCTATTATTTGTGAGAGAAAAATGATCTTTAATCAGCACCAATACTCTATTCTTTGAAACAGAACTTTTTTTTTTCATATCTATTTTATATCTATCTCTCAATCTTGCAAATCCCTTCCCCCATACTTAAACAAAACATTATCCTCAATGTTTAAAAGTATAAAAAACGGAACAAAGGATTTAAAACTATTCAATTCAAAGCAAGATTTAAGAATAAGAAGTAATGAAAAAAAAAAACCTTTTATTTTATGAAGCTCGAGCGAAAGATTGTTATCGCGTATTGCATTGCCATGTTTATTTATGCTCTAAAACATATCATGAACAAGCATTAACATTAAAAATACGCTTTAGTTAGAGCCTTAATGGAATTATGAACAAAAATTTAATCAGATCCTATACAAAACTGTTATTGGCCTCAAAAAATGATATTTTTTTATTTGCAAAGAATCAAAGAATAAAGAAAATTATAAATACAACAATAAAAAAGAATAAAGAATAAAGATTCATTGAAGAATTTTAGGGAATGTCTCCGAGCCAATATTCCTAAGGTTTACTAAATTTATTGTCTCTTCCTCTTCTGGGTATAGGAGCTTTAGATCTGCCTCTTCTCCTTCCTCTGTCTTTATTTGATTGAGTGGTCCTATCACCACTATCTCTATTACTTCCAGTTCCTCCTCTTTGTTCTCTACCTCTTCCTCTCCTTAGAGAATTTGATCTTTGAGGGGGCGTTTGTGACTAGTAGTGTTATTCTGTGTTCCTATGCGTATGCCACCCATTGATTCAACATATTTCCTCTTTGAGGCTTCTTTTGATGTACTGCCCCCCTTACTTCTCCCTTCTTTCTCAATTCTTCTTATGTGAACTATTTGTTCAATCTCTCACTGATCAATCCCTTCATCGAGTTGCAATTGCACATCCAAGGCATAGAGGAAATCATTCATGCTTAGATTTTCTGCTAAGTAAGCTCTAATCATTTCATCTCTTTTCTTCTTGGAATCAACATCTTTCTTCTATCTTTTTCCACTCTTTTCGCTCCAAGCTTTTTCTTTAAAGGGATAGGTTTAGATTTCTATAGATCTTGTTCTTCATCACTATCCTCTGAGTAGTAATCATCATATCGAACATCTTCTTCTCTTCTTCCTCCTTTCCTTTAAGCTCTTCATTTTCCTTCTCGATCTGAGCGAAAGCAAGCATTGCCTTTTTTTTATCTTCCTCCTCCTTCTTCAATATTTTAGCTTGTTTTACTTTGATTGCTAATGCTTGTTCTTCTATATTTATAGCCCACTTCTTTCTATAGCTTTTGTTCTTTGCAGCTTCACTAAGAGAAGGTACTTGTGTTGGAGTAGGTACTTGAGCTTCAGGTGTGGTGGTTAATTTTGCAGTGTAACCCTTTACTTCTACTCTAGTTTTATTCAACTAGGAACTTATTGTGATGTTGTCATCTTTAGTTTCTTCTATTTCAGAATTGGAGAGGCTCGATTCATCATCTTGCACTTTTTCTAAAGCCTTGGCTTGTTCAGCTAACTTATGTGCCAAAGCAGCATCTACAATTCTTCTCTTTATCTTCTCAGATTTTTCTCATCGTTGCTGCCTGGCTACTCTCTTTCTTTCTTTTTAGCATCTCTTTTCGATAGCTCTTCAACCATTTTCTTTAATTTTTCAACTTCAGTAGTTTATTTGATAGTTTCTTCATCAAATTATGGAGCTGTGTGAAGTTGTTATGGTGCCATTGATTGTTCATTAAGAACTTCACTGGAGGGAATTGGCCGTCCAATTCTTTTATAGAATATATCAGGGGAGGGTTCTCCTAAAGAGATATTTTCCACGTTTGTCAGTGCTCCCTCCACAACAATATCGCGAACTAGCTTACAAATCTGATAAAAAATTTTCTTATCAGCTTCTTAGCTCTCTACTTCTTCCATTGCTACAGTTAGCTCAGCTTCCCACTCATAATATTCCTCATCTAGAAGTGAATTAAGGTCAAGAATGCTGCTTTTCTCTTCTGTTGGCTTAACAGCTTCATTGGGAGTGTCTTCTCGTACTAGCTCCACTGGTTCTTCAATCGCTACCACTTGTTCAGTAACTTGTTCCTCTGTTGTTGTTGTTGCTGTTATTCCATGAATTTCATCTACTTGTCGACGATCAGAATCCTCCTCTGGATCGTATGGTAGTATCATCCTTCTCCTTTTTGGTATAAGCTTCTTAGCCTTCTTCTTAAAGGCTTTAGGGAAGGTAAGAATTGTAGCTAAAGTTGTTATTGGTACAGGCTCCAATATAGGTGTTTGGGGTAGGTCATGTGTTTGGATATTGGCTTTATTGTCCTCACAGATGTGAGTAGGTGACTCAACTAATTATTGTTGTTAAGGTTCTGGTTGGGTTTGAGGTGGGGAGTGTGTATGGGTTTGTATATGTGGTGGAGATAGTAATGGTATGTGGGTTGGTGAAGGATGTGCTTGTGGAAGAATTGGTGAAGGGGCTCTAAATGGTGAGGATGGTCTAGCATCATTATCATCATCATCATTGCCGTCGTCATCTTGATGTGACTCTACCAAGACTTGTTGCGGTGATGGTGTTTTAGATTTGGATAAGGCTTGAGGAGGATGACCTTGAGTAACTAAATCCAAGATCTGGAGCATGGTCTTCTTCAGATCACCTATGTCCTCCTTCGTTTCTTTCATAAAGGCGATTAAATTCTCTCTTATGCCTTTTACTTCTTCCTTAAGCTTGTTGAGGTAAGCTGCTGATGGTTATACTACCTCCTATGCAGGTGGCATGGCTGTAGGTTGTGGCCGCTCCACTGGTGGCTCTGGGGATGAGAATGATGTCTCTTGATCTACTAGGGTAGGGCTTTGATCTATCACATCTGTACTCCTCACTACTAGTGCAACAATAGGTTGAGCTCCCACTTTGTTTAGCCCCTAATCTCTGAATGATCTTTTATTCAATTCCCTGAACTTAGAAACCACATCATCTGGCCCTTATTATGGCTAAAATTCCAAATTCTTCAAAATTCATGTTATCAAGCCTCCCAAAAAGATTCCTTACACTATAGGCTAGCATGATATTTAATTCTCCAAGAAACTAACAGGCTTACATTCATCTTCTTTCCTCTCATCATGCTTATCATCAGATGGAGCTCAGCTTCTGCAATTGTGGAAGCTCCTTCCAACTTGGAAAATATGCTCTTGATGAGTAGATGATGTAGCATCATTGCACTCTTGCTCCTAAACTTTGAACCAATTGCTCTAGAAGGGGAGAATATGTCTTCTACTTCTCTAGCTACAAACTGCCTCCATTCAGTGTTGGTTTAGAGTTGTATAAAAAGTTTTTTAAAAGAATAACTCAAAGTGGAAATTTTTAAAATTGATTGGTCATGTCTAACTTCGGTTAGCAACTACCAACAATATTGGCAAGCGCACCTATCAAAGTAATATAGAAAGAATTAAGTCAAACCTTAAGGGAATGGTGGCATCTATCATACTCACATTTCCTCTATTATCTTAGCCAGAGAAAAATTCAGCAAATCATAATGAAAACTGAAGTTATGCTAATGTTAATGATATTCATAAATGTTCTCTAAGCAAAATTAGGGAATCAATTTACAACAGTACAAGACGATATCTAGGATTTACTTGACCAACTCCTTATCATGTGATTTCTTAAGACAAAACGAGAGAGAGAGAGTTGTTTGTAGAAGTATTTGCACTGTCGGATTCACCGAGGTAAAGTAAAGCATCTCTTAAGATCAGTTGCTCTATATCTAAACCAACCGTCGAATTCTCTTCTCAAGCTATCATCGGCCTCGATTCACATAAAGTTTAAGAATCCTTTGTTTTTAAAACCAACTCAATGAATTTCAAAACAAGTGAAAGAAAGTCTTTACCCACCCTCTCTCTCGATATTTAGCATCGACTCCATTAGTAGCCATAGATCTATTTAAAAGAATGAATCTAACTCGTGCATCGTGCAATTAGATCCACAAAATTAAAATCGAGCTACTAATTACAAACACCCTATCAATCTTGAATTGAAGACACATTTGAAATCACATGAATCAAGATTTAGATTCACAAACTTTAAACTGTAGGAGATTATTTCTCCATGGATTTAGAAATTACGAACATTATCTAAACAAATAAAATGAAATTAATTGAAGGATATTACAATTTAACACAAAGTCATGCAAAAATTACAAACAATGGGTTAAAATGATTTTATCCATAAAACTTTGAGATTCTCTAAAGAAAGAAGAAACATAATTCTTTCGCTTCAGAAATTCTCTCACTATTCTACATTAGTAATATTCTATCATATTCATACTGTATAACCTGCCTATTACAATGCTGTGCATGCTTTTTTATAAGATGATGGCATAGAAATCATAAAGCTTTTTATTGTTGAAGTGGTAGATTCTTTATAACAGAATTCATATTCTTTATCTATTCGCGCGTTCGTATTGAGTGCTCATATAATCGCTCGTCGATTGGTAAGTCGAGTACTCGAGTGTTGCATTAAGGATAAGGCTTGACTTTAGTTGATAAAATGCTATCGTTTCTATCCATTCTTCCATCGAAGGCTAACTTTGAGACTGTCAAAGGCTCGATGATTGATGATTTGAAGCGCGACATTAAGGCGAGAGTCTGTACCTCACTTCAGCAACTGTCGTAGGTCAGTTTTAGGGTACGACGAAAGCTCTCTTCAGATTTGAACTTGATCTCCTCATAACAAGTATCGATGGCTAAATTTAGGGCGTGATAAACCAATTTTTGCTTGTTTTACCTTATATTTTAGCCTTGACGGGTATTAAATAAGGTGTGATAGATATGTTGTTTACTTTTTGCTCCAAATCTGCTTAAAAACAGTTTAACTCTTCTTCTTTTGATTCAAGGAGGTAAAAAACAACAATTTAGCATTAAAAGCACTAGATTTATAGGAATTTAACTAAAAACTTATTAAAATAAGCTCGAATTCTTATGAAAAGAATAGAATAAAATTAATTTATCAAATATATATAAGACTCCTATAAGAATGTTTTGGCTTAGATTGAGTAAAATCTAAGTGATAAAGAGAAGTAAGTTTGGATCTAGGTGAATGACCTAGATGTAAGTGGTTATAAATTAAAGTTTTGTTTATGTTTTGTTATGATTGAATGCATGTCATATGTTACGTACTAGTATTAATTGAATGTTGTAATGCACAACAAGAGTTTCAATGTTTATAATGCTAAAGTTGATTGTTTGGAAATTGACTTTTGTAGGCATGAAAGAAGAGCAAGGAATGCTCAAGCTCCTGCACCAGCAGTTCAATCAAAAGCTTCTGAACTTACTAAGCAAAGGTAAACTGAGGCACGGAATATATCTCCACCACCTCCAAATGGATTAGAAGATATCTTGCAAGCCATACAACAACAAAATACTTTGATTTTATAATCATTACAAAGGGGTCAACAACTTGGAGCCATACCCCAAGCTGCACCAGCTAAGGCGCCTGTTGCACTTACCATGGCAGCTCAAGGATCTAGGACTCATACCTTACCTATTCCTCCACCTGTTATATGCATGAAGAAGTGAATCAGTCTATCGAATTTGTTGAGGAAAGTCAAGAACCACCTTTAGCTCGACATGAAATGTCAATTCCTCCCTTTCATGTACCTCAGCCACAAAGGAATCTTCTACTTGAGTTTATCAAATGCAATAGGTATTTTCAAGGTCCATTAGGAAAACTTGAAGAAGTTGAGGATTGGCTATCCCGAGTGGAAAGGTCTTTCAATGTATTTCAAGTACTGGAAGCTCTTAAAGTTTCATATGGGACATATTTGTTGAGATTAAGAGCTAGACTGTGGTAGGATTCTAAGGAAATATCTCTACCCCGACGTATGGCATGGGAAGTTTTCAAAAGAGAATTGTTGAAAGAATATTTCCTTTGTAGTTTGAGAGCCAAGTATAGTACGAATTTAATGAATTTAGCTCAAGGAAATCGGAACGTGGATGAATGTGAAAATGAATCTAATCGATTGCTCTGGTTTGCTCCCATAACCTACAAAGACAGTGATGAATTGAAAAGGCAGGTATTTATAGCGAGCTTGGAACCGCATCATCAAAGGAGATTAGTAGAGGTTGAAATTGATGATTTTTCTATGATGGCGGAGAAGGCCTGAGTTATAGAACGAGCAAAAATGTACGAATCTAAAAGATATAAAAAGAAAGGCCAAGTGTCTGTAAAGAAATCTTATGATAATTTTGGTATGGGTTATTCTTCCAAAAAGGCTAAGTTTTCTAAGCCTATGGAAGCATAAGAGGGAGTAATGTCTGGAAGGAGTATTGTTATTTTTGGAAGTGTAAGGAATCTCACTATCCTAGAGATTGTCCACAGCTTAAAAATTGATGCCATTATTATAGGAAACCCAAACACGTGATTGGAAATTGCCTTAAGAAATTCGGAGCCACATGTTTTATCTGCAGCAATGTAGGATATTTGTCAATCAACTGTCCTCAAAGGACTCAAAATGGGAGAGCTAATCAAGTTAAAGAATCTAGTGGATCAAAAGAAAAGAAAAGCAGAAACAATCGAGGATATAAGCCCACTGGATCTAAGAGGATGTTCACAATGCATAGGACTCTAATGATCGAAGAATTCAATGAGGAGTATGATGTAGTCGAGATGGGGAATCTCGATTTGATTGCGGATATGTATTTGAGTTTGATCTACAAGTTTTGCCATGCATGTTTGTTAGATGGGTTAAGTAGAATTTTATAGAATAGGAAGTAATTAGAGTTATATGCTAAATAGGAAAAATTTAAGTGAACAACATACCTACGTATGTAATGTTTGATATTGGTGCTACACATTCTTTTATCAATACCAATTTGGTTAAAAGTATGGGACTTTGTTATGAGATTATGGAGAAAGGTTTGGGAATTTTGACTCTGGTTGGAGGAATGGTAATCGCTCATTAAGATATTAAAAGATGTCTATTGGAAATAAACAGTCATAGAACCACTACTGGCCTTATAGTAGTGGACATGCAAAAGTATGATGTTATCTTGGGAATGACGTGGTTAATAGCAGCAAAAGTTAAAGTGAATTGCCAGCTTAAGACAATTTCCTTTGTCCACCCCATATAGGCGTGTTAGTTGTATAATACTTATGTAACTTTCTGGAGCCTTAGTTGGTTACATGGTGTATTATTACAATTAGGGTACCCTATAGGGAATGTGACAACAGTGTATTCATGACAGTGAGGACAAGGTAACTTATCATGTCTTGAATCATAGGCTCGAAGGCTGGCCACGGTAATAGTTGTGTTAAAGGCATGATTTGTGTTCAATTTGTACCACCGTCAAAACCACGAGTGTGACTCTAGGCGCGATTTGCACTTTGCCTTGTTTCTTTGTCCTCGATTTATTCTTTAAATATCATGGTCTGCAATTGTCTTCAAATATGTTTGTTGTTTTACTCTAAATCTGGTTCAAATCACTTTATTTCTTCTTTTCTCTATCTTAAGAGTTGAAAAACAAAAATTTCATAATAAAAGCACAAATCATAGGAATTTATATATATATATATAAATGAATCAAATCACCTAAGTTTAAGCCATTACCTGAGTCAAAGCTATCTCCTTCACCGTGAATCGCAGTAGATGGGTGAATAGGAAATGCTTTTTGGTGCAATGTACAAATCTTGATTAACTCAAGCATAGAGGTTGACTTTAAGACTTAGTAAGTTCAAGGCATGCAATGGTATTAGTACTGGAGCTTACGATGCTGCAATGAAGAAGATGGGTACAAGAGCTTTGAGTCATGGTGGTCGCTGGAGATGGTTCGAACGGGTTTAGTACTTTGATGATTTTTAGAGAGAGAAGGGAGAAATGGGGGAGATGGTTTCTCTTTGGGTAAAATATCTACTCCAAGAAGACGATGATGCTCAACCTTTGTTCACTCATTTATCACCTAGCTCAAATGTGATACACTAGTTATTGCCTAGATAACATGCAATACATGTGTATTGCTCTTTGACTATGTGATATAGGTATTTTTACAAGTTTGAGCGGGTACCATCTTTCACCGCAAAAACAATCGCTAAGGTCAGAATCCCGGAGTTTCCCAGGATTTTTAGTAAAAAGAAAGATAGGACACGCCTCCCCGACCGGATCCCCACTTAAGATAGCAAGGCAACTATATAGTTTTCCAATCCAAAAGCATAGCATAGACCAAAAAAGAAAACTAAAATTGCTATGAGGAATGGGACAAACTTTTTCACTCTCGTATCAGTTAGTAATTTGGTAATTATTTGTGTACAATTTGTATTTGTGTAATCTTTTTTAAACAACGATAGACATGTGTTTCACACTAAAAACCAGTTTAAAGTCATTAGGTATCGTGTCAACTAATTGAAATATTTTCTCCTTTGAGAACCTCTTCACTTTATCTGAAAATCGTTCGTTTATTGCTACTAAGTGCCCCTTGAATATTTTCAATTCTCCTTTTTTTTTTTGTTAGTTTAGCTTGAAATTTGTCCAAAATTTAATAAATAGAAGGTTTTGTAATTTTGTAAGAACCTATTCCAATGGTGAATAATATTAAAAAGGCATTTATTAACATAGGGCATGTTATAAGAAAGGGCACACTTATAGAATGTTTTGTAGTGGAATTTACAGTCTATTCTAATCTATCATTATTCCTTATTATATAAGAAAATATATTTATTATCTTGTATCCTAACAATAAAGAACCATAGTTATATAAAATTAAAAAGAGATAAATCCCTACCTCTAAAGTAAGCAATAGTAATTCCACTCTTTTGCCAAAATTTTCCTATAATAGCCTTGTCATAGTAGCTATTAGTAACATTTATCACACATTTGTTTAGTGAAATATGTACTCTCTTTTTTTCTCAAAATCATTATAATAGCAATTATGTTCCACCACTAATAGCCATTCAAGCCTAAATCTATATCATTCCTATTATATTATCATAAAGTTGCAATTCTATTCAAACTCTATCCCTTTCACAAGCCAAGCATGACATTCTATTCCAACATTATTCCTAAGGTATAAACAAATTGGGACATTAAAGAGTTGTTAGTTCCATTAATGCCATTGAAAATGGGTTGAATTAATTATGATATAAATGTCAAACCTTTTGAAAATTCTTCTAAATATTTCAATCAATATGTAAATGAATAATTAAACTTTAATGCGAAATGAAGCAAATAAATAACCACAGTAAATTAATTTAAGCATGTGCAATGACATTTCCGAGTCTTCACTCCTAAAACTTTGTCTCTTAGGATCCATCCTCTAATTGGTTTTCTAATATTGTTTAGATAATAAAAAATGTAGTGACAAGTAACAATTAGTTTCCTTAGTTTTCAACAAAAACACCTTAAAAAATTTCTAGGAAATGAGAGATTGTAAGTAGTATGGGAGAAGAGAAAGTAAAAGGATATATTTCCTCTCATGTAATAGTTTTGTTTTATAAAAGTTACTTAACTAAAAAATAAAAAGTACATAGTTTTTATTGGTCATGAGTCAAGTTTACTTTCTCAATTTAATTTTACATTTATTAAAGGAATACAGATTGGATTTTATTACAAAAGAACAAGTTGGAAATCCACCAAATAATTCTTACTTTAGACTGCTTTTTTTGGCATTGCAAACATCATTATTATCTTCATACTAATCAGATTTTAAGAGTGGCACAACTTGCTTGAA
Organism: Combretum micranthum; assembly: GCA_024138025.1. Classification (NCBI taxonomy): domain Eukaryota; kingdom Viridiplantae; phylum Streptophyta; class Magnoliopsida; order Myrtales; family Combretaceae; genus Combretum; species Combretum micranthum. The sequence goes on from JAMXBD010000026.1 coordinate 2,801,874, forward strand.
TTTAACCTAAGTAAATAAACTTAATTCAATTTATGATTAATATAATTCTCAAGCTATGGCTATCAATAGTGATGGGTTTTAAAAAAATTCTTGTATAAATGAATGATGCCTTGAAAATTGTGATGAAATTTACATTATATTGTTATGTTAGTGCTATATTCTTATTGAGGTGTCTTGCACCCGGTCTTATGGATCCTCTAGCACTATAGGAAAATTAAGTCTACAAAACAAGTAAACATGAGCTAAGAGGTGTTACGTGTGGCTTTAGTCCTATCATTCAAATATCCAGATCAATGGAGGTTGTGAAAATGGGACAACATAACAATAATGAGAGATGAGAATATGAGAGTGATTTTTTTTTTTTAGTTTTCCGGATTAAACAATTAGTTGGTATGTTATGAGGTAAAGAGAGCTCTATTCAAGCTTGCTGCCTCTACAATGTATATCATAGGGGGGATTTACAAGAAGGAAGTGGACCTTTGCTAAGTTTACCACATTCCTTGTATTATCTATTTGATGTAGGATGATGAGGAGGAGCAAATGTTGTAGGGAGAAATGTTAGTGGAGGATAGCCTTCCAAATGTTATTATGTAGCATGATATGTTATTTTGTCTTCATATGCAAGGGCCTTAATGGGTCATCCCTATACTTAGAGAGTTAATCAAGAAGATACTATCAATATGTTGAAACTTAAGAACAAGGACAACTTACTCTATACTTCTATCTTTTCTCCTATTTCAACTCTTACTTTAACTCTTATTGTATTTGCAGAATATTTTATATTTATTGAAAAAAACTTTTATTTTATTCATAGAAACTTCAAATTTTGTATTCATATAATTCATTGTATACTTAAGATAACACTTTATATGTTATATCATTCTTAAAACCAAACCAGGCGCTTAACAAAATCCCCTTTCATTAATAAATCTCAAAGTAGGCTTCTTTGTGGACCTCTGCTCATTAAGAGTTATTATATGGTGCATTAGCCTTGTTAAGAAAGGTTGGAATTTGGCAGGTTGATCCCAATGGATCCTACTCCAAGCCCAACATGTCAAATATCCTTTTACCATCTTAGTATAAATGGAATTGACTCTCTTGGCCCAATTACCTTAACTTGGAGAGTCAATTCTAAGTGATTACTGGGCTTTAAGCTCAAAGTTGAGTTTAATCTCAGCCTTCTACATTCTACACATCAAATGGAAGTAATACGATGCAAAAATGAGAGTTGAAACAATGCTTAATGATTGGGTAATGTAGGTTAAAACATAAGAATACCCTAGTAGCTATGACTAAGACCAAAAAAAAAAAAAAAAATGCAAAACACACACACACACATAAAATACTGTGGTAGAGCACAATGATTATGAGCTTCATAATAAGAGCAAGCAATCACAACAATAATGCTTTCTAATTATGTAGCCTATACTGAATCAAGTAGCATCTAACAACACCATGCTATAAGGAAATAAACACTATATATATGAGAAGAAAGTAATTTAGACTAAAAGAAAAAGAACGAAGAATGTAATAGAAAACAATCAATGGTAGCTAAAACATGAAATTTTAGCTACAAGAGTTAAACCAGACCTATCCTTCGACAACTTAGAGCATCGTCGTTTTCTTCAACATCTCATATAACAACTTTGTTTCTTCATTGGCAATTCACTTCAAGTTGTAAACTTCATCTCCTTCTCTAACAACTTTTGTGCTTCAAGTTTCTTCTTCATCTTCCTTTTCTTTCATATCCTTTGCTTAATATTATGCCTCTAAGTACTATAATGGTGAAGAAGTTTTGTTCTTTAATGACCATTTGTCTCTTTTAGTTTCTCTTTAGTTACAGCTTCATCTCCATCCTTATTATTTATTCCTTTCTTTTCTTTATTGGATCTTCTTTAGGTCTCAATGTCTAGCTCTACTTCAAGCAGCTGCTTGTTGTTTTCTTTTCTTCTTTTTCTCTTCAACCTTACCTATTATAAAGGAAAAGAATGAAGTTACATGGTTAATATTTGTAGCATGGAACAGGGGATATTCTTAACGGTACTATTTACTTAGGATAAATTACACCTAAATGTCACAACGTTGTGATGTAAGTTTATTTCGGATCACAACATTTCGAGTGGTTCATTCGAGGTCACAATGTTTAGAGTGATTTATTTGAGATCATCATTAATACGTGTCAATTGGAGAAAAATTTAATTAAAAACCCGGAATATTTGCCACACAATGACAAGTGGCAATGAAAGCCTCAATTGGTCCACTTCCTTAAATGTTATGATCTCAAATGAACCATTCAAAATATCGTGATCTCAAGTGAATTTACCTTCATACATTGTGACATTTTGGTGTATTTTACCCTGTTAATTTAGCAAAATATGACACATGTACATGCCCTTTATACTATGTTGGAGGATACATGTCAAAATAAGATGCAAAAGTTGAAATGGGTATGTGATGCGAATTGATCTTTATGGAGTTAGGATATTTGTGTTGAAGTTCAACTAGGATTTCGATGAGGGAAATACCAATACAAAAAGGAAGGAAACATGAATATGAGTTTAGGTTTTAGATACATGCTTGAATGCTAAGAACTTCTTCCTAATGTGTATAAGTTGTTTAATGTAATGTCACAAAGAAACTTGATTTCATTGTACACTATATTTGGTATTTACATGGGAGTGTTGTGAAGTATGATTTAAAATATGAAATTCTTGTTGTTGAAATGTTAATTGAGGCATAAAGTTTAGGATAGGTTTGAAATGCACTGAGTTTAAGTCTTGCTAGAAGAACGATGAGCGTTGGAGAGTTTGTGTTTGGACTTTATGTGTAGGCTTTGGTTACGATTGTCCTTAATTGGTTTGTTATGAAGGAAATCTTACAAGTTGGAGTAGTATAGAGGGTTTTTTTGTATCCTTTGGTAGTAGTAATTGGCATGTTTGATGGTTTTGATGAACTAAAGATGCCTTTTTAAATCAACAATAATCTCATTCCGGGTTTAAACAAGTTTTTGACACCCAACAAAGTTATGTAAACAGACAATTACAAAAACATGACAAGCTACAAGTGAGGCACAAAAACATATTCCTTTTATCAAGTATATGCATAGTCAACGAGTGTTTATGATGCACAGCGATAGTAGTTGGAAATTGAAGATTGTGAGAGACTACGATGAGCATCACATAGAGATGATGATAGGAAATATTTAGATTTCCTTTTTTTTTTCCTCCTTTTTTAAGAGCATTATATGGTGTTTCAAAATAATGCACTAGAAAATCTAAATTATTTGGTATTAGGCTTATATAACATGATCAATAACATGAAATTTTCAATTACATGAGCACTATTAGAAGTTGTGTAGCTATTTTTATGAGCGCATATATGCTAAGTAATGCTTTATCTATATGTAAAATATAAAGCTATTATGTACATAAACCCCTTAAAGTCGATTCAAATGACTTTGGTTAGGGGGCAAAATACGAAGAAATTAAACCTAATTTTTGGCTTAAAACTCAATGATTACTTGGATTTGACTTTCCAGGCTAATGTGATGGAGCTAGTAGAGTTAAACCCATTTATATTGGGAAGATTTGACATAAGGAGCTTGAAATAGGGCCTACTGAAATTGAGTTACTTGATTTGAATCTTTCTTAATAAGGTTTGTACACAATAAAATAGCCCTTAATGGGTTTGGATCTACAAGGGAATCACTTAAAGTTCCATTAATGAAGGGGTTCATTTTAGTTGTTAATTGTCTACATGATTCAATGGGCAACATCGATGGCTAGCTTTTATAAATATCTCTAATACCTCTTCATTTGGATCAGCTAAAATTATTGAGTATGTTGTTGTGGTGCCAAATTTCAGAATCAATTGTAATTTATTAATTTTAGTGAGGTTATCCACTAATAGAGTTTAGGTTGGTAAGGCATGAAGATCAAGGTACTATAAACTTTATTTGACCTTCAATTGACATTTAAGTTGTAAAATAATAGTTATAGTATGATTTGCTTTCATACATAAAAATCTAGTTTTTGATATATCTAAATTTAAATATACACATAATATTTGCTTTTTGGTTGCATTCAAGACAATTATCAATGCTTTTTGATGCTATTGGCTAGTTATATGCTAAAAATATGTTGTAAGGTGTAGATTTAATTCTAAACATCCCTTCTTTGTTAAGTTGAGTTCGGATTTTTATGCAACTAACTTAAAATTCTACCCTTTTGCATTCTTAGATAAAAAAGAGGTCATTTGGAATTTTGAAGTAATAAACCTAAAGTAAGGAATAATTATGATTAACATATGAAATGATCAAAACACCACTTATAAAATTCAAAATTTAAATATAATAGTTGGAAAAATAATTAGGAATTTAAACCAAGGGAATGGACAAATTAATAGTGGGTTGATTGAAAACAAAAATTTGAGGTTAGTTTAATTAATGGTTTTAGGTTAGAAAAGCTATCAAATAAAACCTAGTAGGGATGAATGGTTGAGATTGTGCCAAGTGGCACTCTAATAGAAACCCTACAAACCCTAGACCATACCCAACTAGCCTCATATAAATACGCTTTTATTTTTTGCGTTTTCTTCTTTAGGAAATCTATTACAACTCTAAGGGGAGAATCTCTATACCTTAGCCTCCATTCAATGTTAATTTAGTAAGACTAAATGAGGATTATCACTAATTAGCTAAGGTTATCTATTGTACGATAGGAAATGATGACAATGGAGGTGAGTTAAAAGAAAGGAAAGAGCACAAACTTAGAGAAATTCATAATAAGGTGAGTTTGAGATTTTCAAGCATTGAAATGCAAAGTTTAAGGTGTTTTAGATGTAATTATGACATGGGAGTGTTGGTGGGAAGTGAAGGTAAAAATGAGGTTGTTTTTGGAGGTGTTGTAAGCCTTAGAGTACCACCTTATAGCTACAACAATAAGGTAAGATCTAAAATCAACTCTTAGAGTTATAAGGATGTGATAATAGAGGAATAGAACAATAATAGTAAAGTAAAAGATGAAGAAATGTACATGTGTTGAGTTGAAGTTCTATTAGAAATTTATTTTGAGGTGAAGAAGGTGGCCAATGTACTTAATGTATGGAGAGAGAGATGAAACAAACATGGAGTTTGATGTTGTTAATGTTAAAGCTACTAAAATAAAAAGCTTGTGCTTGTGAGCTTTGAAAATTGTAGAGAAACCATGATGAACTTGGTAGTTGTTGTAAAAAATAGATGTTTTAGGCTTTTAACTTTGATTGATCATGTTTTAATAAGCAGGAGATGAAAATAAATGAGAATAGGTATAAACACGACCATCTAATACCTCTAATATCACTAAAATTTGTCCTAAAACAGTTTTTTGATAATAATATCAAGTTTGGGCATGATATTGCACGAACACAAAAAAACAAGGCACGGACACGGGGTTGTATTCTACTAGTGTTTCTCTCTATTTTAAAGAAACTTTGAAACCCAGAAGAACATTGGGAGATGCATGTAGCCGTGTCCCCTTTGCTCTTCTCTCTGTTTTAAAAATTCTTTGAAGCCTAAAAGAACACGAGGAGATACATGCAGTCGTGTTCTCTTCGTGTTTTTATCTGTTTTAAAAATGCTCTGAAGCTCAGAAGAACACGAGGAGATACATGCGGCTATGTTCCCCTTATGCTTCTCTCTATTTTAAAAATGCTTTAAAGCCTAGGAGAACACAGAAAGATACATGCAGTCGTGTTCCCTTTGTGCTTCTCTCTACTTCAAAAATGTTTTGAACCCTAGAAGAACATAGGGAGATGCATGCAATTGTGTTTCCCTATGTGCTTTTCTTTGACTTCCAAACAAAGAAGGAACACTTTCGAAACACGATCGATCTATTCAGTCATGTACTGGAACATAGGGTGATATATCCTTTACCTCTGTTATGCTCGTTGTGTTCTTTCCCAGCCCCTTATTCCTTCATTAATCCTTATCCAAATCTCACGAAACTTGACCTACTTCTTCTTTATAATAAATAACCCTCTAAACATGATCTTTAAGTAAAATGGTTGAGTTAAGAAGACTTAAATATAACAAACAATACAAGAGGATTAAAGATAATTAACTATGAACTGATTATAATCTCAATCATGAATAGTTGTTAGGTATCAAGCTTGGAAAGGGATTTGAAAACTCAAACCAATTGACAGGTACACAATAATTGTGTGTTACTTGCTAGGGTAGCATTAATAATTAGACTAAGAATTTAAAACTCAGCTTAATTAGGTATTCGCCGCTACTTGCTTGCTTACTCTAAAAGTAGCATCCTCGGACTAGGTTGCAAGCCTGGTCATAACTTCAAGATGATGTGGCAGTCCTGGACTCCTACGGAGTGCGTGGTAAGGATGGGTAGGTAGTCGATAGGGGTTATTTTGAAACCAGACGGTCAATTAGAATATGGTATGGAGTTATAACAAAATTATGTGGGGGCATGGGCTCTTGCATAAAATGTCGCAATGGACCGTGCTCGTTGATTGCTATTTGTGTGAAATTGATCCATACGATACTACTTTTTCTTTGTCTTTTCTAGCAAGTTCTAAGGACTTATCAAACCCTAATCTTCGGTGCTCGATCCGCCGAGGGAACCCTACCTTTTTTGTTTTCAAGAGTCTTAAGTACTCTAGCGTCTTTATATTTTTGGGACGTTGGAAATATTTGTTTGTCGACTTAAAACTTAATTAGATTTAATCTATGCTTGTTACATTATTCTAGGCATGCATGACATGTGTGTATGCATTTGGTTATTGTGTACTGGGTTTCACTGCTCACATTTTACTGTTTCACGTACAAATGAGGGTTTGTATGTAGACCTCCGCTATGATGCTATGGGTTTCGGGACCAATAGGTTTGGAGAGTGACTTTGGCATTAGAGGATTAAACTGAACCTTAGGAAAGACAATTTAAATGTCTATCCTTATTTTAATAGATGATCATATATTCTCAGTTATATTACTACTTTTGGGCCAAGTACCAAACTTTTTAATGAAGTTGAGCCTAGGTCCCATTTTATGGCTACTATTTTAAACTGTTTTGGACTTTAACTTTCATTTTAGTCTCTTAAAATGTTTTCCTATATGTTGGTACAATAGTTTCTAAATTGTTGGCAAATCATCAATTAATGCATTATGGTCTTACTAAATAACCTAATCACGATTTCACAATTAAAACTTGAATAGCAACTCACTTAGTTAATGGAAACCTTGCACATATCATTTAGAGGCAATGCATGCGACCCTCAACATATGTGATTTTCTTACATCATCAAAGAGCAACTTTGTGTACAGAGGTTAAATGAAATATGGTAATAATTACTCTATGGTTAACAAAGTAGGGATAACCACTTTAATCAACTCTTAATTTAGTTAAATGGATGTACATACAAATATCATATTAAAATAATAATGTTACCCTAAAATATAGAAGTGGCATTATATGTCAATTGTATGCAACATTATCTATTTATACTTTACTTCAATGGTAGAGTTAATCATCGTGGTATGCCTACTATTGTAAACCAAGGTAATAAGCCCACTACAAAACAATGGTACTAAAATAGTCTACAGCCCAAAGAATTCACAGCAACAGTCCACAACAAATCAGACAACCTCAAATAGTACAAAACACTTTACTCGAAAAAATCATCTACTATTTCCTTGTACAAACACAAGCACAAATTAGTTCTTTACAGAAACCCTAATAGTATGATTATCAGAAATTGCAACATACGAAAAAGATCAAGATCTAGCATCATTTGAGACATGATCTTCAATCACAATAATAGGTATGAAATGTTCAATCTATTTCTTCTTGATTGCTAAATCTTGAACTCAAATCTCTGCATGGAATGAATTAGAGATTGATTAGGTTTTGAGTTTGTAAACTCTATACTAAGGATTATGTACTAACTAAGAGTTTTTGTGTTTGTGTGTTTATGTTTGTGAGATGGAAATGGAATGCTTACTGGTCTTTGAATGCTCATTGCTCCTAAACTTAAGATTGGATTACAAGAACTAGGGAATGATCCCGTCTTACTCTCTTGACTCCCTTTTATATCTCCAGTCAAATATGTTATTTTAGTTGCTATTGTTGATGTCTTTAATATGGCATGTAATTATCTATTGTTGGAGTAATTTGTTATTATGGTCAGCTCATGTACTCTTCTAAACACGTGGGCTTCTTAATTGTTCTCTTACTTTTGCTATTAGAGGTATCACGTCGATAGGGTTCACAAATCATGATTATCACCAATAGGCCTTCAAAAATCAAAAGTGTGTATCTCCCTTTACTTGATTCCATATTTAGTTTAGGCTTTAGCTAGAATATGAAAAAATCAATTGAATACAAATAGCATAATATATTTGCTCTTTCCTCAACATAAAAATTCACAACTAGGTTTGAAATTTTGAATTTAAATTGTAGTTGTTGGGTTATTCTTGAAGTGATCAAGTGTGTGTCATGCAAGCTTTTGCACATTATACGTGACATTAGCGTAAGAAGAGATAGCGTTTGATGAAATGATCCGAAGAGAATGACGGGGAGAGGGAACATATAATCTTGGTTCTTGGATGCATAAGTGATTAATAAGGAAGCTTGGAAGAGTCTTGCGTGTCAAGACTGTATTCCTTGAGTAACTAAAGCTTGATGCACACTTGTGTGCATAAGCTTGCTTAGAAGAGGTTGGATACAGATTTACTAGTTCAACTATCCTTGTTATAAGTCAATGTAAATATATGAACCTGAGTTGAATCATTAAAGTACATGAACTAAAGTTATTGAGCCCTATTACCTAGCCAATAGTCAAGCGAAATAGTATGCTATTTTTTTAGCTCTTTATAAATTTCTATTCAATCAAACCCATTTTAGCTTATTTCATTTATAAAACATTTCACTTCAAGCTTGTTGATAATTAAATATAGGTCATAAGCCCCTAAGTTTTAGTTTAGTCATTGCCTACACGAGTTGGCTTCTTGGGCTTAGGCTCGATCTACTTTGATAGGCTTAGGGCCTCATAAGACTGTCAACTCCCTCAGTTGAAGAAGCAAATTACCAGATACTACAACTAAGTTATCCTTGACTCAAGGTTACTCGATGCGCTCCTCTTGATTATTCGGGGTCGACACGGTCACATGGGTGAATGTGGACCATTCCATTAATGTTAAGGATCATTCATAGTTCCACACCACGATAACCACTACCAACTACCCACATTCACCCATGATCCAACAACTTGCATAACTACTAAAGATCATTCCATTATCTCATCCTACACCATGAGAATGATAATGTGTCACGCCTCAAACGGTACCTAAAACGCGACAGTCCATCACACTTGATATTTAAACTTAAGTATGAAAACCTTAGTCATCCCATAAGTTTACATGCCGGGTGTAAGGTGTACTTGCACAATTTTTAGGATCACACTTTAAATCGAATAGTCTTAAGAAAGCATACAATAGTATTAAGAATAGAAATCACAACAAGATAAGTTAAGTCTTTATAAATGTCAAGGGGCATACCCCCGCCAAAATAATAAAAGTCCATTTAGTCTAAATCCATCATGCAAACATTAAAGTTTATGTTAAAGAGATCTTCCTAGAAGTCCACGCCAATAGTTAGGTCCCGACTTCTTCAAAAGCTCCTTAATCCAAAAGATAAACCTGTGAAAAGTGTTCTCTTGGAACAATCCAAAAATGGGAACATTGCAACAAAAACTATAGGGATATAAGCTAACAGGCTTAGTGAGATTCATTTCCAAATATTTAATACTCAACAATAGTATATAACAAACAAGTTATTAACAATCATATGAAATGCAAAAGCACGTGAACATACAAGCATATGACTTTCCGGGAGCCATATGTGAATGGATTTATGCCCTCCATTTGGGGTTGGGGTGGTCCATAAGTCATGCGACCACAATTCCAATATTGAGTGGGGTACTCCATAAGTCATGCAACCATAACCCCGATCTCTTTCTCTCAATTATGCAACCTCTGTTGTTTCATTGTGTGGTTTTAAGTGCCTACCCCACTGCTGTTAATTTAAGCGATCCCGCATCCTTAATGTTAACATAGGCCCCCACGCCTTCTGCTAATATACTTTTGTCCCACCAAAGGTATACTAGTCAATGCAATGTGACTCATTACGTGATATGTATGTACGGTTTATTCATATAATCGTGACATGTTAATTATGTAGGTTAAGAGCGATCATAGAGAATTTCAGACAATTCAAGTCTATACTAGCTCATACAACATTTTTACAATAAGTTTCATCTCGATATACTTAACATTCATTCAACCAAGATTAGATCACAACTCATCTCAATTTTATCTTTCCCTAATTCCAATGCCACTACGATTACAAGCACATACATGAGCATAACTATTTAAGAAATGAACTCACTTGGCCATGTAGAGATCCACTAGTCGGAGTAGTCTTCGGGGAGTGGAAATTCGTCTTCCAAATCACCTAAGTACAAGGAATACCCGAAATGAGTATTTCTTATAAAGTTCTAATAAACTTAACAATTCTATTTACTAAGTTCATCAATTTTCGCCTAAGTTAAAGTCCTAACTTAAAATGGTCATATCTAACTTATTTTGACTCGGAATTGAGCATAATATATACTGATTTCTATCTACTTCGAAAGATCTATCTATTCCTAATATTATTTTCAAGTTTGGAAAATGTTTGGGTCACAAAATATTCTGATCAGTTCTGATCCGTAGTAATTCCTAATTTCGAAAAATAGTTTTGTGAATGTTTGTAATGTTTATAGAATACATATCAACTATACATGCAATATTGATGATTTTCCTATCATGAATGGCATGTTTAAATTTTGATGTATGCATGCTCTTGACAATATTTACTAAAAGGAAATTTAGGAAACTTTTTCTTTGCAAGACTCTATGACTATTTACCTTCAAGAAAACTAGTTTCCTAACTTTGATCATTTCAATTGTTTTTTATTTATTTCTTAAAAAAATCTAATTATCCTTGTTTAAATTAAGTCTTCATTATATCTATTACTTAGGGCTTTCATTTCTACACAAAAATTTCCATTTTATGCTTTGGAAACATGTTTTCAAATAGGGTTTATTCAAAATCCGAATTTTGAAAAATTAGTCTTTGAATGATTTTTGAGAAAAAACTTGTTTAATACATTAAAATTTAAGGCTATATTATACCTATCCCTTAAGGAATTTATTTATTAAATAAAACTTTCATTTTGAGTTTGGAAAATAGGTGTTTTTATGGTAATAAACCAAAATTACGAATTTCCTAAATTGAGTAGTAACTCAAAATTTTTTATATTGTTTCTACTTTTTGTTTTACCTATTCCTCTTATCAAATCTCATTCCAACTTATAAAATTATTACTTAATGATATCTATTACTTATACCCCCTTCATTTTTCATGTAAAACATAAGTTTTATAGTTGATAAAAGGGTTTTTAAAACATGGCTTTGAAGTCATACTAATTTTTCATTTGGACATTTCAAACAAAAGTTTTTCTTTTTAAGTTCCTTATTTCATCTAACTAAAGATCTACTAACCACAACATTTATATGCATAAGATAAAACCTTAATGATCATTAATGCATTAATACACCAAATATTCACAAGATCATGAATGTCAAGTATGGTGTAAGCATCTAAAAGCTAGATCTACTACTTATGATGCATAAAATGGAGTTGAGAACATGAACATGAATTTTTATGCAAGATCTCTACTTTTACTCTACTATTATATGCATGAACACGAAGATCATCCAACAAAAACTCATTTAAACACAAGATCTACTCTTATGATGGCTTGATATTCATGTAGTAGCATTTTCTTGTCCTTAGCAAGTGCTCATGAGGACTTTAACATGAAAACACTCATGAATAATCTTGCCATTATAAGATTTAATGTAGGAAAGGATTAGGATTCATCACCTAAGGCTTGAATCAAGAAGAAAATGAAGAAGAAAACAAGCTTGTGTGAGTGTGTGTGTGGGGTGTGAAGGCTCATGGCAAGAGGAGGAAATAGAGAGAGAGTTGTGTAATTTTTTGAAAACAAAAGAAGTAAATGAAGGAGAGAGAATATAAAAGATTATTTATAGTAAGTGAATTAGGGTTTGTTTCAATTATAAAAAGGAAATAAAATAAAACAAATTGAGGCAAAATGGGGAGGGGGGGAGGGGGGGTGCGCCGATTTTGGAAGGAGAGGAGAGAGGAAGTGAGTTGAAATTATTGTGTTTTGTAATTTATGTAATAAAAAGTATTAAATGTAATAATTTGTTAAGAGACAAATTTTCATTGGAAAAGAAAATGTAATTGAGTGTATGTAAGGATGTAAGACTAGGGTATGGCTTGTGAGTGTAGTAGATTGTACTTGTGAATAGTAACGAATAGTAAACAAGACAATTATTTTATTGGTAGTAAAAAAAATACGAGAAAAAGACTATATCTGTAATTTTTATATACCGAAGAATTATAAAAAATTATACTTTTGAAACCTTTATTAAATTTCTATTCTAATGAGTACTTCGGAATATTTTTCGAATTCCGAGTTCCTGGGCTTGCTTTTTCGTAATGGTTATCGGGAAGACCCTGAATAGAAATTTTTTTGAAAACAGATCTTTTTATGGTTTGAATTATACTTTAGAACAATATTCCACATTAATTTATTTTACAAAAGTTCTTTTAGTTGAAATCGAAAAAAAGTCGGATCAAGGGTTCCTAGATTTCCCTCTCAAGCTTAAACTAATCCGGTTTAAGGTTTTGGTTTACGGTTTTCAAAGTTTACTTGGTTACTAGGAAAACCGAGGTTTACATAATGTCGCATGAACTCTTGTGTACCATTATTACTAGCATCTCCATAAAACATGCTTACTTAATTAGTGTTGGGTGGTCATGCTAGACCAAACCCTAGCATACCATTAATTGTGTTTTGTCAAGTAGGCCTAACACATATCTAACATGAGTGACTCCAACCTTACGGCTATCCTTGCTTTTATCAGATTCAAGTTAGCAACGAGATTAACATTATGGGTCTATTTGGATTATCTGTTTTTCATCTGTATCTGTATCTTTTTTAAAATAATATGTGTAAATATATCTGATTTGCATCTAAATTTTATTTATATTTGTTCTATTTGATCTTTTGGTGAGAACTGTCAACTTTTTTTTATCTATATCTATTTCTTGATAAATAATTTGTTAGAAAAAAGTTTGAAAAAGTGTCTGTATCTGCCGGAAAAAAGAAAAAACAAACAGACCCTATATTAATGCCCAAAATGTTTTACCTTAAATCATAATATAATTCAATTAGATTGATGAGCTCATTGAACCAATAGCTTGTTTACATTATCAAATGGGATTATATTCACTATGGATATAGTAGAGTTGAAAAAAACCATTTTAGTGCTTAGTTGGTATAAAAATAAATGAGGTAGCTATTAAAATAATGTTATATTTTATTGTAGTTATGATCAAGAGATTGATGGTAGGAATGATTAATGAGAGAATATAGAATAAACCATTGAAAGAGTGGAGGAATTCTATTTAGATTGAATGGCTATTCCTTGAGCATATAATAGAATTGAACCTGAGCAGCCAATAAGTTTGGTATATTTATCCCTATATGGGCAGGTTTGTGGATCTATTTAAATATTCGGTTCGATATTGTTTTAATTTTATTTTTGAACTGAATTGATATTGAACTGATACATATATGATATTGATAAAATAGTAACAGTTTTACTTATAAATTGATCAAACTGAATCGATACAAATATAATAGTATTAAATTATTAATATAAATAAAATCAAACAACCTAAGAGGCTGGTCTAATAAGCGCACCAGGCAGCGGACCGGAAGTGAAGGTTGGGCCTTGCCCGCTCGCTCGCTTGCTTACTCCGCGTTCAGATTTGGTGGGAAAACGAAAAGTGTGTCCTGCATTTTATATCTTCAAATACCGATTTCACTTTACTCTCTCCGGGCACCGTCTACAGACCCTACACACATTACACAACTCTGCCTTTCTCTCTCTTTAGAATGTCAAAAAAGCGGAAGAAGGTACCGGAGGTTCTCTGGAGGCTATTCCACCACCGCGTGCAACCGCTCCTCCGCGCGATCCCGTCTATGTTACCTCCGGCGCCGCCGGGCACATTGCCGTGCCGCTGGTGCGACGGTAGCCAATGTCTTAACTGCATCCGCCGCGGAGGAGACGAGGAACTCATTTCGTTCCTTCTTAGACCTAACGACCCTTCCGATTACCGGAATCTCCTCACCAATTGCCTCGTCGTTGTCGATCACGACAATGCGCTTCCTCTATGTGAAGATTTTAGTCCTCGCTCTCACTGGACTCAGCGACAGGTATACTTCTCGCAGTCGGTTTTATTATTATTGAACTATCATAATGATTTATAATTACTATATTATGTACATTACTTCCCCCGTTAAGTGTGTATTCAACGGGTGTTGTAGTTGTAGTTGTAGCTGTAGTTATATACGAAGAAGATACTTTATCTTCGGGATGTTAATTATAGATTCTACAAGTGAATAAAAGAGCAGAATCTCTGGTGCATTCGGATCTTACAAATGCAAATGCAAATGCAAATAGTTTGTAGTTATATGTTCAATAGGATTGCTGTTACTTTAAAATATTAATTTTGGAATTTGGATTGAGCATGTGCCACGTGCTTACTGGTATGCTGATTACTTTTTGTATGGTCTGAGTTTTCTCAGTGATGGACTATTGACTTTGGTGATCAAGTTATGTATGATTACTTAAATTAGCAATTTGATATTTGATCGAATGGCTAGTGTAGTTAATGATGTGTAGGACGGGAACTTTTGTGTTTATGGACTTTAACCTGTCGTTGAGTTGGTAAATCTAACGATGTAAAACAGATAGGTAGGAGTTGTATTTGAAGCTAGAATACAGTGCAAATCTTATGTTTGAACAAGCGAACGGTTCTTTGGTTCTATATAATTTTGGAAGTCACCCGACTCACTTGGGGTAGAAATAAACAATATTTTGAACTTAGGACTTCTGATGTCAAAAATTAATAAACAAAGAAAACTGAAACTTATAGGACTTTCATATTAATCCGGTCAATTTTGCTTAAGTCTGATAAGTTTGATTGTTCTTTTTGCTCAAAAAGTTAACTGCATAAGCTTATGCTTGTCATGCATAAGCTATAATCATATACTTTTCATATAGTAAGAGTTTTTTAAATCTTGATTTGAACACGTTGGTTCTGCATAAGAAGTAATATATCTTCATGACTGTTCGTGTAAGCTTCTATCAACATCCAAGGATTCTCCATGTTGCAGATTATTCTAAAAACCATTGACATGGTGCAATCTGAAAGCTCAATGAAAGTCAATGCAGTATGCAGTGATTATAACAAGGTAAGAGATTGCTGTCCGGTTTCTTCCTAGTGTTTCTAGTATTGTTTTGGTTACAAAGACTTTTACTATGTTTTATGGCTATAATTGTTCATTTAGCTACCTTTTGTTCTTTTGCAAGCTGTGCTGTTGTAACAAAGTCATGTTCAGATTTAAATGCATATCAAGTGTCTATTTGAAAAAGCATGTTTCCTTGAAACACCATCAATGAGATATCAAAGATATGGATCATGTATTCTATTCAGTTTGAATTGCTATTGTATGGGTACCCATTGGAACAGTTGGCCATAGTCCAAGTTAGAAACACGGGTTTTAATTATTATTATGTTTCCTTATTGTATCCCTTTTATTACAGTAATATCTAGAATAATTAATGGGAGCAATCTGAATAGACTATTTAAGTTGTGAATGATTCATATATTTGTTTGTTCATGAATAGCTTTGTGCATAGGTTGATTCATTGTACGTTTGGCATCTACAAATCCCACATAAATAGGAATCAACCCTTTACTTAAGAACAAGCAAGAAATGAATTATCTCAATAATGTTATACTTTTAGTTTGTCTTTAGTTTAAAGTAGTTTATGAGATTGGGGCTTCTTTAACGCGCCTTCACTTAAATGAGATTAGAAGGTTCACCTTGACAAGCTCTCAGCCCTTTTTTGTATAAATATCAATGGTGGCTGCATCCTCAATCTGGGTTTGTAACAACTTAGTATTAGAGCCAAATGTCATGGATGATTTCAAGAAAGACAAGTTTAAGTGGAGTGATCTATCAGGGTATTCAAAGCAGTCAATCATGCAAGTGAGATTTTTTTCCCCAAAAAAGGCACTACGTGCCGACAAGCATGTGAGATGTCTGGTATTGAATCTCTAGGTAGTCTTTGGTAGGGCACAATTAAGAGATTATCCCAAATGAATGAATAAAGCATTTCCTCAAATATACAAGCAAAATGGAATGGCAACAAGACCGAGCGAAGCATGTAGTATAACTGGTGGAAAAAAGTAAAAATATAGAGAGAAAATCCTCTCCCTTCTCTCTACCTTCTCCTTTTCGTCCTTCCCATTCTCATTATTCTTTTTCTCATCTTTCTCCACCACTGTTCCCTCTCCTCTCTTCCCCTTTCTCACCTCCTTCTCACTCGTCATTCTCCCTTCTCCCCCCCTTTTGCTCTCTTTTTTCTCTCGTTTCCCTCCCCTCTCCCATTCTTTCCCTAAACCTCCCTCTTCCAAGCACCCTCAACCCTAGTTGGCCTTTTGTTTTGTTTTTTTTCCCCAATTCTCACCTTAAGCACGCATTTGTTTGCTATGTACCCTTTCTTTTCCTCCAACCAATTTTCTTTACCTCTACCAAAACCCTAACGGCTTTTTTGTCCTTGACCGTTGGTTTGATGACGGGCGAATCTTCTCACTCGAGTCATAGATTTGGTGATCCTCAGGCAGGTCCTTCCCCCTGTAGTCCTTTTCCTATATTTGCTTTTGAATATAGGGAAGGGCCGAACAGCAAAGGGAAAAAAGTTAGTGTTTATTTCTCCCTTGGTGGTCCCCGCACAGCTGACCTTACCCATAAAAGTGTTCTTTCTAAGAAGGGTTAAGTGAGAGAACATTATATTTCAGTCTCTCTAAAACTAGTTTACCTCCTTCAAAGGCAAAAATTTTTATCCACTCAACCTCTTCGTTGGTTGAACATGCCCTTTTTGGAAATACCAACTTAGAGGAACTTGAGGAAGGTTTAGAGAAAGCTTAAACGGAAAAATAGCCACCGCATAATCCAGAATCTTTTGTTGAGGCTTGCGTGCAGGGTATGTCTTTGAGTTACCCACGCCAAGATTTCACTCTTGCTTTCTTCCCACCAGCAGCTCCTACTGTTTTTGTGAAGCCTCCGAGGTGTGTAATGGATAACGAAGCTAAATACTAGAAAAACACCTTATTTGGCTATTTCTTAGGCCGAAAGATTCCATTCTCTCTTGTTCAGTCCATTGCCTTCAGAGTGTGGAAGAACCTAGGGATTTTGAATGTCTTGGGAAGTTAAGAAGGTTTCTTCTACTTTTGTTTTGCCTCATTGGCTCATCTTAACTCTATTCTAGCCAGACCGTTATTTAGCTCTCTAGAAGTGGCATTATAGTTTGGTCTTAGATAAGCCTCAACCTTCAGTTGTATTAGCTTTCTAAGATCCCATGTGAATTCATGGACACTGAAGGTACTAGCTATATCGCTAGTGGAGTAGGTGTCCCTCTACAAGCAGACACATTCGTTGCATCAAGAGAGAGGGCAAATTATACAAGGGTTCTTATGGAAATAGATGCTAAGAAGATTTGGTCCATCAAGTGGAAATCATCACGGAGGATGTTGTTTTTACCATCATTTTAGTAGAGTATTAGTGGCTTCCACCTAGATGCTCTAAAGTGTAAGGTTTTTGGCCACTCGTCTTTCCAAATCTAGGACTACAGAGGGATAGCGTTCGTCATCCCCTAAAAGTAATTAGGCTTCTAAATCTTTTGACGCTTCCAAAGTGTCTCCTCATCTAGTAGACGGCATCTTCTCACCTAAGCATGATAGGCGCCCCACGTCTAGTGAGAAAGTGTTTTCTATGCTTAAAAACAATAGAGGTGATCAAGGTACTGAGGTAGGTGAAAAAGTTGATACTTGTGCTAACCTTCATTGTGGCCAGCTTATAACTTCCAATCAAATCCCTTCTCATGTGTTAGAAACTCCTTTGAAGGACACTGCTGGAGGCTTTTCTTCTACTATAGAGGTCCAAGTGGACCATGTTCATCATGATCCTACCCCAAATGAAACTTTGGCTGGTTTTTTGAATTGTACTCAACCCACGGAGTTAAGTTCTTCTTCAGCCAACAGTGGCAAAAGCTCTTCCAATAGGAGAAAGGAAAAACGTTTCTTCTAGAGAAGAAAAAGCACCTTTACTTAGTTTCTCTTTTGCCTATTAGATATGAATTTTGCGGCCTGGAATGTTTCTGGCATAAATGATCTTATCAAAGTAGCTGATATAAGGAAAGTTTGTTTAAAAAATGATATATCTTTGGTGCGGTTGCTTGAATCTAGGGTAAACCACTGAAATGAAGTCTTGATTAAACAAAGAATTAGTCGAAGTTGGAATTTTACAATAAATAGCCTTATTAGAAAACGCATGTGGTTGTGTTGGGATGTATGTATATGGGATATTGTGGTGTTAAAGGAGCATGGCCAATTCTCTCATTGTATCTGTATTGGTAGGCTGGCAAATGAAACAATTTTGGCCACTTTTGTGTATGCTTTTAACTCGGCTATTGAAAGAAAGCATCTCTAGGAACAACTTTGTGTATCTCTTCTATTATGGACCAAACTTGGATTGTTTTAGGTGATTTCAATGTAATTGGATTCATTGAAGAAGATTTAGGTGGAAATTGGAGACTCAACTAGGTTATCTACGACTTTAAGTCTTTCCTCGACAGTGCTGAACTAGAAGACCTTCATTTCGAGGGGAACCTCTTTTCGTAGTCGAACAAAAGACCTGATGATCCAATTTTAAAGAAACTTGACCAAGTGTTAGTTTACTGAGGTTGGATGGGTAAATTTCCAAGTTTGGAAGCAAAGTTCCTCCGTCAACTGTTTGATCATGCTTTATGTATGGTCTATGGGGATTTTAATTGCTGTCGCCACAAATTTCCATTCAAGTTTTCTTTCTTTTTTTTTTTAAACTTTTGGGCTGAATTGGAAGGCTTCTTAAACTTGGTTACTAATGCTTGGAAAACCACGGTATAGGGTTCTATGTTTTTTCAAGTAATTAGTAAGCTTGAGCTCCTAAAATATGAGCTTAAGGCTTTTAACTTTAAATAGTTTTCCAATATATCCTCTAAAGTGGACCAAGCAAAAATATCCCTTTGCAACTTGCAAGTAGACATTGGTTAAGGAAATACTTCTTTTTTAAAAGGAGGAGAGAGTAGCTTTCTAGAAGTATTATTTATTGAGAAATGTTGGGGAAACTTTTTATAAGCAGAAGTCAAGGATTAAGTGACTTAAATTAGGTGACAAAAATACTTCTATCTTTCACAAAGCCATGATCCAAAGACATAACTGCAATGCCATTATATCTTTGGAAAGAGCAGATGTTTCAATAGCCCTTAGGAATAAGGCTATCCATAAGGAGGTGTTGAAGTATTTTTCTAAGATGTTCTCAAACTAAGATCCCGAAACCTGATTATCGGCTATGGAAAGCCTAGTTACATGGGAATTGAATAGACAGCAAATTAATTTTCTAGAGTCAAGCTTTTTTGATGAAGAGATAAAGGTTTCTATCTTCTCACAAGAAAATGGGAAGGTCCTACGTCCAGATGGGTGTTTTGTGAATTTTTTAAGACAGCTTGGTCGATCATTAAAAGGGACATCACTGTTGCTGTTCAGGAGTTCTTACACTCTGGGTTCCTTCTCGAAGAGGTAAATAACACCATCATTCCTCTTGTTCCTAACCTAATGCCTCCCTCCTTTTGGATTGCAAACTTATCTCTTGTTGCAATGTAATCTATAAAGCTATCTCTAAAGTCTTGGCTTCGATATTTAAGGGAAGTTCTACCATCCCTTATTGGGAAGGAGCAGTTGACTTCGATCTTAGGGCATCAAATTATCGATAATATTTTTATTGTTCAAGAACTTGTCGGTGGTTATCACTTGAATCGGGGCTTTCGAAGATGCACTATTAACGTGGATATTATGAAGGCATACAACTCTTCAAATTGGAGATTTTTTTTTGGAGGAAGCACTCCTTTGTATGGGTTTCCCAACCCACTTTTGCAAGTTGCTAGTGCAATGTTTTTTGACTCCTAAATTCTCCATTAACATTTATGGAGAGATGATTGGTTTCATTCCTAGTTATCGTGGCTTATGTCAAGGAAATTTGATCTTACCTTATCTATTTGATCTAGCTATGGGGTTCCTATCATCTATGTTTTGGAGGATGGGTCAAAATCCCATCTTCTCTTTTCATTGGAAATGCAAGGAGGAGAGGATCTCCCATCTTTGTTTTGTGGATGATCTTATGATTTTTTATAAAGGAGATACTTATTTAGTTCAAGCTGTTAAATAGGTTCTTGAAAATTTTCACAAACTTTCAGGGCTCAAAGCAAATGGAGCTAAGAGTTTGGAATTCTTTTCAAATGTCAGTCCTTCAACTAAATTGGAGATGCTTCGCATTCTTGGATTCCAAGGGGAAACCCTACCCATTCATTACTTGGGAGTTCTCTTAGTCACATCTAAGCTAAGGAAGATAGATTGTGGGTTGTTTATTTCCAAAATTTCAGCTTGAGTAGATGCTTGGGCTAGTAAATTCTTATCTTATGCAGGAAGGTTCTAACTGGTTAAATCCGTTATTTTCCCCATGCAAGTTTATTAGGCTTCTATGTTTCTTTTTCCTAAGCAAGTGGTGAGGAAACTTGAATTGATGATGGGGAACTTCCTATAGAGTGGAAGGCCTAATGTTGCATCAAAGGCAAAAGTGAAATGGAAAATTGTCTGTACACCTATTGTTGAAGGGGGTTTGGGTATACCTAAATTGGAGAATTGGAACAAAGTACCCCAACTAAAACATATATGGAACTTATGTAAGGGTAGATTGAGAAGCTTGTGGGTTGATTGGATACTTACTGTTTTTCTTGAGGGTAGAAGCTTTTAGTTAGTAAAACCACTATTCTCTTGCTCTTGGACTTGGTGTAAGCTCCTCAATATGTGGAATTTAGTCCACCATTTGTTTAGTATAGCAAGTTAGAAATGGGCTCTCTATATATCTTTAGAAAGATTTTTGGCACCCTCATGGTAGCATGTTCAATGCTAGGGAAATAGCTTCTTCTGATTGCCTTTGAAATCCAGGCTTGCTCCATAATTGAAGCTGATTCATGGGTCTTTCCCCCCTCTCCCCTTTTGGAATAGTATCCACATTCCTCTAAACATTGGACTGAACACATCAATGGATGATAAATTGGTATGGCGGCCATCATCCCGGGGGATTTTCTTCATCAATAGTGCATCTAACACCCTCTCTCATGATGACACATCTATTCCTTAGTCCAAGGTTGCATGGGGAAAGAAATCTACTCCTAGAGATTGTTTCATCCTTTGGCTCGCCATCAATAGCAAACTTTATACTCTCAACGAGCTTTTTTTGTGGGGCATCACTTCCTCAAAATCATGCTATTTTTGCAATTCGGAGGATGAAACCCATGCTTACCTCTTTTTTGGTTGCTCCTTTTCTAAGGTTGTTTGGGAGGAAGTTAGTGGATCCCTTCAATGCCCTCTTTTTATTTCTTAGCAGGGAGTCATCGATGGTCTCATTCTCTCCCCTAGAGGCCCCATTTCGGATAAATGGAAATCGACATTGGCAGTAGTAGTATATTGTATTCGGAGAGATAAGAATTCCATTACACAGTTGATTGTTTGTAGTTTTTTGTTCAAAGTAGTGTTTTGTTATAGTTTTGAATTGTAAATATTGGGCTTTGACCCCTCCGTCCGCATATTGTGGCTGCACTCCTTCCTTTGATTAACTGAATTTTTGAATTAACCCAAAAAAAAAAGAGAAAAAGACTGAGCAAAAGAAAAATCAGGAATGACAATAAATAGTGGATAGTCTTATTGAGTTGTCTAAGACAACTCCAGTAGAAGGTTGTATTAGAGTTTTTGGGTGGTTTGGTGGAGATTAACATTAGTGGAGGATGAATCAACTCAAATCCAAGCAACTTGGAGTCTTATGGAGAACAATGAAGAAACCTAGATCAAGAACCCCTTATTGCAATTGCTTGGCTCACGGCAATGATGTGCAAGCCCTGAGGCACTCTAGGCATGCACACATCCCACCATCCTTGGTCATGCAATTTCTTTTTTTTTTTTTTTGGGTAAATTTGGTCATGCCATTTTATGGTGGTGTGTCCATGATGATTGCTTTCCAAATCTAAGGTGCACCGGGTAATGTGCACAACCTATGTTCAACATACATGGGCAGCGTACCTTCAACCCGAACCATGACTCCACTTGACTCTTTGAAGTTTTCCAACTTGTGTTCACCATAAACAGTAACCCAAGGTGGGTTTTGGAGCATGTAGAAGCTCCAAGTGTTCATTAGAGCATTCAACATTGGTTTGATCGACTAGGCTGCTATAAGTATAGGCCTGAATGGATTTATGTTCCTGTTACGCCCTTATTGAATAAATAGCAGCAGTTTTTGATAATTAATATTAGTTTTGAAATACTGTAATAATTGATTGGTAGTGTTATATGATAGTTAATATTAGTATTGGAGATATCTCATTTGATGTTTCAGCCTGTCGATGAAATATTCAATTGTTGCTTCCATGGGCAGCTGTGTTCCTTTCCAAGTAGCAAATGTTTCTTTTTGGTCATGCATTTCCTTATTATGTTCCTTTTTATTATTGTAATATATGAAAATAGATGAATGGGAATATTTATGATGTATAGATATTCATAATCAGTTAGTTCATGGATAGACTTATGCATGGGTAGATTCAATGTATTTTAGGTGTTAGGGTCATGCACATCCTATACAAATACGTATCAACTATTCACTTAAGAACAAATCAGAAAGAGACCCTGTGACCTTGGTTAATCTGCATCTCAATCAGAATTGATATTTTCTTGCAATTAATTGAAGTCTTCATTAGTTTCAATGTATAGCCACAATTCATAACTTCTCTTTTGAAATATTTCTCAAAATCTAATTAGCCAAAAATAGAATAAATAAAGAAGGGATTTTCTCAGAATTATTAGTCTTTTAAGGTTGTCTTTAGTTTATAATAGTTCATAAGACTGAAGAGTTTTAAATATATACATATTTTAAACCAGCTATCATTTTTGAGATTGGAGGTTTCTCTGGCATGCTCTCAATCTTTTCCGTGCAAATATCAAGCCCTGACTAGATTTTGGGGCCATGTTAACCATAAAATTGCCTAGAAATTTGGGAAGGACCATGCCAATCTAACAGATGAATTGACAGCAAATACTGTATCATGAAATCAATTTATGGAAGTATTTGCTGTCCTTTGATGTTGGCATCTTTCTGTTAACTGTTTAGTTTAGCTTTAATAAAATCAGGTATCAGGACCATGTGAAAATAGAATGCATTCTTTCTTTTGTATAGTTGTTATATTATATGTTTCTTAAATGGTGTTCTCCGATGAGTTAATCTGCTTTAATGCAGTAACACTTATTTTTCATCGTTTTCTTAAAAACTTTATTTTCTGGATTACAGAGTAATCATTCAAGCCCTGTTGTAGAGCTTCTATCTTGTTCAGCTTGGTGCCTTCTCTTAGAAAGGGTATACCATCTGAAGAACTGTGCCTATCACATTTTTGACGTTTTTTGATAGTCATGTTTGTTTGCACAGCAGTTTTTGATTAATTCAAAAGCCACTCTTCTCCAGGTTGGTGATAGTGTCATGTTTTGTCTATTGAAGTTTGCATCAATTTTTCCGGCATTTCCAGGCAAGAAATACTATCAGGTGACAGGACCTCTGATTACCAAGACTAGTAACAAGCTATCTATTGATACAGTGAAATCTCCTTGTGAGAATATTTCTTTTCTCCAGTCTGGTTAGTTTTTTTTTTTTCCCACCTGTATTGCCTTTGTAAAGTTTACTTAACTCATTTGAATCAGTTTCTTCACTTTGGTCATCTACTGAATATCTATATAACTTACTTGTTTTTACCAGTTTTCTAGTTATATATTGCATTATGTGGCAATTTCCTTGTCTGCATTCTTCAAATCTCTCTGCTTCTCTCTTCTTAACTTGCTCACTCGCTTTATCCCGCACAGCATGCAAGCCATTCTATGCAAGTCAGGCATCATTTCCAGGTTTTTTTAGGGTACATCATCTTTGGCAATAATGTTGAAATCTCGTTTCAGGATATCGAAAGAGGAGGAAAGTTGGTGACACTAAAATTTCACTGGGTGGAGAGGAACATAGTATATCTTATGCTGACAATACCTTGGCACCTGTTATTGAAACATCCCATAGTAACTGCAGTCAGTTGAAGCAAAGCAACATCGCAATTAAGGGCAGTGCAGCCTTTTCTGTTGAAGCTGCTTTGATAGAACAAGGTGGTCTTGATGCTGACCATGTATTGAATGGTGTGTCACAAGTTAACTCAGATCAGATTGCACCATTATGTAGACAGCATAGGAGACCGTTTAGCTGGCAGCGTCGCAGAAATCGCAGGAAATTGAATTTGCAGGAAACCGGTGCTTTGACCCCCCATGGTCCATGTACTAGCAGTGAAGATAATCTTCATAGAAATTCATGCAATTCCAACTCTGGTTCAGATTTTCTGTTCAAGAAGGTGTTTGCAGCAAAATTTCTGAATTCTAGTTATTGAAGTGGATTTTTTGGGTAGTTTGATAAACTATGTATATTGCTCGAAAGTAGCATTGTGAATTATTCACACACACATACACACACACACACACAAAAAGTTGCAATAACTACTTTTTTGCTGCATCATAGTCCATTTTAAGTCTTCTTTGTAATGTTATAGGAAAATGGATGGTTTTTGGATCTAAAAATGCTCTGAGGTTTGTTTGGATTATTTGATTTTTATCTGTATTTGATCCGTATCTTATCTGTATCCAATTTATTTGATTTGTTTATGAGTAAAAATGTTTTTTTTTTTTTTTTCTTCTGTATTTGTTTCTTAACAAACATCTGTTTAAAAACGATAAAAATAAGATGGTAAATGACTAGAAACAAATAAAACAAACAGACGTTATATACTTGATAGTTTAGATCCGCAACCATTTGATCTTGGGTTTGATTTCTTGCATGATGATTGCGAGGAAAAGCTTGTGGCCTCAAGGTTTTGTTAATAGAAGTTATATACTTGGGAACTCTAGGATATGCATAGATCAAAACGGAACTTTTCTTTTTATTTTATGTACTTTTGGATAATCAAGAAGAAATTGGACTTCTCTGTCGATAGATAATAGAGCTCAGACTAATTGAAGGTAGGCTGATGCTTTCATGCTTTTTGATATATTGAGTGAGAAAGTGATGCTTGATTTTTGGACTACTTGAATTTGTTGATGATATATCCTCTTAGTGAGTTTTACAAGGTCCTTACCCTTATAAACCTTTAGTAACTATTTTTTTTAAATGAAAGTAGAAAAGTTTTAGTAAAACTTATTTGATTCTTATTGACAAGCAACGATGTGTTTTCCACGCGCAGATGCCACTGCTATGTTCTTGCTGCTTGCTGTTGAGTGCTACAAAAAAACTAACAAAAAGGGCCCATATTCAGCGAAGACATATGTTCTATAATCTGGACTCATATTCTCTGGTGTTTCCAAAGAAGCGTATCCTTCCAAATATTTCTCATTGTGCATGTAGTGCTGCATTAGAAACATATGTTGAGAGCCTGAGACTATGAGAGGAAAGATTAAGAAATCGTACTAGAAGTTGGTTTAGATATGCTGGTGCAGGTATTGGAAAAGCCCCTTCTATAAATAAATTTCTTTCATAATTAGGATACATTTTTAAGAAAGCATTATGGTGAAATAAGTAGTTATTGGTTCTTGAGGTTTAAGCTTATTTTTCATGCACTTTTCAGACTGTGCAAGTTCCTGATCTGTCTTTCGTAGGGGATTGTACTCCTTTCTGTTGGGGTTCCATCTGTTGTCTATCAGAGGAAGACCTAACTAGAGTTGAACATGCAAGTAGTTCTCCATAAATTGCACTTGAGGATGAGGTCGGATGGGACAAAGTTGTTTGGTTTAAGGACCACATTGCTACCATGTATTAAATGTGGTTAATGGTATAAAAAAAATCTCTACTAACAGGAGAAAGTCAAGAGCTTAATTTATCATAAATGGTGTGCTTTATTATTTATACTTTTTGATTACTGGACATCATTTTATAGATTTTGGAGTTGTGTTCAACTTTGTAGAGGCTATATCTTGCAGATGATCTTGTATGGGGTACTCACCCCTTACTACCCATTCATACAAATACTTCTTTTCTATCAGAATAAGAAATGTTCCTTTGGATAGGATAATATGTCCATGAAAAAAGTATTATTTAAGCTATTCTGTCTAAGTATTATTTAAGCTATTCTGTCTAAGTGCCCTGAATTACCTTGCAGATGGCTTTTGTGAAGGTCTATTTCTCTGCACTTAAAATTAATATTGATATATTCATCCTGCTTACTTGCATGAAAATCTGCAGATAAATGTACAAATTTGCCATTTATTTAATGGAATAGTCTTGTCATGGACTCATGATATATTAAGCATGGTATGGGTTTTAGGTTATCATCTGATTTTTACTACAACCAGTGTTAGTTCCAATCTGCTTCAATATATTCACCTTTCTTTTTTTTATTTTTTATTTTTATTTTTGTTTTTTGTTATTGTAACACCATCTATTCCTTAATAATCTGCAGATATTTTAAATTCCTTGAAGCCCAATTTTGCTGGCTCAGTTTCTCTCATTAAGGACATTTTTAACCTATCTGAAGTTGATTCAGATATCCAGATGGCCAAATGCTTCCACAGCTGTGGTTTTTGCCTTGGTGGATCTACATGCCTGTAAGCATAACTTTAATTGGATTGCATTTTTCAGCACGCTTTTACATACAGTTGGGATTGCCAATGTTAAATAAGTACTCTCAAACTATCTATTTTGGGGGAAGTTTACAGGTTACAATTTTAGGGGGCCGTGTCATGAGTGTCCATTTTATGGCCAATGTCTGACCATGTCCTTGAAAGGCCACATGTCTGCACCTTTTTCCTTCTCTCCCTTCCTCCATTTTAGACAAAGTGTTACAGGTTTTATGCTTGCTCTTTAAGTCAAAGGACGTATATAGTTTTCACATAGGGATAGGAAAATCTTTAGTGTAACTGTAAAGATTGGTTGAGATTTCAGGAAAAAGAAAAATGTATTTGCTGCAATCTTATCATGGTTCTCTCTTTTGGTTACTTTAGGTTCCACTCGATTGTCAAGTTGATGAAGACTCTTATTCGTAAGACCCCACGTTGCCAGCATGTGAGGTTAATTCATAAGCATTGCATTCATCCTATGTTAGCACCAGGCACTAATGGAAGTGCTCTCAATTCTTTACAGGTCGAAACTTGGACTTGGAGAAAGTACCTTTTTATCCTCTCTTTTTTTTTTTTTAATTTTTTTTCTGCAACTCACTGACATTATACATTTGATCACGTGTTATCTCTCCCATTCAGTTTAATAAAGATGTTCATAATTTCTGATGTTCTTTTACTTCCACTTGGACTTCAACTGAAAACACTGTTTATACTTTCAATGAGTAAAAAGATCTATTGTGTAGAAATTTTATATTTCAATGACACTTCTTCGATGGAGGTATATACATTATGAAAAGGGTTCACGTGTGTTGGGAAGGGAAAAGAACAGATGAAAAGAACATAGCAAGGGACATATATTTTCAGATGAATTGCTATGATTCTCTTGATAACAC
Organism: Combretum micranthum; assembly: GCA_024138025.1. Classification (NCBI taxonomy): domain Eukaryota; kingdom Viridiplantae; phylum Streptophyta; class Magnoliopsida; order Myrtales; family Combretaceae; genus Combretum; species Combretum micranthum. The sequence goes on from JAMXBD010000026.1 coordinate 2,829,795, forward strand.
CAAACTGTTGGCTGTGACAAATCAAAGAAGAAACGGATAAAAGAATTAAAAAAGAAATATTAAGAATCAGTTTCATATGCGTATACAACAAAATTGTTGGCTAGAAAGGCTCTTGAACCACTCACTTTTTTTTTTCCCGGGCCAATGGCTCTTGAACCACTTAAATGGACTCATTTTTTAATGAATTTTTTGGGGGTCTTTCCAATAATGCCCTCTGTTTAATATTGTGCTGGTTGACTGCCATTTGCTAGAATAGTCTTTTGGCTAATCTCAACTGCTAGCATTGGCATGGTTTACTTATTGTATGCAGAACAGCCCAGTGCATACCAAACATTTGTGAATTTTGCCTACAACTAGGTTGATATCGTAGTGGGATGGGAAATCCTTACCCTGTTGCCTCATTTATTGTAGTTTTCATTAAAGAATTGAAGCAGAGGATGCCCTTTAGGCTATTTCTGTCACGCTTTGAGGGCCAGGAAAGATAACTAGGGTATTTCAAAGGTTCATTTACACCAGTATATGTTGCTGCAGGCAGAGTCATGTCTGTCTGAATGCATTTACCCTACGTGCTTAATATGATTTCATCTTCTTAAGATACTGTGTTATGATTAAGTTCTGCTTTCAGGGAAATATGAACAACAGAAAGTCTTCCAAAAAACCTATTGGTGATTGTTGCATAGATTTCAACGGTCACTTGGAAGCATTGGGAACTGGATCTAAAGATATGGAACTATATTGCAAAAAGAGTCAGGTTGTATCCTTCATATGGGCTGTTTGCAGGAGTATAATTCCTCCAGAACTTTTGGGAGGTCCTCCTAATTGGAGAATATTAAGGAAAAACATATATAGATTTATTGAATCGAGGAGATTTGAGAAGTTTTCTTTGAGACAGTGTTTACATAGGTTGAAAGCATCAGGATTTCCATTTTTTTCAAATCAACTTCCCTTTTCCACTTATGATGGGATGTTGCAAGACAGGACTGAGAAAAGTGTGGGGATTTGTGGAGGACAATGTGAACTCAAAAAAATGGTGTCCAATATGAGGAAAATATTACTGGAAAGGTGGATTTATTGGTTTTTTTCATTTATAGTTGTTCCATTGGTAAAAGCCAACTTCTATGCCACAGAAAGTGAGCATGGAAAGCAAGAGATATATTATTATCATAAAGCAATATGGAAGAAGTTGACTAGCAAGGAAATGAGTCGCTTGGAGGGTCAAACCTATTCTTATATTGATGATGCCACTGTTAGAAGAATTTTCAATAGAAGAACTTTTGGCTTTTCTAAACTTAGATTTTGTCCCAAAAGGAGGGGTTTGAGATCATTGGCCAATTTAAAAGCTTCATCTTCTCTACCTGTGCAGCCATCCTCTTCTGATGACCAGTATCTTAAAAGAAAGGAAAAATTACAGTCACATCGTGCAGGAACTAAAATTAAGTGCTTGAGGCCAGTTAACTTTGTGCTTCGCGATGCTCATGCTGTATTAAAAGGTTTAAAGCTTGAAGACCCAGAGTTGCTGGGTGCATCAGTCTTTGACTACAATGATGTCTATCGAAAATTATGTCCATTTCTTCTTTCTCTGAGAAATGGTTCAGGCAGTGTGCCGGACATATTTGTTGTTGTTTCTGATGTTGTCAAAGCTTTTGATTCTGTGTACCAGGATAATTTGATAAGCATAATGAAAGATGTGCTCATTAAGCGTACATATCATTTACAAGAGTCTTGTGAAATTATCTACCGAAACAATGATCTGCACTTTCATGACATCCTTAATTTTGCCCACCAAGACTGTGACATCACTCCTGGAGGACTTCTAAATCCTGTCAGCTTCCATAGACCACATAGTGTTATCGTCAACAAGGTATCTCTACAGTTGTATGGCAGTAGTTTGTGCCCACTTTATATCTGGCTGTAAGTGAGAAAAAAAGAAATAATAATAATAATAATAATAATAATAATCCTAATAGATAAATAACAAATAAATGATTGAAACACTTGGTTCCTTCAGTAAGCAATGAAGTCAGAGAACAACAGTGTCCATGTTTCATGTTTATATTATAAAATAGAGTATTGTCCAGACTTTTAAACATGTATCTTTTAATCATCTTGAAGTGAAGTGTGAAGTTTTGGCTTTTCTTCCTGTATTTTTTTATGTTAATTTTGTTGTAAAGAGGGAATTTACATTTTCTTGTTTTATCTCTCTGGTATTTTGGTCTTGAAGTAGCTAAGATCCTGTCTAAAACATAACAATGTGTTTTGCATCAGGAGAGCAGGAGCTTGAAGGGTGAAGAGCTCTTCTTCACTCTCAAAGAACATGTCAAGCGCAATGTCTTGCAATTTGGTAAAAAGTTCTATATTCAGATTGTTGGTATTCCTCAAGGAAGTGTATTGTCTGCCTTGCTTTGCTCATTTTACTTTGGTCGTCTGGAGCAAGATGTCATCTTTCCATTCTTGGAAAAAGCTCATGCTTCTGTTACTCATGAGCTCTCTACAAAGGAGAAGTCTCATGAAATTTCTGGTCACAATCATAGCAAAAATGATGAAAATCATCCAAGTCCTCAGTTTATGCTGCTTAGATTTATTGATGACTACATTCTAATATCAACCTCAAAAGCACAGGGTGTTAACTTTTTTTCAAGGCTTAAAAGAGGATTTAGAGATTATAATTGCCACATGAATAAGGAAAAGTTTGGTGTTAATTTTGATGTTGGAGAAGCTTCAAAACAACACAGGGTATATGTTGGTGAAGATGGAAATTCTTTCTTTCGCTGGAGTGGCCTTCTTATCAATTCTCATACTCTGGAGGTCCAGGTTGATTATGGAAGGTTTATCTCTACTCCAAACAAGAATTTGATAAGTGAATAAGTCAACTTATTAGTTGCTTCTGTTTAGTTTTGCACAGCTTTTTGTTTGAGTTTGTAGTTGGACTGCACTGCCCAGTTAGCAGTGGCTGAACTGTCATTTCCATTCAGAAAAACCATGCTTTTTACTCAGTTGTGTTTTCTTCTACACAAAGTTAAATTTTTGTAGCTGCTGTGAGCATCTTGTTATTTATCAGCCTTCATAAATATATGTGATGGAACTTTCTTTTAAGACATTGTAACTTATTGACAGGTACGTAAATAACCATTTGAATTCGACTCTCACCATCAATTGGAGTGCAAGACCTGGTCTCTATTTGAAGTCAAAGTTATATGCTTTTCTGAGACCTAAATGCCATCCCATATTCTTCGATTCAAATATTAATTCTGCAGGCATTGTTAGATTGAACATATTTCAGATTTTCTTGTTATGTGCAATGAAGTTTCATTGCTATGTTCGTGGCTTATCACGTATCTGCAAAATCAGGGCAAGCTGTTATTTTGGATCAATTGAAAGGTCCATCAGGTATGAAGGTCCTTTTAATTCACCTTTTAGAAAATAGCAGTTGCTGAAGTTTCATGCATTAAATACTGATTCAGCTGGATGCTGATCCAAAAACAGTCTGATGCCAATCATAAAAGTTTGTTTACCATTAGAAATGTTGTTTCTATCAAGTAATATATGTAAAAGCCTAAACCTTCATATTTACAAGTTTGAACTTTAAGATTATGTGGTTGTGGATCTCAATATAATATGGTATCAGCTGTGGCCATTTAATTAACTTGCGTCCTTGATGAGCATCAGTCCCAGTAAGTTGGTTGTGGAGTTAATTAAATATTTTCTGTCTTAATTTTAACATATTCTACATCAATGACTTTTGAAAAATGAAGTTCTTTTTTCTTGTTCACATCATTGCTTGCTTCTTGTGTGCTGATTGTTTTCCTTACTCTGTCATCAGATATATGCATGCCCTGATAATTAAAAGGATGCGTGCCCTATGTGTTAATTGGAGGCTCTCTCTTCAGTTGGAAAAGAAAGAAGTTGTATGGCTTGGATTAGTTGCTTACATTCAAGTGCTGGAAAGAAAGCAATCACGACACAAGGAGTTGCTCTCTCTTTTGAAGGCTAAACTGCTTAAACAACAAGTTGATGGGAGCACATCATCTTCACTGAAGTATGCAGTTGAACCGTCACATTCCTCTTTGCTGTGGAAAGTGAAATATTAAGTGTGTTCTCACCTCCAAAGCTTTGAAGCTTGAGGTTATTCATCTAATTTTTAGATAAAGTGCTCGTCTTTGAAACTTAAGATGAGGTCTTCCATTCTATCCTTGGTGTTGAGATTTGTCTCACTCAGTCGTCTGGGTCATCTGTACATTCACCATGAAAAGGTACCCACTGAAGCTGCATCTTTTCTTTCTTAGTGAAGAAATTTATGCTTAAGGTCTCATGAAGACCAATTGATTTCATACATCACAACAAAACATGATGGTAATGTATATTTTACATATCTTTCACTTATATTGCTACTTTTCAATCTACTATTTTACTTCCTGTGTCTTGGGTTATTTGTAAGGAGGTGATCTTAGATTTAGTTTTGACCAACAAATCATCCGTGTTTACTAATTATGTTAATTACAAGGAGACACTTGACAAGTTTTGACTGGTTAGTGCTATATTAATCAAGTTATAGTAACAAAAATAGAAAATTGGGATAAAAAAGAAAAATAGATATAAAATAAAAAAAAATAGAAAAGAAAAAAGAAATGGTTGGCCGCCTGACGCAACAGCGAGCCACACACATGAAACTACAAAGCTATCAAAATTAAAACTAATAACTCTGAATTTGGCTTTTGAGTAAAATAACAAATTTTATAGGAGTGATACAAATGATTTGGTATCAGTTCAGTTATTGGTTTAGTATCGGTATCGGTTCAATATTGGTTTAGTTTGGTTAGTTTATGAATAAAATTGTAAGTTTTTCATTTGTATCATATTGGTATCAATTCAGTATCAGTTTAGTACTAACATGACGTCAAAATGATACAAAAATGACGAACCAAAAAGGAGCTCTACTAGCTCTTCAAATTTGTTGAAAGTCCTCTATTCATAGCTTCTCCTAATAACTAGTTGATGCACACATTTTCTCCTTTGGTTTCAACATTAAATGCTCTAATTCTTAATTTTTATCAACTAGTGTTTGGATATCACATGTTTGTGTTTAGATGCCATTTGCAAAACAAAGCGTAGATTGTTATGAATCTTGCTAGCATTTGGATGTCATACCTTGAATGTCAAATACTGACCCTTTGCATCATGATTAGAAATATTCTAATTAGTTGCAATTCACATTATCAATTCTTTAGTTATATTTTTGTTCAAATGCTATGCCTTAAGGCATGTCTACCTTTTGGACTTTGGCTGCAATAGAACATGGTCTTGCAACTTTATAACTAAATGCAAACATAATACATAATTTGCACAATCACAAACATGTGTTATACACATTTGATCAATAGTGTAACTTTACTTTAATAATTAAGTTATTGTGCAATGCATTAAATTCAACTTAACCCCTTTGATTCAACATTGTCATCATGATAGATTTCATCACTAACGTCTCGTCATCCTCGGGAACTATTAAGATTAATGAATTGAACTAAAGGCGCATTTATCAGACGCGACTTTAACACTTATGTTTGTAATTATTTTAATAAATACCATCTTTTGATAGTTACTTCCTCAAATTAAGTAATTGTGCAATGTATTAAATTCAACTTAAATCCTTCGGTTCAACATTTTCATCAATAACATCTCTTCATGCTTCAAGAACTACTGTGGTTAATGAATTGAACTAAAGGTACATTTGCTAGATGCTCCTTTAACAGTTATGTTTGTAATTATTTTATTAAATACCATGTTCTGGGAGTTGCTTCCCTAAATTAGGTGTAGCGGTACAAATACCGTGTGCCAGAACTAGTAGTCGTGTCGTGTTTGGTGTGTCGCCAACATTTGTGATTGGTGAGTAATGGTTATTGAATCTTTTTCTTTTTCATTTTTTAACTTTCTATCTAATTTGATTTTTTTTTTCCAGTTATCTACAATTTTCAATTTATTTTATTAAGGGCTAATGTCACGAATATTACTTGAACTTTACCCATATGAGCTAACATCATTAGCTGATGTGACACGATCCACGAATAAGAATGTGTCATGTGTCAGTTGACACGATAATTTATTAATTTTTTATGTATTATATTATTATACTTATCATTATCATCATAATCAGTGTTATTTCATTTATTTAAAATAATGTAAACCCATGCGCTTACTTAAAACTTTAAGTGAACCAATCAATTTGATTATACTAAGCCCACATTCGTTTCATAACAATTGCCATTTCAATTGTGGACTTTCCATTTGCAACTTATATAAAAGGTTATTTATCAAGAACTTAACCATGTTGGACAACATGATTTTTAAACTCCCACCCATTTAGCTCCTCTAAAGTCATCAAACTTCTTAATAATATCATGTTGGGATTGCGTATTCACATGTACCAGAACAGCAGAGTTGATACAAGCACTAACAGTCTCAATGCAATCAGCACACTTGTGCATCAAACCTCCTTATACTCTTTCCATGGATGTTGAAAAGTAAAACGACCATGCGCAGGTTCCCATCTAGCAAAATTCGTCTGTTTTATTTCATCAAACACATTTATTCTAATTACTTCAATTTTTTAGTTGCCCTGCAATTGGGAGTAATTCTTGATATTTTTTTTTGACGAGTTTTTATGGACTGAATTAGTTTAGGGTCCTATGCCATTATGTAAGATAGAAAAAATATGTATCCTTAAATTTACTTATTTTTACAAATGAGTTTCATTTATTTTATGACACATTAAAATTTTCTTAAAAACTGCACTAATGGTTTTGATTAGCTTGGTGGTCTTTTTTGACTCTTTCGGCCGAATTACAATAGGAAACACTGCTCGTTGTTTCTTGGGAAAATGACGATGGTGCTTGCTCTGTTTTTGTGGCATGATTTGTTGGGAAAAGTTATTAAACATAGTAGTAGGCTAATTAATTAAATAGATATTAGATGATATTGTGTGTGGGATTGTTTTAGACATTTGAATTGGAGGTCGCTGGTCAAAGCAAATAAATGCACGACTTTAATCACTACATCGTATTATTAGTTGCATCTGCTATCAGCTCGTCATAAACAATTAATCCAACAAAAATAATAATATGTTGAATTCTACAATTCTATGTTTGGGAAATTTATATTGTACAAGAATGGACATTATCGAACACTTCAAACTCATAACACTAGCCCTAGTCAATACTCAAAAGTCAAAATTTAAACCTAGTCCAATATTTCAATGCTCATACATGCGACTTTTTCTTCTGACATATCTTTATATATATAACTACGTATGAAACCAACAGCAATCCAATCTATCTCATCTCATTTTTCATAAAACCACAAACCATTTAAACAAAAACACTCTCAATTCTTCATTCATTACATAATTAATAAAAGTAAAACATCTTATTGCGATTTAGAATCTTAAACAAATGGCAACATCATCGTCTTTGCGATTCTCTTCTTGGCCTTCTACTTTGTTGCCTTCTTCATCCTCAAGACCAACTCCTTCTCCTTCTTCTAGGAAGAGCAGCAATATCAGGGCAGTGATCCAATTTTCTAAGCTTCAAAAACTATGTATATTATATCAAAGTATCGTCAAAAAGGAAGCTTGTCTCACATAGTTAAGTTTTCAATGCAAAATCTTTTATATAAGATGCAATTGGTGAATCCATATTTGAATGAACCATAATATGTGTGGGCGTAGTGTTATCATCTTGATTGAGCTTAAAGTATAAAAAGTCTTAAAAAGCCCATGTAGTTTTTATTATTATAAATAAAAAATAATACTTATTATGATGATAATAAGTATAATGGTAGAATACATAAAAAGCGAAAAATTGAAAGTTCCTAGCCCTTTTATTAATATAACTCAATTAATATAGTATTAACCAGTGACAATCTGTCATGTGTCTCTTCTTTGTTATTAACATAAAATTAGTAAAATTTAGTCATGTATTTCTCAAAAAATAAAATACATGTGATGTGATCTTTTCTATCAAATAAAAATCTTACTTTTAATTCCTTTTTATGATCACTTTCTAACAAGTATACCTATTGATCAATAGTGCAGAAATCAAGCACCATGTACTGTTCCACTTGGATTTTTCAAGTACCAATGTTGATTTCATCCCTACTTCCTAACCTACAAATTCTAATTATTTAAAACAATTAACCAAAACTTCTAATTCTAATACTAATTATAATTACTAATTATTAATCACAATCTCAAATTAAAATTGATCTAATCAATTCAATAGAAAATTCATCTAGATTTTGAATTACCACTAAAATTACCGTGTAATTTCACAAAATATAATCTAATAAGATAATAAATGACTTGAGCTGTTGAATTCCTTTTTTAGGCCCCATTTGTTTTAAGGAAAAGTATTTGTTAATGAAAATAGTTTTTCCTTGAAAAGGTTTTTCGAAAAAGTAACATATTTTTAAATGTTTCTCTAATTTTACTAAAATACTTTTCCTTTGTTTATATTTTCGAGGTAACTCATTTATTTTAACTATAAAAAAATGAAAAAAAATTACATATATTATAATGAGAAATAAATCTACTTAAAAAATATTTAGAAAATTAATAATAAATATTTTTATATACTAATGATTAGTAGATGGACTCGTAAATCAATAGAAAAATGATTTACACATTTAAATTTCATAATTTTTTTTTAAAAAAAAAAAGCTCTAAAAGTTTATATTTTCCAAAATAAGAGAAAATGTTTTCCATTAATTTTTCTATTTTTTCTTAAACAAACTCAGAAAAATGAAAAGACAATTTCTTGAAAAACATTTTCATTGAAACAAATGGAGTCTTAGATTGATATCTTTTTCAAGATTATTAATCTCTAATCTAAGTTTATTCTCTAAATTTTTTTCTTAGCCAATATCATTCTAGAAGTTGCATTAACATGCAAAACCCTAGTTTCAATCTAATACAAAAAAGTTTTGTTGTCTTATTCCTATGATTGTAATCAAATCTCTTTAATTATGGCAAAAAAAGAAAAAGAAAAATCAAATCTCTTTAATTATGCAACATCTATTTATAATAGTAACATTTTAAATACACTAATATTACTAATTTAAGAAAACATCAAAGTACACATAATTAGACTCAAGAAACTAATAATTTATTGAATAAACGAATAATCCCAGTTACATAGCAATTTTAGGTTTCTTAGAATCTAGACTAATTCTCCGTAGACATAGTGAATGGGCCACGACACGCGTGGATTGACACTTAGGCTTGGCACGATACACATGGTACGCGAAGGAAAAAGATAAAAGCATGAGTATGCGCAGGTTGGCACGCGACATGTGAAGCACGTGGCACGTGAAATAAGTGGGCCGGCATGGCACGCAAGGCACGCAGGCCTTTTTTTTTAATAGTAATATAAAAATAGTGATTAATTTTTTTTATTTACTTGAAATTGTATTTAAATAAATTATTTTATTATTTTAATTAAATGTATTTATCTTCTTAAAAAATATAATATTTAGTATATTTTATTTGTTTAAAATAATTTCAATTGTATTACTATTAACATATTAACTTCAATATTGTTTAGGAAATAAAATAAAATAAAATTATGAAATAATATTTTAATAGTAATTTATTTATATGTTTTTTAAATAATAATATAAAATTATTGATTTATTTTTTAATTTCATTTAAATTATTTTTAAATAAATTATTTGTATTATTTTATTTAAACATATTTTTCTTCTTAAAAAATATAATATATTTAGTATATTTTATTTTTTTAAAATAATTTCAATTGTATTACTGTTAACATATTAACTTCAATATTGTTTAGGAAATAAAAGAAAATTAAATTATAAAATAATATTGTAATAGTAATTGGTTTATATGCCTTTTTTTTAAATAATAATATAAAATTAGTGATGTATTTTTTTAATTTACTTTAAATTGTAGTTAAATAAATTATTTTTATTATTTTATTTTAACATATTTATCTTCTTAAAAAATATAATATATTTACTATGTTTTATTTGTTTAAAATAATTTCGATTGTATTATTATTAACATATAAAGTTATTAACTTCAATATTGTTTAGGAAATAAAAGAAAATAAAATGATAAAATAATATTGTACTAGTAATTGATTTATACGCTTTTTTGTAAATAATAAAAAGTGATTTATTTATTTAATTTACTTCAAATTGTATTTAAATAAATAATTTTATTATATTATTTAAATATATTTGTCTTCTTAAAAAATATAATATATTTAGTATATCTTATTTGTGTACAATGATTTCAATTGTATTACTATTAATACATTAAAGATTAACTTTAAATCTTTATTGGAAATAAAAAAATAAAATATTCAAATAATTTTATAATAATAATTATTTTATATTAAATGCTAAAATTGCTTAATTAATTTATTTATAATAATTGTGATTTGTTAAATAAATGAAATTAATAAATGCATTGAGATCGATGGAAAAGTAAACTTTATTAGTAGAAATTTTTTAACTATAAAAGAGTACAAGAATATTGAAAAAAAAAAATGTTATCAACTATATATCCTCCCTCCTAGGAACCTTCCCCAGTCCTACTCCACTATTCCGTTTGTGTTTGCTGCTACAAATCCGATGGTGGCAATGACTCCCTTGATCCCAAATCGGTGTCCTTAGGCCACCAAAAGTGTGGGTCCATCTGTTTTGTACTTACAGCATCGGACCAATCTTTTAAGCACACACAGGCTTCGATAGTGGCAGCTTTTAGCTTATGATGGTGCGGTTCGAGGACCCATCCACCTGAACTGAAAGTTGACTCTAATGAAACTGTTGAAGCCAGAGAAGCCAAAACATCTAGTGCTAATATAGAAAGCACCGGTGTCATGTGTCCCCTTTTCTTCCACCAACTGAGGACATTGAAATCATCCCCCTTGTTCTCCCCTCGTTGTTGTGGTTGTAGTTCCTCCTCATCAAGTTACTGGACCTCATACACCAGCACGTCATTAAAGATTTCTTGGGAAGTTGCACGACTGCTCCCAATATTCTGAGCGATTTGTTTACTTCTCTTTGAAAATCCTCAGGATGAGTGATTGCCGGATCGTTGTGGTTGAGGTGACGGTACATTCGTTTGATCATGACATCGATACAAGTCTTTGAGTAAATTTGTCACTACAGTATGGAGACCTGTGACCTCTGATTCAAGACCAGCCACACCAATATTCTTATAGAATTCTTTGAGGAGTCCTTCAGTCGCGTGGAACTTATACTGTGGATCTAGCATTATTGCAACATGGAAGAAGGGGGTAGGGGACGAAATAATCCTGGAGTTTACTGGCCATTACAGACACAATGGTGGCCAGATTAGGATCGGAACTGTAGTTACTTAGCATGCCCGATATGTCAACTAGGTGAGAAAGTACTTGGTTGCTAGTAGGGTAGTAGCAACCAGATAAATGTTGTGTTGGGCCAAGAAATGCCTTCAAGACCTCTTGAAGTGCATGCGTTATTTGCCAATCCCGACTCTCTATCAAACCAATGGTAGAATTAGAGGGATTGAGTAGGGTATTATACAAATGAGTTAGTGCCCTTTTGCACTTCAATGCTAGGTTAAGCATTTTGAACGTAAAATTTCACCTAGTTACACAATCAAGTGCAGGCATCTTTTCCTCTAAATGGTGTGCCTTGACAAACTCCATGTACATTTGTTTAAATCTCCATGAAACACGAAGACAATTGATTGCATATCTTATTTTCTCAATATGTAAGTCAAGGCCACGAGTTGTAAGGCCTGCTTGCACTGTCAAATTAAAAATATGGTAGACACATCGGACGTGAAAGAACTTTCCATCACACATCGACTTCAACGATTGCTTTAGATTACGAATGGCAGTAGTATTGTTTGATGCATTGTTGAATGATATACTAAATGTAGTATGTATGCCATACGATTGGATGGTTTCCAATATGTTATTTGCTATTGCTTGACCGATGTGTCTCTCCTAGAACGACTTGAAAGCAATAATCTGCTTTTAGATTAATCATTGCTCATCTATCCAATGAGCAGCTACGCATCTATAGCTATCTTGTACATCATTGATGAGGGATTTCCACACATCCGCGGTGATAGAGACGCTACACAAGCAAAATCAAGTGCATTCCTTTAACCAAAAGTAAATATCATTAATCAATGTATAATCTAAAAAATTATATGAATAACAAATTATTTTAGAGGATTATACCTAGAGGGAAGGTTTGACAAAAGCTTCTTTAGAGCTTCACATGTTCTCTAAAAAAGGCTCATCATATCATTTTTTAACCTTTATCAGCCCGTATGTTAGTATAGGAGTTGCATGGCTCTCGTACTCCAATTGTCGAATTTTTTGTGACCAACTGCATGGAATGATATATTTGTAGTTGTCATCCATTCCATTAGCTGGTATCTCGCATCTTATTGATTGAATTGCCATGTTGCGGGATCGACACACTTAGTATGGGAGCTATTGTCATTAGTAGGTTCATCCACCACAACATGCCCTTTCGATATGTGTGCTTCTATGTGTCGTTTTAAGTGTCCCGTCCCATTACACCTATATGGTAAATTATTGCCGCAAGTTCGACAAACGACATATTTAATAGGTTCAACACTTGATGTGGATTCTTCAATTTCTATAAAATATTTTCATACGGTTGTTGTCTTCTTCCTAGAATGTCTAGAAGCACCACTGGTCATGGCAGAGTCGTTATTACTTTGTGTTAGATTTGATTGTCTAGTCGGGAGAAAGTTGTTGCCTACAAATAGAAAATAATTACAGGTAATTGTGTAGTAATGATAAAAAAAAATTAAACACATCGAAAAGTTACCCCTCCATCGTTCCCATTAGCCATAGAAGGCATGTGTAACTGTTGGTAGAGCTTGTAAATACCCCACTCCAGTTGGTTCTTGTCCGGAAAAATATACTAGCATCGGTGGTATGGACGTAGGTACCGTATATTGAGGGTTTCCCATTTGATTCATGAAGGAGTTAAAACCCTGCATAGTTTTCCCAAAAATCTATGAATCATCAAACTCATTGAAGTTGAGAAAATTATCATGGTTGTTGTTGTTTCCCGCCATATTGATATCTAAATGAACAGTTAGAAAGTGTTAATGATGTTTGAATTAAAGTTTGCAAATGGATAGAAAAAGATAATGAATGAATTTGCTGCAAAATTGGTAGAGTAATAATTTGGAGCTTAGCCGACACTTAATATATTATGTTCCTGCCCAAATTTTCTTTTTATTGTTGTGGCCGACTTGGGCACGTCGGCGGCTAATGTGGGCATGCCGGTGGTCAATGTGCCCACTTCTCCTAAAAAAAAGCCAGACATTATGTGGGCACGCTGACGACTAACATGATCACACCGACGGTGTACGTGGGCATGTTGGCTGTCTGTGTGCCCATGTTGGCCATTTTTTTTTGGGAGACGTGGGCACGCCAGCGGCCAACGTGCCTACATACACCGCCAGCATGGGCAAGTTGGCCGTCGGCGTGCCCATGTTGGCCACAACAAATTTTTTTTTTTCCAAAAACATGCCCATGTTGGTTCTATATATACCTTCAACTAACGTTGCCACGTTCATTCTCAACCCCTGTCGTTTTTAGACCATTACACTTGCTACTTCCACGCTTTTGTTATTTGTCATTTGCTATTTGCTAATTTTTTTACAAGTTCCTTTTATAGTAAATAATGAAGCATCCACAAAGTTCACACCGTCATACTAAAGTAACCGTATGATGCCACTACGGAGAAAGAACACCTACCTTGTCCCTATCCCTTTTACCATCACCATCTCCACCTTGTTCACACAGTCATGCACATGATGACCATAATAATATCCATTTGCCCACTTCGGCTATGAGAGTATGATACGAAACAGAGTTCTACTCCCGGCCCGTGCTTCTAAGTAAAAATTATGACATGGAAGAGTTAAATCAATGGTAAAATTTCACTAACGTCTTGTGTCATACTAGTTTGGCTGCACCTATGGACCTTCCGAACGAGACATATGTCAATCTCGTTTGTATATTTTATTCAAATGCCACCATAAATGATGTAATAGAAAATCGCAATGTGGTTCCTTCAGTGGATAGTGGACGCCAAAGTCAGGCCTCCATCACTACTTTTATGTTTGGCTGTGTTCTCAATATTACTCCAGGTTATCTAAACGATTTATTCCATCAAATCAAAATGGGTGATAGGTAACGAAAAAATTAGGATATGACCACCGCATTCCACCGAGTGTTTGATCAAGCTAGCGCCCTAATATGTGTTGGTGAGCGTCAATCTAACCACATGAAGCACCTTAAGCAAAAATATCTCCTACCAATTTGTAGACTAATCCATCATATGATTGGCTATAATATATGTCTACGAGCGAATACAAATAACATCTCTACTAAAGACGTCTTCTTAATGGATGCATTGATGGATCCCTGAACATTAGATGTTGGCTATTTTGTGATACAATGCATGCGTCGAGTACTCGGGAGAAAAGACACCCATCTTGTATATAGTCTCCTTATCATAGTCATTCTGAAATCATGGGGATTTGACCTTTCAAGTTACAGGAAATCAAAATCAAGGCCAAAATTTATAAAGAGCGATATAGCAAGAAGGTTGGGTTTCATGTATGATCTTGAAGCCAACCAATATATTAGAGATCATAGTGGTGTATCAAAACCGAGAGACATAATTGAATTAAATGAACAGAGCTTTGATCTCAACTTAGATGATCTGTCCCTTCCCCTCCCATGGTAAGATGAAGGAATGGGAGACGGGCACATACATGGACATGGGCAGGATCAAGCTCAAATACAACAACAATCTGGATCCGATCTATATAATATGGAGGAAATAGTGAATGGTCTAACATAGATAGCTAATGTCCAAAAAGAACATGGAGATTTGCTCAACTCCATGCATACTCACCTGCATAATTTCTCCCAGTGGACAGGTTATCAACCAGTGCATCCTCCACCACCACCCCTACAATGGCCATAACTATCGTATCACTATCAGCCCCCGAGCGATGTTGATGATCAAGACGGATGATAAGGTGGACAATCATCACATTCGCATCATTTTTTTTTAAATTAAATTAATTACTTTTTTTTACTATCAATGTAAATGATAATGTAATGCATGTTATTATTAATAAAGTTTAAAATATGGCTTTAGTAATTATCTAAATTTTATTTATACTAAATTTTAAAATAAATAATTTATTTATAACTAATTTGAATAATTAATTTAATTAAAATTCCGAAAGCCATTAGAAAAAACTCGCAAGTCGAAAAAATAACGGAATAAATCGTATCAAAATGGACTCGATTGAAGGCACGCAAATCGGCACATAACAAGGCACGTGAATAAATAGGCCGACATGATAGGAATGCGGAAAAAAAAAAGCATGTAAAGCATGACACATGAGCACGAATGGGCTAGGCATGCAAAAGCACATGGCACGCAAAGCACACAAAACTTGGTATGCGGACAGCATGACACGACCCATTTGCCATGCTTAATTCTTCATTCCTCTAAAGAATAACTGCTCAAAACATAAGAGATAAAGAAAAAACATAATAATAAAAAATAAAAACCCCTTCAAATCCAAAATCTTATAATCTCTTTTTAATCTCTAAAGCTCTTTGATTTGCTCTTGTGTTTCTCTCTTTAGCAGGCTTAGAATTCTGTTTTTCTCTTTAATAGAGCAAAATCACTTATTTATAGGACCAAAAATCAAATCTTCTTCAAATATCTTCAAACTAAAAAATGTTCATAAATTAACTACTTTTTTTTTAAACAAAAACACTTTCACCATCTTTAATGTTCGACTTCTATCTTATCTTGGTTGTACTTTTCAATTGGATGTGGACTAGGGATGTAAGCGAACGGGTTTTGACAGGGTACCCAATCTGCCCAACTCGATAAATACCCTATAAGGTTTGGGATGGGTTTTGGGACAAGTATAAAACTTGTAGAGAAACTCGAACTCGTTTAAATATATAAATATATATTATGTTTGGCTTCAATCTCTGAAATTAATCAGCTATGCTCCATTAATTGGAAAGCTGTTTCATTCAATGATCTTCTTCCCATGAAAATGGTTGTGATTTTATAAAGAGGATTGCATGAGTAATGATAAGAGTTTTTTTCTTGACCTGTAAAGTAGGAATGGATCGGAAATAGAAAAAGATGAAAAAATATATTTATAATGACGCTTTTAAATATTTTATTGTTTAAATATTTTATTGTGTAATGATTCTAATTATATATCGGATTCGGGGTTTGGGTTCGGGTACCCTATAGGGTTTGTCTAGCAGGTTTTGGGAATCCAATTGGGTATTAGGTTCGGGTTTTAGTATAACCGTTTCGAATCTGTCCCGGTTGTATTCCTAATGTGAACTTTTAAAAAGATCTAAAAATACTTTCTAGCATAGATAAAATACATAGCTGTGTACTTTGGTTATGTACCTTGGAAAGCAAAGAATTTCTCTAAAAACTCTTTTAACACGAGTCATGAACATAACATAAAATAACTAATTTTCTTCAACACAATTTCAGCATGAGTCATGTACCTTCTTCTACACTCTAGAAAATTTCATCCTATTTTCAACAAAGCTTCACAGCAAAGGTTGTGTTCAAACTTGTGTACTCATCAATTTTTCCGACTTTGACAAATCTTCACCAAAACCACTCCAATGCATCAAATTCCTTTTTTATTCTTAAATAACACTTTAAAATCCTAAAATCAATATTTTAACAAAATAAGCATAAAAATATTCATAAAAATACATTATAAAATCTCAAAATCTCCTACCTAAATAAAGGTAAATTAGAACTTATCAATAGATTATCTATTTGCAAATGAATAAAAAATGTAACACATGCTTTGTTTTCGTAATTTTCTCTTTTAACATATGGGGCAAGATAGTTTTGTTTTTTACCCCATTTTATAAAAAATAACTTTAGTAATTATTTGTAACATAACTTATTCTGTACCTATTTACTATATTTGTAGTTAAGCGTTAAGGAAAAAAATGTTTTAATAAAAAATTACAAAAATACCACGAAAGAGAAAATAATTTAAAAAATAGACAAGTTAATCCTATCTCTTGAAGAGAAAAGTTCAATATAGTTGTATTGATACTCGTCTACTGAAGAGATAGTTCAGACATCTCTATCAGGTGAAGTTAACTTGTGACTAGCCCTAGTGAGTCTAGGATCCAGACCTGATCTCCCTAGTTGAGTTTGACTCGTGATGGACCTGCACAGGTCCAAGGTCCTTGAAAAAATAAAATAGAAAATATTTAAAACCAAAATAATATATAAAAATAAATCTAAAATAAAAGAAATGAAAAAAAAAAGCAATTAACATTTAATGTTTATACTCTTCTCCATGTGAATATATATTATTTATTATCTATTTACGGTATTTAATGAGTTTTTATAACAATAAAGAAAATAAATGTAATTGAAAAATGTTTGGTTGCTTTATATATATTTCTACCTTTTCTTTTACAACCTCTTTTAAAATGTTATCCAAGTCTCAAACCACAGTATTATAACTTAAATGGGATGTGTATTAAATTCATGTATTCGATGTGTATTTCGATGAAGAAACGAAACACCCAATTAACAACTCAATCATATTTAGTTGTACTTAGTTAATAAAACAAGTGTTCAATTTGATTTGGATATGTTTTGACTTGTTTTGCTTTGATTTTTTTTTGTACTTGTTTTTTCGATTTGATACAAACATGTTTTAGCCCTTGATTTCTCTATCTTAAAATTCAAAGCATGAAAATTGTAAAGCTCTCTTTAAGCTTTTCATAGCATTTTGAATAATCTTAATTGGAGTTCGAATGAGAAAATTATGCACAAAATATGAAATAATGTCAAAGTTGGCATTGTGATGCTAGAATATGGCACTCGGATAGTAGATTCATCAGAAACATTTTGATCATGTTCTAGTGGTCTAGCATTCAGACACCGGTTGATCTTTGCTTTGTTTTAAAGGTAGCATTTGAACATTAGGCCTATAGTATCCAGATGCCATGTTGTAGAAAAAGAGCCATTGGAGCATTTAATGTTTAACCAATTTTTCAAGTTTTAGACCCAATGGCTAGGAGACTTCAAGAGGCTGTAAATACAAATTGTTTGGCAGTCAATAGAAGTTAAATGAGTTATTTAATTGCATACAAAACCTTGCAAACACACTTTAATTGCTTGTTTACTTGGCATGAATGACTATTCATTTCCTCCTCGTTCTACATAAATATGCTATTACGGTGTTCACTTGAGGAGAATGACAATTCATAATGAATTGCTATTACGTAAAATGATGAATAGCCATTCATGTCCCCATCCCCCATGAATTCCTATTCAATGTTTTATTTTTCAACTTTTTCATAAATACCCTTGTCTTGAAAATATCACCTATATAATTATCATCTCTCTGTAATAGATATAATTGGAATTATAGATATTTCATATTTTACTCCAATAAGTACTTGTTTTACTTTTTATACTAAGTAAACATTGTAATGGTCATTACAACCTATTACATTTCCTTTGAATTATAATTCCATTCCTTTCTTATTCCATACTGTGAAGTGAACGAGCCATAAGTGATTTTTCTATAATTTGTAAAGTGAGAGAGTCGAGTAGTGCTATAGATTCATAGTCTTGCTATCATTTGTAAAGCACTACTCAATTGTTTAGCGAGTGTATTTAGTGGAATCTTGAGTTATGCTTAGTGTGCTTGAGAGCTCGTTGTAAAGGCACAACTAAAGTAATTGTGTTTATGTTGTTTGTAGTTCTAGTAGATCATTATGGTTGTTTTGTTTTGAATGAAGTGTGAAGTTCTTATTGAATGAAGCATTATTGTGAACCATTGAGACTAGGGGGTGGATCGAACTCTGCGTTAAAGTCGATGTTATCTCTTCTATCCCTCACTCTTGACTTGTTCTATGCATGAATTAGGCATTAAACTTGGAAAAGGGAAAAATTAGTGTATAATCCATATTCCTTAGGTATTACTAGATTTCTACAATATGCTTGTCTATAAATAAATATACGTCCTTGGTAATTCCATATGAAAATGGGCTAAAGACTAAATATTTTGAAGCCAATTTTCATTTTGAGTTTAAAATTTTATTTGAAATTGAATTGTTTTAATTTATTTTTAAAAGAAAAAAATTAAATGGATTGGTTTGGGGTGGGACTTGCCCTGTGAATCGTTTTAGGAATTAGCTGTCCTTTAAACAAGATAGTTTTGGTTCCCTAAAATTGGAATCGAGACCTACCATAAGCTTAACCTGATATGTGGGGACGCCTAAATGGGTTCTATACAACCGTAGTGAACTCATCTCTTGAAGATGAGTGCAATGCAATACAACTATATTGAATTCGTCAGTTGAAGATAACTGGATTTGAGTTCATTTAAATACCTTTAGCTTTAGGTCATTTTCCTGAGAATTTAAAGAATGAATGTAAATGTTTAATTTAAACTACTTTTACTGTACTCTTTTGAGACCTAGAGGTCCATGGTTTTGATATGGGATACTGTTAGTTGATGAGGCCGTACAGTCAACCATGTTGATATATAAATATTTTTTAAAATCCTTTATTTACTTATGGTTAATTTTACATGTTGTAAAACGCGTAAATCATGAAAAAAAAAACGGAACTCAAATGACAAATGATTTATTAAGTAAAACAATCTAGAAACAAATATAGCTAGAGTCACCTTACATTATTACTTAAGTGATATTTTTCATTAAGCAAATACATCGTATGTATTGGAACGTGACAATTTAAGTTAGTATCAAAGTAATAGGTTTGAATTAAATTGGGCACAATATATATAGGATGATGAGTGTGAGACCGGGGATAGAGGACATTATTATTTACTTGTGTGGTACTTGTATAGGCTTGCGTTTTCACTTGTATTGCTTAACCCTCTCATAATTGAGCTAATTGATGTCTCTATTGAGTGTTCAATTCCTATCTACAAAATGAGGGATGTTGGTTTTTTATATAATATTTGAGGAGAATGTATGTATATATTTAGAAAATTTTAATTTTGTTGGTGATTTGAAGAAAGGAATGTAATTTGTAAGAAATCTCAATTTGATATGTGCAACAAACAACATCGCATCATGCAACACGATAACCATCATGTTCATGGTTGGATAAGTGGGTGTAATATGTTTTTCATAGAGGGGACAATGGATGTAGATGATGATTCCATGCATACTAAAAACGTATGGATATTGATTTTGTGGTTACAATAATTGAAGGTATGTATACATGTGTTGATTCCATACTTAATTAAGAGTCAAGACCATCCATAGTTGGATGTTATCTTTATGATATGGTATCCTTTAGGTCAAGTTAAGATTGAACATGATGAGAAGGTTTTTGTGTTTCGACAAACTATTTTTAACATATTTAAGTATTTAGTGACAAAGAAAAGAACATGGGATGGTAAGTGCAGAGCAATCGATATTGTGTGAAAAATGGGGATACATGTTGCATAAGATTGATAAAATTGTTTAGTGTCATTTAGTTAAGTAATCCATGATTACAAATGCATTGGAGTGGTTAGCTAATCATTGAGCTTAGTCAATAGATCATTGCTCACACATCAAGATACTTATTGCTCTAAGGTAGTATGGATTAGGGAGTTATATGAAAGGATTCCACATTTATTTTATTGAATAATCTTGCATGATGTTCATTAGAAGCCTTACTTATTTTCAGGATGATACTTGACTACTATGTCATTGATAAGAGAGTACTTTATGCTATGCAAATGGGATAATACATTTAGACAACTACATCAAGCCATACTTGCTATAGGATAATTTCTAAGCATGTCTCAACTTCCCTTTCTATAGTTGAATTGACACTTCATCATAGCCTTAGTGGAGAGGTGGAGATCAAAGATCTAAACATCTCATATGCTACGTGGAGAAGTCTTATCAAACCTGGATGATATGATAACGTGGTGGACCAAGATCTAGTGAGAATTGCCAGTTAAGAACCTAAGATATAAGAAATCTTTGACCTATTGACGATAAACAATCTCAAAGAATTTATGGTACAAACATATGGAGATCTCCAGCTACTAATTACATTAAATCGAGAACCTTGGTATAGGAAAAATCCTGACCCACTGACTATAAAGAATTAAGAACCTTGGTATAAAATTCAAACATCAGAAAAACCCAACTTTTTTTGGTAAGTTTAAAAGAAAATATAAGACAACACTCAACTTATAAATCCATATTTCATTAATGGAATTGATTAATGCAACCATGCCTATTTATAGGCTAAAATGAAATCTTAAAGTAATATAGATAAAAGAAAAAACTAGAAGATATCGTATAAACTATGAAATAAACTTGACTATGAAACTAAATAAAATCCCATAAATTAGGAAATAATATAATAATAGAAAAATAGTAAAATCCTAATAAATTAAGAAACAAAAAAATTAAGAAAACCAAAACAAAAAATTTCTTGGCTCTAAAATAAGCTTATTGGAAAATCTTCTATTTAAGCTCCTTTACGTCTTTTCTCAATTCACTTCAGACTCCCTTTCTTTGGGGAGATTCGTTCTTAAATCTTGTGGATACCATCTAGATAAAAAAATTATTCTACAAAAACAAAACTCATACAAAGAACATGGAACCCCACATACAATTGCCTTAAATTCAACCCATGCATTATGCACCTATCAATTAAATTTAATAAAATTAAATATTTCCTAAAATAAGATTGAATTGATATAACATGTTAACTCTTGGGTAAAATTTTTGTTGCATCATCATATGCTGGCTTGACAACATGGCTTGGAAAATTGTTAGTCTACGTTTAATCTTTGGCTTGACTTTAAAAATATCAATAGTGAGGCTTTTAGAATCTATAGCAATCCATTTTTTAATTCTTCTGAATTGCTGGCTTGCTTTCAATCTTTGACTTGGCTTTGATAATCTTAATAGTAGGGCTTTTAGAATCTTTAGCAATCCATTTTCAATTCTTCTCCTTTTGGACTTCTTGTTGTACTATTTATCTTTGAACTTGGTCTTTTAAAACATTTAGTTGCTCTTATACTTGCTTATGATTCATAGGTTGGAAAATAATTTTCACTCCTTCATTCATTAATTTGTATACATTTCTCTAAGGTATTACGATAGAATATTCATTATTGTGCAAAATTATATGACAATCGTCCATGAGAATAACATCACACAAAATCTCTTCGTTATAACTCTTATCTTTAGAGAAAGTAATCTATACTTGCTTTCTTACATGAATTACCTCATTTACATTGACTATTTCGTATGGATTGAGATGATCAATAGTTGCTAATCTCAACTTCTCAACTGTATACTCTAAAAAAGATTTTTGACAACAATCTTTGATACACATATAACAAATATGATCACTAGTCTTCGCTATGTGATAAAATCCCAAAAAAATCCATCATACTTTTTATTGATATTTTCTTCTCAAACAACAATTCATGTTTCTTTTTTTGTTTTAATATAAAAAAAAAATCAAAGAGATATGATCGAAATGAGAATTGATAAAACTCACTGTGTCTCAAGACGAAATAAAAGAAACTTGATTTTAGAGTTATGCTTTACTGCTAAATGACATGATAACGTGGAAACACTAGAACGCTAAAATCAGGTTGTAGGCGGATAAACCAATACTAAAAAAATCTTTGGTCGGTTGACTACAAACAATCCTATAGAACCTTTGGTACAACAAAAATGGAGATCTCGACTTACAAATTATATTGATTTAGAAACCTCGGTACAAGAAAAACATTAACCTATTGACTATGAGGAGTTAGAAATCTTAGTATAAAATTTGAAGAACACAAGAATTTAGTATTCTTGGTAAGTTCTGTAGAGGGTATTTCGGTAATTGAGAATGTTATTCTCTATAAATTAAGTTTTGATGATAACAAAATAGTTGAAGAAAACTAATTAAATTATTAAGTGCGCAAGATTATTTTGGAATATTTTAAGTGCATAAACTAGAGTAATAACAAGATTTATTCAAGGATTAATGTAAGGATTTAAGGTCTGGAGTATTACACAGAATATCACTTCAATCTTGATAAATCACAAGTGCTTCATCTAGAAGATATTCCAGAAATTAATATAGAAGTATGTATAAGTGAAAGATAAAGAGTAAAAGTTATAGCAGATATTCCAGAAGATATCATAGAAGATGTATATTAGTTTTAACAGCAATCCAAAGGATTATCTAGAAGGTATATATCAGGAAGATAAAAAAATGGAAATTTTAATAGTTACCTAAAAGATAGTCCAGAGGATTATCCAGAAGGTTATTTGTAATTGTTGACAGCAAACTAGTTCCACGCAATTTTACTATTTGTCACTTCAATTTTGGTCTAATTCATTCCAGAACGTTTCAAGTAAGTATCTTGAAAGCCCAGCTCCAAGAAAATGAATATATTTAGGTAATATACTCATATGTGCCACATAAGTTGGTTAATATCCAAGCGGATTTTAAGTTTTCTTTAAAGTTTCCCTCTTATATCATCGATCAAGTTTCAAAAGCAAGATCAAGTTTTGTTTAAACAAGTGATATACGGGTTCTTCCTTCGAGATAAGCGTTATCAATATCTACAAGCTACAAGACTAGAGTAAGCATATCTCTTACCTATTATTATGGGACTTTACCAAGAGTTCAAAAAGAAGATAAATGTTATCTACTGCTAGTATTTGAAATAAAGAAGTAGAATAGGTTATGATGAATGTTTGTCGAAAACATTCAAGCTAAGGAAAGTATCATCACAAAATCAGGAATCCAATCTATGAGAAACGAAAAAAAAAAAAAAGGTATCTTCTTCTATCTTATGTTTTATCTGTTGAACATTAAAGCAGGATTCGAATTTTTCAAGAAGATAAGACACACAAGATATCATCCGAGATTTATGCAGGAAAGCTTATCAACTTACTACAATAGTTTTCTTGAATGTTAGAGAATCGAGAATATATCAACGAAACTGCAAAAAGAAGGAAAAAAACGCACACTGCTACAAAGAAAAAGAACTGTTGCTACCTTTGAAAAAATCCGAACTGACTTGTGCACTTTTCCTTACTACAATTTCTTTTATTTGCTGCTCTTTTCTTTGTGTGATAGAAGGAACGTGTTGTTGCCTTTTAGGTTGTCTAGTTTACAAGATTAGGCCCTATAGTATAGGTTTTTAGCTTGAGGAAAGCTGTGATGATCAAGTAGAGTGGATTATACAATCTTGTAAATTGACTTAATTGAATATAGTGGAACAAACCCGTGTAGATTACAGGGTCCCTGGCTTGAAGCTGGAAGAGTAGATTAACGCAAATGGCAGAACCATTAAACATCACTGCGTGATTTTCTTTCCCTGCTCTTTTATTTCATTGCATTTTAAATTTTGTTTTAATTGCTAATTTTGTTCTAAAAAATTATTCTCAAAGGGGATTTTAATTTTAAAAGGGCTTAAAATTTAAAACTTTGGTTATAATCAATTCAACTCCCCTTCTTGATTATAAAAGTGGGACCAATAGGGCTTTTAGCCTAAATTAATGCAATGGGCTGGTCTTTTGGATTAGTGACAGGGCTTAAAAGATCAGGTCTAATATGGGATTTCGTAGAAAGATGTGGCTTGGTAGGCTCAAAATAGGGATCGTTGGACCGGTTTATTCTGCTTTCGTCCTAATTCGGTTTTCTCATGTATGAAAAGTAAGCTATAATAATATCTTCCCAAGTTAATTTAGGTTGTGTTTGAATAAAATATGGCTTATGTGGACTAAAATAGTCCTTTATCATTTTTTATGGTCTTCTTTTATATTATAAAGGCTATTAAGCCCATTTCCAGTCTAGCTCACTACTATAAGAAAATGAGGCTTCAATATCAACCGTCGGATCATTATAAAACGATCTAATGGACACCAGTAATACTTGATTTCAACTATTCATCTAGAAGTCATCCAACAGCTACCATCAGTCTCCAAATCTATAAATAAAAGGATTCTTCTCTCATTTGAAGGACATTCAGCAGATTGCTAAGATTGAGAGCAATGCAGATATTCTGCTGAAATATCTCCAAGAAAGATCAAAGCACCCATTCTACTAAGAACGATCGAGAAATCGGATTTATCTGTTCTTCCTCCCACTCCTTTCTTTGCAATATCTTACACGTGTCATCAATTTAGAATTTTTCTCAGGTCGATCGGCACGTTTATTGCACACGATCGACCAACTGCAGTAACCCCACCATACAAGTTCAAAATGAAAATATGAGACAATACTCAACTCATAGATCCATATTTTATTGACTAAATTGTTCAATACAACTATAGGCATAAAATGAAATCTTAAGTAATCAAGATAAAAGAGGAAACTAAAAGATATCCTAGAAATTAGGAAATAAGTTTGTTTATGAAACTAAATAAAATTCAATAAATCAGGAAATGATATAATAATAGAAATAAGCAAATAAAAAAAAATCTTCTTTGCTCCAAAATAAGTTGATTTGAGAATCTTCTATTTTGGCTTCGTTAAATCTTTTTTTATTCAAATCACTATAATATTTCACAATGTAACTTGGTTTTCCTAATGATAGTGATATATTGATAACGAATACTAACTTAGAGTGCATGGACATGTGCGGATACTTAGAGTTACATCTGGTGAGCATGATATCTCTCATGAATGGGTTAAAATGTCTTTGTTATAATGATTATTTAAGGGGGTTGCCCGTTGATTTTGATAGCTTGTCCATCATGCATTATGCATGCACAAGATCCTATAGTCAATATGTAAGTAAAGAATGAAAGGATAAATAGAACCCTTTTCCATTTGATGCACTTTTCTTAGTTTTTCCCGCCTTTTATTTGTCTATTTCCATAAAAACAACATCACATTTGAATAGTACTTGAAAAACCGTATCAAATCTACTATTCATACATAAAAAACCGATAACTTGTGAGGAGATTCTAGCAGTCATATTAATATATAATTAAAACAACAAAAGTAATTTCTACTTAATATATATGCATATATATTTAGTAACTCTTATATATTATTTTTCACATCTGGTTTAATATTAATTTTAGGCAATCCTTTTATAATATTCTATTTAGACAACTTTTCTAATTGATTGAAATTAACATGTCCTAAATGTTTATGCCAAGCAGGCAAAAAAAATCATAAAATATGTTTAATTTGGATTTTTTAATTTTTTACACTTGTAAATAATTGAATTTAAAAAGAATAAATAAAATCAAGCTACCTGAAGTGGTTTTTTTTTTTTTTAACAATTGTGGTACCAAGAAAAAGCTCTAAAAGATCAACACACAGCATGCATGCAATCCTCAATTGTTAACTTGTTTTTAGTTTTCAACAATGATTGCAATAAGAAGGTGATCCTTGGTCACAGCGCCAGAATTTTGACTTGTGTTGGCTGTTTGGGGTTTGATGGCAAAAGTAATATTCCTACTATCTTTAACAAATATTTCCATATTGCAAATAATATTCCAATACATCACAAGTGATATTTGATAAGCACCAACAAAATTAAATTCTTCAATCACGTCTACGTGATGGTCTTCCCTGTCTTCTAAGGCTTCAAAGCAATAATCTATTAAAGTTAAAGGGTAATATGCTTAGTATGTGTTAATGATATAATCTCCCTATGAATTATAAATGTTTTGATGATAACAAAAGTCTTAAAGATTTATCAAATAGGGTAAATCACACCAGTTAGTCACAACGTTTGGAAAAGTGGTTCAATTAAGGTCACGGCAGACACATGTTCACAGAAGAACGGTGGAGAGGAGGTGACACATGTCAACAGGAGAAAGCCACATGCGTCCACCGTGACCTAAATTGAACCACTTTTCCAAACGTTGTGACAAAAAATGAACTTATCTCCCAAATATTATGACCCAAAATGAACTTTTTTAAACATTATGATCCAAAATGAACTTACCCCTAAACACTGTATCTCACTAGTGTAATTTACCCTTATCAAATATATCCTTTGAACTTAACCATGTGTGCAAGACTATGTTAATTTTAGGAGCACAAGATAATTTCGGAAGCTGAATCAGAAGTTAGACTTTCCTAATATGGAATAAGAACATTTTTCTAGCTTCACGGTTTGAATATAACTTGGGAATCATATTCAAACGTTTCACTAAAGTCGGTTTATGATCCAATGAGGAAATTTAATTAATAATCAGGGGTTAAATAAAGTTATAATTAATGAAATGTTTATTTAGTGTATAAATGGAAAATTTCCATATGATAATTCGGATTAACAAGTTGGAGTTCTTCCAAATTAAATCATGGACGCAATCTCTTGAGCTTAGGATCATTCAAATTCAAAAAGAAAAAGAAGAAGATAAGTGCCAGATTGATGAATTGGATAAATATGGAAAGATATCTTCTCAAACATGGAATGAATTCAAAATAACATCTTTCCATATCTTACACATATGACAAGCATACAAGCTAGATTCTCCAAGATATATTGTGAATATATTATATCAAGTATTTAACGTCTTTTTGCTACTTGAAAGGAAGGAATTCAAATTAATATGTTTGGAAAATCATGAAGATATATCAAGCCACAAACAAGAATAACCTTCTATCATATTTGCTTGGAGAAGACTGTTTACTTGAAGACTATAAATTAATGAAACCGATCAGGAACGAAAAAGGGAAGAGATTTATTGAGATAAAGTTTTGATCTTCAAATAACTAAACGCTCAAAAGAAAGATCTTTGCTTATAAACATACTTTTAGATATTGTTACTTAAGCTTATTTACTTTGTTGTGCTAAACTTGTGATGACCTATTTTATTTTACTTCTCTAGACTATAGACACTTTCTTATAAACTCTGTTGAGATAGTGTGAGAAGTAACAAAGGCTACTCATAGGACCATATGCTAGCTTAGGTTGAAGCTAGAGAGGCGGCGTAAATTATTTCATTGCGATGTACTCAAGACTTCTTTGTACTTCTTGATTTGATTGGATCTAATGGAACAAACTGGTAAAGACAACCAGAACCCAATGTGGAGCTAGAAGAGTGGACTGATGTACAAGGTGGAACCACTATACATATCGAGTAATCTCTTCTCTCCCCCTCCCCTCTCTCTTATTTACTTGTTGTTCTTACTTTTGCACATTATTTATTCTAGAATGTGAAATAATACAATTTAAAGGATTTTGGTTTAATTGATTGCTGAGAAAAGAGATCGAAGTTAATTATACTCGCATGTATCAAAAGTTAATATAGCAAGATGACTTATTAAAAGAATTGCTAAGTATTTGTTTTAAACAAAGTTTACATAACTTGTTTTGGAAGGAAATTTAAATTGATATTTGCAAAAAGTTTTTGATAACCAATTTACCCCTCATCTTGGTTATTAACTTACTGGACCAACAGTATGGTTGTATAGGTTTCTATGTTGTATTATCGATGCCTTGATGCAAGAGATGGGAGAAGTTGTGATTCCTTTGCAGGTTTAGCATGAGATAGGTTTTTCCATATTGCTTCATTTTAGTGCTAGATTTATTTTTCGCATGATACCCTTTGATGTGGCATTAGCGAGATGATTTTGGTGTTACACAACTCTCTATACATGTTGTTGGTCAATATTGGGATGCTTTAGCTTCGTAGATGTTAGAGCACATGGTGCACCACTTAAATTGATTTTATATGTATACATTTGTTACATACTAATATAAATTTATACTTTATAATTTTTACGGATACTATATATTACAACATCCTCTTAGCGTTAACCCTATATTGTCAGCAAGGTAGTGATATTAAGCTTACTTATATACCTTTCTGTAGCTTTCATATAGTGAAAGTGAAGTGACACTTTTCGAATTATATCATCTAGTAGTTTAGTGGGTAGATCTTACAACTGTGTGATCAATGCCTTCCTTCTATAGGATCCTTCTTAAAGCAAAAAACTAATGAGAACTATAGCAAAAGACATGTAGCCTGGATCCATTAGTGGCAAAAGTAGTAATTGAGTATTGTTTAGCTCGACTATGATGATGGATTGCTAGGTAAGGTTGATCATGAGTACTATTCATGGTACCATCGTGTTATATAGCATTACATTAGTAGAATCAAAGTGAAGCTCGAAATATTACCGAGTCGTATGATCTACATAACTTTATCTCCACGTTTTATGACACTTTAGTATTGATATTGTTTGCTTGGTTTTTCATGCAAATGGATGCATTTGATTGTGTTGAGTTAAATGACACTTCATAAGAGATACGGGCTATAGTAGCTGTTGAGAGATATATCCTTTATGGTCATGGGGGTATGACATTGTTCCTTCCAGATCATTAGGAGCAGCACCCGGAGATAGCTTTAGGTCATGCGATCCAAAGGAGATGATGGGGCCATGCTTCAAGAGCTAGCACTAAATTAGTCTAATACACCTTTTCCAAATCCTTCAGTCACTCATTACTCTTTGATTGCTCATGTCTCTATCATGTGGCATTCGCTAATTTGACTGGTCTTACTTCTCATCATATGATGCTCTAACACCCATTGTTGATTTATTGGTTCAATCTCATTATATGGAGTTTTATACACTTAAAGCAAATCTATCCTTTTATTGTTGTGGTTACTCTACTTACACCTCAAAAGTATAAGCATCTAGTAGAATTAGATGTTGTGAAAGCATCACAAAGATAAATCGTTGACATATTTTATGGGATAATGTACCACTAAACGCCCGACCCTACCCTAATATAAAAGGCTTGAATAATTTTACCTAGCTTGAAAACACTTCAAGTTGACTTGTGCCGCTATTAGAGGTGATGCATGAGGTAGACCTAGCCACGCATTGTTGTAGTTTTTTTGTGTAAACTTTAGAGATAGTCCTTGCATTTTGATAAACACATCCACTTATTATACATTGTAGATGTAAATCAACTAAGGATTGTGATAAGATTCATTGATCAATTGGTCATATCACATTAGGTAGAGTTAAGGGATCTCAAAACTTGGTTCGATAAGTCTTATGTAGAGAACCAATTGAAGATGAAGGTTATTTCTTCCAAAACTATTTGATTCATTTTGCAAAGAAGTAGATTTGGTTTTAGTTAGAGTGGAAGATATGGAGGAGATAGAATCAAAGAATAATTATAGAGATTCATGCCTTGACCCACTAGCTGTGTCCAAGATGATGGAGTACTCTGTGCGTTAGAGGTCCAAGAATAATGATTCATACACTGATAGCCATGGCTTGTATGGGAGATTATATCGTCATGCCACAACCTGTGTTAGAGGTTGTATTAACCCAGATCGAGAGATGCGTGTTTACCTAAAGGAAAGGGTAAATTACACCAAAGATTACAATGTTTGGAGGTAAGTTTATTTGAGGTTACAATATTTCGAATGGTTCATTTGATATCACAACGTTTAGGAAAGTGAGTTAATAGAGGTCACCACTAATACGTATCAATAGGAGAAAGATTTAATTAAAACTCAAAAGATCCGCTATATTATGACATATGTTAATAGTGACCTTAGTCAACCTATTTCCCT
Source organism: Combretum micranthum (assembly GCA_024138025.1). Classification (NCBI taxonomy): domain Eukaryota; kingdom Viridiplantae; phylum Streptophyta; class Magnoliopsida; order Myrtales; family Combretaceae; genus Combretum; species Combretum micranthum. Next base: position 2,860,463 of record JAMXBD010000026.1, read on the forward strand.
AAACGTTATTTCCTCAAATGAACCACTTAAATGTTGAGAGTTATGACCTCAAATAAACTTATTGCCATATATTATGATATTTCAATGTAATTTATTCACAGAGGAAACTATAGCCTATTCTACTGCCCGTAGTCTAGGACACGTGAGCCTAAATTTCCATTGAAGGAGTGATCCAATAAGACTATACCCTACCATGCGATCCATAAGGTAGGCTACGTCAGTTCAAGGACCAACATGACTTGAGACCCGAAGATTCTATGCCCAGTGCCACAACTTGTATCGTACCCCATGGGATAGTCTGGCAATTTATTTTCTTATTTTATCATTTATTAGATTATTAGATTTGGATGTTGATTTACTATTTTACCCTTAAACTTAGTTGTGGGTTACAAAGGTGGTTGCTAGGCAGTGTTTAAGAATCTTTTGACACTTTTAGTATTGAATACACTTTTAGGAGTTTTCTCAAACCTTTCCTTTCCACCAAGCATGGTGATTGTGTGAAAGTTTTGTTGTTTTCATTGATCATGTGTAATATCTATTAATTAAAACTTATTCGATTCTTTTTCTTGGTGTGTAATATCCTTCAAAGCGGACCGTTCATATCTTTTATTTCTTTATTTTTATTTATCCAATTACAATAATAACATTTGTCTCGTATCAAAATGTTGGAAACTACAGTGGTTAAAAGTTATCAAGAAGTTGTGATGAGTTGATCTTGTGATGTTGACCAGGTATGTTGAGAATCGGGATGGAGACTGTGTTTTATAAAAGATTGGGATGGAGATTGTGATGTATTTGAAAAATCAAATAGAAATTGTGGTGTATTGAAAACTAGTTTGAATGTATATCTAGTTGCACATATGTTAGTTTAAATGTGTTTTTACGAGCAATTTGTGATATAGACGGATTTGATATAACATTTGAGGTATGCTGGTTCTATCATTGAACTTGTAGAACCAAGTTTTGATTTTTGGTAAAATTAATTTACAGATGTAAGTTGCAACTTTATTTATAAACTGACAAATAAAATTACAAATTGATGTTATGATTCATAAATCACACTTTCATTCCATCATTTCTTTAGTAAATTTGATTAGTTGATGGATGAAGCAAAATCATATATTCTGTATCCTAGCTATGATTTTGCCCAATGGTTTTTAAAAGTATACTTTTTAAGAAGAGGTAAATTGGCTGATGACATTCCACCGTTACTATCCAAGTAAGATCAAATCTTCGCTTCCATTGGTAAAAATTAAAAAGGTGACCCATCTATCGTCTTTTTTGGAAAATTCGTAGTACTCACTCAGCACATAAATGCATTATAAGATATAAATACTGTATTTCCGTTAATCTTCCATAAGAAGACATGCGTACAGTAACCACCGACCACGACCAGACCAAACCCTATAAATATAGAGAGAGAAAAACGATTACCGGTTTTAAGAATCTCAAATTCCGTCAATTGAGGGCCTTCGTGGCTTTGCTAAGCTAAAAGCTTCAGGCTTCCAAAAATCCCGATTCCAAGCTGGTATGCTAAAAACCCTAACCCTACATTCTTTCTATTCTTTACTGCTCTTATCACGCCACTGTCGGTACCTGCAGAGCTCATTGTAAACAAATATTCTTACTTTCTGATCTAAACTACTACTTAATTTTACTCACCATGCACCCACACGAGTAAAGCTGTTTTTTTTTTTTTTTTAATTTCACTGCTTACTTAGGGTTTTGTTATGGTAGATGTTAATAGTTGTCTTTGGTTCTTGGTTCACGTTCACAATCACAAAAGAGCAAAAAAAAAAAAAAAAATTTCCCTCTTTTTCATGCGTTTGTTATTATTGGAAAAATGTGGTGTAAACCTTCCAAAAATTTTAGGGTAAATGTAGATGAACTTATAGGTATTTTTACAATCAACAATCCGAAGTTTAAATGTGTCCATTTGCTATCTATAAACTGTTTTTGACTTCATTTATAGTTCTAGTAAATGGCCAAAATGGTTTGTTAGTTAATTGCAAAATTGGAAAAACTTCAGTATCAAATGATACTTTTAAACTTTATATAGTTACTGTCAGTTTTGTTGATTAGTAGTGTCAATGCATTTGTTAAGAAAATGTATAACGGAGAAATTTACCCATGGGTTTAGTATGTTTGGCGTTTGTTAACAAAATGTTAAAACTTATTCTCAGATTTTTGACAATTCTTAAAGGATATGGGTGAAATCTTGATACTATATGGAAAAATATATAATCTTTGGTTTGTGAATTTTGGCATTTTATCAGTTGTCCAATGTGTTGCTCGTGTTATGTCTTTGTGTTCTTCTTAAGGTCCCCAATAAATGGTGTTTGAAGGTTTTGAGCCCATATTTGGTGAAGCCAAGGTAGAATGGCCAAACCGGGGTCCACATCCTCTGCGGAGATTCTTATTCTATGTTCATGCTCTTGATCCGTCCCACCTCAGAATCCATGTTACTGATTTCCATTCCAATACATGGGAGGCAGTTCGCTCGGTCCATCAACTTGAGGATATGGTGGGTTTTTTTTTATAAGGTTATTGCTTTTTTCCATCATTTGATTGGTCTGTGAAGTGCACTGACAATGTCTTTTATATTGGTCACATTGGTTTTGATGCTACTTAAAAAGTGTTCATGCATGCCCCAGAGTCTTGTTACAAAAATTTGATAATACGAAATCCAATGGCAAATCATAGGTGTATCATCATATCTGATTGCAGATGGACAGCACTGGAATAGGTGGTTCTTGGTCTGAGTTTGTTGACTATTTTGTGGCATCCTTGAAGTCTGAAGATGTGAAACTAGTTTTGGAGGGATCAGGTTGCACACTATGCCTAAGTTTTACACTCTTTTCTATTTGTGTAAACTTGAGGTATTTTCATGTGGCCTCAATGCTGAGGTTTCTTCAGTGTGGTGAATATTGACTTTCTTAATTGGTTTCTCCTGAGGTTATATTTTGCATATTTACTCCAGAGTGGTGGATGAATTACTAGCAGAAAGGATTTTGTTATGCTCTATTTGCTCGGATCTTTGGGCATTTCTAGGTTATTTTTGTCTATTTGGAAGAAATGCAGGCTCAGCTTCTTTATAGTATTGAGCACTCTGGAAATGTTGTTATAAGTTGGTCCATTTCATGGTTAATTCTCTGACCATAAGAGTAGAACTGTAATGCAGTGATATGTGGTGGCTGAGTATATGAAAATAGAAGCTGTTCTCATAACATGTAATCTGCTTGTGAGAGGCATCTTCTGCAAAATTTAGCATATGGGTGAGGAGGAGGGAATAACTTTGTTACATAACTGGTCTCCATCAGATCATTATTATTAATTAACAGTCCTGGGGGTTGTGTTACAGGTTCTTTGACATTTAGCGTGTGAAGATTCTAATCTTCTACCATCTTTATTGTCATGCTCATATGCATGCACCAAGCAAACACCTGAAATTGCACAACTACAAAAAACGGAATTTCCTATTTATTTATTTATTTTATGAACACCTTACTATTTCATATACCATGCCACACATCAATTAGTCCTTTGCAATATGTCCATAAATAATGCTAAACATTGGACATGTTTTATCACTGACTCCAAAATTGTCTTAAAATCTTTGTTTCTCAGCAATAATAGAATACTGTGTTTTTCTTTGTTTGAGGATGTTGTAGAACCACATGATTGATCCATCTGCACTATTCCCTGATTGAAGCAAGTTGGAAAGACTTAAAAGCCTTAACCCCTACCATTTACTATTAATTGAAAAAAAAAATAAAGCTGATTAGCATTCCTTTTTTTTTTTTTTTTCCCTTATTATCGTGGGATTGGATAATGAACAAAAGAACATTAATAGAGGGCAAATCCATCGCTGGTGGATTCCCATGGATTTTTGTTGTATGACAATCTCTCCATCTTTCTAGCTTTGCTCTTTCTTTCAATCGGCTTGAGATTCTGGATATTAAAACGCATATTAGGTTGCGGAAGGGGAGATTATATATTAATTTTGGAGTAGTGTTGAAGTCTTGAAAGAAAAATTAAAGATGGAGGCAATAGTAGATACTTCATTCAAGTCATTAATCTTATTACTTCATTGGACATCATTTTCTGCGTGGATTTTATGAGCCAAGTAGCTAACAGCTTTAGGAAATATATATAGGAGCTGAACCCTTTTCTGCTTTCAATTTCAGGTGCTGTGAATGCAAAGTTAGTAGCTCAGATATCGAAAGGGATGCCTTTAATATATATCTCTCTTGTGAGACTTAAGGATTTGCCAGCTAATGAGGCCATGGGAAACCTTACATTGGATCTCTTTAGAGCTTTCAAGAGCATGCAGGTTTCTCTTGATGAAGGTATTTTATTTTTGTGAGGAATGTATCCTCTTTCCTCATCTGGGTCTGTATTTGCTATTCAATCTTATTGTCCTTCAAGACAAGTTTTTTCTGCATATCAAAACGTGTAGATGGTGAAGTGACAGCTAATCTTTTTCTTTTTCTTATTTTTTTATTTTTATTTTTATTTTTTCGCCTCTTTTTTACATGTGCTTAGGGCAGAAACATTGTCTCCAGTTGGCAAAGGGTGTATCTGATGAAAAGGTATGAAATATTGTGCTGTATTCTCTTACTGCTTAGTGATTATGCAGTTCATCATTCATGTCCAATACCTGTAGTGTCTGTCTTATCTGCAAGTGTCACCACTTTTAATTTTTGGTGTAACTTATTCTCTGAAACCAGTTGGTACCCCTCTCATATGGCCATGGAATAGAACTATAATGTTGGAGCTAAAAGATGGGAGTAAATCGTAAAAGTTGTATTCTTCTAGTTTCACCAAATTTTATGTTGCTTATAAACTCGTCATTTCTTGTCTTATGGTAGTTGAGATTGATCCACAAGAAGTAACTAACTTTTTTAAAGAAATGAAAAGATAAAAGTAAGGTTAAAATGACCCCTTTCACGACCATTAATCAAATGATTGTGTTCCATGGTGTATTCTAGCATTTGGTACTTCTTTTATGATATTATCGGGTATTGCTAAAACTTAAGTATTTTTAATGGGGACAAAGTCATATCACTGTCTAAAGTTTGGGTGTTTTTTCAATTTTACACTTGAAGTTTGAAATTGTTGATTATCATAGGTAATTGAAATTTTACTTGTCAAATTTACTACCTCATCTATCGTTGTACTCTTTGACCAAAGATTATTTGCCACATTATGTATTTAAAGATGATGGAGGTAGTAAATTTGACAAGTAAAAGTTCAATTGGGTATAACTTTAGTAACTTAAAACTTGAAGGGTAAAATTGGACAAATAAAAGTTTGATTGGGAGTAATATTGAGCAACTTCGAATTTCAGGTTTAAAAATTGGAAAAATACATAAAGTTCAAATGGTGATATAATATTATTCCATTTTGGACTTTTTAGTAAATATGTACTTAAAGCTAAAGAGTGAAAGGTTTTTGTGGCTTCAGTGCTTAGAATATTCCATGAATCAGCTGGCTGAAATTGTTACTATGATGTACAACCGCTAAATACGAACTACTTTTGTTCAATGAGCAAGCATGGATTGACTTTTAAAGCCTACTTAAACCAGTGAATCATGCAGAGAGTTAGCTAATGTATGAAAGGCATTTATGCAGATCTCTTGAAACATTTAAAAGATTTTAGGATAATTTCATGTATATTATGTAATAAATTTTTCTTCTTAGCTCACCATGGGTATCTCATCCTTTTGGCTATGATCAAAGCATTGTTTCTGAATAAAGGCCTCTTGCAGCAAGTATATTTATGCGGATGGACTACTTCCAATTTAGTCTTTCTAAAAAGATGACTCTTACTTTTTTTCTTGTTCTCTCTTCATTGTGAGTAACAAGAATTTCAACAGCTTTAGTTGTATGTATACATGAAAATGTAACATCAATAAATGTAAAAAGTTTTTACTTCCCCCGAAGAATTATAATTGTTCATTTCTTTGGAAATGGGAACTATTATGCCTTAGTTGCTATTGGCCAATTCAGTGCTTTCTCTTTTGCAGGAGAGTACCCATAGCACTAAGAAACAAAGGTTGTCAAAGATGATTCCTCTTTCAGATGTTAATGGTGCCCAAGAACCACCAGGTATCCATTGTTATAGATAGATGCTCCTCCTGTAGTCGGTATGCAATTTAGTATATCTGCTTTTGATATGTAGTTCTTTGTTGAATGCCTAAACTCTTTTTGTGCCCGATAAGCTTTGAACTTTGTTGATGTTGTTGAATGCACCAAATGGTATCTTCCACTTAGCAACTTTTATTGACCATATTAAGTTCAGCTGTAAAAACATATTCAAATTAACACATATGGACACATGAACTACAGCAATCAAAACCCAATCCGAACGTCCCAGAGTCGATTTGACTCCATTAACAAGCTCTATCTGTATTTCCCATCGCATCACAAACTCCATTGACATTCCTGCAGTATGAAGTTTTCTTCACCACAATAATCAAAACTCAATTCCAACGTCTCAGAATTGGTTTGACTCATTAACAAGCTCTATCTACATTTCCCCACACATCACAAACCCCATTGACATTCCTGCAGTGTGAGGTTTTCTTCAACACCAAAATCAAAACTCATTTCCAACATCCCAGAATTGATTTATCACTTTATCAACAAGCTCTATCTACAATTCCGGACACATCACAAACTCCATCAACATTCCTTCAGTAATGACTTATTCTCCATATTTTTTGATAGTTCATGTTCTTTTCATATATTGTTGACATTTGATTCTGTGTTTGTTGTAAATCAACTCTAGAATGTGTTGGTGGTTTTTTTGGAGATGTAGATAGAGCTATGTTGGTGGAGTTGTAAAACAACTCTAGGATGTTAGAGTCTCGTTTTGGCTGATGTGGTTTTTCATGTGTTCAAATATGTTCATTTGATTGTATTTGTACAGCTGAATTGAAATATAGATGGTAATTATGACTCTGGAAGTTGCTGGTTTGGTGGAGTAGAAAGTATAGGGCTACCAACACAAAATGCAACTTCTATTTGTGCTTTAGGAATGGTGTTTCCCAAAATAGTTTAACAGGAACTGCTTTTTAAATAGATAGTTTCAAAATATGGGGTATTTTCGGGCAATTCTCAGTGGATGACGAGCAACTGTTGCTGTAAAGAGCTATCAATTCATACTTATACCTTAAGTTGTGTTTTAATATTGTGATTTCCTTTCCTATTCCTTTTACATGATTATTATGTCAAGAAAAAAAGCTTATATAGTGTTTTCATCACATGTCAACTTGCAGTTGAGGAAGCAGCAGAAGATCAGACCGTTACAAAAGTTGCAAATAGAGCAGTGCCTGCACGCAGAAGGTACTTGGCCCATATTCAGTGTTGTTTAGTAATTTCATATTTTTGTTTTTCTTGTTTGTGTAGCTTATGCTTCTCTTTTGGTCAGGGCAAGGGTCAGGGGTGCTCTCCTTCAAGATTCGGAGGGTGATGAATAAACAAGAAAGTAAATAGTCCATATAATTTGATCTTTTCTGCTTTGTAACTACAGGTTTTAGTATTAGGATTTGGTGGTATCAAGTCCCATCATGAGATGCCAATGTATGTTTTATCTTCTCCTCCTCTTTTCTCGGATGTATGTAAATAATTATGTGGATATTGATCCATCATTCTTATGGAGATGATATGGTAATTGATATAGAAAGAGGTGCAATATTTATGCCACATACATATGCGATTTTGCATGAATACAACACTAACATGTATGTGTGCTCGTAGTGCCACAATTATCCCATCTTTCCTGTTATGAAATTTCTTTCTGCATCCAATTAGTGAACTACTGAAGATTCATTTGATTGATATATTTTTGTTAGCCTGCAAACGGATATTCTTGTGTCATAACAAATGATGATTTTGGGAGTGAACAAGTGGAGTTGCTTTGGATTCGCAGAAGCTTTTTTTGCTGCTAATGTTTTATTTGATGTTATTGCTGCTGCTATACTCAGGATCCTTGGAGCACTTGCGATAATGGTTGCTCTTACTGCGGTAATTGTGATCAAGGAAGTTTTTAGCATCGATGACTTTTTGCTTGTGCTGCTAAAACATATGATGTGCTTAATGGGTGGTTTAGTACTACAATTTAGTCTGATGAAATTGAAACTTTGGATCATGGCCAACTGGGGTACTTTTAGATTTGGCTTTCTCTATATGGAAAATTTCATGCCGTAGCAGTTGGATGAATTGTCGATTGGATGAGGAAAGATAATTGACAACCCTCTGCTGAATGAGCTGAAAAATAAGAATTGGTCCTACTCATGGATGATATTCGTGCAAAATGAGCAGGACATGGTTTTATATCTATGAAAAATGTACAGGACATGGTTTTGAAACTCGGATGAGAGAGCCCGGAGAATTTATGTTCTCATGCATGAACCGCATCCACAAAGATACCGTAACCAATAACTCGACACATTTTAGGGTGCCATGTTGGTCCATATAAAAATCTTTCAAATGTTGTATAGTTGGACTATATACACGATTGATTTTGGTAATCTGTTCTTACGCCGTTCCCATGGGCTGTCATGCCAAAACTTCTACGGCATCATCTTTTTCGAAAGAATTACGCTAGACGGCCTAGCATTTAGGAGTAAGTTTATCATTGGAAATTTAAATTGATCCATTTTTTAAACTTTGGAACTTTAAATGAATTTATCTTTAAATGTTAAGGTCTTTTGGTGTAATTTACCCTATCTTTTTCTTATGCAACAAATTCAATTACACTTATAATTATATAATTTTAGAGGAGTCAATTGGACTGGTAATACTGTTTGGATTGTCTGTTTTTTATCTGTATTTATATCTTTTTTTAAAATGATGTGTAAATATATTCGATTTGTATTTAAATTTTATCTATATTTGTTCTATTTGATCTTTTGATGAGATCTGTCAATTTTTTTTATCTATATCTATTTCTTGATAAATAATTTGTTAAAAAAATGTTTGAAAAAGTGTGTATCTGTCGGAAAGAAGCTAAAACAAACAGACCCAAAAATTGTACGTCATTAAAGCAGAGGCAAGTGGATATGTGATAACTCTATATAGTCATTTTAAATCAATTAGATGTGCATCTACACCTCATTTTTGGGCTTCACTTATTCGGTGTAAGTTGGGTTCTCTCGTGAGTGGAAGGTGAGGGGAAAATTATAATAGTATAATTTATCAATTGGTGCTTAACAGAATCCGTCAAAACGATGACTTGTCTTGTCAGAATTTTTAAATTTATTTGGAATTGTCGATTATTTATATAAGCTACTAGCTAGGACTTTCATTTTATAAATTCTAGACATTTGGTTTTTCAAAAATAAATAGTTTTGAAAATTTTAGCTGGGGCTTTCTCAATGTAATTAAGAAGACAAGATTAAGGTTTTAGGCCTTTTAATAATCACACAAATTAGGATTTGTTATCATAAGAAACCTAAAAGATATACTAATTAAAGATTTGTAGATTAAATTATGGTTTTTATAATTGATTACTTAAACGGTACACGGCTTCGATCTCCAAGAACGAAACACCAATAATATGTCTATATTATGAAATTTTTAGAAATAATTTAGATGGTTTGTCTGAAATCCTTCTTTAAATCTTTTATTTCTTAAGCACAAATAAAATTTTTACTTCCTAGTCAAGATTTTTATCAAAATCAGTAAAGACGTGAGATGAGAGGACATGCAGGATTTTTCCTTGTCACCTTTGCCACCACAAGAGACGCATGCTGGACTGGAGTAAGAGGAAAGGAAGAATGTATATAGGTTGGCAATGTAGTATGTCAACAAGTTCTTTTCCAAGAAGCTTTTGAATGATGATGATGATTATTATGATTTGGCCTTTTGTTATTAGTAATTGATGTTATAGACTTTGTTCTGATTTATTTTTTCTTTAAAAACATAAATTCATTATGTTAAAACAATTTGAGCAATATAATTTACTTATTTGAGTACAGTGGTTTGGTATTATTTTGAGACTGAATTGATACTAAACCAATAATGAAATAAATAATGATATCGATGAAAATTAATAGTTTTACTCATAAAATAATCAAATCAAATCAATATTGAACCGATATAAATATGATATGATAAATTACAAATGTTGATCCGATATCGATGTAAATCTGATAATGTGAACGAGGCAATGGAAAAAGATGAGGTTCTGAGACCCATCCAGAATGACATTTGCAATGAAACATTTGTTTTCTGGTAGCTTGAAAAAAAAAAATCAAAGGATTTCACCTCTCATTCTTCACCACATAACGTTACGACATATAAAGCCAAGTTTGCCAAATGTCCTTGTTATGTTAAAAAGTATCGTTATCCGTCTGATATGGAACTTACTGTAATGTGCTTCAGGAAAATCATTGTTATGCTTATTTTATTGATCACGAATGATGATTTAAAATTAGTTGTCCCATATGGCTTATACTCTAACTAATAAGTATATATCTATAGTAGGAAAAACTGAGATGATTTACAAAAAAATTACATGAATACAAATCAATTATACTATTATTGTATGGCAACTTCAAAATGAGATATAAAAATCACTTATGTATTGCTCCTATAAATTGTGATACGCGTGTATTGCCGGTCCATCAGAAAACCTCAAACCAAAAGATTCAATGAGGCTTTTATCGCATCACAATAACTTTTGTTTCGATTAGTGTGCATCCTTATAATATTTCATGGATCCCAACTGAGAAAGGCAAAATTATCTCCGTGTGAAGATGCAGTAAAGGTATTGCTATATGACACTACCATGTCGCAATGTCTACCTTGGATGCTCTTCAATTTGTATTTTTATATTTTGTAGTATATTGTTGTATCGTATATTGAAAATATTATACAAATATAAAATAATGTATCACCTTTTTAAGATACGATATAATAATAATATTTATGTAATTAATTTTGTTTAAATAATATTTGTGTTTTTTTTTCAATGATGATAGACACGTTTTTTATCCTGAAAAAACTTATAATAGATGGTTTGATTCGATGGTGGTAGAATTCATGATATTACAGTATTAATCAATAATAACATTTAATTTGGTAAAAGCAATAATAATAACATTTATAATTATAATATAATGCTACTTCTATTCGGAAGAAAATATAATTTAATCACTTTGTACATGTCATCTCTCCTCAAAAGAGGACCACGTTTTCAATATTAGAAGATTTATTTATTTAACTATAATTACTATAACTATAATCAATGCTATTATCATGATGATTAGTATTATTTTATTCTTAATGTGAAAGCCTTTTTAGTCCGATCCTTCACTCTATATACTAGGCTCACTATTAAAAAATTAGGAACGTGGGACTTCATCCTCCCTTTCCTTCTTTTCCTCTCTTTTAGACATTCCCCACACGCTGCCAGAATATCAGTAATAACAATTTTTAATTCCTCAAAAGAACCTGTATGTTTTCCTTTTGAATAAATATTATAAGCATCAATACAATCAATAAAGCCTATAAAGATCGACATAGTTGCAGCAAATTTACATCCTTAAGCTATATGATAAAGCAACGGTTGGAATTCAAAGATTTTGATGATGATGAGGGAAAGAGAAATTGTTTGCTTTCTTTTTTTGACTGATGGGTTTTTGTGCCTTTTTCCCTTTCACTTTGGGGGGTCATTGATAACGTCGCAATAAACCTCAAACGATGTGGCGGGTGGTTGCGCAGGCCGCCATGAAACTCTCCTCTTAACCAATCTAACCAATTTAAAAGAAGCCTTGATCAATTAAACTTGATTTCTTTTCCATATCTAATTCCAAAGAAGTTCAATCTTCATTGGTCATCAATGTAAAGTTTTCGAAACTTAAAATCAATCATAAAAATATAACAAAAGTTAGGAAAAGTGTCAATTGGGGTTGATCTATTCATTGTACTAAATGATAATTTTTAAAAGGGATCATTTTTTTATTTGCTTTGCTAAAATCTGTATGACAGTTCATCAATTTATTCAGCTACTCTTGAAAGTGGGATAATGTTTTCATAAGCACATGATGCAAATTCTACCATTTGATTTTAGATACACTTGCTGCAATTGTAAATCTGCTATGTCTGGGAGATCAATAAAATATCTGATAGATAGCTGTGCCATTGAATGAAACCCCAACAATTTGAAACGCAGTTATCATTTGTTCCTTAAAAGGTCCGTCGATCCTAAAGCTCGACAACTCATCATACACCCAAGCTAGCGCTGCGCTACAAACACACGGCAGACTCATTAGACAACAACCGCACACAAAGCAGAGATCGCATACCTTCAACTATGCTTTGCTGGGTCCCCACCAAAAGGCGAAGAACCTCCAAAAATTAGCGTATGCCACTTAATGCAGCGTGTACACGGTATTCTTTAGTAAAAGGCGAAAGAATAGTTCGCTCTGTACACACTGCGTGGCTGCGTGATTTTGGTTGTTGCTGTTTTCTCTATTTTCAATAAGCATGGAGATCTCTCTGTCTCATGTTTTAGCGATGTGGTACTCAAAATTTCAAGTTAAGGGCTTTTCCCGGACCATAAGAGGTTTATTGATGGCCCAAACTTTTCCTAATCCAGAAAACATGGGGTGTCGGGCCTAGTCTTTTGTTGGAACTCCACTAATAGATCCATAACAAATAAATATGGCCTGTTGGAATAATTGGACCTCCCTCATTGTCAAGTCCAAGCATTGGTTAAAAAATCTGTGAAGGTGAAACATGGTCCATCATTAATTTTGACGGAACTTATCCAACGGTTCACATCATATCAATCGTGATTATATCACTAAAATAGTTAATATTTTAATTATTATATTTATCTTAACGGTTAAATGGTTGATCGAACGATTCCTTTGAAGGGATCATAAAAGCTCCCGATATCTATATCATATTTATTAAATCTAAAAATTAGTCATAATTAAGTTTATAACTTCTAATATTTTCAACGTTTAAACCTTTAAATAATTATATGCAATATTCTAAAGTAAATTATATAAACACTTTTGAAAACTTTTGATATTATGGAGACACTTTAATTTGAAAAAAAGAAAAAAAAAAAACTCAACATCTGTCCTCTTGGTAAATGATTAGATAAAAATATTGCCAACTACGTAGACTTATTAAGCTAAGATATTTTTAAAAAGCAACATACCATAAAAAATTCAACCAATTGCATCAATTGATGAGAAAACAAATATGAAAAAACTACTATAGTAATGGGTAAATAAACGAAATTCAAAATCCTATTATTAATTCGTAATCAAATTAAATAAAAGAGTTGACTTTCTTTTATTATTTTTAAGCAGCTAAGTAAAGGAATTCACAATTCTATTAGAGATGTAAGTGTTGAGTTTGTTGTTAATAATCCCTTTGAACTTTGATAAATCGAGAAACGATCCAGAAAATTGCAAATCACCTTCCTAACTTTGACTTTGATGCAAAAAACAATTTAAAATTTATTAAAATATATTTTAACACTTTTTAAACTATAATCTTGATATGTTTTTTTATTGAACTAAAAAATTCAATATGTTTTTTATGTGGCAAATTTATGGAAGTTTACAAAAATTATTTGTAACATTTGATAGTTCATAAGATATGTTTGCACCAAGTCATAATTTAAGGGGGTTATGTGCAATTCTTATAATTGAATATTAAAAAAAAAAATAAGAGATAAGTCAAAATTGATACTTGAACTTTACACAAAAATTCAATTTGCTACCTAAACTTTGAATTAGTTAATTTAATACCTAATCAAATATTTTGAGACTATCTTTACAACCTTACAAACGCAATTTACTTTGTTTTCTTACATGAGAGAAGCATCCTATTATTGCTAGACGATATTAGGAGAAGAAGTAAAAATTTAATGATATGTTGTCAATTCCAAGCTATCAAATAGAGTAAACGATGTGAAGAAACTAGTGAGAAATAGATACAAAAAGTTTGATTAAGTATTAAACTAAACATTTTAAAGTTTCGATACCAAATTAATTTTTTTTTGTAAAGTTCAGGTATCAAATCTGACATTTTCCAAAAAATAACAAAGAAAAAACTATATAAGATAAAGAGAAAACAAACTATTAAAAAAATGGTTATAAGCGTAATTCACTTAGTTGACTACTGTAAGGTTGAGAAGTTAGTTGACCGCCCTTTTAGATTGGGTGGCAATTGAATGGGATAAGTATAATTGTTGTTACCCATTTGTGTTGTTATCCATGAGCTACTTACCATATTAAAGGAATGATGTATCCCTCTAGAGTCATGGCTAACATCCATCACTAAAAAAAATGAAAAGGAAAATGATTCAAATCTCATTAAGTCATGGTAGCTACTAACAACCCTAGGGGATCAATGCCACCCTCAAAGTGTGGTGCATTGGTTGTATGATCCACAACACTAAAATCAAGGCCTAAGAATGGTTGACCACCACCCTACCACATGGCGATGAAACACACTTGGGTTAGCTTCAACCTAATGCTTAAGAAAATATGCAATTGCTATCTCCATTGTCATTTTAACTGGATCCAAAACTTGTTTCAATTTTTAATTTATTTAGAATTGTCAATTGTTCTTATAATCCACTAGCTAATGATAGGAATTGGTCCTTACATCTATCGCTAAAATACGTTAAGGACTCATTTGAAATCAAGCAGCATGTGCAAGGGAAGTTTTCCCAGCTTCAAGGCCAGCAACCATCTTGTCTAACCCGGTGGTGTACTTATCAGAAGCTCACAAAATCACGGGCGTAAATAGCAGCATGGAAGCCTCACATTTGCAAGTACTTTAGCTCAAGGCCGGCAGTGACCAACTCTAACGCCGGTGGCTTATTTGGCCAACCTTCGTTCAAAAACAAAAATTTTCATTATTTCATTTTCTTTTATTTGTTTATTTGTTTATTTGGGTAATAATATATATGTACCCTATTGTAATGAATCCTAGATAACTTTTGGATTTTTAAAAACTTGTTTTTGAGATTTCTCTCAAATTTACTCTTATCAATCAATTTGATTGTGGCGAGTGTTTCGAGTTCTTATCAATCTGTTTATATATTATAACAAATAAACCGTTATCCCTATTTTGTGAGTCATATCAATTTACGAATAGAGTAGTTCGGATCATAAGCGATGCGTCATATCCGTTCATCAGTGCCGTTCATATCCTTTTAATGCATTATTAAACCTATAAATCTAAAACACCAAAAAAAAAACATAAATTCATTTGATTTTGAGATCCGCTACTTTCTATCATTTTAGGCATATCATATTTTGGTATCAGAGCATTCTTGGCGCATCATATTTTGGTATCAAAGCGAAGGTTCCACGTTTCTACCATCTGGGTTAGAAATTTTCATTGACAGAGTACAGTTGCAATGACGGGGTAATCGATAAGTGTGAAAGTTGTGATTTTTTACATTGTTATTGAGTTATTTCACCGATTATGAACTGTTGGTGGTATTATTGCTGGTTACTATGAGTTGAAAGCGAATGGAAAGTGTGTGAGATTGAATTAGAGGATTGATTTGTGATTGTATTGAAGTACAGCATGTATTGTGAATGAAATCTAGGGTTTATGTTGTTGTTGTGCCTGATTTGTGTGATTAGGCATTGATTAATGTGATGAAAAAAATTTGGATTTTACATTAAGATGGGGATGAGAAATTTTGAAGGATTTCTTGATGATCGATTGGATAAGCTTCTATCCATGATAAATCGGTGGAATTCACAACTGATTAATGATATCGTTGAGAAGACAAAATCTCAATCCATTAAGATTGAGATAATGATGATGGTGATTGGAACCCTATTATAATGAACCATAGATAGCTTTTGGACATTTGAAAACTTGTTTTTGAGAGTTCTCTCAAATTTACTCTTATAAATCATTTTGATTGTGGCGAACAAACCATTCAATCTTTCTTGTGCGTCATATCAAGAGAGAGTGTGTGTAATTCGGGTTATTTTGGTGCATCATATCCATCAATAATGTCGTTCATATCCTTTGGATTTCACTGTAATCCAACTATAAACCATAAAAATATCATCTTTAGCATTAGATCCGTTATAGGCACATCAGCTAGGCTTTCCATTTTATAAATTCTAGAGATTTGATTTTCAAAAAAATAGTTTTGAAAATTTTAGTTAAGGTAATGTAATTAAAAAGACAAACTTAAGATTTTAGGTTTTGTACTAATCACTCCAATTAAGATTTGTTATTTAAGAAAACCTAAAAAATGTTAAATCGTGTGGATGTTAGAATCTTGTTTTGATGAGAAAATGGGATGCACAAATTCTCAATAACTTAGTTAAGTTGCATTTAATAAACAAAACATGTTTGTGATATGTTTGAGCTTTAAGTAAATATATATGTTTGTGTTTCTTGTTTGTGCTTGTTGTTGTAGATTATTTCAAGCAAGATTAAAGCCTTGATTCCTTTGGAATCTCTTAAATCTTAAAAAATAAAAGTTGTAGAGCGCTGTGTAATCTTTTTGTAGCATCTTGAATCACCTCAGTCGAAGTCTAGATAAAAGAGATATGGTCAAAATACAAAATAGTGTTGAATTGATCAATAACTACAACGAAAAAGATCGTACCCATGATCTTGGATGCGATTCTAACCCTCAAGGGTGCGACTTGCACCAACTCTCCAATAGAATAAAAACTAGCTATTGTAGCTTTTCTAATCTAACTATTTGAGATATATTTGGAGCCAGCAACTACTTCTTTTGAAGAGCTTATAAATAACGGTGCTTGGGGTGTTTTTGTGAAGGAGAGTAAGGCTTAATTAGTAGAGATGATGTGAAAACACTCTCTCAATTTGTATTGTTTTTTGTTAAGTAAAAATATGAATAGTCTCATAGTGAGATTAGTGAGCTAATATTGTAAGATACTATTTACACATTTGTTTATATTCTGTTTAAGTGTTTTAGCGAAATCCTCAAGTGTTGAGACATTGTTGTGAATTCCTCAAGTGTGAAGTCCTCTTTGTGAAGCAATTTGAAATGAATGGATAGTGTGAAGTCCTTCTTAAGTGAGGCAATTGTAGACTGTGGAGATTAGAAGGTTGGTCGGACTCCACGTTATATATGGTGCAAGCTTTCTTCCGTTGTCTCTTTATTATTGTTGTTGTTTGTAATCGTTGTTGTGGATTTATTAAGATTTAAGTTTTGAAAAGAAATCGAAATTAGGCACAATTTGCACTTCCTAGTTGTTACATAGTTTTCTACAAAAGATTACTACTTAAGAATTAAATTATGTTTTTTCATAATTGCATTATCTAAATAGTATAAGGCTTTTGAACGCTTGGAGAACTAGACAACACTAAGGCCTCTTTGTTTTAAGGAAAAGTAATCAATGATGAAAAATATTTTTCTTAGAAAAGGTTTTCTTAAAAAATAACATATTTTTAAATGTTTAGTTAATTTTATGAAAATAGTTTTTCTCTATTTGTATAACTTCAAGGAAAGTCATATATTTTAACTATAAAAAATACAAAAGCATATATTATAATGAGAAATAAATCTACCTAAACAAAAAATATTAAGAAAAGTCAATAACAAATTACTTTGGATAGTAAATGATTGGTAGATGAGCTCATAAATTGATGAAAAAATGACTTACGCTTATATATCTTGTAAGTTGTTTTTGCAAAAACAAGCTATGGTTGAGTCTATATTTTCCAAAACAAAAGAAAATGTTTTCTATTAATTGTCTCACTTTTCTTTTAAAAACGTAGAAAATGAAAAAACATTTTTCTTGAAAAATATTTTCATTAAAACAAATGAGGCTTAAGTTCTTTATATTATGCATTTAATGTTAATCATGGCTTCAGAAGAAATCTAGAAGGTTTGGTTTGCAATCTTCCATGAAATATTCTATTTCTTAAGCATGAATAAATTCTACTTCCTCATCAAGATTTTCATAGCAATCACTAATATGTGATTTTTCACAACTTAACTAATATGTAGGTTTTTTCCTTGTCACTTTTTCGCACTAGGAGACACTTGTTGGATTAAGAGTAGGAGTGAAAGGTTAGTCTACCATTGTGTAAAATGTAATTAACACAATAGGATGGAGATAAATTAAATATCAAACTACCTTCTTAAAATCGCATCTCAAAAATGCAGGTTTAAATTATGAAGAACTCACATGTTAGTTGGCCAATAGTTTCCAAAGAATTCGCATGCTTGCCATTTTGTAAAATCACATGTCTAACATGTGAGTAAGATTTGGAAATCTATATATATTTTTTTTTGCCACGAAATCATATGTTCAATGTGTAAATTATACTTAAAAAATTTGAACTAAACTTATATGTTGAATATGTGATTTCTTTATATGCGATTTTGGAAAGGTATTTTGGTAATTATCTTGCTTGAAATCTTATTTTGATCAAAATTTTGAATAAAAACTCTAAATTAGTAAAAGATTCATAAAAGGAGAGGAAGAATGCATGTACGTAGGCAATCTAGTATGTAAACGAGTTCTCTTCAAGCATGGAGGATATTACATGTATAATGTATCTGCAAAAAAAAAAAAAAAAATTCCATAAAACCAAATTGTAAAAAAAAAAAAAAAACAAAAATAGTGTTGTTGTATCCCACCTTGAAGGTACGATACGAATTTTTTAAAATTTTACACGTGTATTGCACGTTGGTTGTGCGATATACTTTAAATGTGTATCACATAACCAATAAGCGATACACATATAATAGTATGTGTATCGCTCATTGGTTATGCAATACAAGGGCAAAATTGTATCCCACAACCTTTGTGTGACACATAAGCTCCCAAATTTTGTTTTTTTGCTAGGTCGCTATATTTCCATCTGAATATGCAATACAAGTATAAATCTTTGTATCTCCGGTTTAAATGCGACATGACAACACCATTTTGGTAATTTTTTGTATAATTTGTATTTGTGTATTTTTTTTTTTTCAAAAGAACCCTAGACATGTGTTCCACCCTCAAGTGTGTTTGTTATTATTATTATTTAGTTTAAGGTTTGGCATTCCATTATTAGTAATTGGTGTTGTAGACTTTGGTTTGTTTTTCACCCATCTAAAAACTGAAATTCCTTTTTTTTTTTGTCGTTAATTGACATCCATTATATTAAAATAAATACAAGCACATTTCAATACACAATGTATGAACCCACCAACAAATTAAGGCCAATTTATTTTATTTTCTTTATTTTATTTTAGCTTCATCTTTTTATCGTTTTTAAATAGATTGTTTGTCAAAAACAGACCCTAATAGAAGATACAAGATGTTTGTAAACTCATTCAAAATGGGCACATCATCAGTTTAACAAATAATAGTTGAACTTTTTCTTTAATATAAATCCTTTAAAGAGGATTGGAAAATCAACACCCCAATAAAAAAAATCATATAAAAGATAGACAATATCAATAAAAAAAAAAGGAAAAAGAAATACAAAGAGATCCACTTATTATAATACTATTGACATACTGATATTACATCTATAGGCGTAAACTTGATAGTGGAAAAACAAAATGTCGATGGCTCAACGATGATGGGAATAAGCTATAGACAGATTGATATAAAATATAGTTTGACCATTTTAAGCCTACTGTACAGCCAAAAGGATGAAATCATTAGAAGAAATAAAATGGGTCAAAGTTATCATACCTTTTTTGGCTTGCAGTGGAAGCCATTTTGGAGAACTACTTTCTTATACTCATCAACAAAGATGAAAAAGAAGCTTTTCATCCAACTGATGATCCCGGTTCTCGCCTTAGCACCATGGAAACACTACTTTTTGGAATAAGATACACCATTTCATATGGCATTTGCAATGCAACATTTGGTTTCGAGTAGCTTGAAAAAAAATTGAAGGGCTCCATCCCTCCTCATTCTTCATCACATTTTAACATGACATGAAGCTAAGTTTACCATTTATCCACATGCTACATTACATATGCTAGAGAAAAAGTAGCTAAAATTTTATGGTGTTTAAAAGTCTAAGAAACCTAACCTTCGGTTTCATTTGATGATCAACAACAAGAGCTTGATATTCAACAAAAATATCTAAAGGTAAATGAAATAAGAATTTACGATATGAAACTTACTGCAATGTGCTAAAAAAAAACATTGTCAAGTTAATTTCATTAATCACCAACGATGCGGTATCCACACTCAATTAATAATTATTATAAAAGAAGCAAAAGCTATGAGTAGACTTAATGACATTAGCCAATGATTTTATTATCTCGTGGCATAACTTTTGGTCTGTCAAATGAGAGATAATAGATTCAAATTCATCTCTTTATGTTAAAATGAAAAAAAAAAAATTCTAGATAATAGAAGATACAAAAGCAATTTGCCTTATATGGCTTATATTCCAACTAATGAGTTGGTACATAATTTCTTGTAGAAAGAAAAATATTATGGATTATTTAAATCCTTTTTTTATCAAGAAAAAAAAATACATTATTGCAACCATAGTGACATTTTCTAATAATAATGGTGCTGTAAAACTGCATGTGGTGTCTAATGACATGGTTTTGGTGGTTGGTTCATCCACCAACTATGTTAACAAAGCTAATCCAAGCACGTCTAAAAGGTATTGGTTATCCGTCCACCGCTCCCCTAAAGAAAAACAAAGCCGTTTGAAATTTATTTCTATTGCAACTACATATCCACATAAGTTAGTATATCTATCTTAATTTATTTTTTAAATAATAAACCATATTGGTATTTAAACCGTGCTTAGTTGTTTCAAAAAACGTGAATATTATTTTGTTTAATTCTTTTTAATAATCAATATATATCAAAACACAAGTTCTAATATGTTTTATAGTCTGTACATGCAAAGGATGCTTTTGACTAATTTATAGATGAAAAGGAAATAGTATCAAGTGGCCGTGATGTCCGGAAATTACAATAGTTAAATATTGTGTGTGCGGGTTTCCATATGAACCAATTTCAAGTTTCTCCGTTATTTTTTTTTTATTTTTAAATAAAAAAATGGTAATAATTTAACATGAATAAATCATATATGTCTTGTTGCGTAAATAGTAAATGGAAGGAAAAAGGGAAAAAACAAATGAAACATGAGAACATGTCATCTAATAATACGATAAGTATACAATAAGCGCGTCTAATAGTGCCTGAATTTCTTAGATAAGATTTCTTGCTGAGATTGGACAGCTTGGGTTTCCCCAAGCAAAGCTGCCATACAAATACAGATTAAACCAATATTATAAATAGGTTAAACCGATCAAATCATATACAGATATTTTTATTTATATACAGATTAAACCGATATTATAAACTGACTAAAGATTTTATATACGGATTAAACAGATATTACAAATAAATTAAGACTTACAAATAAGTTAAGACTTACAAATAAGTTAAGACTGATCAAACCTATACTTGAGAAACTAAGAAATGTTCAGAGTGAATTTGAAGCAAAAACAAACCATACTCCCTACTCAGCAACTATTGGCACCCAGGAGCAGAAAATTGGTGTGTTTGAATGGCTTTTTAAATAATATATGTAAATATATCTAATATTATATTTTATCTTTACCATACTATCTACATTTTTGTCTTTAGAACTAATTTGTTAAAAAAAATTATCCACCAGCTAACAAAACAAAGAAATATCATAGGTAACAAAACAAACAAAATCATAGCACCCCACTGCCCCGAACACACCAACAAAAAAAGAACCGAAACCCTTTCAACTTGGCCTGGTTGGGTCTCCACCAAAAGGCGAAGAACCCTCCAAAAATTAGCGTATGCCACTTAATGCAGCGTGTACACGGTATTCTTTAGTAAAAGGCGAAAGAATAGTTCGCTCTGTACACACTGCGTGGCTGCGTGGTTTGTTTTGTCTCCGTTTTCTCCATTTCAATGAGCATGGAGGGCTCTCTGTCTCATGTATTACCGATGTGGTACTGAAAAGTTACACAAATTTCAAGTTGAGGGCTTTTCCGGGACCACGAGAGGTTTGTTGATGGCCCGAACTTTCCCTAATCCAGGAAACATAGGGTGTCGGGCCTTGTCCTTTGTTGGACCTTTGCTAATAGATCCATAACAAATAAATATGGCCTGTTGGAAGAATTGGACCTCTCTCATTGTCAGATCCAAGCATTGGGTAAATAAATGTGAAGGTTAAAATGAAAATTAGGATGTCTGCATTTAGTAATTTCGTATAGGCAGATACACTATGTATATTTTCAAAATAAAAAGGTTTCAAATGATTCAACATAATGATTAAATGATTTGAAACTCATGGGAAATCTGTACCATGTTTGCTAAATCTAAAAATTAGTCATAACGAAGTTTGTAACTTCTAATATTTTCTGTTTTAAAACTTCTTAGATAATTACATGAAATATTTTAAAGTAAATTAAATAAGATCATTTGTAAACTTTTGATATTGTAGAGATACTTCAAATTTTAAAAAATCGACATTTGTACTTGTAGATGTAGGGTTCTTGATGATAGCTGTCACGCACGGGTCAAGTGGATTTCGCGCCTGGCACGTGATTTCAGAATGCTGCTGAAGAAATGACACTTGATGACGAGATGGCTTGGAGAGAATGACAAGAGAGGAGGAACAGGCAGTCTCAGTGTCTCAAATGCACAAGTGACAAATAAAGGAGCTTGAGTAGACTTAGCGCGTCAACCTTACAGTTCTTGAGCAGTTGGAGTAGAAATCACTTGAGTTGCCTTGTTTGATCTTCCTCAATAGAACCTCCTTTACAAAACTATTGTTTGTCTTCTCTCTCCAAAAGTTCTTAATGAGAAGGAGGAGTGACTAAATATTTATACGCACTTGGCGTGGATGATGATCGTCAGATCACCTCAGTGATTGACGGATGAGATGGAGCAAGATCAATTCATGCTTATCATGAATAAGCTCCTTATGGACCAAAGCCTGTAGTCATCTCCTGTGTGTGCATGAGCCTAAATGAGAAAGGTTGGATATGGCAAATCAGCCCAACGATTCCTGTTCCAAGCCCACCAAGCCAAATCTCCCCAAGCCATCCCAATAATTGAGCTAGACTCATTAGGTCATGTCACTCAGTCTATGAGTCAAACCCAAATAAATAAATAATATTTATTTATTAAAGCCCATTTACAGTACTCCTAATAGAAATAGGTGCAATTATCTTCACTTATTAGGCCAAGATTTTTTTAGAAAGAGGAATATGATTAACTCAACCAGCTACATCAATCCAATAAATAATAAACATGAAAAAAGTACTAATGTATTAGGTGAACAAAATGAAATTAGAAACCCTATTATTCATTCTTGTTCAAACTAAATAAATGAGTTGATATTTTTTTTATCCAGTTATTTAGCAACTAAGCAAAGGTAATGGACTCACATTTTTATGAGAGATATAAGTATTACATTTCTAAATTTAGAATGTTATTGTGATATAAAATTTATAGAAGTTGTTTTTTGTAATTTGCCAAATGTGTTATATTTTTGTTCGTGGAACGAAACGATATAATTCCCTTAATAGTATATTTATTTATTGGGAGAATCCTGTTTTAGTTTTATTTGTAAAATTTCCTTGGTAATTTTAAATGAGCATGTGAAATTGCTAATGTCATGCTTAATGTCATTAATATCGATTTCTAAAGTTAGATGAATCATGTTGAAATTTGTGTATTTCAACCACTAATTCGTAAATCCTAAAACTATCTATTTTATGTTGCCAAGTTACAAATATGTTTGCCTAGGAGTACTTTAACTACAAATCTTTGATTGTAGCAAACATGATGAACTAAAGTAGTAAGATTTTGGCTTTATTTAATATTATATATAATCTATTCAATTACATGCATAAATTGATCGCTTTGAATTATACTCATTGATAATGTATAGAATTAATTAAACAAATATGGGATAATTCAATAATCTAATATGAAGACATAATATCTTGCATAGCACGTATGCTTGTCAAACAATTGACATCATAAAAATCTATGTTTAATATGAGGTTAAAACTCAAGTAGTGCTGGCAATTTAAAATTTGACCGATAAATTAGATGACAATAAAGTACGATTATAAAAGAGTTTAAGTAGGTAAAAACTGACACGAATAATGAGTAGATCAAACCCGAAAATAACACCAATTTAAATGTGTCCAAGTTCAGGTTGTTTAGGACAATCTAAACTCATTTACAATTGTATAACCCAAACTCATTTATTATTGTATTAAGTTTAATGTAATTGGATTCATGGTATTGGAAAGATTTAAGGTTTTAAGATTGTTTATGTTCTTGTATTATGGGTTTTGAGCACATTGTGTTTATTTGTTATAACTACATGACAATATATTGATTCATTAAAAATATAGGCCTTTTTTTTGTTACTGTCAACTGTTATTAATTAGTATCACGCTTATTTAACAATACATTAAGTCACATATTGTAATCTATTCTTTTTATTATATAGAAATATATTATACATAATTTTAATATATTAATTTTCAAGGATAATACAAAATATTTAAATTTCAACGAAATCTATATATTTTTTATGTTTAATTAATCAATAATGGGTTGACACGAGACACAATACAAATGAATTGAGCCATGAGTTTAGATTCGTACATGATTGATAAACAAGTCGGGTCACATGTTGAGATTTTTAGACATGAATCCATCTAGACATGATCATGAGATATGACATAGTAATATGAATTGCTAGCACTAAACTTAAGAGGGTGTCAACCTATGTTTTATTATAGTGTACAGATGTAGGGTTCATGTTGCAGTGGTCATACACATGCCACATGATTTTGGTGTCTTACACGTGACTTTAAAGTGTTGATTAAGAGATCACACTTGATAATGGGATGGCTTGGAGAAAATGGCAACGAGAAGGAACTGATAGTCTCAATGTTTCGAATACATGAGTCGCAAGTATGGAGTTTGAGTAGACTTCATGCGCTAACCATGCAATTTTTAAGGAATTGGAGCAATAATACACTTAAGTTACCTCTTTGATCTTTGCGAGCAAAGGTTCCTCCATGGAATATTGTTTGTTTTCTCTCTCTAAAATTTTTGAAATGAGAAAGAGAATATTTATATACACTTAGTGTAAATGAAGACCATTAGATTATCATAGTGACTAACAAATATGATGGAATAAGACTTATGTCATGCTTATTATGGATGAGCTTACTATGGGTCAAGGCCAATAGTTAACCTATGTGCATTAGCCTACCTTAAAGAGGTTGGATGTAATAGATTTGTCTAACAATTCTTATTCCAAAAACTAACTTTGCTCAAGTTATCCCAACAAGGATAATGATAGGTCAAGTATTTGTACTTTCAAATTTGGAAAGTTTAGTTTCTTTTTAACATTTTAGCAACTTTCAAGGTATGTGTAACTTATTGTTTTTATTAAAACATATTTGATGGACATTTATTTTGCTGACATAATAATGGAAGGCCAAATGCCTA
Source organism: Combretum micranthum (assembly GCA_024138025.1). Lineage (NCBI taxonomy): Eukaryota > Viridiplantae > Streptophyta > Magnoliopsida > Myrtales > Combretaceae > Combretum > Combretum micranthum. The sequence continues at coordinate 2,885,953 of JAMXBD010000026.1, forward strand.
TACTTTCAATTTTTTGCATTGTTTTGGCGGTTTAGTATCATATCTTTAGATTTTAGCAATTTTTGGCTATATGTCTACCATTATTCTATCATCAAAATAAATGACTATAAAATATTATTTAACAAGGATATTAAATTGCACATAGTTGGAAAACATAAACACTAATTTGCTAAAATCTAAATATGATATATTAAATTACCAAAAACTAAAAGTACATGCACTTAGTCTACTTTTGTCTCCATATTAACAAATTTATCGGACTTGCTAGGTCCTATCACTTAACCCATGAGTTAAGTACAAAAAAAAATAATAATATAAAATTATGGTTTCTTTAAATTGTGTTAACAATTTTTTCCAATTTTGTTGGATATTCAAACTATAATCAACAAATATATGATTTGTAATTTCAAAATAAAGTACTGAAATGAAAGAGAATGGTTAAGAAGATCAAGCAGGTTTAACACGGAGTTTGAAACATCTCTTACTTTCCATGATCTCACAATGGCTCCAATCAAATATTTACACACTGCTTTTGTTGATTTCCACAAATTTCATGCTTAAATGAGCTACACCACCAAGTACACATAAGAAACTATACATGTAGTGCTTTTACAATAATCACAAATATAATCTCTCTAAACACTACAATTTCACTCACCAAAGTTGTGTATATTAAAGAATAAGAGGATAAGAACAATGAACAATTGATATTTTGTTATATAGCAAATAAAAATTCTTAAATCTCTAATTAATTTTCCTATCAACTTGTAAAAAGAGAATGAAAGTAAAGAAATCAACTACAAAACTACCACATACTCAGGCACAACATTTTATGGTAAAACAAAAACATGGACACATAGAGATGTCAATTATGAACTAATTATCCACTTTGAATAGTCTCATGATGGATTATCTTAAAGAAATGTGTATATTTTGATTCGAAGAAGCGACCACCTCATCCATGTTCATCTTCTTCACCTTGACAATAATCTACTATAGCTAGTTTCCTTTACATTGGAAAGCGATGAATTTTGTAGTGTAATGTATTATGTAAATTGCAATTGAATGAATCCGGCTTACCTATCTATTTGCATTGAGTTAATTGGAAAATCTAATGACTTTCATTGATGGGCAATAAAGTACTTGTCAATGATTATTGATTACTAAGAGGAAAGAGAAAAAGGAAAAAAAGTTACTAGGTAGAGATAAATGTGTAATTTTACACATTTATCTAATCCTAATTAACACACTGTGTAAAGACCCGACATGCTCAATTCTCAAATTAAGCACACCAAGTCCCCAACCACGTATAACTCTTACGAATTATACGTAAAGTTGTCTTAAAAGAAGGTGTTTATGTTGAACATTGCTATTCAATTTTAGATTATGAAATCGTTTAGTTAGATTCTGGCAACAACTGGATTTAGCAGCGGAAATAAATTTTATAAAACAATTTAGAAATAAAGACAATTCAAACTTCCAGTATTAAAAGTGGAAAAACTTTCATTTTGATAAATATTTACAAAAGCTTATTTACAAAAACATGGGCACTAACAAGCCCTTAAATGAAAATACAAATTAATAAATAAATCCAGTATTTATAAAACAAAGCAAAGAAGAAACAAAATACAAATATATATCGGTCCTATCACACTTCACTCATTCTCTCATATCTTCATAATCGCCCAAAACCCGGGACAAACACCATCACATCAATCATCATCACCATCACCATCCTCATCAACATCAACATCAACATCAACAAGAATTCATCATCATCAACTTCATCAGCATCATCAACAACAACAAGACCTGTAAAAAGAATAACAACAACAATAATGAGCCGGAGCCCAGTACACAGCAACACAATCACATACGGAGTGACACACGAGCTTAACTAAATGCAAATGCGACAATCACAAGTTATTATCTTTCTTTAAAGTAAACAAATCAACACGGGAGTATTCAAACTCCGGGCATCAAGGATATTTGGGTCCTGAGTAACGATCACGACGCTCAGGGGGTTGATATAAGCAGTTCGGATACTTATATCTCCTAGATGATATATCCATAAAAGAGAAATAACTTCATCTAGGGTTAACAGCCGTTACACAACTTCACTTATCTTAGTCCATAACATCACTTAGTCCAACTGTTCCCATAAACATTTGAACTAAATCATATTATTTCATTCTAAGCTTAAGCAAACGTTACGCCGATATCGTTTTCCCCATCAGTTACCCGCCGTACCACTTAGGAAAGTCTTATCAAAAGACAGGGGTGGCCTAAGCGCCTAACTACCGTGCCCCCAATCTGAGCAAGGTGCTACTCCCCGAACCGGATACGATCTGCCATCTAGGCCAGATACGGATTTAAATAGCGTAAGAGACATCCAATTCAAACAAAGGTTTAAGTTTTTCTATATTAAGATTTATTAAAGATATGCCTATCCTAAGCAAAGAACAAACACGTTACTGCGTACCTTGAATATTAAATCCAAACAAGAGTCTCAGAAGGAATTCCAGAAGATAACCCAGAAGATAAATCAGATATCCACTTCTGTTAAGGAAAGAGTTCGTACAAGAAACTAAACTAAACTAATCATCCACTTCATTAAAATCATATAAGAACTTAAGCTATTTATCAATCCATCTCAAACTCATTTTATTAAATCCTATTTGATCAGACACTAATGTGGAACCCCACTATGGCTGCGAATATCGCTCCGCCAAAATATGGACAGTTCTCCTTTGTCTGTCAAAGAATTCTTTTCTCTTTGTTTGTGGTGTTTTATTACAAAGAATAATCAGGCATTCATTCACAAAAAAACATCTATTTCTTAAGCAAACACACATTTGAAACAACATATTCCCATATTATTCAAAGCTCATCCTAATTCATTCATCTAAGCTAATTAATAGCTATTAACCCATTTTAGCTTAACCTTAACCAAATTGATTAAAATTAGTCATTTGATTCATTTACTAAGTCAAGTTGATTAAACATAGACAATCTAATTCATTTTAGTTTAGTAAAGCTCATTAAGTCAAGTTGGACTTAGATTAATTACTAATTCATTATATATCTAAGATCTAGTCACTTAATCTCAAGTTAGCTTAAACCTAGCCAAATTCATCAAAGTTAAACAATCTAATCCATTTTAGTTCATTCAAGTTCATTTAGTCAAGTTGAACCTAGGTTTGTTAACTAAGTTCATTTAAGTTCAAGCTAATCATAAGAACAAATAATAAACAAATCTTAAACTTAGCATGAAGGAAATTCAAATAAAATTCATATAGATACATAAGTCATCATTTATATACTTACCAAGATCATTTAGTTTCATTAAGTCATCACAACATCATAAATCAAGCAATGGAAATCATATATACAACATAACTACTTTTAGTTTAATACTCATAGAAATTCAATTATTTGTTGAATTTATAAATCTATCTAAATCATGCTTAATTATATCCCTCAATCATCATTACACATCAAATATCACTTATCTATCTCATTTTAGCTCAAAAAGATCCATTTCCTAAGCAAAAACACATTTAACAAACAAAACAAGTTTTTGATTTTTTGAAAATTATAAAGGCTGGAAAGAACTAAAATTTAAGTATCAATAATTTCCGAATTTGTAAAAACTCAAAACACGAAAATTGTAGATCTCTTTTTAAGCTTTTCAACGCAACTTGAATCACCTCAATCGGAGGTCGTATGAAAAAGTTATGACCAATTTACAAAACAGTGTCGCGTCAGGGAAGAAATCCGCGAGCGCTACATCCTGGCAACGGGGTGTTTTGAAGGCCGTTTTGACTCAGGGGAAATGAAATTTTTTGATCCGAGAGCACTACACCCTTGGCAACAGGGGTGTTTTGGACACTACACCCTTGGCAACGGGGTGTTTTGGAGGCCGTTTCAACTCAGGGGAAATGAAATTTTTGATCCGATAGCACTACACCCTTGGCAACAGGGGTGTTTTGACAGGTGTAGTGACATATTTACGAAATTCCTTGTTTCAAACACTAATTTTACAAAATTTTTACACTTCAAACCTTCTCCAAAACACTTTACAACCATCATACTACACCCTACATCTATTCTAACATCCTCAAACATGCATAAACTTCACATTCACCACATCAAACATCTCAAACTTCATCAACTTCCATAACTACTATTCATCATCTTCTTCCTCCTTCACAACCCGACCTCCAACAAGCATATATCAATAAATACATAAATAAACAGCACTCTCAACCCAATTCAACATTAACTCATCAATTACAAATGCAAATAACAAAGATAACAAGAAAATAACAACTTATCTCTTTAGAACACTTGCACACTTGAGCTTTTTTACATTTCTAACTTGTTTTCCTTCATCTAACTTCTCTCCTAGCTTTGATTATTCTTCTAGATAGCTTTAATCTTGAGATTTGTGGAAGAAATTTGAAGAAAAGAAAAGAAAAGAAGAAGAAAGGAAGAGGAAACAAAGGCATGGTTGGGAAAGAAAATAGAAGGAAGGAAAAGTGAAAGGAAGAGAGAGAGAGAGAGCAGGTGAGGAAAATAAATAAAAAAGGGAAGTTTAAAGCTTAAAATTAGGATATTTTAAAATAATGGTATCGAATTTAGAACTTTCAGATCAATATCTTTAGTTCTAATAATATTTAGGAGATAATTTCAAAACCAATAGGTTAGAAATTAAGAACTAAAGTAACAACTTAATTTAGAAATTTATTTTGGATAAAAGATATTTAATTTGAGCTCGGGTTTAAGAACTGATATTTTTATTCAAGCAAATGAACTCAAATTTTACTGAGATTTAGGAATAGTGTTTAGGCTAAGAATCAAGGTTTTAGGAATTCTCTAAACACTTGGATGACATGTTTAGGGAATTTGAAACTCAAATCTCAAACCAACTTAATTATTAGCTATTAGCTAATTAAATTAAGCCAGCTTGTCTAATTAAATCCTATAATTCATTTGATTTATTTAATCTATCTAAACTCAATTTCTTATCTTGGTGAAGATTTGGGGTATTTCACACTGTCATACATGTTGTTGAGTTTTTACCACAAAATTGACTTAAAAATTGTCAAAAAAGCACTTTTGGATTAAGTTGCATAAGAAGATAAAAAAAAAAAAAGGATCAAGATTGGACTTCAAATGGCTTGTTCATGCTCATTAGTCTTTGTTTAAATTTTACACCACCTATTATGAGTGTTCACTCTTCATAGTTAGAATTGACATCTCATTTTTCATTTGGAAATTAAACATTCCTCCATGCTTTCATGCCATTCCACGACTATGACAAGAGTCGAGATTTAATATGCTAAAATACGAGCTTACAAGCAAATATTTTCTATTTTAATTTACAACACATGTGAACCAAATGCAAATAAAAACTACTCTTAGTTCAAAATCACAGCTGAATGCTAATAGCTTGAGCTATATCCAAGTTGGATAGATGAAAGAGCAATTACTAGAGTTAATATAGGTTGAAGTTGTAGTTTTGGCAATCTAAGTTGAATCCATGAACAAGGGTTCTAGACATGTAGCAAGATTAGGTTAAAGAATGAGATATTGCAGCAACTAAATCAATCGCATAGCTAATACTCGATAGACCTAAAGCTAGAAAGTGCTTAGACCTGAGTACCCCATGCTGAGCAAATTGAGCAGTATACTTGACACACCAATCTAAGCTTTTTATTCTTTTTTTTTTTCATATTTTTGCACACATGCATCGTTGAACAAATATTCAATGAGCTTTTTATTCTTTCTTTTTCTTTTCTTTTCAACACACAAAATCCTTAAGCATATAGTTAAGGAGCCTTTTACTACTCCCCTTTTACCAACATAATCTTTGGTTAGGTTCATCCTCTCTTCATTGTCTTTTTCAACACACACACGCACACACACTCTTTTTCTACCCTAAATAGCATTTGAAGCAATCTCAAAATTTGTATAATTTACATGATCATATTGGGCTTATGAATTTCAAAGAACTTGTATACATACTACTCAGCTTAAAAATAAAAGAATCTAATCTCCAATAAATGACATTACTTTAATCTCAAGCTAAATGAATAGTAACTAAACTAAGCAATGATTTTTATGAAGTAGTGGCATAGTGCAATTGGTTATAATATTATAGCCATGTCTAGATATTTGTTCATGATTTTTTTTTAATTGAAATGTTCTCCTATGTAATTTTCTACAAAAGATCAGCTTAAAGGAAGAGGAGGAAAAAATCCATTATCCCATATTGCTAGAACTTTGTTGCTTAGACTAGTATACAATATCCTAATGGAAGAACCCAATGTCGAAGTGGTTAAACATAGAGGTTATGGTGTGTTTAATATTTATGGAATAATTCTTTGATAAACCCCATTCTCTTTTATAATCTAGGAATAAAATAGTTTATTCTAATTGATAATTTTTGAAAAAAAATTTAATAAGCATCGATGTTATATATTGATATTAAGCAAATAGAGTTAAGGGGTGGGCTCCTGTTACACACAAACATATCGTTATATACATACATAGCTAAAGCACGAGGATGTCTTTCATCATCAAAAGTATTATGGTTTTTACATATAATGTATTTGTTTTTAATAGTAGATATGCTAGGAAAGGGGAAAGGCTGAAGCACCGTTTGCTTCACTATGTCTAGTAGGATGAAAAAAGATCCCCTCTTCATTTGTTCCTTCTTCTTTGACTAGTCTTGATAGAATATATGCTATTTGGTTACTATGCCTGGGCACACAAAAGAGAACAACTTGATCAAGATAGTACATTTTTCCCCTGTAAGCAGTAACATATTAGTGAAATTTATTTCGTGTTTGCATTTTTGCTATAAGAAGTTTTTGTACTTACTCTGAGTCGGTGTATGTATATATTTGGGAGATTATATTCCTAATATTGTACAATAGAGAAAGCCCCAATGTAGTCCACATAGTTTTGCATTGAGAATATCAATTTGTCTAATTGGTCTAGAGAAGCCCATTACCCATTCCCCTTTTTCATCCAAAATTACCCCCCAATTATTGCCCTTCCTCCTATAATTGATGCATCAGTGAATAATTTTATGCCTTGGAGTTGATGCATGTCATTTGAATTTTTGGGTCTATCTTGTTTTCGTTCTTAGTCCTTTATGATAATTGTCTAGCATTCGATTGCTGAATGGGTGATCTGTTGACGTAGGTTTGGATTGATGTGTTGCTTTGGTATATCAGTTCATTCATTTCTTTCTAGATCTATAGCAGAGTAAAGGTGAATGTGGTGGGCCATGGTATGCTCGTAGCAGTTGTTCTCATTTCTTAAAGAAGTTGTTGTTTTTTATTATCAATTCCAAAAGTGTTTGGTTTTTAGGTATGTTCTCATCTCATGGCCATATATTCCTCTGTATTTTGTATAGCTGGAATGTTTCTTATGCATGTTCTATGGTTTCATGTTCAATGTGACATCTAGGGCATCTTATGTTTGTGATATTTAATTGTTAGCTTATTTTTTCACTTATAAGCAGTTAAGAGTGCCCCAAATGAATTTAGCTTTTGGAGACAGTGGGGATGTCCAAAGCCACTTGAGATTGATGTTGTTGATCTGTTGTGGTGTTAGATAGCTATAGATTTTGGATAGTTTAATTTTTGCGGTGGTTACTTGGCTTAATGTGATTATGTCTTTCTCTTATGGATTTAACCATATTAGACCAATTTGATCTTTGATTCAATTATTTAATGGGTAACTAATAATGTTTTCATACCATTCTAATTCTGATTTCCAAAAGGACTCGATTGTGTTTTGCTGAGCTTACGAGGTAAAGGGGCCATGAAAAACTTGGTGTAAAAGTCTTAATTTGGACCAGCCTTTTGTCCATAACTTACATTATTTTCCTCTTCCATTAATAAATTGGCCATGTTTAATGACGCATTGATGACCCTCTAGTATTTCTTTCCATTGAGGAGAATCATAAGTTGCAACGGTTTATTGCATTCCATGCATTTTATTCTTGTATTTTTCATTTAATAGTCTACATCAAGTTTTATTAGTGTATGTTATTCCGAAGGCCTTTTTTATTTGCTAGGCATGACAACTCTTATATATATTTTCTATACCAAGCCTATTGTTTTCTTTGGGCATAATGATTTTCTCCTAGGTCGCCCAATGAGTTTTCTTGGTGCTTGTTGTTTCTTCCCGAATAAACTTCCTAGATATGAGGTCTATTTTCTATATTGTTTGTATTGGTATTTTTGAGGCTTGGAGAATGTAATTTGGAATAGATTGAAGGACTGATTTTATAGGAATTACCCTGCTAGCCACACTAAGAAATTGGTTTTTCCATCCTGAAGTTTGTTTAGTATTTTTAAATGAACTATGACAATGTGATGGTTTTAATTTCTTTCCTTGCTCTATGGGAAATATGAGGTACTTTCCCAAAGAGGTAGTGATTTCTAGGTTAGTTATAGTGCTTATTTCATTTAGATATTTGGTGGTACATTTTTTTTTTTGTGAAATTGATTAGTTGTTGCATTTTAAACTTAACCAGGTTGAGAAAGTATCTACGTATGTGTTTTATTGCCTTGGCTTATTTAATAGTGGCTTTTGCAACTAAGATGACATTGTTTGCAAAGAGGAGGTGGGAAAAGGGGCATGAGATACCTTTTATTGTTATTGTCTCCTACTACTTGTCTTTAACTGATTTTTCTATAAGTCTTGAGAATATTTTCATTCCCATTATGAAAAGATGGGGTAATATGGGATCATCTTGTATTGTTCCTCTAGTGGATAGAAAGGGTGTGGATGGTTTGCCATTTACAAGTACTTCAAAAAATGTGCCAGTGATAATCCTCATTATCATTGTGATTATAGATTCTAGGAGGCATAAATGGGTGAGAGTGCCTCTAATAAAATTCCATTTGATCCTATCGAAAGCTTTTTCTAAGTTTATCTTTAAAAACTTCCATCCTTACTTGCTTTTCTCTTTTTGTTACCACGATGATGAGTTTTCTAAGTATTAAGATATTATCAGCTCCTTCCATATCTTTAATGAAGTCGGTTTGGCATGGATTGATGGTTCAATTTATAAAAGGTTGTAATCTCCTTGTTATAATTTTTGATATAAGCTTGTATATTGTGGAACAAAGGCCAATCGGTCTAAATTGGGTTGTTTGGTTTGCTCCCTATATTTTTGGAATTAGTACAAGTAAGAAGTATTGATTAAGAGTAGTATTTCCTTTTTTTTTTTTAAAGCAAGTTTGAATAAAATTTGTGACTGAAAGTCCAATGATGCCCCAGTGCTTTATGAAGAAAATTGTGTGTAAGCCATCCTTACTTGGGGTTTTCCATGATCCTAGGTGGCTAAGAACTTCATTTATTTCAATGAGTATGGCATGTTTTCCTACTTCTCTACTTTCTTGCATTGTTAGGCTACCTAATTGTTCTCGAGGTAGGTAGTTTATGGTTTTTACTAGCGCTTTGTTATTTGTCTAGAGATTATGATAATGTTATAAAATGTGCTCTTTTACTTCTTCCAGATCTTTAATCTACTAGCCAACTTTGTCTTGAAGTGCTACTATTATATTCCTTGTTCTTCTTTTTAGGACTTTGGCATGGTAATATTTTGTATTCTTGTGCCCATTTAATATGTGTCTTCGTCCTCCAAAGACTTTCATCATTTTTCAATATTTGTATCCATTTAGTTCTTAGGTTTTTTTTTTTTTTCTAATTTGATTGTTTCTTCATTTGGCGCATATCTATTTCTCCTTTTTATTTTTTTTATTTGGGCTAATATTTTTTTTTTTAATTTGTGCAGGATTAAATGTTTCTTTGTTCCAATTTTTCACATTTTCTTGGAAGGAAGATTTAGCCAAAAGGCAATTGTCTTGTGCCTTTTCCCAAGTTTATTTAACTAAAATTTCAAAGGTGGAGTGTGATTTCCACATGGATTGGTATATGAAAGGTTTATTATTCATGTATTGGGGTAGTGATTATTAGGTGTTGAGTAGTATTGGGTTGTGGTCTAGTGATCTTCTTGGCATATGTGTTATATAACAAAGGGGTAGAGTTCGTCCCATTAACAATTTAGTACGACTGTATCAAGTTTAATTTGTATGAGTTGTGTAATTTCTCTTTAGTTACTCCATGTATATTCAGATCTAATATATCCTAATTTGGTCAATCAACAGTCTGGTCAGCATTGTGCAAAGAGGGAGGACCTGTATTTATTTAAAGGCTTTCCTCCCCATTTTTCTATTTTGTTAATTATTTCATTAAAGTCTCTTATTACACACCAAGGTGCTTGGCTTATTTCTAGGGCATGTTTTCTTAGGTCATTCCACAAAGGAAGTCTACAACTAAGACATGAGCTAACATACATAGCAGTTAAAAGCCAAAGGTTATAGAAGTGTCAGGATAATGGTAGGTGAAGTGCTTGTACTTTTAATTTTTGGCAATTTAATACCTCATCGTTAGATTTTGGCCAATTAGTGCCAGTATTATCAAAGTATGTGTGATTCAGTGCCTTTGTTAAATAATATTTGAAGGATATTTATTTTGATAACAGGATAATGGCATGACCAGTGTTGTACTTTCAATTTATGATAATTATTTGTTAGTCTAATATTGCATTTTTAGATTTTGGCAATTTTGGTCAAGTATCTGCCATTATCCTATTATCAATATGAATGTTCATCAAATGTTATTTAATAGAGGTACCAAATCATACGTACTTTGAAGGTACGGACACTAATTTGTCAAAATCTAAAAATAAGGTACTAAATTATTAAAAATTGAAAGTGTAAGCACTTGGCTTGTCTTTATCCCTAAAAGTGTCTAACTCAGATCATGACATGTATCAAGCTCGAATTTAGCTCATATCCTCCTAAAAGTTTGAACTGTATCAAACTCGATCCATTTAACATGAGACACTCGACAATGAACCAATAGGGTTTTGTAAAAGCCTAATTTTTGAAAAAGATTTGACTTGAAGTGGCCACCAACTAAGTTGAAAAATGATGGGTGAATTATAGATCAAATAGTGGTTTGATTCCTAGTTCAGCTAGTAATTTGCGTGAAAAACTAGAAGTTAGTGAGTTTGAGGGCTACTACTTTAAAACTTTAAAGAATTATCTAGGCATTTGATGGGCTTTGAAAATTTTGAATTATGGGTCAACATTGATAAGTTAGTAAAAGAACATATGCTTTTTTCAGTTTTGATTTATATTTTTTCAACTTATTTTTTTCTTTTATAAAAGAAGTTTACGAAAATTTTATGTGTATGTGTGTGTGTATATATAGTTTTTAGGAACAAAGTCATAAAATGAACAAAATTTTATGTCTAAGAAGTGTCTTTTTTTATGATTTTAAGTTCTATTATTTGTTTTTATAAAAACACCTAAAAGGATGTTTTTAAATTTTTGAAAATACCTAAAACTTTTTATTGTGGTGCCCGCCTCACAAATGTTTACATATCCACTAGCCAGTATCGGGTTCTCATAGTTTGTTTTGATCTTTATGAAACTCTAATGTGCTTGTCTTTTTAATTATGAAAAACTGACAAGTGTAAATGTTTAGCCGATTTGATTCGTATTTCTGAAAGGGTCCTAAGAAGATCTATCTAACTTTTGTATCCTGCCTTTTGAAAACTCCTAAAAAAGATACTAAACTTTTGGAAAATCCCATTATTTTGTTTTTGATATTTTAGAAAATAACTACGTGATATCATATATAAGCTAGTAAAGGTTTTTATACTATAAATATATATCCTATAAATGGGAAAGGAAAAGGAAAAAGAAGGAAAAATAATTTTGTTCTTTCTATAGCATTTTTCATGTTTAAGTTTTTATCACCATAGTCTAATATGTATAAGAGACCTAAAAACTATATAACCATGAGTAGTCTATCAAAATTCTTGAACACATCAAACATGTCTATCGACTTGTATTAACATTTATTGAATAGTATAAGTAATATGACTTTACTAAATAAGGACGTTCATATAGAACCCTTATATGAAATTTCTATCTTTTCCAATTCTTAGTATTTATAATTATAAGTAAAACTATAGGTTGTATCCTAACTGTACAAAGCATATCGTGGTAAAATCTAAAATTATTACAGGTAAATCTAACAAACATACAACCTACTAGTCCCACTTACATATTTTAGTAAGTCTAACATGTAATTTTTTTAATATAAAAATAGTAACCACAACATATGACTTAATACATATTACATCAATAAGTAAACCTAAATCCATATTTCATATGATTTTTATGTTCAAACACTATATTATAAGGTTTTTAATTTTTATTCAATTTTGCATGCATTTTAATAAATTTAATGGATTTGATATACATATATCAAACAACTAATAATATAACAAATATACTAATCCTATCAATATACGCATGGGATGAAAGGATGATCATGAAAACATAGCATACCTAATAAACATATAATACAATCGTGAACGAACACGATCTATTATATGTTTATTTCTTTTTGGTAATATGTATATCATATGGTCTACGTAATATTGCGTATCGCATGATATCATATAATACTATAATATATATACTTTCCACTATATATTTTTGGAGTACATATACATGGGCATTTACAACATTTTGCAAATAAATGAATAAGTAAATGGCTAAATCTAATGAACTGAATAAAGAACTAGATAAAATAACAAAAAGCATTGAATAAAATCATGAGTAAAGCATTGGACTTGAACTGGGTCTCTGAATGCACAAGTCATACTTGTATCATGAAAACCAAATTAAATGAATTAAATTATGCAAACAGATAAAGATTCAATGAAAAAAAAAAAGGCAGTGAAGCTCTCTCTCAAAACACTCGAGTAGCAATTAGACATGGCAAAATGGGTTAAAGATGTGTTCATTGGGGGGGTGGGGTAAGGGAGGGGGGATGGTTGTGGGTTTCGACCTACTATGAAAATGGTTACAATTCTCTCTTTTTCTCAAATGATTCTATGATGGCATCGATCTGAGGTGGTTAATTAGTGTGGGCGTGGGGGAACTATCAATGTTTAGCATTAGGTTGTGGATGGTATTAGTTTTGGGTTTTGGATTGTGTGTTCATGGTTGTGTTTGAATGGTCCTCGGTGGATATTATAGTGTTGATGTAGCTTTTGTGGGCATTCATTACAGATGGTTAGGGTTATATTAGTGGATTTAAGGGTGTTCGTGTTTGTTTAAGTGGAGGTTCCTAATTAAGATTTTTTGTAGGTGTAGGTTTCATTTTGGCTTGAGCGACAGGAGCGGTTGATGTATGTTGGAGGCAAAATTGGTGGGTGATTGTTTGAGGTGGTGATCGAAGTGGCAGTTTGTGGGTTTGAGGGTGATTAGAAATGGTGGTTGCATTTTGTTCAATATTGATAGTTATGATGTGGGTTGTGAACTTGAATTGTGTTCTGGTTGGTTTATTTGATTATTTCGGTTAGGGTTGGTCGTTAATGGAGTGCTAGAGGCAGTCTATTAAGTTCTAGGTAGTGTGGTGTTATGATTGAGTTTTTGTATGTATGGGGTAATCGATGTTGAAGTTCATGGTAGCATTTTGAAGGTTTAGTTTACATCGATGTTTGTCATGTGTAGCATTGGAGGTGGTTTTGTTATCATCGAGGTTGATGATGGTGGTGGTTGAAGATGGTGATATAATGGATTTTCACTTTTGGGTTTTTGTAGTGTGACGGAGCTTTAGTATGTTTACGAGGTCATTGATGGTTGTTGTGTTTAGTTTGTTGGTTTTGGTGTTTTGACTGTCATGTTTAGTTGTTGATCTAGTGGCAAGGAGGTTGTGCTGAAGGAGGTAGTTGATGGCGGATTTCGAGGTGTTCACTCGAATGGTTCGTGAAGTTCATGTCTATGTGTGTGGGTTTTGTTAAGTCTCCTAATTTGGTTTTGATGATAACAAAACATGTATGAGTGTTTACTAATAAGCTATTAAGTGTACAACTTTCAAGTGTAAAATAATGAGAAGACTAAGTTGATCAATTAAAGTTGATTAGAAGTTTATAAAAGAAGTTTGTCAAAGAAAATCCAACTCAGAGAGTAACTCAAAAGGTTGACCTACAATATACCCAAAAAGCTACTAAATCAGAAGGTAACTCAGAAGGTTGACCTGCTATACGGAAAAAGCTGCAAAATGACGAATGGAAAAAGCTGCAAAATGACGAACAGATCGATTTTTCTTCAATTAATTCATTAATTTGAAGACCCAGTACCAAAGGTGAATGTATTTGGTAGTACATTCAAATGTTCCACTAAGTTGGTTCAAATATCCAAGGCGATTCAAGTTTACATTGAATTAAAAGTGTTATTCTTGAAGATTTAATATTTTGATAGCAAGGATATTTAATAACGATGTCAAGATGTGTTCAAGATTCAGTCCAAATCTAACATGAAAAGCTTATTTGATGAAAGTATCTATTTATGAGATACCAAGAACGTGATTTTCTATGGCCAAAGGAATTTAAATTCAAAACAGATTATGGGCAGCAAGATATGGGGCAATATCAAAGTAACACAAATCTTTTCAAGCATGAACAATATTAAGGGATATTTATCATAAAGATATCGCCAACAATGTTCAAATATCAAGTCTTATCCACAACAAGATAATGATAAACGATCAAGTCTTTTTTATATTCATCAAGTACAAAAATTCTGGAACAAAAATCATCAGCCAACCTTATCTTTTATATCTGTTAGAAGTTTTAATTAGAGGACTTCGTCTAAAACAAAGAGTAAGATATCAAGAAGATATCTTATCTAAATTTTTGAATTTCCATCCATCTAGCTGTTGAAAATGATAAGATAAATATACCTGCTGGAGTTTAAGAAAAATAGAACATGAGTGAAAAAAAAAAGCTATTGCTCATTACGAATTATTCGTGTGCAAAACACTGTTACATTAATTATCTTTCCTGCACAAAATTGAGAGGATATTTTAATTATTAATTCCTCATTTGATTTTGATTTGTACTTTATGTGATATTGAGAGTTACAAGTAGGCTCAGTAGATTGATTGTTAGCTTGAGAAAAGCTTGGAGAATCAAGCTGAGTGTATTATAGCCAAGTGCTTTGGTAAGGACAACTTGTAACTTGTTGATTTTTCGGTATAGTGGAATATACCGGTGTGGAATACTAGGTCCCCAGCTTGGAGCTAGAAGAGAGGACTGATGCTCAAGGCGGAACATCTATAAATCGATTTTACACTCTCTACTCTCTTATCTCTTTTTATTTCATGCAAATTAATTGTTTTTCTTAGCTGTGTTATATCCTCATAAAGTAAATTAGAGAGTAATTGGAATATCTTTTCTTAAGTAGAGAGTTAATTAGAAAGTAAAATTGGGAGTTTAACTTTGAAATTATTGTTTGATCCTTTGTAAATTTGAGTAAACTCTTTTGATTTGAGTTTTGTTCAAAGATATTAGTTATTAAGTTTATTGTTTTGAAGAAAGTTTTGAAGCCATTAAAGTTGAGAAACTAAGTGGTGTGAATTTGTTTGAAATTTTGAAAAGTAAAATTTTTATTAATAACTAATTCACCCCCTCTTAGTTATTCTTTTGGGACCAACCGGTTTTTGTTGAAATCGTGGTCACAATTATGGTAGTTTTAAGTGGCTATGGGTAGTAGTCAATGGTAGTAGATAGAGAGAAATACGCCAGCAAGTTTAGAGAAAAAGAGAGAGAGACGAAGGGAAGGGAGATAAAGTTCTTGAGAGAGAGAGTTTTCATAGTGTGAGAAAGACCAGGAGGAGATTGAGGGAGAGACGGATGTGCTCAAGGTAAAAGTCCCAACTAAGAAGATCGAGAAGAGCTTAAGGTCACCAAGGAATGGGTTCTTTCAATGCCTTTAATTGAAGGAATAACTCTGCCATTGATGGTAGTTAGAAGGATTCAAAATGGATCAGTTACTTTTCTTTTAAATTTTGATTTTTATTTGAAAAGAAGTTGAAAAGGTTGATTTTAAAAGAAGAGGGTCTTCTAGATTTTGTTCTTTAATCTCCTTGTGTAAAAAAAAAAAAAAGAGCTTGAATGAGCTCATATGGAGCTTGTTCAAGCTTCGAAGATCAAAGGGAGCTTCAATGGCTTTTGTGTGAGTTGGAGAAGACGAAGCACGTGGGTCTCATGGGCTTGTGGGCCCACACGCATGTACTGTGCATGCATCATGCAAAATAATCTCCTTTTACGCAAATGAGATTCAAACCCAAATCTCTTATTGTGCACATACATCCCAACTAGCTAAGCTAAGCTCAATTTTTGATATATTTGCCAACTTAAAATATATTTAAGCCATATATACCAAACTAAATATAATCATAAAGAAAATGGGCTAAATTGGCAATGGGTCTTAGGTCCAAATTGATTTTCAAATACAGCCTAGAATGTTATGAAATGACTAGTATATCTACAAAAGCCCTAAAATTATAAAAATTAGCATAAATATATTCGTGCTATTTCTATTTTTTAATGTTACATTTTATTTTTTTCTAATTTTTTCTTTTTCTTTTTTTAAATTTTAAATGTTTTTATTTGTAACTCTTATATAGTCTATTTACTAAAAATGTGGTTTTCTATTATTATTATTATTATTATTTCTTATAACTTTTCTACTTTTATATCTTTTTTTAATTTTAAATTAACTAGTTTTTAGTACTTTAATAGTTTTTAAATTTTATTAAATTTCTACTTTTTCAAATTTTTATCTTTAATTTTTAATTTTTAAGGGAAAAAATGGTGTCTCGACAACGTGTATCTCTATTTCGCCTGCTTAAGTAGAGTACATCCATCATATCCATGTTCCATATAAATATCATGCTCCTCTCTGCTCTTCACTTAGAGTGTGGACAATGTCATCAAAAGGAAGGGAGCGATAGAGGGCATGTGCAACTATAGTGTCCATTTTTGTCTCTAGAAGACTAAGATGTCAGGAGCATAGAGGTCAATTACTTCATTGATCTCATTCATTTTGGTGGCCGAATTAGAGCCTCCAACACTTCTTGTAAGGATTTTTGTAGGACGTAAGTGTTGGAATTAGGGCATATCTAGTGGCATCATGGTGGTAGTAAGCCTATATCCAAGCGTGTTTCTCCATTAAGGAGACTTCTCATTTCTAGAGCCAGCTGACATGGAGATTTTTTTGAAACTAAGCATGCCATTGTTTCATCCCTATTTTGAAAGAAGAGCATCATTGAGTTCTCGGGCTTCATTGTCAGTAATGGCCCTAGTGGTAAATTGAGTTGAGGTTGTTCAACTATTGCCTCTACTATAGTTTTGTAAGTTGCTTCCTAATGCTCCATTAGATAGCTCGGTTTGCAGCATCCCATTGGGAGTGTGCTTGCAATAGTAATGTTGAACTTCTTCATTGTCTCTAACCTGATAGCCATTGACACATGAATCATTTGTCCGTGTTCCTTTATTCATGGCATTTGTATGTATGAAACTTGTACTGCAAAAAGGAATTCATGTTCCAGTGGCTGAAGCTCACGGATACTTTGTTCCATCCATGTTGGTGTTAGATGTAAAACATCCTTAAGAGGTTGTTTATTGGAGGTAGGTTTGAGTTAGGATGCCATATGTGATGCTTGTAAGTTTTTTTTTTTTTCTCATTTTCATGTCTATGCACTACATTTTAAATGTTCTGTTTTGCTATAGTGAGTCTTTGGTGTGTTTTTTTGTTGCGAACTCTCTTTGTTTAGGCTTGTGAT
Source organism: Combretum micranthum (assembly GCA_024138025.1). NCBI lineage: Eukaryota > Viridiplantae > Streptophyta > Magnoliopsida > Myrtales > Combretaceae > Combretum > Combretum micranthum. The sequence goes on from JAMXBD010000026.1 coordinate 2,903,698, forward strand.
TTAAGTATTTGATCCATGCTTCCTGTAGATAATTGGTGCGTTCCTACTTTATCTTAGCTTTTGGGAATAACATTTAAGGCTTTTGGCGTTGCACTTGAGTATTCATTACTTCGCGATGATATTAGATTCGATTAGGATGATTTGCTATCATTAGGTGTGTTTTGCTAATAAGATGAGAGGTGGTTTTTTACTTTTTTCACTTGATGTGTTCTAGTCTGCCTTGCAATATGTTTTCCTTGTTTATCTTATTTATTTTAGTAAATCTATTCACCAACAGTCATTCTCCATATTGACTTTTGGTTACTTCATGGGGATTTTTAGCATCGTTATAATTATCTCTGCTGGGTGGGGAGTTAATACTTGCATTAGCATCATCATTGCTTATAACTAACTCCATTGCACTGTTTAGATTCACAATAAGTTTGGGTCCATATTCCTTGTTCTTTGAACAAGAGTTTGATTGGTGTCTAATACAATTGCACAGTGTACATAGTTTGGAGATTCCCTCATATTGTAACTAATAACTATTATTGTCTATTTGAATTGTATGGATAAGTGGTTCTTTGAAATTGACTTGTATGAATAGATATGCAAATTGGCCTCTTTCTTTGTTAAAAGGTTAAATTACATTAAAAGGTCACAACATTTGAGATGAAATTTATTTAAGGTCACAACGTTTTGAGTAGTTTATTTGAGGTCACAATGTTTAGGGAAGTGGGTCAATTAAGGTCATTATCAACACATGTCATAATGTGATGGATTTTTTTACTTTAATTTTTTTTTTAATCTTTTCAACACATGCCAATTGTGACCTTAATTGACTCATTTTTTCAAACATGTGTTTTCAAATGAACTACTCGAAATGTCGTGACCTCAAATAAACTTACTACCAAATATTGTGACTTTTTGGTATAATTTACCTTTTATTAAAAGTATATGTATCTATTCTAAGCACAGTCGCTTCCTATTCTGATGAGAGCATTTCTATTGTAGTACTTCAAAGGAAGTTCATAGATATGTACCTATACCACCACAAAGTCAAAAGTTGATGTTGAAGCTTGATACTTCAGTTCCCACTTTCAAATTGTTAAAAAGTAACCATTTATAAACAAGGTTTGTCTCTTGTGACTTGTTTTAAATGTTCTTCTGAACTAACTATTACTATATAGAAGCCATCGTCGTTCCCCACCATTATGAAGTCTGGTGCGAATTTCCATAATGCCTGAAGTGTCGCATGTAAGTATTTGTATCCCTATGAATTTCCATATAGCTTGATTACAATGGCTATGTTCCATTGTTGATATGATTGTTTCTTTTCTTCCTTTCTGAATGAGATAGTCCTTAATGATGGGTTATTTGCAAGTGGTTCATCTTCATTGGCAAAGTCTTCTTCCATTTGGTCACCATCCGTTTCTATTGATATTTCTTCAAAGAACTTCCCATATGCTTATGAAATGGTGGCTTTTTAAACCATGTATCTATATGATGGTATAGTTTGGTTGAGTGTTGTCTCTGATTTTTGGGTTGTTTGTTCTTTAATGCAAGGTTGTATGTTGTCTGGGGGACATTCCCGTGAAAGAATGGAGTTTTTGGAGTTTTGGTTAAAGTTTTATAATTTATGTCCTTTTTTTTTCGCTTTTGGGCACTTTTGTGGAGCGATATATAGAGGCTAGATGTTGGTGGATGTAACTCTAGTAAGCATGTTGGGAGATTCTCTTATCACTTAGTGGTTCTTTTATCATCACAAGTGGATTAGCGATAGAGGTGCATAAAATTTATTATAAAGATGTGATACCAACAATTAGGAACTAAGATCATGCTTTTTTTTTTTTTAATTTTCCTCAGTTTCAAAATTTGTTATAGAGTATATAAATTGAAATATTAAGTTTTAGCAACTCTTGATTGCTCTTACCATAAGGCGATATGAATGATAAAGTAAGTATGAATTATTTATTCTAAAGTAAATGCAACATGGATGATGGTTTATGCATTTGTTGCTACTGTAATAATTTGGGAAAAAAAATGGTAACCACATCATATAGTCACATACTTGAAGAGAAGTGCAAGAGTATCATGATTGTTGAAATGATAGAATATGCAAAGGATCTTTGGATAAAAGGAAGGTGTGGCAAGAGATGTCTTCATAGATTAAAAGCTACAATAACTTGTAAGAAATTGGAAAAAATGAGGAAAAAAGGATGAGCTACTGGAGGTTGCTGATGGAATTAGAAAAATTGATTAGAGATCGAGAGTGTTATAAATGTTGAGTCGTGTACAAAAATAAAAATTCTTGATGAGATTTCAACAGATGTAAAAATAGTCATCAATAGATATAGATATAGTTGAGAAACTTGAAAATCAATAAATTTTAAGAGTTGTGACTTGAATCATGGGAATTTCTTCATATTGAGATTTCTAGACAATTCAACATTAGGATTGCTAGCATAGATATGTGCTTGAGAACAAGTACAAAGATCTCAAAGAAGTTAATTAGATTATCGGGCTAGCAAACGGTAGACTCTTGAACATGTGATTAAGACCTATTATGTCACTTCTTTCTTATCATTTGTAGGTTAATCAATTTGTTATGAAATATTGGTTTATCACAATCCATTTGGGATGATTCAAAGTTGATTTATGGTTTTGTTTGATTCGTTTATGGTTTTGTTGGTTAGAGGCAAGTAACAACAATTGATCTTTCCAAATTGATTTTTAATTATAGAGGTAATTTTTTATTTGGGAGCCTAGACTAAATTTCACTACCAATCTTTCTTTTCTTTCTTTTTTTTTTTTTCAAAGAAAAAGAGGCATAATATAATTATACAAATCTTGGATTGATAAACTATCATTTGAATTTTTGAGATTAGATAAAACTTAAGTGGCTTTCACTTGACGTAACCATTGACAAGTTGGACAAAAAGAAGACAAACTGTTTTGAGCCAGCCATTATAAAAGGCCCAACAAGCAAATCATACATTCAGAGGGTTAAGCAGCTCATGTGTGATGTGACCCTCTCTAATTGGCTTTTCGTGATGCTGACTCGTGTCGATTAAGATGACAATTGTGGCTCATGTGACCCGAATGGTTGGTGGGTGGCACCAGAGAGTGAGCCTCCATATATTGCCATAAAAAAGTAAAGGTAGTAAGATAATTATAAAAATCAATACTAAAAAATTTTAATAATTAAATTAGGCAGAAAACTCTAGATCAATTTTTGATTTAGTATTTCATACTGGGCATAAAATTTTGACTTGATTTCCATAATGTATCATTGATCAATCGTTCATTCGTTTATAATTTTGCCAGCGTCTTTTTCATTATATTCATGGGCTTATTTTATGAATCGGGCAATGTGGAAACAAGTAAAAATGCTAACTTGGATTATATGGTCCTGAAAGCCATGTGAAGGCAAAGCATGGATACCATAGATACAGTAAGTACATCTTGTTTCTTTTTTAGTATATTAAGGAGATAATGTTACTAATAATATCTAAATTTTAATAAAATATATAATTTGATATCTAAATTTTGAAATCGATCAATTTAATTTTTGGACTTTAAAATTAATCAATCTAATGTCTAAAAAACTTTAAAATTGATCAACTTAATATATTAAAAAATTTGAAGTGATACTGTTAGTATATATGATAACCTTTTTAGATACTAAATTGATTAATTTCTAAGTTTAAATACTTAATTGTATATTTTTATTAAAGTTTAGATATCATTTAAGAGTCTATTTAGATGGTCTATCTTTTTACCTATATCTGTATTTGTATCAAAACAATATATGTAAATATATCTGATTTGTATTTACATTTTATCTATATTTGATCTATTTAATCTTTGGATAAGAACTGTTAACTTTTTATTTTTTTCATTTGTATCTATTTTTTGATAAACAATTTATTGAAAAAATATTGAAAAAAATATCTATATCTATCGAAAAAAGCTATCCAAACAGACCCACACTAACTCTATACAAACTATGTCTTAACAATGAATATTTGAAAAGAAGGATGCAGAAATGTGTTGAAGCATTATAAAGTACTGAGAAAGCAATAATAAAAGATACATTATTAATGTCACAATGGAATAAGAATGGAAAGGCATAACAAGTTATTTGTTTCACGATTAGGAGTGTTTTTGGATCAACAGATTTTTTTATTTTTATTTTTATGGAATAGCAATTCTTGTAATAAAGTGAAGGAAGATGGATTCTTTATTTGCTTCTCATTACATGTGATAGAAATTTTTTGGTACTTGTTTTTACAACTAAATAAAAAATATCTATTTTGCAGTAATAATAATGACAAAATACCTATTCCATTCTGTTAATCAAACACAATGTAACTATTTTATGGAAAAGTGCATGACCCGCTAGGTTTGCTGTGTCGAAAATTAACATTACAAATTGCATGAAGTCTTAAAATTCATAGTAAATGCTCGAATAATCTCCAGATTTATAAATGAATAAGGGTAATCTATCTTTTTTTTTTTTTTTTGGCTGATCAAGAATAATCTATCTGAATATATAGGTTCTTGTGTGCTAGTTGGTCCATTTATTAAACTCTACTCATTAATTAAGAAAAAAGCTTAAAAAAAAGATGTGATTTCTAAGGAATGCTATCCATTAGTGTATTCTCAACTCATATAACCTCCAAATAGTTCTTAAAATATCACATCAGAATTTTTGAAAACTTCGTTTCTTAAAAAACTCCATCACTTTATCTCTAAGATTCTTCGCATAATATTCTTTGCAATTTTTTTTATAATTTTATAGATCCCACATAATAAAATTTATACACAAAAATACTTAAAAAAAAAAAAAAAAAGCTTTTTCAGACGTTGGAATTGGTCCTTGTCAAAAGACCGTTTCTGCTCTTAAGCATTGGCTCCATTCTTGAAGTAGCTGCCTTTGGTCCTTCCCCCCTTGGAATTGTTGCCAAGGAGTTGCCGTTGGAGATGCTCTATGTGAAGGACTGTAGAAATAAAGTGATGGGGTTCTTTAAGAAATGAGATCTCTAAAATTTTGAAGTGGCATTTTAAGAACAATATGGAGGTCTTACAAGTTGGGAATGCTCTAATAATTCGCATGAGAAAGTTGCTGTGTTGTCACTTTTTATAATAAAAATTAATGCCTACAACTATTTTCTTTATTCAGGCTTTATCTGTATCTTTTTTCTCAGTGTTTGAAAAAGTATTTTATCTATATCTTATTTATTTCCATTTTGTATTTACAATGAAAGTGGTATTTGGATGTAAGAATTGATATGCAAAAACTCCCGTACTTAGGTTTAAAGAATATAATTTATACATCGGAAAAAAAATTTGAATTTGTATTTTTATAAAAATGAATAAAATAAATAGTAAATAAGTAAACCTTTGAATGGATTTATTGAATATTTTATTTTAAAAGAGATTGCATATATGTAAGCCCTGGAAAATTTCAATAAATAATTCTAAAGATGAACCTTGGAAATAAAACCCTAAAAGTCACTCCGAATTAAAACTGAACTTCTATAAATCCCAAATTTCGAACGAATCCGAAAATTTCTAAATCATGAGAAAAATAAGAAGCCTCAGAAATAAAATGGCAACTTAATATACTTCCATTCTGAGAACCTCTTCGTACGACAAATTCTATATTTAACTCCAACTTATAGATTTGGATAAAATAGAGCCCTAGGACAGATTTCTAAGAAGTAAATAGTGATTAACCACAGGGAATAAAACTCAACCCAAAGAATTCCGAGAACATTGTGAGATATTAAATTCTTATAAAAATCCACCTTAAAGTAAATCTCACCAATCAGATACGTCATGAAGGTATAAAAATCCGTCTCCAATCTTACGAAGGTGTGAGCTGGAAGGTCAACTGAAAAACCTAAGTCCCTGAATCTCCAAAGAAACTCTGTAGTGTGGGTCCGATAATTCCGTGTTCCTAAACCAAGGAGTCAGAATATGAGAAAAGGGTGTAATTGGTTCGTATTAGGCCTAGGATGCTCGAAAGGGTGAGACCAACGGGGTTTCGACCTATTCCAATCCGCCCAGGTGCAGACTTCGAAAAGCGCGCCCTGGGAGTTGGGAATGTTAGTGAATATGTTATTAATGCCGTTAGATTCATATTTCTATAAGGATCTTTAAATTATTAGTCCTTCAAATTTTCAAATGGCTAGAAGTATACGAGTTTGCAAATTTTATTGTATTTCATTACTACCGGAATTCAGTGAGTTTTCCAGTACGATTTATTATTATTATTATTATTATTATTATTTTATTATAAAGTATACCCTAATTCTCCCGGTAATCGGACAAACTTCGGAAACCGGAGAACGAAACCCTATATCGGTCTGGTTCCAGCTTAGTGAGAGGAGCCTAGAAACCCTAGATCCGGCTTTTCTTCGATTTCATAATAAAAGAAGTTTTATAACGTAAATGAACATGAATTATTGTTCTAAAGCATATTTTAAACCTTTGAAAGTTTCAAGTTCGGGAATTTCTCAATTCCGGGCATTCCCGAGCTCAATTACGGAAAAGCGTGCCCTGGGACCACGAACTCAGAAAAATGTTCTGGAATATTCAATGAACCGTAATTTTATAAGGATTCCAAAAGTATCAATTTTATAATTTTTCGAGCTATAAAAATTACAGTTATAGCCTTTTCCCGTGTTTTCGTTACAACCGGTAAAGTAGATGTCTTGTCTACTATTCACAAGTACAACCTACACTACACACTACCCATACTCTATTCTTACATCCTTACAACTACTCAATTATATTTTCTTTTCCAAGAAATTTTTGTCCCCTATTAAATTATCACTTTTATTACATTTTATTACATAATTTCAAATTTATCAAATTTCAACACACACACAACCTCAAGTGGCCGGCGCACCCCACCCCCCGTCATTTCCCTCTCAATTTGAATTATTTTTACTCATTTTGTTCAATTAAACCCTAATCCATTCAATATATAAGCTAATGTTCTCTCTCTCTCCTCATTTTTCACTAGCCAAATTTTCTTTCAAAAGAGAAAACTCTCTCTTCTTTCCCTATTGTTGCCATGAGCATCCCCCCCCTCCTCACATTCACACACATAACACAACTCCTCTTCATTTCATCTTCAACCTTCTTTAGGTGATGATTCTAAACCTTATTCCTATCTTTTCTTGTAATGGCAAAGCTATTCATGTGTGTTTTTCACATTTAATCCCAATGAGCATATGCTAGGGACATGAAAACACTTGTACAAGAATATCAAGCCATCACAAGAAGTGGATCTAAAGTTTAAATGAGTTTTTGTTGAAGATAGTATTGTGTTCATGCATGTAAAGTAGGGATCATGCATAGATATTCATGTTCATGCCATGAAATCTATGAATCATCATGATATTTAGTAGATCTAGTGTTTGGACATTCACATCTTCATCTACATTCATGTTTATATGGTTATTTTGATTTTCATGCATGGATGATCATAAAAATGTAGCCTTGTCTATGTATAGATATGTTAGATGGTAGATCTTCATGTATAGAAGACAAGAAACATGAAAAAGAAGGTATTTTGTTGGAAAAGCTTAGTTGAAAATTCGGATGGTTTTAAAACCCTATTTTAAAAACCACCAAAACCACTTTAAAACTCATATTTTTCATGAAAAATGGAAGGTATATGTAATATATGCCCTTAAGGAATGATTTTCATAAGTTTAGATGAGTTAGGCATGAGAAAAATGTAAAACAAGTAGTGGAGTTAGAATGAAAAATATTGATTTATGGATGTATAGTTAAATTCGTAATTTTGGGTGATGCCCACATAAACACTTAGTATCTAAGCTTAGATGGCATGTTTTATGAGCTAAATGAAGTCTTTAGATAATAGATATATTGGAGCCACAATTTTTGATGCATTAAACAAGTTTTCTCATAAGGAAATTGCAAGAAAATGAAAATCTCAAAATTCGGATTTTTCTAAGTAGCTCATTCAAACACATATTTGCTCAATGAAAAATGTGGATTTTTATGCATAAATGAAGGTCATGACTAATATGGATGTTGGGAACTCATTTTTAATTAGGTAATGAGTAAATTCTAAGGATAAAATCATAAAAACATTAGGGGATGTAAGGTTGGTAGTAATAACCTTTTATAAGGAATCATTAAGGAATTTCTTGACAACTAGGAATTCATATGAGCCATCCTCAAGGTCATCAAAACCATGCATATGGAGTTCATTGCATGATATTCATGTTAGGAATTCATTCATATACCATTTATGCATGAATCATCAACTAGGAACATTTCTCATCAAAAGCAAAACAAATTTTCGGAATTGGAGGATTTACGGAACAGATCTAATCCTACTGTTCCGTGCCCTTAATCTTTTCAAAACTTGGAAATAATATTAGAAATAGACAGATCTTTCGAAGTAGATAGAGATCGATATAAAATTTGCGAAATTCCGAGTTAAAATGACCAAGTTATGGCCGTTTTAAGTCAGAGCTTCCGCAAGTAGCGAGAATCACGACTTTGACTAGTTTAGATGCATAGCTTGAATTAGTTGAGTGATGAAATTCTTACTAGGCTATTTTGATTTGGTAGGTGATCCCGAGTACGACGCTACCCCGTCACCCGCCTACCGTTATTAAGAGACCGGCGTACCATGGCCGAGTGAGTTTCTCTTCCGATTTCAATTATTGCTTATGATTATAATGATAGCCACACTAGTTGCTAGGTAAAGATAAAAAGAACGATTATGTATGATAGGGTTAGTTGGGAATTATGATTGCCTATTGTTGATATACGAAATTGAACTTAAGGAATATCGGAACCGGGTGATAAGTTATTGGATGTGTAGAGATGAGTTAGAATTGATTGTCTGCGAGCATTGCTTGGCCACCTAAAAGAATTGGATTAATCTATTATTGGGCCTCAATTATAATTGAACTCATTCATATCACGATGGGATGGAGCATTAGCATTTGTTGGTTTTTCGTGATCCATAAAACGAATATATGTTGGTTTTTCGTGATCCATAAAACGAATATATGTTGGTTAATCGTGACCCATAAAACGAATATATGTTGGTTAATCGTGATCCATAAAACGAAATGTTGTTCAGTTGACCGTGAGCTTAAACGGCGTCGTATCGCAGGATTCGTAAATCTGCTAACCCGGGATGGAGGGCACAAGTCCATCCACATATGATTTCCGGCTGGTCATATGTTTGTTGAACTCACTCGTTTGATGCATTTCACTTGGTTGATTAATTACTTGCTTGAATGTTTTGTATTAATTATGATTCGGAAGTTTTCACTCACTAAGCTAGTGTAGCTTATACCCCAATAGTTTCCTGTTGTAGTATGAATACCTTTGGTTATCTCCGAGGACCTGTGGACATCAGGTACAGCTCTTAGAGGTTGAGGAGCTTTCGTTAAGGCCGGGTCTTAAAAGTAGAAATTAACTTCTAATCCTGTTTCCAGGAACCAATGTCTGAAGGATAATACAAAGAATTTTGTGAGCTTGAGAATTCTTAGTATTGTATTGGGGGTATGCCCCCTAGTTCATGTAATAGAATAATTCTCTGAAGTCGTTCATGATTTACGTTCTTGCTGCTATGTATGTCTCCTTAAGCTACTACGAAGCAAAGTATGGTCTATAATGTTGAGAGCGAGCTTTACACCTGATGTTCAAACTCATGGAAAGACTAAGGTTGTTTTACTTGAGTTTAAATGTTGAGTGTGGCGGACTGTCACGTGTAAGGCACACTTTGGGGCATGACAATATATATATATATATATATATATATTATCTACATCCTTTGATTTTAATTTTTTCCATTTCTTGCCAAACATATTTACTTGAATTTATACTAGGGATAATATTACAGATGATGGCTCAACTTTGGTAAGATATACAATTAAGTATCTAAACTTCAAAATTGATCAATTTAATATCTACACAAATTTGAAATTGATTAATTTATTATTAAAAGAACTTGACAGAGATATTGTTGGTATATGACATGCACAAAAAGTTCTTTTAAGTACTAAATTGATTAATTTTAAAGTTTTGGTATTTAATTATATATATTATCAAATTTCAAGTATCATTCATAACATTAATCCTTTATAATAAAAAGATACCAAAGCAGCTAAAAATAAGTACGTATATTTCAATTTCATAAAACACAAAATCATAAACCTTCCAAATGGTAATTACATAGAGAAGGAAAAAAAAAAAAAAAAACAGAAAAGCAAAAGGAAGGAAATAATATAATGTGATTTTGAAGATTATGCTGTTAATATAGTCGAAACAAGCCATTTGTGATTGCTCTTTCTTGTGTATCCTTTCTCTATGATGCAGACTAAAGTACCTATGACAATGCCAACGAGAAGATGGTCCCTTGAAACATCTTTTCCCTGTTGACATGAACTTGTGGTGGAAATTACCTCATGGAGACGAATTTTTTGAGGTCTTGCACCATGCTTCAAACATTCACCTGTCAAATGTCAAATAAATCTTGTCATTGCTATGAACAAATATTATATAATTCTAAGTAGCAGCAGACAGTTTCACTTCAGTAATAGGAATAAACAGACACCCGTGACTGTGTATCCCTAGTTTAGTGGTTGTGGTTGGGCTTGTGTAGGGACGGGAATTTGTTTTAGCATCTCATGTTCAACAATTGTTTGTTTTGTATTGATCATTTTTATCTTTGTTATATTAAAACTTTAATATTATTGAATATTTTTCTAAGGATGCCGAAGGTTATGATTACCATTGGTTTTTAACTAATTATAGTGGAAATAGCAAGTTGTTTTCTTTTTTTACCCCAGTGAACAAGCACTCTTTCCAGAATAAAACAACTAACATTGAGGAGAGAAACTAAACTGTAAAGATGGGAGCCAAAGGTTTAATCGAACATGCTCTATCTCTTAAACTAAAGATGGGTATTGCTTTGCTATAACAGTAATTGTATTTCAGTTTTATTTCTCATTAAAAAAAAACTATCATAACATTTATTTAATTGCAATAATAATTTCTTAAAAGTACTTATTACAATTCTATAAAATTCTATTCTATTCCTAAAAAAGGCAATTTTATTACCATTTATTTTATTCAGTGAAGTGAACAAATGGCGAATGCCCTTCTAAGAGAATGAATAATCAATATTTTGATCAAAAGAAAATACTTGCATAGGGGTAGAGAAGACTAAATAAAGAGAAAAAGAACAAAATTAGACACAGTTAGCACGTTGTAAGCGGTAATGATGGCGGCAGAGATGGGAAACACATATGGAACAATGAGGTTGCTGAGGAGATGGACAAAGATGGAATTGGAAGGGTGGAGATAGAAGAAATAGAAGAAAGAAAATTGGGAATAGGTGAAAAAGATGGGTGTACATGGGAGGGGCTTGTAAGGTTGATCGCCCTTAATATCTGAAAAAAGATTGAATGAGTGTTACGCTGTGTATTTAAAGAAAAAAACTTAATTCACACAAATATTTTCCGTGTTACAGTGTGAGGGAGAGAAAGCGAAAGAGACCAAACCTTGATTCAAACAAGTGCACCTTTGAGACCTCTCTGAGAGCATCGGCATCTCAGAATAACATAGGATATGAATCTGTAAACCAGGATGTAACACACCATGATCATCACGTTCCTCCATCTGCTCTCTTCCCCATACCCTTCCTCTCTAAGCACATCCTCTCCAGTCACCATGCATGTTCCAAACATGTACTCCAAGCACTTCCCCGATTTCGAGAACTCATTTATCAAAAACCCTTCAAACGGATACTTAAACAGCGAAATGTAATGCATAAAGATCCAATAGTTTGGTATCTCTTGCTTCGATATGAAGTAACCCGAAAACAGGAAGAATGATCCCATCACACCGGAAATGACCGAGTTCCCGACGATGAAATTAGGAACTAATGCACTGAAACACACAACAACTGAATTTGCTGTGTAGAGGATTAGCCAAATCAGCAACAAGAAATGTAGGAAAGCCATGAAGTTGTGATTTAGCCCCACAAGCCAGTATAATGGTACCGTGAATAAAACCGCTAGGATGAGTAGAAATGGCAAGTAAACTAGCCCATTTGCAATGGCATAAGATGAGATCCTATAGCTTCCACTTGATGTTTCCTTCATTAGTATATCCCTTTCTTGTAGAAAGATTGGCAGGGCTTCTGTTGTAGTTGTGAGCAGAAAAGTCAGGACGAACGCGAATAGACCAACTCTTTCTTGTGCTCCAATCAAATCATCCTTCAATTTGCAAAATATTGATCCTAGGACAATCCCTGAGAGTAACATTTGTATTGTCCTGCAGGTGAAAAGCTCCTTTGTCCGGAATATGTTCTTGGAGAACCTATGCGTGAGTGTGATGGTCTCTTTCAACCTGGAGTTAGCAAAACCAGGAGGGAAATCGACTCCAGCATCAATGGTGCCTTCATCGACGACCTTTGATTGTTGAAATAGCTGCTGAAGTGTAAACTTTCCACTCCGGCTTTCTCCTACCTCTTTTTTTGATGGAATCTGGGGTGTTGCTATTTCTAAATGCACACTTTGTTTCTGTTGCTTTTGTTCTTGTTGGATGGTTTCAATGGACTCAATGGCAAATTCAACTACATTGGTGTTATGTGGAATTCGCAAGCCCATTGACCTCAATTCAACACCTAATTGATCAATTGTACCATGATGCAGCACCGATCCATTAGCCATCAACATGATAGAATTAAACAGCTTGACAATCCGAAAACCGGGTTGATGAATACTAAGAATGATTGTCCTGCCTCTTGTCTCAGCCATAGACTTCAACATATCAATAATCTGGAGTGCAGATGTACTATCCAACCCCGAAGTTGGTTCATCAAGGATCACCACCCTAGGATCATGAATAACCTCAACCCCGATGGAAACCCGACGCCTTTCCCCTCCAGAAACCCCCCGGATCCTAATGTCTCCAACCCGGGATCCAGCCACATGTTCTAGGCCTAATTCTTGCATCAATGACTTAACCTTGGAGGCCAAATGAGACCCTGGAAGGTTCAGTCTCAACTTGGCACTAAACAATAAGGTTTCCTCAACCGTAAGGAGTGGAAACAAAGTGTCCTTTTGGGCAACATAGCCTGTAATCTTCTTGAAATGGGGCTTGTCTACTGGATTTTGGTTAACAAAAACCGAACCGCCTTGTGGAGTGATTTTCCCTGCCAGGATTTCAAGTAGGGATGATTTGCCAGCACCACTTGGACCAACAATGGCTAGGATTTCCCAGGGTTTAGCTCTACAATTCACATCTTTCAGAACATGCCTAGTTCCTCCTTGGCATTTTGATGGAATTTCATCATTTGTTTGCTTATTTTCTTCCTTTTGATTCTTCTCTTTTTTGGAGAATAAGCCACTAAATTGAAATGTTTTGTGTATATTGATCTTGTAATTGATGCCTATAGCTTCAATCTCACACCCTTGTTTCTTCATTGGAGGGGGCAAAAAACTCAAAAAAGGCTTCCTCAAATTTTTTGTGTGTGTGTGTTTGTGGTTTTGTAACTTCTGGCTGTTGAAAGAGTTCTTTCCTCTCTCTCTCTCCCTCTGTCTAATAATGTTTCATTTGTTTGGCATCAAACTCAATGCATCGTCCATAAGACCACGAGTGGCCTAGACAAAAAAATTAAAATGCACAGAAAAGGAAAAAAAAAAAAAAAAACCTTAAAAAGGTTGTTTCATGCAAAGGGTTCACGTGCATTAGTACTAGACATTTTCCCCCATGTATATATCTTAATGCTTTGAAACAATTTATTAAATTATAGTTCACGTGGCACTGTATGCATTATTTTGCTCCAAGTCCCTCTTGGTGAAACCCTGCTATTGGCATTGATTTAGAATTGCTATTCCTTGGTTTAAAAAAAAAAAATTTGCCATACTGTCATCGTATTTTTTGCCCAGAGCTAATCTAATATAATCTATGACATTAATCATTACCATGGAGAAAAATCTTTTCCGGCCTATCATATAACAATAAAGTAATTGCTTCATAAATTATTCAATAGTGACTTATATAATATGGTAAATGTCGCGAATGGTAGTTGAACTTTAGCAAAATATATAATTAGATAATTAAATTTTAAAATTAATCAATTTAGTTGCTTAAGTCATCATTTTTATGTGCTAACTAATATCATAGATGTACTATTAACATGGACGAAACATTTTTTTATATATTAAATTGATTAATGTTAAAATTTATATATCCAATTGCTTATTTTACTAAATTCAAGTATCATTTATGATATTAATCCTACATAATATTATGCACAAGTAATGAGAACATTATGCCTGATCAAAATCAATAAATTTTATCCTTGTATGTAATAAGGTATAGGCTTTATAAAATGAAGGCTCAATTTATTGGGATAATTTCCAAAAAAATCTAGTTAATTTAAGGTCTCTTTGTTTCATTTTGTTTAATTGTTTTGACGTCTTATTTTTATTATTTTCAAATAGGTGTTTGTTAAGAAACAGATTCAAATGAAAAATAGATATTTTTACTCATAAAAATAATATTAGATATAAATAAGATACAAATAAATTACATATGTAGATCAGATACATAAAAGATCTAGATGAAAATTAGATAATCCAAATATAACCTTAATTCAATTGATGATTTGGAAATTTGTTCTAATCTCGACGACATTGATGTATCTCCAAAAGCTAAATATTTAGTAGTTCTAGAATTAAAAATTTTCCTAGTGTGTGATAGAAACTAATCATATCTTTGCATGAGTATGAAGGTCTAAAAGCATATAAGTGATGATTAATAGGCGGGTTAATGTCATAAATGATACTTAAACTTTGACAAAACATGCAATTAGATACCCAAATTTTGAAATTGATCAATTTAGTATCTAAAACAACTTTTTCGTATATACCAACAATACCTCCATGAAGTTCTTTAAAGTACTAAATTGATCAATTGCAAAGTTTTTCGGGTATTAATTTAATTAATTTCAAAGTTTAATTACCTAATTGTATATTTTACCAAAATTTAAATACAATTTGTGACATTATCCCTTAATAGTAATATATCCTCAAAATAGCTTTATAATTACAAACAATTGCTTGACACACATTTCCAAATCCACAATCGTATTAATGTAGCCTTTGTAGCTCAAATTTAGTAGAGACAAATATGATTTGTGTTTTGATATTTTTAAAAATAAGTATCTTGAATTTTAATTTTTGACAAGTACATTATATATATTTTGTTGCTTTTGCAAATACGTAACCTGAATTTTAATTTTTGATAAATATATGATCTGTATTTTTCATTTTGTATTAATAATAGATAAGGAGCATATGTACCTTTTTGATTGGTTAATAATATTATTAAATAAATTTAATTAAAACATATAAATAAAAGATTATGAAAATATAGAAATTAGGGTTGGGGTTGGGGGGTGGTGTGTGGGTTGTTGGGGATAGGGGGATGACCAAGAGTATAGGAAAATGAAAGATGTATTTACAATCAAAATATTCACAATCTGTTTTGCTTGCAGAAATCAACTAGTTTTCTCTACATAATCCAATCGCTTTTACATTTTATCCACAAGCATTTTTAATTAAAATTTTCTAAATAAATCTATAAATTGCCCCATCCTAGTCTTTATATAACATGTTAGGAACAAGTTGACTTTATAGGCATAAATGTCAAAAGACTTTATGTATAATTCTTAGAACCCTTTTATGATCAACAATTCAACAAATACAATTAGAAGAATCCATTCTCTATTTAGTTTAGATATGACATGAACGGTTGTATATTCTTTGTCCCCACCTACAACAAAGAGCAAAGATTTACAAGGAAGTAAACATGCAATAAAGAAATCTAAAGAATGAAAAGAAACAAAAAGATATATTTTTTCGACTAAGACTTTAAATGAGAAACAATCAAGGCGAGACAACTAGAAGAAAAAAGATTGAGAAAAAAGAAAGAAAGAAAATGCTATTTTATTGATAAAGACTCTAAATGAGAAAAAATGAATGCTAGATAACTAGAAGGAAAAAGAAAACTAGTAAAAGCATACGTAGGCTTAGAAACCCTTACTTAGATGAACAAGAGACACAATGATACATAAAACTTGGTTTAGGAGAGAAAGCCATAATAGTTAAAAGACAAAAAAGGAGCACGATTGGCTAAGGTGATAGCTAAGTAGATAGATCCTAAGTCTTCACCATGGGTCTACAATTAGTTGCCCACATTAGTTTAGCAAGTGCTAAGATGGATAGTGTGTTTTCTTGGTGCCTAGATTTTTTTTTTCTCTTATTCAAAAGTTGGGGAGTAAGAGCTCCTAAGGACCTAACGAAAAAAGATAGGTAGTCTCTAAACTACTTATATGTATTTCGTACGATTATTTGATCATATTATTTTGAGATTCTCTATGTAGAATATGCATTTCATATGATTGTTCTTTAATTGCTATTTCTCTAGTTTTAGTGTATTTTGTGACATGTAGTCTAACTTTTCCCTCCCTCCTTCCCTTACCATTGTTTTAATGATTCACTATCTCTCATGATAATTTGTAGTTTTGACATCTCAAAATAGTTAAATTTGTCAATGCTATTATCCTATCCTATTATGTTTGATTTTCTTAACATTAAGAAATTTCTATCTTTTCGATTGACCTTTTGATATCTTTTCCTTCACACATAATCCTTCACTATTTGTTTCCACCTGTCAAATGAATTTATGATGTTACAATCACATGAACTTCATAAATAATTCCTTCATGTGATTCTTGGTTTTTTCTTTTCCTTGATTTTTTTCTTTTATGTCACACTTGGGCTTCCAATTGGGTTCTCTTTCATAATTGTTTTTCCCCCCTTTCTTTTCATATTCATTGTGTATGATTGTTCAATATTTTTATAGTAATTTTAAGAGGATATGATTTAAGTGGCAATAGTGTTGGAAAAGATAGAGTGGCATGTATTATTATTTAGGGCAGCAAACAAAACCAGTCAATGTGAACTTCTGAAGGTTTAGGCTTTAGCTTAATGAAAAAAAATTATTGAGCTCAATATAAGTGGAGCTTTTACAAACTTGAGAATTACTAATTTTTGTTTAAGCTTGATAAGGAATCTGAAGCTTGAGCTCAACTTAGAAGCTTATCTAAATTATCGTGCCTAAACAAGTTTAAGTGCAAGCTGGAGCTTGAATTAGAGTTGAAAAGTCAAAATATAACTTACAATATATAAATTTTATGAGCTTGAACATAAGTTCCAACTTGGCTTGTTTAAATAAATGGATCTTATTTTGAAATCAAACTCGTCTCATTTGCAAATAAAACTCGAGCAATAGTTTGTGAGTGGCTTGGCTCCTTGATAATCCTATTACTAATGGTTGTTAATAATAATAAAATTTATTAGTGGAAAAAAATAAAAAAAATTGGTTTTCGCTTTTTAAAAGCAAAATTCATTTTTTTTTTATTTTGCATGAAAAACTCTATGTTATTTGATTCCTTTACTAGTTGTTGGGTTTGCTACCTTCACCATTCACTTCACTCACGATAAGATTTTTCTATAATTAATTGAAGTTACTATAACTATATTTAGCATTCATAGAGTTTTATTTATAGAAAATGTTGAAAAGAAATTTGATGAGAAATGATAAACTTTATAAGTTGTGAAATTAAAATTAATGTTTGAAGAGCTGTATAGAGGTATTATCAATTGGCTATTAACCTTATTATTTGATTCGTAAATGTTATATTTGGTATCTAAACTTTACCAATTTATGCAATTAACTGAAATTTAAAAATATTAATTCACTACCTATAAAATTTATGAGTTCATTTATAATCCCTAAATAAGGCAGTTAATTGTAAAAAATGGATAATATTCAGATAGTTAATTACAAAAATTAGTAAAACTCAGATACTTAATTGTAAAACTAGACAAATTTTAGATACTAAATTGATCCTTTTAAGTTTTTAAGTAGTTAATTGTTGAAATAGGTAAAAATTAGGTATCTAAGGTGATAGCCAACCTTACTTATAAAAGGAAACAATTTTAATGATCTTATAGTTTCTCTCCCTCAACTTTGGTTCAAAGAAGGAAAAATGGAAGAAAGAAAAATGAGATCTAATTGATTGGATTTGGTTTTCTTATGAAGTTAGTACATAAATAGATCGTATTGATATGGAAAGGTATAAGACACAAATGGTAATAAATTGGATCATAAGAAGAAGGTCATCCCATAGTAGATCAAATTACAAAACACAAAAGGTTAGTGGTGCCATAGTCTCATTACAACCATTGTTAGACATTAAATTCTACCATTACAACAATGACACTATAAGCATTAGTCACTTATGTTCCTTTATCAATGACTCTATGGTAGGGATACCCTCACTTCACTTTACTTGATTAGAATAACTCACACGCATATCTTACCATCGCTCATAGTGCTAGTATAAGGAACTAGCATGCTAACTTGTGCTATCTTTACTTTGGTGTCTTGTGTAGTACTTTTTGGTTCGTTTTATTTTTATCTTTTTGGCATAAAGTTGGACTTATGTATCTTTTATATATATTTATGGAAAAACGATAGAATTTTCATTTTCCCAATGAGTACAACATATATATTTACATTCTAAACCATTTCCATTGGAAACATTTGAATTTTTAATTCTTAACTCTCATTTCCTAATCACCATCTTTGCCATAATTATGATACAAAAGTAGATGTAATAGGAATTAGATGCTTTTTTAGATGCATGCTTCAAAAAAATGTATATCATATATAGAATTGATCTAGATAAGATATAGATAAAAAGAAAAATTGAATCTAAAAATGCTAGGGTCCGTTGTTAACGTATCTATGCATCATCAATTACTAGAAAATTGTTAGCAATTGCTTGTTAAAATTTAGTGATATTGGATTGATATGTTACATATTAATTTAAAATAAATTTGGTGTTGCATCTCACTTTGATCATTTCAAAATGTTTCCACAACAATGAAGGTAGTAAATTTGATGACAAATAAATGTTTAGATCCTTTATTGGAAACAATATATATAAGTAAACATCATACTTTGACATACCTTACTTAAGTGGTACCTTGTGGAATGCAAACACGAACATATAAGTAAGCAAGTAAAGGAAAATTTTACATGCTCACTTGCCTTTTACCTTTTAGGCTGATGTAGCCTAATGATTTACATAATTCATTACACTATCACCCAATTCTTGACAAGCTATTCCATTATCGAATTCTCGTTAACCCTTTTCTTCATACATATGGTTGCAAGTGCTACCTTAACCATATCTTAAACTCCTAATAAATTTACTTATGCTCAATTGCTTTTGTCCTTATTGGTTTTCAAGTGAGACATTAAGGTGTTTGCTAACTAATAAATCCTCTAATGCCCTTTGTACCTTAGTCGTCATGTTGTCTTCCATAAGTCTCTTTCACTTTCCTTACTCGTATGGATTTCTCCAATTCCAATATTTCATCATGTAATTCACTCTTACTTATAAAGTTTCCTCTTCCTTTTACTTAGCCTGCTTAATAAGTATTATTCACTCCATAAATAGCAAACCTGCCACATGCCACCACTATCATCATATGTTTACCTGCGTCCGTTACCTCTCAACAGTCAACCTACATTATTAGCATAACTATCCTATCAAAGCAAATCTTATTAATGTAATTACACCTTTCTTACCACTACTATTTCTCTTTATACTACTCTAATAGTCTCTTACTCTCATAAAATAAGAAATTCTTAACCTAAACATATCCTTAACTTTTACACTCAAGTCAACGAGCATGTAAGGTAGAGTCTTATAAGATCCTACTTTATCAGTAATCATGATGAAGGAATTTTGAGTTACTCCTTATAAACAAAAGATGGGTTCATGATGTTATGACATTCATTGTCTTATAATTACTTTATTAAAGACCTATTTCACATCATTATGAACCATCGAACAAACATGGAAATAAACAAGTTTATTATAAAGAGACCATAGCACACAAGATTTAATGTGAAAATCCTCAAAATAAACTAGGTGAGATGACAAAAGCTTATATTAAATTTTTGAAAAAATTAGTTTGAAACATGTGAGTGTATCCAATGCCTATGTGGTTATAATAGGTGATAAGTACCTAAATTTCTTAGGGTAAATTACATAGAAAGATATTAACATTTGGAGGTAAGTTCATTTAAGGTATCAATATTTCAGAAAGTTTATTTAAGGTATCAATGTTTAGAGAAAGACTCGTTTAAGGTATTAATATTTCAAGTAGTTAAAAAGATGTATCAATATTTCACAAAATAAATCAAACAAGGTACTAGTAATTGACAATTGATGAAAACTAAGAAAACTTAATTGAAAACTAATCCAAACGTTGATACTTTAAATGAACTTCACATGATATGGATACCTCATTTGATTCACTTTGCAAAACATTGATTTCTCTTTTCAACCACTTGAAATATTAATATCTTAAATGAGCTTATCTCCAAATATTGTTACATTCTAGTTTCTTCTAAGGATTGATGAGCTTGTTCTCAACTATATCGGTCTTGTCCATAGCTAAGTATATTGAAAAAAGATTGTGTTTCGATATCTATAACTAACCTAAGCTAATTTACAAACATGGGATGTCCAATATCTTAATTCGTAAAATCAAGACCTAAAAAATTAGATTATTAATTTGATGTTTATTATCATACTAATGATGTGCACTACATTTGATTATATTGAATTCATCATTGGTTTAGGTTTTCTCAATAATCTCTTTCTTTTGAAGTGAGAATTATTCAAATTGATTGACTTAGCTTCTTGATCTCTATATGGTGAGAAATTGATTGATTGAAACAAACTTAGGATATCAATAGCAATAATGGTTACAATTAAGACCCAAAAAATAGAGATATTAGGTATGGTATTTATAATCATGCTAAAGATTTATAACACATTTCATTATATTTATTTCCTGTCTGGTTTAGTGACTTGCAATTAAGCATGGTAATCTCTTTCTCTAAACCTTCATCAAATTATTTTTCACATCGCTATGTCATCTATAATTTGAGTTGAATTGTTATTAACTGATTGTTAATATCTTTTGCTTACTAAAATAATTAGTAAAAGGAATGGGAAACTAAGATAAACTGTGTACAAAAAGAAAAAAAAATGATAACTCAGACTAAAAATGAGAGTATCGCAAGAAATAGAGAGAAAAGGAGGAAGCCCCCTTAACCTAATATTGTTGAAACCGGAGTCGATTGGTTAGATCGACTTGGTTCAACTGGAAACAACCTTAAAAGCGGGCTAGTTTTAGCTAATAGATCATTTTTTTGTTAAACTGGTTAGACCCAGATGACCCGATTGGTTCAACCATGACACAGGCATGTCAGTCGGGTTAGATTACACTCTTATTTAAGAAAGAAAAAAAAAGTGAGACCGACATCGGGAGGTCTTGGTGCAGCTGAAACGACCCAATCCTTAAGGTACTGAAAGATATGGTTATTTTGCCGCACACATCACTTCCAAGTGACATATGCAAGGCTTTCATTATTTAGGTGGCTAGCTATTGAATTTTAATTGTGAAATCGTGATTAGTTTGACGTAATTAAGAGTGTAAAACAAAATTTTAAAGTCTAAAATGTTTTTAGATACCAGTCACAAAAGGGGAGCTAGGCTCAGCTCCATTATTAAGTTTAGCACTCATCCTAAGAGTAATAAAATAGCTTATAGTTTACAATCATCCATAAAAATGATAATATGAACATTCAAATAGTTTTTCTCAAATTCCATATGGTCCTCTACTCGTCTAAGTCACTCTCCAAACTCCCCAAGCCCCAAACCCATGAAGTCATGATAAAGGTCCACCAAGTGATCGTTCTCGATGCCTAAAATGGTGAAAAAAATGAGTGGCGAAGCCCAATACGTAGTAACTAAACACATACACGCATGTCATGCATGCTTTGGTTAATGCAACAAACATAAATTAATTTTAATTAAGTTATAGATAACCAAACAAGTATCCTTAGCATTCCAGAAATACTAACATACACGGGAGTACACATGACTTCCACCAAATAAAAAGGATAGGGTTTCCCTCAGTGGATCGAACACCGAAGAAGGGTTGGGGGTTGAGGAGGTGGTGTTTGATAAGTCCCCAGAACTTACTAGAAAGAAAATAAATAAATAGTCTCGTCTGATTCATCTCCTCACATGCTACCACCGATGAGTACGGTCTATTGCGACGTCTTATAGAGTCCCATTATGTCGTATAACTAGTCACAACTTGGTACCTGATCCTAGTCAACCGCCTGATATTGAAAAATTTCCTTATCAACTAAACATCAAGCCCAAACAATGCATCTATAGCGGCTTAAGTGCCTAAACTACCGCATTATCCTGAAGTTACGATCAAACTTGTAACCTATTTCGGGGTTGCCACTCCTGGAGTAAGCGGCCAAGTAGCAGTCAACACTTAATTAAATCGAGTTTAAATTCTTAGTCCGGTTATTTATACTATCCTAGCAAGCAACACACAATTACTGCGAACCTATCAATTGGCTTGAGCTTTCAAGTCTCTTTTTAAGCTGGATATCCAACAACCGTTCATGATTAAAATCGGGAATTAGTTCAAGATTTACTACCTTTGTTTCATTTGTATTGTTTGTTACATCTAGGCCACTTTAGTTTAACCATATCCACTTAAAGATAATGTTTAAAAGGTCATTTGTTTCACTTAGCCAAGTTATCTAGTTAATTATTTAAGTTAGAGTCAATTTTGGGGCTTGGATTAACCAACCCGTAGTGGAATATACTTTTGTAGGTCCTGATTCTTGACTTTTCAAGAATTGAATCCCAAAGTCCACTAATCCCATATAGTCCTTAGAATCTTATTCAAAATATTAAATTCAAGTTTGAATTACTCTAGTTTATGTGAGGCATTTTATACTCTAGTGTTTAGGTGATGTACATTGCAAATGGGGTATTAACACTTGTTAAATTTGTATTTTGAAGGTCTTGAAAAGTTACTTAACATTAAGGAAAGAACTGGGTCAAGTTTTGTCCGATTTGGGCGAGAATTAGTGAAGTTATGAAAAGGCTGGAAAAGAGCATGATTGGTACATGGGGATGTATCATCCCGTGTTTTGGTACACGATTAGATAGGCTAGCTGTGTTTCAAGCATATTCCTTCTTTGTTTGGGATCAGAGAGAAACATGAGAGGAAACACGGTTGAATGTATCTCCCCATGTTCTTTTAGGATCCAAAGCATTTCTAGAGTAGAGAGAAGCACGGAGGGAACACACTGCATGCATCTCCCCATATTCTTCTAGGTTTCAAGTGTTTTCAAAATGGAAAGAAGAACGGGGCAACACGGCTGCATGTGTCACCTCATGTTCTTCTAAGTTTATGCTACTTTCATCCTATACTTATTATTTTTGTCAAAAGCATGTTTTGGAACAAAATTTGGTGACATTAAAGGTATCATACATCAGTATTCAAGTCTAGTCTCCTACATTTTCATCATTCATTTGTTAAAACATGTTTAATCGACGTTGAAAGCCTTAACTTCTAGTCTTGACAATAACCATAAAAAATATCATGTTTTCTCTGAAATTTCTAAAACATTTCATATATAACCCTTCATTTATGTAATATACAAATAAATGAGTTATTAAGAAGGGTCAAAGTGTCAAAAGATATTAAATAAGAAGTTTTTATGGTCAAAGTATAAATATAATTGTGTTGTGTTCATATGGCAGAGACATGATTGAAAATGATTTTCGGTAGAGTATACACTGGCCTCAACACTGCCAACGTAGGTACCGGCATACTTGTGAAGACAAATGACACGAGAGATCTACACTACTGTTACACCGC
Source organism: Combretum micranthum (assembly GCA_024138025.1). Taxonomy (NCBI): domain Eukaryota; kingdom Viridiplantae; phylum Streptophyta; class Magnoliopsida; order Myrtales; family Combretaceae; genus Combretum; species Combretum micranthum. The sequence goes on from JAMXBD010000026.1 coordinate 2,927,610, forward strand.
CAGCTTTATCGTTTATGCTGCTGGTCTTAAGCTATACCACCAGCGTACGTTTTAGAAACTGCCAGCGTATGTGTTGCGTTGAAAATGAAAAGTCACAAGTTCTTTATATATTCTTTCTTTGTTTATTCTTTAAAACAAAAAACCTAAACATAGATACTTATCCTCTAAAGTGTTCCTAGCCGTCAAGAGAAGTCGATATTCCATATCAAGTGATTGAATCACCAAATTTGTTCCAATGTCATGGTTTATCAAAGTTCTTAGGGTTTTTATATTTTATTGAAGGAGAATTTGAGAACATACTTATCGAATTTAGAGATCTAGTTCTATTAGTCAAAGGAGATCTTGGAAGACTGGGTTCAGGTAATCAAAATCATATCTTTCCTTTAGAATCTTTTCAATTTATGAATTATTTTAAGATTTTCTGTTATTTTGAAAGGCAAATTTGGAGAAAACCCTAGATTTTGTGGAGATTGAGGAATTTGTTGTTTAAGGAAGATTTCTGATCAAATTAGGTAAGTATTATATGTTGTTGATCTTTATAGTTTGATAAAGTAGTTTTCTTTCTAGTGAATTTTGGTTTATTGATTCTAAAAGGAATTCTAGGGTTGGAGAAGTAATTGAGGAGATTCATTGAACTGAAGGATTTTGGTATTGTAATTAAGAAAAAATGTATAGATTTGATATCTATGTTAAGATTTGGTTTTTAGATGTAAATGGAATTAGGTTTATCCAATAAGATATATTTTTTTGAATTTGATCTGTTCATGTTATCAGGGTTTATTGAATTGGGAGTTAAGTTATAAAAGTAGATTTAGGTGATTTAGAGTAATATTCTTGAATTTGATACAGATACGACCTTACCTCATTGTTGCATGTGCTTGTAGGTTTACATCTACTTGTTGTATGTGTGTAGGGTTAGAATATCAAATCAATCTAATTTTATATGACATATTAAATTGTTTTGCTGTTTGTGATTGACTGCGATTAGTAAAGACCATGCAGAGTGTGATATTAACACTGATAATCTAATAATCTATGTGTGAGGTTGTCCTAAGTGGACTCATGCATAGAAATGATTCTAGTAGATTAGGTTTTGGCAATATGGCCACGGGTGGGTGGATCACATCCAGCACCAATATATTTATAATTACCTATATTATATATTAATTGTTTTTCAAGAGTCATGAGATTCTCCAAGTTTGGAACTAGAGTACCATGGTTCTGAACTGTGTTACTTGCTGGCTAATATAAGATAAGAAATTGTGTTTGTTGCATTAGATATAGTTACATTTGATTATACATGTTGTGTGTGCATATGCATTTATATGTGGTTTGGCGTACTAGGCGTTTTTACTCATTCTTTTATCATTTTCAGGAACAGGTGAAGATCCAGTTATGTTTGACTTATCTGAATATGATATTTATGTAGATGATGGGGAAGACATTAGTAGAATGGACCATCCTGCTGATTTCTAGACTTTTATGATTCCTAAAGATAGACTTGGATGATTATAGAGAGTTTTGCTAACTTTCTTTTATAAACTTTGATATTTGTTTTAAGTTTTATTTTATTATTTGGAACTATGAGTTATGTTGGCTTTGGTTTATGCTAAGAAAGTGTTTCCTTTAAAGAATTTTTTTATAAGATAATTTAAATAGGTACCCTTTTATGTGAGTTTTGGAGTTTAATATTAATGTTTACTTATGGTATAGTATTGTTTAGCCTTGGTGTGTTCTTATAAAGAGAAGAACAAGTGGCGAGTTGTAATGCCTTTATGTTAGGGTGTTACAATTTAACTTCCTCTAACATCAACTACACCAAAATCCATCACTCTCACCTCCTTCCAACAAAACCAAACATTTAAATCACACATAAAACACCATTTAACACTATCATAGCGACCCAACTCCAAAACTATCATAATCTCATGAAAATAAGTTAGTTTTGATGTCTTGCCTCGTTCTAAACAATAGTTTCACTTGCATCAGTGGGGTAGGGAATTTAAACTCTAAAATCACTCAAAAACTTGATTTCTTGTTACTCTAAACATATATCAACTCATCTAGGTTAGTTTTCGTGCTTAAAATGCTAAATTATTCAAATTACAACATCTTAAAATCTCATGTTTACCTTGACACAAATTTTGTTGTGATGATGGATCTCCTTTCTCTTCTAGCACTACTTCATCCTCTTCATTTTCCTCATATAAAAGATATCACATGAGCTAATTAGTGTCATACACCTTTGTTAATTCCACTTATATAGCACTAAGAAGGGTTTATGGTTTAAAAAACCTTACCTTAGGTCTTAGGAGGGTTTCCTAGAAGGGAAGGAGGCAGAAAAAAAAACAAATATTTATATAGGAAGGGGACATGGTAGAATTAGGGTTTTAAACAAGGAAAAAGGATCTCCTTTAGGGTTTTGCCATGTGGCACATATGCGTCTAAATCTTACGTATGTAGCAACCTTAGCTAGTTTTTAATGGTTTGGGTTTTTAAATTATTCTCTTGCACAAATAATGATTAAAATGTCTCAAATAAGTTTAATTTATTTACAATAACTAAAATTATAATTCGCATAAGTTTCGGTTTAGGGAAAAATCATAATTTTGCAAAATCAAGGTTCTTAATTGGATTGTTTTGATTTTTCTTGTAAACAATTTCTTTTAAAGCACTATTATTGATTTCACATTCACTTTATTTCAATATTTGAATATTTTTTTTTATATATCTAGGTTTTCAATTTAAGACAAATTTGGAAATTTTGAAAAAATTTAGTCATTTAAATTCATGTGTGACTTTAATTGGTTTTCATTGACTTCATTTGATTTTTATTTCTTATGATTGGTATTTGGATCATTTCAATAGCGGTGTCCTTTTGGGAGGAGTTTGCAGGATAAGCCAATGTTGGTTCAATCTAGAAGGAGTTCAGTGTTAAAGTCTGTTGCGGCTACTTACATGGAGGCAATTTTGGCATTTGGGACTAGGGTCTCCCATGTGCTAGGGAGGTCCACACGTGTAGTAAAATAAACTAGTAGGATGGAAAGTGATAAGATAAAGAACAGTGAGTGGGACTGAGGTAGAGCCATAAAAGATAGAAAGAGAGTTACTGAAGAAGATTTTTGGGGGGGGGGGGGTTGGGGGCGCGTGATTGGGGTAGGGTGGGTGTATGGAATCTAGTAAGAAAGAGTCAAATTATGAGTGAGTTACTCAGTATTATGATGGAACATAATGTAAGACATTAGATAATAGATTAAATTACTGCTAGCTGTATGATAAACGCGTACATGTGTTCTTTGTGTACGTATATTATCATATGCTTTTCTTTTCTTTTTTTTTTTAAATAAAACCATGATATATTAAACTAACGAATTAATGTTTTAAAACACTTGTAAATTAGATTTTATCTATAAATATAATGATATTGGTGTATATTTCATTTATTTGTTTTTCATAATCAAGATATAACTTAAAATTTCATTTTTCAATGACTTTGATTGACCTTTGGTTCAACCCCTTAACTCTTAACCCCCTAGCATGTCAGGTCAACTTTAGTCTTGGTTTGACTATGCCGCTTAAACTTGATGCACTGCCTGCAATTATATCTATACCATTTATAGCCTTTGTTTGGATGGTAGGAAAGATATTCAAATACCATTTGTGTTTCTTACCCATCAAAGTGTAGGGGGGCCCTATGGATGGTTGTAAAGGCATCTTTGATTTTTTAGCTCGTGATGAGTATATAGATGGGTAAGGAGCAATTCAAATAAGATGCTTAATCTTTACTATTTCCTCGGTCTAAGGTTTGTAAAATTTGTAAATTAATGAATTAAGCACCTTTATTTGATTCTTTTCTAAATCTTTGACCTTTGGTTCAGCATTTCTTACTCTTCTATTTTTTTATGGTTTTTTCTTATAAAAGCACATAAAGTTGTATAAGACATATCATAAATTAGGTTAAAAGTGTTGTTTTACACATTTGTCATGAAAAATCACGTTTAAGAAGCAAAAATTTTACTAAATAACAATAGGATACATAGTAATTAATACCTCTTATAAGCGATGCTCTTATTTATATGGATTTTAAAGATTTCACTTGTAATACCTTATAGTGCGTGCACACACACACACATATATATATATATATATATAAGAGAGAGAGAGAGAGAGAGAGAGAGAGAGGGTTACAAGAAGACATAAAAAGAAAACTTTTAAGTATCTTATAACATATAGCTAGTTGAGGACAAAACTCTAAATTGTTAATGGAGTGTATTACCCACTCAATCAATTGCACTTTTCATAATCTTCAGTAGCTCTTCATCATATTCACTCAAGCTTATTTTTTTGCCCCCTTTTTTGTTCTTTTTTGCTTATCAATGCTCTAAAACTTTCAATTCATGTAAAATACACACAAAAATTTAATAAATTTCACATCGACTTGGATTTGCATAATTCAACATCTCCATTTATTCAAACTTCACCTACATTCTACTCTTTTATTGTAGTCTTGCCAACCACTTGAGTCTAGGTACCTTATGTGTATTATAGCTTTGAGTTATGGTTTCAATGTTTAGAGTGAAGTAGACTGTTCAACTCGGGCATGTAACGTTACAAGCGGCATCAACATGGTAGTTTATTTGGGGAATGAGTTTACTTTGAAGGTGGTTTGACCGTTCATAAGCAAACTAGTTGAGGGTTAATGCCGCTCCCTTGATAAGGTCATGATAGTTGATGTGGACGACAAAGTACTATGCCGTCGTCCTTGACCAATTACACCACCGGCCTTGACAAGTCTTTAAGCGGGCCTACTTTGTCAGTTATGTCACACGATTTATTTGTATTTATTATTGGTCTAAATTGTATTTACTATTTTCCTTTTTAGATTTGTATTTATTATTTTCTTTATTATTAGTCAATATTGTATTTATTATTTTACCTTTTTAGGATTTTGTTGTAATAGTATAAATAGGCCTTTAGGCTTGTCTTTTTATTGACAACTGATATTTGACATCTTTGATATTGAATTGAGAAGATTTTCTCTGAATTTACAATTGTTTAGCAATTGTGTGATTAAGTTCATGTTTTGAAATCAATCGTCGAATGAGTTCTGTTATTTCAATGCTTCTGTGTTGGCATTAGATTGGTATCAAAGCGGTAAAATCATGTGGAGATGTCGATAGACTGCATAATAGGAGGCAATCGTATTCCTGATGGTGTTCAGGGTACGAAAGTCCTATGTTACAAGCGACCGGTACGAAGGGCGGTAGAGGAGACTATGGATCAGAAAATCTGGCGAATGGAAAAACACTATGAAGCCTTGATCTATCGATCCAATACCAATAGTAGCAAGAAAGATTATTGGAGACGACCAGAAGGCGATCCAAGGATGAAGATGAACTTTTTGAAAATCTGGCCTGGGGAAGAGGTCATGGTAGTAGAATACTATATGGAAGGAGCAATTATAGGTATAAAGATGAAATCTTTTCTCAATTTAATTATACTATTTCTGAGTTTGATGGTACTATAAATCTAGATGAATTTTGGGCGTGGGTTGAGGAAGTTGAGAGTTCTTTGACCATATGAGAGTTTTTGAGGGTATGATGATAGAGTTAGTGAAGAGTCATTTGCAGGGTGATGCATTGTATTGGTGGGAAAAACTTTTAGCAGTGAGACGCCTTGAGGGCAAGGAGCCTGCGGGGACTTGGTTTATGATGAAATACCTGATGAAACGGAGTTCTTTCCCTTAGACTACAACCAAATCCTTCCCCGAAAATTCTAAAGATGCCCGAACCAATATATCTAATACCAGAAGTGCCTAAGAAGGAATTGTTGGGATAAGATGAGAACTCAACCTTCAAAGATCAGAGTACTCAAACTAGTGATGGTGAGGACATTAGGAAAGAAGCTGATGCTTACAAAGATTATGTTGGTGAGGAAGTCATTGTGGAGAAGCCTCTATTGATTGACGAATAGGTGTTGATAGTTACTAAAGAGGTGGAGGCTAAAGACACTCCTAGTAGATTCAGTGCACCAGTGAATGAGATTAAAAATGTGGGGCTCAGTGATTGTCCAAAACCTTACATCATGACCCAATGGAAATGCTAGAATTAATAAGCGCATCCATCCTATCGCTTTATCAACACATCGAAAATGATTATCCAGTTATCACTCCAATCCATCCAGATTGTGTGCAAACAGATTCAAAAGAAAACTCAAGGATGAGTTTTAATGTTGTGGGGGTTAATGATGTGGTGCGAATCATAATCAAAGGACTGGATAAATGGGATAAATTAAAACGATCCAAAGAGAGAAAGAAAGAATAAGAAAAAAAAAAAAACGAGAACTCGAGGTCGAGTTCTTTACTGGTGGGAAGAATAATGCGAACAATAAGCTACTATACCACCGTCCTTGACCAACTATACTATCGACCTTGACCAGTTTTTAAGCGATCTACTTTGTCAGTTATGTCACACAATTTATTTGTATTTATTATTAGTCTAAATTATATTTACCATTTTTCTTTTTAGATTTGTATTTATTATTTGTCTTTATTATTAGTCAATATTGTATTTATTATATTACTAGGATTTTCTTGTAATGGTATAAATAGGCCTTTGGGCTTGTCTTTTTATTGACAACTGATATTTGACATCTTTGATATTGAATTGAGAAGATTTTCTCTGAATTTGAAATTGTTTAGCAATTGTGTAATTAAGTTCATATTTTGAAATCAATCATTGAATTGATTTATGTTATATCAACGCTTCCGTGCTAATTGAGCCTCCTAAACATGTCGAGGATTATAGTGCTGTTAAGAGGACTTGTTGATAGAAGGGTAAGCTCGTAACCTTGGAAGATAGGAAAAAGAAAGCTTGCTTATCGTCTAAAGTATAAGTAAATGATAATGTAAGGGATGGTCAAATACCATACAGATGTTCCAAGAGGGGAGAACCTCTCATCCTATGACACTTCGTGAGCATCTTATTATCCTTTACTTAAACAATGTTGTTTGTTTTCTTTGAAGAATTTTGTTAGCCATGAACTTTAGTGCCTATGACCCTTCTATATTTAATATTAGTTAGTATAAATATTAACTCACCAAGTAGTTTGCAGGCCTTTTAAGATATAGCTTCCTCCAAGCTCATTGACTTGTGGATTCACCTCATACAATGCCTAGGTGAAGTAAAATGGAGCTTTCCATCACATACTTGGATAATAAATTTTTTTCAAATGTAACTAACCACATCAATGCTTGATATCTTCTACCTCAATATCAATGACTATTATAAACCATGGATAAGTAACAATCGATATACTCCTGATATAATCACCATAATTCAACGGGACATTATATCTCACTAACAATAATAACTAAAGCAGCTTTAATAAAGTAAGAGAAATAACACTATTACATTTTTCACATTTGAAGTGGTGTATATTCCCTAGTATGCAATCTGATCAAACTTTGCCTGTAAAGTAATTTCTACCTTTTTGCTATTCCCTATTTACATGAAACAATCTAAAGATTATTGTAAATTTAAAACTAATCTCCTAGCAATATATGGTTAACACATTCATAGACCTTATCTTTTTTTTGGTGTAAATAATGGCCCATTTCCCTTGGACTCATTAATTTCTACGTCACAAATTACTTATTGGTTTTATCACACTTGACTCCTTTTTCTTTTTTCATGGAAAGCAGGGCCCATGCATATATATATATATATACCCCTTTAGAACAACCAGAACTATTAGATAATAGTCAATTATTAGTAATTAAACCACTTACATATCAATAACCTTTGGATGGGAACCGTAATGTAATTTTTCTCATTTAGGTTGTCTCTAAATTTGTAGAATGAAGATGCAAGATATCACGTAAAGGTTACTAGAGCCTTCCACAATTTGCTTTGATAGTATCTCTATTGATGTATTAGTAATTAGGGTAAACAGATTCCTATCCAATCTTTTCACAAGTTCAACTACATTCATGTCTTACTTGTTATAAACTAAATCTGTACTCCATCAAATTCCTCATATCATGGTTCATCCTTTAGTATATATGACAAACCCTAAACTCTCAATCTCTTTGCTTTACATGTGCCCCCAGCTTGGGTCCCATTGTGTCTCTAACAGGCTTAACCATCCTGCGACTTCAGCTTTATTAACCTTTAGCTAACATGTTTCCAATTTGCGCTGCTAATATGCTTTTCTTAACCTTTGCTCTAATAGCAATTTGTTAAGAGACATACAACCCTTATCTTACTTTATTCAGGATCTAATATGAAATTATTATTATGAACTAGAAAATATACTTAAGAGTTAACTAACATAAAATACTCAAGAAGAACCATATTGACCTTATGAGAAAGGCTAGAAATGACCATTTAGTATGATAACTCGGTATAGAATCTTACAACCTTTGAAGAGAAATACTTATAGAGTTAAGTCCCATAAGATTAATATGGTTCTCTCTAACAATGTAGTACTTCTAACAACACACACAAACAGATATATAATTTAAGAAGCCTTATAACCTCAACTTAATGAAAGCAATAATTTAGGCAACAAGAAGAAATAAATATGTACCATCATGCACTCTATAACCTCAGGTCAAGCAAGATAAGGTCGTACTGGAATCAATTGCAAGGAACGAGACTCTGAACCCCAAAACCCTGCTCAAATAAACAGAACAGATTTTGATATATCTCTTTTATAGAGTAAACCTAATTTCAAATATCACCTAAAACTCTAATGTCCAAAGAATAACAAATCTACGCATTTTCCTTGAATGAAACACAAAATCTTCTCCAAAGATCAAATTTCCTTAACAGATCTTATAATTCCTAGGATTCTATTCAATAAGATGAATTACGTTATTAAACTATATATTAAAAAATAGCGACGAATGAATGAGTTCGAGCTTAAATTATATAGATAAAAAATGTGCAACAAATGAATGAGTTCTAGCTTAAATTATATAGAATAGATAAAAGTGAATAATTCAAAACATTAGAGAGATTGATAAATTACCATGTTAAAAAATGTGCGATGAATGAATGAGTTCTAGTTTAAATTATATAAAAATATAGAAGAATAAATAACAGTGAATAATTAATAACATTAGAGAGATTGATATATTACTTTATAAAACTATATTTAAAAAATGTGCTATGAATGAATGGGTTCTAACTTAAATTATAGAAAAATAAATAAGAGTGAATAATTATTATCAATGGAGAGATTGGTAAATTACCATATAAAACATTGCATATATTGCATAAGTTGTATAAAAATGTTGCACATTTTTAATATATGGTTTTATGAAGTAATTTATCAATCTCTTTAATATTATTATTTGTCCATTTTTATTTAAGGTTACACATTTATCACTCTAATTATCCCTTCTATCTCTCTTACTTTTCTCTCCTTAGTTTTTATTTTATCATTTTTAATTTTATCTTATTTAAGGTGCTGAACTCATTCATTTATCATACGTTTTTAACAAATAGGTTATAAAGTAATATATCAATCTCTTTAAATATTATTTGTCCATTTTTATTTAAGGAAACACATTTGTTACTCTAATTATCCATTTTAAATCTCTTATTTTACTCAGTTTTTTTTTTCTCATCATTTTACTATATCATACTATCTTTATCTATATCTATTACTTTTAAGCAAGAAAAATTCATTCTTCGCACACTTTTGTATTATAAAGTTTTATATGCTAACTTTATTAATTCCGCTTATTATATATTTGTTTTACTTAAAGAAAATAATTTATTACAACATTAATGACTATTAACTAAGCAATGGAATAATTATTGATTTTAAACACTTTTATACTATATAGTTTTAAATGCAACTTTATCAATTCCCTTAAAGAAAATTCTATGGTCCCATCATTATTTTGATGGGACCAGTCCTATCACCATCTCACACACCATACCCAACCATAATCGAATCATTAAAATAGTTAATATTCTATTTATTATATTTATTTTAAAGGTTAGATTAATGGTGGGACGTCCGTTGATGGGACGGTAGAAGCTCTCTTTCCTTTATTTACTTAAAGAAACTAATTTATTACAATATTCATGACTATTGACTAAGCAATGAAATAATTATTGATTTTAAATTTATTACAACATTCATGACTATTGACTAAGCAAAAGAATAATTTTTTGTTTTAAATTTGTATAATTATTTTATTAGACTCGTTTAATTTGTTCTTCATATTTCATTATGTATTTATAATATAAAAACCACTTCTACATTTTTCCACCCCTACATAAGGGTGGTGTCACCTCTTCTAACCAATGTTGTCAGAACCGAACCGGGGTTTGACCCGGACAGGCTAAGGTTCAGGAATCGAGGGGTCAGGGTCGGACCGGTTCACCAGGGGTCGAACAGGGGTCACAAAAAAAAATATAAGGGATAATTTAATTATAAAAAACCAATATGTATGTAATTACACAATTACATCTATATTTGGATCAAATTTATCAATTAATTATTAAATAAATATGATTAAATGATTATATTTTATAAATTTATAATAAAGTATGAATAAATATTTAAATTTCTAATTTTTTATTTATTATTTTTTTTTTATTTTTTGGATCCGGGTCAACAGATCTGGGTCAACCGGTCAATCCGGTTCTCGCCAAAAACGAGCTAACCGTTGAACCCGGCCTGCCTTCATTGCCGGTTCCGGTCGAACCGGCCGTCCGAGCCGGTTCTGACAACCTTGGTTCTAACTACTCTCTTCTTATAACTACCACCTTGGCCCATATAAATAAATTTGTTAGATATATATGATATAATAAGTGTCGCAAATGAAATAAGCAGATAATCTTGAATAAAGAAGACTGTCACGCCCCAGAGGGTACCCTAAACGTGGCAGTCCACCGCATATAATATTAAGCTAATGAATGACAACCTTAGTCATGCAGGAGCTTCGATATCACATGCAAGGCGTGCTTCCAAGATAGTGGGAGACTCACATGGGTATTATATTTAAGTAGATAGTAAAAGCAAGCAAGACTATATAAATAAACATGAAATCTTCATTTAAATAACAAACTCTTACATCATCTTAGGGCATTCCCCTACTTAAAATGGTCCATTAACAAAGTGAACATAACTATAACATAAGCCTCCTATAGAGATTTTCTTAGAAGTCTATGTTCAAAACTAAATATATATACTTCTCCCAAAAACTCCTAGTGGCTTTGGCTCATACCTGGCATACGGACTCCTCGGTGCCAACCAAAGATAATCATACTATAACAAAAAGCTATAGGGGTATAAGCAAATCTAGCTTAGTGAGATAATTCCTATCTACAAGACATTTCCATAATTCAAATAAGTACTTAAACAATCATATGAAAATGCACCAAAACATGAGCAAACAAAATACACAAGATTAATCGAAAATCATATGTAGCATGGATTTTACGCCCTCATGTCGGGGGTTGGGAGGTTACAGGCCCATATGGCCATCAATATTTGCAGATTTGCTAGCTCTGCTTGCCCTGTAGACTTTCCGGCTCCTACTAGCCCATGTAGACTTTCTGGCTCCTACTAGCCACCACTACAACTTCCTCGTTTCCCCACACGAGAATAGTAGTGAAACAAATGTGACTCACAAATATGATATGCATGAATTATTTTCAATATAAGTTTAACCAGATAATGTTGAGTTCAAGTTAAAGGCGATAAAAAACAATATTCATCACATCAATGCAAGAATCACAATTTAATTATACAATTCTTCTTTCAATTTTCTTAACTTATATTCAACCAATCATAAATTCAAATCACACAATAATTTTATCTTTTCATTAATTTCTAGTGCTACTACCTACAAGCACAAACAAGAAAATGTAACTTAGTAAAGGATTAACTCACTCCATGTCGGTAGCTCTTTAATCGAAGTAGTCTTTCGGGAAAGTGATCTCGGTTCCTCCTTCACCTAAACAAGATGAAATACCCATAATAAGTCTTTCATAGAATTTCTATTATTGAAAACTCCAATTCTATCTTAAAATCACGGTAAAATTCGGATTGGAGGAAATTCCAACTTAAAATGGCCATAACTTACTCATTTTAACTCGGAATTTCGCATATTATATACCGTTTTCTACCTACTCAAAAAGATCTATCTGTTTATAAAACTATTTTCATCAAAATAAGTTGTTTAGGTTCCAAAAAAGTGATGACCAGATTCACTACGAATTTTCACAAACTTGAATTCTTTCTTTTAACAAAAGCTCATTTTGAAGAGATAGATATTATAATAGTTTGCAAAACCTTTAAATGCATATACATATATTTATTGACTCATATCAAATGTATGAAGTTAATGAAGTTGTCTCAAACCATGAATTTTTGTAATGTAAAGTCTTCTAAAGAAAAGTGGAACTTTTGAAAATTCTTCTTATTTTTGTTAGAGAATATGTCAAGTTATGAGAAAATTCCTTTTCCTCTAAATTTTCAAAAAATGATTTTTATTTCCTTGTTTCTTAAAATTATTTTATTTTCATGAAAGGAATTTTTTGTACTTGATGAAATGTGAAGTTTTAGCAAAACTTTTGTTTACTCCAAAAAGTACTTTCTATGTCATAAAAATTCCTATGAACTCCTCTAAGTCTGTTAAGATGACTTCTTAGTTTTAGAAAAATTACTTCCTACTTTTATTTCTAGAAAAGAGTTTTTTTTAAGAAAACATTTCCTCATTTATTTTTGTTGAGACAAGAATCATTATGTTCATACATGAATATGAATCATAGAGTTATGAAAACATAAAGAATCATAATAACTTAAAAGAATAAGCTAGTAAAAAAATAAATCAAGTATTTGAACCTTAGCTTCATCAAGGTATCCCAGGACTAAGGATAGATTAGTTCCATAAAGAAAAAGAAAATGTTTTGACTTGATGAGGATAAGTCTAAGACTAGAAAGACTAGTCTTAAAACAACATGAAAGTAAATAAATTGCAAAACAAATGAGCTTTCATGCTCTAAAAGATATATATATATATATATAGCTACATAGATATATTTAGTAACATATAATAAAAGCAACATAAAAGAAATTAGATCATGAACAAAAACAAAGTATGAACCTATTATTACTTTCTTTAACCTTCATGGTTTAGAAAACACACACTAAGCTTATACTAAGTAAATGAACATAAAGAAGACCTGAAGAATTTTTACCTAAGAGAACTAAACTTGAGAGAGCTTTGGGAGAGAATTCTTGTAGAGAATTTTAGAGAGTAACTTTGTGTATGGAAGGTGTGAAAGAAGTAGAAGGAAGATGAGGTATTTATAGGAAAATGTGGGAAGTTAATTGTGTTAATTAAATAAATGAAAATAAAACAAATTGGAGGAAAAAGAAGAGGGGGCCGGCGCTACTTGAGTGAGAGAGGGAGTGGATTTCATTTTTTTTTTTGTATTTTTGTTAATGAAAAGTAAGATATGAAAATGTGAAGTTGTATTAGAAATGAAAATTGTAAGAAATAAAGGTATGGGTTGTAAGAGTAGGTTGTAAGAAAAAGTAGAGATAGATGAATAGTATAGAATAGTAGAAAATAGTGTAATGTAAAGTAGACATGACAATTTAAGTACCGGTAGTAAGAAAATACGCGTATAATTGTGATATCTGATATTTTTAGTTACCGAAAAATTATAAAATTGATATTTTTGAAAATCTTATATTTTTACGAGTCTAACGGTATATTTGAAATATTTTTACTAATCCGAGCTCTGGGACACGCTTTTCGAGAACTGTGTCCGGTTGTGCTCAAAACGAATCGCGATTTCACTAATTTGATATTTTTAAGCTTTCTTAGGTTATTACGAACTATTCTACATACTAAACTCTTACTAACTTTCCTAGGGTTGCTTAAACAGGAATGTCGGATCTGAACGGTTGCAAAGGACTAGGGTTTTGTTGACTTTGGGATTCCGGTTGACTTTCTAATTAGGTTTTAAGCTTAAATTAATCTCAAAACTTTAGGGGTTTACAACCTACCCCCTTAAAGAAAGTTTTGTCCTCAAAACTTGAAGCTCATACCTGATTCCTCAAACAACTTTGGATACTTCTGGCGTATGTTGCTTTCGGCCTCCTAGGTTGCTTCTTCATGTGAGTGATTTCTCCATAGAACCTTCACATATTTGATCTCCTTGTTCTAAAGTTTTTGCACCTTATGATCTAGGATCTAAATAGGGTGCTCCTCGTATGTGAGGTTTTCTTTTAACTGGACAGGTTCCAACTCTGTGAGTTGCTAGGATTTGGCACATGCTTTCGTAAAACCGATACGTGAAATACATTATGAATCCCTGATAGGTTAGGAGGTAGGGCCAGACGATAGGCAAGATCTCCTACTCTTTCAAGCACTTCAAAAGGTTCAATATATCGTGGGCTCAACTTTCCTTGTGCTCGAACTCTGTGAATACTCTTGATGGGGTTTATCTTCAAATACACATGGTCTCCAACCTCAAACTCGAGTACTCGTTTTCATATGCCCAACTTTTCTGTCGATCGTGCTTCCTTCATCTTGTGTCAAATGACTCTCACCTTATCAGCCGCATCCTGTACCAAGTCGGGTCCAATACTCAACTTCTCTATATCGTCCCAAAATAAAGGTGATCGACACCGTCTTTCATACAATGCTTCATAAGATGGCATCTGGATTGTGGAGTGGCGGCTATTGTTGTAGGCAAACTCTACCAATGGTAGGTGTGCATCCCAACTACCCTTGAACTCTATCACACAAGCTCGCAACATATCTTCAAAGTTTGTATCGTCCTCTCCGACTGACCATCTGTTTTGGGGTGATAAGCAGAATTGAAGTGTAGCTTTGTTCCCATGCATTTTTGCAAGCTTGTCCAAAATTTAGACACAAACCTTGGATCTCGGTCGGAGACATTCCAGCGGCACTCCATGCAAGTGTACTATTTCCCTTATGTATATTCTTGCCAACTTATCCATGGAGTATGTCATGTTGATTGGAAGGAAGTGTGCTGTCTTTGTCAATCGGTCCACTATGACCCAAATAGCATCATATCCTGCAGGTGTCCTTGGTAATCCACACACAAAATCCATGTGATTTGATCCCATTTCCATTGGGTATGAGGGTTTCAAAAGTCCTCCAGGTCTTTGGCGTTCCACCTTCACTTGTTGGCATGTGGGACATTTCATCACAAAATGGCCACGTCTCTCTTCATACCATTCCACCAATAGTGGCTCTTCAAGTCCTGATACATTTTAGTTCCTCCTGGATGCATGGTATATCCTGAATGGTGTGCTTCATTCATGATTTCCTTCCTCATATCCTCATCATCTAGAACATAATCTTCTTTCATTCTCACCACTTCATCTTCATCTATCGTAAAATCGGTGTGTTTTCCTTCTTGTACTCTCCCTTAATCTTCTGAATCGCTTCGTCATATCATTGGGCTTCTTTGATTCTTTCCACTAAGGTAGGTTCCATGACTAGGCTGGCGATTTCTGCTTCCACATTTTCCCTATGAACTCAATACTCATCCTTTCAAATTCCTTGATTAGCTCCTTCTTATCTGAGCAAAGCAGCTACTTCCCCATAATTCTTCCTACTCAGGGCATCTGCGACTGCGTTTACTGTCAGGGCAGTAGTTTATTCCAAGATCATAATCTTTGATGAGTTCCAACCATCTCCGTTGCCGTATATTCAGCTCTTTTTGTGTGAATAGATACTTGAGACTCTTATGGTCGGTGTAGATCTCACACCTTTGCCCATACAGGTAATGTCTCCATAACTTAAGTGCAAACACAAGCGGCTAACTCCAGATCATGGGTGGGGTAATTCTGTTCATGAGGCCTAAGTTGTCGCGAGGCATAAGCAATTACCTTTCCATCTTGCATTAACACACATCCAAGGCCATTTTAGAAGCATCACTGTGCACTGTGTAAGGTTTCTCAGGGTCTGGTAGAACCAAAATTGGGGCAGAGACAAGCCTTTTTTTTAATTCTTGGAAACTTTGTTCTCTCTTATCTGTCCAAATGAACTTCTCATCCTTCTGAGTTAACTGCGTTAGGGGTTTAGCTATGGTAGAAAAATTCTTCACAAATTTCCTATAATATCCAGCCAATCCGAGAAAACTTCTCACTCAGTAACAGTCTTAAGTTGTTTCCAATCCATCACTGCTTGATCTTCTCAGGGTCCACTGATATTCCTCTCCAGATATGACATGTCCTAGGAAAGATATCCTATCAACCAAAAATCACACTTAGACAGCTTGGCGTACAACTTATGCTTACGCAAGGTCTGTAATGCCATTCTTAAGTGTTCCTCATGTTGCTCTCGTGTCTTGGAGTAGATCATAATATCGTCTATAAAGACTATCACACACTTATCCAGCAAAGGTTTGTATACTCGATTCATGAGGTCCATGAAAGCTGCTGGTGCGTTGGTTAAACCGAAAGGCATTACCAGAAACTGTAATGTCCGTAGCGAGTTCTGAAAGCCGTCTTGGGTACGTCCTCAGGTTTAATCTCAACTGGTGATATCCTGATCGTAGATCGATTCTTGAAAAGACACTAGCTCCTTGAAGCTGATCAAAAGATCATCTATCCTTGGCAGGGGATACTTATTCTTGATGGTGACTTTATTGAGCTCCTATAATCGATGCACAAACGCATAGAACCATCCTTCTTTTTTATGAACAACACTGGTGCTCCAGGGTGATACACTTGGTCGAATGAAACCTTGGTCTAGCAAGTCTTGCAACTGAGTCTTCAGCTCCTTCAACTCACTGGTGCCATCGGTAGGGTGCCTTTGTATTGGCTCCGTGTTTACCAATAGGTCGTTTCGAAATCGATTTCCCTCTTAGGTGGTAATCCAGGCAATCCGTCGAAAATACATCTGGAAATTCCTTAACCATGTATGGATTCCAACTTAGGTTTCTCCTCTTCATTCTCTTCTTCATCCATGTTACTTAAGCTGATTTCTTCATCATCCATTAACTCAAATAAGCTCAACTTCACCATAGATTCTCCCTTGAATACTATTTCACACCCATCCTAATCTTTAAACTTCACCTCTTTGTGTCTACAATCCACTAGAGCCTTAACAGATGTCAACCAACTCATTCCTAAGATCACTTCGTATTTGCTCATTTCCAAGATTATTAGGTTACACTTAGTGTGACATCCTTGTATTTCCATGGGACAATCTTTTAGCATTTCCTTAGTTGTTTCTATGCTTCCGATGGGGGTCTTAACTCGAAAACCGGTAGCGATAGTATCTATGGGTAAACCAGATTGTTTAGCTAGGCTAACGGTGATAAAGGAATGCATAGCTCCTGTGTCAAACAAAGCATAAGTGGTTTGGCTAGCTATGCGTATGTGACCTGCACCTGAATTTTTATACTAATCATGAAACTGGTGTACTTAAGCTTTTTGCTGGTATGACACTTTATACTTCTAGTATTAAGAATTTAATGCAGGGTTTTAATAACTTGCATCAAAGGTAAAGGAGTTTCTGATTCTAACCTGTCACCAGTCCAAAATCTAGGCCACAATCTCCATCCATGGTGGCTAACTCAGCTCCTTCATCGTCCGACTCTTCACACATCCATTACCCTTCCAAGTTGTAAATTCTCATCCCATGGACGGTTGCTCCAGAACGGCTCGAGTTGTTTCCTCCACTTCCATTCTTCGTCGATGTAGCTCCTCCCATTGAACCAAACGATCTAGTTGGGGCATTCTTTCTCTGTATCATGGTTCATCCTTTAGTATACATGATAAACCCTAAACTCTCAATCTCTTTGCTCTACGTGTGCCCCCAGCATGGGTCCATTATGTCTCTAATAGGCTTAACCATCTTGCGACCTTAGCTTTATTAACCTTTAACTAACATGTTTCCAATTTGTGTTGCTAATATGCTTTTCTTAACCTTTTCTCTAATATCAATTTGTTAAGAGACATACAACCCTTGTCTTTCTTTATTCAGGATCTAATATGAAATTATTATTATGAACTAGAAAATATGCTTAAGAGTTATCTAACATAAAATACTCTAGAAGAACCATATTGACCCCATGAGAAAGGCTAGAAATGACCATCTAGTATGATAACTCGAAATAGAATCCTACAACCTTTCAAGAGAAATACTTATAGAGTTAAGTCCCATAAGATTAATATGGTTCTCTCTAACAATATGGTACTTCTAACAACACACACAAATATCTAATTCAAGAAGCCCTATAACCTCAACTTAATGAAAGCAATAATTTAGGTAACAAGAAGACACAAATAGGAACCATCATGCACTCTATAACCTTAGGTCAAGTGAGGACATAGCCTATCTAAATCAACCAAACTTGCTTTGTTGTATGCACTTGAGTTTCACCCTTCATGCATTTCTTTCATATCCATGCTAAAAATCATGGGCTCTTGTGTATGTTCAATAAGTCAATTCAATAATAGTTGTCTCCTCCTACTGGTAAAAATGTTATAGGCAATAAAACATGACAATAAGTACAACTTTGAGGATAAGACGTCAATTCAATAATAGCCATCTCCTCTTGCCGATAAAAATGTTGTAGGCAGTGAAAACATGACAATGGTAGACATACGATAAGTATGCCTTGCTATAATAAGGGATCGCTAAGTTTAAGGGGCAATGACTTGAATTGTGTTGGAGCCTTCAGTTTAATTGTTGAATTTCCTACTAATATCTAGATGGGTTATTTGTTAGCTCGATATTGAAAATGCTACTCTTTGTGGGCAATTAATTGAGCCTTACACGAAACAACAACTATGATAAGTACCTTTATTTTTTTGTAAACTTTCTAAATCTTTCTATGGTGTCAAGCATGCCCTCATGGTTTAGTTTCATTTTCATAAGGATTAGGTACTACACCTAGGCTCCACTCAAGAATGACACTTCTATGTGGTCCCCCTGAATTGGTCATAAATTTTCACTCTTGGATTTACTATAAATGATTTGGGAGGTCTTCATTTTTCCTTGGATTTAATAACCTGTACCTCTCAACGTCTTCTTCACCCTTAGTCATCGACCATCGCATGCTTAGGTCTTTCTCAAATATCACCGATATGCATATGTTTTGGCTAGAGCGCACCCTCGTCATCATAGCCAGATCTGATCGCTCACTATCATTCATCCAAATAATATGTTTATAATTTTATTGTTAATCAATCAAATTAATACATGCATTCTCCATTACACAAACTGTTTACAAGCACCATAATGAGTCTTCTATAATGTTCACGAAACCCTCTCTATTGTTTCACCACTTCTTTGCATATCTACGATTTTAATTACCATACACTCAATCCTATTAGTATCCTAACTTGCAAGCGAATTCGGTATCATAACTCAACATTCAATCATTTTTTAGTGCGGCAACCTTGGCATTGTCTACCACTTTGCTAATCCTATCCAACATTGTGTGACATTAAACATATAGATCTTAGCCATTATTTGTTTATGAAAAGGTAACCTACATTGAGGTTTTCGTTTAATGTATTCCCACTTGGCAACAATGTGTGAACTTAGTAACCGGTAATATTTCATCTATTCAACGTGGGGACTTGTGCAGATATGAAGCATTGATTAGTAGAGACAAACTAGAAATCGAGTATAATATGATAAAACTACGTCGACTATAGTTTACTATAAGAATTGACACAACTACAAAATAAATAATTCATTTTAAGATAGCTAAATCATGTAACAGTCTAATGCAGCCAACAACTTCAATTTGCTAACCCAACTTTACATATAGACTTATCATTTGATGATGAAAAACCTATAATACAAACACCAAACAAACAGATTAATATGAAGAAGCTGATGGTTGATGTGGATTGACAGTGACAAGGTAACTGTAAAAAGTAAATCTAGGTGGTGGGTGAATCAATTTTGTGGATGAGAAGCGACGCTGAGATTTTGCCCTTTTTTTTCTTTGGCCTGTCTAGGTAGCTTAATTTGTTTTCATTTGGTCTTTGTCTTGATTCTTCATGGATTTTTGTTTTGTTATTTTGTCTTCATATGAACAAACAAAGTTTAAAGGAACCCGTGAACTTCCTCCTCATGATGTGTGGTCAATAATCTCCACAAGACAACTCAGCAAAAAAAAAAAAAAAAAAAAAAAAGGACCTTATCTATGTTCATCACTTTCCTTACTCGTTTTCTCTTGTTCAACAAATGTTGGCCCGTGAACTCCTTGTCTCCAGTCTCCACCATAAACTTTAACGTTATAGCCACATAGGGTTGTGTGTGTATCATTGATCTACATACCCCAAAATTCATTTGAGAAATACTTGTCTTTCACCATGTGTAAATTATAGTAGGATTCATTAGATGATTCTTTTCTCTGATTTTTATTGAGATATAGGGATAATTGCAAATCCATGTTAAACATGTCTTACAATGCTATCGGCTTTACTAAAAGTAAATTTACCTTTGTATGACATTGCTAAAGACTTGTAAAACATTTTTTTAAAAACTTTTTGGAAATATCATAGTGCCTATTTTAGGGTATTTGATTTTGCACCCTCACACATATATGTATACTTATGAAGCTTTCGTAGATCAAACTATTTAGTAAACCATCGAACCATTAAAATAAATATGATAAGTAGTATATTAATTAAGTATTTCGGTGTACAATTAATGTAACATTAAATAACCATATGATTATCCAACTTTTATTTAATCTACTTAACTAGTTCATCTAGAAGAATTTAAGCTTTAAGTTATTCAACTTGATGAGCTCAATAGATTTAATCAAGTTGGAATCAAAATTAAATTTATACTCAATTTTCGTGCCAATTTAAATATATCAGCAAAATAATTCTTTTCCAATGGTCGCATCTGAAATCTCTTTTAGGAATAGAAATCCTAGTTCACCAACACACCTGATTATATAAACAATTTCTCATTCCCAATATGATTTCATAAAAACAAAATTATATCTTTACTATATAAACCCTAATTTGAAAAGAACTATCAGTCTATCAACCCTAACTAATACACTCCTTAAACTTTTGATAACAAAATCTCCAACAGAACAAATATTATTCAAAACTCCTCCAACTATGATTCCCTTCAATATAATTCGAAAAATAAAAACAAAAAATTGTAAACAAGTTTTGTTGAGTCTACCTTGAACGAAAAAAAAAAAAAAAATCTAACTTCAATCTATCTTGCTATCTATGTCACTACTTAATTTGATTTGATTTATTCATTAACTAGAACTGGATCGGTT